>JAOYRR010000048.1:0-1267834 GCA_038994665.1 Podotricha telesiphe
TTAAATATATAAACATTAATTGTAGAGAGCGAAAAAATAGTTGCGTACAACTGTAATAATAACATAAAATGTAACTGATCGCTGTCTGTACATGGAAGATATATGAAAAAATGAAAAAACTAACATTATGACATTAAATAATTTTTATTTTTTCGGCTGGCTTTTAAAAAAAAACAGCTAGCAACTAGCTATAATATTAGTAGGATTATTATATATTATCATTTTATGGCTTAAATCTATTCATATCCGTAAATATCACATTCTTCAATTTGACCAAAGAACTCATGTCACCACCCAATCGACGATATATACTTTAAATACACACATCAGAACGTCTAATTATTTTTCTGTCCTGCCAATGGGTATCTAAACAATGCCTTGCGATTTCTTAATCAATCAATCGTTAACAATGAAACTGTATATATATTACATAAATAAGAAATATTGCTCCAAGTAAAATGTGTAAGTACAATTCCCCCGAGAGACGACGCACCGCATGAATAATGAACGGCGACAGAGTGACGGCGGCGAAGGCGCTGACGTGCACGAGAGAGGCGCCGGACGCGCGCAGCGGCGTCGGCATCACTTCCGGCGTCCATTGGATGACGGTGCCGTACGCCATATTGTTGAAGAACCGCACCAGCACCGCCAGCGCCACTGACGCTACACCTGGACACAGGGGACCTTCATCTGCTAAACGTTATAAAAACAAATAGCGGACCAATCAATGGCCCCATACTATCTACATACTCCCTTACCCTAAAAATTAACCTGCGCTCGTACCGCTAAGGCATGCGTTCTACATCTGCGTTCTTAGCATCTCTGTAGAGTGACTTTTACCCAAAGATTATTCTACGAACAATCGTTTGGCAAAAGTGAATGCTATTTATTTACTAAATATTTTTAACATATTATTAACGTTATTAAATATTTAAACATGTGTTTCAATTTCCTAAATGTGTGAATAACACTTTAAAATAATAAAAATACTTAAGAAAATGGGTTTTCAATGGCTATAGCAAAAGTTACAATTGCTTGAAAATTTACCAATCAATGTTTTAATACGCTTATTTGTATATTTGGTAGGTGACGTCTCTAAAACAGGTTTTAAAAAGCTATTTAAATCTTAAAATGTTGCAAAGGGTTCGTTAAAAAGAAATATAACCTCGCGGGATGAATGCAGTAATCAAAGCAATCGCTCCAGATATCAGCATTGGCCCCATTACCATCCATCTACGACCAACTCTGCAATAAAAATAATTTATTACTTTTCTATACTTGCGTAACTTAGAACATCCGATGGTACATAAAATACGCGTTGTCTTAGCAACGTAAATTTCACTTCATACACAAGTGTAGGTATATCAAACACATAGGGTAGTGTGTAATATTTATTACAATAATTTAATGCATTTCTAATACACTATGGTCAAAACAAATCTGTAGTATGCCTTCTAGTAATATATACAAAAATATATGTAAGTATATCGAAAAACGGTATAACTATACTCCATATTGATAAAATTTTAACATTAATTACTAATTTTAAATTAAACTATTTTAACTAGATGAATCGCGTATATTTCTGTATTCAAATATACACTTTAAAAAATTCGACGTTTCGAAAAGTGTACAGTCACAGGTAGACTTATTAATCACGGACTTCTGCAGTGTTAGAAGCGTCAGGTTTTCTAAAGTGTATTTTCGAATACTAAAATCTTCAATCAACTATTAACCATGGTTAACTTCATCGAAGACTAAAATATACGCAAATAATGCGTTTAAAAAGTTTCATCATATCATAAATATGTAAAATTGCGAAATCTTTGAACATGATTGATTTTAAATACACAAACTACATACATGTACAGTATTATTAAAATGTAGTATCTATTAAAAAAATAACAGTGTAAAGAAATAAATCGCAACTCAAACACAAAAGAGAAATTCATCAAATAAATTACTAAACTGTTCAAAAATGTATTTATTCTATATCATTATGTTACCGGTATAAATATTTTATAAAATTAATATTATCCACAACGTACTTAAATTTCTTACTTCTGCAAACTTTAAATTTCTAAATCAATTAAAGTTGTAAATGCCACCGTGACGCAGTAATTGCGATTGAATGTGGGTTTGATTCAGACTTTGAGGAATGAAAACATTGCATATTATCATTTCTTCGCTCTGGTGAACAATTAAAGTATTATACTAGCAGTAAAAGTACCAAAAGAACCCAAGTCTCTTGGAAACCGCCCAAGCGCTCTGACCGCTAAGCCATGCGTTCACGACGGAGTGGCTTGAAAAGCGTGTGAAAGTACAAAAATCATTAGAAAAGTCCATTAATTTACCTGTCCAGAAGCAGCACCAAAACAACAAGCGACGGAATTTCTGTAGCCGATGTGATTGTGAATGTCAGGAAGAAGTCCAAGCCGAGGTTTTCAGACAGTCTCGTGATTCCATCGAAAACTATCGCTACACCCATAAACGTTAATATCAGGCAGACCACCATTATGCCTAACGACGGTGTTTTGAAAATAGTTAATATGTTATCATTTTCTTTCTTTTTAGCAGCCACAGCCTTGAAAGTTAGAAAACGTGTATAATGTATATATTAAGTTGCAGGCCATCGAGTTTAATTTGAGTGGAGTGGAGAGGTGGGTTAAATTTTCATTCCGAGAAAAAAGTATTTGAAGAAATAATTATATTTAGATTATGTGTATCATTGGCATTGGGTTCCGCCATTCAACACAATGTCTCCAATTCGAATAGGAAGTGGACATCAAATCGTCCACACATTAGGTTCTCTGTGTCTACCATGGTATGCAGGAAAAAAACACAAAAATGTATGTATCTTACAGTTAACCCGTTCTTAGTTACGAGTTTTGGTAGACCAAGTAGAGTTAAAACTAGATTTTACTAAATGTCTAAAAATCTATCGCGAAAAAATGCGAATATAAGTAATGTACGATTTGTTCGAGATACGACAAGATAGCTTTCCTGCGTCGATATTATCTTTAGTATATAAATAACACGCACTTTAAAATATAACAAGTATGGGTTATAAACTAACTAATTCATTGTTTTACACTTGAAATTAAAATTCGGATTTTCAAATTAATCTTTTTGACACTATGAAATTCAATTTGGAATTCAAAGCCTATATTTTTTAGATCAGTATTAGGTACACTTACAACAAGGTCGTCAAGCACATCTTTCGGTATTTTGGTTTTATTGATTTTTTCAAATTTCTTGAGATTATTTAATGTTTTATTGATCATTCCTTTATTTATTGACCATCTAAAAAAATTTACAATTTTATATATAATTTTTAAAGATAAACAAAAATAAGTATTAAAAAATTTTTTTTTTACTTATATAAACTAACCTTGCACTCTCCGGTACTATAAGAGGGATAAGAACGGCCACAAGCATGGGTAGAGCCATAACTAGTGATAAAATCTTCCAATCAGATATCCAAAGGGCGAACCAAGGCAGTGCTAAGCAACCACCTCCAAAATACATAGCAATCGACATATTCGCTACAAACGAACGATATTTCAGTCCCACGTATTCTAAAACTGTTTAAAAAGACATTATTAAATAAGATAAATTGACCGCTATCTTGCATTTTCTTGAATTTTTACCGTATAGTATATTCTACACGTTAAGCCCTTTCATGATATACTCAGTATGAGTTGTACAAAATATGTAATACACCATTTTGTTACGGCACCCTTTTGACTAACAACAATACTGGTTATAATGACATATTAATTAGAACTAAAACTTCCAAATTTCAGCTCAATCAGACACTGGGAAATAGCAAATGTTAAAAATATCTTAACAAACTTAAACTAAGCTCAAAATTTCATGTAAAAAATTGAAATACAGCTGGATTTGAATATGTAGATCTTTAGACATTTTTTATTTAATCAGTTGATACTTTAAAAACAAATTACTAACCTATTATATAAAGCATCAAGAAGCAGCTGTCAACTGACATGCCAACTAGAAACCTGCATATAGCGAAGTCCCAGAAATAATTAGTAAATATGGTACCAACGCCACCTATACAGCCTATTATGTTGGCCACTGAAAATAAAATAAACCTTTTAATACTAGTAGACAAGTTGACGCTTTAAATACACATTGCATTAGCAACGTATATGTCACTGTTTACAAAAATGTATATCGAACGTTTGTTAGTGTGTTTATTCTTATTCATAATTGAAACGATCAACTATTAATCGGCTATTCTCAGGAGAACTCCCCTCCGATAGCAGCAGGTTTATTTTATTAGAAAATTCAAAAGTATTTGCCAAAGTCTATGAATAATACGAATAATTAGATATTGAATTATAATATAAACTTACAAACAAGAGCAGGTAGTCTTCCATATTTATCAGCTACTATACCACATAGAATACCACCAGCAATTGAACCCATGAATCCAATAGTTTGAGCCCAGGGAACTCGATTCGCTTTATCACATACCCATTCGCGCTAGATAAGAATTATTAATAATTTAATAACATACATACAATATAGGCACATTAACTTTTAATATTTGAATAAGGGCAAAACATTCATAAACAAGCATATAAACTTATCCTGATACCCAAATTTTTATGCCACATCACGAATATCGATCACATTACTATTTCGTTTTGACAAAGAAATAATGCAAGAGGAAAGAAACACACTTCAATGACACTTGTAGTCTTTGCAAGTCAGTCAGTCAAATCAAATAAAATCCGATAAAGCGAACAAATTCGATAGCTAGTCAAAATATTATTGCAAGACTTTCTTGAAAGGTGCTTTCTTCCTCCAAATGCCTTTTTAATATAACTATTACAGCCACTATAGAGTAAACATTTTTATTTAAAAAATTACTATAACAATTTTTACGACAAGACATAAAAAGTCTTATTGTAAGTTAAAAAACTTAAGTAATATTTGGCATACCTCATTAACGACGGTAGAATACGGTATGTCTTCAAAGAGAAAATCCCAACCATTTTGACAAGAAATAAGTGGCGTCCCAATATCTGGTGGTCTCAGAGTGTCTAATACTTGGGTCCAGTTGGCGTCGAACATGTAACATTGCTCGTATTCAGAATCTGATATCTTTGGTATGGATAAAGACCGTCTGCAAAAAATATTATCAAAGTTTTTTAGAAAAAAAAGAACCTAGTCAAGACACTTCGTTCTCCACTTTTTATAGGAATTCGAGACATGCATGTTGAGTGGTGGTACTCAACGCCGTGTTTTGTCTTACCAGAGCCAGTATATGAGAATAATTAAAATATAATCATAAAATACTCTATTCTATTTTTTTATAAATAGAGCAAACCTTAATTCCAAACTAAATCCATTTAATTCAGGTACGTGACACCAATGTTCCTGTGGTGTGGCCGTGATGAACATCTGCCCAAAGTATCCGAAAGCCCAGAAGAATCCAAATGGCATCATTATGAAGAATAACAACCATTGATAGAGGCCGAGTTCTCCAACACTTTTTATGACTTTTTCTAATACTAAACCAATATCATCATTATCGTTGATCTCATTTGTCTGAAATATATTGAAAAACAGAAGTCAACTATCGCAAGTGTTACAAAATAACTTAAAATTCCTTTTTTTTTGTACACATAACCCAGCGACGGATTACTTATTTGTATATTGAGGGCAATGACACATTTTCTCTGATAAAGTTTGATATTGGATAATACAACTCAAAGGGTAATTTGTGGTAAACAAGGAATTGAATTATCGTCACTAATTCTTTCAAACCTGCTCCAAGAAATCACAAAATAACCAACAACAATAACAACGTGAGAGAAGAAAACAATATATTGTTAACACCATTCTCAAGGGAAAGGGAAACTTAACATTCGTAAAAGAAAATGATTTATATATTAAATGTTGAATAAAACTCTTATAATTTTTTTCCAGCGGCTAAAGAACCTCATGTTTGGAGGCAGAGAGAACCTCATGTTAAGTCACAGAATTCCTAGTGTTGAGTGGCAGAACTTATCGTTGCACTATGTCCTATCACCTGACCGGAGAAATAAAAATAATTTATATTTAATCATTTCCCCGAGTGGGAATCGTGCCCACAACTATTGCGTACAAACGCTGTCACACTGCGCCAGGATGGCCTCACTGATTATTATGACTATACCATTTCTTTTTCTGTTTTCATATTTATATTATTTACGTCCATGTTGTACAATTAAGCACGTGCCACCTTTTTAAAAAAATACTTCATACTAAATATCTATCAACATCGATTATCACATATTAAAAAGATTTCACAGGTTCCTTTTACTGATATGTTATCAAAGATTTATTGTATATTTCTCTGTAGAACATTCTGATATAATTACAACTGTAATGTCGTTAGGAATTGCGCCACGATACAATGGGACAGCGTGGGTCCATTCCCATTCGGGGGAATGTTTATATTCAAGTTATTCCCTCTCAGAAAAAGTACAAGGTTTAATTCTCCACCACTCATTATACTGTCTCAAATTCGCACGAAAGTTTGAAAACGGAACGTCCTGACATTAGTTTCTTCTCCTTACTCTGTTGTGCGGTATAAAATGTGAAACTTACGAAGAGTGACCTTCTGGAGCATTTGATCAATACTCATACATAATGAAGAAATGAATATGTATACTCATTCCATTATCATCCACCATTTAACAGGACGATCGATGTCCTTGTCAAGTAGAACTGATTCCTCTAATGGGTACACTAAATTACACTAAATTTAAAATTTAACACTCTAGAATATTATTCAAGAAAATATTAAAAAGAGAAGGAACCAAAAGGGAACCTTAAATCACTCCTTATGAAATAACTTAGGAGCTTGATTTACATATTTTTAATACTACATAAAAGTAACACTAATTCAAATACATCGAAAGCCAATATAACCGTGGGTTAAACCTATGGAAAAATTCTTCACTGCCAATGGTATGGATTGTTTTAGGGACTCCAAATTACCATGGCGGTAAGATCAAGCCTTGTTCTTTAAAACTGACTATAAATAATAATCCAATGGATGAAGATCAGGACTAGATGACGGCTAGTCTTCAGCTCTGATAAAGTCTGGAACGTTCGTTTCTAACCAAAATTGGGTGGATCGACCTTTGTGACCATGCGCCGCGTCATGCTGAAAAGATCATTCTTGGTTATTGGACATGGTGTTGTTAAGAGCTTTAACTACCTTTTCAAGAATGATATCTTGATACATTTGTGCCGATGCTTCAATACTTTTGTTCGCTAAAATATAGTTCAGGTACTCCTTCATAGCTAACACTTCACCAAACCACTACAACTACAAACAACACTGAAATCGGATAATGTAGACTAATTGGGAAGCTTCTTTAGAACTTTCAGATTAAATACGATCGTTTTGTTTGTTAAAATATTGCTTAATTGTTAAAATGTTCTGTGACCTCCCTTTGCGTACCGCTTAAGTAGTGTATGAATTTAAGCACCCTAGTTTTTTTAAATAAAGTGTTAAAAAATTACCAGAAAATAGCCCGGTACACAAACATTTGACTAATACTTACTAATGATAAATTTAGAAATTGTATCTGGCACAATACCTACTTTATTTATACAAATCGATTCGGTTCTTAGTGGGTGATCCACTCTATTTTACTAACAAACAATATTTTACAATATATTGGCGCGAAAATAACAAAAAACAAAAACAATCATATAAAAATTACAGATTCGAAATTTAAAGGAACATAATGTTTATTTTTAATTATAACAGTATTTATGACCAGAATTCTATATTTTTTCACATTCTGCCAAAAAAATATTTTGTTATAAAATAAATCATTTGTATAGTATAAAATAAATATTTTAAATAAATTATAATGTACTAGAGATAGCATACAATAATCTCAAGTTGATAAAGACTTGCTCGGGGTTTATTGAGCTTAGCTGAAAATAGTAGATACCTATACTAAGAATTATCTAAAATGTAATCTATATTTAAATGACTTCAATAAAGGGGCAGGATCTCAATTCTACTGCATTTTTCTTTATTTTATGAGTGGTAACTCTTACTGGATGAACCATTTGGTGGTGATAGCTAGTACTTCTCATGTCGTCCCGTTTAAATTTCGTTAGGATCTGTCAAGTAGTATTTGAGTTATTCGTAGTGATATTTACCTAGTTGAGTGGTAAACGCATAAATCTTATATTTTATCTATACTATAATAAAGCAGGGAAAAGTGTTGCCTGTACGTTGAAAATATTTACGAAAAGACTATTTAAGGGGATGTAAAAAAAGTAATAGAATATGAACCTTTGAGTTTAAAAAATTTTTTCTGTCTATTTGTCTATTTCACACCGTTTGGAATTGGATCGTCTCGGAAAAAGAGCAAAGCTTTTAGCTAAAAAAAGATTACAATCGTTTAAAACATCAGTTGTTATTAGAAAACTTGAGATTAATACAAATGGAAAGTTTGTAATTGCACTCTTTCGTAATCACACTCTTTCAAAATGTCAGATGTCAGATCAACCGTAAATCGAGATATGAAAGTTAATCGCAAAATCGTAAATTTACATATCACGAAGTAACTTCCAAAAAATATAAAGACATCTAAAATATGTAACAAAAAAGTACATGTCAATTATAAATCATTAAAAAGTGACTTTAGTTCAAAAAATTGTATTTGGTTCTACTACACATATATATGTATTATATATTTTACGGATTTGTTCGATATATGATAATGCCTTGATCCTACTACTTGATACCTACTATCAAGATCTTATTTTTAATTCATTAGAATAGGAAATTATTCAGTTTGATTATAAATTTTTTGATTACTTTCAAAAAAATTAGGTATCATCATTACATATAAAATCATTTTTTTTTTACTATAAAAGACCTTTATCTATATATTATATAGATTATACTATATATTATATAGATTATACTATATATTATATAGATTAAGGGCTATTATATATATATAAAAATATGTTAAAGAATTGTGAATCTACACGACTATAACTAACTATTATGATTTTTCGTCCGCCCGCATTCTCACTTAAATTAAGTTAAATTTATAATTGAGATTGTTGTAATTTGTTTTATTTACGAAGTAATTAAAATAAAATATCGACTAAACGTTAACTTAAGTTTACCAAAATACACTAATAAATAAAAACTGCCAAAACACAATAGTGAATAAATCGGATAAGCCGTTTCTGAGATTAGCATACACAAACGCACAGACAAACACAAAAGAATATAAAAAGATATTTTTTCTCGTATATTTTCTTCTAGTTGCATTTACTAGGTTTTGCCCTCATTCCTTCCGTCCACGAACAGAATTTCTCTATTTTTTCTCGTATATTTTCTTCTAGTTGCATTTCGACAGAATACGAACAGAATTTCTCTACTTCGTTTAATAGTTTGGGTTGGGTTAGTTTAGGTTTCGTGTCCGTATCGCAAGACCGTCAGCGAATGTTAAATGGATTCTGTATAACTCGAGACTAAGTAATGTATTCCCTAGATAGGTTTTAGATACTTTCTTTTACCTCGGATTCTAAATAATATTTTCAAAATTACCTTATATAACTAACAAGCGACACGCTTGCGGCTTCGCCTGCGTGAACGAAATGAAAGAAAAACTAAATGTTCACGGAAGTTTACCAAATTACAATAGTCAAAGTATTTAAATTGGTTAAGCCGTTTCTGAGATTAGAGTGCACAACCGCACAGCAAACAGAAAAAGAAATGGATTTGTTTATTTCATATATCTTCCATGTCTGCATGGAAGCATATATGAAATGTAAACATGTAATACCGCCGTATATCGGATCCTGTCCAGATCCTGTCATCCTTGTCACTTTACATCATCTTCTTTTGTAAATAATAATGGTCACTTTTATTAATATTTTTTTATATATATTAATTTAACTACTACTTACTGAAGACTAATATATTGTTTACGATAAACAATATTTTTAAAAATGATTCAATTTATAATGTAATACTTATGCCAACAACTAATCTAAATACATCCATGTCTGTACATGGAAGATATATGAAATAAACATGTAATAACCGTATATCGGATCCTGTCCAGATCCTGTCATCCTTGTCACTTTACATCATCTTCTTTTGTAAATAATAATGGTCACTTTTATTAATATTTTTTTATATATTAATTTAACTACTTACTGAAGACTAATATATTGTTTACGATAAACAATATTTTTAAAAATGATTCAATTTATAATGTAATACTTATGCCAACAACACAAAATTTATCTAAGATTATTTCCTTTACCACCCGTTATCATCAAAATAGTGGTCCATGATTTCACCGCCTTTACCATGAAGTTAGATTAATATGATTACATTAATATGATTGTGTAAATAGTATTGTTTATGATATCTTTTCTATAATCGTATTTAGTATAGATGGTAACAAAGGATTTATCTAATATTTAATTATCTATATTTAAAAACAATACGTACCGACACCAAGTTAACAACAAATGGTATTCATTTTGAATAAGGCGCTATCAAATTAGGTAGATGTGTAAAGTTGCCTATAGAACAAAAACAGGCGTTTCAGTGTTGTTATAACTAATGACATCAGTGCACTTTTTAAATTATGGCGAAACTAATGAGATCTTTATATTACAGAAATAAATAAAAATTAAATAAAAAATATTAACATAATTTATCTAAGTATATCCAAATAAAATATATTAAAACACTATTCACTATGAGAAAAAAATATCATTATCTGTTATAGTTACGTTCCATTTCTAACTGAAAACTAACTGAAGCTTGCTTAAAGCAAATTAAATGTTTGTTATGTATAAAAATGTATAATAAATTCATTTTTTAACATAATAATGGATATATTTTTATTACTATTATTTTTATGGTTTTTACTATGAACATATATATGCTTCTTTGATGGTGTTTAAAATGAAACTCATCGACTAGTCTACTTCGGAACGTTTCATGAATGACATTTACTTTGACTTGATTTTGCAAAGAGTGAATCAGTCGTAGTTTTAGTTAATTTATTTCTTTAATAGTTTTCAAATAAATGAGGTGCTATTACAAAATTCGTTGTGCTGTGTTTGATAATAATAGTAAGGAAATATTGTTGGACAGCGCTTAAGATTCGTTAAATCTATCATTTGAAATTATACTGTAAGTACCATTGTTTGCATATATGTGGACATTATTGTAGAAATTAATTTATTATTGTTTCTAAAATGTGATTCAAGGCCGTATTAATGTCTCAACTGTTAATTAGATTAAATTTGTAAACTATATTATTATATATGACATGTTGTAATGATTTTTAACGTGGATAACGCATAATCATTTGTTTTTGATACGAAACGACCTTATTATCATGTGCAAAATATGCATACAAGCGATATGCGAAATGTAAATTATCTTTGTTACATATCTATTCTTTAACCAGATTGATTTTACTAAGTTCCAAAATAATGTTTTGGCCTAATCACCATATAATTTTATTTTGCTAAAGATGTCAAGTTTTATTATAAATAACTATTTTATTTCATAAAAACTTTGACAATTGACAATATTGACGACATTTTCACAAACAACATTTTACAAATAAATATATAATGAATAGGTATTTATACAATGGTTTTTACTTGTACTTCCATCTATGTTACAAATGTGTTATATATTTGATAATTAGAGATGATGAAATATAAATATGATAATATAATGTAGTCATTTGTAAATGATTTATTTTATGGGCAGCAACTAACACTATATTAAGACTTCTTATTTATAAATAAACTTATATTTGTTAGTTACCAGTATTTTTTCTGTCATTAACACAAATAACTTGTACATTTTCATCATTTTTGTACATAAATTATAAATAATAAAATAATAATAATTAATTAATATTTACTTAAGCCTTGCTTATTTTTGCCAGTTGTATACATTAATATTGCAATTTAAATATTTACAGATTGGATATGTTACAAGATTCATTGATTCATTTATAATATTGTATATTATCAAATGTGAGCTGCTTCATCAAGAGTGGGCGTGGGGAATGTGCTAAAATGCATTACTCACAGCAAATTTGCCTCCTAGGCTTCCTCCGCTTATTAACTTTGGTCAATGGCAACATAATTGTGTATACAAAGGATCTTCCACATACAGTAAGATTATTTTAATTGTTTATAATTATTAGAATAATTACTCATAGAAGAATGATGTATTTTGGAAATGTTAGAGGAGAATGTTTGTATATAAATAATTTTCACTATCCTGATCTAGTAATAGAAAGTGCAGCATTAGGTTCCACCATTAAACAGAAAGTGGAGTAAGTAATGTCTTGACTCTAAATTCTCCAATAATGTACAAGCTTACAGCATTATTCTTGTAAATTCAAATTAGATTTTTTTTAAATATTGTAGTTTGTAATTATGCTTACAGTGTATTAAACATTTCTTTAGTCTTAACATTTGTGTCAAAACTTTCAGCAGGAATAAAATATAACAAAAGTGAATTTTTTTTCTGTGTTTAGTAAATGTTTTATATATATTTAGTAAATGTTTTATGTATATTTTTTAATTTGTTATATTAAAATTAACATGTAGACCCAATCAATGGGTAAAAAATGATTTTACAAGAAATATTGCCTTTATGCAGTTCTTCTCCATAATTTTCGTAAAAACGAGTCAAAAGCTTCTCCCTCACATCTTAGTATCTATTTACACATTGTTTTTGACTTCTGTATATATGACATGTAAATATTGAACAAACTGTGTTACATGAAGTAAAACCACAATAAATATAGTGTTACCAACACTTCGTATATAAAAAGGTTAATCACTAGCATCCGTCCATGACAATGCATCGTCTAAGCTAATAGGCTTAAATCAATACCAATATAAACCGAGGAAAAAACGTAACCCGCGGCTTCTTAATTCACTCATGCACATTGTGGCTTTGTATTTCGTATGAAAAAATAGTTACAAAAAAAAAATCTAATACTTAGAGATTACTTTTTTTACATCAAAAATTATTGACTAAACGAGTAGCCGAGTCCTTAACGTCACTCTATTAAAAATACAATTGCATTCATAATTTCGTGATGTGAAATCATACACATGATTAACTTGTACGTAATGTGCATATATTTTACGCTCCACAAAGTGAGGACGTCGGTTGGTGTTTGTCGCGCGTAGCTCCAGTTGTAGGTTCAAATCTCTAAATGGGGAAAAAACGAGGAAGTTCTTTCTGGCTGGCACTTTTGTAACTTAAATTATTTTAAATAATATGGTAATTTACTTTTTATTAGGTCTCAATTATATGAGTGTAAATATAATAGTTTGTCATATGGGTGGGTGTAAATATAATATTCGCTTCGCAACTTCACGCTTTTTTCCGCATAGCAGGGAAGTCAGCGAGAATCTAGTGCTAACACTCCCTCACTTATTGATATTCAGTATTGGTTTAAAAAATAAACTGACAATGCATAAAAATATTTTAATTATTATTCAAAACTCAATTTACATATATATGAAGCTAAAATTTGTTAATACATTATTTATTATATTTATTAATGAATAAGATTAATACAAATTTAAAGTAAAAATTGGGACATCGTCTTACTGCAAACGCGATTGGTTGTGGGTGCGATCCCCACACGAAGGAATGATTATATTTAAATGAGTTTCTCTGCTCTTGTAAGACAGGGCGGCGTTGAGTTCCGCCACCCAACATCAATGTCTTGATGTCGGGCGGAGAGGAACAGAGTGCCTTTACGCTAGGTTCTCCCTTTCTATCCTGCTATGGCGGAAAATGCGTGAAGCGGCTTCAAAATATATATTACTTTTCACGTAATGTTGATTAATAAGAGTCTCGTCACAAAATTGATCGTTTCTTTAAACGATAACAAAAATAAATCAAATCGCACGACCGAGAATTTTATGTATTAAAGATATAAGAATAATTAATAATATTTATTGGAAGTAGATAAAATTTAAACTAATAACCCAGTTTCTTAATTAAGAGCTTTCGTCGCAATCTTTTATAACCTAATATAAGATGAATATTATCGTAGCACAGTGTAATAATGTTTCACTGTGCACGTGCTTGTTGTTGGTTCGATTCTTAGTCAACATTTTATTATTATTTTCCGGTCTGATGAACCGCGTTGTTGGGCACATTAAACAATGTACAATGAAAACATTGTTAGAAAACGCATAAAAATTAGAACCTGTACCTCTATTCCGTTGTATGAACGTATGGCATAACGGTCAGAGCACTTCAACGGTTTCGAAGAGGCGCGGGCTCTAATTCTGCTACGTTACAGTTTTCTAATAATATTTTTCATATCCCAAGGTTCTTTCTGTAAGGAATATGTGTAAAGTAAAAAAAATACTATAATCCTATATTTTAGTCAAAAAAAAAATTTCGTTGTATTCTCAATTGATAACTGAATAAACAAAGATATAACGCTATCTGCCCTAAATCCAAGGCTGTGTAGTAAAACCTGTATTAAACAAAATTTACTGATATTGGCGTGATTTTTTATGATATTTAATATTTGGTCAACGAGATCGTTGTTTACTATGACTTTATATTTTTCTTCATATCACCATTTTGTTTTATGTAAACACAAAAAAAAGTTGAAAAGTTTATTGTTTATAATATAGCGCATACATAAATTAAGATATTAAGTTCTTTGATTTTCACGATTATTACACATTTTGTAATGAAACTATTTTAACCGGATTAATCGTGTATAATTTCGATAATTGAATACATTTTAGAAACCGACGTTTCGAACACTTTACTGTAGTCCGTGGTCACAGGTAGACTCCACCTGTGTCTGCATAAATGTATTTTCGAATACCAAAAATATACGCGATTAATCCGGTTAAAATAGTTTTATTTCAAAATTCAGATATTTCCTTATAGAATGTTCGCATAACATAATTTCCAAACAAAGGTCTGTGTCCACTGCAATATAGGACTTTTTTATTATCAACACACTGAATTAATTATCGATCTATAACGATATGTGATGCTTAGGTTCTAGTTGATAACAGCAAGCGCATTTTATGTTGACCTTGCATATATATGTAGGGTTTGCGAAAATTTCGGTATATTATGTATTATTATATTATCGGGGAAGCCGCATATAGAACGTATGGCTTAGCGTTCAGAGCCCTTGAACGGTTTCCAAGAAGTGCGGGTTCGAATTCCGCCATTTTCCAATTTTTATACGTTTACTAAAAATTAAGATCAAAATTGTGATTTCTGTCGCGGAATACGTTAAAATATCTGAAAATAAGTAAACCTACATTTGAATATCCCCATGCATTTCTTGAACAAATAAGTTACTAACATTGTTATGACATTCTGCTGATTAAAGATATATTATATATTATAAATCACCATGATTTGTCATTTTCGAGATAAAACCTTATTAGCATATAGTAAATGTGATTCGGATCATCCGTTCCACAGTAAGTTACAAAAGGCGTTTTACGGTAAAAAAACATAATAATTTATTTCGCTCTAACAATAAACACAGCTTGATGCTTGTTTCCCGTCAGAGAGAACGTAGTGTCTATGCACTTCATTATTCACTTTCCACTCGAATTCAATATATTTTGCTGTTTGGTACTGCGCCACGATGGCAGGACTTATCTCTCCGAACTGGGTCTAGTGGGATCTGCACCAAGTATCATCATTTTGTATGCCAAATTATTAGTGTACATCTAAACTCATTATTTTGAATCTATCTATATCGATTCATATAATAAAAATGGAACTGATCGCTGTCTGTACATAGAATATTTGTGAGAAAAAATATTATTGGTGGCATTTATAAATGTGATAGAACCCAAAACAATATTTTTTATTTCCTTTTCTGTTTGTCTGTGCGTTAGTGCACGCTAATCTCAGAAACGGCTTAACTGATTTTAATGTACTTTTGATTATTGTATTTTAGTGAACTTAACTTATTAATTTACTTACTTAATTAACTCAAAATGAAATTATAACAATCTAAATTATTAATTTAACTGAGAACGCGGGCGGGTGAGGAATCGACATAGTTATAAGCGTGTGGTTTACGTAGGCGAAGTCGCGAGAGGGTCGCTAGTTATTAATACATTTCAAATATAAATTGGTAATGCGCCAGGAAAAGTGGCCATGTGTAGATTGCTTATCATACGTTGTTAATAAGTTAATATTACCGTAGATGATAACTATATAATGTCGATTGTACGCGCTCTCATTAAGTACTCGGGACTAACTTTTTAGTTAAAGTTGTTTGTTGTGACTGTTTTTATGGAAAAAAACTAGTGTAAAAGTATCAAAATATGTTATAAATAATAATTTTCATAAAACCTTATATATAATTTTGTTTATTAATATAAATTGCATTTAAAATTGTTGCATATAAATTGCATATCCAGT
The DNA here is from genome assembly GCA_038994665.1 of Podotricha telesiphe. Taxonomy (NCBI): domain Eukaryota; kingdom Metazoa; phylum Arthropoda; class Insecta; order Lepidoptera; family Nymphalidae; genus Podotricha; species Podotricha telesiphe. The sequence goes on from JAOYRR010000048.1 coordinate 16,505, forward strand.
TCCAAAGTGCATATAAACGTGTTCCCGCGTGTTGTTTTTGTTGCGATGTTAATAGAAATTATTATTGACGTGTGATAAGTTTTTTAATGTGTCAACATTAGAAGTTTATAAATTTGCTTTTTTAAAACTAATTACAATAATATTCTAAGTTAGTAAACAAAAGCGGTTACGTATAAGTTTTAACGTACAAATGAAACTCATTAGAACCTATTAAAACTTTATTTGGCTTCAGTGTTTTTTTTAATTTTATCTAGATATAATGTTCAAGCTATTTTTATACGGTTTTTTTGTTTTAAATTCAATAGTTCACAAAGGAGTTGTTATATCAAAAAAAAAGTAACTCGGCAACTCAAATATTTTTTTATATTGCCGGTTTAGCGAATATTAAATTAATATATTGCTATATAATAAATCTATTACACAATAATGTCGTGGTATAAATTGAGGCTATTGTGGCGCAGTGGGACAACATCTAAATGCAAACGCGACTGGTTGTGGGTACGTTCCCCACTCGGCGGAAGGATTATATTTGAATTATTTTCATTTGTTCGCTCTGGTGCAAGACAAAGCGCGGTGTTGAATTCCGCCATACAACTCGCAATATTTTGGATTCGGGGGGAAGGTGGAGAACGGAATGTCTTCACTTGTTTCTCGGTATCTTTGACTGCTATGCGGTATTTCTACATAATATTCTTATTAAGGCACAAGTGTTATTCGCACACTTAGGAAATTGATGTAGAACGCAAGGCTTAGCGGTCAGAGTGCTTGAACGGTTTTCAAGAGGCGCGGGTTCAAATCCCGCTGCGTTCAAATTTTTATACATTTTCAAAATATGTCTTTTTAAATTATTTCAACCAATAAATAAAGTTATTACCATATAAATCAAATTGGAGTATATGTTTGTAATATTAAAATAACGGCCTTTTACTATATGCATATGTATACACGATACATAAACTTACCGCAACAAAACGCATTTCAATTTTTTTCTGTCTGTCTGTTTGTTTCGGCTAATCTCTAAAACGGCTGGATCGATTTTGACGGGACTTTTATTGGTAGATAGCTGATGTAATAAAGAGTAACTTGGCTCCTTTTATTTTCGAATTCCACACGGACAAACTCGCGAGCACACAAATGTTCTATTGACGTTACTAGATGTAAATCTAGTAACGTCAATAGAACATTTGTGAAACTTTTTCGTTATGGTAATAATGTAATAGTTAGCAAAAATTGCGGAACATGCGCAGTAAACCAAGTAACATCTAAAATAAATGTTTAAATCATTCTATTAAAATAACACTAAATTTAACTTTTCAAAGAATAATATCCTTTTGAGTCTCAAGGCGTTTCAAATGGCCTACACACGAGTGTCCACTATATCTAGGTACTAAATGATAAAACGCTAGCAATTCTTGAATCTGTCGAAGCAAGCGTTTGATACAAAGTCTATACAAGGCCAGTATAGAGTTAAGTATAGACCTCGACATTGAGACGTGCGCACGGCAAAGGTTGCTGTAACTTTATGATATGTATACCTATATATATTAGTTTCATAAAGATTTGTGACAGATTCTTACAGACAGACAGACAGACAGTTCTGAGTCCTGTAGATTTATAAAAGTTTTAATTAGGTCGTGTTTCTATAGAAACTTGCCAGTATTAAAATATTAAATAACACACTCAAAACATTTAACTTTTAACGTTGGAATTGTAATTCAATTAATTTGTGTAATTTTTTTTCAACATAGATTTTTTTGATCTTTCGTGGGAGTTTGTATTGTTTAAGCACTTTAGCTGTAATGCATCTATATAATGTTATTATCTGTAATTTATTATAGAATTAAACAATTTGTATAACAGACAGAAATCAGTACAAATAAAGCAGTTCCACAGTATGTTTAAATTATGTCTACGGCTTGTATTCCGTCTTGTATTTCCGACTAGAATTTTTCTATTTCTGTAGAAATTTTGGAAAACTACACTTCCTTTCATAGGAAGTTTCGAAATTTCTAACCTACGTGCCAAATTTCATCTTTCACGCTCATTAGTTTCGGGTGTCACTCAGTTTGTAAACTGAGTACGTTAGTAAGTTGAGTTTGTAGATTGGGCGGCGATTGCCACTACTTCTCATTTTATATTTTTTAAACAATAGCTATTAGCTATAAATATATCCAATCGTGAATAGTCGAATTGTGTATATATTGTTTTTTATATTAATAAGCAATAGAATTTTTTTTATTTGTAGAGTAATAAATGGCAAAAAGCAACTTAAATGGTTTTTAACAAACAAACGAAACAATTTGTCGGGGAAAGTCTATAAATAACAAAATAAAAACCTTATCAATAAAATATAATTAACAAATGCCTACGTTAAAAAATATGCATTTTCAATTTATCATTCCCGCACGTACGAACATGGGATTTTTTAGTAGATAAGACTTTCAGCATGTTTCTCATAGTAGTAGTAGCATATCCATATTTATATTCAAAATTCAATCCTAAAAAATCCAATGAATTAAGTTTGAAATGCTAGACTTGCCGTGGCTTTTAAAAATGAAAAGCAGTCTTTTATAATATTTTAACGACTAAAAATACTCAACTATTTCTATATCTATAGCATTTTATTACAAAGACACTGAATAAGACAAAGTTATTTCATTTACACCCATGAACATTGGAAAATTGTGCGGTTGTAAATGCGGTATTGGCTGATAGTGTACAAGTAAAATATAGTGAATGGGTTAAATTTATAATTTTGAGGTGTTTTTTTTTTTAAATTAAATTATCAAAAATGCCCCATCCATCCATAAACGGTGTTATCGTGATGCATATTGTTGGAATGCAGCATATTGTGAGTAAATATTTTCGCCTATTGTTGTGACTTTTTTATATTTTTTGTTCATTCTCACTCAGATTAGAGAGAAAACTGTTTTTTAAAAGATAAAATTCCTTTTCACAAGCTTTTTATTAACTTGCAATGTATGTATGTTTGTTTGGGTGGTATCTTGCAAGTCAATTTTGAAGCATATAGCAATCCTTAGTTTTAGTTTCGATTGAGCTGAAATTTTGCATACTCGTTTAATGTGGATGACAGTGCATGGTTAGATGTGTGACGTCATTTAAAACCCAACATGGCGGACTAGTTATTTTGTATGCACTACTGCAATGTATACATATCATATGAAAAACAACATTCTGAGAATAATTCGAAAATATTTTGTTTAAAAAAAAAAGCTTTTAATTTATTTTTGTCATAAAATTTTGCTTTCGCGATTTTTACACATTTATACATAAAATAAAAATTTATCTGATCGCTGACTGTACATGGAAGATATATGGGAAAAAATATTATTAAGGGGAATTTACCAATATAATAGAACCCAAAACAATGATTTTTAATTTTCTTAACTGTTGGTCTGTGCGCTTGTGCACGCTAATCTCAGAAACCGCTAAATCGATTTAAATGCATTTTTGACAGTTTTAAATAGGTTCTTAAGTAAAACAGTTACAACTATTATTAACTATTAATAATAAATTTAAGCAAAGTTTTTTATTAAAGTAAGAAAAAGTGCGGGCAGGAAAGATAGCGAAATAGTTAAACGCAGGCTAAGCCGCGAGCGGATCGCTAGTTTTAAATAAAACTATTTTAAACGGATTAATTGCGTACATTTAGGTATTCAACCTCTACCTCTCTCTCTTTAGAGATAGGTATACCTGTGACTATGTTCTACTGTAAAGGGTACGAAACTTTGACTTTTCTAAAATGTAGTTTCGAATAGTAATAATGTACGCGATAATTCCGGTTAAAAATAGTTTCATTAAGATAAGTTCATTATTTAGGTCCTATCATATAGGTTGGCGCTGTCTTCAGAAAACCGCCGCCGCCGATGCCAATACGCCTAGTCTAAAAAATTAATATACTTACACAGGTCTCAAAGCTGTTGATAGCGCTTTGACTGATTTTGTTATTAGATTTTTTTCTTTGGACCTTTTATACGTAGCTTCTGCCGTCCAAGTAATTGACTTATTACACTCCATTAATAGATACTTAGCGATTTCTCGAAACGGGATAAGGAATTCGTCCCTCGAGGAAACGATTGTAATTTCAGTTATTTACATTTCCCAGCTCTTGTAAGTCAAAACTGCCCAGTTTAATGCAGAAAATAGCAACTGCTTGTTAAAAACATAACAATGATTTATTACTTCTATCATATTTTAGATAACAGAAGAATTTCGCGACATGCCAGCTAGTTTTGGGCCGGAACTGCCGCCAGAAGGGCTGCGAGGCTACCTGGTGAAAGGAGAACCGGAAGATGGGTGCAGTATTCTAAATAAACCACCTGGAGATCCAGACAATTTTACTGGAAAATGGGTTGTGATAATGGCCAGGTATTAAAATATTTAAAATTATTGTATGAGGGCAGAGAATATTAATGAATATATGTAATTACTGTTGAAGAAGTGTGGCCGGACAGTAGCGTGACTTTCCCTCCTACGGAAAAAGCGGGAAACTCAAATAAACCTATACTATTTTGGGAAAGATATACGGTGTTCTACACTGCGTTATTTGACGAAATTGAACGCTACAATTTGTTTCTTATCGGATTTTATATTTATTTATTATTTATACTTAGTCTTCCCATAAATATTAAATATAGTTACAAAGAAAAACATGTTGAGTGCTATTGGGGTGACGAGAATAAGGCTTCGAAATAACACCGAAATTATTTAACCGTTTATTTAAAGACTCCATTTAATAATTATACATAAACAATACAGAAACGCGGATCTCAACTCGACTAAAAACAGGAGGAGCAATCGCGATAACACTCTTAGTTGAATGTTACTGGTTTGGAGATCAGAAGAAGAGTGATCGACATATTAGAAATCCATCCCAATCGTGGCGATCACAATACTATGGCGGGGGTAAATAACTCGCTTAAGTCATAAACTGACCATCTGTTTGGAAGGAAAAAAGCCACATTTAGAAATCGTGAGAATCTTGAGAGTTGTAAAAAATGCGATAACAATAACACGAGAAAACAAAATATTATTTCAAGAAATTGAAAGATGGTAAAACAAAGAGACAAATAAAGAACAGAAATTTAAAAAGCTACATTTACGATTTTACTTAAAATTTATTGCAGGGCAATTCCCCACAAACATTTGTTTTGATTATATGTAACATTACAGTTTGTTAGTTTAATACATTAATAAAAAACCATTAAAAATATATAAAGCTTATTCGCCTAAGTGGTCTTCGTTGGCTGCAATACAGTCCTTTAAACGTTGAAGCTAGATATCAATAGCAGCACGCATTCTTTCTATGGGAAAATTCTTCATTGTTAATCGTATGAATTGTTTAAGGGTCGTCCAATTATTGGCGTATACTTGGCGTTTAGAGAAAGCCTTACTCTCTAAAACTGATAATAAATCCAGTGGATTAAGATCAGGACTAGATGACAGCCAGTCTTCAGCTCTGGTGAAGTCCTGAACGTTTGTTTCTAACCAAGATTGGGTGGATCGAGCTCAATGACCCGGCACCTTGCTGAAAGGATCATTCTTGGTTATTGAACATGGTGTTATTAAGGGTCCTAACAACCTTTACAATAATGGTATCTTGATACACTTGTGCCGATATTTTGGTACCCTTTTCACAAAAATATGGCACAGTCACTTCTCCTTCACTCACTCCTTCATAGCACCACACCAAATAATCATCGAAGTTGGATAATGGCCACATTATACTCTGTTGATTAATTGGAAAGCTTCTTTAAAGCTTTCAGCGTAAATACGGTCAATGTTTTTTTGGTAAAATATAGCTCCAAACTGACAGATTCCAAATTTAAGAGTATATTTCGTTTATTTTTAATTATAACAGTATTTATGGCCAGACTAAGTATATTTACAAAATATTATTTTCTCAGCTTCACGCTTTTTTTTCTTGTCAAGCCAGTCCGTCCTAGACCGAGATTTGCATATTGAGTGGCGAAACTCATCGCGGCGATTTCTCTTGTCACCAGAGCAGAGAAATTTACCTTTAACCTTGGCACTAGGTTCTCCCCTACACCCTGCTGTGCAGGCTGTTTTATATATGTAATACATAATACCAGGTAAATTATTTTATCATGATCTTTTTTACATCGACAGATACAATTGTAGTTTTGAGACGAAAATAAGGAATGCTCAAGCTGCAGGGTTCGACTGCGCTATAGTCCACAATGTGAACTCAAGCGAGTTGGGTGAGTTGTATTATATTATGTATGTAATATATTATACTCATCCATTTATATACAAATATAATTAATATATGTGTTCATAAGTTGAAAATAGCTGCACTAATTTTGATAAAACTGTAAAGGGTTTTTTTTTACAATAAAGAACTATATAAGAATACTTCATACATTTGCATATTTTATACTCTTCCGTCCATAAAACGTCGTAAACTGCAGTTATAGTAAGTGCATTTGATGTTGACCGGACATATTTGGGCTTTCCGAAAATTTCTAGTCAAGTATAGGCAAGCAGCCAATCACAGTTGACGAGTGACTGAGACACAAGATACCATGCGTAATGAAATCAATAGCGTTTGTCGCTCACTACGTATACAGCCAATATTTAAAAAACAAACTTGGTTCTGCGACATCTGTTGTAGCTAACTTCTATCCATTCAACTTAGAACGCCCCTTTACATACTTTGTTTGGACATGTTGTAATAATGATTGCAATTGGCATAATAGAAATTAGTTTAATGTTTTAACTTGTAGTATGACACTACATTTATTGTAAATTACAAGCATATAATTGTGCTACTTTTGACATTTTAAAGTGTTAATCATAGCTTAACACTTTATATTAAATATAAAACGTATAAATTTTAATATTAGATAAATATTTTCAGAAAACGTATAAAAATCGCAGCTAAATACAAACCGAAATTCATCTACTGTGTTTTGTGAACATTGACGGACGGACGTTAATTATTCTTTAAAATATAGTGTATATCAGTGTCAGTTTCTTTGGGGGGGGGAAATGTATATTTTTAATGTAACTCTTAATTTTATTTTTATATTTCTTATTTAATTATATATATTTTTTTTATATATGCACTGTCTATCATGATAATACGCCGTTCTCCACTTTCGGCCTTTATTAGAAACACTGTGGATGTAAGGCAATTTACGTAATTTTGTCTAACAAGTCGATATAAATAAACATTCATTGCCTGGAGTGAAAATCGAATCTACACCTATTGTATACAATGACAACACTGCCAGATGTTGGTCAACTATGTGTGGTTTTTACTTACAGTAGAGAGGAAATGGGTGTTGATAGTTAGTACTTACGTGAAATTATATTTAAAATAAAGAACTTAAAAGCATAATAATTTTCTTTATATAGATTCTTATACGAGGTTATTTTAAGACGAAGAAGAGGGGTTGCAACGTCTGATAAAAATCAACTTACATAAAAAAAAAATTTTAATATATTTATTGTTTCAAATTATGTACAGTAAGCAGATACACAGAATTAAAAGTCATATTTAAATTGTACATTAAATCTTTTATAAAGGTACTCTCTGGTGCCCATTGTAAAATTTAACTTGTGGTATGGATACCAGTGCTCTTACAATATTCAGCAATTGCCTTGAAAGACTAGTACCATACTATAGCATAGTCATATTTAGCTGGATATTTTTCCATTATTGTCTTGTTTTATATGTAAATAAATAGAGGCCGTCGTGGCGCTGACGACTGTAAGTACTCGTAGGAATGACTTTATATATTTCAATGATTTTCGTTTCACCGCTCTGGTAAAAGAAAGTGTGGCGTGGATTTCCGTCACTATTAACACACAATGTCTCGATTTTCGAACAGACTCACTATTCTTCGATTTACGATTCTGGTTTCTTCGATCGATATGCGGGGAAAGACTTGATGTTGAAATTGTTTAAATAATAATTTTCCTTTTTCAGAGACGATGTACGCGAATAACTCTGATGGTATAACGATTTCGTCAGTGTTCGTCAGCGATATCGCTGGTAATATACTTTCTGAAGAGTACATTTATACAAATCGGTAAGTTTGTTTTTCATTTTCTTTATTTTAATTTTTTTTCTTTTATTCGACATAGTTTCACTCAGGTGAAGCCACCAAACGCCTCGTTGGCCTCTATCATTATTTTATTTTTTCACTAGCTGTATCCGCTACTTCGTCTGCGTGGAATGTTGAATAAAGAAGCCTAAGTTACTCTTTATTCCAAACTGACAGACACACAAAAAATTGTAAAATGATATTTTAATATATATACCGTGTATACATATGCATTTACTAAAAGGCGATTATTTTAATATTACAAACAGACACTCCAATTTTATTTATTTGTATTTTATTTATTTGTATTTTGTTTCAGATATTATGTAATGGTGAACGGGGACTTGCCTTTTAATATAAATACACACTTGCTCTTGCCCTTCGCCATTGTTGTTGTTTTGTGCTTGATTATAATATTAATATTAATGGTAAGTTTTTACTCGCAATTTTCCCTTTTGTATTTTTTTTATCAATATTTTGCCGATTTGTGAATCGGTGACAGACTTCAACGCCGCATGTTTTCTTGTTACATATATAAAAAAGTCTTGAGCTGGAAATGATTATATTTGCCTAGCTTTATTTCAAAACAAAATATTTTTCTATTAATTAATGCTACTTTATATGTTTGTGTCTGAATATACATCGTGGCGCAGTGCAACAGTGTCTGACGTTCGGAGTTGTGGGTTCGAATCTCACTCGATCATAATTTAATTATTTTTCTGCTCATTCATTTCTCCGCTCTGGTGAACAAGACAAAACATGGCATTTAGCTCCGTCACTCAACACACACAATGTCTCGAATTTACGCAAAGTGTCTTGACACTATTTAAAACCGACTGATCTGTGTAGGTTATGTAGTGACATATACAGGTTAAAGACATTTAATCGGTACTGTATTAAGACAAATTCTTATATATTGCTTAAATTTTATTGACGCCTAATTTTTTTGTTTATATATACAATTTTAATACCTAAATTAAATGAAACATCATATATTTGGTTTTTTTTTTAAATTTAAAAATCTTATTTACACACTTAGGAAATTGAAAAATAGCTTAAGAAAACGTATAAAAATATGATCGCAGCGAGATTCGAAGCAGCGCCCCTTGGAAACCGTCCAAGCGCTCGGACCGCTAAGCCATGCGTTCTACATCCGGCTACGATTTTGTAAAAATATTTTTTCATATTTAATTTTTTATATATATTAAGATTAATCATTTAATTTGCAGATAGTAAAATGTATAAAGGACCGGCGACGCGCGCGCCGCCACCGCCTGCCCAACCGCGCGCTGCGCAAGATACCCACCTGCAAGTTCAGCAAGGGCGACCCCTACGACACCTGCGCCATCTGCCTCGACGACTACCAGGAGGGCGAGCGCCTGCGCGTGCTGCCCTGCGCGCACGGTACCATTTATTACGAACGAAGTAAATAACTAGCGATTAGTTTCTCTTACTACCAACGCTTACGACAATATATGCGATTACTAACAGCGTACCACGCGAAGTGCATTGACCCGTGGCTGACCCAGAACCGCCGCGTGTGCCCCGTCTGCAAGCGGCGCGTGCTGGCCGCCGGGGAGCGCCCCCCCTCCGACCTGGACTCCGACACGGAGCCGCTGATGGATGCGCCGAGGCAACCCCCCACCGAGGTTAGTGTTGAAGACGCAAAGATAGCATAGCGCTGTTTTTTTTTATTTTTTGTACCTTGCACAGCTGTTATCTGACTAAGACTTAAATATACAGGTGCTGGTCGATGCATTGATACGACTGCGTGCCTGTGTCTGAACCGAAAGTATAAAACAAATTTACAGATATATATATATATATATATATATATATAGTGAAAAGAACTGAAGAACTATATATATAGATAGCATATGTGTATGATTTCTTCTTCTATAAAAGAATATGGTTTCTTATTGTCTGTCTATGTATGAGCGTATATGTCAGGAACTTTTACTTTTTTGTTTCACTTATTATGTTTGTGTGGACCTAAAATATAGTTGCAAAATGGGTTATTTATTTTAATTTAGGTTTACAAATTTATATTACTACAAACATAAGAAGAGGCTGTATTGGCGCAGTGGACGTCTTAAAGCGATGGTTGTGGGAGTCATTGTCACCCACTCGAGGGAACCATTGCTTTTTATAAAATCATTGTTTTTTAAAAAAAACTCTCTGGTAATATAAAGTGCGGCTTTGAGTTCCGCCGCTTAAGAATCAAGGACTCGATTTTGGGCGAAAATCTAATAAGGGAGTGTCATGACAATATTTTTACTTAATTTCATAAGCATTTTAAGTAAACCAACACTTTAAGTACAGCATGTTCTAAATATTTGAGTATACAGGGTGGTACGTTCGAGGAGCAGCGCGAGAACCCGTTCGTGAGAGCGGCGCGGTTCATAGCGCGGGTGCGCGGGCGCGAGGAGGCTGCGAATGCTGATCCTGAGGTTATATGTTTTTTCTTAATATATATGCTTCATTAAGTGTTATTTATTTATATATGTATTAATTTATTTATGTATTAATTTATTTATTTTAGATCCATTAGCATCGCATTCAAGTCATTGAAAGCGTTAAGTAGAAATATACTAAGGAAAAAAATATTTTATAATTTAAAACATGCTGTAGAAATTAATTTATTCAATTTTTTTAAAGAAATTTATATTTGAACATTTTCTTATATTTTTAATAAAATCCGTACATTTTATATTTCGCTTGGACGGTAAACAAGGGGCGCGGGTTCGAGTCCCGCTACGTTCATACTTAAATTCTAATACGTTTTCCAAAGGTTATTCGTATCATTAGAGCATGTGTGTACACTTTATAATTGTTAAAATATTAAAGTATGAAAAAAATAATGTTTTATTGTTTAAGATATAATAATTAAATCGTTTCAAGTGATGACTGCTATTTAAAACAAATCTATATAAATAATGAAACTATAATAGTAGTCAATTGTGTATATTTTTTATAAATTAAATAAAGGGTAAAGGCTAGGGGTATCCTTTCAACAGTAATCATTTGGCAAGAGAGAATGCTTTTTTGAATGCTTTAGAGAGAATGAATTTTGTTGTAATTTTTTTGTATACTGTCTGACATATATATGGTATATTTTATTTTGAAAGTCATAAAATCCAAAATCCAATCGCGTACAAAGTCGCGAGCTCATCGAGTTATAAATATAAATACAAATAAAATCTATTTTTTGATGTTTCTTCTTTATTATCTGTTAAAGATAGCGCAACCATCTGAAGAAGTTGAACAAGAGGAGAGGTAAGTTCCATTTTTTTTTTTCTTTTTTCTTCAGTTTCACGCATTGTCCCGCATAGAAGTTTTTTCCCAAAATCGAGACATTGCGTGTTGAGTGCCGGAACTTAAATGCCGCACTTTAACTTTGATACCAAAACGTAGAAATTACAATAATTAAATATAATTATTTTTCTTAGAGGAAATCGAACCCACAACCAACCCCGTTTGCAGTCAGACGCTGTCCCCCTGCGCCATGATGGCGAATACTTTATTTTTTATTTTCAACTATAAATAACAAAGTCAAATGATGTAATGAGGCTGTCCTTATAAACATTCCCTCGGGTTATAATTACAATATAATTGGGGTTACAACCCCAAATTTAAAAAGTTAGACACTTAATATTTTTTAAATTATTTTAACGCGTCTTTCGGACTATTTACGGTAGATGTGTGAAGTTTGTGATAAATAACTTCATTGAAATATGAATAATGTTTTGAGAAAATCGAATTAAAATATATACATTTTATCTCGTTTAACCACGCATTACTTAGCGGTCAGAGCGCGTGGACGGTTTCTAAGTGGAACAGGTTCGCATCTGGCTGCGTTTAATTTTTTATTTGTGTGTAAATGACACTTTAAAAAGAGATAAATGTAATTTAAATTTATATATGACAATTTCCTGCTCAAATACCACAAAGCGCGGCCTCAACACTACACAGTCTATTTCTATATTTACCTTGTTAGACACGAACGGTACATGAAGGTATAAAAAGAACTTAGTCAATAACTAATTTTAAAACATTTAAAAAATCATATATATATATTTTTGAACGCAGCTGGTTTCGAACCAGCGCTTCTTGGAAACCGTCCAAGCACTCTGACCGTTAACCCATACCTTTTACATCCGGCTACATAGAAATATTTATACACTTGTTACAACTTATTTTTTTGTTAATAATATGCTACAAATATTGTAGCAAATTTTTACTTTTAACAAATTTCTGCTAATCAAACATTATTCTACTAACAATCATTTACATTTCCTAAATGTGTGGATAATATTTAAAAAATGTTAAAATAACGAATTGATTATATTTGTATTTAAAGCGCTGAATCCCAAGACACGCAGCCGCTTCTGTCTTCCCGGAGGGCGGGGCGGCGCCGCTCGCGTCGCGCGCGCTCCGCCCCCCGCGCGCCCTCCGCGCCCGTCGCTAGTGCCGACGGAGAGATTGGTGAGAAAGTTTGTATATCAACAAAAAACCTAAAATTAAGTCATTTATCATCACCATCAACCGGAAGACGTGCTGGACATGGGCCCCCGCCATAGAAACGCAATTTTGAACGGTCATCAGTCCGTGGTCCTCATCCAGTGGTTTCTCGCAATTGTGTGGAAGTAATATGATTTGAGTTTGTATTAAATGTTGAGTTTCTCGTCAGCTCTTCTCAGCAGAACTTTGCGTTCATTCCACGATCCAAAGGATAATGTTTAAATTTTAATTTAAATTGTGCTAAGGTCTTCGGTCCATATGCAGTTCATGGTCACTACTTTGACGAAGAAATCAGTTTACGAAAAGGTGGAGCCCTATCTCTCTCTCTGGAGCTGGTGCGAGGTGGGCTTGGCTACATTCCACGTTCCTCCCATGTAGCAGAACAGGCTACGTTAGACCCAAAAATTCTGAGTTTGACTCTTCATGTCAATTTACATGACTACCACACAGGATGCAACTTTGCAAAAGTTGATCAGTCTTTGGCGATTCCCGAACTAATGTGCAGCTCCATGTTCTGCTCCTCCTGTTTTCGACACGACGCCACCAAGATATGGGAATTTGTGAAATGCCACAAATTCCACTGTTACCGTGCCACCGACCAACCACCATTTGTGTACCAACGGGTGTTAAATTCTTCACTCCAGATCGCATCACTTTGGTTATCCGGATGTTAATTTTAAGCCCTGGTTTTGACCCTTTAATTTCAAATCGTCTAGCTTTGATTGCGTGAATGTGACTCAGTAGGCATAGGTCAATATTATTGTCCCAGGGCGCACCTTACAGCACACCTAACTTAGTTATAGGAGACTACAATAATAATTGACAAGTTACCCTGTCAAATCTCTATAAAATATCTCAAAAAATCTGTGTAGGCTAAGTAGTGGTTGTTGGAAGGAGAGTGTTGGTTCTAATTTTAATGTTTTTTTTCATTGTCCTTGCATTTTTTTTATTCGTACATGTATGCATTTTGTTAAAATACTGCAATTATCACTTGTCGCACACATATAACATTTCTATTGAAGTGTGGGACTTGAATCCTTAGTCATAGGTTTTATATTACTATAGTATGAGATATATATATGTGATTTATCTTGTCAAAGTTACTAACAACTTAACTATAAAGATAATAATATCATTAATAATACACCAAATCCTTCACATGTCATCTCAATATGAAACTGGCACCCATTTCATTAATTCACTACACTAAAACTTCTAAAAATCGTATTAAAAAATAATTAATAATATGTTCCAGACACATGTTTTTTCTACTTTCTAGGTGTAGCCGCGATACCTGCGCCCGCGCAGCCCCCCACCCACGTCCAGTTATGAACCCGCACTCACTGCTGACTAAATGACAGACCGTCGAGTGACATCGACTTCTCCATAACCATCTAATATTATGTATGTTTTTTATTAAATGGATGTATGTGTAAGGAGTATCTTAATTAATGATACGGCACTACTGTAAAGTAAAGTAGTAAAGTACTAAAAATATTTAAAAAGGCATTGTATTGTTTTCGTACATTTTAAAGAACAGCTGTATAATAAAGATGCTTCTTCCTCACACTCTATGTAATATAAAAACTAAAACTGGGCTATAAATATATTATGTGTAAAGTTATTGTCTTTTGACGTTTTACTTTTTTTTTTGTTAAATGAAACCAGTTGTGCCAACCGATGGAATTAAAATGAATTGTATAAAGTTAATGCCAACTTAATAAAGCTAATTATAATATAGTTTTTTGACACAATTGGTTGTCACAATTGGTTTTTTTTTGTAATATTTGACTCGATACTTTAAGTTTTTATTATTGTAGAGCTTCCAAAATTGTTGTGTACCTGAAAATTTATTATGAATGCCACATTTAAATAACTTTGACTATAAAGTATGGAATATTTGAAAGCCATTTAGGAAAAGGATTTTTTTTAGATTTATCTAACAATATCTAAATTCTCAAGTTTAAAAATTTTTTAGATATTGGTGATGAATTTATTATATGTTTGTTATTTAATTTCAAAAACTAATTTAAATGCGTATATTTTTTAATTTATATAACAGATGATATATTTCAAGGGTATTATAAATGCCGGAAAAATGTAGAAAAGCATAGGCAAGCATCCAGTTACATTATTTTATATGAAAAAGAAACTTTTAAATATATATTTATCTAAAACTTCTCACTTTACTTTGTATAAACAAAAAAAAATATGACACTATCATGATTTGATACATGCAATAATGATTTTAATAATATTATAAAAATCCTTTATTTTATGCATATTCATGCATTTCTTAAATTGAAAAACTTTACAAAGAGATCAATTATATTTATTTATATATATACATCGCTTCTTTGAATTCGATGAAAACGTGACATCTCGAAATCATTTCCTCTCAATACTTGTAATTTTAAGGCCACGATGGTGGTGTTTAACCTTTTCGAAAAAAGCGGCAATTTTTACGGGACCGATTGAAATATACCGTGTTTTTGTAGAAAACTAAACCCAAGAACGCGGTCTCGAATATCAAGCAAAATAAAAAAACTATTTAAACGAGATATCACTTTGTCATCGCGAAGGATCGACATATTTAAGTTTACTTACAAAATCGTAACCAATATCTAATACATATAATAATCTATTAAATAACAAAAATATATTATTTTTAACAATTAATCTCGATAATCTTATCAGCTTGACTGTATTATATAGCCTGTAAATATTCTAAACACAATTAATTACTAAAATATTACTAATAATTAATGTGCCTCTACAGTAAAAAAATATATATGAAAGTAAGGAAAGTAAGCAATATCTGTTTTTTTTTACAACTTAACTTCAATGTTTTTGTGCCCTCTGTGGTAATAAAAAAATGTTGAAAATTTTTAAGCAAATTCTTCAATTTTTTTTTTGAAAACTTAATTATTATTATTTTAATAGGTTTTTATATTTTTCTATATTTAAATAAATGAGGCACATTATTTATATATGTATATTATATTTAACATGATCAGGTATAAGATTGTGATGAGGATATATAGCATATTTGTAAATATTTTGATCTATCACAGAGTATAAATAAAAAGCCTTTATATAAGAACTTAACAAAAAAATATAAATAAAATACATCGTTAATATAATTAAAACATTTAAATAATGACTTAACACTACAAGAATTACATAAAACGAATGTATTTCGTTTTAACAAAAAAAGAAAAGCATATTTTTGTTGTACTAATCGTTGTTGGTAATTGAGTCGTTAAAAGAAACTAATACTTTTTTGGTGACAACTATCTGATAAGTGCCTGTTAAGTTATCAGTCAGATATAGTTTTTGTCTCTTTCGGTTTTTATTTGTGAGAAAAGGATAGAATTAAAGATATCTGTCGTCAAATTTACAGTATCGCGCTTTTCCCCGCCTTTTTCACAAAGTGCGATTTCGAGTCACTTGAGTGGCGTAACTTAACGCCGCGCTTTGTACTGCCAACACACAAATAATATATATTAATAACTAGCGACCCGTTGGCGGCTTCGCCTGTGTAAACTACACGAACTATTTTCACTCGCCTTGTTCTCACTCATATCACAAACTTTGCCTAAATTTCTAATTATAAAAGAAGCTTACCAAAATTTTATGGTCAAAACTACATTTAAATCAATTTAGCCGTTTTGAGATTAGCGTGCACAAGCGCACAGACAAACACAGGAAATCAAATTTAAAATGGTTCTTTTATATTCATAAATGCCTGCAATAAATTATTTTTCATATATCTTCCTCCATTCCCTCCATTTTTATTATATGTATAAATATAAAAACATATTTGATTAGTATTTTGTTAAAATATGTATATTCGTAGATTTCTTTTTATTTCTCTCTGTGATTTTTCTAGTTTAACACAGCTCTAGGTCAATTTTAGCGTACTTTAAGATCTTAAATTAAAATATTAATTATACTATGCTTTAATTAAAATATCAAAATGAAAAAATGGTCGTGCTTATAAGTCTCGTGTCGACAATCTCTTGATGGTGTCATATTGTAGTATTTGACTATTGTTATTTTTTTTTTATTTAGTAAAATAAAGAAAATAGATAAATAAATAAAGAATTTATTTTTAAGATGCTAAGTTTTATTTTTTTGGCTTCAAAACAGATTATTAGTTTATATATAATATGCTGTAAATATTGCTTTATAGGTATAAGTTGTTCTTTGTTGTATTTCTGATAAGTCGACTACTGTATTCGTTTGATAATTTGTACAGTAATATTGGTAAGATAAAAGTTGAAAATATTAAAAAATAAATTGTTTTAATTACCACAAAATTGACTGTTTTCCGAATTTTTAGTTTATTAACATATACAGTAAACAGTTGCGATTCATATATTACAAATTTTTTAAACAAAATTAATCATATTATATTTATATATTAAATCATAAATCAAATAATATTCTAAGATATATTTTAGAATAATTTACATATTTACCTTCAAAAATATATTTTTCATAATAATTAGACTTAGCTGGTACCTAAATTAAGGTTTAAAGCGATATATAAAAGTGTGCGGCTTCACACTTTTTCCCACATAGTATTTTAGTCAGAACCTAGTAATAGACCATGGTGGCAGGGAACAAAAACCGTCTGTATATGCGATTGGTTTGTAGGTTCCATTCCCACTCGGGGGAATGATAATATTTTAAATATTTACATTTCTCCGTCCTCTTAAGAGTGCAGCGTGGAGTTCCGCCGCGCGCAATATCTCAATTTCGGGTGAAAATTGGATAACGGAGTGTCTTGACACTAGGTTCTCTCTGACTACGCTGCTATAGGAAAGTAAGAGCCGAAGCCCCGTTTTTTTTGTATAACAAAAGCTTATTTTATTTCAATATATGAAATGAACTTTGTTTCAAAATAAACTTGATACCAACTCATATTAGTTAATTAAAATTAGGTACAGATTAAATTATGATAAAAATAGACGCAAAGCAGTTTCTTAGAAAAAAATTGGTACCTATATTTTGATCTAGATATATGATTAACTTAAAAAAAGCTTTACCACATCAATGTGCTAAGCGAATCTTTTATATTACCAATATTCAGTGCTGATTCAAAATGTCATCACCAATTTACTATAATTTTTAGGTTCTAGTATTAATTTCAAAATATTCGAGATAGACATATTTAGAAAACGTATAAAAATTTGAACGCAGCGGGATTTGAACCTGCGCCTCTTGAAAACCGTCCAAGCGCTCTAACCGCTAAGATCGCATGATATAGCGGTGAGATTGCTTGAAAGTTTTTACGTAAACCAATGTTTTTATTTAAAAAAAATCATTGTGCGGCTTGATCCTCACACCGGGCCAAATATCCTCTGAAGCATTTTCAACAGTAGGCAACTATACGTTCTTTGAGAAGTCAAATAAAATGTACTCAAAACAGAATGTACTCAAAACCATTATTATTTATGTCAACAAAAACAGTCGAATATAATATATCAAAGACCTATTTTTTCATGTAAATGTTGCATTGTTCTTATTCTTATAATAAAACATTTTTAAAAAGTGGGACAACTATTTATCTTTTACCCTAAATGTGAAAGGATGAAGTCTGTATTTACACACGCTACTATGTTTGAAGTACATGCTATATAAAAAAGGAATTAATATTTATTTTGTAATTAATGCAGTTTTTAGTCCGGTAACTTGGATCACTAAAAAAGCATTTTAACTAATAATTTCATTAATTTTAGAAACAATTTACTATGTCCAAATATTGTTGCTTTCGCGAAAATATGAAAACTTACGGAATCAATGTTGGAGTTTATATACACATTAAGTTATTTATAAAATAAAAGGTACAGGGGTCGTCAGAAACTAAACAATAAAAACACTCTCAAAAAATGTGAGCTAAACAATATTAGAGTTGCTCTCAAGTACATTGATGACCACTTACGAATGTAACTTATGAGTGAGTAAAAAGTGTAATAAAATATAAGAGTTATTCTTCATTAAATTATGAGAACAAAAACGATAAATAAGCAGTGTTAAAGGAAAGGGAATTAGAGAGTATGTAACTAAGACTTAGAGAAATATTAGGATCTAGAATCAGTGAAAAATTAATTATGTAAACTTATTATTCAATCATTAATGTTAATTAAGCTAGGTATAATATTAGTAAATCATTAAGTATTATATATTATCGAAACAATGCGCGTCTGAAGTTTGTAACATAGACTCACTCTATAAGGCCTTTGAATTTATATCTGTATATTTTTTTATTAAACCTTGTTGGACTCGATACTTAATTGATATGTAAATAAAAAGTAAAAATATATTCTAATACTTGTTCTTTTTTATTCAAAATGTAATATTGGAAGATAATTTTATTTGAAATATTATATCGTAATTTAACAAACAAACTAATGCTTGAAGAAAATCTCATTGATAACATAATTCATACTAGTTTCAGTTATTCCGCCAGGCATAGGAAATATCACCTAGTACTTAAGTTGACCATTCCAGTATGACATAACTTAAAACTTAATGTAAATTTATTGAACTTCTTTCAGTACAGGTTTTTAATAAATGTAACGCCAGCCCCGCCATGAGCTAAGCCTGCCATATGATATACCACTGCGCGTACAGCCATTAAGCCTCTATATAATAATCATTCATCGTATATAATCGTATAGCAATCGTAATTATATATTGGAGTCAAACCTACTAATACCGTTTTGAAAGGATTTTCTGGAGGATTAATAGCCGCAATAGGAGAAGTGACGTTCAATTTGGAAATTGACAATATTCAAATTTCATGCAAAGCGTATTTGACAGATATAGATATGGAAGGCGTCAATTTATTAATTGGGCAAACCATTATTAATGGCAGCGTTATGGCACTGATTGTCACTAATAGTACTGCAACGGTAACTCGAGATAATGATGCCATGCCCGGTATGGAGGTAGTTGAAATCCAATGGAAATTTAAAATAGTCGCATCGAATAAAGAACATTTACCACCTGTGGCATCGATTATACAAGACAAGGTCTCGGGCAATGGTGAAAACAACGATGTCTGCACCGCGTCATGTTGAGTTGCAAGGTGTTTCTTAATCCTTGCCCGCGACAGTGCTTCGCGGAGGTGCTGGTTTCATCAAGGTCCTGAACATCGGGGACAAGGACGTCGTATGGGAGGCCGGCCACGTGCTTATGCGAGCGGAGTCTTGCGTCGCACCAGCCATAACAAACAAGGTAAGAGACGCCGAGTCAATTTCATACATTATGCCAACAATACAAGTTTAGTAAGTTTGATTTGCCTGCCGCTTTGCCTTTTGTTTTAGCTTTAAATCAATCCAGTATGAGTATTGGTGGAGGTTTGCTATCCAATATAATAATTGGATACCTTAATATAATTGAATAATAATATTAATAATAATATAATATAAAAACTGTTTTGCCAGTAATACTCAGGATCTAGGCTGTACACATTTAATAGAAATGCAAATTAACCTTACAACTGATCGACCTATTTATCGCCAGCCGTATAGGTTATCGCATAGTTAACAAGAAATAGTTAAATCAAGGTTACAGAATTATTAGAAACGCCGGTATCATTAAAGTATTGTTAAAATCATAAGATACCCACAAAAGTGCGTTCATATGTCAAGCGGGTCACTATGAATATTTGCGAGTTCCATTCGGTTTAGCTAATACGCCGGCTGTCTTTATGCGTTTAATTAATAAACTCGTTCATTCAATTCCAAACTCGTGTCAAACTAATGCTCATGAAAACTCGTATGAAATTGTAGCGTTTTTAGATGATATATTACTACCCTCGACTGATATCAAGTCGGGACTTAAAATGTGACAAGCAGTGCTTAATAAATTCGAACTCGAAAATTTAAAATTGAACATGAAAAAGTGTACTTTCTTACAAGATCAAGTGACTTATTTAGTACATTAAATTTCCGCGAATGGAGTACTACCGGCAGAATCAAAATTAAAGGCAGTCGGCAGTTTCCGTGCTGAGAAATGTTCATGAAGTACAACAGTTTCTAGGATTATGTAGCTATTTTAGAAAGTTTATAACTTCACTCAAATTCACGCACGTCCCTTAACTGACTTGACAAAGAAAAATGTGCTATGGGTTTGGGGAGGTAGGCAATGTGACAGTTTTAACGAATTAAAAAGAAGCTTGTGTGCTAAGCCCGCATTAGCGTTATATGACCGGACATTACAGACAGAAATTCATATCTTCGCCTGTAAAATAGGTATATCTGGTATATTGTTACAAAAACAGTTCAGACACTTTAAAGCCCGTGATGTATTTAAGACGTGTGACTTCGAAGCACTTTAACAAAGCGTGACATTATTCCACTAGTCAAAAGATGGTGGCTCATGATACAAGATTACGATATAAGTGTAGAATATAGGCTGGGTGAGCGAATGAAACACGTTGCCGCGCTTAGTAGGAACCTCGTCGATATTATAAATATATAATGGAACAGATTAGTTCTACATGGTTTAGTGTCAGGATAACGTTATTAAACTTTATAGATCAACTAAAATCTGGTGTATCGGAGCGTAACGTAACGTGGGACTTCATAATAATAAAGGATAGGTGTAGTCCCTGGGTCAGCTAGATGAAAATTTTCAACTCAAATACATCATGATGAAATATGGGCATGTAGGATTGAAGCGTTGTATGGAAATAATAAAAAAAACACACACACAACAAGGTTTGTTGCATGCTATCCCACTACCCTCAAAACCCACCGAACCCTTCCGAGTGATACATGTAGATAGATCATAGAATAAAAAAAGCTCATTGGTATATGTTAGTTATAACGGACGCGCTTTAAAAATTTACAATTCCGCAACCTGTTCGAACTACGAATACGATAGAGACAGAATACTTAAACGAATTTCTAGTTTATTTGGATATCCCGATCGAATAGTCTCAGATCATGGAAAAGCGTTTACTAGTAGAAATTTTAAGAAATTGGCCACAGATAAACAATTCAACCACACTTTTCTTTCTTTTTCTTTTGACTAATCAAACTATTCTCAACGCGTTACATGCTACCGATCCTAAAGAAGCAAGCAAGTTATTGGTCTAATAGTCTTCCTGATTTAATTTGACCTTAAACCTTATGACGTAATGTTCTCTCGTCGTAGTAGGTCTGTATGTGATGTGTCTGTACCAGAACGGGTAAGAGTCAACACAGGCAAAGTGCGTATTGATAGGGGCTAGCATAAGAATTAAACGTAATTATGATAAATGTCGTAAAAATTGCCATATTTATAAAAAAGGTGGTCTAGTTTTTCGGAAACAGGCTCCCACAAGCAGAGCTACTAAAGTTAATACTAGATGACTTATATTCGGCCCTTATGCAGTAACCAACGTTATTGGCAACGACAGGTACAGAATCAGGAGCATTAAAAGGTTACGGGAATTATTTTATTTTATTGAGTTTTCCAGCAGTTCTGATGAGTAATTAGGGACTGACGATTTAATTAATTTATTGGAAAGCTACAGAAAAGGTATTGTTCCCAATGCGGGAGCAATTGTTTGAGGCAGGCCTATTGTAACACCAGCCCCGCCATGAGCTAAGCTTGCCATATGATGTACCACTGCGCGTACAGCCAAGCCAAGCGAGCCTCTATATTATAATTATTTATCGTATACAATCGTAACCATGTCTTAATTATTTATTAGTATAATTCATTAATTAGAAAAGTAAAACGGCCAATGGATAAAATTTGAAAATAGATTGTCAATTAAGTGGCACGTCAATCACAACTTTCATTTAATTTTAAGGGGAACAAGATCCTAAGTTAAGTGGAAACTGTTTGAATGAAAGTTTAATTACTTTGTATTAAACAGCCTTATTATTTTCAGTTTTTATATATAATAAAACAATGCAATATATTACTTTAATCTTTTTAAATAACTTAAAAAAATACTCAGTTTAATAATATATAATAACAAAGAATAAACCTTTTTCTTAACAAAAGCAATATCTTTAGCAAACATATTTTAAACCAAGTAACATTTAATAAATTTAAATAGAAGATCGATAGCAATACAGGGAAAGGGAAAAAAACAAAAAATATACATTTAGTAGTATAATTCACAATAAACGACACAAAATGGCCGCCATATGGGTGTCCAAACCCGGCGGCGCGAGTAACTTCATTGCAAGCATCCACTTAAACTTGTACCACACTCAGTGATTAAAAGATGGTAAAACGTGGGCACCTTTTTTCTAATTGTTTGTTTAATCAAAGAGACCGAAGCCCATGTCGTCGTCGCTCTCCTCCTCCTCCTTTTCGGGTTTCTTCTCCTCCTCCTTGGCTGCGGCGGCGGGCGCAGCGGCAGCGGCGACCGGGGCGGCGGCAGCGGCGAACTTGCTCGGGTCCTGGATATAAATAACAATTTATTGTATATTTATTTTGTATGAAATTAATTAACTTAATCATGTATCAAGTGAACAATTGTATTATACTTGAATATATTCATTTTCTGCCTACTACAATATTAGAATGTTTATTTATTAAAAAAAAAAATACGTTTTTAACAATTATATAACCTAATATTTAAAATTCACACTAGAGACTTAATATCCAATATATCCAACATAATAAAAAAACTAAAATATCCTATATCAAAAACATACATTATAACAAAAACTTATACAAACCTTAATGAACTCCTTGATAGTATTAGCTTCCTTGAACTCAACTTCCGACACTGCGGCAATAGCCAACAAGTTCTTGAATCCATTGGCGATGGAGTGAGGAGCAGATGCCACAGTTGGGTAGCCAATGGCCAGAGAGAGGGCAGCTACATTAGCCACTCCCTCTTGGAACTTGGCACGGAGGTCCTCAGGCTTGATGTCAAGGATTGCCGGAGCAAAGATGGTACCAGAATCATAAACCTATAGAAAAACATTTTTGAGTTTTGCAAAAAAATATAACCAACAGCATCTTTCGCATACATCATCATAGGGAGAGAACCTGTGGCAAGTGGTAATGCACTTCATTCTCCACTTTCCACTGAAATATTGTGTAAATGACCTCTATGATATTACTAAAATATTTCTTAAATGATTTAATAATATAATTAAAATTATAAAATGTCTGCTTTGAAGTTAGTATGACAGTAACTAACTATACTGCTAATTAATATTTTCACAGCATTTGATTTCCCAAAGGTAAATTATCAGCATGTACTGCACTATACAGACTGTACTCAACACTTTGGTTATATTATAACAATTTACTTTGTCAAATATTATATAGATAATACAAGTATAGTTCAAGCATAATATATAAATAAAATAGACTGTCAAGATATTTTAAACCAATTTTTTCTCTCAATTATATATAAATATTGTGCATTATAAAAAAAGATTTTCTAATCACATGCCTTTTCTTGTCCATTCATTTTGAACACATTTATTATTAATTGAGAACATTTAAAATTTTTTATTGTTTATCTAAATGGTTATAAGTATAATGACTCACTTGTTTAACAACAAGACCATATGAGAAGGGAGAGATGTTCAACATGTTAAGAAGAGTGGCCTCTGAAGCTCCTACTTTGTCCCCAGGCTTCAAGATGTGGACATCGTTGATGATTTCAATGGTACCTATGTGGGGAGGAAAATTGTATAAAAATAAACTTCGTAATCAAGACATTATCAACTAATAAATAAAATGATGAGATTTATTGTCCATCCACCATGTTTATTAATCAAATTCAGCAATGAATTGAAGCATATCCTGTCATTAATGAATGTAAGAAGTTTTTAGTTAAATCTTGACCAATTTCCACCTTATAGAGATATAAGCTAGCAAAAATTTGTTTTGCTATTCTCAATATTCTGCCATTACCACTGTATATAAATATTCTTACCCTTGGAAATCTTAGTAGGGATGGACAGAGCCTGGAAGAAGGCAGTTTTCTCGGGACCTAAACCAGTGTTGTGAGCGGGAATAACCACAGCCAAAGGAGCTATGGCACCAGGCCTGGCAGGGGCACGCACTTTGTTCTCCAGAAGTTTGTCACGGACCTACAAATGCAATAAAAAAATGATTATATAATTTACTGCTTTAATAAGTATTAAAAAATACCTGTAATTTAATAAAATGTATCTACAAAATGCCAGTGCAATTTTTATATAAAAATGTTATCACACTAGGATAAATTTGTAGAATTAATTTTGTCTGAAAGCGAAACCAATTGACCAATGTGAAGTCAGCTGCTATTAAAACAGACATATTGATATTCATATTTAATTACTAAATATATTTTTTTAATATTTTTTGGGCCCCCTTTTCAAGTTATAATCTAAATAAATGATGTCACATTGTATGGAGAATACATGAAGGCAATTGATACATTAAAATAGAAATAGTGCACATAACATTTACATACACATATACTACCTTTATATTATCTATATATCCTACAACACTTAATAAAAATATTAAAACTACTTATTTGTACTGGAAAATTAAAAAATTGCCATTCTTCAATACCTCAACGAGATCTCCACGGGTAAATACGAAGCCAACATTTCCCTTAATGTGAGGGAGCAACTTCTCAAGCGCTGGGTTGGTTTCCAGATGATCTTTGATAGCTTTACGCATCATGGTGTTTTTGCCCATAAGCACAATGCTGCTTCCACGTAGGGAAATACGAATTTGCTGCATTTGCTGGGACCCTACATTGTCGGCACCCACGATGAAACATTTTGGGTACTCGTCTAATAATTGCTGAAAAATAAATGGTAGTTTTGTATAAACATATAGATATAAAGTGTAGTAAGTAAAATAGCAGTCATTAAATTTTCCGTATGTGAGTTATTGATTAATTAATTTATAGTTTCACAACAAAAGCGAACTTCCGTGATCGTTATTAATATTATAAATGTAATACAACAAAAAAAAATCCCTAAGTAAATTATCCTCAAAACGAACTTGACTTTATAACCACGTTTTGCTAGCGTCACTTTCAAATGATTTTTCGATATTACTTTTATATTATTACTCTTTATACTTACGATGATCTTAGTAAAGTAGTTGGTTTTCCAAGTAGCCTTGTCCTCCCTACCCATCTTTGCGTGTGTAGGGACTTCGAAAAATTTAAGGACTGAAAATGAAAGTCACGATGTTTAATAAACTACGTGTTGCCGAAAAGTTATAATTATACTCAAAATATAGATATAAATGAGAACATTCAAATGTGCAATAGATTTTCCGAGAAGAAAATAATTAAAACATGTAAAGTTTGCTTTAATAAAATAAGATTAATATTGACTCACCAAGACAAAACGCAAATAGCACGGATACGTGCGCCTTGCGGGACGAAAAGAGAATTGAGTGAGGGATGTTATATTCAAAAAATATGAGAGTTTCTACAGTGTTACCATAATATTGAAATATTTTAAAAATACAATTTGTCGCAAGTGTGACTTTTGTTATTTAATTTTTATGTATGTTTTAAGGAAACGAACAGATTCAATATCCTATCTTTTAATATTTATAAATTATAGTATTTTTCTTGGTGCTATTAAGTAAAATGTGATATTTTGTTTCGCTACTCAGTTTTGCCGGTCACTAATTATTTGTGACAAAACTAGATTCTCTTTAATTACAAATTACGACTTACAACCTAGAATAACCAAAGATTGGATGCTTTTTTACAATTATATCAATCAATACATACTGTGCACTAAACATACATATATATGAAACTGATTGCTGTCTTTACATGGAAGATATATGAGTAAAAATATTATTGGGGGCATATATCAATGTAATTGAACCCAAAATAATGTTTTTTAACTTCCATTTTTGTTTGTCTGTGTGTTTGTGCATGTTAATCTCAAAAACGGCTTAAACCGAACGGCTAAATCGGTTCAAAAATAAAAAAGTTACAATAATTTAAATTATAAATTTAAGGAAAGTTTATGCGAGATTTAAGTGAGATTTTTAATATGGGCAGGCCAAAAAACTAAATAGTTGGTTATAATCGTGTAGCTTACGCAGGCGAAGCCGCGAGCATTTAGCTAGTATTTAATAAATTTACTGTCCTTTCTGTTGTGTTAGTGTATGTGTAACGTACACTTTATACTACTACGATACTATCCCCATTCTCTACTCTATATTCTATTAGTCTATACTTGTAGGTATTCAAGTTCAAATGTTGACGATTGACGTTTGTTCTCATAATCGAAATCTTTTCAAGTATTAATTTCGAATAAGCATTAATTATTTTAAAATAGCTATTCATTTAGTTAATTAAGTGTATGAGCATCAAAAAGTTCCGGCAGTGTCAAAATGTTTCGCAAACCAAAGAAAATCCAGAGGCGTGTGTTTTGTGCGGATGATGATGAGGACGGCGAACCTGAACCGCCGCCGCCGCCAATAATTAGTCAAAATAAGAAAGAAAAGCCTTCTAAAAGTACTCCGTCGTTAAGCTTTGCTGATGAAGGTAAAATACTAGGAAATAAGCTATTGCCAGATGTTTGTCATCAAAGCTATTAATATTGATATCAAAAGTTGTAAATTGCAGCATTGAAGTTTAAATAGAGTAAAGCTGAAATAGAATACTACGATTTATTTAGGTGCTGTGTATAATTATATAAAATAAACGTCATCCTTTTTTGTCCTCTTGCCTTTTTTCATATTCAATAGTTTCTAACCTGAAAATTTTAAGACTTACTGTAAATTCTTTGATTTGTTAATACATTTTAAATATAAATTGAATTAAATATATAATAAACTATAAACCAACTTATTGTACAGTTTAGTATACTATATTTCTGCAACAATTTTTTTTAAAATAGTGTTTTTAATGGGATTGTATGTTATGAGATGTTGGTGACAATTGGATTTCTAATCTCTACAATAAGTCTTACACTAAATATTATTTAAGTGTTATTGAATTACGTAATTCAATATATTAAGCTTAAGTATATTTTCAAATATGTTAAAATTATAGAAGAAGAAGGTGAGGTGTTCAAGGTGAAGAAGTCATCTCAGAGTAAGAGATTGGCCAAACGACGGGAGAAAGAGAAAAAGAAAATACCAGATGGTGATAGTAATAAATATGACAATCCCAATGAAGAGGTAATGTTTAGGTGTTGTAGTTGGCCATCAACAATTTTTTTATTGCATTTAAATTTAATTTAAGCTTTACTAATCCACAGTCTTTTCATTAATAAAAAGCCTCTTTATTATGACAGTTTTAATCCTTTGACAAAGACCTCTTTTATATCTATTTTATCTGTCACTGTCCACTTTCCACTCACTTTAGTAATATTGTCTTCCCATCAATTATATTGGCAACCAATTTTCTGTTTTCCCACTCACATTGCTTGGCTACTATAGTGTGACTATTTTGTTCCACTTTTATTTATATCTCAGAATGTGACTGGTCCATCTCCATTTAAGTCTTTTCACTTAATTTGTGATATTTTCTGGATTGGTCATATACCATATATGTTTATATTTTTTCCCGCCCTGCCTCCTAATGCGTAACATGTCTCTTTCTATCGGTTTAATTGAATACAGATTTTTTTTAAATGGTGTTGGTCATGATGTACTATATATATTTCTTAAATTTTTGCTTATATTATTATTTATTTTATTAAATAAATTCTCAAGATGTATTTATATCATATATTGTAAAAAAAGAATGTTATCATAATATGTAATATATTTAATACAAGTCCAAAGACACTTTTAAATGATTTTTTTGCTTTTACACTGTGTCTATGATATAAGTTAGTTATTTCGGATGTAAATATTTATTTTTTAATTGTTTATTAACATAGGAAAAATCAGATGAAGAAAAAGAGAAACCACAGCCAAAGAAGAAGGTAACACTAGAGGGGCTGATCCTGACTGGTCGGGAGGCGTTAGCAGCAGATGGGGCTGGTGATATATCTGACGAAAGTGACAACGAAGATAATAGGGGGTTCCATCGGTATCGTGCCGAATCAGTGAGGGCGGCATTAGTCCCAGGCCACATACCTGATGCTGCATTGATCCACGCTGCACGCAAGACTCGACAGCAGGTATGAGAGGTGAGGGACTGAGGATGCAGTCACCGACGTCTTATTAAGAATGGTCTCGACGAGTTAAGGTTGCATCTCTTCTTCTGGAAAGAGTTTCGACTTTCAAGTTACTTTGAAATGAATCGTTTCTTCTAATCTTGTTCTAAAATTGATCTTTTTGTAAATATTTGAATGGATATTATTTGTATAAGTAATTTTTTTGAGAATTTAATTTTGTAGGAGTTGT
The DNA here is from genome assembly GCA_038994665.1 of Podotricha telesiphe. NCBI lineage: Eukaryota > Metazoa > Arthropoda > Insecta > Lepidoptera > Nymphalidae > Podotricha > Podotricha telesiphe. The sequence continues at coordinate 45,433 of JAOYRR010000048.1, forward strand.
GTAAAATATGGTGAAGAAATAATGCAAATCTATGAGTATTTCTTAAATTTTATTTTCTTATTATTGTCTAAATTAATGAAATAATTAATTAATGAATGATGAAAATATAAAAACAATATTACATGAACTGAAAATTTGAAAGAGTGTTGAAAATACATTGCTATTATCGACTTACAAAGTATAAAATTTATTATAACATAGTAAAAAATATTTTAAAATGATCATGGTGGCATTTTTCGATTTCAAAAAAAACAAAAATGATTCAAAGAGATTTTTACATGACATTTTCCTTACAAAATAACAAAATTAATGTGGATTTTGAGGCTTTGTGTGTAGGACTGCAAATATTCAAAAGTGCATTGTTCCTCCATGTCTTGAATTATGAAAAATATTCTATTCTATTTGCATTATTTCCTTAACACATATATATGTCAGACTGTCACTTCTATGCTACATCTTTTCCTATATTTAGTTCAGCTGTTAAGATAAGCATCTGTTTTCTAAATAAATTTGAATATGTTTGATATTGGCTATTATTAATACTTAGTTTTTTATGATTTCATATACTACTTTCTTCATATTAATTTTTTTTTTTGGGTATTATTATATTTAATCTGTAGCTTGATCTCCATAATGAATGAAAAACAAGTTTTTTTGTTACAAATGAATTTTAGCTAATTCCAATTTAAAAATAGTAAATTTATTTTTTTATTTTGTATTATATTCTCATATTTTTTTTTTTATATGTATATGTTAATACCAAACAATAACAACAATTCATATATTTCAACAATAATTTCTTATTACAGGCTCGGGAGTTAGGTGACTATGTGCCCATACAAGAGTCGGGTCCGGGGTCCAGGCTGGTGAGGGAGGATGATTTAGAAGATGATGAAGATGGCAGGATACAGGTTCGAGGATTGGAGTTGCCTAGTGATAAACCTAAACGTGAGTTTGTATATGTGTGTAGTTTTTAACACTTAAACAGTTTTTAGCATATAGTGGGTTTGATTTCTTTTTAAGGTATCTTTTTAATGTGTCCTTGTACTCAATTGAGTGTATTATAGGTGTAGAAAAGCATTTAATTAAAAATATATATATATTCTCATATTATATATTATATATATATATATATCAGTTGTAAAGCCTTATATTTCTTTACAAATTATAGGTCAGTTTTTGAACAGAAGTAATCTACATATTACTATTTTTCTATATACAGCTCCAAGCTTTTTCGCACATAGCACCGCTACCCAGTCTGAACCTAGTCTACCTACTTAGTATACCCACATTCTCCACTTTCTGTCTAAAATTGAGATGTTGAGTGGTGGAAGTCAACACCGTGTTCTATCTTAGATACTAGAATGAAGAAATTAAATTTAAATATAATCATTCCCTCGAGTTGGAATTGAACCAATCACCAATTGTGTTTACAGTCAGTTATGTTTATTTTAATTTCTTTCTTACAATAAATGCTCTATGTACAGGTGGAACAGCAGCTATGGCTTTAGATGAAGAAATGAACAGTGAGGGAGACGAATGGGAGGAACAACAGATTAAAAAAGCTGTTCCCTCCATGGCCGATATTAAAGGTTGGTAATAAATTTAATTTATTTATTAAATATTAAACCTCTAAATTTATATAAACAAGTTTTCATTTGATATCTATATTGTAGGAGTGCATTAAAATACTTAACATATTTAGAAAATGTATAAAAAATTTGAACGCAGCATTTTGAAGCAGATCATGGTGATTTATAATATATAATATATCTTTAATCAGCAGAATGTCATAACAATGTTAGTAACTTATTTGTTCAAGAAATGCATGGGGATATTCAAATGTAGGTTTACTTATTTACAGATATTTTCAACGTATTCCGCGACAGAAATAACAATTTTGATCTACATTTTTAGTAAACGTATAAAAATTGGAAAATGGTGGGATTCGAACCCGCGACTCTCGGAAACTCTCCAAGCGCTCTTAACGATAAGCCATGCGTTCCACATCGAGCTGTGTCGAAATTCTTATACAAATTAACAAATTTATACTATTTGCTTACTTCTAATGCATCGTTGAACACGGGTCGGGTCTACTTTGTTTTCGTCTTCTAGCATTGACGAAAATGTTGACATTTTTAACAAGAATATAAGCTAATGCTTTATTTGACACCCAAATCCATGTAAAACGACCGCATGCTTCTTGGCTAAATCTGTCTGTAAAAAACATGATGAGGCGACGTGACAAAGCCAAGAAAAAATTGCAAATGATTGCAGATGACATTCGAGCGCTGAAAACATTGCTGCCTACAAACACTGCGAAATAGATATAATAGATTATGTACAGATGCAAAGCAATATATATCTTCTTGCTTAGACAGCTTATCTCCTTCTCAAACTTGGAGATGCTTTAAGTCACTAGGCGTGGGTAAATCTCAGAATATTTTCCTATCAGTCTATTGATATCAATGCTCTGAACACTTCACTCTACTACTGTACTTCTCCAGTGCCTTCGTGTCAGGAAATATATCGTATTTATTTCTCATAAGCCTTAGTTGAAGATCAATTTCACAGCAACATTTCAATCTCGTAACATATGACTATCAAAGGTAACGCCAAAGTAACATTTGAGACTTTGTAATATGAACGAGTCAAAATTAACATTCTGACAACTCTTCGCGTAAGGCCTGCGTATATCGGTACGTGACATCGATGTTTACCGATATATCGATAGAAAACATCGAAATATTACAATATCGACAATTTATTATAAAAGCTTCTATTCACTCGCAGAAAATTTTGCTTCGTATATGTGAAAGTATAATCATTGACTAGAGTAGAATGCCATAATAATAGTAGTAGTAGTAGTAGTCTAATAATTGCTTACTAGAATTGTAATTTGTACTACTAACACAATGGTGAGATAATTCATACATTTGTGAGGGAAACTATCAATTTATCATCGAAATATTGGTTATGTACACGTATGGTATGTGTAGCCGACTTTACGAAAACTGTCTCACTACCGTTAATGAAATCATTGAGTAAAGTATAAAGTTACATTGTCATTATGAATCAGCTTTGTTTTTAACTAATTGGATTTTTTTAAAAATATATTGATGTAAAAGAATATTTGTCAAAACATCGACTGAATCAAGCAAATTCGGTATATCGATGATAAGTCGGCGTATACATGAATGACACTCGCCGCCATGCCACGCCATACATTTTGGAATTACAAAATTATTTATTGACGACTTAGCTTATATAAAGTATCGGCAAATTAATGTGAATAATAATTGTTTACATTATTGTAGTAGTTTTAAAAAAAATCATGAGCGGAGATATTGTACAATAGTGTACTTTAGTTTATTCTTTGTTTTGGTTTTTGCGGTTGTATCTAAATTACGCTTATAATTATTATAAGTACTATAAGCTTATATTGCACAAGTAATTTGAAACAGAATGTATGTAACATTCTTTATATAAAGGTTTTATCATTTCAGAAAATGAAGAAATAGTCTAAATAAATAAATATTTCATAATTTGTATTTATTCGAATATTTTTTTAATGTAATAATTAAAGCTAGAATCTTAAATACAACCAACATTTAAAAGTGATAGAATTGATTTTCGATTGAATTATTGTAGTCGTATCCAGCGTTGTATTTCATTTTATGTGCTATCGTTATTTATTTTGTGCTTTGTAAATTTGTTATTAAGTACTTGATTAATTTGTACGAAATCGGACTACTGTTTATTTCTTATTAATTACGACAAACTATTACGCGAAGTTTCTACAAAATATAAAACATGGACATGCATAGAGAGGTTTTTCTTGTGAATTTTAGTCAATACCATAAATTTTTTTTGTATTTAGAAACCGGTTTAACATTTCGAACAATTTCAAAAGGTACAGTGTACGCCATTGCCATCAGTAAATGGACGATCATAGTGTAACACTGTATCAAAATAATAAATGTTGCGTCCACCTTATCAGATTCACCACTGAACCTATTCATTTCACAATATTATGGGCAAAACGAGATGACTTATTTCCACTCTGACGGGTTATAGTTCGCTTGTGGCATACGTTACAAATGGCGTTTGAAATTGTGACAATTATTTTATTATTTATATTGATCGGAAAATATTACTTAGTTTTCAGTAAAATATCTTGTTTTACAATTATGTAGCATATGTGTGAGGAATACCCAAAAAAAATATGTTTTGATTTTATTGTATTAATTGCAGCCTAAATATTTACACCTAAATAACTGTAAACTAATTAAATTATAAAAAAAAAAAAACAAGTATAAAGAACCAGGCCTTCGTGGCGCAATGTGTCTACGTGTGACTATAAACACGATGGTTGTTCGATTCCCACTCGGGGTGATGATTATTTTAATAATTTCCGTTATGTCGATTCGGGTGGTAAGTGGCAAAACTTAATGTCAAGTGGTGTCTTGAAATTAAGTTTTCTCAGTGCCAACCTGCTTATCGGGAAAAACACTGAAGCTAAGCAAATAAGTTAAAGGAACACATTTTCAATGAACGATTTCTATAAATAACGGGATTTTCCCTTATCAATGATTGTGCGTTATATCTTTGGGTAGAAGACATTTCTAAAATCTCTCTACATCGATGTTAACAATAAAAATAAATTGTGGTAGAATTTAAGAAAGTGTTGTGTAAGAATTTCGACGTAGTTGGATATAGATACGTACGGCTTACAAGTCAGAGCGCGCGAACGGTAAACAAGAGGCGCGGTGTCGATTCCCGCTACGTTCGAATTTTTATACATTTTCTAAAAATATTCTGTTTTATATTTACTAGATAGATAGAAAGATATACAGGTTAAGCTAATAATAAAACAGTACCTAAATTGATGTGAAACTTCTTATGAATCGTTGCGGTTTGAGGAGTCGATTGCCACTGATGAAACTCAATGTAACGAAAATACTTCGCGAAAAATGACAGAAAAAATGTAACTGAGCACTGTACGTGGAAGGTATATGGCAAAAATATTATTGGGGGCATTTATCATTAGAATAGAACTGAAAACAATGATTTTTAATATTCTTTTCTGTTTGTCTACGTTTTGTTTTGTTTTTTGTTCACCAATATAATAATTAAATACTCTCACTCACACGGATAAACTAAACTTTCTCTTTATCGTATGAAACTTTCATTTTTATCGTATGTGAACTGCGCACAATATATATATATATATATATATATACATTATTATTTTTCATTAGCTGATACCATAGAGTTGAACCCGTTCGCCGTAGCGCCTCCGCCGCCGAGGCTGGATGAAATGCCTGCGAACTTGCGCCCTCTCACCAAAGCCGGTCAACCACCGTTGACGACTGCACAAGAGCTTGTTGATGCTTTGAAAGCGAGGTGAGTTAAAATTTTCATGAGCGTATTTGTAAATACGGTTAGACCCGTCGATATTTTTTAATTCATACCTATCATTTCCCAAGACTTTATGATAAAAAACAAATTAATAATAACAAAAAGGCCCCTTAAATTGTTTATGCAGTTTATTCTAATTTTTAAGACGTAATCTCTTTTCGACTAAGATTTTACGCTAGCTAAGCCGTTATTAATCGAATCCACTTGTGAAGCCGCTGCTTTCGTAATGTTATCGGAAGCATTGCGTCTTATTGTGCCTAGATCTGTGCGGAATGGAACTTCAAAACTTTGAGAAATGTTTGCTATACCAAACGTAAGCTATGTTGGTATATAACTAGTAACCCTTGATCGCGTATTATTTAGTGCTAATTGAACGTCAACAAGCTCATCTCGCCAAGTTTTGTTGGGATCATTCTCTATTATGGTAAGTAAACCTTCTTCAGAGTGCGCATCATTCGTTACACAAGTCCATTTGTTCTACCGAGAAGATCTTATTGGAGTGATTCTTGACTCATGCAATACCTACCTTGATCTGCAATATTACGTTTCGGTGCTCCGAAGAGACAAACTGTTTTTTTTTATAGCTTTTACTACGGTGACTAGCAGGATATATTTGGTGAAGGAGTCGATTGCCACTGATGAATACTCTTTTGGATCGCTTTTCTCACTAAGCTTGCCGGTAATATGTGTGTACATTATGCCACCCAATCCCTGGCTTTCATGAATTTGTCCAAGCATTTTTGTCGATGTTATTGGGCCTTTCAGTTTTGTCAGTGAGGCCGTGAGGATGTGAGGCCTAAAAATTGACGTACCTGACTAGCCGAGGAGCACGAGTAGTACGAGGAGCCTCTACCAGCTCTTGAATCTTTCTAGGGTTAGGAGTTATTTTACCAGATTTTAGTACGTAGCATTTATAAACTTACATTTACGAATATTCAGCGAAAAATGGTAAAGTAGGTAAAATGGACAGCTTCTGAAAGTGCTTTCAAATCGCGGTCTGTTCGTTCTAAGCCCTGCGTGATGTTATTAAAATAACACAAGGCATCCTCCATATACGTTAACGCTACTGTATCTTTAAGAGAGCCTAGCGCTTTGTTAATACATCTCTGATAGACCGCAGCTGCGTTTCGTAACCTGAATGGCATAGCCATTACTTGTATTGCCCCTCTGATGTTACAAAAGACTATCTATTAAAATGTAATGGAAACCGGACGCCATGTCTAAAGACGAAAAATAACAGGCACCGTGAAGTCGGTCTATTTGTTCATCATTTATTGGTAATGGGTAGAAAGTTCGGGCCGTGTGTTGGCATTAAGTTCACGATAGTCTACACATAATCGTTCAGAATTATCTTTTTTTTTTTTACTAACAATATCGGGGTGGCAAATGCTGATTTACTTTCTCGCGTCCCGCTTCTAAAAGGCATTGTATCTTATCCCTAACTATTTCCTTCTCGGAGGGGGACAATCTATAAAGATGCCGTTGTTCCATACGCCGTGTTTTATACTTCTGGATCAATAAGACTTATTCGCAAGCATCCCGTTACGACACGGCGCGTTGGTATTCCATCTATAAAAAACTGAATTTATTTGTAAAATTTCGATTAATAAATGAATATCCTATGCTCACCTTGATATATAGTATATACTCTGATATGCTTTTTCTACAACATCAACCTTTTATGGTGCAATGAGAATAACATTTTATTATTACTAATTTCGACGTAAAGTTTTTTAACATCGCATTATACTACATTGTTTTGTCCTATTCCTGAAAGATATACCAGATTATTACGCCTAGTGCCCGGCGATCTGTCAGGTAAACTATGAATAACTAATGAGCAGGCAGATCCACTGTCGAAAAGGAAAGAAACGGCTGTCACCTGCCTTCCTTGAACGATGGCTGCTCGATAGTAGTAGTAGGCTGCTGATGCGACGTGCCCAGGGCACGACCACAGACAAAACATACAAAAGGCCGGGAGCAAGCCAGCGTCTTTCAAGAATGCTCCAATGCTTTTGTTGAAGCCTTAGTCACCGGTTCCTCCCTTCGTCTCCGGCAGTCAAGCAGCTCAATGGCCTGTAGACCACACCGGTCATGCTGATTTCAGAAAGGCGGATCGTTAAAGCGCACATTTTTTGTTCAGTGTCGCTATTGTGCTTAATGTTTTCGTTTTAAAGATCCCGAGATCCTTAGATAACATCTTCTGCCATTTCAGTAAGAGGAATACATTCAATCATTCTCTAAAGTCGTGCCACAGATTCGCAAGCACTTTCCTTAACACCAACTTGAAATCTCAATATTTCATCCAAGCAGTCTTGTGGTAGCTTTAGTTTTCTGAAAGTAGGTATCAACAACTCTTTTATGCCAATGTGAAGCTTGTAGTTTTGTTAAGCACGTGGCAGTGCGACCTCTCAAGGCATGTGAGCGCCAACAAAAGTTCTGCTTCTACACCAACCATTTACATCTCCATCGGCGTTATCGGCATCAATCTGGATTATCTGTGTAGACATATTATTTGATGTTTGAGACATATTCAGAAATCGAGACACTACAGTTTTCATATTACGTAATAAATCATTTAGGGATATATCCCTCCGCATCCCACTTTTGATAAAGGTAAATTGGATACATCATGTTTAAGTTTACTTAGTTGACCACGTGGGTAATCAGGCGTGACGCTTCACTCGTCAAATCTCGCTATTTCTCGTCGCGCTAGCGCTCGATGTGGCGTGGGAGCGTGGAGTTGACAGTGACGTCTCATGTCAACTGTTACTCAATGAAAAGCCCACCGTACTTTATATATATATAAAACTGACGGTAAAAACGGTTTCTTAACATACATAAAAGTTAAAGGAACATGTGCTAAATGATTCTTAAGTTGCATTTAAACTTATAAACTAGGATAAATTTTACAGTAACTATTTATTAAAAAAATGTTAAAATAATTATTAAATATGTAATAAAATACTAAAACATCTGAATTAAAATGTTTTCAGTATTGATATTTTGATAAAATTTTTAATAATTAAGTTCACCAATCCCTAGCCTATAATAAAAACTATATGTACCCACAAACAGGTTAAGCTTTATACAAAAGGACCGCAACAAAACACTAGAGCAGCGCGAGGCGTGCCTCGAAGACCTCGCTTTGCACGTGCGTTTCCGCGACGGGGCCCGCGAACGCACCCCCCAACTCAACGCCGCATACCGGCGGGCGCAGGCCGCACGCGGGTACGTCACCGACCTCATCGAGTGTCTGGACGAGAAGGTGAGTGGAGCTAGGGGTGTGCCGCGTGTATAGGCGCGCGCGCACCGCCCGCCTTGACACCGCGTACCGGCGGGCACAGGCCGCACGCGGGACGTCACCGACCTCATCGAGGGTCTGGACGAGAAGGTGAGTGGAGCAAGGGGTGTGCAGCGTGTGTAGGCGCGCGCGCACCGCCCGCCGTGACGCCGCGTACCGACGGGCACAGGCCGCACGCGGGTACGTCACCGACCTCATCGAGGGTCTGGACGAGAAGGTAAGTGGAGCTAGGGGTGTGCCGCGTGTGTAGGCGCGCATCGCCCGCTGGTACCAGCAACTAAATTTAATTTGTAAATTATTTTTATTATTTTTATGATAGATGCCAGAACTAGAAGCCCTAGAGGCCCGCGCACTCGCGTTGCATCGTCGCCGGTGCGAGTTTCTCGTGGAGCGGCGGAGGGCGGACGTGCGGGACCAGGCACAGGACGTGCTTGCTATGGCTGGTACTATATCATTTCTGTTATAACCCTTGCCTTAAACTTCGTTTACGTCGGATATAAAACGTTAAATTTTACTCTTCCCATTCCCGTAGGAATTCCCATATATCAAATTACAAAATACAAGTTACATATATTACATATTTATTCTGATTATTCTATTATGCTGTACAAAGCATGAAGCTGTTGGTCCTATTTTTTTGAATACAATGTGGTGGTGGTCCTCAGCCCGGGCGGGCGCCAGTAAGCAGGTGGAGTCGGAGGAGAAGCGCCAGCGCGCGGCAGAGCGCGAGGGGCGGAGGCGCGCGCGGCGACTACGGCGCGAGGCGGCGGGAAGCGCGGCCGCGCACCGCGACGGCGACTCCAGCGACGACGACCTGCCGCCCGCGCTGCTGCACCAATGCACGCAGGAGGCCGGTGCGTCACACTACAATTACCATATTATATTTTAGATATTTTTTAATATGAAGTTACGTATTTTCCTTTTTTTAAATAAGTATCATGTTCATACATTTTTAGATAATATATAATAATTCCGAATCTAGCGAGACTCGAAACCACGCTTCTAAGAAACCGTCGAAGTATCTCTCTATAATTTCTATTTATTTTCTGTTGTGACAAAGATGCTTTTTGATGAAAACTACGTCACTTTTCATGTAAACTGCGTCACTTATTGGATTTGGATGATTCCTTAAAGAAATGTGCAATGAAATTCGCAAATGTCTAAAAAGTAATCTTACATTATTATAACGAATAACGAACCCCTGTGGGACTAACCAATCGGAGACCAATCGCGTGATGAGTCAGTCGCATGTCGCAGAGAGCATCCGCGAGGCGCGCGCGCGCGTGTTCGCCGACGCGCTGGCGGCGTGGCGCGGCGTGCGCGGCGTGTGCGCGCGCCTGGCGCGTCTGCGCCGCCGCCAGCCCGCGCTCTACGCCGACACGTACCTGGCGGACTGCCTGCCCAAGCTGCTCGCGCCCTACGTGCGCCACGAGGTACGTGCGCCTTGCCCCGCTAATCAAATTAGCTTCTTCTGCTTCTCATAAAATTCTAAGTCAACATTTTAACATTATTATAACAGATATATTTATCATGTGTTAAGTGTGGATCCTAATGTTTAAAGCTAAGTGAAACCAAAATGGATTTTTTTTTTAATAAAATTTGAACCCACAACCTTCTTGTCCAACAATCACACTATTCACTAAGTTGATATCAAATCCGATATTCTATTTCAGAATATACTATTCATCGCCCACAAATTCGTTTGGACTTGGAATGGACTTGTGATCTTTGCCATACCATTTTCGTTGGTATCTTGCGTAAACTTCCGTTATTTTGTTATTCTAATTTAGAGAAATCATGTTTTAATTTAGTTCGGAAGATCCATTACTGAGTGACGGACAGACAACTTACAGCTCTCTCTTTCTCTCTCTCTCGTACATATATTTAAGGAAGTGTGTGTTGAGTAGCGGAAGTCAATGCCTCGCTTTGGGAATAAGGATTGGGAATCGAACTCACGACTTTACAGTTAGATACTGTCGAACTGCTCGACGATGGTCTCCCAAGTCGATATCAACTATATCATTTTATTATTAAATATACAAATGTTAAAATATTTCTTCTTAAAACTTCTTTACAGTTAATATTATGGAACCCTCTAGCGGACGAGGACAACGAGGACTACGAAAAGATGGACTGGTACAAGTGAGCATTATACAAAATAATCTTTTTAATAAATTACATAATTCATAAATTGTTTATTCACAATTTTAAGAGCATTGAATGAAACGCATTTTGAAAAAAAGTATAAAAAAATCTCACTACAGAGATGCTTACATCAAAAATGCGTTGTAATAGGCGTATAAGAATTTCGAAGTAGCCTGATGTAAAACGTATGGGTTACACGGTCAGAGCGCGTGGACTGTTACAAAGAGGCGCGGTTCAAATATCGCTTTGTTATTCGATATTTATACGTTTTCTAAAAAAATATAACATTTTTTTATATTGAAAAAGTTTTATAAGACTTATTTTTTGAACGCTAGTATTTTATACAATTTATAAACATATTATACTTGTTAATGGTTTCTTTTATTAGTATTTTTATTAAACACAAAAAAACACCTCTTTGTTACTGTAAAAGCCCGAGTTACGTTAAATCTTAAAAATTTAGTGATTGAAACTTAAAAACTACCAACCCGAATGGTAAAATCGTTTAGGTATATGTTCAAAATAAATAATAATGAAAGGACAGTTCGGAGTTTTACCATTAATGTTTGAAAATTTAAAAATTATAGTAATTTCAGCTTTGACAGTAACAATTATCTAATTAATGTAACAATTATCTAAAAAAAAATTCCATAAAGTATAAATAAATATTAATAATAACCCATTCATTTCCCAGATGCCTCATGATGTACGGTGTGACAGTGGAAAAGTTATCCAGTGACTCCGACCAGTCAGACGAGGAGGTCCTACCTCCCCCCCTCACTGAGAATTCGGTGAGGGATGACCCGGACCTGATGCTGGTGCCTACGATTGTCGATAAGGTTGTCCTACCTAAACTTGCTGGTAAGTTATCTAATTGTAAAATAGTTACCTGTTGGACGGAAATAGGCTTAGTATTTGTATGGAAAAGGCGTTAACAGTTGTGTGGTATAGGGTGTCCAGTTTTTTGTATATAAGTATATTAGTAAATTGTGGTGATAAAGGGTTGTTAGTTGTGAGGATTTGTTTTTTCATTTAATTTTGATCATAATACATAGTTAAAACATAACAAAAACTAAACTTTTATGTTGAATACCAATAATGCTACACTTAAATATGTTCATAAGTCTGCATTTAGTGTACTATAGTTAGACGTAATTTTATGTACATTAGTATGTACATAAAATGTAGTCTACATAATATAAAATAAATACGCCGAGGTTTTGTGTTCCAGACGCACACTGGCCACAAAGTAAAAATTATACAAAAAAAAAAATAACGAAAAACAACCACTCCTCAGAGTTAGTAGAGCACGCGTGGGACCCGATGAGCGTGCGTGCCTGCGTGCGTCTGCGCCACGCGCTGGTGCGCGCCGCCGCGCAGCCCGCGCCGCCCGCGCCCTGCGCCGCCGGCGAGGCGCTGCGCCGCGTGTCGGCGGCGGCGCGCGCGAGACTCGCCGCCGCGCTGGCGGCCGATGTGTTCCTGCCGGCGTTGCCGCCTCAGTGAGCTCATTCTTTCGTCTTTTATTTTCGCGATTTTTTGCGATTGATAAAGATGTAATCATAAATGGAACTGTGTCTGTACGTGGAAGATATGTGGAAAATAATTGTTATTAATATATAATAGAACCCAAAACAATGATTTCTAATGATCTGTTTGCCGGTGCGTTACTGCACGCTAATCTCAGAAACAGGTGTTAACATTTGGTGCTTATTTTATTTCAATCTGTGCATAATTAACAACATTTTTTATTTTAAATTTAAGCAATGTGTGATTTGAGTGGGAATGCGGGCGGGTGTGTAAATACTAAATAGTTAGTGTAGACGCGGGCGCAGCCGTGAGCGAGTCGCTAGTACAATATATACAATAGCTATCTAGTACAATATAATTTCTTTGTCGAATTATTATTTTGTGTTTTAAAATCCACTCACTCACATGCATAGTTTCTTTGTTGATTAAATTTTTAAAAAAGTAATAAACAAAATATAAACAATTTGAACGCAGCAGATTCGAAACCGCGCCTGCGTCTCTTGGAACCCGTTCAAGCTCTATGATCGCTAAGCCATACGTTCTATATCCAGCTACGTCGAAATTCTTACAACTTATTTCAAATGTTATTTAAGTGTTTTAATATGTAGAAAAAATATTGAAAATGTATTTTATATCCTAAGTGTGTGAATAATACTATAATATCATTAAAAATAAATAATTTCAAATAATAAAAATTATAGATTACTAATACATTTATATTAGTTATAAATAAATTGACCGCTATCCAACAGGATACTAGAAGGTCCCGGTGGATCTTTCTGGAAGCGATGTCTCGGCGGCGGGGTGCGGTTGCTGCGCGCCGCACTCGCGCTGTCCGCGCCGCCCGCGGTGCTCAACGCCGATCCACTGGCACTGTCGTTAATTGGTAAGCAATGGACAGAGATTTATTTTTATATTTACTTTAACAGCAGGAGAGAGAAGTCTCGGTAAGTCTTTGAGTACATTTTGCGTCCCGTTTTCATTTAATAAGATATTAACGTGTATGTGTGTATGGTTGGGTGATAAATGTTTTCTATACAAATTGTATGTATTAATTTTAATGTGACTTTGCTACGTTTTTTTAACATTTTTTAAAGTTTTATTTGCAGACATTTGCTTAAATTTAATAAAAAGGCATTTCCTTAAAATTGAAAAAGACATTTAAAAAACGTATAAAAATTTAAACGCAGCGGGATTTGAACCCGCTCCACTTGAAAACCGTTCAACTGCTCTGACCGCTAAGCCATGCGTTCTACATCCAGCTGCGTCGAAATTCTTACAACTTATATTTATTGTTAGCATGTCTGTAGAGAGATTTTTACAAATTTCTGCTACCCAAAGATTATTCTACAAACCATCGAAATGCTATTTATTAAATATTTTTAAAAGTGTTATTCACACACTCAGGAAAGTTAATTAAAATTTTAAGAAGAGTTACATCTCTCGTGATATATTTTTATGATTTGACATGTCATTTTGTATGTTTACGTATTAGCATAATGCGTAAGAAAGTTATAATATATATTTAAAGCCGAAGAGTTTGTTTGTTTGGTTGACCTCGATGACTACTGGTTAATATTCAAAATATCTTATTGTGTTGGATAGTCCATCTATCAAGGAACGCTTACAGGCCATGTAATATGACGGCACGATAGGAGTGCGATCCTATGAAGCAGCAATGAAAAATATTGCAAGAACAGGAAAATTATTCCACTTGTACCAGCTTCTGTTGCGTCTATGTCGGAATTGTTCCCCTCTAAATATTTAAGAAAAATATTGCGACAGCATATTTCATGATTATGAAGGTGCGAAGGTGTTTTTATAAATATGAAATTAATCCTTAGCCAAACAAATGCTTTATGTATCACAAGTATTTAAATTCGATACTCGTACAAGTATTTAAGAGGGGTCGCTATGTTTGATATAAGTATAGTAATACTCCCTTTGCCTCGCAGAGACGCTGTGCTGCGCGGCGGGCGCGGCGCCGGGGGCGGCGGCGGCGGCGGCGGCGGCCGCGCTGGCGGACACGCTGCCGCGCTCGGGAGCCCTGCGCGCGCGCGCCCTGCGCCGCCTCGCGCGGCTCGCGCAACTCGCCTTGTCGCGCTTGCAGCCCGACAACGCCTTGCATCTGTTAGTTGCTCTCCTTTACACGTGTACTACTAGCGTTTGAGTTCACTTTAGATATAAATTGGTGTTTTTATCATTTGTATATAGATATACTTGAGTTAGCTTATTTAATTGATAAAAGGAGTATTATTGGCTGTTAGTTGAAAATTGGTAATTGTGTCGTATTTTGTTTTGTTTTTGAATTGTTTGCAGTGTTTTTTTTTTATATTAATAAATCTGTAAATTATTGTATTGATAAAAAAAAAAAAAAATTGAAGTCCCGCTCAGTTTCTTGCGTCGGTTCTTTTTTGGTCTGAGGCATTAACTTTAGTGAACTGGTGGTAAATTGTTTGACGTTCAAAAAATGAAGCATGTCATTTATTTTGAATAAAAATATTTGACTTTGACTTTAAGACAGTAGACGTATAGCAGGGTATCCAGAGAGAACGTAGTGTCGAGATACTCCATTCTTTAGTTTCGTCCCGAAATCGAGGCACTACGTGTTGAGAGGTGCAATTTAACGCCGCGCTTTGTATTAGGTACCAGAATGGAGTTTTTTTTAGATATAATCATTTCCCAGACTAGTATTCGAACCTACAACCAATCGCGTTTTCAGCCAGACGATGTCCCACTGCGCCACGAAGGCCTCGTATTATTTTTAACATATTTTAAAGTGTTAAGCGCACACTTAGGAAATTGAAAAAGACATATTTAGAAAACGTATAAAAATTTGAACGCAGCGGGATTTGAACCCGCCCGCTTGAAAGCCGTTTAAGCCGGCCTTTAATTATTGTAGTAGTTTTAGTTTTAATTGTCTTCTGTATTGTATTATTACGATAATATTTATTTTTTTGCTTAAGTCCTGCATGTGTAAATGTTACTTTAAATATGTTTAAACAGGATGTTATAAAATTAGAACCCAACAGCCATTGTATACATAAACATATATTGTATACATAAACATGTATGATAAAATTAATCAAAATAGATTAAATAAACTTGTTGTTTTTTTTTGAGTAATAAATTAATCGCTTAATTTATGTATTTTTTGTTTATTTTTAGGAAAGGTCTAGAACAAGCGAGAGGCGTACTAGCAGAGGCTCGTGCGTTTGAGTGACGTCACGCCCATTGCAAGCCATAAGTATTACGCTTCACTGAACTAACAAAAAATGTTGAATATGACGGCCACGTTAAATATGAACTGACATTCTAAAATGATAAATGTCGGTATTCATTGAAATTTGAAATAAAATAATTATTAAAAGTGTTGATTTTTTTTATGGTAAGCTTATTGTCACTATGACTTTTCATACAAATTGATCCTGTTTTTTCTTACATTGCAATTCATTTTGTTTATCGCATGCGAAATAATGTATGTCGCGACATTAAAACGAAATCGGACACATGAGCATATTCAATCTAATTGACTACTCCGCTTTTAGGTTGTTAGTGATGAAGGGATCTTATAATTTTTTTTATAATAAAGTTTAAAAATTGCAAAAATTTTCTTTATTATATAAAAAAAATATTTAAGTAGTATTTTTATTAGATTATTAAAATATAATAAAACATTAAAAGGACCTGCTACATTGAAAGATCACTTTTATGTAAGAGAGCATGGCGAAGGTAATATTAAAAAAATATTTAAAAAGAAAACAATTTTTCATGACACTTAAATTTTTTTATTTATTTTGACAACACAGACAGTGGTGTATGATTAAATGATTACACTGGGGTTCTCTAATTATAACACAGATTAAACAGCGCTACTCCTACAGTCTACATGAATAAGTTAATTTCACATTAAATTTTCAAATAACTGTGACTTGTAGAATAAAAGCCTAACTTGCCCCAAGGTTATATTAACCATATTGTGATATTAGCCCTGTTTCCTTCCTTTTTTTTAAATTACCTATCTTTACCTAATGCTTTGCATATGCTTTAATCATGCACGCATATAAAATGATATATATTTAGTTTAAGAGTCATAACATATTTAGTAATGACTAATGAGATCAGGTTAATGTATATCTAAAAGAGTAAAACGTTTACAAAGTCTTATAACGCTACAGTATATCTAATATAGGTAAAATATATCTTTTAAACTTATAAAAAAATAAAGATGTATATACACAGTTGTATTTGCAACTTAAATTACAAAATTATTTATATTTTAGTAGTTAATAGTTTAAAAATTTGTAACAAGCTAATACAGGAGACATGTCTAATACAGATGTTCACTTAAAACTACAATTATAAATATTTTTAAAGTGTTATTTGCACACTTGGGAAATGAAAAAAAATCTTTAGAAAACCTATATAAATACGTACTGTTACATCTGGGGTTTGCACGTATATTTGCTGAAGTGCATATCTCTAATGCTATAACAATATTTAATTTAATATAAAGTCTAAATGACTAGCGGGAATCGAAACCGCGCCTTTTTGAAATTACTATACGTTTTCTAAAAATGTATATGACTACAGACAGATAAAAAAATTAAAGAGATTTAATCCCATAAGATTAATTATGCTTCGAATATATAACATATTTTTATGGTTTGTAAACACTTCCAAAATATTATGATTTTCTCACAAAATGCAAATTCAATCAATTGTCAGCTTTCAATACGGCAATTTAAATTGGCACTTCATATTTTTACTACAAATTAAACTAACAGTACCGTATTCAAACGCTTTTAAAATAAACAAAACTACGTACATAAAATTTGAGCATATACTTACATTTTTCTTTAATTATTTATCTAAATGACATTAAAAATTAATTGAGCTTCTAGCTCTATTATATTTTAGGTTTGACCTTATGAGATTAAATGAACGAGACTAATGCCTTTCAAGTAACAGTCGCCGTACTTAATTAATGTTTCATTAAACACATACATTTAGTTAATATTTAGTGCTAATAGACAGTTAAAATTACAACACAAAATTTCATAAATTATCAAAAATATAAAAATGGTACTTAAATTAAGTAGAATATAATATACATAAGCAGCTAGGAGCTAAAAATATCAACATTAATTTGACCACTCCATACATACATGCATGCATACATACACATATATATACATACATACTGAAATAATTAAATAACCAGCAATGACTAGAAATGTTAAAAAATACAATTCTACAAATAATATTTTCATATTGCCAAAAAAATCACCTAGTTTTAAGATAGCTTTAAAATAAATTCGCATTTACATGTTTTCAATATCAACAATTAATTTAAAAGAACCATCGGAGTCAACACAACGTAGTACATTCGCAATATTGCCTCTAGACATGGGAATAATAGGATTTGCCAAAAACGCAATGCCATCCATAAAGCTCTGTGGCCTTTTTGTGTTAATTTCAGCTAGATTTTCCATTAATTCTATAGTATACCAACATATTATTGCATTAGCATCACCATCATTACTTATGAAGACATTAATAACATCTGAAGTTAACTCACAACAATTTCCCAAATTGATAGGATCTGTTAAAGGAATATAATCTAAATGGGTGTAATCAACACCAAAAATTTGTGATACCTGGTATTTGTTTACGTGCATTGATATTTTGTATCCAATGTTAGAATCATGCACCCTATTAGTGATATCTATCCAGTTACTGCTGACTACCTCGCCCATCAGTGTTACATTCGATGGCATAAACAGCCCACCCTGGATCAAATTGTTATTTCTTAAATTTATAGCTATATCTTTACACCGTAAATCGATGTCCCCGCTCATATCAAAAGGGTGGCAGAATATCGCATGGAATTTATTATCATTAAAGATTTCATGAGACCATGAGCTGCGCATTAAATATGTCACCTTTTCAACAGGAATATCATTCACTCTAATAATTTCTTCAATAAACAGTTGATCTGGTTCGTCTTTAGCGCAGCAAATTAGTGACTGAACTCCTCTCTTAAGCATCAGGACTCCAAAGATAGGGAAAGGGCACAAATCAACTATGTCAATATCAGACATTTCAGCTATTTGTCCTAAATATACACAGGCCATTCCAATGCATTTCTTAATGGTTTCTATGTATGTAGTGTCATTTAAGAATCTTAACATTTCTGGAGTTATTCTCATGTCAGGACTGCCATTGGCTGTCATGGTCAATTTTTCACCTTGGAGAAGGAAATTAGTATTAAATGTGTCATTCTCTTCACATATTCGTGGGAAGTTATCAAAGAAAACTGCCTGTTGCCAAGCAGTTGCTCTGTTTTTGTCTCTGGGATCAGTACTTATCGTAACATTGTCTGTCAACGATAATTTAAACCAACCAATAAATGTGTTAATTTCTCCCGACTGGACTGCTTTTAATTCTACCACATATGGCTCTGTATTGTTTAGTTTGTCTTGTATATCATTAATATTATTGAAATCTACTTGAACAACGGATGCAGGAGCAGTTATGTATTTGATATCCTTGTAGAGGTGGACATCTTCACAATCATAAGTTTCTTCATTAGTATTGATATGAATATTTAAATAGGAAATTCCTATAAGAGATTTTATTTTGGGGCATAGCTGATATTTTGAACAGAGAATATCACAGTTAGCACCGATGATGAAAAATTCAGCCCTCCCGGGTAAAACTTCAGCACCATCAGTTAATAAATTTTCCCAAGCATGCAACAATGATGACAGCACATGTTCTCCAAATAACCCTGCATCAAACAATTCTGTTATTAACAGAGACTTTTTACCTCCCATATCCAAATGACTCATAGTAGTAGACAATTTATTAATGACTACTATTGCCATCAACAATCTATTTTCTTCCAATACACAGTCAGCAAGTTGCACCATTACTTCTGAGCTGTCACATGCTACAATGGCTGTTGGGTTACGTTCTGTAGCATACATAGCTAGTAATCCAGTGCCAGTGCCAAGATCTAACACACTTGTTTTCTTGGGTATTACTTTCTCATGTATAGCCATATGATAACTATCGTTCCGTATTTTATCATTTAACATACGAAAATGCCATCGTTCTACCATTAAATTTTTTAATGAATTTAAATTTTTTTCAGCAGTGACGTATCCAGCGTCGATCACTAATGCTTTCTGAAATTGGCTCCACGCTTCTTCGTAATAGCCAAATTTGTAAAGATACTTTCCAATTTCATTTAACAAGTAAATATTGCCTGGGTAAATATTAATAGCCCTACTGAAATTAGAGAATATGTCCTCAATTTTATTAGACGCTGCGAGGATTTCATTTAGTTTCATCATAATAGCTCGAAATTCAGGTTCATATGCTGTTTTTAATTGGGGGCTTCTTTCAAATGCCATGAAGTATAAATCGAGAGATTTACTATAACTCCCATTCGTAGATAGCTGCCTTGCATATGATATATATTCTCTTGCCATTCCAGACATTTTACTAACCAGTTTGAAAATATTGTGTAAAAGATTTTATTTATGCTCTTTCGTATGTAATATTTTTTATACAAATTTTAATATTGATTTTTAATATACACAAATATCAAGCATAGGTGCAACTGCAAGTAATCAACATCAATATATATTGACAGTGACATAAAGATTCACAACAAAAACAAAAATACAGATGATATCAAATAATAAAAAAAATTACATTAAATTGTAACATCCAACTAATTTTGTGTAAAACAAAATGTGTGTAATCTGAATTATTCTATAATATTTATTTATAATCATATACAAAAACTTTAATGTAGTTTTGAATCTGTACTGGGATACCATACAAACATTGTATTCAGATTATAGATACAGTGGAAAGTTGGAAGATTTATGATTTAACATACTTATAAGTTATAATATTATCTAAATTCGACGGGTAAATACAGCAATGCAATTTCTTTTTGTTAAACTTGTTAACATGCTATTGCATGATTTTATCTAAATTAAAAAATATATATACAGCGAGGCGAAATATTATTTTGAGAGTATTTGGAGTTTGGACAATCGACTACACACACAGATTTCAAGCCAATCAAGCAGTACTTTCAAATTAAGATTATAAAATGCCTTTTTATTTTTTAAAGTATCAATCATACTTTTAAAAAAATATTTTAGCAAGCATATTAAAAATTTACGTAGGATTCGTCATTCGAATACACGCCTTGGATCATCTTGGTGCAGTTAAGATAAATATTATACTGCGTAGGTCCTCACGGGGCATGGATGCTTCGGAAGGTTCCTCTGTGGAGGGTCGCTGGGAGAGAGCCCTACGCTCGCTGCCACCACTGCGACGACTGCCTCGAGGAGACGGCCCAGCACACGCTGGAAGTGTGCCCAGCCTGGGCGTCTCAACGCCTCATGGGGGACGACCTCTTCCTGCCGGCTGTGGTGAAGGCCATGGTGGTTTGTGAGAGGTCGTGGGACGCGATCGGAACCTTCTGCGAGGCGGTGATGCTCGAGAAGGAAGCGGCGGAACGGACGAGGCAGGCCTCCGCCAACCTCGCCATTCACCACAAACGACCAGGTCACCGGAGGGCGGCACAAGATCCGCCCTGATTCGGCTAGAGGGTGGTCAGCTTGGGGAAGATGATCACCTAGTCACCTGGCCCCAGTAGGTGCGCGTTGGTCGCTCCCGCATGCTGCTCTTAGCAGGCCGTCGAGGCTGCCCATACGGACGGCCTATCTGACAGTCCGACTCCTCAATTGGGCTGGTATCCGTAAAGGATTTCCACACGTAAAAAAATATATATTATACTGTGCATCATAATGTAAGAGTACAAATTAAATACCTTATTGAAATTTGTGTGAACAAAATGTATGTTAGTTTATTTTGAAGCCATTATAAAACAAATTTATACCACCCAAACAATAATAATTCATATATATAATTAGAAAACTCGAGCGCAAGAGAAATTTCCATTATTACATATAGAAAACAAACATCAACATTTCCTTGAGTCCATTGTGGCCCAGTGAGACAGTGTCTTGACTGTAATCCTGCCTGGTTATGATTTTGATTGAATCAACTTGTTGGAATAATCATAATTTTATTATTTAACTTTCTCGGTTCTGGTGAACAACAAAACCCGGCATTGAGATCCATCACAAAATCTCTCAAATTCGGGTGGAAAATGGAGAATATACTGATAATGGTGTCTGGACACTGCATAGTTACATAGGTAGAAATAGCAACTATATGGAACAAAGTGTAAAGCTGAAAAAAACCAGTTTCCTATTAATTTATGAAATAATAATTGTGTATAATAAGTGTTTCTCTTATGCACTAATTTACAAAGTATCATTAAATAATTTTACACAATTTTAATATACTCTACACAATATTAATATAATATTATGATGTTGCTTATATAACTTAAAAACTATACTTCCTTGACTTCCACAACAGTACTCCATGGACCAGCAGACAGTTTAGTGATGTGAGGATTGAAATGTGCTTTCTTAAAATAATCTAATTTTTCACATTCCTCAGGGGAAAATCCTAACTGTCCATATTTATTGCATCCAGTAGTCCAAACAGTATTATCTTCTAACAATAAGGCCGAATGTCTCGAGCCTCCAGCTATGTCTATTATATTAATTTCTATTTCTACACCATTTTCATCATAAACATCAACTAATGTAGGTACTGTGTAATTTTTCTGAGCTTTATCTTCTTCACAAATTTTATTGAAATTCATGCCAAGCTGGCCTGTGTCATTCCAGCCCCAAGCATATAAGTCCCCATATTCACTCAGTGCTAGTGAATGCCAACCACCCACTTTAATTTTCACAATACTTATTCCCGATAAAGCCTCCACTTCAGTTGGTTCATCTAGATTTGTTAAATCCCCATGACCCAGTTGTAATCTCCTGAAACAAATATATTTGTAGGTCAATAATTAAATTAAATTGTCAAGAGAATTTAAGACTCACAGTTTGTTTATTTACCTTCCGTTTCCCCATGTGTACACCCTGCCTTTGTTAGTAAGCAACATATAGTGTTCATACCCACATTCAACATCACACACTTTCCCTATACAGTGACTTGTATCTACATAAGTGGGCAACTGTCCTATATAGACATTGCCTTCTGAGGACAGATAGATAAAAGTATTATTTGTGACGACTACTTTGATAATATCATCACTTGTTTTCATTTTTTTTGCAATGTTCTCTTTAAGAGGTTCTTCTATAATGTGAACTTTTTTGAATTCAGCTAATTCTAGATCATAAAACCAAACTGAACGTGTTATTTTTTCTACATAAACTAACATGTAGTCATTACCAGCAATTAAAAAATTGTTGGAGTCATGTGTATGTTCTTTAAATGCCGGAGCTCTGACAAGTTGATTATCTGTCCCATGCCAAGTTCCAGCAACGTAAAAAGTATCGTCAATTTGAAAAATATTGTAAGCCCAGCAGCAATTTATAAGTTTAGCTCTTTTTAAGTTAACATTACTATCATTCTCAACAGCCAAAGTTTCAAATTTTTCAAAAACACTGGTATCTTGTGAACAAGGGAACCACTGTCCAAATAAATTAGCTCCTGTTACTATGTACATTTCGATATATTACTATATAATGTGCTCAAATTACATCAGTAATCGTTGGATCAGCGTTGTTAAAGTGTACAATTAACAATAATCAAAACATATTGTCAGTAAACAAATTTACGTAATGTCATTAGTCTAATGTCAAATATCTAATGTCAAACAGTATAATGAAAATAAGTATTATTTTGAAATAGAACTTGAAAATCTAAAATTATTTTTAAATTATGTATAAAATTGTAAGTACGAAATTTCAATCTTGTGAAATATTCATATATTTAGATATAAAATACACAACTCTTAATTAAATTCTAGCAACATCGGAATTCTGTTCCTCTCCTTTCCGCAACTAATGGAGATTGGTGAACGCCGGCTCGTAGAACCATTTTGATTTATGTAAAAATGTAATGTAAATGATTATTGTCCTTAAAACGATGTAGAATATTGAAGAATTGGTCGAATCTGTGTAGTATCCAAAGTCATTGATTCTATAGAACCGCGTCATTAAATAAAACTGATCATGAAGTGAAATGAAGGTTTTTGTTAACAAATCAATATGGCTCTCAAGCTTGGAAAATGTAGGCTTTGCCTCAAACTCGGTGATTTTTATTCCATCTTTACGGTGGACAACAACTTACAACTTGCTGAAATGGTTATGGAATGTGCCCGAGTAAAGGTATCCGTATAAACTAATTATCTTTAAAAGTAACTCGAATGCAACTTGAAACCTAGGTTCAATTTTAATGTGAATTGCCGATTGTTTAGGGACTTGTTATCTCATGTTTCTCACCATTTCCATACTTAATAATATCATTATTTTCTATATTTATATCAGACAGCTCGTTTTTATCACTTGTATCAATATTCTCGCATTTAGATTTGCAACCCTTGTGGTGTTTTAGTTACGTGTTTCAACTTTTTCATTGTATTTATCTTCATTCAGTAGATATTTTCGAATTAAAAGGGTTTCTTTTCTATTTTAACTATATTTTGCAATAAAGTTATTATATCTACCATTTATAAGTACTCTAGTATATCTAGTATTTCTTATTTTAAATATTACAGACATCACATCTATTTGTCTGACGATATCATATACTATGCATCTAATGAAATGATGACCTATGGCATAATCTTTGTTACAGTTGTGCATTTAAATTTCATAATTTCAAATTAATATTAACAGGGCTTGGATCAGATTAAATATTGAGACTGTTTTGGTATAATATATATTTTATATATAAACATTGTTTGTACATTTATTTGCACCTTCTTTGTTGAAGTTAACATTGCATATCATATCTGTACCTTAAATGCAAACGAATGCAAACCCATTATTCTTGGTTTACACTTTTCATGTGTAACAAGTTTCTTGTGTTCAGTTATAACATTTTAAATATTGTATTGTAAAACAAAACTTTATGACCTACCCTATTTTCTTTCCCATATTGTTTTAAATGATAATATTACAATCATGAATAATCACCAACCAGTACATAATGGTAATTTATTTTATTTTAAAGTCTTCTTTTCCCAAATCTTACACATGGCACAGCAGAAATATAAGTGATTTACTTCACCAATAGGATATTTATTAGTCATCAATAATTATATAAACTTATTTTATTTTTTTTCATTGGTTATAACTTTACTTCTTTTGTTTACATTTTAATATGTTCTTGCATTTTAAAATACTTATTTAAAAGCAATTTTCTTTAGAACAGAACAGCTTACTTGGGACAATATATCTATGTTTTAAATCAGGGTCCATGTTTGTGTTTAATATTTTTATATGTATGAAATCTTTAGTTTGTCAATTCAGAATACTTACACTTTTTCAAATATTCTCTCAATAGATATGTGAAGGGGATGGACTTCCTGATAAAATTTGTAGTGAATGTGTTCAAAAACTCAGCAGTGCTCATATATTTAAACAACAATGTGAACGGTCTGATCAAGAATTACGGCGAAACTATGTTCCGCCTCCAGGTAAGGGCTAGACCTATTTTAGTGATACATACAGTTTTTTCCACTAACATGACAAGTCTAGTTGTGCTAATAATATAAAAATATTTACCAACAGGCTTTAATTCATCAACACCGAATAGACAAAGTAGCGATTCGGCTTTGTCAATTGAATTACCTAAACCATCACCATCTTTCGAGAGTAAAGTCTCACCCGTCACCAGAACTCGAAAAAGAAGTAGAGATAGTATAGACAATGTGTCTTTGGGCAGTCGATCCCACGACTATCAACCGGGAAGTTCGAAGCGTATTGATGAATTGCGTTTGACCAAAAAAAAGGCGAGATATACTAGAAATTCAGAATCAGATTACGAAGAAAACAGTGGGTCGTTTTATTCTGCGGAAACTGATTCCGACGAACCCTTACAGCATAAGTGCATCGAATGCGGGAAAGCATTTAGAACGGCCCTCAGTTTGACAGCCCACAGGAAATGTCACAAGCGAAGAGGTGCCCAAAAATTAATTCCTGTGGAAGTGCCCAAGGAAATCAAGGACGCTACTGATTCTGATGATAAACTTAGCTGTGATAAATGTGGGAAAGAATTTAAATTGAAGATAATGCTTAAACGTCATCACGACGTTTGCACTAAATCCCCTAGAAAGGAGCTCATGGTGTCTCTAGAACCGATCGACGTTGTCCATGAGTTTGTCAAAATAGATTGCCAGATGTGTTCGACTAAATTCAAGACGATTGAAAACTTGGAGAAACATATGAGGGTTGTTCATGTGGCAGTTATTAAAAAAGAAGATACGTCGGCGAATATTGAAAATGGAAAAATATGTGTTCCATGTTTTTATTGCGGACAGACATTCGACGATTATTACATTCACAGCGCACATTTCAACATCTGTCCTCAAAAAACTGACGCTGTTACTTTCGAGTGCCCAGTTTGCCATAAAGTAGTAACTAAGAAAGGCTGCTACTTTTTACATCTTAAAGCCCATTTTTTCCCCGTGACTTCAAGTAAAGCGATACCGGAACCAATGAAAAATAATTTTCAATGTCGCATATGCAATAAGAAATTACCGAGTCAAGATTCATTGATCACACATCTCGCTGCTCATATGTCTAACATGGATGAAGCTGATGACGGTGGCGATGAGGAATCCAGGTATGATGACATGATTATTTTTTTAATACTTGATAATAGTAAAAAAATATTGACAATATTAGTTTTTAACATGTAAGTACATTAGATATTAAAAACGGGTTCTTTTTTAGAGCGAGTACAATGGAAGACTCTGCTTCTATACATTCAGAGTATAGCGGTAATGTATCAAGTGGACCACTTAAATGTAAATTTTGTGAGAAATCATTTAAATACCGAAAGTCTTTAATATCACACGAAATAAAACATACAGAGGAAAATATAAAAATTGAAGTGCCAGACACTTCAACGGATCTTTTAAATGAAGCTACTGATACATACAACCAATACAATTCAGAATCTAGTCAAGACGACGGGGAGGATGATAATACATGCGACATATGTGAGAAGCAGTTCTCTTACAAGCGACTGCTCCTGCACCATAAACGCACAAAGCACAACATGACATCTGGTACAAAGAGAGCGAAGATAAATTTAAAAGATTGCTCGGTCCGTTGCCTGATATGTGACATAGAAATGAAAGTGAGCGCCATCAATGAACATAACCAAACGCACATAAGTGTGAATATAAAGCCAAGAAATCTGTACACATGTATAGAGTGCGGGCAGCAGTTTAAAAGCTGCAGCGCTTTGGCAAATCATATCAAACTAGTGCATCGTTTAAAGCAGCAGCCTTTAACGGTGGCGGCCGATCTGGCGGATTTTTGTGAGGTCGTTGTGACAAAGGCGGAACCCCTGGACTATGTCCGGAGTCACAACGGCTTCGAGGACTCCGCCGGTAAGGGAACGCCATTGGTCAATTTAAGTGGTTTCACTTGCACTATATGCAGCAAGCAACTACCTACATTGATATCGCTGAAGAGGCACGTCAATTGGCACAACCATGTTGGCAAAAACATGGAGAAACAGCTGCAGTGTTTTATTTGTCAAGAAGTAAGTTCGTTTGTTTACTTCTGTGGATAAAGTCAAGTAAAAATATAAATTAAACAAATTGCTAAGAATATTAATAAATAAGAATAAGAAAGGACCACTCAACACTCTATGTCTTTAAATGACCTCAAAAATCAAATAGTATGTAATATTATAGAGAATAATGAATTGGCTGACAATCTGTTTTTTTTATTTCAGAACTTCCGTTTTCAGTGTCACTATAAGACGCACATGCGTGAGCACTACAATGACACAAACCTAGACCCAAAGTACCTCACCTGCTCTATCTGCAACAGAAAGAGCAAGCATTTGCGTGCAGCCCAAGCCCATATGAACTATCACAAGCAAACACGGTTCCAGAACAAGGACTATGAGTGCTCCATTTGCAAGAAAGTATTCCAGTTCAGAAAAGTTTACCTTTCCCATATGGCGATTCATTATAAAAGAGGCGAGAGTGTGAGTAACACAATAGTTGGTTACGTCCTACCAAATTCCGTCGATAAAAACAAATTCGACGGCACCCACACTTGTAATCATTGCGGAAAAATATGTGATTCTGAAAACTCCCTAAAACATCATATAATTTGGCATAACTCTAAAACTTCCTTGTACGGAGCCCGACATGAGTGTGATATATGCAACCTGCAGTTCACTAACAAGAGAAGGCTGGAACTTCACACCCGGACACATTTTGAAGATGACAATGGGCCATATAAATGTCATATATGTGGCAAAGGATACATTGTAGAGGATTATTTCAAAAGGCACGTCAAGGGTCACAACTTTGACCACCAGTCCCATAAAAAGAGGATAGAAAAGTTAAGGAAGAATAAAGTTAAGTGTCCAATTTGTGCTCGTTTTTACCCAGATGTGGTGAAACTAATTCGTCACTTGCGTCGTACTCATCCTGAGAGTAAAATGATAAAAGAAGATCCAGACGCGCCTGCACCGCGATATTACTCCTGTAAATTGTGTGCTAAAGTGTTCCTAGATGAAAGGAGGCTACAATTCCATGAGGAAGCTCATCTAAGAAAGCCAGAATTTTTCAAATGCAAATTCTGTGGCAAAAAGACCATTTCGCTCAAGAACCACAGGGTGCACATCAAAAGTCATCTTACACAGAAATATATAGACGATCCCCTGAAATGTCCCCAGTGCGAAGAAAAGTTCATGAGGGGCTACGACCTCCATTATCATTTAAGAGATCTGCACGGTATAAATGAGACCTGGATAGCAGAGCGCGGGGCTCAAACGCTAGACGGGCCTTTAAAAGAACTCCAGTGCTCCATTTGCTACAAAGTGTTGGCCAGCAAAGGAAACTTCGAAAGGCATATAGATTATCACAATTCTTTGCGATGTAACTATTGCTTCGATTACTTCAGCTCCTTACGCTTCCTTGAAGGACACTTGGCCTTCAGTTGTGATAAAAAGAAACTGATAGGTGATACAGAAACATATCCAAGAAAAGTAAAGTGCCATATTTGCTACAAAGCATTCCATTTGCAAGTGAAATTGGATTGCCACTTACGCACGCAACATGGAATAAAAGTGTTCAAAGAAGTATCCGAAAGCAAAAAGGAACTAGTGTGCGATTATTGCTTTAGAGTTTTTGAAAATGAGTACGCGTTAAGTAACCACAAGATCTATCACCGCACTGTTGGGTACTTCGGCTGTATTTATTGTAATAGAAAGTTTAACACTATGACTGTATTTAGGAAGCACAAGACGCACCATTTTTCACAGTTGAATGTGGATGAGCCAACAAAGTGCGAACATTGCGACGAGAAATTCGTCGCGTTCAGAGAAATGATCTATCATATGAGAGACGTACATGGAGATGACAAAGAGTGGGTCGTCCTTCCGAAGGAGTCAATTGAAGAAAAGTGCAACATTTGCAATAAAACTTTCTTCAATCTTCACAAGCATTTGGCGTATCATGAGGAAAATAGATGTAAGAAGTGTGGAGAATATTTCTATTCGCGTTTGGATCTCGATAATCATTTGTGTGCGATAGACAGCGATGAGGAAGTCACAGAGGCCAATAATGATGGAGTACGGCAAGTCTATGAGGAGTGCAGCTTCTGTTTCAAACCCGTTACCAAGAAGAATTCCAAAAGAAAACACGGTCAAATCCATCGAGGATCAGGCTCCATATCGTGTCGATTTTGCTTCCTCAAATTTAAAACTATGGACGCTTTTAATATCCACGCTTTCTCTCATAGAAGTAGGAAATATACGACAAAGCCTATTAAGTGTCGTAAATGTGGGGAGCAGTTCGTTAAATACGGTCCATTTATGAAACATATGAAACAAGTGCATAAGTCTTTGCAGAAAATGCATTACAGAGCGACCGTGATGCCTGAAACATGTGTTGTTTGTAAAGAGAGTTTTCCCAATTTACATAACCATTATCGGGCTCATTTACAAAATCAGTGTCAACAATGTTACAAATATTTCACTTCTTTCAAAGTGTTTTCTCAACATCAATGTGACAAAGAGGACTCAGATCCGTCTAAAGTTTATGTATCAGATGCTAATTTACCTGTATTAATAAACACATATGTGCCAAAAGATGAGAAGGATGATGAAAAGTATTACGGGCATGATGAAACTGAAGAAGAAGTTCCGGGAAAAGAAAAAGCAGATATAAGTAAAGTGGAAGTAATATCTCAAGATGAGGATAGCCAAAATTCCATTGACATAGATGAAGGGCAAGTACATGAAATGGTGCACACTCCTATTATATCTGATGTGCTTTCTTTGTACAAGAAAAAAGATGATACAAACAATGATAAGGACAGTCAAAGTGTCAGCGGCAATGTTGTGATTTTGACAGACGACGAGGATTCAATAGGTTTTAAGGACACTACAAATATTATAACAATAGATGATTAAATAATTGATATCTCATAGATTTAGATAACTTTAAAAAGTTATTAAGTGAAGATAACATGCTATGTTAACATTTTTTTATACATATTTTTTATTAAATAACAGCACAGATGTTATATAATAAATGTATTATGCATTTTATTCCAGTTTTGTGGAATTATTTGCATTATTATTTATGAAAAGTGATTTAAACTTACCTGGAGGATGAAGTTGAAGTATTTTAAATATAAATATTATAATATAAGCAGTAACTGATAGAAAACTATGAATACTTTCATATAAATATTGATTTTTACTTTATTTTGTAGTTTTTCTGTTGTTTGTAATATTGCATTTACTTAATATTTTTATGTATGTTTATGATTTTGCTTGTGTGACAGTTTTGTGATAACTAAATGGTCTTTTTTTTTTTTTAAATAAAGTATGTCTTTTACTTTTACACCTCTTCTTAGTGTTTTTGGGATTTTGAGACTTACTATTAATGATACTAGATAGAAATACTAGCCTTATTTGTTAAGAAATTTGAACATTCAATCTCTTAATAAACTGTGTGTATATTATATATCTATATCTTACGTTAAAATTTGCTTTAATAATATACTACTATAAAAAATTATGTGCTGAAATGGTGTTTGTTTAACTTCAGTTTTACATGTACAAATATATTATATAAATAAGTATAGAACTTAGCGGTAGGTTACAGAATTTTAAGGTGATGACTGTAAATAAACTAAATCTTGGGTTTGAGACATACAACTTACAAGTAAGGAACAAATGATGCACCTTACATTAAAATAACATCAGAGGGTTATAAGCCCAGTTTTAGTTGAAAATACACGTTAAATATATAAAAACAAAAATGGTTTTTTTTAAATTTACTATTTTTATCTATTAGCTTAGTTTTAATATTTGGACATATTATTTAACAGCGCGATTTCTTGTTACATAGATATCTCTAAAAATATGTAAGAAAAATGTATTTTTAAATTTTTGGGTATATATGAAATTGTTGATTGAATCTAAGAAAATTGAATGCATTGTTTGTTAAATTATAAATTATAAGACTGTATGCCGAAGAGTTTGATTACGGAATACTTCATTTAATCTTTTCTTGTAGCAATATATTATGTATACTATAATTTGTTACGACGATCATATGTAAATAATAAATTTTTCACCGGCTATAACGCTGCCAAACTGTAAATTTTCATTGTATTTTACATTGTAGATAAAACATACAACGTCATTTAAACAATGTATGTACACTACATTGTTTAAGATTTTTCGTCTATTGAAATCTATGTTTTAACCCCATTTTTAGTATGTAATGTGTATTAAATAAAGTAAAAGATTATTGTCCGGCGACTTGTGTCTATTTATTTATTAAAAAAAACGCTATGCGCATGTTAATATAAATTGTTTTTTACATACATATATAAGATTCTTTGTGGAAGTGAGTTAGGTATTAAGGAAACCTTGAAGTTAAAATTTACTTTTGCATGTACTAGCAAAATTTGTAAGGGATATCAAAGAAAGTAACGATTAATAAAGCTTTTGGAAATCTCATTTTCATTAGTATAAAAATGTATAGTTGTTTGAAATAAAACGGTAGGAAATATTCGCAGTTCATTACGGAAAACCCGTAATCTCATTAACAAGTTTAATTGGCTCGCTCTTTTTTCATAAAAAAAAGTAAATAATTGAAAGAGACATTTAAGCCAACTGGCAAGAAATCATATTTTTTTCAGTCTTGAAATTTATTTAAACTTTAAGTAGCTATATAGATATAGTTGTTTCAAATGTTATTTATATAATAACTGAAACTATAAGACATTTTCTAAGATTTTGCTAGAAAGGCATTATGATTAATGAAGATCGTTTTAATTCGTAGAATTGGTGAATTACAATAGTGTTGTTGTGTTCACAAATATTTTTATTTTGTGATAATATGAAAATAATAGAAGTTTCATAATATAAGTCTTAGAAGTATGTATAAAGTAAACAATTAAAATAATGCAAAAAATATTGCATTATTAAATGCTAAATCCTCAAAATCAAAATATTCTTTATATATATAATCAAAATATTCTTTTCAAATATAGTTTTACAATAAATAGCCTCCCTAGTGAGCATAAATAGCATTTAATTCCACACATTAACATCAGAACATTTTAATTTTAAATTGTTCACGTGGCAAGTCATATTATTTGTGGAATTTTATTATAAAGGTCTCCCCAAAATTCACGCACGAAGTAATTTTGAAAGCAAAGTCGTGGAGGCCATTTACCCAATATGCTATTCCATACATACTGTATGTATACTACATAAATCAATAAAATTTTTACAATTTTTAATTATAAACCTGTGTTTTCTATCAAAATTACTTCTTGCGTGAATTTTGGGACAACCTTTACATACGTAAACCATGTGACATAAATGATTCATTCACCGTTTGAAGGCGAAAACAAAGAGTAATCAGCTTATTTTTACCGTGTCTATCGCTGTTTTTTATATAATCGTGTATATTTTTGCGGACAGACAAAACATTATTGTATATATATTGTGATGCAACCGTAGAAATATCCGTTTAATTAAAAACTTCTCTTATATAACTTCTGTATAGCTTTTTTAACAGCGTACGCAGCAGAGTTCCGGTACGCGCAAAGAAAGACAGGTTGCCCCATTGAAGTTTCGAATCCTGAGTCATCTAAAAATACCGCTGATTCACTAAATATATATAGCAAATTCGCGGATTCACTAAATATAGGGTATAGTAAATTCTATACATTTAGTTTTCTTTGCGTTCAATACCAAGTTGTTAATAGTAAACCAGTGAAGTAATTGCGACAGTGAACTATTTAACTCGTCATAATTATATTTATTTCGATCGGCTTTAAATATTACAGAAGTATCATCAGCAAACAACACAATATCGCATAAAATGGAAGATCGTTTATATACATAAAAAATAATAAAGGCCCTAAAATCGATCCTTGTTGCACACCCATCTGTAGATAGTAACCGGAACACTTTACATTATTTATAGCAACGTGGTGAATCCTTTTAGTAAGTTACGAAGCAATTATATCATGAGCGTTATCGTGGACTCTATAGGGACTAAGTTTAAGAAACATTGTGCCGTGTGCCATTGTGTCCACGCAGTCAAAAGCCTTAGACAAGTCATCATAAACTGCGATTGCATTGTGTGACTTCTCCCAAGCATAGATGTACTTTAGAAGCGCAACGCTGTAATAGCCTGCCTCTAGTAAAACCAGACTGCGCATATTTTTTTTTTATTATCAGTAAAAGAATCAGATAGCTGATTAAGATTATTTAAAAAAAAAATTTACTCATTGCTTACGCTATATTTATCTGTAACGGCTATTCACAGCCGACACACGCATATACTACACCTATATTTATCTATATATAAAGTATATTTATAATATACTGTCAACTTTTAATTTTTAATGAGAATCGCTTATCAAAGGAACATAACAAAAAGTTTATAAGTATTTAAAAACATTGGAAGTTTCTAATATTTAAATATCAAATGCGGCGTTGAGTACAGCAACCCAATAACATTTCTATAGTAGAAAATTATAATGAACGGGAATTATAGTCTGTTTAATAAAACATCCTAATTTGAAATTAATGATTATTTATTTAGTTAACATGGTATCATTGGTGGCCATTACGTCTTCGTTAGTCACGACAGATTAACAATACAAAACTTTATTTTAAATATTATAAAAATAGCTTTGTGTTTTTACATTTTACGCTTAATTAAATGCTTAATTTAATTTTTCATATTGCATTTTAACAGGATGAGCAACTCGCGTACTGCCACTGCATATTGCAGAATTTTTATCACTTAACCACTATACTTGTTTTAAATGTATTGTTCAAACAATATTTATTATTGAAACTTAAGATTAACTACTCTCGGAGGATAGAATAATCTGTCAAAAGGAACGTATTTGAAAAACGTACAAGAAAATTTTATGTTATTTTAACATTTTTTAAGTGCTATTTAAACACATGAAAAATATTTTTAGATAACGTATAAAAAATTGAACGTAGCAGGATGCGAACTCACGCCCCTTGGAAACCGTCAAAGACTTCTATCGCTAAGCAAGAAAGTATTATATAACCTACTTTTGCTATTATCTTATTTCATCTGGTTTCATTACTTAAAAAATAAAAATACAGCAACTTGTAGTGGTTTTCATTATAGTTCAAATTTGTGCACTAAATAAACTTTAACAGATTATCGACTAGGTGTCCCTATTAAATCAAAAAAAAAACCAATTAAAGCCAAGAAGCACATTATTTAAGAAAAAATTACATCCCAATATATGCAGTAGATTATTCAAAATTATATTTAAAATTAAAATATAAAGTACATTCCGTAAATAAATATGTGCATAATACAGACAAAGTAAAAAAATTACAATTACATCACAAACTCATGTTCTCCATATCAATCTGAAATGTATAACAAACGTGCGCAGTGGGGCAGCGTCTGGCTGTAAACGCAATTGGTTATAGGTTCTCGACTATAGTCAGAGGAATGATTATTATTTTATAATTATATTATATTATTTTCATTTCTCTGCTCTGGCAGGACAAAGCGCGGCGTTTAGTTCTGCCATTCAACATCAGTCGTACAGTAAATCGAAAGTGGAAACAAAGCGTCTTGACACTATTTCGTCGGTCGGTCAACGTTCCTCTCTGTATACCTTGATATGTGGGTAAAGCAATCTTCTATCAATGAATAAATTTTTAATGAGACATAATTATTATTAAACATTTTTTTTAAATTAAGCAAATAGGCTGAATTTTTTTTTGGGATTTCAAATTAAGCGCGGTTTTTGTAGGTTCAATTCAACGTTCGCTTGCACACGGTCGGCATAGAGTGTAAACTTGCTAACAGGATATTAAGTAAACTATTAGGAGGGAAAAAATATTAATATTCAAAAAAAATAAAAGATAACAATTGACGATGTTTAAAAAAAATTGATAAAGATTTTTTGATCATGTATTATTTATATTTAAGCTTTCAAATTGTATAAAAGTTATAAGGATGATAAATGACTTCACACTCTTAAGCCGATGATAGGTTTTCTCCCCTTTATAATAGATATAGTGTAGCGCTAGGTTTACGCCCATCAATAAACCATCTAAAAACTTTTAAATAAAGGAAATGCTTGAACACATAAACCAACTTGTTCTTTTTATATAAAATCATTTTAAACGTACCCATTGTTTCTATAAATTAGCAGTTTGCGTTCTTAATAAGATTTATTACTGTAACGACCAAGTCGTATATTAATTGCAAAAAGTATTTGCTAAAAATATATATTAAATATCAAAATGATATCTCCCTAGGTTACAAGTTCCAATAACCATTTTGTTGACACGTAAGAAGAACTTCGCAATTCGCAAAAAAAAATAAAGTGACGTAACTCAAAAAAGTGTGTGACGTCACACGTTTTACAGTTTATTTTTTTCCTTTATAGCAGAGTAGTCAGAGAGAATGTAGTGTCAAGACACTCCGTTCTCCAGTTTCCACTTTAGAATCGAAATCGCCATATAATATTAGAAAAAGGCGTTTTATGATCAATTCGAATACAAAGTAAAGTTTTGAGTTAGGTCACTTTAATTCTTAGGTCACAGAATTTGGTTTTTTAACTCCAGTCATCATTGAATACTTAAATTATATATATATACACATTTACAACTTACAATTAACATTTAACAATAATGAAATAAATCAAACTTATTATTATAATTATAAAATATTAATGATAGCAGAATAATATATAGAATCTAAATAAAATTATAAATATTTCAACGATAGAGTTACAATTGTTAATAATATTTTAAATTTAATATAAATATTGGATGTATATGTTAGGTTTGACTACGACTTTGCAAGAACAATGTTTAATGTAGAAAAAATATATATAATTATTCTTCTATCTAGTTAGAATTGTCATTACATATAATAATTTAATTAAAAAAATTGAAAGCAATAAAGTCAGTTTTATTGTGTATAAATACTTATTATTCTTATTATTCCTATTTTTATATTGTCTGGTGATCTGTAAAACTAGTACAAGTATAGACACCAGTCTTTCTTCAACATTTGTTGACACATTTTGTGATATAGTTAGTTATTAAGATAAAGTATTGTGAGAGTGATAAAGATATTTATTATTATTACGATTAAACTTATCTTTGTGTGTGTATGCAACTGCAAAGTGGCAGTTAATTTGAATACAATATAACCTTTATACATATAAGACTTTAGCAAGCATTTTTGATTAGTCAAATGAACATAAACTAACACCGTGTCGGAAGGCAGTTCTGCTAAGAAGAGCCGACGAGAAACTAGTGTTGCTCGTTTCAAATAAAAAAAAAAACAATTTTATTATTTAATACAGTAACTAACCTGCACCGAACTCAAATCATATTACTTCCACGCATTGTTATCCTTTAAATATTATTCTACAGAGTAATTAGCTTTAATTATTAATATTGTTTTTATAGTGACTTTAAATGTCTGCAGTGGCAAATCTAACATAGGTTGTGGAATTGTATTATATGCGCGTATACTCAGACCCATAAAATACATATTTACTTTTTGGAGGCGATAATTGGAGGCGTTTACAATCTTAAACTAATCGCAATTTTGCTTGCTTGGAATATATGAACTTAACCGTATGGTTAATGGATGGATATATATGGATATTGTATGCGTCCATATATATCATTCGTAGGTTCGATTGTTTACAGTAAAATATCTTTATATAGTTTTCTCGGTGGAATTTCTCGAAATCCTACATAGTGCTCCCAAGTACATTTTCCAAGGAAAATACTTGCGGACAAATTTTGCAACGCGTAGTACATTTGGCTTGGTTTGTCTGTCGGCCAATCAGGGAGAAACAAAACAATTTTATATAGATTGATTCATATACGTACTACATATAAAGTATTAAGATTTATTAAAAGAGTTACTCTGAAAAAAACAACTACTGCTGTGTCATACTGTAGCATTATCAATTTAAAAATTACTTCTGGAAAAATTATGTATAACAATTGACATACATACATATTTAATATAATCTAACTATTAAAGTAATACATACAAATAACATCCAATTACAGAATATATATTCAATAAATGAAATTTTCTTAGTTGAAATCAAACCTACAACCTCCAGCTTAGCAATTATTACCACTAACCACCAGACTGACAGACCAACCAAGTCTAAAATAAAAAAAAAAGAAAGAAAAACGTTGTTCTTGCAAAAGACCTAAATTATAATGCCAAATATACAAATTAATAATTTATTTACTTTATACGAAGAATTGATTATTATGACTATATATAGCTATACATAGTAGTAGTGTGAAAAAATACTGATACCTATAACATACATATTTAATTTAAAAACTATTACAGGCACTAAATTTTTTGTTACCTTAATTATTTATATAATAGCTTACATTTATTTATTTTATTATTTAAAGAATCAATATATATTGAATCTGTCTATTCATTTGAAGTCGAATAAAATAATAAAAAATAATTGTGTCTAGTGTCTAAATTAGAAAAAAGATATTGTTCTAGAACACTATAGAAAATTGATATACCATTTTGAGCTATGATCATATTTTGGATAAATATTAGATATTACATAAGTAAATACATTTTCGTTATTTGTTTTTATTGAAAGCTAAAATAGTGAAAGTGCGATAATACGTTTTATATGTGAGAAAATCAATCAATCAATGAAAGTAACGAATGCCCTAGTAGAAACCAGTGTCATTGTAGAACACGTAAAAAACTACGAATTTATTATGATTACTCACAATTTTTAATACAAAAAAAGAAAATTAGAGTGAAATATTATTGAACTAGAATACTCACACTTTTGCTTTGTATTTATAAAATAAAAACTGAAAATTGAATGACACACACATTCTCGCCCCATATGACACAATGTGGACGCTGTCAATGCAAAAGATATAGATAACATATATTTATTGTTGTATTGTTTATTTATTGTTATTTAAATAGAAAAGTCCTTTCAAACAGTAAAAAAAAATAGTGTTTCCTTACACTCGTATCGAATTCAAATTATTTGTTAATAACTTGTCATATTTGACACTTTCAAAATATATGCACTGACAGTTCACACTAATAGAAATAAAAAAAATAACCATATTATTTATAAAGATGACCAAAAACAAATCTACAATTTATCATAATATGTGATAGTACACGTCATTAAAATCAATAACATCTATCATAGTGACACATCTATGATAGTCACTTGACAGCGATAATGACTTAAGAATTCCACTTAAAATCACAATATGACAAAAAATGTTAGTGACTCAACCCGCCCACTTAGTGCCACTTAGTCCCTATCACTTAATTTGGATCACACCGGTGTCAGTGACTCAATCGTCCCACTCAAAGTCACTGGCCTCGTTCTCGCTGTCGTCGGACTCGGACGAGGACTGTATAGCGCGCGCGCGTTCCTGTAACGCCTTGGCAAGCGCGCCCGCGAGGCCGCACACTGCAGCACGGTTTGCGAGCTCTTCTGAATCGCCCGCTGAGCTGCTCGAGCGACGAACCTGGTTAATAGAAAACAAATATAATTAATAGCAGGTTCACGCATAGCAGGGAGTAGTCACTCCGCTCGACGTCGAGAAATTGCGCGTAGAATGGTCGGACTCAAACGCCGCGTTTTGTCTTGTTCACCAGAGCGGAGAAGTTAAAATAATTTTAATATAAAGTTTTCTCTGAGTGGGAATTGAACCCACAATCAATCGCGATTACAGTAAGACGCTGTCCCACTGCATAATGCCACAATGGTCTCTATAAATAATCCTCCTGCATAATTTACATAAAAATGGGTTGAAAATTTACGTAAAAGTATTTTCTTTTACTTGCTATAATATAAAAAATACTAATACATTTATATTAATAAAGTATTTCAATACTTAATAAATTTTACTTACTGCTCTTAAATTAATTCCTTGTCGTATTTCACTAAGCAGATTGTTTCTGCTGTCGTCGTTAAGTGAATTCTTTGAGCCGACGTCCACGTGCTGAAAGTAAATTAATATAGTCAATTTAAAAAAAAATACATATATTACACATTTTTTTGTGAAAAGCAGGGCTGTTAGAGTCTAGTGTCACTCCGTTCCCCCCTTTTCACCCCAAATTAACGGTTTGTCTTGGTGGAGCTAAGAAATGAAAATATTTGTTTTATTTTTTTAGTAGTAAAGGAAGAAAGGGGTTTGGTAGTGGGGGGCGTGGACGACCGGTTTTGTTTCTGATCACAATACAATTTTTTTGACAATAGCATGACCCTGATGTCCTTACCAAGTCGTCTAGGACAACGAAAAAACAAATTTAAGCGTGTATTATTTTATAATTTGTCTTGTATAAATGTAGAACTAGAGTTATTTCGAACTAAGTCATAACAACACCTAGGTGTTACATCTTTGTTTTTATTCAGTGCGTAACACTAGGTTCTCTCTACCAAGTGCAACAAAATTTAGAAAATGGCACATGGATTTTGAGTGTACCATGTAAATTAATTTAATGAATAATAGTGTGCGATACATTTATTTTATAAATTTCATGTCTTTTTTCATACATTATTCTATAAAAATATTATTATTCTCCACTCTTTATCCATTTAATTACTCTTTTATTAACAGTTTAATTATAATACATTTAACATGTAGCCATTCCAAAGCTTAACATAGAATACATTTATAATTGAGCAAGGAAATTGCTGGAAAGTCTATATAAACTATAATCGTGTCATACTGAGCTGTCCGCATACATTTTCGTCCGCTTTTCATAAAAAGGGCTGTACCCTGTATGTTTTACCTTCACTTGTTAATATAGAGATTATGTATCTCTTAAAAACCATTCTCGTTTTGAAGGGAACCCGGTCATTGTGGAAGGTCCGACACGTGGAGGCTTTGCAATAAAACGTGACATCTCCTTTTACCCGTTTCCATAGAAACATGAAAATCCACCCAAGTGATCCAAATATAATACAACCTTCAAGGAACCCATATGCAAAATGTCAGTTTTTTACGCACATTAATATTGGCGTTGTCTGTCAGTCAGTCAGTAATATACATGGATGATTCTAATTGGCACTAACTTTCAAAGTCTTATTTCCATTGCGTATACTCTCCATGAGCGCGGCCCTGGCGTCGGGCACGGCGCCCTCGTCCACAGGCGGCGGCGGGGGCGGAGGCGCGGGGGGCGCGGGCGCACTGGCTGCGAGGGGCGGCGGTGGCGGGGGCGGAGGGGGCGGCGCGGCGGCGGGCGGCGGCGGCGGAGGCACTGAGGGCGGAGCTGCTGCCGGAGGCGCTGGAGGAAAAAAGGGGTAGGTGAAATTAGTACATACCTGATACCAATAATATACAAGTATAGTATACAACGTCCAAGCTGCAACCTTAAACGGATTTCAAGACGTGCGGGTTAAAATCCCGCTGCGTTCAAAATTTTTATACGTTTCTAAATATGTCTTTTTCAATTTTCTAAGTGTGCGAATAATAGTTTGAAAACAAAATGTTAAAGATATAATTATGATAAAAATATTAACAGTTGTAAAGTGCGCCGTTGACGGCGAGGACTTAGAGCATGTAAATAAATTTAAGGTTCCCCTCAATCTTATAAATTTATCAAGAAAACAAGTTAAAATTAATTTGTTTAATATAGAATTTTATTAGATAAGTTTATTACTCAAGTTGAAGGAGGAAAAAAATCAGGTACATGCGTAAAAGAGAAAGACATAAACCCTGAGATATTATGTTTTTGTGAATAAAGGTGGCAAATCGGCAACGTTTAATGGTAATGTTAATATTTACGTCATTGGAGGTAATGACTACATCACGCGTAACAAACACAGTATAGGTGAAAAACGTGAAGTCGAAATAATTATCCTACGCCTAAACTACTGATGAGATTTGTCTCATTTTTTTATACGCCCTAGAAATAGCAGTTGTCTATGTGTGGCCTAGCATCTAGACTCTAGATCGAACTAACAAGTTACATTGTTTTTTTCCCAAAAAAAAATACCGCCTTAATTTTTTTTAATCATGGTACAGATACCATGCATGCCAATTATTCGGTATTCTATTACCGATTAATTGAATGAGCTCTAGACAGAAATATAATATTCGGCATATCGGCGTTCGAGCGTTCGACAAAGGATGATATATTGACAAAGGATTTCTTGACTTGCGATATAAAAGTAATTTTGTAGGATTTCCTGCAACCGGAAAAATTACGCTCGTTAAACTCATTGAAATACAAGATAGCTGTTGAAATTGTTTTGAGCAAGTCATTAAAGATAATCGTTGAAAATTAAAAAAAAAATGGCTGAATATTATTTATCTAAAAAACTATAATAATCTTTTTTTATAACTTTGTTTAGATTGAACTGAAGATTTTTTTCTTAAAACATTCCCTTAAGCTATAATCAAAACTTTGCCTTTCTTATTATTTATCTTTTAGAAACTAACCGTGTATCATATTGGTTTTTTATAATAAATACAAATGATCATTGACATTTTGATGTAACTTATATATTATAATAAATGATTAACTAGTGTATATTACGTTGTAAGGGCCTCGGGGGCGGAGGGTTGCGCGGCGTAGGCGGCGCCGTCAGGGCCGCGGGCGGCGGGGGCGGGGGCACAGCCCGCGCGGGGGGCGGGGGCGGCGCTCTAGATGCTGTGCACATAACGACAAAAGGCGTGATAAAAATTCATGTCACTTACAAAAATAATTTATAATATGAATGAGAAAACCTGTATTTAGGTTATTTTCATTTCTTCGCTCAGGTTCCTAAGACAAAGCACAGTGTTGAGTTGATACCGAGCGGAAAGTGGAGAACTGACTATCCTGCTAAGAGGGAAAAAGCGTGAAGATGACAAAAAAAATAGAAAATAATATTGTTTTTTTAGCCCCACGCTTTATACTGAGCGAAGTAGTCAGATTATTAGATATATAATGATAAGAGGAAATAATAAAGTTAAATCTAGTAAATAATCGTTTTCATACCTATTTAAATGAAATATAGCTATTTCGTATTTTCGGCGACTTCTTCGTGAAAACGTTGAAAATAGGAGAAAAACGTAAGCTATGTTCAACCCAAGAGCTTCAAGTATCTCTATACAAAATATAATCACAATCGGCTCAGCGGTGAGACGTCACAGATATACAAATAACGTTACTTTCGCATTTATAATATTACTATGGGTAACTTACGTGGCGCAGGCGGATGAGGGGCGCGTGCAGGCACAGGGGGCGCGGGGGGCGGCGCCGGGCTTCGGGGGGACTCTGCAAATTTTAACACATTTTAACGTCATTCTTTTTTCATTTTGGTCATTTTAAGTGCCCGGACGTGCTATTCGTCGCTCAAAGTAAAATGCCACTAAATTTACAAAAATATTTAACATGAATAATCAGTGAAATAATTAGGTTTTGTTCTTTCTTAATATCTCTCATCTGCGGTAAGTTAACTTAGTAACTAGTAAGAAGTGGATTTTGATGAATAGTAACTCCAAAGAATTGAGTATATTGTACATATCTCAACGCATAACAATAAAATGATATAGGCTATTATTAGATAAATATCATTATTTAGAACTAAGCACACATTTAAGTTGACAATGTAAAGTTACTATAATATATATATTTATACAGGCGGATCAAGACCTGGTGGGGACATCAAAATTTCCATTGATTCAGCAGATATTTAGAATTTTGTTTTAAATTCTAGAATGAAGTGTAACAAAACTAAACCTAAAT
The DNA here is from genome assembly GCA_038994665.1 of Podotricha telesiphe. Lineage (NCBI taxonomy): Eukaryota > Metazoa > Arthropoda > Insecta > Lepidoptera > Nymphalidae > Podotricha > Podotricha telesiphe. The sequence continues at coordinate 88,272 of JAOYRR010000048.1, forward strand.
TTGGATCCAAGCTTGTGGTTTTTTTTTTTCAAATAGCCATTCGTACCACACAACCCATGTAAATCATAAGTTAAGAAAAATCATAATAACATTTAAATCTAAAAATATTTCGAAAAATGAATGTCAACTTTCAGGGGCCACCGTAGACCCACCGATTGAGTTACATATAAATAATGCCGGCATATTCTACCAAAGACAAAAAATATGAGACGACCAACTTTTAAAGTACTCCTTTCGTGTTACAGTAAATATTTTAAAATTTTGTATTTATGTTACGAATAAGACCATTTTTATAAAGAATGTTTGGTAACGGGATGTTATGCCAAAAGGGGGTGATAGTCAAGGCTATTCAGAATATTATGAGACATACATATCTTAGACGAAGTTTGATAGTTTTTTTGTTAATTTAAGATTCGAGGAGTTTTATTAGAAAAATCTTATAAAACTCCAAAATGTGACAATAAATCGCAAATAGTAGTTCTGTTGCTGTAAATAGCATTTTGTACTGTATATACTATTATGGATTGTTTAATGTCTATCCGATACCACAAAAGTAATGTAAGAAACATCTGTGTCTCATGAAAAAAATACAATTGTTTAAAAATATAATAAAGTGATTTGTTTAGGATGATTAAAAAAAATTAAAATATTCCTGGTTATTCAATTGAATTCAATTCAATTCATTTAAATAATGTGAACAGCTATTGCCGTTTAATTTAAGACATCATTCACGTCTGTGGCTATCGTATCTTTAAAAATAGGATAAACTAACTAACTAGAGAGCTAAAATATTTTTATTGTACCTGTGAAAAATCTAACTACGATATTGTTTAAATTATTTAATTTGAACAAAAGACATCAATGTTGATTTTCATACACAAACAGTATGTTGTAACGTAAGAGAATAACAATGGAGAGTTTTCACAATATATAATGCAAACAGCTACTGTACAGCCACAATTTAAAATGTAAAACACAACTAATTTGCCAAGTGCCAATGTATATGCATTTCATCTTCGTTCACACAAAAAGGAGTACCTTAAAACTTGATTGACCCAAATATATAAAATAAAAAATCTTTGTAAAAAAAATTTATGAATTAATTCACCATTAGGTTTTGTATCATGCAACTCCTCCTTCACGGCCTCAACGCCGCCATTTTTGATGATAAAGTCGTATATAAACTGGCGTGTCGCCTGGTCTTTTAGCTGGTTCTCTGTAATGCCCGCTTTATTCCAGAACGATCTCATTTGCTCTTCTGGCAATTTGTCCACGTCGAAAATGTCGAATCCTGAATATGAATTTTAATCGCATTTAACACACTTGTCGTGGAGCAGTTCGTGGTATGTATACGACTGTACGCGTGATAGTCGTGGGTTTGATGTCAACTTTAGGGATGTTCGTTCATGTTGTAATATAGTTTACAATATTATTTATACGCTAGTTTTTTTTATTAATGTATATATTTAATATATAATTACGTATATACATATACACACGCATATATATATATATTTGTGTTTTATTTTATTTTGGATTTTATTTTATTTTTCACACAATTTACCCGCAAATTATAACTCAACCACACCACTTACACAGGTTGACTGGAAGAGATCTCTTCTAGAGATAAATCAACCTTTGTTAACTATGAAACTTTATTGCTTTTACTATGTAACTTTATTTAAAAAATACAATAAAGAATATAATAATTATAATAGTTTCTAAGTTATAGTGAAATAAAACGCCGTTTTGAGTACACCTGTACAATGTACGAAATTGGACGGAGTGTCTAAATAAAACGCCGTTTTGAGTACACCTGTACAATGTACGAAATTGGACGGAGTGTCTCAACACTACATTCTATTAGGTTATTCGAGTTATATGCGTAAGGTGTAAGAAGTTAAAATAAAATTGAGTATGAATAAATAAGAGCAATGAAGAAGTAAGTTGCCTTGAAAGATAGAAAGTAACAGTGATATCATAAATTACTAAAACTATACTATATTAATAATCATATTACGAAAAAACCACATCCGAATATCATTATCAGGTTGAAATATATTAAATGCCGCACACACCAAAAACAGTTATTTAAAATAAGTTATTTTCATCCAAAAAGTAAATAAATACGTACCTTTGTCCGCATCCCAGCCGACATGCGAGATGTGTTTGAAGTCCAATGGCATGCCGATATCAGCTTTTGTCAATTTCCTCGATTTAGGTTTAGGCTTTTTGCCTGTACCCTTTAAAGAAAAATCTGGAAATATAATTACTTATTATAATATAATACGCATTATCATATTTTCCTTACAAATATGCGAGCTTATTTGGTAACAACTTCCAATTATACTTTTAAATCCATATTAATATTATAAATGCGAAAGTAAATATTTTTTATTGCGAGTATAAATATTTGTACGCAGCGGGATTTGAAGCCGCGTCTCTTAGATACCGTCCAAGCGCTGTGACCGCTGAGCCATGCATTCTACATCCCGTTACGTCGAAATTCTTATACACTTATTCCAATTTATTTTGTTGTTAGCAACTCTGAAGAGAGATTTTTCAAACCTCTGCTACCCAAAGATTATTCTACAGACGATCGTTTGGCAAGAGAGAATGCTATTTATTAAATATTTTGAATTATTTAAAGTGTTATTTATATTGTTAACAACTCAACACGCAATATATTTAAAATGCGTAGCCTCTCTGCCTAACCGCAAAAAAACGAGAAGTGAGTACAAATAACACAAAATACTAGTTTTTTGATACTGCAAACATACATAGAAGTATTTAGTACGTAGCTAACTATATTTAGTATATAGCTGTTATTCTCATACTATAGAATAAGTAGATTTTTTTTTACCGTAGCGGGACTCAAACTATGCATTGAGTAACACGGCATTATATATCTAGTATCCAAACGATCGTTCTGAGAAACAATCTTTGGGTAGCAGAATTTTTTATAAAAATCCCTCTACAGATATGCTAACAACAAAAATAAGTTGCCACAAACGTATACAGATTTCTACGTAGCTGAATGAACGAATGGCTTAGTGGTCAGAGCGCTTGGGCAGTTTTCAAGCAGCGCGGGTCCGAGTCTCGCTACGGTCAAACTTTTATACGTTGTTTTATAAAAAATAAAAATACTTACTGGACAACGTATTAGCCTTATTGCTACTCTGCAAGTTCATCGCCGGTGTAGGCATTGGGGCAGGAGTGACCGGCGCGGGGGGTAGCGGCGATAGGGGGGCGGGGCTGACGCCATTCACACGGTTGGTGTTGCCTGACTTTATGGAACTGTGCGAAGAAACGCTGTGAGAGGAGATGCTGTTTGCTCGTGCTGCTAGCATTGATCTTTGGCGGCGTTCTAAGATTAAAAAAAAACAAATTAAACAATGATCGACTATAATTAACATTACCTTAGGTTATAAAAGGAAGGATATTACGAATGTAATGTGAAACTAAAGTCCCTTTCGTAAAAAAAAAACAGTTGGAATAGTAATATAATAATTTCACGTTTTTTTGTTGTTGTGGCTTTACTCATATTTTATTCGCGTGGCAACATTTATAAGTAATCTATATTATCCTCTGTGTTTATTTTCTCTGAAAACTGAACAATATTCTTATAATAATCTGAAAACTAAACAAATAATAGAAACAGTTACGGAGTGAATTGTAAAATTAAAAATCAAATAAAAAAATTTTAAAACTAAAAATGGGATTGACTGACTGTAAATACGATTGGTTGTAGGTTCGATTCCCACTCGGAACAATGATTTTATATAAAATAAATATTTTCATTTCTCCACTCTGGTACCTAACACGAAGAGCAGGGATGACTTCCGACAATTAACACGCAATATATCGGTTTCGTGGACGTAAAGTGCAAAATTGATTGTCTTGGCACTAGGTTCTCTCTGCTATGTGAGAAAGATGCAAAAAAAATAAAATAGAACAAAGATGTATCTTTATACTTAATCGATTGGACATATGTTTATCAAATTCATCTTTTCATTGATGACATACGCAGAAAAATATTTCAACGGCCATGTTTGTACACAATCGTATTGTTGATTGTGGTTTAGCTGGCATTATTTAATAACTTTTTAAATAAATAATAAACATTAGGCCATCGTCAATATATAATTAGAAACATCGTAGAATTGTAATTTAAAAACGACTATTAAATAGTATACTTATTAGAAATTAGATAAGTGATGTTAAACTTTCAAAACATATATTGATTGATATATTTTTATACATGTTTATCATAATCAAAAAATAATTTCTAAAATCTTAAATAATCTATCAATCAATCTGTTTTGATAATTGATATTACCATTGTTAAATTTAATTACATTAAATAAATGATTTAAATTAAGTATGTAGCAGTGTGGGTCCAATCTCCGGTTGCAGCAATGATTACGAGTATATCAAAATTTACTTTCTTTTCAACGATAAGACAAAGCTCAACGTTGAGTGACTGTCACTCAGCATGCCTCGATGTCGAATCATACACTGCGTTTGGACACTAGCTTCTCTCTGGCTACTTTGCTATGTGGGAAAAGCGTGAATACTATGAAGTATTTTTTTAACATTTTTTAAAGCGTTATTCGCACACTTTGGAAATTGTAAAATACGCATGGCTTAGCGGTCAGAGGGCTTGAACGGTTTTCAAGAGGCGCGGGTACGAATCCCGCTGAGTTCAAATTTATATACGTTTTCTAAATATGTATTTCTTTACTATAAATTACTTAAATAATATAGCAAAAAACAAAAAAATATAAATATATATCTAAAGGTGCTATTAATATATTAAAGCACGCAGAAACAAGTTCTAAAAGGTCTCAAGAAAAAAAGTGAAAACTTCTCTAGGTGCGTTGTGCACCTTTTGGACGAATAAAAATAATGGGAGTCGCGTCATAGTCACCGAACGCCTTATGTCAAAACATGTAAAAACCAGATTGATGTGAATAGTTAAATTTAAATATATGAAATTTCAAATTTTTATGCTAAAATTCTAAGTTTTAAGTTTCCACTTCTATCGAAATTCCCTGCGATTGATTATTTTTATAAGTTATTAAGTATATTTATTCATACTTGATGTACACTACAGTGAACAGTAGTGTAAATACTGCGCAAAAATAACTTACCATATGTACTTTAACTTACTATACTCTAAAATCTAATATAAGCAAAATACACGTTACCATCGATCAAGTTCTGTTTAAACGTTTATCTAATATAAACGTCATTATTATAACGTAAAAATTATATAATTAGTTGAGGAATAGCTATTATATTTCTCATACTGTCTCATAATATATATATTAACATGTGAAATATAAACTGCTGACCTTTTACGAAATATGGCACACTTAATGTTTATATGGAATTAATGTCTTATTCTAAAATTTGTTCCATCATAAATTTATAAAATAAATAATGAACACTACCGTATGTTTGACATACTTATTAAAACGCATATTTTACTCGTCAAGTGCGTCAACAAGATTTCTACTATATATGAGAGAATTATACAAAACCTAACTGCACACACAATGTGTATGCGTTTAATTGTGACTTAGGGAATTTGTTAGGGAAAGTAAATACATCAGTTTTTTTTTTAATCTGATAAGATAAAGCGCGGTTCTGGTAGTTCTTAAATAACCAAAATGAAAATGAGAGACGAATTGACTTTTCTCTAGATTTTAAGTACTTACTACAGCAAAATGCAGGGAAGTGTAATAATTAAATGTAAAATAATTACCTAATTTCAAATTCCTTTCAACGCTTATGTGATTAAATTGTTGCGATTCAAATAAGTAAATTAAGTAAAAAAGCCATATAAATGCATAAAATAGCTAAAGCTCACCAACAAAAACTCCTATACTTTAACAGTCAAACCAGTGCCCATTGTTTTTATAAAGATTGAGATTTTTGTAAAGAATTTAAACCAAAAAGAAAGTAATGTTTATAAAAATCTAAATTAAAAATTTAGAAAAGATGTATGTAGATGTAAATGTTTAGAGGTCGTCATGGCGCAGTGGATCATCGTCTGATTGTAATCGCTATTGGTTGTGGGTTCAATTCCACCCGAAGGAATGATCATAGTAATTTTTAAATTATAATTTTAATAAAATAATTTTCTCCGGTCTTTGTTGACAAGAAAAAACGCGTTAAAGTCCGCCAATCAAACGGTTTGATCAGGTCTGGCATAAAGCTCATCTGTCGATCAGAGAAATTTTGCAACTTGGGTAACCAGTTTCCTCGATGGACGGAGTATAAAAGTCGTTGTTGGCGGCATTTGCTCGGATATCAAGTCCATAAATGCTGGTGTACCACCACACTGTTCATTCTGCATATCAATGACATCTTACATTCCAGCAACATTCATAGCTATGCAGATGACAGCAGGGGTGATGCCTTTTATACTGGCCGGGACAATATCTTTCGCACTGTGTTGGAAGAGCGGAGAATACATATTGTGTCTGAAATTAAGTCCACGTTGGAACAGGTCTCCGAATGGAGTGAAACTAACCTTGCCCTATTTCACCCCTCGAAGATACAAGTTTGTGTGTTTACCGCAAAAATTACACCCTTCATTTTATTTGGAGAGCAAAGGGCAAATTGGCTATAAAATAACTCAGTGTACTGAACAGGGCGAAGAAGTACTTCACGTCAGGAAATAGAGTATTACTTTATAAAACTTAGATCCGTCCTTATGTAGAGTACTATTCCCATCTATGGGCAGGCGCCCCACAGTATCAACTACAAACACTCGACTCAATTATCGATGATCCCGAACTTACACAGAAGGTTCAGAATTCTTCAGCATACGAACAGACGTTGGTTCTGTGTCGGTATTCTACCGTCTCTACAATGGGGAATGCTCGAAGAAACTATTAGATTTGTTGCCACCATTTTCATTGCACTATCGCACGGAATATCGGTATGGAATAATCTTCGTCCTATAGTTTTTCCTGAACGCTACGACCTGGGGGCTTTCAAGCGTCAAGTGTACAGACACCTTCACCCTCAAGGACGGCAACGCGTCCACAGCTCCTCTGATGTTGTACATGTCCATGGGCGAAAATAACTACTTACCATCAGGTGGTTCATCAGCTCGTGTGCATCCTTTTTAAAAAAAAAAAAAAAAAACCAAAAAAGACTGGAATGTTTTGACATTAGATTGAAGTGTGGAGCTGAAAAATTTTTTTGGCACGTGCAGAATTTGAATTCCTAACACCCGAGTGATTTCAGTTAACATTTGCGACTGGGTTACTACGTTTTATACTTCCTTATACATATATAAATAAATATAAGCGCGACATTTCCTTATAATATATTTAGTTATTTAATATTGGAAAACTCATAGTTATTTCCCTAAATAACTCAAACAATAACACTGACCTTCGCGCCTGTGTTTTCGTAATTCAATTTTTTCTATTAATATATTTCTAAGCACCCTAGCTTCATCTTCGTTCGCGAAGTTAAATGCGGCCATATAATCCTGTAAATAATAGAAAATTGATATGGAAACACATTTTATAGAAGTAATTGTTTGACAAATAGATGAGGCCAATGTGGCGCAGTGGGACAGCTCTGACTGTAAACACGATAGGTTATGGGTTCGATCCCCACTTCAGGGGAATGATTATATTTAAATTATTTTGATGTTTCCGCTCTGGTAAGTTCCACCACTCAACACCCAATGTCGCGTGTCAAAAGTGGAGAACGTAGTGTCTTGACTCTAAGTTCTCTTTGAGTACTCTGTACACCGTAACTGTTGCAACTGTATCAAGTAGTACTTAGTTCTTTTTGAATTTAGATGTGTTTGATCCGTGTAATTAGATTACGATTGACGTAACTTTCTTATATTTAAAGTCGCAATACAGGGATATAATAATAGTAATAGTAAGCTGTGGAAAGTGAAAAATCACACAACATCTCTCTCTCTCTCTCTATATATGTTTAAATAAAAAATATTAAAGTAAATAATATAGCAAAATCAAAACAAACCTCTGCTTCAAAAGTATGAAGGTATGGCTTCGGACTCTTATATTCTATTTGCAAGTACACTTCATGTTCCCATACAAGCGCTTTTCGGTATAAGCAATATATGCGAAAGAAATACGACCGTTTGCTGTTGTCCTTTATAAGACATAGTACTCCTGTATCCTTTTTCTTCCATTCTGAATGAGCCGGTCCCTCTGTTGTGAACAGTTGTACCACTGCTGTCGCTAAACTCTGTAAAATAATAAATAAATGAAAAAAAAAAGATTCTTAAAGGGATATATTTAAAACTATTTTCTCATTATTGTTGTTTAGTTGACAAGGTTTATTTTAGACTAGCGGCCAGCTAGCGGCTTTGCCTGCGTAAATTTCACGACTAAACTATTTCGTTTTGTTTCGTCGGGCCGCGTTCTCTCTGAAATTACAAGCTTTGCTCAAATTTATCATTTAAATGGATGCATCTTTTTTATTTACGAACCGATTGAAATAAAATAACACTAATAAGTGACAGTCAAAGCTGCGTTTACTTCGGTTAAGACGTCTCTGAGATTAGCGTGCACAAACGCACAGATAAACGAAAACGAAGTCAGACCAACAGAAAAGATAATTAAAAATCATTGTTTTGGGTTTTGTTATAATGATAAATTCCCCCAATAATACATATTTTACATATATCTTAAATGTACAGGCAGCTATTAGTCGCATTTTTATTATATGTATATATAAAACGGCACTTCCAATTAATTTACAAAATAAATAATGAACGACATGATTGTCATGCGACAACTATTAACAATTCTAATGGAATGCTTTACAGTGTCGGATGTCCGTCTGTCCGTTGTAGTTGCATACTGTGTGTTAGTTAACTATTTAGTACTCATTAATATATACATTATGGCTCATTTTGGGATTGTCTGTGGTGAATGACTATAAAAGCGATGGTTGTGCGTTCGACCCCCATTTGGGAAAGTTTTCCCCGTTTTGATAAGATACGAAAACAAAGTGTTTCGATTTGGCAGTGAGCAGAAAGTTTTAATGCTCGGATTCCATGTTATGTATGGAAACCCATAAAGTTAAATAATATATAATATAAGATGTTCCATTGCAAATTACAAATTGATAAATCAATAATATTTGTTTTTCCTTTTTGTTTTAAAAGTACTTTAAATCTCGATCATATTGGTTTTCTGTTAATCGTATCAGATTGCCTTTTCGTTAGATTATGACTGCCAGAATACATTTTGGTTAAATTATGTTATTTTGAAATGATACTATTTCTGAAATCTCTAACCAATGATTTTAAATTTGTTTTCTGTTTGTTTATGCACGCTAGTCTTAGAAACGGCTAACTAATGATAATAATAACATTGAATATTGTGTAGTGGTAAGCTTCCCTTAACAGCTTTTATTTAATTTCGATCGGTGAATAAATAAAAAAATTAAAACCATTTAAATTATAAATTTAAACTAAATTTGTGATTTAAGTGTGTAAAAAGCGAAATGTAGTCATGTAATTTATGCACTAAGGTGGAAATAGACTCGCTTTTTGAAAGACACTAATTGGCATTTGAACCCACACCAATACTGTCCACTCAATCTCTTCCCAATAGCTATGATATTGTCATCAAATGAATAAGACTATAAATATGTTTATATCACTAAAATATGAGTCACACTATTATATTTAAATTTTAGATTCACTTCAACATTAAACATACATAACTTCTTCACCCTTTTTCCTGAATAGTAAGGTAGTTAATAATCAAATGTCAAGACACTCCATTCTCTACTTTCCACACAAAGTCCAGTCTGTATCTTCAGTGACTGAACTCCACAACACATTTTATCTTGCCAGAGCAGTGATATTAACCTCAAGTGCGGATCAAACTGTCAAAATTTTTTTTAAAAGTAAGACAATGTTTTATTTTATTTATATATTACATTTAATAATTAAGACACAATAATAGTATGGTAAAGAAAGAAATACTTATTTGCCCTGAGACTGACTTATTAGGAATTATTCTGACAAGTTATTCCTTACATAAATAAATTTAAAGAATGCCTTTATTACTTTTTCTATTAAAGTACATATTTTAGAAAAAAAAATAAGCAAAATATTGACACAGGAAAGTGAGTGAGAATAATAAATATTTTGGAATTACTTTTTTATTATATAATTTAATTTATGACTTAATTATAGAATCATAACTTGTTGCTAAATTAATTTAACAATAAGATTTTAATGGACACATTATGTAATAAATATATTCTATAAAACATTCCAATTTAACTAATTTGTATGCAGTATAGCTTGTATCATGACATTTGATTCTCACTCCATTTCCTTATGGAGGATACAGACTGATTAACACTTTCACCCACTCATGCATACTAAGCAATATCCATACATAGATGTTTCCAGCCTTGCCTTGTTAAGTTTATTCTCGTCTCGATCACAACTGAGTATTTGCCAATTTTTCACACTATTGTCTATACAAAAAACATGACATAATAACTGAATATCTTTATTGTTATTTATTTTCACATTATATCCCAGACAGGATAACAAGATATCTACGCAGAAAGAGTGCCAGAGACATACATCTACTGCATATAGCATGTTAGGGCAGAGAGATTCTAGTTATTCACTTTCCACCCAATACTAACCCAAATAACCAAAATTATCTTTATGCTACCAAAGTGAGGAAACAATAAATATTTCCATATAATTATTCCCTTGAGGCAAAGCCGACTGATAACCATTGCATTTACAGTCAGGCACTGTTCTAGAGTGCTCCATTGGTAGATAGGTAAGATGCTTTACTAAAACTTTATAATTTGTTTACTTTGTTGTATGTTGGCATTTTCTGTTATTAATGTTACCAGTTTTATAACAGAAAATAATAAAAAGTTAATAGTAAAGTCCAATAGACTCAGAGTCTATAACTAATAATAACATGAACTGCATTCATGTAATAAAACAAATCCAACAAATTCTGAATTTTTTGTAGTATTCTAGTGGCTTTGTTAGATTATTAAATAACCATAATTATTAAAAAATTATAAAATGTAAGCCATTGAGAATTGTGTTATATGGACACTTCGCCACTGCTGTATACACAATTAACTATAACATATATTTTTGTTATTTTATATATAACTTTAAAATATAAAATCATTAAAAAAGTATTTTTATACAATAAAACGTTTTACATAATTAAGAGAAAATGTTAGTTAAGATTTCTTTTTCTATTATGCAATGAGTGCAACAAGTATAGAATAATTCATTGCCTTCTTGAACTAGTTATGTGACATTCACATTGTGATTTGGTAAAAGTTACTACATTATATTTATTTAAAATTTTCATTGTACTCTTTTTAAAATTATATCAAAGTTTCAAAATATATATATTTTTAAATAATTACTTACTATGTATACTAACATTAATATCAGTTTAATTCAGTTCAACATTATGACTTTTGAGTGCGAAAGTTGAGCAGATATCACATATAGTTGTATAAAAGCTTTTTGTTGTATAAAAGCAGTGTTGTATAAAACTACTAAATTAATATATTATGTGAAATATTAACATTTAAAAATATAAGCAAAGTGTAATATGTTTACTATGGTAATTTAGAATTTATTTTTAATTTGTTACTAGGCTCTTATATTTAAAGAAGTATGCTCCATTGAATAAAGAGGCTTTATGTAATTTTCAGGCAAATTTTAATAGAACCTATATCATTAATAATTATTACATTTAAGAATTTGAATAATGACTCATAGTATTCAAAACTTAACTTAAAACGGTATTTTTATTGACTAAGATGACAAAAAATATAATAAATCTCTTTTGATAAGATTAGGGACACTTTGAAATAATCAATCTTGTAGCACAAATAAGTTTATCAGAGTAAGCACGTCTGATAAAAGAAGATATACTGATATCCATAATCTATAGGGCTCAAATTAATCGAAGGCCACTAAAGGTAACCAAAGTTAACCAACCTGGCATTTAGGTCCGATGAGGCTAAACACCTGGTCATTCTCATCACGAGACAACAGGACGCTCGGCCTATTCTCTCCCCTCGGCATCCTGTCGAACTTGCACAAAAACACTCATAAAATCACTTTAAATAGGCACCAATGGATGTGTCAGTCGTCACCATTTCCAAAACTGTATTATCCTAATTCGATGATTTTGGCACTCGTGGTATGAGCACAACAAAAATAAGTGCATTTCTTAATATACTACACTAATTGTTACAGCATTGAAAGCTTATAATTTTTTAAAAATAAAAATTTACTTTCTCTACGTCCCGTGTGTGAAACATCAATCGTCAAACTGGTGTTGCAAGTTACAAATCATCTGTCAAATTATTTTTCACACGCGGCACCATTACAGAAACGTCAAAGAAAATGATTGTAGATGTTGCTAGCTTAAAAATGATATTATCCATACACAAAAATTAAAATTATTATTAATATAGCTGTAGCTGTAGTTTTATTTTCCTTGCAATTCAAATTGTATGCATAGAGGAAAAGAACAAGTCTCAATAGGCACATTGTATTAACAGCCTAAATTTACAACTCTCAATCATTATGTGCATGCAGGATGATTTCTTGTTAGTATGTATTTTTCATATTGCCTTAAACATTGATACAAAATATTTTCTGTTGACTTTGAAATATACAAGAAATATATTCCAAGTTTTTGAAGAGCTTATAGGAGGATAATAAAAAAGATTTTTTTTATAAACATGTATTTATTTACACAGCCCAGTGAAGACTTTATCATACTAAATTAGGATTAATGCGCTATAGAAAGTTTTGGAGATCCAAAGAAATATTTTTGTTTATATACTGTGTTAAATATATAAAAGAGAAAATCAATTTTGAATATTATTAAGCACAAACTATCAATTAGTACAATAAAATAAAGTATTTGTTAAATTATCATTACAATTAAATTTTTTGTTAGTAAACATGCACAAAAAAACTAAATCTCACAATTGATATAAGTCAATATTTTTTTAATTAGTAAATATAGCAAATTTTAAATATCGTAAAAATAGATAAAAATGAAACATGTATGTATGAAGTTATTAAAATGAGCTAACCATAAAGATTTGTGCTTTAAAAATATAAATACAAAATTATATTATAATTAAATAACAAACAATTTAACATGGTAGCACAATCATAAGTAATGGCAACTATTAAAATATGTACTTTACATGCGAAAATAATGCGCTCTTATATTTTATAAACGCTCTTATACTTTATAAGATTTAATTTATTATTTTAAAAAATAACTACGAAAAAGTAATATCTTTTGCATTTTCAGATCGTCTTTGAAGTTAATATGAAAAATAGATATAAACCTATAGATAAATTATTGACGAAACATAGACAAGATATTGACGATAATGTGCGTTAGTTTAGCATTAAAGGCCGCATTTACAAATGTCAATCCGTGTGTTTATGTAAAATAAATTTCAATTAAACACCAATTGATATCTGTAAGTGCGACTATAAACAATATCTGCTACATTTTAGCTTATTCATATTGAAAATATCGACATTTATAATATAGTTACTACTTTTAGCAATTGCAAGTTGAAAATGGCCTATCATTTATCTAATACTAACACATTTGTCTAAAGTATTATATTTAGTACGTATACCTGACCTTATTTAGACATGATGTAAACAGACATTTCAAGCATTTGTATGAATCCCCACAATATAAACGTATAAAATCTGTAATGCTGCTAAAACATTTATAATTTACATTACAATAAACCTACTTACAGCTTTAAAGGTCATTATAATAATGTGACTGGCAATAAATAAGTCAACTCCATGTTGTCACAATAAAAATTAAAACAAAGATATCTCTAAACAATAAAGAATACTTGCTTGACAACAATACCACCAAAATAAGAATTTAAGTTAAATTAAATTAGTTTATAATAATTTATTTCTAATATTTTATACACACAATAACACTGAAAAGTTATATATAGACATTGATGAATTCGATGTTCATACCACACCAAGGCAATAGTTAAAAGATACCAAAGTTACCTAAGGCTTTAAAATGTACTTCTAAATTCTTATATGATGTGTCATATTTATTTATTAGCTACCTTTTATTATACAACGTTGTGAATAAAAGCCATTTTGATTATACACATTTGATTATTCACTTTATTATGTAAATAAAGATTCTGGTTCATTATTTAAAGTGCAATGTCCTTATATTAGTGTAGTGTAGAGATAGAAGATTAAAATGCAACAAAACCAATCAACAACGACATCCCGACAAAAAATAAATAATAAATGTTTAAAACAATGTTTGAATATTTTTTTAAAATATATATTTTTTCAATTCAACATTGCACTATTAAATATTGAGAAAAAATAACATAATTACCACCCCATTATAATTTACTCCATTCACAACCAAATATTTTTTTTAATAGCAACATCACTTAAAAAAGTTATGTATGAAGCAACATATCACTTATCAGTTTGAATAATAGAAGAAAGAATGTACATTATCATATTGATTATTATTTATGACAATTATTTATATTACTTTAATTGCTTTGTGCAAGATATTTAATTATCCAAGTAATTACTAATTAAATATTTTGTTTAAATATACAAAGTTACTTTAAGACAAGGCAAACATAGATTGTCAATACAACAACCTATATTTCTTAACTTATTTTACGCAAGATGAAAATATATAAATAAAAAGCTAAAGCCACGCAAAGCTTTGAAATAAAAAAAAATATTACTATATCACTCAAAAAATAAATCACAAATAAAATTGTACTTTTTATATTAGTTTACATTAAGAAAAAACTAAATCATATATTTGAGGCAATCAACTTTTAAGGTGCAGTACCCTTTAGTGTTTGTGGGAATGGATACTTTAATAAAGTCACTGTATTATAACATATATAAGTATATGTATATTATGTTTTAATAGTATTTAAATTCATATTTAATAGTCGCTGCAATGTTTTCATTATTGTTTTAAACATATTTTGAAAACTCAGCATTGTAGCTCTCTTGATTTACAGTCCTTGGGTCATAGAGTTTTTGTATGAAAATCGACATTGCTCCTCTGCATTACTACAAAAAAAGATTGTGTTTAAAAACTTGTTATATATAATAATGTAATAAGATTCCGTAATATACGTACGAAATGTAAAAAATATTCATTAATAACATTGTTTTTTATTTTATATTACATGGATACACGCAAAAGAATACTTTAAAAGTTGATTATCACATTTATTATGCTACCCGTAGACGTGAGGATAAATACATTTTTTTTTTAAATTAAGGCTTATGTAGTGTGCGTAGGGTAGAAGCAATGAGGTT
Source organism: Podotricha telesiphe (assembly GCA_038994665.1). NCBI lineage: Eukaryota > Metazoa > Arthropoda > Insecta > Lepidoptera > Nymphalidae > Podotricha > Podotricha telesiphe. Next base: position 103,690 of record JAOYRR010000048.1, read on the forward strand.
GTTATAGGAACGTGTGCGATAGCCATAGATGTATTGATAATCGATACAAAAATAAATAATATAATTATTCAATTATAAATAAACATTATTGTTACACAATTAATTATAATATGATGTATACACATAATCATTTTATATGAAGAATTAACTAATGTAATTCAATTATATGTGCAACTATACAAAAAGTTAAACAAGCCTCCAATATAAATAAATATAGTATACAAATTAAATGACTTTTTTATGAAGAAATTATTGAACTACTTACGGAGCTAGAGTACATTTTTTATGTATAAAAAAAACAATATATTAAATATATATAACAAAAAGTGTACCGTTTCATAATGTACAAATTAAGCGTGATATGTATTTGTTATGTTATAATGTAAACCAAAAAAGTACGAAATATTTCTGACAATTCGGTAATTTAAAATAACAACCCAAGTCACAAATAGACATTTCAACACAAACAATTCTTAAACACGGAGAAAAAAAAACAACAAACCTCTTTGCGACACAAAAAAAATCAGAAAAAAAATAATAATTTTTTTTTTAAATAAATTCGACAACGCCTGACTAACGCTAAGTCTAAGCTACCATCTCATAGGACTCTAATGTAACGCACCGTGTGTCAGATTCTACTCAGTGCTTAATAATACTATACCTGAATTACTGAGATTACGTTCACTTTGGACAAGTCCAGTAGTCCAGTGGGACTGAGCGAGACAGCTCAACTGCAGCTGTCCTTCTTCCCCGTCGCTTCGTCTTTGTTCGGGTCTAATTCGGTTTTCGATGTTCCCGGTTGGGGGTTGTCTGGATCTGGAAGTAATATAGAAAAATATATGTAAAGATAATAAATACACATTTTATTATCGTGACCCAGTGGCGTCTATTCTGGCTGTAATCGCAATGGTTGTGGGTTAGAAATCCACTCAGCGAATGATATATTAAAAAACATATTTCAATAAATCTACTTTACTCTGTCTTGTGGGATGAAGCACAGCATTAAATTATGCCACCTAACGTGTAATGTTTCAAAATTAGGTGGAATGTGATTGAATTGTTTTAACATTCGCCTACCTTGTACGTATATTTATGTATATACCTCAAATTTAGTGAAAAAATATATTAATACAACACTAATAACGCCATAAGGAATATATTTTAAGTTTCCAGGTTTTATCCGTGGAGTGAATTAAATCTGTAAAGCGAAACATGTATATTTTTTGTTACTACATCATTATATTAATACGCGAAAGGACATATTTCTACTCCTTTTTACCTCTATGTCGGAAGATGAAGATGAAATTTGGCATTTGGTTATAATTTGAATAGAGTAGAAGTTTGTATAGAGAATTATAATATTTATAAAATAATGCTTAAAAATACATTAAATTAATAAAATAAACACAACACACACTACTATAGGTTTTACATACACGTCTGTATAAAGTGACATCAGTAGAAAATATGAATTTTAAATATATATAATCAATCTATTGAAAAATTACAAGTAGTCATTACGAAATACCAAGTATATAACGTATAAAACCACAAATCTTAATCAAATTTGACTTTAAACAATCTTTTGATACTGTATATTTTGATCTTTAACACATGTATAGGTTTATCCTTAACCTACATTAATTTGAGCGTATATCAGATGACTTTGTCGTAAACAAACAAATATAGAGGTAATTATATAACTTTTTACCCTTTTCTCCATTATATACACTATTTCTTAGAAATTTCCATTTTTTTTATTTTATGACCATATGTATAACAATTCATAATATAAACTTCACGCTGTTTCCCGCATCATCTAGTGTTAAGACACAAGAAGTTCTCCACTTTCCGCCCTAAATCGAAACATTGACTTCTTGGGTGGCGGAACTCAACACTGCGCTTTATCTTAAGTATTAGGGCGGAGAAATGAAAATATTTTAAATATAATCATAAATCATTCCTTCAAGTGGAAACCGAACCCACAGCCATTTGCGTTTACAGACAGACGATGTCCCACTGCGCCACAATGGCCTGGATAATAAGAAAATTAAATAAAACATTTAGGAACTCATTAATCTACATAGTATTTCCTATAGCCTAGAATAACGACGTTTACACAAACCTATAAGATAATCATAGAATGTGGCAAATTCTTAAGATAAACTATGTTATATTTTATTATCTTTACCCATTTCAATACACAATTGCATTCATACAGTCACTGAAAGCAAAAACTTTCAGTTCAATTAGTTTTAGGGCCGTCTTAGGAAATGTGGGCACACCACTTCGCTTCGTGGAGTAGTGATTCTGGGGAACGGGCCCCTTACAAAAAGACTACAGATTCTTCACACAACTACATATCCATCAATCCAGTGTGTATTTATAAATATCAATCAATACTTTATTTATTATGTTGAATTATCTAATAAAATTATAACTTATTTGTTATTTTCAGGTATAACAATTTCTGCATATATGGGTAGTCAGAGAGAACCTAGTGTCAAAACCTTCCGTTGTGCACTTTCCGCTTGAATCTGAGACATTGCGTGTTAAGTGGCGGAACTCCCCGCGGACGCTTTGTTTTGTCAACAGAGCGAAGAAATTAAAATATGGTAATCATTCTTCCAAGTGGCAATTGAACCCACAACCATCGCCTACATTGTGAAACGCTGACGCACTACGCCAAGATGGCGATTTATATGAATATTATCTATTAGATCAAACATTTATTTTATATACAAGATAAACTTTATCTATCTATTTATTTAATGAGAAAGTGTTCTATAAGGCGAAACTATTTATTAGTAGAAATTATATTGTTATTTAATCTGTGTAGGTATACATAAAAAAATATATATTTAAAATAAGACGCATTTTTTATCTAGAATATATGATCTGCTTAATTATATTACCGCTGCGATATAAGCGCTAATATAATTACGCTCGTAGGAACTATAACAAAAGTGAAACCTATATTTAATTTTCAATACTGTCATGAGGCTATTCTATTATCTATTACATTATTTAAAAAAGCCGTTATATATATATTTCGACATTTTAAACATATATTAAAAAACAGAAACTATAACCGCGTGCAAAATGCTGGTAGGTTATATTTTTTCATTGTATTAAATACTTTGTAGTAGTCATTTCTGAATGACGCAATAATTATATCATCAACTCTATTGTGGCGCAGGCGCATCGTATTTGACTGAACGCTATTATTGTCGATACAAATTCTGCTCGAAGAAATAATCCCTGATTTCGTTAGAAAGTAAAAAATAAAACTTTATTGGAACTTAAGAAAATAACACTAAATACAGTTCGATAATAACGATTAAAACTGTGTGCAGCGTTGCTGAACACCAAGTGTAAAGTGTAAGATATCCTAATATAGAGAACGGATTTTTGCGTGATTGTATGCGTCGAATATAAAAAAATAAAATGTATAACATCAAATAACTGTATAATTGGGGACCAAAAATTAAAAAAAAAAGATTAAAAACTCATTAAGATTAGATGTTTAGGTGTAATAATAAATACATACGTAAATCGAGTAAAAGAAAGACAATGGAAGTTCCTAGATATAATGTACTTTGTATTACTTACGACAAACTAACATGCCAATGTCAATATAGTCCGTGATGACAATAGATAAGTAATAAGCAATAAGCGCATAAAACGCGTACACACATTCGCTGCAATATATACGCAAGTGTGTAATCAAGAAAGGTAGGCAAGTAGAGTATACTTTGTACCCTTTTTTACGCAAATTACGCAAACGAAGGAGTATGAAGTTAGGGCACAGTTTTTAGGTTATATAGAGATAGAGTGCATATTGTTAATAATTGTTTAAAAAATAATAAATAAAAAATCATCAAATTAATAAAATAAACATAACACATACTACCATATATTTAAAATTGCCATAGCAACGTGTGTTTACGCGTCAATGGGACAACTATTAATATTAAAATTTACATTCTCGTTCACTCATAGTTCATTCAATACTAGTTGTCGCTCACATCTTCGTTTTTATACTTTATGTGACTTTCGCCATGTTATATTCATTTTTATCATCCTTATTGGAAACGTAACGTGTGTAAAATACATTTCGTTCCCGTGAAATTTAAGTAAATCATTAAGAAAAGTGGTTCCCCTACAATCCCCAAGAAGCTTATATGATTTATTACAGTTTTCTACAATCACAAATTTTGTCAATCACTTATACCCGAAATTAATAATCAATCTTAATACAAAAGTTGCAACCATAGATTTCTCTAGCAATCTATTTTTTTAGTAAAGCTTGTAAATAATAAATTGCAGGATAGCGTATTCGATTTTTGAAAATCAAACTATCTTTGGGGGGATAGATTGGAGATTAAGATTGGACCTTGTGTGCAAATGAGAATTGGTGCTTGTCAATAAACGATCTCTCAATTTTTACATTTGGTTCGATAGCCAAAACGAACGCAACTTTCTATCCCCGACGTTTTCGGGTTTACTTTGACATATCTTCAGATTGCAACATTATATAAATAATTTATTTAATTTAATTCGAAAAATATGTCGTTATTTTTGAGTAATAGTATTATTTATGGAGGTCTTAGAGTTATTATATGTTTCTGATACTGATGTTGAAAGAAAATTACTTTAGAAGATAATTTATTATTAAATAACTAATTTAAAGTAAAGGACCTGTTTTATTTAATAAATAAGAAAGCAATGATTATTTATAAATAATACTTGTTTATATTAAAGGGGCATATTATGAGAAAATTAAACAATATTTATATATTTTTATTTATGGACAAGATTCAGATTTTTATATTATTATTCGTTGCGTTTGTTTTCTTTGTGCTAACAATTACGCAACTTTCAAGTAAATTCAGCAGTATCATAATTTCTTCTTATATTAACGTACCCTTTATCCTACAAAGTCAATAAATACGACTTAGTCAATATATGTACTCAAAAAACGACATCACTCGAAAACCCCGCACGCATATATACATACTTCATACGTAACGATAAGCACAACACTTCTCGGAATCTATATTTGCAAAATATAAGTACCATCCCCCCCCCACACGTTCTTGAAAAGACAAATGAATGTGAAATATTTTTATTTAAACACATACATACAGTACATTGACCATTACAATAACAGTGAAGTAAAATTAGTTATGATTTCATCTTGAGATAAATAAAAGAAAACTGTATGTCTGTAGGTAGGTATATAGGTAGCGGTATAATATGCATATCACTTCGCGGTCTGGCGAACACGAATAAAAGTTAATGTTAAATTATAAAAAGTCACGTAAAAGGAACTATTAACCGACTTCTCAGTGACGAAGAATAATTTAACTATAACGTTCAATTTAGTTTTCTCAAAAAACTTATAATTTCGATTATTTCAATGTCATTTGTCAAATGAATATATTATAGAAGCCTTAAGTGAAAGATTCATATATTGTTAATTGTTAAGTTAATGTTATTTTAATGTACTTGTTGTATTGATTTTCTTTAAAGGTTTAAAGGAAATTACGAACGCTGTATTACCTACTAGTTTCAGAACCAGAACTATGAATAAGTTATTTGTATATATATAAATGGTACTTAGGACTGTTGGCATGTCGAATAAATAATAAGATATTTGGTTTTTTAAATGAAACTGTTTTTAACCGGATTAAACGCGTGTGTTCGAAATATATATTTTAGAAACCCGACGTTTCTAACAGTAGTCCGTGGTCACAAGCAGACTGAGGTGGCATTCGCAGTCCAATCCAGGGCAGTACGCGAGGCAACTAAGAAATCGTTGGCGGTAGTTTGATATTATAATTGTATCAACTAACAGACGAATGCCATTTAATAATCTTATTTTATAGCTTCACGCGTGTCTCCGCGTAGCAGGGTAGATAGAGAACCTAGTTTCAAGACTCCACGTTCCCCGCTTCACTCTAATTTCTCTGCCGCTATGTCTCTTACCAAAACGAGGAATTCTAGATAATTTTAAAATATGATTGATTAATATGATCTCCCCGAGTGGATTTCGAACCCACAACCATCGTGCTTAAAAATTGAATAAATTGTATTTACATGCAAAGTTTTGATTATGCATAAATAGAATAAGATGTTTTATTCAGTTTCAAAGACACAGGAAACTTAGTGCCAAGACACTCTGTTCTCTTAAATATTGTTAAAAGATACGCTTACATTAATTATTTGAATGAGTTACGCCGTCGTAGCACGTAAGATGTGTCTGCACGTGATATGTGAGTTCAAATATCACTCAGGATTTATATCCACTAATATGGAATCAAATTAACTTTTTAAAATAATCTATTTCAGTTTCATATTAAAAATGTGCAAAATTTTAATTATAATTTTAATAAAAAATCTTAATATATAACTAGAAGACCACTCTAACCAAAATTTAAAAAAAACATCATCTCTTTCATTCTAAACGCCATCGTGGCATAGTGGGACAATGTGACTGTAAACGCGATTAGCTGTGGGTTCGTTTCTCACTCGAAGGAATGACTATAATTAAATTATTTTAATTTTTCCCGTCTGGTACCTAAGGCAAAGCACGACGTTGAGTTGCCCCATTCAACGGGCAACGTCTTTGATGATTTCAGGCGGAAAGAGTACAAAACAGTGGCATGACACTAGGTCTAAATACCCAGACTGACTGACTGTCTCTATACGGGAAAAAGCGTAAAGCAAAAAAAAATTCTACATTTAACATAATAGATGATTAATAAATAAATCGTTAACTACAATATAGGTGGGTGTTAATTTCACATAACTAGCATTTACATTGGTTTCGTAAATAGCTTTTAACGTTTTAATCAGCTTATTGCCTATTAGCAATCAGATTTGTGTCATCACACGACGTCAAACAGATAACGAATGAATGAACCCGGGCTCATTGTCGTCATACCGCATTTCCACGTGATACGAGTAAAACCTTCAAATATAGATCGGAAAATGGCATTTGCAGATAAAGCAATAAGATTGATTTTCGCATGTAGTTTTGAGTATTTAGTCACAGAGTAATGGAGTAGCAAATTGGATTAAGATAAGAGGGTACCTATATGGATATATTATAGCGTCTGCTGTGGACGCGCAAACGAATTTGTAATTGGACGGTTATTTATTGCACTGAGACACTTGAATGAAATTGAGATCTCTCAAATAACGATTTCTGTCAAACGCAAAGCTCCATTTAGATTATTTTTTCCAATTAAATAATAAACTGCTGTTTCTTAATACAGAACTATTCCTTTACAATATTTAGTTAAATATGTTTTTTACGCTACTGTAGCGTAGTTGTAGCTGACTTGGTAATTGGTCCGATTTCTGATATTAAATATAAGGTTTATTAAAAAAACATTTTTTACACATTGTGTTCCTACAATTTACATTCAATATGTTTTAAAAACACGCAAAGTGTAGGAAACTGTGATGGCCAACGAATAATGTGTGGAAAACAAAAAATATCCGTAGGGCCAAAAGCAAAAAATTCCGTGACGTCATACAATATATACAGTACCTTAGGGGAAAAATATTATATTTATAATATAAATGCCGAGCTGTTAGGGTTAGGCAAAGTGGGGAATTAGGTTCCGCCACAAAGCACGCAGTATGCTTGAAGAGGCGGAAAGTGGAAAATGATGTGGCGCAGCCCTAGGCTCTTCCTAGACTATGCTAGAAAACAATTAGTACTGTTATATATAAGTTTAAAATATAACACGATAGTCATAGATGATTACTTCTCGACGCGCATGCGTCTGCCGTAACATGGAGACCAAGGCTATTGTAAAATGGTAAACACGTAAAACTGAAAATGACCTATTTATCTATTAAAATTGATTTTATTTTGGCGCAGTTGGCACCTATCTGAAATTGTTGGTTGTGGGTTCAATTTGTCAAAAGAATATTTGTTTTCATTATATAAAATAGTTGCTTTGTACGTAAACGCTTCACACCTCTTATCGCACATCATGGTAGTTAAAAAGAACCTAGCTTAGAGACACTCTGTACTCCATTTATTGGTTTCACTGTCGAGCAAATAATAGAAATATTTTCTAAATGAGCAGAAATGAAGAACTTTATTCGAGACTCTTCTCAGGTGGGAGGCATTAAATTTAATAAACCGATGGTAATTTATTTTGTTTTAATTAAAATTATTTGACATTGAAAAAAATAACTCATCATTAGTTCTATCCATCCATTAAAACAATAATGAACAATTATATGTAAGATATATTTTATACTTTATTACTAAAGTATATTCTATACTAGCGACTGCGTACTACACGATGTTCTCACTTAATCACAAACATCGCTTAAATTAATATAAATTTAAATTATTGTAATTTTTTTGTTTAGGAACCGATTGAAATAAAATAAATACTAAGCTGCATTGAAATCAGTTGAGCCGTTTCTGATATTATCGTGCACAAACGCGCAGACAAAAAGAATAGAAGATAATTAAAAATCATTGTTTTAGGTTCTATTACATTGATAAATGCCGCCAATATTATTATTTTTCTAATATGTTTCAGGTATAGACAGCGATCGATAACATTTTTATTATATGTATAGATTATATACTATATAGATATATTACTTTGATCTTTTTATAAAAAATATTGTACAGAAAATGAGATGGGCAGAAGGCTTTAAGAGAGATATGAACGCCTGCAACGTTTCCGGTCATGATGCGTCCAATCGGGCAAGGTGTCAAGACCGTGACGTCCGGTTAAGTTAGAAGTATAAAGACAATTAAAGCAGGCCCTACAATCAGATGGGACTGGTAATACACAGGAGTGAGAAAAAGAGGGGTAAAGAGAGAGAGATAAAAATCTTTTATAAAATATTAAAGCTTTAAGTATAAATATACACATGCGTCCTTTCTATACATACACGTATACGTACATACTCATAAAAACAAATATATTTATATATATCTCTATTATCAATGAAGATGACCAACATTTAACATTTCTATCTACAACAGGTTTATCTATAGATACAATAGTGATAACTTAATCAAGAAAGACGTAAACATAAGTTAGGCAACCATATCACATAAAATACTCAAAAAATATATAACTAATTTTTATCACAGATTCATTTACGTTACAGTTTTTTAAGAAATTAAAATTTAATAAAATATTATATTATTTTCTTTTTATTTATGAAAATGACATTGGCTGAATACAGTCATACTTAAAACTAAGCACTAAAATATAATTTAAAAAAAAACGAAATGGACGCGATGTATTCCAGTTGGAAGAAATATTAAACGATAGTATATATTAATAAACAAATAAAAGTGTTCGTATAAGTAAGCTGATACTTTAAAGAATGTGAAAAAAAGTATTACGTTAGTCCGATTAAATTTCTCAATTCAGGGTCGCAGTTTTCACAATCATTTACAAACTAACAATTTCGAATTTATTTTGCTGCTATCGTTGCGCAATTATAACGTGTCCGAAAGCACGTGATAGTTCCGAGTTCAATTACTCCATCAAATAAATTCGTTATTGCTGATAAAGCACGGCCTTGGGTATATTTAGGATAAATGAAATCTCGAGAAGAAAATGAGACAAAAGTGTTAAGTTAACATATCACTGTACTCAGAGAGACCTAGTGTAAGATACTTTGTTCATTTTCCAGAACTCACCGCCGCGCTTTATCACGCCACTAGAGCAGAGGAATGAAAATAATTTGAATATAAAGATTCTCCCGAGTCCACAATCGTCTCGTATACAATCAGTCGCTGTCACATTACGCCCCGATAGCCAATTATTTTAAATCTTCTGCAAGTATACACTGGAAGGGCTTTTATAACACTCATAATGATTTTCAAATGAGAACACACGAAACGTAGCTAATAGTTTAATGAACCCAATTTTAAATTGTCAATGACAAAATGTAGTAGGTCTATTATCGGTCAACCTAGCTTATTATATTAGTCGTATTATCATTTCTTTTCTACGACCGTTTGACGCAATGGCACTATCAGCTTAGTAAATTTTATCGTCGTTATAATGCTGCTGTAGTTTATCTTGTTAGCGACAAGTGCACAAATGTTTCTGTTGACATTCCTTTCCTATTTTACGACTATTGTAATTCGATAAAACAGTATGTCCTTGCGCGTTATCAGCCCTTTACATTACAGAAAAATCAATAAGAATTTTTCTTTTAAAATCATTTACAACAAACGGGTTTGCCAGTACATATAAACGTTTTGTATAATTTTATATACACGTTGCTATGGCAACGCCTATCTTACGTGTCAACAAAGACAGGCAGGCACTGAAAGCTAAAAAGAACGGAGAACAGACTGTCGCATCACTGATTCTCTCCACCTAACACCTGTGTCAGACCTCCAACTAACCTGTAGTAGCAAGTTGTTGCAGCCGCGACGGCAGATCGGCCGTGGTCATCTCAGCACCCTGCGGATGGAGGATATCCGGCATTGCGTTCCGCCGCCCCGTGCGGCCCGTCTCGAGGAACTCGCGGGGAACCTCCTCGCTATTCCTGTCCTGCATTATTGCCATCATTCTTAGCACTGAAAGTTTTGACGAGATGACATATTAATACATAAATGTGTGTGTATATATATATATATATGTGTGTGTGTGTGTGTATGTATAGCAGGGTAGCCAGAAATAAATTAGTATAATGACATTCCGTTCTCCACTTTTCCCCCGAAATCGAGACATTGCGTGTTGAGTGACGGGTGTCACGGACTTGTCGTGCTTTATCTTAGTTGAAAATAAATATAATCATTAACCCAAGTAGGAATCGACCATACAACCAATATTGTTTATAGTCATATACAATTCCACAACGTCGCGATAGCTTTATATATATATATATATCGTAGTGATAAAATATAAGACGTGAAAGTACAACGGCTTGTCAAAATGTCGGTCAACTACTGTGTATCCCTCTAAACACAAAATACGAGCGCTACAATAGATATAAGCTTTTTAAAAGAAATAGTTATGTAAAGAAATTTGATATACAAATTATTTGTAGACGTAAAACCGCAATAGTCGATAAACAATCACACATTGTATAACTTAAATATCGTACTTAATTATAAAATAAAGATGCTTCTATGCTTTAAGAGTATTTTGTCCATATAATAATTAAATCGCAACTCTGAGTGACGGGAAATGCTCAAGGTAAGTCGATGAGGTTCAATCAAATTTGGTATTTCTAAGAAGACTTGAAAGGGTTTTTAAAAATCTATTTCCTGATAGATGAAACGGGTTCATTAAACTGTTAATGTTAAGGATAAATATTATTTTTTCTTAAATATTATATTACGCTATTTTGCTCACGAAACCATAAACCGTTTTAAAATATTATTTATTTCATCATGCTAAACATCTAAATGAAAAAAAAAAAAAAAAAAAAAAAAAAAAAAAAAAAAAAAAAAAAAAAAAAAAAAAAAAAAAAAAAAAAAAAAAAAAAAAAAAAAAAAAAAAAAAAAAAAAATATATATATTACGTCCACACGAACACTCTTCTACGACGCTACGATTTCAATTAAATTGCAAAAATTAAGTATAAATGTTGAAAATCATTTGAAATTTAAATTTCAAGGCCAAAGTTTGGACCCTTTTTAAGTAAATTATGTGCACAGATTGGCATCTTTAAAGTTCACACAGAAAGATGTGCAGAAATCTACTATTTACTAATATTAATGCATTAGAAATACTTTAAATTTACAAAATATATATTACAAATACTACCATGTGTTGGAAATACACAGACACACATAGGCAACGCGTATTTGACGCGTCAATAAGTCTGCTGGTAATTATTATTATAATATACAACAATAGCATCCATTAGTATAATAAAAAAATAGACAGAGAATTTCAGGTCAGCACTGATACCAGTAGTTCTTTACTACCCGGGGTCACACCTCGCCGACTCGATTGTACGTCTAATAACACTTCTATAGAAATCGAAATCCAAATACGCTTGGGAAATATATTTATTTTCTTTATAAAGTTTTTCATCAAGTTTTTCAAAGTCTTTATAAAGATTCGAAAGTGTTTGTAATATTTGAATTAAGAATATTTTTATTTTGAGCATATATGTAAAAAATAATCGTGACGCATCAATGGTAGAGAACAATGATAATGGCGATCATATGTACTATTTGAAAATTTTATTATAGTTTATTTTACTCTCAATTGTGTTTCTCTCACCTCCTATGATACCATATAGTACATACATACGATATAGTTTACCTGCATGAATAATGCCAAATAAGCTATAAGTCCTTGGCTAAAACGCTTGTCATCCAAGAAAGGCGCAGGGTCATGTCACGTTATGTCCGAATTTTATTAAGGTTTAGTAAAGTTTTATATATATATATATGTTTACAATAACATTTAATTTCTCATCGGGCATCAATTTCTCCATTATTAAATCAATAATCACTCGTTGCGAATGTTGAAAAGAACTAATGCAGTTGCAGTGTCTCGGATTCGGGTGGAGAACGGAGTGGAGTGGACAACTGAGTGTCGTGAAACTAGATTCTCTCTGCCTACCCTGCTATGCGGGTAAAGGCGTGAAAAGCATAGATAAATATTATAGATATATAAAGATATTATAGATATAGAAAGATATTTAAATAGAAAGTTGAGTTGAAAAGTTGACTGTTATGTTAGCATCATAATATAAGTGCTAGAGTATGCCGTGATTGTTATGCTAATGTGTCACTGTTTCAATGCATTAACTGAGTTTCCTTTCACGTCTCAGATAATAGCCAACGCGGCAATGAGAAATTGACGTAACACATTTGTACGAAAATAATTTAAAACTAAATTGCTTTACTACTGTTAGTTGAAGTGTAGAAAATCTCCCATTGAAAATGTAGGACAGATCAAACCAAAATACATGCAAGTGGCAAACAGCTTCATGCCCATGATCAAACATCGAAATAGCATGTAATGAGATTAAATATATCGTGTAGTTACTTTATATTGAAAATTTGGCATTAATTCGTTGATATATAGAAAATTGTACGTAGATAATTTTTTTAGAAAAGGTATAAAAATTTTGAACGTAGCAAAATTCGAACCGGTGCTTTTTGGATGGAGTCTAGCGCTAGCGCTCTAGCCAATTAAGCTATACATTATTATCGGGCTAGGGCGAAATTCATGTACGCTTGTTACAATCTATTATTGTTAACAGTCGTTCAAAATTTTTAAGTATTCTAAAAATTTTAATATAACTTTTTATTATAGTACAATATATCAGGGTCACTCAAAGTGGGGCACGTGTACCTGTGGGGGTACATTATTGAGTTGTGGGGGTACGCGATAGAATTTATATAATGGCGGTAGCCAAGCTGCCTGTCACGTGCGAAGTGGCCGAAACCAAGATCCCTTGCGAATCCGAGGCAATAAAATAGCTTATTTGTTCAATTTAATGCGAAACATGTATATCTATTGCTTTTTTGTATAATTTCTGACTAAAATGACTATCAATTGCTAGTTTTTTAAGTTTGCTGTCGTCTTGAGAGTCTAACAGGGGTGGTGTGTGTAACAATAAGTTTGAGAAACCACTGTAATTATATATGGCAGATATATAATTACAGTTGATGGACTCTTAATAACGGTAATTAGTTTTGATGATTGAATATAATAATAAATTGCAAACAACCAACCTAAATATTATCTTTGCATTGTATTGCAAATAATTTAGTCCTTGCATGATAAATTCAAAAATAATTTTATGTACTTATTATGAACTAATACTAAATGCATCAAAACAATATACTGGAAATGTATATCAAATATATATTAAATTACGGACATTCAGTACTATTTCAAATATGATAATGTTTTGTTACTTATGTTTATATGTAATGAAGTATAATGGCTGTATACCATTTCATTCCAAAGATCTTCCACTGTGAACCTTGACGCATCAGAATTATGTCATCACTCAATGCCATGCACCTTAATGTCCTGGATCAATGCAATTTAATTTTATGTTAGTAATTAACCAAATATATTGGTTGTTATATTTTAGAGAAAGCATTATTAGATAAAAGTAAATATCTGAAGACATTAATAGATGCATGTGATATATCACATTTTAAAATTAAGTTTCTTAGTGAAAATATTAAGCTTTAAACACCACATTTTTTTGCAATTTTATCAAATATAATTTTGTTTACAAAAAATATAAAATTTAAATAAACACTTCTCTATATAATTTTATTTAGTTTTTCTCCAAATTCAAACTTTGCAACATATCCTGTACACATACTTTCATCTATTCATGTCTTCATTTATTTTAGTATTATTTGCTGCCTACCCTTAAATGATCTACTTTCACTGTAATTTGGAAAACAACAAAATGGGATTACCTGAAGTGGTCAATCATTTTGTAAAGTGATATAAATACCTGCTTAGAATATCATTATAATACTTATTTAAATTAAAGTTTATTGAATTTCTTTTATAGATTGATTTATATTAATAGTTTAAAATAAACAAATTATAACATTAAGTTACAAACAGATAAATTAAGTAATTTTATAATTATTCATCTGCAAATTGCATGATAAAAAACTATTAACACACACTGATATCATGATTTTATCTTGAATCTATTGAACTTGAAATTACTGTAAAATTAATATTGTAGTTATTGTTTATAAACTAATTTGCTTTTCCTCTAGCTAAGACCTTCATAAAAGGTTCATATGTTTTATTAAATATTTAGATTTTCTTTAATAGTATGAATTATTTACTAAACTGTAGGTATACAATAGATAAATTGCAATATTAATAATATATGTTCTGAGTGGATGAAAGCTAATATAAAACTGATCAGATCTCAGGATATAACATCAATTATACATGAGGTTTGGGTAAACAAATTTTGTCTATATTTCATGAGACTGAGAAAGCAATAAAAATGTAAATTTACAAAGCTACATTGGAATATGATAATATAGGTGAATAATCTACACAATTTCCATTTATTTATATGTATACTAATTACCAAATTCATGAAACGGTGGCCGCAACTAATACTCTATAGAAAACCTATTAGTGGTTCATTCAAGCGCTAATCTATTTTTGGCATTTCAAGCAAATTCAAATCCGTAATATAAACAGCGGCGAAGCACTACCATGCAAGCCTTCTTTACCTGACCGAGTTTTCACGCGATGCCCTCTTCGGTGCTTAGGAACGCGCCCAGCGCGAACTCCGCTCATTTTAAACTAACAAAAATTTCACTTAACAATTACCATTCATGGAAAACAACAGAATATGTGTGCGGCGTTCTCACTATTTCTAATAATCGGACTATGAAATTTATGAATTATATTAAAAACAAATAATTATTCATATTTATAAAAAAAGACTGTTATCAACTGGTTTTCAGGAGGTTCACAATTCACAAAAAATCTCAGTTTCAGAGTGAAGACAAAGACGTTGAAAGAAAATGAATGACATATGTAGAATACCGAGCAATGGAACATTTGACATTGACATGACAGCTTTACTGAAAAGTACGTTTGTAATACGCTACAACGCCATAAGCAAAACACATTTTCAAAGGATTAAAAAAATGCTCTTGTTATTAATTACCTTTCAATAAAACTCTGTATTTATTTGTAAATACATATTTGCTAAGCAAAAGCAGTAACAAAATTGAAAATTGTTACATAAAAGTTTGATTTTCATATATGTATCCGGACATATTATATAATGTCATGTCAACTGTCATATGACTGTCACTTGAGCAGCTGACAAAAATATTCGAAAACTGTTATTATTTATGTAACTTATTCTTATAACATTACTAATAAGGTATAATTAATAAATAAAATTAAACATTTCCGGTTAAATCAAGTAGCATTGTAGCTAATATTTAGTTTTTAATTTACAGATGCTCCGAAAAATTGTAGTCGGATCTGGCCTCGTAGCGTTAATACCAACAGTTAATGCAGCGTCTCCAATACAGGATTCAAGAGATCCAGTACAACCACCTCCTATGAAAGTTTCTGAATTGCCAATATATGAAACGCCCCATGCAGACTACGGCGAGTATGTAATAAAAAATTTTGAATAACCTAACTGAAGGCTTGATACTTTCTTCAATCACGTGATAAGAGTTTAATGAATATCATCAAATTATATACTGAATATTAAACATGTTAAATAATTCTTAATTTTCACAATGTTAGCATAAGTTTTTCTTATTATTGTTTTAGATATTTACAAGCAAAGACGAATGAAGAGAAGAGTAATTACTTACAATCAACGCTCTTGTCACCAGTAAGAGCAGTTAGAGAGGAAGTACAAATTGCCTGGGCCCATACAGAATCTGCCAAAAACACTATCAAAGATAATTATTCAGAAGTGCGGGACAGAAGTGAATGTAAGTTACAAATATATTGTTCAATTACTAATATTATTTCAATTATTTCAGTATTAATTATTAAACACAAATTAGTGGTTCTTTTAAAAATCATATTATCATTTGTATTAAAGGGATTATCCAATACTTGCGAGAAGAGGAAAACAAACAAATCAGATATGGGGCTGTAGCTATGGGTGGTCTTACTGGATTCATATTTGGACTTAGAGGTGGCTTTACCAGGGTATGACTGACTATAACATTTTTATCTGATTGAATTATGAAAAAAGAAAGATAAATTGGCATAAATAAATGATTTTGATTTGTTGCATCATCATGTTAATTTTATTTTTACACTTTTATATTTTTTCTATTTTAGAGAATATTCTATGCTGGTTTAGGAACAACTGGTATGGGTTACATTTGCTTCCCTGAGGAGACAAAAGAGATGATGACAGACAATGGGGGTCTTATTAAGCAATACATAAATATTGCTTACAATTTCTTCTATGGAGGTAATGATTTGGCAAAAAAACTCTTTTTATTAATAAAAAATCAAAAATATATAATTATTTTGGAAATTATTGTTACTTGATTCAGCCTTATATTATGACTGATGTTTTTTTATAATTTGTGTAGTTAAGCCTGGGGATCCACAATTGGAGGTCAAATTCCCTGAGCTGTCTTTTCCGAAAGACTTCTCAGAATTTGTAGACTTGACAATATCTTTGGCTTCATCTGTCAAACAGGCTATAATGCCTCCTCCATCCAAAGATGACAAACCTTCAGATCAAAAAGAATAGGTATTTTAGTTTATGGTGTGCTTGTTTTTTAATATGTCAGCACTTTACTCCTTTTTTGTAAATTTGCTTTTATAAAGTTATGACCTGATAACAAAAGAAGCTGCTTTGTGCATGTTTTAATTTTTAGTGTGTATGGTGCTTGGCTTATAAACGTTACAATGTATATTTTAATCAAAACAAGTGATATTATATTCTACAATGCACAATAATTCTGCCTCATATAAGTATTATTAGCAATAAGTACTATTATGATTTTATAAAAAAGTAAATTAAATTATTTTTAAGAAAATTTTGTATGTGGTGGAACATTTAATTTATATGTATTTATATGGAACTCGAACCAAAGAGGCGTCTCCTTGGAACTGTCCAAGCACTCTGACATAACATATATATATGTGTGTGTGTTGTTACATCTCTGTAGAGTAAATATATTTATACAACAAAAATCTATCTACTGATGATTATAGAATGTATGGCTTAATGGTCAAAACACTTGGATGGTTTGGTTGAAATTTTTATACACCTAAAAATGCTTTTCATATCTTGAATATGTTAATAACACTTTAAAAATGTTGAAATATTATTAAAGGTATTAAATTCGATATGTTTCTGTTTAATCTATGGTTATTAACTTTTCATACATTGACCAAATTGCATGTTTTTGAATTACTCAAATTTTAAATGGTTGTGTAATACTACACTACACTAGGCCTTGCTAATTACTTGGGTCGTTACACTTCTGTGTTTTGATTAATTACTATTTTTAATATTATTTTTGCATATAAAATGATATATTGGTTTTTTCAGATTATGAAAAAGAAATAGACCAATAACTTTGTAAGTACTAATGTTTTTTAATGTTGTTATAATGATAACACACCATGATAAACCACCAAAAAAGGTGTTTTAATTAATTTTGTATTAGGATAATTGCATTTTTTTAATATTTTATATTTCTCATGATATTTCTCGTTAATGTTTTTAATACAAATTAGTAACAAATATAATAATAAAATATAAACAGAATTTTATCATCTTAATAGTTATAAGACTTATCTTTGTATTATTTTTCGTTATTCATTTTGGCTTTATTTTTTTACAGCATATGAAGAATTAATAAGAAATAAATAAGGAACTTTAGGAATCAATATTTATTATACTTGCAGTGTAACTTATTCTACCACAATGAAGTTAATAAAAAGTTGAAATGAATAATATGTTTCATTTATAAAATATATTTGATATCAAGTATAGCATATACTTAATATCAAATATTCAATATTAGGCAAAAATCATTTCCTCCCTTCTCTTCTTAGTAACTACTGTTCCAGGTTTGTGTTGAGCTTCTGGATGATTCATGAGTTCAGGAGGACAAGTAGATGCTGAGCTAGCAAGCAACACTTGTTTTAGATCATAATAAATAGCAGAATCCTCTTTGGTGACAAATGATACAGCTTTACCAGTCTTGCCTGCACGACCGGTACGACCAATTCTGTGCGTATAATCCTCGATCGTCTTTGCCATATCATAATTGATGACCATACTGACGTCTTTGATGTCAATACCACGTCCGGCAACGTCGGTCGCCACCAGTATATCCTTAGAGCCGTTTTTAAGCGATGCAAGAGCAAAGTCTCGCTGTTCCTGCCCTTTTCCACCGTGCAAAGTACACGCATTGAATTGAAGTTTCTCCAAACCTTTCGCGAGCACATCAGCTCCTTTCTTTTGGTTAACGAATATAATAATAGGTGGTTCCACGTTCCGCTGTAGGATTTCTGTAAGCTTCCTACGTTTTTCGTTCTCGCTTATCAAGTATACGATTTGTTCAGTCCTGTCGACTGGCTTGCCAACCGATCCGATGTACACAATTGCGGGTCGACGCAAATAACTTCGAGCTAGCCTCTCCACAGCTGGTGGCATAGTAGCCGTGAACATCACAGTTTGCCGATATTTTTTCTTTGTATTATAATTTGCAAGCAAAACAGAAGCATCCTCCGCTGCATCTGTATCTGGCTTGATATTAGACACAGGCATGTATTCTAGAATTTTTTGTACGTCAGGCTCGAAACCCATGTCTATCATACGATCAGCCTCGTCGAGGACGACGTATGTGCAGCGGTTAAGAACTAAATATCTATTTTCCAACACATCAATAAGACGACCAGGTGTAGCAATTACTATTTCACAACCCAGCCTAAGCTTAAAACCTTGTTCTTCTCTTGATAAGCCTCCCACTACTACCACTGAAGTTATGCCCAGTGGTATACCAAACTTATTGGTTTCTTCTTCAATCTGCTGAGCCAATTCACGAGTAGGGGCTAATATAATAGCATAGGGGCCTTGATCTGCATCCTCCATACGCTCACTTTTCGGTAATGACTGAATCCATGTCAATAGAGGAATAAGAAACGCTAAGGTCTTACCAGATCCAGTTTCAGCTACACCTATAATATCTCGATTTTGTAGTCCAATAGGTATAGCTTGTCTTTGAATAGGTGTAGGGCTTTTATATCCAACCTTGTTTATTATTTCCATTATATCTTGATGAAAGCCAGCTTCCTTCCATGTTCTGATAGGATTAGGTATTTTACCTCCCTTTATGGTTATATTATAATCTTCTCTGAAGATTCTCCAGTCTCTCTCAGTCATTTCATCGTGATCCTTCTCTGACCAATGCCTGTCATCCCATTTCTGCTTGTCTTCCTTCTTTTTGACTTTTTTGAGTCTCAACTTTTCTTGTTCCTTCTCTAATTCTGTCCTTCTCTTTTCTAGCAGATTTCCATAAAATTTGCAGTAATCTTTCTTTTGAGATTTAATATCAATACCAGCTATGTGACCTCTACCAAAAAATTGAACTTGATGCCTTTCTTTGTACAAAGCATTGTAATCATTTGAAGTGTCTTCTGATGCATCCCAGTCGAAAACAAATTTTCTATCATTAAGCCGTCTCACTCTACGCTTTTTCTTTACAATACCTAAGTAGCGAGCTTTAATCGCTTCTTCCTCCCTCTCCTTGTCTTTATTTTTGTTGTACTCTTCATTTTTCTCTTTTTTATCTTCCCGATTACGATCATTTCCAGATTTCCTTTCTTCATATTTACGTTCTCTTTCTTTTTCCCTTTCACGCTCTCGTTCCCTGTCTCTTTCCTCACGATATTTTTTATCATCTTCTCTTTTCGATGACCCTGTTAAATCAATAGTGGTGACAGGAGGCCGTTCAA
This sequence comes from Podotricha telesiphe, assembly GCA_038994665.1. Classification (NCBI taxonomy): domain Eukaryota; kingdom Metazoa; phylum Arthropoda; class Insecta; order Lepidoptera; family Nymphalidae; genus Podotricha; species Podotricha telesiphe. Next base: position 124,142 of record JAOYRR010000048.1, read on the forward strand.
TATTAGCTCGCATAGCTTCAACTTGCTCACGACGCTTTTCTAAGGCAAGAGCTGCTCTCTGTTCTTTTGTCAAGAAAACTGGTTTGCTCCTTGCTTCTTCTTCAGCTTTTTTTTTTGCCAATAATTCTTCCAAAGATAGAGGTTCTCTTTTAGCAGACTTAGGTTGATCTTCGTCCATTTGTGTGTCTTCATCATCTTGTTTGCTTTCGTCATCCTTTTTGTACTTGTTTTTATCTTTGTCATCTGCACGACGTTCTTTTCCATCCCGTTTTTTAGGACTTCTAGAACGGCCGCGGTCTTTTCTTTGTGGGCTTTTAGAACGATCCCTCTCTTTTCTGGGACTACGAGGACGTTGATCTGTCTCTTTTCTACTTGGACTACGAGATCTTTCACGGGTCTCTTTACGGGGACTTCTTGACCGCTCACGACGTTTTAATCTGTCCCTATGTGTTTCACGATCGTCATTTCGATCTCGGTCACGTCGTTCACGAGATCGTGATCGACGTCGTTCTGTACTTCGATCCCCTGCCATTATGAAGTTATTAAACTTAATCCATTAATAAATAGACATTCATTGATATTACTCAGGTTAACAATAAAGTCACCAATTGTTTGACAATTACAAAACTTCAACCATAGACTAAGTCTGGTTTTAAATATGCTATTAGCATTTTGAGGGCCATCGATTGTAAGCTCAAAGAGTGAACTAAAAAATAACATTCAATGATGTAACATATTATTATTTGTTAATGTAATATTTCGTTTGATAATAAATTTATCAGAATATTTATGACTCTTATTTAAATAAGACAATTAGAAACCACATAATAAACACTGTTCACAGTTGACACAATTACATTAAGCATGAAAAAGTAAAACTGTTTAATAGTAATTAAATTAATAACTAAAATAATTTTAAAAAACAAAACAGTATTTTAGACTATTAATCCAAGAATATAATTGACTGTCTTGGAGAGGCGCGGATTCGAATCCCGCTGCGTTCAAATATTTATACGTTTTTCTAAAATATGTTTTCCTATTTCCTGAGTGTGAATAACACTTTAAAAAAATTATAAAAAAACAAAACAGTATAAAATTTAATCTAGAACAGAACATGAACAAGGTCTATTGGGTATACAAATATCAATTTGATAGCCCTGAGTTTATTACTGACGTATGCGCCATACGTGATACGGTAACACATTTAAATAAAATAATGATATTTTAAATATCCATTTATATTATGAGTAAAATACATCATATTTAATCTATAAAAGTTTAAAATGGATACGTCTATTAAATTAAAAATTGGATTAACGTCTGCTGTTGCCCTCGGTTGTGCCGGTATTACATATTTGGTACTAAAAAGAACAACAAAAGAGCAAAATGCAGCAGATGTACTGGATCTATCAATTAAAATTATAACATCAGACAAAGAATGTGAGGAAATAGTTAGTAATTTACGCAGGTAATTTATATACCTTTTATCTTTATAGTACAAAGACTAAAGTATTATCGTTTATGTGTATGTATTATTAAAAGTGCACAACACCAAATATTTAAAATAATTCATTGAATAGTTAATTCTGACGCTGATAATAATGTTGCACCACATATTTTTCATTTATTCTGCATAGATGACTAATTATAAATATATAATTTGAATGATACACAAAACTTATTCTACAAGTTATTATGTACATTATTCTTCTTAAAACATTGCAATATATTTTTTTACAGTCGCTGTGCTGAGCATCATGCCATTGGTTTTGATTGTGAATGGGTGACAGTAAATGGAAAGAGATCACCTGTAGCACTCATACAACTGTCTACCTTAGATGGATATTGTGGATTATTTAGACTTTGTCAAATAAAATCGGTACCACATTGTTTAAAAGTAAGCAAAATTTATAGTTTATATGCTTATTTAATTAATTATGTAGAAATTTTGTAACTTTATTATTGCTTTTAAAAATGAATTTATATCGTTATTTCTACTAAATTGTTTAAGTAAATCATTTACTTAAATCATATTAAAAATAACTTGAATATAATAATTAATACATTTATTTTGAAATATATTAATAAAAATATTGGAAGTTTACTAAGAACCTGATATAACATGCCATAGAAATAAATGACTAATAACACTATTAATATACATTTATTTAAAATTAATGTAAACCTATTTATTAAATCTGGCCAAAACAATATTTATACAATATTATTATTATGAATTTTGAATTTAACAATATTATTATGAATTTTCAAAATTCAGAATCTACTAGAAGATGTAACTATTTACAAAGTAGGTGTGGCTCCTGCAGATGATGCAAAGTACTTAGCACTTGATTATCAAGTCCATTTAAAAGGCACTTTGGATGTGAGACACATTGCCCACTTATGTGGCTATCAAGCAGGGGGTCTCGGTGCACTTTCAAAGTCTTTGCTTGGCATCATTTTGGATAAAAGTTGGCGGGTAATTTTTTTCTTCTGTTATGTTATCCCACATACTAGTAAAGTAAACACATTGTAAAATATATGTTGCCTTAGAAACATGTATATTACAGAACTGTATGTCAAACACATGGTAGTATGTGTAATATTTATTTTATTATTTCCTAAGGCATAAAATAAATACCATTCCTGATAGTTTTACACCATCTGACTGTAAACGTGATTGGTTGTGGGTTCGATTCACACTACTACTTTCTATTTATAAAATGAAGAAAAAAGACATGAGTTAATCAATGTATGTCCAAAATTATTTAAGTTTTACTGTCAAATTATCTCATTTATGTATCACAGAAAAGAAACAAATACAGAAAAAATCTATCAACTACAAAATATTTTTTTTTTGTTGGTGGGCTTTTAAATATACATCAATTATAAAAATCCTCTTGATTATATCTTTGAAATTATCACTTTTTCTTTCTTCTCTAAGTACAATTATTCAACTATAAACCCACCATCTTCAGAATGTTCAGTTATATTTAATGTGTCACTATTATTTTGTTCCTCAAGTTTTTATTCATTTAGTTGTGTCAAGGGAACCGTCATCTTAATTTCTCTTTTTTTTTCTTCCCTCTTCCTTCTTCTTTCCTCTTCCCTCTTCCTTCTTATTTCCTCTTCCCTCTTCCTTCTTCTTCCCTCTTCCCTCTTCCTTCTTCTTCACTTTTCACTATTCCTTCTTCCTTCTTCTTCGCTCTTCCTTCCTATGCCAGTGCACCGTGCCGCAAATCACCGAGCGCTCACTAGAAGCAGAGTCCATATTTCTATTTTTCCCACAAATCCCGAACCCGTAATCCTTCATCATGCGTGATTGGAAAACGATGCGGGATCCCGTAATATCGAGATCTCGCTATTATCTTAACCTGAACATTGCCCATTATATCATAATATTAATAAGTTGAATATGTGTATTCAGAATTAAAGTTGAAAATACTTGTAACAGTATTTGATTTAATAATCAAGTTTTTTATCATTTGCTCTAGTTTTATATATAAAGTATGTATTGTAATAAATTAACTCATACATGCTTTTATAAGAATTTTGGTTTTAAATATTTTAATACTTGTTTTTACTTTGTAGCAGCATCAGCTAGATAGCATTATACATAGCTATGGTGACTCTTTTTCTGTTAATGTAGGAACACTTTGGAATGTGCTGCCACTGTAAAAAACAAAGTCCTAATCAGGTTGAATATTAAAATGCCTTCTAAAACAGTACTATATAAATTTATAAAGTGACCTTATAGTACTATTATGTATTGTATGTTTATATGTATGTTAGCAATTTCAATTTAATTATGCAACAAATCTCTTGTCCTTTATTGGCTGCCTGTGAGAGATTGCTTGTAGTGTTAAGGGCGAGATTGCACATGTCTTTTAAATCATGTAATCTTAAAAAAATATGTTGTTATTAGATTCGCTGTAGTAATTGGGAAGCTGAAGAATTAACTGACAGACAAACAAGATATGCAGCGGCCGATGCTCATGTAGCTATAAAGATATTTGTGAATCTATTGAATTATTATCGTAAGCAAAAAACACCATTTTGGAAATGGATAAGCAAAGAAAACGGCCGAGGGGAAAATTTTAATACTTTGTGTTGCCAGTATTCAGATATATGTTTTAAAACTAAAACTGTGAAAAAAGTGAATAATGAGTAAGTATGATGTTTAAAACGCAATTAACATTAAATATTAGTTATTCTTTTCCCACAGATCTTTTTATTTCTTAACTAACGTTACGTGTTTAGTGGTGGAGCTCAACGCCAACGTTGTGTCTTATTCTCCGGATCGAAGAAATGAAAATAATCAAATTATGATTATGAAAATATATGACTAAAACATATAAAAATTTGAACCTTGGAATCTGTTTAAGGCGTCTATGCAATTAAGGCAAACATTGTTATGCGACTATGTTAAATTTTTTAATAGATAGGACCAAATTATATTTTTCTACTTCATCTTTTAAAGAAATAACCTATGGATAGCAAAAATTTGTAAAAATATCCTTAGATGTTAAAAATGAAAATAAGTTGCATGTAACATAATCGTACCAATATTATTCTTGAGGCTTTTGTGGTGCAGTCTACTGTACCGCATCTGAATATAAACGCGACTGGTTGTGGATTCGATTCCCGCTCGGGGGATTGAATGATTATGATTAAATATTGTTCTGCCACTCAACACACAATGTGTTGATTTTAGGCAGAAAGTGGAGAATGGAGTGTCTTCATACTAGGTACTCTGTCCACCCAGTCTTGCGGGGAAATGCATGAAGCCATAAATAAAGTGATGCATAAAATTGCTCAAAAATATTTATTATTCTTATTAAAGTAGGATAGATATTACAATATTTAACATATTTGTTACTCAGCCTATAAAATTTTATTTTCAGATATAAACAAAAAGATGTAAGAGTAAACAGAGATATAGTTGTTGGCAAGAAGTTCCAACCAATCACTCGTTCCAAACCGCTATATCATAACTGTTATTTGCAAGCCCCGGATGGAGAAGTGCTTTGCACTTGTGATATTAAGAAAGCTATATGGTATTTAATTTTTAATTTATGCTGATCAATTTAAAAATGTTTTAAATAATAGAGTTGAATTATGATTGTCTAGAATACATTTTAGAAAACCCAACATCTTCAACACTTATTGTTTAGTCTGGTCACAAAATATAGGCAATTAGTTTGGTCAGAATAGTTACAAATCCATGAGGATTTCGTCATCCAGACTGGACATTAACTTAACCTTAATTTACTTGAGCATGAACTGTGTACTGTGTGTGTGCATAACAACAAGTTTTTCTCTGAGGTTCTTATGTTCTATATATGTATTATATTACGTTACGTTGATTAACTCATAGTTTTATATAAATAGTAATATTTTCTTACAAGCCCTAATAAATTTATATATTTATATTTAAATAATTTTGTATTTATTAGTAATTTTCATAGCTTGTTTTAGCTAAAACGTTACAAAAAAAAGTATGGTATATTATGGGTATGCCTTCAAAATATTATATTAGAATAATATTGATGGTAGTTTGTGTTACATGTATTTTCTAAATTTATTATATTTTTTAATATTTATAACAGGTATGTAGAAAAACAACTAGCGGATATGGTCAGCGAGGAGCCCTTAACGGTTCGTCTCAGGTTCGAACCCGCGGGACGATCTGTGGGCGACGTCGGTCGGTACTACCAATTTAAGAAGGAAAACAAATGTGTAGTGTGCGGGGCTATGGACTCCTATATACGGAAGAATGTAGTGCCGAGGGAATATAGGAAGTACTTTCCAGGTAAGTTTTAAGTAGAGATTTATTTTTTTAAATATTTAATAATTTTAAGTATGTCACTGATGAAACATTATGGGGATCTGTGTATAAAAGACCATTCTTCTTCGAAAATGCATCTAGTATGACAATAATGGTTAATGGTGCTCGCTATCGCGACATGATAATTCAGTTTTTTGTGCGAAAATTGCAAGATATGGACGTACGTGGTTTTAACAAGACGGTGCCACATGCCATACAGCCCGAGAAACAATTCAATTACTGCATGTGTAATTTCCCGTTTTGGTGATCAGAATTGGCCGCTGAGATCATGCGATTTAACGCCGTTGGATTATTTTTCCTTTGGGGTTTTCTGAAGTCTAAGGTTTATATAAGGAAGTACAAGCCCACGACCACCCACGCCTTGAAGGAGGAAAGTAAATTGAGCGCTATATCAACGAAATTCAGCCACATTTATGCAAAACAATAATGGAAAATTTTAACTAATGCCAGCAAAGTCGTGGATGCCATTTACCCAATATGCTATTCCATACATAACCCTATACTGTATACTATATAAATCAATAATTTTTTTACCCACTTGGACGATAAACAAACCGCGCGTTTTGTGTATCGTCCAAGTTAGTGTTCTACATTCGGCTACGTCGGAATTCTTATACGCTTATTGCAAATGGCGCAGGCTCGAATGCGTTACGTTCAAATTATTCATTGACTTTTTAAAAATGTTTTTTCATAATATCCTAAGTGCCTGAATAACACTTTTAAAAATGCCAAAATACTATAGCTATAGGTTTCGTAACCGTTCTACATCCGTAACCGGCTACGTATGTAACATTGTTTCGGATTATCGGTTTCGGATCATTTCGGTTACGGATATTACATTTTTAGTAGATAAAGAATATAAATATTTGTACATATAATTATAGATATGGACGAATACGGTTTTTTTCGACTCTCCCTCCGTTTTATATTTACAATACATGCTTCTCCAGTTTAGGTAAGTGCAAGATAAACAAAGTGCGGCATTAGGACTCAATCATTTAAATAGACGGGAAGTGCAGAACAGCTTACAGTTACTGTCAAAATATAAAAAAAACAATTGACAATTTGTTCTTATTTAATTAATATTCCCAAATGTTACCACAGAGATAATGAAAGATCATTCGTCTCACGACGTGGTGCTGTTATGCGTGGCGTGTCACCAACGTAGTAATATGCTAGATCAAGCTATACGAGAGCGCCTGACTCGGGACTGCTCCGCGCCGCAGCCGACGCGCGACTACAGCGTTTACATTGAGGACGCGGAATGCAAGTGTGTTGTATCTCTTTCGCTCTCACCTTCTTACTTTGTTGTAGGTTTATACTTGAAGGTTTGAAAAACATAGTCGTCTTCATCAACAAAGTCTTCATGGTAGTCGGACAGGACCTAGTTTTAAAATACTCCGTTCTATTTTTTCTGTCTGAATTAAATTAAAGATAATGCGTGTTGATTGACAAAACTCAATATTACCAGGAAATGTGAATATTTTTAAATGTATCAATTTTTTGGATTATAGGGATTGAACCCATAACAATCGCGTTTACAGTCTTGCATTGTCCACTGGACCACGATGACACGATGGATAGTATATATTTATTAATATGTATGTAAGAAATAAAAAACACATCTGTCATTCCACTATTGATATAGGAAAATAATGAAAGATTTAATAGTATGATTGCTGTTGATGTTTTTAAGGAAAATCCGTTCAGCGGCACGAGCTCTTCTTTATCAGTCAAAAAAGCACATTTTACCCGAAGCTCGTAGAAAATTACTTGAAAATATAGTGCTTCAACATTATATACAATATGATGAAGTTACCGATGAACTGTTAGAAGAAGCTGCAAATCTGCAAATTGCGTAAGTGTTTTGTATGTAAATGCTTCAATTGTTTTAGGCTAAAAATTATAATTGTTTGTTTGTTTGTTAATGTGATGAAATGGTAACTGATTGTAATAAATATAGTACATGCAGCACTACGCGTGTTCCCCATAAGGGGGTAGTGAGAGAGAAAGCAGTTTCTCTTACTCACTCGCACACTGCTTTCCCCGTTTTTTGGCCCAAATTCGAAATGTGTGGCGGAAATGAAATTAATTTAAACTAACTGTGCCCGTGGGTTCGTCGGCGGGAAATTTTAGAATAAAACAAAAGTAGCATGTGTTACTCATTACTATATCTTTTTTTTTTTATATACTTTTTTTTTATATAACAAATAGATTCTCCAATTCTATTTATTCATATAGATAGAGTAAAGAAAAAGTATATTTTTTTTAGATTTGAGAACGCAGACTACGAGCCACACGGTCAAAAGGTAGTTGATTATTATATTGAAAATAAAGATCTTATTAAACTAGAAGAATTGTGGAGACAACATTTTTTGGATTCCATGAGTCCGAAGTACATGCCTCGGTTGTGGTCAGTGAAGCACAGCGAAGAAAGGTATATCTCTTGTAGTTATCGCTTTATTCCTTTAAAAGATTGACATTGACACTGTAAAGTGTTTAAAATGGTAGGTTTGCTAAAATTCTAAATCCGTTTAAAAAAAGTTTCATTTAAAATGTGTAAAAATTGCAAAGACCAAAAATTTTATACATAATAATTTTTCAATTTACTATTTTATATATTGTACGACATCTTCATTGCATTGACGTTGAGTTAAACTTAAAGTTCAAGGACTTAATTTTCGATTGTCATTTCAAAGATTTTTGGATCTGTTTTTGTTTTCTCTTGGACAGCTATACAAATTGCTTCATTAAATTCATAATGCCAATGTACTAATTATTAAAATTAATGTTAAAGAAATTTATTTTCGTTTTTTTTCAGATTACGAATACTTTTATGTGAAGGACGCTTATCAGAGCTAGATCGTACATTACTTGGTCTCTAAATACAATTTTAAGTGTAATAAAAAAATGTTTTAATCCTAAAAGAAATAGTTTTTTTTTAAATTAGACTGTGCAATAAATAATATTGTCTTTACTTTTATTAAATTGTTTTATTTTTTTATAACAGTTTGCAGCGTTGTTTGTATATATGTGTAGGTATTCTTGCATAATCTTATTTAATTAATAACAAATTAGTTTTAATAATATATAGTTCAACAAACTGAAATCCTAACTATAAAGAAAAAACAATTCCTAAAATAAGAATAAATTATTGACGAAAATTTATATTACTGTTCTCAAAGCGTGGAAGATGGGTGTATCGATTATTATTAATTACATTCCGATTTTTTGTGGCATAGCTAATATCAGCGTGGTAAAAATAAACAAAAAGGAATACGCGAAAAATTTGAAATTTGATTACAAATTTTTTTATGGTTATATTGTAATAAGGTTACACCTTATTAATATGAAATTTTGACATGTACCTGCAACAAATAATTTTTCAATTGGGCTTGTAATGTATAATTACCAATTAAGACGATTATGATTATGATTAATCGAGTTATTCTGGTCAGGTTGATATGAAGATATTTCCGAAAAGTTTGAAAATTAAACGGCAACATATAGGTATAAATAACTTTGTTTTTTTTTAAACTAGTACTACCTACTAAAGAATGTTAAAAATATGTTTTGTAACGAATACCACAAAAATATTTTGTTTTATATATGGTGGTTTTTTGTATTACAGTGAAAAAAAACAAAATAATTGAATAAACATTGACATCTGTATGAAATAAAAAAAATATCCATTATTTTCACGTTTTAAATGCTTTTATTCATCTAAGAATCTTTAGAAGTCTAATATATGTGAAATGAGTTATAAAGAATTTTGATGTACATTTGAAAATTCACTTTTCTCCTGTTTGCTCTCTATATTTATTATTGGTTCTTAATATAATTGGTGAACGTTATGTATCATTTATTAAAACAATTATATAAATAAATTTAACGATTTAATAAGTATAAAACACTAATTGTTGCGTCTAATTTTATATTAACATATACGTTTTTTTTTTAATTTAATGGCTTTGTAAATGATTGTGGATTAAATTTTTTTTAAATCGTTTGATACTATTATACATAGATATCTCTACAAATATCGATTATTAACTTTTTGTTTAACTATCGTTAAATATTAAAATCTAAAACTGGCAGCATTCAGTCTGTCATTCATAACCGTCAAAATTTAAATATCGTTGATTTGTTGTTTACAATAAAATTTATTATTATAGCTTTTAATATCAAACAATCTTAATAAATAAATAAAAAGAATAGTTAAATAATGACAAATAATAAAAAACAGTTAAAAATTACTAAGTTATTTCGTAAAGGCGGTAAGTTATGCATATATATCAACATAATCTTCCGTTGAGTTTTGTTTCCAACTTTAACTATTGGTATTGTATATTTACATAGCTGCAAAGTTACCTGAAGACAGTGTAGAACTCCATGAGGAAGTACAACAATTAGAACAGAAGTTAAGGGGCAAACAAAATGAACTATTTCAGATTCAACGAAATAGCTATAGAAAGAAAGTATCTCCACCTAAAAAGAAAAAAGAAACATTTATTAGGCCACAGGTACACCTAATATTAACCTCAGTATATTATCATATTGATAAGAATATTCAATTATTATATATAAAGTTAAAATGAATTTCTAAATCAAATGTTATTATAAATTATTGAACTTAATCTTTTCAGAAAATTATCCTTAGTAATAACGTGGAAAGTTTAAAACAGAGCATAGACCTATTATCGATGCTAACTGGTATGGAAGTTCAGTCATATGTTGCAAACGAACATTGCTGTATTGTGTATCATATGCAGCATAAATCAAAGGTCTTAATTAAACATGGTTTACGAATTGATATGCAAACTGGTATGTGCATAAAGTTTCACTTATTTTTAATATTTCTGCTTGAAATTATTATATTTAACCAATAAACTTATTTTATTTATTTTATTAAAATGACATAATGAGACCATTGTGGCACAATGTGACAGCATCTGAATGTGAAATCGATTGGGTGTTCAATTCCCACTCAGGCAAATGATTAAATATAAAATATTTTCATTTCACTGCATACTTAAGACATTTGAGCAGCATTGAGTTCTGCCACTCAACACACAATGTCTCAATTTCATGCAAAAAGTGGAGAATGGAGTGTTTTGATACTAAGTTCTCTCGGACTACCTTGCTCTGTGTGAAAAAAGTGTGAAGCTGAAAAAAAGGCAATTTCATTTAATGACACAAATACATATTATTATTTTTCTGCTGTGTTCAAATTTTTATACGTTTTCTAAATGTCTTTTTACATATTATTTGAATATTATTTTAGATGGTAATGTAATATCTAAATCATCTTTACCAGTCGGATTTAACATTAAAGCTATAATGGAAGACTTTGATAATATTATGATGCCTGAGTGTCTCGGAGCCATAAGGAAAGGTTTAGTCGCTTACTATAATAGGATAGAACAGTTTGAATCTTTAAAGGTAAATGTTGCTTTTATAGGTTTTTCATTACTTCTTTCCCTTGTTAAACTATATTTTGTTAAAATAATAAAATTCTATGAAAATTATAAGAATGTAAAATAAAATGAAGATACTGTATCAATGTAATTATTATATTATTAAAATTATAAATTTGAATACTTGATATAAGTATGTCTCCATATAGGTCTTGAACTTCTCTTCTCTCATTGGGATAAGCTGAGTTTGTATGAGCCATTTCTGTTTGTAATATTACACATGCTTTTTACTAAATTATAACAATGAAAAATGTTAGTTTTTATTTACAACTTTTGTCTGTCTATCTGTTTGTTCTGGCTAATCTCTGCAACTGCATGGCTGAAGTTGCTAGCACAGCTAGTTCTGCATATGTTTATTTATTTTTCTTTTTACAGAAACTTTTAAACATAGAAGCAGAAATGTTTAAAATACTAGATGGATCTCACATAGAGATATCATTCTTTGCGCAAGACTCCACAGAGGAGGAGGAGGAGGAACAGTTTAATGTCACCCTCATATTGGACTATAGGATCTATGATATCAGGCCGAAGACATACTGTTTTAAGGAAATTGGTAGTTATTGGACTATTATCACTATGTATTTGTATGCCTTAAATATATTTCAGCTCTATAATTTTTCCCCGCTCTATTTTTTTTTTCATGGAGAATGCAGTGTCTTGGCACTAGGTTCTCTTTGACTACCCTGCTATGTGGGAAAAAGTGTCAAGAAGATAAAAACATTGAAATTTCATTTCATTTTACAAAATAGAATATATTATAGAAAATATTTCATTTTAATTATTCACAATTGCTATTATGATATTACTTTTATTTTCTTCTTAGTCAATTATGACATACTTGTTGCAATAAAAATAATATTAGGCTTAAAGATTTTATTTATTTATTTATATTGTTATGAACAGATTTTCCGGAAGGCGCTTCAGATGTATTAAGAGAGCAATGTATAGTGTTGAAAAGGAAACCACTTCACAAAGCCTTTAAAGAAGCCTTCCTCAATGACATTGGTACCTACAAACTCGTGAGACAAGTAAGCAGTAGTTTTTAATTTTAAATTTTATTCTACGTATATACGTACGACCATTCGTTCTACATCCGGCTACGTCAAAATTCTTATACACTTGTTAAAACTGTTTTTTATTGTTAGCAAAATTTTTTCATATCCTGTGTTAATAACACTTCATTTTAACTTTATACATAAATCTATATTATATTCAATGTGATGCTAATTTTTATTAAAATAATTCTCAGCTCGGTCCTCGTCGTCCAGAACATGAAGGCAGAAAGCCAAAGAGATTCAGACCACATAAACACAACTATAACAATGATGATACTTTCCATCCTGAAGATTGCTCGGACCAGGGAGAGGACGATGTTGTAGTAGAATGATCTTAGTATAGAATTTAAGTTTGTGATTTGTTAAATAAATAATGAATTTTTAATTAGAGATTTTATTTTATTTTAGAAAAATCGAATGATAGAGTTTTTGTCTTTTATATTCGTTTGCCTTAAGGTTTTTGTTTGCCGCATTTATGTTATCGAGTCATTCACCATAATAGACCTTATAAGATAAGCCTGAAAATAGTACTGAAAATAACATAATAACTCATACTAGACCTCTGGTGGATACTGATAGGCAGTATAGATGAAAAGATTCTAAAAGTTACTTAATATTTCATAATTGTATATATAATATAACGTCTGGTACCGGAAACAAAAGTAAGGATATTAGTGAAATGGCTACACAACGCCTGTGTGAATCAATATTTAATACCTCATTTAATTGTTCTTTTCATAAACTAAAGAAGAACCAATGTGCTGTATATGCCAAATACCGTGGGTCCTGTAGATCACCAAAATAGAAATAATAATAATTCACGATTAATAGCGAAACAAAGAGTACAAAAAATAAAGAATGAAAAAGAAACTACTAATGCTGGAAACATTATAATTAGTTTTCTACATACAGAAAAATTACTACAGTCGCAATTTCCATATTTCATTATTCAAACAAAGCAAACAATTTTACAGTTCTGATAGATAGATAGAAATACTTTATTGCACACAAAACCAATACCAGGAACAGTACATAATATTTTATTAAGTAGTACACAGTGTGCAAAGGCGGTCATGCTGCTGGTAGCAATCTCTGCCAGACAACCTTTGATGAGAGGAGCTTGGTCTTAACAGATACGGGTTATTTTGTTAACATTTTTTAAAGTGTTATTCCCACACTAAGGAAATTGAAAAAGACATATTTAGAAAACGTATAAAAATTTGAACGCAGCGGGATTTGAACCCGCGCCTCTTGAAAAGCGTTCAATCGCTCTGACCGCTAAGCCATGCGTCCCACCTCCAGCTACGTTGAAATTCTTATACGCTTATTACAACTTATATTTGTTGTTAGCATCTCTGTAGAGAGATTACGGGTTAGTGCTAATAAATAAACTTAAAAGATTGAATGCTGCTTTGCGTTTGGTTTCTTTTTGCAATACATACACAGGTCGACATAAAGCGATGTTTTGAAATTAAAAGCTGTTTGTAGTGCTGCAATGCTGCAAAATATGTAATGCTGCGGGTAGGAAAGTAGTTACGTCTTAAAGAAATCTTGGAGATAATTTATTATACAATAATATTCCTATATTATACTCTTATCCGTAATATAAATTAAAAATAAGATGATTATTCATAAGGTCCAAAGAAAAATCTTGGTATGAACTTTAATATAGTAAATACAAAATTAGAAACCATAAGTGAAAAAGCATTATACAATATTACACAGTACAGGATTTAGAAAGAAAATAGCAAGAATAATGACGGAAGCTGTTATTATGTTTTCGAATTCTAAGCACAGTTTACACGAATATTCTTTTTTTCTTAAGATATAGATAAAAAAAGGAGTAATTATTGTTTTTTTTAAATAATAATTTTGTTGCTATTTGAAAAGATTAATAAATATTAAATTTCAAAGATAAGAAAAAAACATCTGTTACTTAATGCATCATATATCAATTTAGCTCCATTATTGACTAAGTTTATGATAGAAGCAAATTTTGTCTCTAATTATTTCTTCATTTACGTTTGGATGTATCGTAAAATATGGTGTCTTTATAATTATTTAATTCATTATAATGATGACGATGTTTTAGCTTAAAATTATCAATCTAGACAATCAGTTAAATAAAAACAGGTAAAACTAACCACACCTTATACTGTGATTTTGATTTGTTTCATTAGACTTTTTATATTTAATATTGTTTTATTATATTTGCATTTAAAAGCAGGATTTGTAATATAATTTTGAAGTTTTCGCTAAACCAGACTTAAAATAAAATTAAATCAATTTTAGAATAAAATGACTAAATTAATGATTTTTACATAAAACCAACGACTAATTTATTTATCCTCAAGTATGGTTCTGATATCTGCCACGTTGAATACAAAAAGTCTCCTAACGCCTCTATCGGCCATTGTGTCGTTATGGGACAGCGTCCGACTAAACGAGATTTTAATATTATTTTTATATTTTGAAAGGAACCTATTTTTAAACAGATTATACGCGTATAATTTTGGTATTCGAAAATACATTTTAGAAACCAGACGACGTTTCGAACACTACAGTAGTCCGTGGTCACAGGTAGACTGAGGTGGCATTTGTCTGTCAATTGATACAGTCAATTGATTGTGGTGCGTTTCTAAAATGTATTTTCGAATACCAGAAATATACACGATTAATCCGGTTAAAAAAAAATGTCATTTCAAAATTAGTAAAAATAGCGAAAACCAAAGATCTTATTATTTTTATGTCCCCGCTCTGACGGGTTAACCCATTTTAATGCGCGCCACACAACACGCAATGTTTCGAATTCTGTTGAAGTGAGTGTTTTGACACTAGGTTTTATTCTGATTTGGGGGATGAAAAGTGAAACTGATAAAAGAAAAAGAAATGATTTCAAAAATAAAAAACAATATAAATTTAATAAGTTTATTCCATAAAAAAACGAATTTATACATCATTAAATTTACATTTCCCATTCATTCGTTACGTCATTATTAATTAATTACAATCTGGATAGCTTATTTCTTTGAAAATCTATGGCCATCATTTAACAATTTAGTAAAGTAACACTTTGTGCGAGCAACAATTAAAAACAAAAGCAGAAATTAAAAAGATTTTTACGTAAGACTCTATTTAAAATAAAATAAAAAGCAAATTTGTTTGTAAATTGAACACTAGCGCCATCTACTCGTATATAAAAATAAGAAAATGTTTCATACATATATACATACATACAAACAAACACATGTTCTAGAATTTTGTCAATACAAATTTGTGACAAAATATCACTATATTTTTACTAATATAATATATGAAATTATTGCATATTGAACACATCTACCGCATGCACTTCCTTAGCTACTTATTTGAAGTACATACCCATGGACAAAGTATGTAAAGAGATGTCGCAAAATTAGAATTTTGAGATAATTTAGTTCATAGTCTAAAAGAGGTGTTAAACGTTTTACGCTTATTTACGTAAAATAATATGAAGTTAAGTTTATAATAAGAGAACTTAAAATCTTCAAAAAACATACAGGAAATGCGACATAACCTTTATCCATGAACGTTTTTAATATATTGGACTTAGAATTGCTTCAATTAAGTGTGACAATATACAAAATATATAATATCGCTATAATTATTGAAAATAAAAATCTAATACAAAGTAATATAATCAATTTTGAAATTACACATTGTAGAGGCGATTAAAATAAATAATATGTAAATCTTAAAACGTTTCTAAAGCACACCTCTATTATTGAAAACATTTTTATTTAGTGTATCCTCCTTACATATGAGGTAGACTGATAAGTGGGGAGCAGTGAAAATGGGTCTAAAAACCTACCTAGCTAGGTCTAAAATTGTATGAAAGATACCTCAAAGTCCCCGATTAGGCAGAGGTTTTACTTTATAAATCCGCACCAGCCAGTGTTCAGTAGTGTAAGCCTCTTCCAGAACGTCCAGGTTGAAATCTTTGTTGCCAATTTCTGCGCCTCGGACGCGATCGTATCCCGGAGGTCGGCCTGCGGAGAGAACAGTGCTTTAATAAAAATATTTTGTTGGCATAAAAAAAAAGTATTAATTGAACCTGTAAATTAAACGTTTGGCCTTTGCACACCTACACTTTGACTCCACATGATATGGCTGGTTGGCAGAGAATGCTTCTCTTAGCGTTAAGCCTGCCTTTTGTAATTTTTTTTGATGTCTTGTAAATTATGTACAATAAAGAATATATAAATATAATTAATAATTTATCTATTATTAATTTTAAGAAAATAAAATTTTACTCTCATACATTCCCAAATTAGCATATATACAATATATCTTTTTTCAAGTCCAGTAGTTTTATGTGTGGATGTCTGTCAGTCACTTGGCTAGTAATGGAATATATGTAAAGTGATAGCACTTTGAAAACACAAAATTGTCTTATAAACAACATTCTCTGTTGCCAAACGATTGTTCTTAGAAATAAACTTGGGGTAGAAGAAATTTGTAAAAATCTCTCTACAGAGATGTTAAAAACAAAAATAAATTTGAACAAGCGTATGAGAATTTAACATAGCTGGATATGGAACGCATGGCTTAGCGGTCAGAGTGTTCTAGACCCAGCAACGATTACCAATAAACACTTAAGCGTACTCACCGCCCTCGGTGTAGACGAGCCCGAACTTGTAGTAGCTCATCTTGTACATCAGGCAGTTGAGGAGCGTGTGGGAGCCGTGCGCGTCCACGCGGAACTCGCCCGCGCCCGTGTAGTAGTCCGCCTCGCGCACGTGCGCGCCGCGTGGCGTGCTGCCGCCGATGCGCACCATCCACAGGAACTTGTTGATGTCTGCGAGGGCATTTGGGAACTACGTGGCTGCTTGAGGAACGACAACCGCGAGGTACGCTTGCTTGCACGGCTGAATATGTATGTAGTAGCGACTCTCTCGCGTTGTCATTTAAATCGCAAACTTTGTGTAATCACATATAATATAAAATATATAATTTAAATAGATGGTTGCTCTTTTGTTTATGAGCCGATTGAAATTAAATAAACACTAAATGTTAAGGGAAATTTACCATAATACAAAAATTGCAATTAAATCGATTAAGTCGTTTCTGAGATAAGCTTGCACAAACAAACATACAAACAGAAAAGTCAATTAAAAATCATTGTTATGCCCCCAATAATATATATTTTTTTCATATATCTTCCATGCACAGACAGCGATCAGTTACATTTTTATTATATGTATAGATATATAGTTTATATTTTTTAATATGCGCGTGCACGGTCAACGGTAAATTAGTTGACAATCAAACAATAAACTTCTTACTTCATATTCTAACCAAACCTATTATACACTTTTTATATGTCTGTCTTTCTGTTTATTCCGGCTAATCTCTGAAACAGCTGGACCGATTTTAACGCGATTTTCGCTGACAGATAGCTTATGTACACATGTATAACATCTCCAAGATACTAACCATCAGACGAATATCCAACAAGGCCGCCAAATATCACAAGTACATAATCCACATCCAATTCCCTCATAATTTCATAGGCGTGTTCCTCGCTGGACGCCATTGCTTGCCCCACTCGCGAAATATGAGTATTGTTCCAAGTATTGTTGTCCACTATGACCGTACGGTTCGCCATTGCTGTTATTTGATAGCCGTAGTCCCACCACGACATTACTTTTGCATCCTAGAAAAATGTATATATATGTACGGAAACTCGAATGCAGCTGGAATCGAAGCCGCACCTATTGCATACCAAGTAAGCTGTACGTTACGTTACGTTACGAAACCCGACGTTTCGAACACTACAGTAGTCAGTGGTCACAGGCAAACTACCCGACATGTGTTTCAATTCAAAATGTGTAAATATCGCGAATACCAAAGATCTTATTATATATTAAATATTATCATAACAAAACCAAGGTAGTCAAATTAAAAAAAAAAGGTAGAGCCAAATCCCTCCGCATTCTCACACGCGCATACCTCTTTAGTGTTCATCTTCAGCCAAGTATAGGCTTCACGGAAGTCGTCAAATATAATCCGGGCCCCGTCGTGGGCTCGTGCTGAGAGGACTATGGAGGGCGACGAGTAGGCCTCCGAGGTGACCCACGTGCAGTGGAACACGTACGACACGAGCAGGCAGCCGAGGACGCACACGAAGAGGGCTCCCACCTGCAACAAGTGTGTGGGTTCCTTCTCAGCTTAGTGTCCAAACACTCGAATTAGAACACATAAAACGAGAATAATTTTAATATAACCATCTAAATGGCGTTGACAGCTAGAAGCAGTTGTAATACGTCACGACAGAAATAATATTTAAATTCATATATTATATATTAAATCTCATTACAGAGTCATTATTGCTCCAGCCCTTTTTTTAGTAAATTGCTTACAAATAAATTAAATAAAATTATATAGACAATGTACTAAAACTTAAAAACGAATGTAGTATGGTCTATAGATAGCAGTTATCAAATCACAATTAGACAATAAAAAATAGAAACTGTCGCCATCTTGGATTTACAAAGATACTAAACATATTATTAGTATCCAAACATCAGATATATCTTTTTAAACATTTATAATGTGTTATTCACCTATTTAGGATATAAAAAACATTATTAGAAAAAATTTAACCCTCTCCTCTTCGAAGCTGGCCAAGCGCACTGACCGCTAAGCCATAGGTTCTACACTCAGCGACGTCAAAACTCTTATACGCTTATTACAACTTATTTTTGTTGTTAACATCTCTGTAGAGAGATTTTTTACAAGTTTCTGCTAACCAAAGATTATTTCTAAGAACAATCGTTCGGCAAGAGAGAATGCTATTTATGAAATATTTATTTTAGTGTTATTCACACACTAGTTTAAAAGAAAAATAGAAACAAAAACACTAACCTCAGATCTAAACACTAAATTATTCTCATGTTTCTTCTTCTTATCAGGCTTCTCCGCTTTAGGCTCAATATCTTTGACGTGCAAGCTCAAGAGACTTGAAGCCGCGACCCCCGACACTATACACATGACCGGCGCCAGCACCAACATCAAACGCACCATCACACCCTAGAAAACAAACCGTTGGAAACAGTTTAATTACTGGAAAATATTTTCGAAATACAAAAAAGAAAAAATAGTTTATCAGCGATCAAAGTGTATTGGTCACAGCGTGGAATATATGGAGTTGACTCAACACATACTCAACACGCTCAAAGCTTCGTATATCATCATTTCATCCCATAATTCCACCTTTTTGTTAACTTTTTTTTTCTAGTTTTGTATTACCTTACCTTATTTTATTTTTCAAGTGCAATAAAGAATACATATATAACTTTTTTGACATTTGTTTTTAAAGCGTTATTCACACACTTAGGGAAATTGAAAAACATACATTTAGAAATGGCGCAGGTTCAGAGCCCAGTACGTATAAATTTTTATACGTTTTTAAAAAAATATGTATATGACTCCCGCATAACAGGGTAGCCGGAGATTAGTGTTTCGACACTTCGTACTCCACTTTCCGCCCACAATCGACACAATGCATGGTGAGGGGCGTAACTCAACCCCGCGCTTTGCCTTAGGTACTAGAGCGGAGAAATTAAGAAATATTTTTAAGCTATATAATTTAGTTAATTAACAATAAAAAAAGGAAAGCTCACCGCAAAATAAATACTAAGTACGCCATACAAAATGATAAAAATGTTGGCATCGGTCAGTTTACTGAAACAGAAGTACAATCCAGCTGGAAACAGGAACACCAACACTTGAAGGTCAAAGTAGAAAGAAGACCACGACGTAGGCTGATGCTCCGATACGGATGCTGGAAGAAAGGAACACCAGATTTAACAACAGCAGCTTCACGTATTTGTATTTTTATTATAACACGATGCGAAGCGATCCCGCTCCCGGCTTCGAATGCGAACTATTTAGATTTAGAACTCAAATCACAATTGTTCTAACTTTTATTGTTTCTGAACCCTTTGAAATAAAATAAACAATAAATGTTAAGGGTACATAAGTTTACCAAAATATAATAACCAAAACTGCATTTAAATCGACTAAGCCTAACGCACAGATAAAGAGAAAAAAAAGCATTGTTATGTGTTCTATATATTGATAAATGCCCCCAAAAATATATATTTTTTTCATATATCATCCATGTACAGACAGCGATATCTGATATCTTTATATATATATTATAATAAAGTAACTGACATTTTTATTATACGTCTAAACGTATCGTCTATGAAAGTGAAAAACTTTAACGAGTACCGGAATACTGTTTTTAAATTACAAATATTGTATACACTAGTACAAATATTGAAATTATTAGATAATATAAACTGAATACATACCAATAATAGGGATGTGATTTTTGGCATACGAAGGGTCCAGTAAAGAGTAAAACCTGCCAGTCCATGGTGATATTTTACCTAAAATATACAAAATATATATAAATATTCGTTATTTTGTGCTTTTTTTATTCCGACAAAACGAACTCAATATGATTTTAATAAGTATTTTTAGTATTCTTCAACATAAATATTAAATCAGTCTCTATTTTAAACTACACTTTGCTTCTGAAAATAAATAAATGTACAGAAATTTAAACGTTGCGATACTCGAACCCTCGCCTCTTGGGAACGGTCCATGCGCTCTAATAACTACGCCATATGTGCTATAGTACAGCTGCGTCGAAATTCTTATACGCTTGTTACAATTTCATTTTATTGTTAGCATCTCATCTCATCTCTATAGAGAGATTTTTACACATTTCGTCTACACACAGATTATTTCTTAGAATAATCAAAAATATTTTAAAATATACGTTTTCTAAAAATGTGTGTAAATAACACTTTAAAAATTTATTACATAATAAATTAAACATTATTATCTACAATAATTAATAAAACTATAAATTACACATAAATAAATATATAATAATAAATCTATCAAAATCTCACCAGTAACAGTTAGCACAACTACTGCAGTACCAAGGGTGGCCAACAAAGTTGTCAACAGAGCTTTGAAGAGCAGTTCAAAGTTAGATGGAGATAGATGTTCCTTTAAATACTGCGTGAAGGCATATAGCTGACATAGACCAAATGTGCCTAGAGCCTGGAAATAAAATGGAAGTAAGATCTTTGGTTCACAATTCTTACACATTTGTGGTGCAGTGTGACAGAGTCTGACTATATATACGATGGGTGTGGGTTCAATTTCAGTTCAGGGGAATAATTACATTATTTTCATGTCTTTGCTCTGGTGAAAAAATGAAGCAGTGTTGAGTTACGCCACTTTTGTCTCGGATTGGGCCGTGTAGTGGAGAACAGTGTCTTGACATTTCCCTCCCTCTGACCATGCTATGCGGAAAAAAGCGTCCAGCTGCATTACGTTTAAATTCTTTATAACCATTTAGAAAATAGTGACCATAAACTTTCAACTTAATTTTCTAAGAAATGGAATCTATGTAAGGGTTTCAAATTTAATTAAAAAAAAGAAACCACCTCAATACTCACCAGCATATGCTCCGAGCTCTGTACAGGTTGGAAACCCACAAAGGATATCTGCATAGACAGTATAGTACCAACGCAGTATAGTGTGCTGTATGCCACATACACTCTTGCAGAGAAGCGGCCTAGCAGCATGAGAGCTAGCACGTGTAGAGGTATTAAGTTGATTAGAAATACATAGCCTCCCCATGATGACACCTGTTAAAATAATATTAGGTTAAGCAATGTTCATTTCAGTTGAAAGAATGATGGGTGTGCATATAACTATTTCTTTATTTCAAACTAATATGCATTTTCAAAATTGCATGTTAGTTTCCAATAAATTAAATTTGTATGAAAGTGCAAAAACAAGTGTATATTTTGTATATATACACTTGTGTGAAGCTTCCATCTTATTAGTCTATGATTGACAGATTGATTATGTTAATGAAAAAACAATAATCAAAATTTATGTTTGTTCAATCAATTACTTGAAGAGCTCAAGAATTATTTCTTTTATAATAAGGCATTTGTGATTACTACATATTTTAAATGAAACTATACAAACTTATTAATTAATTCAAAATATAATAATAAACAAAAATAAACAATTTCATATGTATGTTGGGCTCCTAAATAAGCTAATCCCACAAACACACATACTTATTTAGGAGTTAGTAGCCATTAATTGTGAATATAAGTGTTGCTGGTAGTTTGTTTTAATTATTGTGTCTAGAATCAGACTCCTTTCAGTCAGATTATTATGCATAAATCAAATATTTTTTTTTATTAATTATTTACTTTATAACAAAAAAATAAGAACTTACCATGTAGAAATATGCTAAAGCTGTCATAGTCGCCCATAAAATCGTACCAGTGTTAACAGCTTTAATCCAAAAATAGTATGTGAGTAACATACAAAATATGGCAATACCCTCATTATCGTAGCTACCAGCCACTGAACGACTTATGTACCCTGGAACTATTGCTATCATGGCTGCTGCAACGAGGCCTGCTCCTTCATCCTGTAAAATAATATTATTTTATATTTACTATTTTATAATTACGATTTTTACTTAAAAATACATAAATGTGCATTTGGCCTCTTAATCCTACACTTGCAACCGAATCAGCACAGTGAATCCATGGAATGCTATGGAGTCTCTACATCAAATAAATAATAATAATATATCTTAGTTTAGATGTAGTCTATAATGAATTAGATTTTCGTATTTGAGAAATACAAAATTATTCAAAATTAATAAATACAATATTTTTACCATTTTGAAATTGTTATTCACACACAGTAAATTGAAAAACATTTTCCTACCATGCAGTAGAATGAATATCTTAGTGGTCAGAGCACTGCGACGGTTACCAAGAGGCGCAGGTTCAAATCCATGTGGTAAATTTTTTATACGTTTTCTAAAAGTGTTATTGAATAAATAAATTGTTTTTAATGTACATGACATTCATAAAGATATTCATAATATAAATTAAATAAGCAAAAAGTCATTCATTTAAAAAGATAATTATTATTTGCTAGTAAGATTTTACACTCAATAATTAATTAAAAAGAGGTTTACCTTCAATTCCTTAGTTAATAAATAAGTAACAATAGTTGTAAGTGAAGAGAAGAAAGGGGCTAGGAACACACAGACATTTCTGATGTCTATCGTAATGTTCAAGAACTGCATAACATTGTACAGGCTAGCTGATGTGACCATTAGTCCAGGGTAAATGGTACCTAAAAGAACAGTTATAATATGAAGGCAAAGTGATACTAGCTGCTTTATGACTCTAGCCAAACAATTTGTCAATTAATGAAAATTGGGCCATAAATTATATCTCCTTTACCATAATATACATAGATTCCTAGCTTATGTTATTATATACAAATATTATAAAGTACAAAAATATTCTCCTAGTTCTAGTTTCTCACCAGCTTTTCTCAGCAGAACTGCCTTCCAAGCCTGTGTTAGCTTTATATCTAATTTCAACAATTCAAGACTATAAAAAGTCTATTTAATAAAGAATATTTTGAATTGATCATGTGACAATGTTATTTCCACTTATGTTAGGTAGCTCACCTTTAAAGTTTGATATACATTTAAGTTTTTTATACATACATTCTATTTATGCCAACAAAAATGCTTGTCAAGCTAAACAGCTTTTATCAAGATACCATTTTCTTTTATGGATCAGTTTAATTGTAAACATAAACTACTCATTATACTTAAGAAAATTTGCTAAGTACTATTTATCTATTGCTTATCTTATAATAAAGAAATCTATCCAATACTTCCTTTGCTTAGAGTATGTAAACAGACATCTTAAAATCAAAGGTTCAGAGTCTACACCTAATTTTTCATCAACTTTAATTATTTTTTTATGATATGATTTTTATGATCACTTTACTTCTACTTAATATAGTATAGATTATTATAATAAATTACTTACCACCAATAATACGGCCTAGGGGATACCATGCTCTATCATCAAACCAATTGTGAAATTTATAAAAACCCTCCTCTGTAAGAAACCGTGTTGTTCTGTAGTTGAAATAAGGATCAAACTCGTGTATCACGCTCTCAAATCGTAAAACCGAGAAAAGACGAGTTGCAAACGCTGAAAAGCAAATATTACAAGTTATATTTATTTACCTAAAAGTAGTAAAAATACAAAACTAAAGGTAGCATATCAAATTGTTCTATCTTTACTTAAACGTTTGTCAGCATGCTAGTCGCCATCGCTATCGCAGTTGGACCACGTCAGTCGAAAACAAACATAAAAAGATTCTAACTATTAAAATGAGTTTCTGTTTAATGTAATAAGAGTTCAAATAAAATTCATAATATACATTCGTATTACTTACATAAAATTGCTGCCATTGATAAAACAGCTAACTTTATGAATGTGAGTTGTTTATCAGACGTAAGCTGAGACAGCTTCGCCTTACCCTGCACCTCTACAGTCATTTTGCCTGACAATTTTTAATTATACTCTTAAAGCATAAATAAAAACAACTAGAAATAGATTAATTAACTAAGAAAATTTTCGCCGGCAACCTAACATGAATTTGCCGACCAAGCAACTTGTGTTGCCGTTTTGACGTGACATTAAATATTTGACAGTTTATAAACGGCGTGGCATTTAGAGTTGCTGTTGTTTAAAATGGAAAAATCCACTAATGTTGCTTGCTAATTTAATCATCATTGCATAATATGCATACTATTGCTTAAGCACAATTCAGTAACAAGACAGACTGTACAGTATTGTCACATACACATAACTAAATCGCACATGTAATGAAAGTTACTAATGAAAATAATTGAAAATGGGCTTGTTATCATAATCGTAGTGGAACTCTATATAGTATAATTAAAGTTACTTGTTAGTTCTTATATAGCATGTAAATACAGTAGTAAATTAAAAATTAATATTTTACTGTTTATATTATTATTCAGATTCATAATACTGCAGTGATGAGCTCAAAACTAGATTATACACGTACACCGTACAACTAACAGCATATAGCGTGTTTACAGAGTAGCACATCTTTAATGTTTGTATAATTTTTTTTATTAAATAGTGTGATAAAGGGTAAAATTTTCTAAAAACCATTACGATAAAAAAAAAATCATCTAATTACTATATAATACCTATTTAAATAATAAATTGTCATTACTCATCTGTCTTCTGTCATGTGTCATTGAGAAATTTGACAAAAGGAAGCTGTGCAAAGTTGCTAAAATAAGCTCGTTCAAGATTGCTTTTCTAGTCGTCTCATAGCTACCTTCACTTCACTGGCTTCGAAGTTAAGACTGATTTTTTTTATTATCACGTAATACGTGGGTACTTAATTTAAGTAAAATTAAATAGTTTTCATTATTGAAAAAGGGTAATATTAATAAAAACACGCCTTGAATGTTTAATAGTAGTCAGCACCTTTGCTCATGACTAATCATTTCAAAACCTAAGTTAAAGCATGATAAGTTAGAACAATTATTAATCATTTCTCATAGTTAAGTGATACAGTGATTTGACCGTGAGTTTTATGTGATGTCTGACGGAGATCCTTCACTCGAAGAAGATATTCCTAAGCCTTTGTTAGAGAGGCCTGAAGAAAATGTCTTTACGCCTAAGATAGCGACTCCTATATTTGCTGGAAGTGTAAAACTGAATCATAAGCCATCAGACGCAGCAGAAACGGAGTCCTTTCTATCAGATACCCAACGCAATGAATTTGCGCTCCAACAGCTATTCCAGGATGGAGATGGGACATTTTTCGAAGTAAATATCTTTGTAAATATATAATATAAATGAGCTACTCCTTTTGCTTATTAGACTATGTTATAGTTACATATTTTGATTACATTACAGCTTCTTTCTTTGTATATACAATACTTACTTTACTACTATACTACTCAGGTCTGATCATGGTTAACCATTTTTCTTGCTAATTTATTTTTTTTACTTAATACCTTATAAATTAAGAACTAAAAGCTTAAAAGTGGGTGATAATAAAATCTTTAAGGTCCTTTTTATCAAGTATGTATATGCTGCAATATCAAAATACATTGTTTTTGTTTTATTAAAATAAAATTTATTTAAATGTATTAATGTTTAAATTAATGCTATTTATTGATAACATAAATTTCGATGATGTTTATCTTAAATGTTTATTTAGATAGAGTATAAACTTTTCTATATTGTCTGAAATAAGCCAATAAAAGAGATATTGTCAATAATCTTTTTTGTTACTCTATAAAGAATATTTTACAGCAAATAAAGAGAAATCATTAGTAATGAAGAAAAGAGAAGGATTATGTGTATTATGATTATAGTACAATATGTTACTTCAACATGTAGATATTGTATTAATTCAATTCAATTATTCATATATTAAGGCCATTGTGGTGCAGTATCTCACAGTAAACCTAATAAGTTGTGGGCTCAATTTCATTTGATTCCCACTTAGTGAATGATTATATTTATGTTATTTTCATTTTCCCACTCTGGTAAAGGCAAAACATGGTGTTGAGTTCCACCATTCAAAACACTGTCTCAATTTACAAACGACAATTACAAAATGAAGTGTCTTGACACTAGATTCTCTCTGATTACGCTGAAAATATTGGAACCTGCTTTTTTTATTCATATATTATATTTTTTTATTTAGGTTTAATGAATAATAGACTAGATCACAATTTCTAGGACTATAGATATTTTTATTTTTATTCTTTGTTTGTAGTTCTACATAAATTAGGTAAATTTTAAACATTAGGTATTATTATAAAATAATATATATTTTTTGAATGCTTCAAGTAATTTAATATATACAATACAAACCATTTTTATAAATGTGTTTTAGAAAAATGAGTTAATTAAAGTAATTGTTTCCATTGTATTTTAAAAAATTTAAATCTCAAAGGATTTAAGTTAATTGTCATATGTGGTACTTAGTGTGTACTTCATACATTTGTATGTAGCTTATTATGTCAGTAATAAAAATATTTAGTTGCAAAGCCAATTTCAAGTTTAGAGGTTGTGTTATCTTAGTTAAATATTTATAAAAAAAAAATTCTTTGTGTTAAAATAAGCTTTTTGTTAGTTGAAAATAATTATATGGCCCCTTTAAATCTTTATTTTTATTATTTACTTTTATAATATTGTTGTTACTAAAATTAATTGTGAGTGTAATTTGAAATATCTAAAATAGAAAGGTTATTGTATCCCTTATGTAATGCAATTACGAATTACTAAGTAATATCATCATTGAAAATGTTACTTATTACTGATATAAGGTAAAAAAAGCACTTAATTAGTTAAAAATGGGCTATTTTGTTCCCATTACAACATAACTGAGATAAATAGCCAAAATAAAATCTCTTATCAATTTTATTATATAATACAAAACAGATATGCTTGTAAAGTATGGTAGTTTGGTATGGATGCTAATCAAACAGTCAAATGATTCAGACTGCTAAGACGGTGTAAACGCTCAAGGTCAGTAGTTTCTTTTGATTTTTCTAACAGTGCAGTCCTTTTAACTGTTCACATTATGATCGCACGTTGTTTCATTGAAGTGATATCTTACGTTTTATACGATGCCGGTGGAAATAGAGTGTTTAGAAGTCAAATGAGGTGTGGAAATTTAATAGTAAGAATATTTACTTATACTTGCTTTATATATATATAACAAAGCTAAGCAAAGATATATGCAGTAGTTAATAGTATGTGAAGTCCTTGTTTGGTTTTTTTTTATAATAATGTTTGAAACATACACTTATTCAAATTTATTATTTTAATATTTATTCTGTGTTTAAAAAGCGATAATTTAAACATTATTTATACTTCAATCAATTAGTATTTGTGATATAATTTAGTACAGTGACAAGGTTGAGCCTAATCTGTAACCTGTTCAAACTATCGACATTATAAAACGTAAAATGTGAAATGTTTGAGTGACTTTGGTTGATCTAAGTGTTTTTGGATCAGAAGGAGAAAGCGGTGGAAGAGAGGATTGCCGATTTGCAAGCAATGTCGGTGTTGAGTACGTACCAGGACAATCTGTCTCAGGATATGAACACCGATAGGTGAGTTCCAATGCCAATGACATTATATTATGTCCTGTGTAGACAACTTATCACTTAATTAAACAAATTAAATTTAAAAGTGGCAATTGTTAAGAAAAAGTGACATTTGTAGAAATTGTGTATCCACGTAATAGTTGTGGGTTTAAATTCCACGCTATCAAGGTAGTGTTTGTATTTATAATGTAGGCGTTTATCGTATTTTGTTAGGTAAATTAGTTTTTGTCACCCATCATGCAATATGTGGAAGGGAAGATAACTGAACGTATATCTTTGTCTAAGAAAGTAGAAATGCTGGAGATGCTATATAAAATATGTTTTTTTTATTAATAAATACTCAGACGGCTACTGTTCTTTATTCTGACGATGTGTGTATGCGGGTGTGTGATGTCATTGGTCTTTGTTTCGTGTGTCGCATGTGTTTTTAACTGTTCATTTAACTTCATATAACATCGATGATGCGAAACTATCAAAACTTTTAACCATAGCTAATGAGGGTGATGGCCTGTGTGTAAATAAATATTACGTATTTTTTATGAGTATCGTATTTTAATTTGAGATTTTGAAGGTTTGCAATACTCAACTAATAATTAACTAAAAATAAATAATATGCATTTAGTTGAGATTGGAAATTATTATAAGTAATGAAACTCAATTAAAAATAAAATCAATACATATTTTACCGGAAATGTGATTAGTATTGTATGTATACTACAGTCGATCTCTTCGCAATCATTATGAGAGCGGGGCTTTTCAAACCAAGCTTTTAAAAGTCTCAAACATTTAATAAAAAAAATTAAATGTTTAAAACATTTAGATTTTTCAAATAATAAATCTTCGTTATTGCTTTGGATATTTAATTATTTTAAATTAAGCATTTTTTTATTGATCATATTTGTTTTGATACTGTGGTCTTTATAATGTACTTATCGATAACATTTTTAGAAAACGTATAAAAATTTGAACGCTGTTTAATCTGAACCCGCGGCTCTTGGAATAATGTTAAAAAAAAGCGGATATTTATTGTAGAATACTTACGTAAAAGTGTGTATTATTTAATAGTTCATGTCATATTTGATATTTATTTGCACTTTGTTCACTACCTGCTGATATGATAAAATGAATTTAAATTAATTCTAACGGCCATTGCTAATTCACATTTCTTCTAATTCTTTAAACCGAAGAGTACTTTTAAACCGAGAGTTATTTTTCATTGACCTATAAAATATTATCATACTAAATTAGATATTCACGCCGTGAGTTTATTTAAAGCTAATCTCTTACATTTGCAAGTTTTTTTTGTGTGATTTTAAATTCATAGTTTTACGTTACCTGTACAAAGTTTTAACCAGAAAAGCTTTATTTAAACTTTATGGCTTTATATTTCTTCTTTCTTTATATTATAACTTTAAGTCGAGTGAGGCCATTGTGGCGCAGAGTATAGTGTCTGATTGTAAACGCGACGATTGTAGTTTCTATTCTTACTCGTAGAAATGATTATATTTAAATTACTTTAACTTCTCTGATCTGGTGACAAATTTAGTCACTCAAACACGTAATATCTCGGATTCGAGAGATAAAAGGATTTCGGATAGAAAGAGGACAACGGACACTAAGTTCTCTCTGTCTAAGGTAGGCAAGCTTTGAGGGAAAAAGGCTGAAAAGAAAATGAAGTTGAAAGTCAAGTGATTGTACATAAAAATTCTTACTAATAAGTTAATACTCACTGTCATATTTATAGTTAGATATGGATTATGGAACAATTAATGATTCACTTATGTATTTGCTTGTGATAATGTGAATAATGCAAAGTTTGAATAGTAAACTGGTAAACGGTCATAAGGAAAATCTATAATTAAGCTCTAATTATACTGTTCCGCGTTTAATTGTTAAGATTTTTTTTATTTAATACTACATTTTATAATAGCTACTTTAACAACGGCAAGGTCAAGCATGGTTCTGAAGAAAAATAGATTTTTCTATATAATTTTTTATGATGAAATGTTAGTGATTCAAATATGTTAGGGATCGTAGAAATGAGTATCAGCAGTTATCAAATCGTACTGACGGATAGACAGACAGAAATAAAAATATATATATTATTTTTGTTTATAGCAGAGAATTAGTGCTTTTAACTACTTTTAAATTAATCTATTTTTAACCTGATTAATCGCGTATATTATTGGTATTCGAAAATACATTTTAGAAACCCGACGTTTTGAACACTTCACAGTAGTCGGTGGTCACAGGTAGACTGGAGTGGCATTCGTCTGTCAATTGATACAATTACTATATGAAACTACTGCCAACGATTTCTTAGTTGCCTCGCGTACTGCCATGGATTCTTGCCGAATGAACTGACTGTATCTTGCTCGCTAATATGGTAGATTTAAGACCTCAAAGTTTTCAGTACTGGGTCCCAGGTGGTAGCAACTTTCCAACCGTCTTCTCTATTGAAATTAGGGTGTTTTTTTTTATTTCAATAGCCTCGCGGATGATCCTTGGGATATATCTGTTTCCCCTAGCGAGAATATGAGGTATATCAAACCTGATGTAATGGTTCTAAATTACCCGTTTGAGATAAAGGGTACAGAGTATTAAGAAAAAACATAACTAGGTTAATATTATATTTATGTTGAATTTATTTCAAACAGAGAAGGTTGTGTACTATTCCAGTATATTTTGTCAGTATGTTTGTATTTCAATAGGTATCAAAGTACACATAGAGTTAATTGCTTCTTCTTACAGTGCATTACCCTTATGTATATGAATGGATGATAAGTAATCTATGACGTCATCAATTTGCGCCTCCGTCCGTCTGCTAAGTGATGCTAGTTCATACTCTCATTTCCTTAGAAAATTAACTAAATAAAAGATAAATTTGTTACATATAAACGCCGTTATGGCGCAGTTAATTATAAACCATTAAATGCGGTTGTCTCATTTTACGCATTGTGTCCGAAAATGGAAATTATTTACTATATTTTTTAATAAGAAATTATTTTAATGACCAATATTCTCAATGATAGATGGCACCATCTACATACACTTGCTTTAATGACCTGTTGACGCGTTGCCTTAGCAACGTGTATGTTTCTTTATGCAAAAGTATATATCCATTTCTCTTATATTTTATAATTGCACGGCTTTCTATCTCGCTGTTCACAACTCATCCACTTCCACGGGTTGACTGGAAGAGATCTCTTCAAGAGATAAGTCCACCTTTGTACTTTTTGTTTGTTTATCATTTATTTTTTCTTTTTTTTTGTAAGTGCAATAAAGAATATAATATAATCATATCAAAACCATTATAGCGAATTCTCTGCACTTCTTATCCATATGAATACACTTTAACTATGTGAAATGTCATACTCAAAATAAAGCCATAAAAAATATTTTCCTTTAAGTATTTATATTATATTGAAGATATTATTATCATTTAATATAATTTTTTATGGAACTACGTACGTAGTACGTACAGCTAGCGGGTCCCTAGTAGGTATGATTAGAATTTTGTGTAACATGATGATATAAAAATATCTTTAATGTTGATAGTTGGTATTATTATCAACATTAAAGTTATTTATAAATTGTTTTGTTATACAAAATTATAATAATACTAGCAACCCGCTCGCGGTTTCGCCCACGTAAACTTTATATAGCTGTTTCGTATTTCCGGCGGCATTTTCGTAAATCAATGATATTCCTGGGAAAACTAAAAATAATAGCCTATGTCCATCCCAATACCAACTGCCAACGATTTCTTAGTATCTCTATAAAATTCATCACAAGCGGTTCAGTAGTTTGGCAGTGACACAGAAATACAGATAGAGATACTTTCGCATTTATAATATAAGTATGGATGTTGTAGCTATGAAATATAAATTGTGAAGTAAAGAAATTCCATTTTATAACTGCTTGTTATTTAGCTTATATTTATATTTTAATGACTATTTACAGACGTAAATCAAATGGAATCAATACATCGTAATTGTTACAAGGACAGGAAGTAGGCAAAATATGTAGATTACTTGTTATAGACTATTATGCAGTATTATTTCTTGTGAAATGAATATAATTTGTAAAATGAATATAATTTTAAAATTATATTCATTTTTTTATCGGATATCTAAAACAGATCCTTTAAACAATTTTCTCACTGTCCTGGTCGTCTTCGCAAGGTCAGGTTTATACCGTGAAAATGTAATATTGTCATAAAAATCCGGACACGGGGACACATTTTTATGAAATCTGACAGACGTTCCATTTTTTAACATTGATACATCGATAAAAGCGTTTTAGTATATACTTTAAGATAAAAAAAAATTGAGATATCAATTACATATATTAATCATTTAGAGGCAATGGTATGTATTATTTTTTTCAATCGCATATTTTAATGACATTTATATTTCATTAAAACTGCGTTATTTAGCTGCTTCATATTTAACTTAATTTTTTATCTTTGTGTTTGTTTACAGACATGAATCAATAGGATCAACAATATCTTAATTAGTTTGTGTTGAGTTTTAGGTGGGTTTTCATAATTTTTTCATCATTTAGATTAGATTTCGAAGTATGTAGCCATCCTGCTTCATCCAACAACTGTTAACTCACTAACCCTTTGAAACTTTGTTATATTACCTGCTAGTTACTTGTATAAATGTTATAATCGTAGAGACGTGTGGCACAATGGACTAGTGACTGACTTTAAACACGATGGTTGTGGATTCTACACTTGTCCCGGGGAGTGATTATATTTAAATTTAGTTTTATTTACCCGCTTTGGTAAGCCAAACGCAATATCTTGGGAAAATGAAGAACAAAGTGTCTTGACACTAGGTTTTCTTTACCTGCTATGCTATATGAGAAGCTAAAAAAAACCGATACAATCGTATAGAAGCAAAGCGACTAAATTTACAGGGACAATGGCAGCGAAGCATCCACTCGTCCGGCGGAAGAGTGTGAATGTGGGGAGCCTGTCCAAGATGTCAACATTAACAATGCCAAACCTAAGGCCAACCATTGCTCGTGAGTGGATTAAAATAGTGTATATGAATATGTAAAAACGTAGCCATTTTATTTTGTATAAAACATTTCACATTGTTAAAAAAATAAATCATTTATTTTTCAGTTTTATAAATGTACTACGCGTTTTTATATTGAAGAAGTAACTCACTTTCTTTCAAATCCGGCCATTTTTTTCTATACAGCTTTAGATAGATAATTATTGTGTCACTTACGTTTAACGTCACAAAGTTAAATATCAATTTAAGGCCGTAATTAATAAATTATTTTCTAAAGTAATTTAAAAACATTGAAATACATTATTAAATTTTTTTACCCTTGTTTAACTTATAATGTTAAATATAGTATTAATTACCTATAAAACTTTAACAATAAATATATAGTAGTATATAAATTGCACTCGTGATTGTTCTTGGGCTATAAAGCGTGTTTTACATTTTCAGGGATTATGTAATATCGCACATTATGCACATGCCAATAATGCACTTATAAGAGCACTATTCCATTATTTAATATTTTGGTTCGTTATTTTTTGATGAAAATAATAGAAACAAATTTTGCAAAGCTTTCTAGTAAGTAGTACATATTCCTAATATATATATATATTAGGATTATAGGTGCTCGTGGCGCAGTGGAACAGTGTCTGATTGCAGACGTGATTGGTTTTGGTTTCGATCCCCACTCGGAGGAATGATTATATTTAAAGTTATTTTCATTTCGCTCGGAATTTACGCAATTCGGGCGGAAAGTGGAGAACGGAGTGCCTTGACACTAGGTTCTCTCTGAATAGGAGGGTTTCTTTGTGGGAAAAACCGTGATGCTGAATATATATATATATATATATATATATATATATAGCGATGTATGATAGCCTTTTTACTTATGTAAATATATTTCGAGTACCTACAGTAAATATATTTTTACTCTGGTCTTGTATTAATCATACAAACTTTGTTTTAATTTTATTTTTTTAATATAAAACGTACGATGCGTCTTAGGTTGCTTACATTATCTTCATTAGAGTTTAAACAATTATCTCAAGATAAAAATATTTATCTATTACACATAATATATGCGAGGCTCTCCCTCACGTTCAAAGAGACCTGCCATTTTAACTAGTCTTTGTACTCGTATTAAGACAGTGATATACATCTCTCTTAGTTATAAAAAATATATAATAATAATAATAAATATATGGTGATATATATAGTAAGTTATGATTTTAATAAGTAATTAAATAAAAACTATTCTTTTATGTTTAGATATCAGTAGAATGCTACATGGGTATTAAGTACCAACGTACTAAAGACTAGATAAATTATGATAATACCAAAGCAAATATTGTTTAAAAATAATACCCGTATTGTGAGATTACCAGATAATTGGCCTTTATAATAGAATAAAGTTCTTTATAATACACATTTATTATAAAAACTTCTAGTTTTAAATAAATATTTGTCTTCCATTCTTCTTTTACCTATTGTTTTCAAGTTTTATTGTTTCTACAATAAATGTTGGCGTTATTGGGTTATTGATATGTCCGCTTTGTTTATGTCCCTAAGGCGAGGTGTGGTGGTAATGATTAATTTATAAGTACAGGGTTGAATGAGGTTCTTCAATTAATTGGCACTATGCATGTTTTACCCTTTAAAACTAAATTCACATACTCACTAGAAAACACATACTTATATAGTATAGATACTTTAACGTATGTCATTGGACATGAGATAGTAATGGATTCGATTCGTTTCGATATTCATACTACAAATATATTGTCGTTTGCCCGATTCGTTGCTAAAGTGGATGGAAAATGGAGAGAGGAGTGTTTTAACAGCATGTTCTCCCTATATTCACCTTTATTCGAAGAGAAGAGAAACTATAAATATTTTATCAGATACCTACGAAGATCTGACATTTTTATGTTCAGCTTCTCCAAAGAGAACCTAGTGTCCAGACTCCACTTTCTGCCTGAATTCAAGACATTGTGTATTGAGTGGCGGTTGTTAACGCCGCGCTTTGTCTTCTTCTCCAGAGCAGAGAAATGAAAATGCTCAAATAATAATCTTTTCACTGAGGGATATCTGACAAATGTTTTTTTTTATATTCAGGATCGTAATGGGCGGTATATTAAATAACCCGTCGTTGACATTTAATGACGGTGTAAGGTCTGTTGACTTTGTACTAGTATGGGAATCGGGAAAGGACGATGCTACCACACCAGAGGCGTATGCGCATAGAGAAATATTTGAGCAAAATCTGGAGAACGAGGGCTTGCAACTTGAGAAGGAAGCACCAGAGAATTTGTATGGATTGCATTTTATTAAGGTTGGTTCTTTGAATCCATAAAGTGTTAAAGTGTACTATGTAGTAATAAAGTGTTGTTGAAGACATCGTGGCACTGTGTCTAATTTTTATAATGTGATTAGTTATGGGTTCGATACCTACTAGAGGAATGATTATATTTAAATCATTTTCGCCTCCATTTTGCCTCTCTGGTATGAGAAAACACGACGGGACACCACAATTACCACATAATGCCTATCTTGCGGGATTACGGGTTTCCACCCGTATTTTGACGCTAGGTTCTCTTACTGCTATTCTTACTTATTCGATATTTTAATTGTAGATTCAAGTGTTTGTAATAAGCCTATTTCAATAAAAAATGTTTCAATAAAATATTTTTTTTTAGATTCACGCGCCATTATCCGTTCTGAAAGATTACAGTGAGGTTTTAAAACTTAGGATGCCAATGAAGGTAAGTTTTAAGTTTCTGATAATAATTTTATTTAATACAAAACGTGTTAATTTGGGGACTTATTTAAATTAGATTCTTGACATGTGTCTGTTTTATAAGCGATGTGTAGAATGGTTGTTAATGTGAGGCTGATTTAGTATAGCTTTGAATTAAATACTTAGCTTTTTATAATTATCTGTTTATTATAATTATCTTTTATTAACTTATGTATTTTTTTTATTTCTTAATAATAAATATATTATTTGTGTATGTATCACCCGTTTGTGTATTGGTTATGTTAGACTGCACACTATTATTTTTGTTTCATTTCCAATAAAATAATAAAAAAAATATAAATATCAATTTTAATTTAATAAAAGTTTTAGAATTTATATAAATAAAGGAAATTTATTGGCTTTATTAACTATTTTGTCAAATATTATGGCAATTTACAAGATTTCGTATAAAAAATTTGTACCCAATTCTTGTGTGGGAATCTATCGAAGGTCCCATGGCATAGTATGTATGATCATATCTATTTTGGGAATATATTTTGATACAATGGAACAGCGTCCTGTAAACGCGGCGGTTGTGGGTTCGATTCCCATTCGGGCAATGGTTAAATAAA
This sequence comes from Podotricha telesiphe, assembly GCA_038994665.1. Classification (NCBI taxonomy): domain Eukaryota; kingdom Metazoa; phylum Arthropoda; class Insecta; order Lepidoptera; family Nymphalidae; genus Podotricha; species Podotricha telesiphe. The sequence continues at coordinate 161,005 of JAOYRR010000048.1, forward strand.
AATATAAATATTTAATTTCTCCGTTCTTGCAAGTATAAGTGCGGTGTTGGGTCCCGCCACTCAATACTGGTGAAGATGGAGAACGTAGTGTCTGAGCACTAGGTTATCCCTGCCGACTTTGCTGTAAGCGTTAAGTGTAAAAAATTAAAAATATATATTCGTAGGAATGCAGTAAAATAAGAAAAGGTGGGCGAACGAACGCAATACTGAACGCTGCGATGTATATGTCTAAGGTATGCGGCTGTCGTGACTACGGACGTACTGCTTCGCTAACATTGCGGCTTTTACGGGAGATGTTTGGGGGCATACAGACGTGAATTTTTTCCTATGTAGATTTTATTATATATAGCTAACACTAGATTTGTTTTTTCATTTTACTACGTATTGTCACGAAACTTGGGCGATACTCACGTACATATATATAGCTTACAGAAACATATTTAGGCCTAGTTAAACAAAAAGTCAACATGTTTATTATTAAATTGAAATGATTTTATAATAAGGAAGTTTAGTATAATTTTTATACAATTAAACGTTCCAAATGCTGATTACAATTCCTGAATTCAAGAAATATCAAAACGGCAACACTATACGTTGTAAGTTTTTAACTTAAATTTAGGGATGTTCAATGTTAAAAAATCATTAGAAAGCTATCGATGTACAATAAACATCTAAAGAAAAATATCAATGTTTGCAAGTATCGATATTTCTGAGGCCATTAAATAAACAGTATTATTTTCGATTGATCATCCGTACTTCACAGTACATTTCGCCGGTACTAGGTAGATTGGCACAAGTGCAAAGGTTCCTAAATCTGTAATTTTGCCATTATTCAAAGAAAATGAATTTTTTAAGATATCCAATAGGATCGAAAATAATACTGTTTATTTAATGGCCTCGGAAATATCGATACTTGCAAACATCGATACTTTTCTTTAGATGTTTATTGTACATCGATAGCTTTCTAATGATATTTTAACATTGAACATCTCTAAATATAAGTTAAAAACTTACAACGTATAGTGTTGCCGTTTGGTAAATAAGAAATTGTCGTTATTTACTCTGTATATCTCCAAATTTGGTAAAGGTTTTGCTGTAACAGTCGCTCTATTAACATAGGTTTTTTTTTATAATAATAATATTTGATTGGTGATGGTATTTATCAGTAAGGGTGTAGTTTTTTTATTTAATTAACAATATTAAAAAACAAAATTAACCCTTTTTTTAATTTTATGTTGATGCTGTCCTATTTTCACCATTCTTTTCATATATAATGTGATCCTGTCATTGTATTTAGTATTTCTAGAAAATACATAGTTGTAAAATAAAAATAATTTTATTTACATAGCTAGTTTTTTTTTTTTTTTTTTTTTTTTTTTTTTAATCTATTTTTATTTAGGGTCTTTTTATGTAATAATACCAAAATGTCAGCCCCATCACATAGCTAGTTGAATCAAAGCATGCATACAATGCGTAAATAAAGCCGTATTTGATACCGTGCAATTAACCTAAATGTAACTTAAGTAGATAAGAATTTATTTTACTAAAAAAGGTGTAATTTTTCGCATGATTGCCATATTTATACTATTTGGTTAGTTTTATTAAAATGAGGTATTTTATAGAATTATAATTGTAGTTTTGTAACATTATTATATTATAAAAGTACGCAACGTAGTGTTCGATGCTGCCATATCACTAGAGGTATAAATAAAAAAAAGAAACCAAAAAACAAATCGAAAATAATACACAAAAATAAATTGAAATGTTTCGCTTTACAAAATGTTTCTTTTTACATTTTCAGTAATTAAAAGTAATGCTGATTTTACATTTATTAACATTTAAAATATTTTTCGTATTTGTTTTGTTTATAACCTTTTTTTCTTTAATTTCTTAGATCGCGACTAAATCTGGTTGTGTAGGTGTTTGTATCTGTGTCATGTTACTTCAAATGTCATAAAATAATATTCATACATGAACTATAGCATGTTTAATTATAAAAGTAAAATATATATAGATATAAAATATTTTTTAATTTTTGACTTTTTTATTCACATTTATAAGGCCAAAGTATAAGGGCATGAGGTTATTGGTAGATATTTGATAATATATAAATTTAAAATACAGCTTCTGTCGCATATAGCTTATTTATTTATATGTTAATGATGACTTTTATTTGAAAGCATAATTTTCAAGATGTTGTTTCTATTATTAAATGTGCCATTTACTAATGAAATATTTATACGTACTTTTAAATGTTGTTAATAATTACGAACATACATTGGTATTGTATTTTTAGTTTTCAGCTTTAAAGGATGTACATGAAAAAACAAATAGTTTCTTGGATAGAATTGAAGAATGTTGGAATAAAGTGATGTCTAAAATAAGAGTTGACCCCGGCATGTTCCCGGAGAGAAAGCATCGATTGACAGCGATATATTCTAAGGATAAGGAATATTTGTAAGTTGTTTTTTTTATTTGTTTTATTACTTTATTTACAAGCTTAAATAACTTATTACGTATTCTGTAGAATGCTTATAATCATAATAGCTTGTCATATGTCAGTATGTAACAGGCTAGTGTGGCGCAGTGGTGTAGCGTCAGACGGTGCGTGCGATAGTTGCTGGTTCGATCTCCACTCTAGAGAATGATTATATTTAAATGATTGTTGGCGCTCTATAAGCCACCGTGCTCTTCAAAATTATATTTTCTTTTTTTTTAGCTATTATGTCAGAAAGAACGGAGCGCCAAACGCCACTTCTTTGGCCTCGTCCACTGTCATTAACCTCCTCATACATGCCCTTCGGGAGGTTCTCATGCTTTTTATGCTCTGGTGTCATCGACACCGCTTTTACCTTTGCCATATTACATATAAAAAAAATACTTATTTAGAACCCGAACTACCTGGTCACGTTCTTCTTCGCCTGCCATTCTGTATACTAAAAATATTCACTTGTAATAAAGTAAATTCAACAGATTCGACACATCAGCAGAATGCTTTTGGACGCCATCAATACGTTCGCGCATAGTTCAGTTCATACTGGACAGGAAGAAGTTTTCTTTGGCGGCCAGTGACGACTTCGCCTTCGGGATTGCACGCCTAATAGCTAATAATACTTATAGTGCGGCCTATCCCTTACACGATGTGAGTAGTTGTCCGTTTCTAAGTGCCCGATTAAACTTATTAAACCGGTGATGGCGGTTCGAATACAATTCGAAAACCGGAGAACCGGAGCAAAGGCCATAGTGTCGCAGTGGGGCAGCGTTTGCCTGTATTGGATTTAGGTTCAATGCCCAATTGAGGGAATTCATCCGCTCTAGTACAAAGCGCGGTAGAGTTCCACCACTCAACGTTTTGTTACATATTCGAGTAGAATGACATTATTTGCTTGCTATGCTTAGTATGCGGGAAAAAAGACGGAGCTTACAAAAGTTAATAAATATTTTCATACATCCAAAACTATACCATCGCAATAAGACTATCTGTCTAGTCTGACTGCAAACAAGATTGGTTCGATTTCCGGTCTGAGGAATGTTTATATTTTATTTTCATTTCTTCGCTCTGATACAAGACAAACCGCGGCGTTGCGTTGAGCCACTCAACACGCAATGCCTCGAATTGCCAGGCGGGAAGTGGAGAACGCAGTGTCTGGACACTAGGTTCTCTCTGACCTGGCTATGCGGGAAAACGCGTGATAAACCGTGAAACCACCATTTTATATTTGTTAATTTACAGGGTGATCTCAAAACTCCAGGTTCAATGCGACATTTGCTTTACACTGAATGGGCGAGCGTTTCTCAATGCCTCAAATACCAACCATTGGACTATGTGAAAGACTATTTTGGTGTTAAAATAGGTAAGTTTTAAAGTATATATAGAATTTGCAATGTGAGCCTGGATTCTTCTTTATATAATGAATATTGATATATTATTTTAAATGAAACTATTTAAACCGAACTAGTTATAAAAAGTTTAAAAATGTTGTAGAGAATATAAGTTATTTTTAAATATATTTATTTTATTGTTTTAACCAGATTCAATACTATATATAACCTATTTTCATCCTTTGTTTTCCAGGTTTATATTTCGCATGGCTCGGCTTTTACACTCACATGTTAATTCCCGCGTCTCTAGTTGGACTCATATGTGTAATATACTCGGCGGCAACTGTGTTCCAAAACAAACCTAGGTAATAAATAAATAAAAACTGCTAGTTATATAGTGGAAAGTGGTGTTGTTTATGGAAGATGTGCAATGCTCAAGTAATAATTATGAAATAGTATTTAGTAGATATCCTTTAGTTTTATTTTTTGTTCGATATTTGGGAGACATTGTAGTTAGTCTTAGAAATAATTATATATTATTATTGATTCTTCTATACGGAAATGGGGCTTGCAGCATCTAAGAGCATTTTGGGAAACTTTTAGAAGCTTTTGAAATGTAGGTATATGGACTAATGATGAAGATTTCTTGGACGGAGGACGGACGTAGTATTAAGGAATATAAATAATTCCACCGAGTGGTAATCAAACCCACAACCAATCGCCTTTACTCTCGGACCCTGTCGCACTCCGACATTCATATTATATATATAAACAAAAAACTCAAAACTTGAGGCCATCGTGGCATATATATTGATTGATATATTGCATTTTTCAGCGAGGACATATGCAATTATAATTCGTCAATAAAGATGTGTCCCCAGTGCGACTATTACTGTGATTTCTGGGATTTGAAGGCGACGTGTCTTCAGTCGCGGATAACTTATCTATTTGATAATCCAACTACTGTGTTTTTTGCGATATTCATGAGTTTTTGGGGTGAGTGTATACTCGTATATAATTTTTGTAATTTATTTTATTCTTGTATTAGCTCGCGGCTTTATCCGCGTGAACGGAAGCTGTTGCGTATTTTTGCCCGCATTTTCGTAAAACAATATTTTTTTTGGAAAACGAAAAAAAAAGTGGGAGAGAAAGTAGCCTATGTTCATTCCAATATCCTTAAATATCTATATATCTATATTTCATCCCAATCGGTTCAGCGGTTTGGTCGTGATGACGTCAAAGACATACAGACAGAGATACAGTATCTTTCGTTTTAGTGTAATTAATTTTGTAAAATTATGTCTATGCAACATATTATTTATTAAAATTTTTGAACGTATAGACATATTGATTTAATATATATGCATTTTGTATCCTCTGTTACAAATAAGGTATCATAAATAATTGTGCTTTATTAAGCTACATTTAACAGCTTATACAAGTATATATTTGTAGTGAATATATATAAATTAGAAAAAAACTACAATTTAAATTACATTGAGGTCATAGTGGCGCAGTTTGGCACCGTCTGACAGTAATCTTGATTGGTTTTGGGTTCGAACCACTTGGTGGAATGATCATAAATTCATTATTTTCGCTAGCAATTTATCGCCGCTGCGATGAACTTCTGTTCAGTTGTTTTGAATTCTGGTGGAAACTGGAGGACGGAGTGTCTCGAACCCTAGGCTGGGTTTCTATGGCGAAAATTGTAATATTTAATCAAATAAATGTACAAGACGTAATATTAATAATAAATATTTTTTTATTATGATTTCATAGCTGCCTGTTTTCTGGAACTATGGAAAAGATATTCAGCGGAAATGACGCATCGTTGGGATCTAACCGGTTTCGATGTGTACGAGGAGCACCCTCGGCCTCAGTACTTAGCGCGACTAGCTCACGTCAAAAGGACACAGGTTAGTGATAAATTTACTAATTAGTAAAGTACTATTACATATATAGACACTTATAATTTATAGATGTAAGGTCTGGTGTGATGTTGGGTTTCCTTACACAGTGGCAATTTCTATATTTGAAAGATCTTTATTTATTCTTTACCCTATATTGTTATCAATATGAAAAAGAATAGTTTGTGAGTGCAGATAAAGTAAACAGCCCGGATAAGTGTAAAAAATAGAAGAATTAATTGATAAATTGACGATCAGTATTTTGATATGAGTAAAATAAATAAAATAAAATATTGCTGTAATCAGCTTGTCTATCGACACTTCTTTCCCTTTCTGTCCTTTACAATACGTGTCCATTCTGGACGAGCTGTCTTTCACATAACCTATTGCAACGTAAATAAATATTAAATTGTCACAATAATGCACTTATGTTATTAATTATATATTATGTATTTTAATTACTTAAAAAGCAAGGCTTAAGTTGCTGTTCTTCTTTAAATTTCTTTTTATGTAGCAAAAAAAAAAAAAACCAAATGAATGTTACAAAAAAAAAGTTAATTTAAAAAAAATGGTACCCAATCATAAGAGTCCCACAGCTGAACGTAGTGACTGGAGAACGAGAACCAATGGTGCCGTTCTGGAAGATGCGACTTCCGGCCACTCTCATGTCATTTAGTGTCGTGGCACTGCTGATTCTGCTCGCACTAGCCACGGTGCTGGGCGTAGTGTTGTACCGCATGTCGTTGCTCGGTGCCGCCATCTTGCGTCAACAAGAAAATGCGCTTATAACATACAGCCCGATCATGTTCACGACGGCTACGGCGGCCTGCATCAATTTAGTTTTTATATGTATATTTAATTATGTGAGTATTTAAAATATTTTATTGTACTTTTAATTTTTTTGTTTGTAATCAACGTTATTTAAAAAAAAAAAAAACATTTTTAGAGGAGGTATAAAAATATGAACGCTACGAGATTTGAACCTGCGCCGTTTGGAAACCTCCTATCGGTTTCAATTTCTTATGTGTGTGAATAACACTTTAAAAATGTTTAAAACGTTATTTTAAGTTTATTGATGACCCCGCGTTTGTACTTAATACACAAACTTTGCTTTAACTTTTTTAATTAATAAGAACCGATTGAAATGTAATAAACACTTAACGTTAAGGGAAGTTTACCATAATTCTATAGTCGGTATATAAATTGGCTTAGCCGTTTCTGAGATTAGGGTGCACAAACAAACAGACAAATAGAAAAGAAAAATAAAAATAGTTGTTTTCAGTTCTATTATGTTGATAAATGCCCCTGATAATATTTTTTTTCATATATTTTTATGTGCAGATAGCGATCAGTTACATTTTTATTATATGTAAATTTTTTTTAAAATTATTACGAGATTTAATTGCTTAGACGTATAATTTTCTTAGCGTTAAGTAGAAAGGAAACACTATTTTATTTAAAATTAATGTAATTTAAAATATATATATATATTTGTAATCACTGAATACTTATATATTTACATTTCTTTTTTCTTGTGCAGATATACCAATACCTAGCAGAATGGTTGACAGAGAAGGAGCTTTTAAGAACGCAAACAGAATTCGACGATTCGCTAACTCTCAAAATATATTTACTACAGTTTGTTAATTACTACGCATCTATATTTTACATAGCGTTTTTCAAAGGCAAGTTTGTTGGTCGCCCTGGTGACTATGTGCGGTTCTTTGGACATAGACAAGAGGAGGTAATTAAAAAATATATTTTTTCCTGCTTCACGCTCTTACCCGCATGGCAGATTAGAGAGAAACAAGTGTTAAAACACTCTGTTCTCTACTTTTTGTTTGAATTCGAGACATTGTGAGTATTGACAGGTAAGGCATAAAGCCGTGCATTGTTTGCCCAGAGCGTGGAAATTACAATAATAGTAAATACATATAATAAATTAGATTAGGCTATCGTGGCACAGTCTAAGAGCGTCAGACTGTAAACGCGAACGGATGTGGATTCGATTTTTCTACTCCACTCGGAGGAATGAATACATTTATAAAAAAAAATCTCCGCTCTGGTGCCTAAGATAAAGAGTGGTGTTGAGTTTCGCTACTCTATACGGCGGCCTTATCGTAAGACAATTAAATTCCTAGAAAAACAAAAAAGTAGGAAAAAAGTAAATGTTCATTTCATAACCTTCAAGTATCTCTATATTAAATGACATCATAATCGGTGCAGCTGTTTGGCTGTGATTATGTCACAAACAGGCAGACATACACTTAATTTCGCATTTAAAATATTAGCATGGCGCTAATGCCTCAATTATTTGGGTCTCAAATTCAACTAGATATGTTTACGATAGTTGGTTTTGTTTGTTAGTCGAGAGAGTAGCGGGTACAAATTCTGGTGATTAATTTAAACTTTGTACATATTTGCATTTGTAATATATAATAAATTGAAAATTCATATTATGTACTTTTTTGTTTCTATAAGTGTTCTCCCGGGGGCTGTCTCTTAGAACTTTCAATTCAATTGGCCATCATAATGGTGGGTAAGCAGTTCATAAATACTATAGTGGAGATGATGATGCCTTACTTTTTAAAATGGTGGAATATTATACGCGCTATTGGAAGGAAAAAAACGTAAGTATATTTTATTATTATTATTAATAATAATTTTATATGAATTTACTGGCCATGTGTGGGTACGTGCTTGTGTGAGTTCATAGGTCATATGTTACATATATAAGTGCCTCCCTGTGCGTATTGTTGATGGGATATTATTGAAATTGTTTTTTTTTTTTTATTTATTAAAACCTTAAAATTAACACGGTTGAGACTGAAGACTTAACTGTAAAACTAAACACTTGTAGACTGAAGTAAGACTCAGTGCATCTTTTTCATATATTATATAAGATATATAGTGTACAAGAGTGCGTTTGAGTGCGTGTGATGCGTATGAGTGAATGTATGCGTCTATGTGTATGTGTGTGTGCGTGCATAAGAGGCAAAGCGTCCATACAATACGAGTCCTACTGGCTTTACTTGGTAAAATAAACGGAATATACATATTATGGAACCTAGATTGTTTATATTTTTTTCTAACGCCGGTTTACTTCTGTAAAATTTCACACTTTGCCACTAGTGCGTATACAAACTCATATGCAGAGTTCTCTATTTCTAATAAAAAATATAATAACTGCTGTTATAACATGAACCATATATTTGTGTTCCAGGATAAAAAGTCCAATGCAATGGGTAAAGGATTTCAAATTAGTCGATTTCGGTAATATGGGATTGTTTCCTGAATATTTGGAAATGGGTAAGTGCAGTAATAATAGTAATTTGAGTTAACTACAGATATTTATATTAAGTGTAGATATATATATATACATATATAGTGCTACGGTGGAATAGGCGGACAGATTATTTTATTTATTGATTGTCTGTCTGATAGGCGGCCGAACACGATAAAGCGATGACTACGTAAAAGTGTCGGGTTATAACGGCAGTGGGCATGGAATTTTCCTTTGTAAAACTTTCGTTTCTAACATCGAATACATTAGTCCTATGTTATTAACTAATTTAGATTATATTGGTAAGTTTTATTTGAAGAATTTAATTAAAGTAATTGCTAAGTGAGATTTCGTACTTTATTCAACTCTCCTACTGCGGCCTTCGTAATTCATGCTTATGATATTTTTAGTCTGACATGACCTTTATATTTGTTATTTATTTGTTATATGGATATATGGATATTTGTTTCAGTATTACAATACGGTTTTGTAACGATTTTCGTAGCGGCCTTTCCTCTGGCGCCGTTATTTGCCCTTATCAATAATGTACTAGAAATGCGTCTAGATGCTAAGAAGTTTCTAACGTGTTACCGACGGCCGGTGCCTCAGCGGGTCACCGATATAGGCGTGTGGTATAGGATCCTGGACTCTATTGGGAAATTGAGTATTATTACTAATGTAAGTTTTTAAATACTTTAATATTATACAGTGAAATACTATTGCATAAGGCAATTTATAATATAAAGGGTAGAGAAAACTTAGTGGCAAGACACTTTGCTTCTGGATATTGTCATTTGAGTGAAGGAGCTAAACGCCGCGCATTGTTTTTTTATTTTTAGTCGTGCTCTCCAGTATAACCGAACTTATATCTATCACGTTTACAGACAAGTCTGCCTGTAAACGTGATAGTCGTCCTTAAGCTATTTTTTATATAAATATATAAAAATAATTCTTGGAGAAAGGCTTTATAAATTCTTATTTATTTTCCAGGGTTTTATAATAGCTTTCACATCCGAGTTCATACCACGTCTTGTATACCAGTTCACGACGGGCTCTCTCAATCAATACGTCAACCACACGCTTACAGATTTTAATATAACCGTCTTACAACACTTACCGGATTCTAAATACAATGGAACTATGTGCAGGTTGGTAGTAATCTTATAAAATAAGAATGTACTAATTTGTAGATTGTTTCCAGCATAGCAGCAGGGCATAGATGATGCCAATTGTCTAGAAGTTAAGTTTAAAATGGAGGAGTGAATATCTCAACATCTAGAAGGAAATGAGTGGTATACGAACCCACAAGCATCGCGTCTGTCGTACAGTCACGCTCTGTCCCACTGCGCTGCTATGGCCTCATCACTAACGAGAACCCAATGGCAGTAGACATTTGTCTTAATGGTGAAGAAGTGTGGCATTTGGTTAAGTGTTGATATACGAAAAAGTGTAGAAAACCAATATTTTTATTAATAAATAAATATGCATATGAAATACATATTTTATATGCATATTTATTTATTATAAAAAATACTATACACTTGACATACACGTTGCTATGGTAACGCGTATGTTACTCTAATATTGTATTGTTATAAATACTTATAATAATTATTGTGCAGTTATCCCGGTTACTGGTATTACAAAGACGGAGATGACTACGAACACTCAAATTGGTACTGGCACGTTATGGGCGCGAGATTGGCTTTTGTTGTTGTGTTCGAAGTAAGTTATTTTCTTACCAGTTTTTATTTAGTAGTTTTTTTCATATTATGTGTGTAGCATGTACTATGTCGGGTGTAAGAAAAACAGCTTTATTGAGCTGAAATTATAATATTAATACCTTTTTAATCTTGATGACAATGAAGTTACTGATGTTACAAAATGGCGGATTGCATATGTATATAATGTGTATTGAAATTATTTTTATAACTTCAATACACATTATATAGGTAATTATATGATAATACGTTTGTATAAAAAATCTTTTATTTATATTCAAGAACTGATTGATGAATCTGTTTAGTTTTATTTATGGAGCTTATAAAAATTTAAGTAAAATTAAGTTACATTATTTTATTACAGCTTCTAAATTCTAATTTCCATTTTAGAACGTTGTAGCACTAGTGATGATAATAGTTCGCTGGGCGATCCCGGACATGTCCGGGGAGCTGCGGGATCGTATCAGGCGTGAGGCGTACGTCATTAACAGCTTCATTATGGAGGAAACCCGCGCCCGGTCCTTGGCACGGACCCCGCTGCCGTCCCGCCCGCCACATGCCACCCGGGATTACCGGGATAGGGATGCTCCAGGTCTAACCACGCCCGTATAATGGTTACGGTAGGCAGTGCTTTGTTGAGAGTTGTGAGTTTGTTCATTGGGGTGTGATTTTTTTTTTATTTTTTAATGTGTGACCGTGTGTGGCATTAAATCAGCCTAGTTGTTTTTTGTATATGATTTTTATTCGGCTTAGTTTTTTAAGTGTATTTTTTTTAACATAAGAAGGTAATTGCGAGTTTCAGGGATAATTAAATATTTGCGTTTGCTTTTTAAACTGGGATCGTGACAATTTAAAGGAATGAACTTTTTTTTTTTTATATATTTAATACTCCAATGGGCAAACTCCAATATAATCCTGTGTTGTGTGTGTTGATACACTGACTGTGTGTTTGGTTCCGTTACGGCATATTGCCAACTTACGTTATGGCTATTTGTCAACTTGTGTGGCTAAACTAAATTTTGAAACATTCATTAAATCTAATTTGCAGATTTTAATGCATTTTGAGGCATATATGTGTCTGATTTTTGTTTGAGAATTTAGTTTTTTAATAAAATTACTCAATATGTGTAGTGTAATAAGAGCAGATTTAACTTCTATTTATATTAATATTTATGATAATTATTTTCACGATTAGCGTGACGCGGTGTAAATTGTAAACACGGTTGGTTGTGGGTTCGATTCCCGCTCGCGGGTATGATTATATTTTAAAATATTTCCGTTTCTTTGTTCCTTCTAGTACCTAAGACAAAGCGCGGCGTTTTAGTTTTGCTACTCAACACGCAGTGTCTCGATTTAGGGCGAAAAGTGGAGAACAGAGTGTCTTGACAATAAGTTCTCTCTGACTACTTATCTGTGCGGGAAAAAGCGTGAAGCTGTAAATAAAATAATTTTACTGTAGCAAATATTACAACATAATAGCAAACAAAATTTGCTAAAATATATATAATTATTGCTTATTATATAGACATTGTAAATAATAACATAGTTTACAGGAGTTCATTAAAACATGCTTAATTAGCTTGGCTCTTAATTTATCTATACCGGGTACATAAATTAAAAATATTTCAGCTTTTGAAAGCTTCGCTATTATATACGATTACGTGCTTTATTAGGTTTATGTGTTGTAAATCGGTAAAGTACAAAAAATTTACAAATTATTATTGACACAGCTGAGAACGCTTAAGGCCATCGTGTTGCAGGGACACAACGTTTCACTCGCAATGGTTGTGGGTTCGATCCCAACTTGAGAGAATGATTATGTTTAATTTCCATTTTTTTATTCTTCGCTCTGGTTTAATATAACGCAGCGCTAAGTACCGCCAATCAACACATTGTGTTGAATTTGGGCGGAAAGTAGAGTACGAAGTGTGGTTCTCTCTGGCTACCGTGGTCAGCGAGGAAAAGTGTACAGCAGGTCCAAGAATCACTATATAAAAAATATAAATATTTAATACTTATATTTTATTTGTGATATAATACTTATATTTTATATGAATATTATCTTTTACAGAATTGATAACTATATTTTAAGCGTTTGAAGTGCTATTCACACACTTTTGAAATTTAAAAACATATTTTAAAAAAACGTATAAAAGTTTGAATTTGGAAACAGTTCCAATTTCCTTAACACTTTAAAATGTAAAAAAATATTTAATAAATTGCATTCTCTCTTGCCAAACGATTGTTTGTAGAATAATCTTTGGGTAGCATATGCGGCTTAGCGGTCACAGCGCGCGGACGGAGGCGCGGCTTCAAATCCCGCCGCCATTTTTTATACGTTTTCTAAAAATACTAATAACTATAGGTAGTTAAGGTCTGTTTAAATAAATCCCACTCTTCATAGCATTTGGTCCTATGTAATTGTGTGTTTAATGTGTATGTTAAAATACATTGATTCACTTCTGGGTGGGCTGACCGTTATAGGAAGTTTATTAGTATAAAATTTCTTTCAAATAATTTAATTAAAGGCGCTGTATACAACTACTTTAAGTTTGAAAATTCTCAGTCTGTTTGAAAACCAGTAACAGTAAGGGATATTACGAGTTAGGTGGTTAGCTCTGTGGAAATACAAATTTTTATTTTTAGAAAAAAAATTACTATTATTATTACTATTATTATATACAGAACGTTTTATTTGTGCGACGACGTCTAATTTAGACATAACATTAGATTACATAATTTTGTACATTACAATAAGTACGTAATATCATTCTTTTGCAGAATATAAATATCTACCTACTTATATAGGCCTCAAAATACTACAGGGAACTACAATAGTAGTCAGTGTATTATGCACATACAGTGCAGTTTACTAATATGGCGGAAACTTCAATAAATGTCAAAATATTCGCAGCTGTCAATTATGTCAATGTTGAAAAAAATTAAAAATATGCAAAAATGCAATTCATTGTTACTTCTAATATTACATTATATTTGAATTTTGATTTTTTTTTATTATTGAAGTTCTTGCTTTTATTTTGTAACTAAGGCGAGCTTAATTCTAATATAGTCAGTATTATCACATATTAGCAAGTAGCAGGTTCGAGACTCAGCTGTCACGTTCATGAGTGAGTTTATTTTTTAAAAGTAATAGCATGCACCAATATGAACGACTAACACAGTAAATTGCATGGTTTTTAAATAACATATACATTTTAATCATCAATCTATTGATATACGCGTATATAAAACTCTTCCGTTATTGAGTAACTGACAGATAACGCACAGCCAAACTAAAAAAAGAAGCCTAACTAGAAAGTTGAAATTTGGTATGTAGGTTTCTTGGGAAATATAGGGGGTTTACTATTATATTTTTGAAATTCCTAAAGGAACGAAAGTCATAAATTCCAGACGAACAAAGTTGAGATTGACAGCTCGTGTCAAATATAATTACAGAGTGTACAATCATATAATCATACGAAATATAACGTTACTAAATAAGTTTTATATAAAAAAAAGTATTGAAGTAGAGTGCAGTTGAAGTTTATTTTTGTACTCTTCAATATAATATGCTTGAAGATGAAGATAATTCTTCTCTCTCACTGGCAGAATTCAAATCAAATCACTGATATAAAGTTATTTGTTTACAAATTTTATTACAATATTATTTACAAATTATATTACAACATTTTTTTAAATTTTTTTTTATATATAAACGTATACATACGGAATTATTCACCATTAACGTAATTACTTTATAATATAAACGTGCCGTACATATATTTGCATGAAACTTAATTATCATTAAACCATTACTAATATTGAATGAAAAAATATAGTTATTTTTAATTTTGTTGTTGTAATATAATTGATTCTTTTTGTTAAGAACTTAAAGAGAAAAAATAATTAATAGTAGAATTATTTCAAGCTTTCATTGCAATTATATGCTTCATATATACATATATTTAATGTGTGAAAATGAGCTTTATATTAATAGATAGGCCGGCTTTGTGCTTGTCTTTATTATATAACAATATTTATGTCAACTTCTTGACAACAACAACAAAATTTTCATAATAATTAAAAATTAAACTTTTATATGTCCTTTGTATTTGCATTTCGTCGTCGTGTAATGAATTTTTTTTTGTCGTTTTGATAGACTGCCTCTTCTTATATTACCCTAAAAACCCTTTTTTTTCTGTATAGGTGAATCAGAGTCCAATTGGAACCATTTTGCATCTCTGTCAGGATCTGACTTCGACCTGGCAGCCCATGGTGACCATCAGGATATAAGAGATTTATCTAAACACGTGGTAGCACAGCCTCCGCAAGAAAATCCTGAACCCGATCATGTTTGAACGT
Organism: Podotricha telesiphe; assembly: GCA_038994665.1. Taxonomy (NCBI): domain Eukaryota; kingdom Metazoa; phylum Arthropoda; class Insecta; order Lepidoptera; family Nymphalidae; genus Podotricha; species Podotricha telesiphe. The sequence goes on from JAOYRR010000048.1 coordinate 176,100, forward strand.
GGCAATAAGGTTTTCTTTGGAATTTATTATTTTTAGATGAATACGATAATTATTATATGAGTTTTTTGTTTGGGTTAACTTTCACGTTTTTTATGTGATATCAGATAACTGCAGTTTTTATTTCCATAAGTGATATTTAAAATGTCTCGATTATGATATTTTTTATTATATCAGCAGTTTTTGCCAATATAATATAAATGAAACCAACTTAACAATTTTTTTTTTAAATATACCTATTTTTTATTATATAGATCTGAGCCTACACTACACTATATCTTTATTTTTTTCGTTACATTTTGTTTTATTCACATATAATCTATTGGTGAGTTGGTTCGCTATAATTTAGTTCGTTCAATAATTATTTGAAATCATAATATGATAAAAAATATTTAAGAAAAAGAGAATTCTACATATATACGTATATTTAATAATATCCATTTTATTTTTGTATACTGTAACTGTAACTGTAGGATTTCAGTCGATTTCTTTCATTCGTTCATTGTCGAAGAGGCCTGATATACGAAAACTTGTACTATTAGTTCCTAAATAATAATTTTATAAATTAAGAATATTTTTTAATTTTAATATTTATAAGTATATTTTATAGTATACATATATATATATTACATGCATAGGTGGAATTCAGTCAAATTTAAAAAGTTAACGTTTATTAAGATTTTTCTTTGGCTTTTGCACATTTTAAGTGAAACTATTTTAATTGAATTAACCTCACATATACTTTGGTATTAAAAAATACAGTTTAAAAAGTCAGCGTTTCTCAAGCGCTGTAAATAGCTTGTGTGTATTGTCACAAACGTCATACTGTTAACTCCGCGATGTTCAAATTTTACAGTAGCCAAAACACATCGATCCCGCGCCCCTTGGAAACCGTCCAAGTTTCAATTTATCCAAGTCCAAGAGGCGCGGGTTCGAATCCCGCTGCGTTCAAATTTTTATACGTTTTCTAAAAAATGTTTTTCAATTTCCTAAGTGTGTAAATGACACTTTAAAAATATTAAGCACATCGATATCTGTTTTTTTTGCTATCTATGATGAATGAAGTCTTCAAACGTAATGTATATACGTATATTAAGTGTTAATTTATCATTTTAAAACAAATATTCGTATTTTTCGACTACGGATACTTTTAAGCGTTGACATTTTATATGTGTTATATATTAATATTCATATATATTTTATATTTTTTATGTGTGTATGGATAATATTAAAATATATGGATATCGCACAATTTAATGTACACTAATATTGCTATAAGAAACAAAGATTTTATTTTCTGTTAGAAAAAAATTATACGCAAAATTTTCATATTTTATAAAAAAATCATACTTAGCTGTAATGAAAGAAAAGGTTTAAATGATTTATTTCATTCCCGTTACATCATTTTGATATATATGCTTGTATATTGCAAATAACTAGGCTTTAATATAAAAAGAATCTCATATCGCATTATAGTGTATGAATATAATATTATTTACATTCACTATATTGTTTCTTTTTTTTATTTCATAACAATATTTTTATATGTATATGATTATGTTACTGTTAAAATTTCATTAATTTATAAAATTCAACATTTTTAAGGTAAAAGCTTAAAATGCAAGTCTAAAATATGGTAGCCTTATGTTAATTTGACGATACAAAAGTGCATGCAAAAGTATATTTTGAATTTGAATGTAAAGTGATACTATCTCAATACATATCACAAATTGGGAAATTACAAGATTTACCAATATAAACACTTTTACAGTAACATTTATTCTCGAAGCTACAACCAGAAATGTAGAGCTCGAAAGTTGGATACTAGTGTTCATTAGAAACAATAAATATAATTGTAGCATGTAGTCGTCCATTTTAATCGCTTAGCGTTAGTGATATGCCGTTAAATTTTGTTAAATATTATATAATCTGTAGTGTAAAGCCTAAAAGGAGAGTATTTATTGAATAATAAAATATTATTTTAAATTGCTTGGTGCTCATTTCATTTGCATTTTTAATAAAAATATTGATATACATACGATATTATATAGTAATTTTGTTACTAGCCGTTTCGTAGCTAATTTGATGTCTATAATAAATTTTACGTACCATACAATTACAGTTGTAAATTATTGTTGTTTTACAATTTTATTAGTTGTTTATTTATATTCGTAGTTGATAAATTAATATCATAAATAAATAAAAATCTCTTGTATCCAAGTAAGTAGTTTGAACATAAAAGATAAAATAGAAACTTTAAAAAAATTTCAACCTGTCGAGTTATAAACAAATATTTTATTTGTGTATTTTTATCTTAGTTTTAAAATTTTAGGGAAAAAGTGATGTTGCAAATAAATACCAAATTCGATTTCTTTGTCATTTTATCGGCTGTGTTATAAAAAAACGCATAAGTTTTTTAAGTGTTGATTGTTTTTTTTTTTGGGAATAATGTAAAAACAAAATCATGCAATATTTTATAGAGAAAATGTATAATTAAATTAATTCGCATTTTAATATTGACTAAATTGGTAATTATATAAGTAACAATTCCCAAATAATCATAAAAAAAATAAAATAACGTCATTGTATATGAAATTTGATTATTTATATGTAATTTATACCAAAGTTTGAAACAAAAGTTGCATACAATATTTTTACTTTTATTTTATATGTATTTTTGTATAGTCTATACTTATACTACATTAAGGTTTTATACTCTGTAGGGCGCTATTTGAAGGTAGCTTGTGACAAGTATTCGTGATTACTATTAAGCGTACATACTTTAGGGGAAGGCCTCTATATTATTACTGGACTGAACTCTTTTATATGCAAACGATCATTTTATATATGACGTAGTCATAAAGTAGTCTTTAGAAAAGTATATTTGGTAAAGATTGTCAAAAGCTATCTTATGTTATAATGCCCTTAAAAACACCGGAAAACATCTAATTAACACTGCCTATTGCGAACTGCGAACTGCGGGTCATAGGTTCAAATTTTATATTATAAAATATATATATATTCATAATGTAAATGACCTTGCGGTCCGATTGGACCTATAAAAAGAGGAGAATAGTAAGTTATGTCACTAGGCTATCTTATTAAATATACCCGGGAAATAAAAATGAGATAAAAGAAAGTCACAATGTTATTAGATTAAGATAAAAGGCGATCATCTCAGCTTTGAATGTTTGTTACTAAATCGGTTATCGTTAACAAATAATTTATATCGTGAAACGTTTGTATTTACAATGTTTATAAGATTATATGGAGTTTCCTGGTATTGATTGTTTTATTTTTTCCTCTATAAAAATACGTTTGTATGGTTTTTAATGAATTATGGAAATACTTTTAATCACAAAAGAGTTTTATTACCTAACATATGTAGGTGAGGATAGTTATGTATTTATTTTAAATACTTGAAGTTTTTTAAAGAATGTAACTAAATGAAAAAAGAAAAACATGAATATAGAAGTTCATTTAACATACCTCATGTTACATCCATATTTCTATAATTATTTTTGCAGCTTCATGCCATTTCCTGCATAGCAGAATAGTCAGAGAGAACCTAGTGTCAAGATACTCCGTTCTCCACTTTTGATTTTGATTGCGTTTTGAGTAGCGGAACACGACGCATTGCTTTGTCTTAAGTCCCAGAGCGGAGAAATGAAAATATTTTTAATATAATCATCCCTCCGAGTGGAAATCAAACCCACAAGCAGTTTATAGTCAGACGCTGTTCCACTGCGCCACAATGGCCCACTACATTTACAAACTCCTAATGCATATTGTTTATTTCTTATGTACTCTCCAGAGAATACTCGTTTATTCAATTCCGCCACTTACATACATACACACATTTTGAAAATTGGGCTGAATGTTGAGAACGGACTGTTACTATAACTATACTAGTAACCATACCAAAAATCATTAATTTCTGTTCAGTAGTTTCTGCGTGATTGACACCCAAAGTAAAAGACAAAAAATTCTACTGATTGTTTTTTTCGCTTCTGTTATCGATATATTAACGAACCCAAATGATTCTTTTCTAAAATATTTCATGTACAGAATTGACTTTTAACACTAGCTTCTCAAAAATTTTGAAGTTAAACGGCTTTATTTACCGTAAGAACGCTTGAAATTGTCTGTTCGTAACGAGATTAAGACTATTGAATTTTGTAGACAGTCTTCTGTGTTGTTTTCAGTAAAGTGATTATTACCAATTAGTGTTTTCTTTTTAGGCTATCGTATTTTTTGTGAGTTGAACGAAATTCTTATTTGATTATTCTAATTTATATTCTCTGAAAAATATTTGGCTGAAGATATTCACATTTATTAACAATTAATGTTTAGTGACTTAATAGTCGTGACAATTGTAAGTTTAAGAACTAAAAAAAGACGGCATCTTTGAAATGGTTACATGTAAAAACATTTCAATTACAAAAACTAGATAAAAATAACAACTTCACGCTTTTAGAGAGAACCTAGTGAAAAGACACTCCGTTCTCCACTTTTCGCCCGAAATCGATACATTGCGTGCTGTGTGGAGTACCTCAACACCATGCTTAATAGAGTGGGAGAATAAAAATTATTTTGAAAATAATCATTCCTCCCAAATGGGGATCGAACCCACAACCATTCGCGTTTACATTCAGTCGTTGTCTTACTGCGCCACTCTGGCTTCAATAGAAATGGCCGCAAAAATGAAATAGATTTTTATTACATTTAAGCTAAATTATGAAAATACACAATGGGTAGACTGAAAAAGGTGGCTGGCAGCGGATGCCCGCGAGCTGCCCAGAACCGGGATGGTTGGCGCTCTATGAGGGGAGGGGGTCAATGTTCAGCTATGGACGGCGACAATCTGAGGAAAATATCTAAAAGCTAGATATGTACTGTTAGAAACTATAGTTATTAATGATTATAAAAGCTGTGACTGTTGAAAGCTTATAAAAAAGAAAGACAAAAAGAAGCTTTGAAAACATATCTCCGTTACGTGTTAAAGCACTTGAGCTTAAAGTTATGTACACTCAGGCGTTTTAATTACAAAAACTAGATTTTCATTACATTTAAAATATAAAAAATAGATATACCAATACATTTCACATGTATTGGTATGGGCACCGTTATTATCTTATTTACATACTTCTTTTATACTAAGAGTTGCAGTTTAAAAAAACCTGTTTAGATATCAATTTGTTGTTAATTTTTTTTGTAATTTGATTTTTTATTTTTGCAATTATTTCTTTCGTATAAAGAATGTCCCACACAGTTCAGCCCACAAAGTCACTGTTATATATTATTATATTTTTATACACGAATTTGTTTATAATTCTGCATGAAAGATAGACGAAAACGGTATAATTTAACGTTAATAATATATAGATTAAGTTAGTGCTCTATTTGCTAGGAAAAGTTTATGTAAATAGATTATTTAGTCTTCTTAGGCTGGAAGTTAGGCAAAAATATGTTTTGGTCTTGCCAAAGTAATTGTGTTAGAAAAAGAACTAAAAGTTGTTTCTTGATTCAGCAGAACTACTTGCAATAAATTAATATGGATTAAGAAGATTCTTAGTCGTTGGAGCTCAAGTGCTTTAATACGTAACCAAAATATGGTTTCAAAGCATTTTTTTTTCTTATTTGTCAACTTCTAACTGTCACGGCTTTTGTAACTAATAAAGCGTTACTAAAAGCATTCTCTAAGTTCATAACTACATATATTATTTAGCTAAATGTAACTAAAAACTAGTTTTTGAGACCATTTCTATTGAGGCCATCGTAGCTCAGTGGGACAGCGTCTAACTGTAAACGAGATTGTTTGTAGGTTCGATCTCTACTTGGAGGAATGATAATATTTGAAATCATTTTCATTTCGCCACTCAGCACGCAGTCTCGAGCTTTGGTGGAGAACGGAGTGTCTTGACACTGGGTTCTCTCTAACTACCTCGCTAAGCTAAAGAGAGCATAATAATAAAAACATAAATAATTACTTAATAAGGATTTAGACGATCTATTGTTTATTGGTTCCAACTCATGGTTTTTTATCCTTTACTTTGCTTTCTAATAACTTTGATACTATTTTAAAAGTTATTAAAATAATTGATAAAATTCATGATTGATTTATTAATGATTTCTTTGTTATATCTACGCATCTGCTGCATTGTAAGTGCAGTCTCAAAAACGTTATGTAACATAAATTATATTTATAAGGAAAATGAACATGGCAATATGTGTTGCGCATACACGGATAAACTAACGAGTTCAATTTTATTCATATATATATATTTTTATTCATACTATACATATGGATAACAAAATGGTAGTATTGGTCTAGGTTCTACACCACATATTTGACACATGTACAGATATTTTGTGACATTAAATATGTGAAATAACTACATATATTATTTTAAAACTATATATAATACTAGAAAATTTATGTATAAATTATCATTTTTTAACTAAATTACAGTTGCTAAATAGGACAATGCTTTTACCATGTTACCTGCTAAATAGATAACTGAAAAAAGAAATAATTATATTAATAATGGCGCAAAATAGACAATCTATCGCTAATAGGCAGTAAAATGTGCTTGGCGCGCAAATTTTAGCGTAATTTAATATAAAAAAATTATCCTTTAATTTGAGGAGGGTTCTTTCAGTTACAATAATTTCTTACATTGATAGATACCATGTCCACCCACCCACCAAGCTGCACCCAATTGCCCACAAAACAGGGTATTCAATGTGAACCTTTTGTTAAGACACTCCGTTTTCTACTGTACATTTGGAAAGATACAGGCGAAGCTAATAAGCGCGTGTTACAAATGTAAAGAACCGAGTGGCACAAAATTTAAGTTCATAATTTCAAGATGAGCGAATTTACAAAGAAATATATGTAGTCGTAATAACTAAAGTCGATACCGGTTTAATTTTTAGAAATCTTATTGAAAGTGCAATATGGAACTAATGTATTGGTTAAGCAGAAAGCCATTTAAAATTAGTTACCTTTAAAAAGGTAAAAATATTTTATAATTTCACCTAGTAATGGCTTGAGATCATCGAGGTTTTAAATTTTTCCGCTTTAGTAAGTCAAAGGCGGTGATAAGTTATTACTCATGTCTCTATGATTGGTGGAAAGTGAAGAATGAAGTGTCTTGACACTAGGTTCTCATTCAATACCTTGCTATGCGAGAAAAAACGTAAAGCTGAAAGAAATGATTTGAGATCAGAGAGAAAAAATGGTGAGTGATTTAAACTAAATATGTCAAACTTTTGCTTGTTTTCAATAAATTATATAAGTTACTTTTACAAATGTGATACTAGCGTACATCGAGATTTACTACAATATAATATCTAGTTAAGTCGCGCCGTCCCAAGCCATTGACTTCCATGGGGTCTGGACGCGATACCTCTGGCGTCGGCCTATTGGCGGCGTAGAGTCCCGGCTGGCGACGCCATCTGCCGGCTTGAGGACGATCAAGACAGTACATCCAGTGTTCCGCCGGTGGTTAGTGAAGGGTCATGGCGTCCTAGCCTTCCACACCACGCAGGTCGTCACGGGGCGTGGATGCTCGGAGTTTTTTAAAAAGTCCCCCGCTACGTTTAAAACTTGATTATCTACATACACGACAAATATAAACCAAACACGACGCGACAATAATACACTGAAACAGTATTCAAACAAAAGTTTTCGTCAAATAATAATTAAACTTTATCAATTATAGAACTGAACACTTGAATTTGTTCTTTAATTTTACACTAAATTTATATAAATATAAAGGCGCTGTCAAATTTACATAACTGTACCTACTAGAGAACCGATAGCACCTAAAATACGCGTTGCTTTAGCAATGTTATTTTGTCAAAGGATTAAATATAAATAACAAGGACAAAATTACAACGTTTAGGTAGAATAGAAATATCACCCTTAGCTTACTTTAAATTTAGCTTTACTTTTGAGTAATAATATAAATCAATGTAATTAACTGTTAAAAATTAAATGATATTAAGGAAGCCTGAAGTGTTTATATATTCGAATAAAAAAGAGTTAGGCACCTTCAAATCAGCCTTGCAAGCACCCATGTTGCGTTTTCGCACGTGTACCAGTCTTCGTAGAAACCGTGGGTATGTCACTATACAAAAGTGTGTGTGAAACACAATTGTGTGTGTAAAATTATTTCACTCACTTAATGTATTTCATATTAACTATATGTGTCAATAATAGATAGAAGTATGTACGTGTGTTGTGCCCAATTTCATACTTTTATCTCCGTACAGTTTTCGTAAAAATGGTTCCAAAGTTTGTTCCTTACATATTTAATATTTATGTTTTTATTACTAAAATTCAGTTTTTTATTATTTAACTGATCTACTCCTTGTCTAACAAATAGAGAAACGAAGATATTTTTAAATACATATACACATTTGAGGCCATCGTGCCACAATGGCTTAGCGTTTGATTAGCAGTCCCATAAAATTAAAGATTATAAGAAAATCAAACAGAATATAAAAATTATAATTGATAATGAAAACATTTTCATTTCGACAATTTCGACATTTGGAAACGGAACGCGGCGTTAAGTTCCATTACTCAATGGGCAATAGTTCGGTCATGGTTTCGGGCGGAAAGCGGAGAGCGAAATGTCTAGACACTATGACTGTTCTTCGCTACTATGCGACAAAAAAGCGTGAAGCTGTTTTTTTATACAAATTTCCATTCATGGGAATTTACGAGTAACTCACGAGCATCACAACAGGAACGAACTGAGCTACGATGTTGCTTATAACCTCACAATATCTTCGAGGTTAGTTTATCTATATAAATTGATTTCAGGTACATCGATAATTTTGATAATAACAAATTTACGCTAATTTAATCCGCTTAAGCTTAATCTTTAAACAATAAATCCTGATTATTTTGATAAAATATATACACTTGAGATACTAAATTGTTTTATTTACTTATATTTTTGCAAATATTATAGTTGTAACAAATTTACTGGTAAAGAATTTTACCTGCTCTGGAAAGACAGAGCGCGGCGTTGACTTTCACCATTCAAGGCGGAATGTGTTTTTGAATTTGTAGATGAATTTTTGGCAGGAAAAGCGATAAAATGAAGAAAAATGTAAATTATATTTTAGAATATAATTATTTATAAACCCTTTTCAAATTACATTTTAATTTTGATTTAAATCTTGATTAGAACCCGTGTCCTCTAAATGTGTCGTTAGCCATAAACGTACTTTGCTAGTTTTTAAATATTTATGATGAAGGTTTTGTTAGCGTTAACTGTAGAAAGCTTTTTATAAAGTTATATATAACTACAATTTTACTCCATTAGGAAGAGTGTACATGAGATGAGAGGACGTTACTTATATAATATGTTTTAATATTGTTAATTATTTAATCAAGGTGTAGTGGAGCTGTAACTGTAACCGCGATGGGTTGTAGGTTCAATTCCCACTTGGAGGAGTGATTGTAATTTTATTATTTTCATTTATCTGCTCTGATGGACAAGACAAAATCGAAAAGTCAAGTCAATTATAGGCGTGAATTCATTTCAATAGAACACAAAATAATAATCGAATAAATAAATGAAATCATGTAAAATATTATATAATTTCTGATAAATATTACTTTCATAAGAACATATGGATAATAGCGTTCGATGTGTTTAGTGATATCACATTTAAACAATGTTTTGATCTCAGCCTGGCTCAGACAGTCTCATGCACGTGGCGGAACCGGCAACATGTCAAATTTGTAAAGCCCAACTTATTTAATTAAGAGTTTTATCATAAAACCTACAGTTTAAAGTGAGTGGTAACAAAATGTGGAATTAATTGTGAATTTTCATGGAACTGTTAAATATAGTTTAGGTAAGCCTATACTTAGTTTAATTTAGTATATTAAGAATTTATTCGAAATATGATTTTATATCATTTTACTATTTGCAAGTACTTCGTATTCTGCGTTACTAATTTGGAATAAGTACCAAAATGTTACCTACTTATGTGTGTTTAGTATGTATTTATCCAAATATCAGTATAAGAAAATATTGTAACGCTATTTTGACCAACTCCTCCTCCTCCAACTCCTCCTCCACCTCCTTTACGTTCCGATTTTCTTAAAATTTTTCTCATACATACTACATAGTTCGAGATACGATCAACACTGTATTTTCATACCATCAACCTCTTAACGAGACAACCAGGATAGTGAGGGAATAATACAAAGTATATTTCTTTTAGTTTCTATTTTAGTGTAAATACAAAAAAATCTTGACGTCATACATGTCGTGAGTTCTTCATCCGATTGGTCCAGAAACCGCTATCTTTATGTGATATCATTCATTAATATTATAATTGTATTAAAAATACTGAATACAAAAATAGGCAGAATTGATTTGATTTTTATGCGGGACTCCGTTCTCCACTCTCCGCTCGAATTGGAGACTTGCGAGAAGATTGCGTATTGAGTGCCGTCAGCGCCGCCCTGTATATTATTCATCAGAGTGCAGAAATGAAACCCAGATAAATTATTCCACCGGATGGGACGCGAACCCACAACCAATCGCATCTACAGTAAGACGATGTCCCACTGAACCCCGATGGCCTCTGAACATATTAGTAGTTTAAAATGAATACACTTTACCATAACAAATAATACAAGTAGCTCATTGTCCGCTATGAATTGGCTATATAAATTGAGCTGACTTGGTTGAAACTATTTTACAAATATTATCTTTAATTTAAAAGGAATTCTAATTTAAAATACATCATAGTATGTAGATGTAGAAGTTTTCAACGAAAAAGTCTTTATCTATATACGAAGAGTGCAATTAAGTCGTGGGAGTAAAAAGTAAAGCATCGATTAGAAAATTCTCAGAACAAGCATTAAAGTTATCTGAAGTTAATTGTAAATGAAGATGAGCTTCTTAATGTTACATTTATGTTAATATGTGTAGACTTGGGTTGAACCATGGCTTTTTCTTCAAGAATAGGGTTCTTTCATACTTTTATAATACAACTACTGCATGTGCGGGTTTCGTAAGTTAATTTTTTTTCACTGTATGTAGTAAAAAAAAATATTGAATATTCTTTATTGTATAATAGAGAGTTACAATATAATCTATATAATACAGCATTTCAACAAACAACAAAGAAACTTGGAAATAACGATTCTATAATACGCATTTCACGCTCATATAATTAATGTTTAAAAAAAGAAGCAAAGCTGGACATTGTTTACGATAGACTCTCTCTTTTCATGAAAAAATGTAACATCATTATTATAAATTAATCAGTTAAAGACCATATAGTGTACGATACCTAACTTTATCTTTTCCTTTATTATATAGATTAATTAGTATATAGATTGTAATATATATATATATTTTAAGTTCTAATTAGTTGTACATAGTTATTAAGGACAGTAAGAAAATGTTCCAATATAAAGAAATAAGTATCACCGTTGGTGATCCGCATAAATAAATAAATGAACATGCGGCCTTAACGCAGTGTGCGATCTCTTTCAGACAACCATTGGGCAAAAGAGTAAAAACCCTGAGATAAGGATGTAGAGGAAATAAATATCAAGTAGTACATATGCAGGTATAATAACCATTTGGCCCTTTTTAAAGAGTTTGTCAAACTTTAGTTTGGTTTACTATTAGGGGCAATAAATTCCACAGGTAGAGAAATTAGATAGAGAAAGAATTGATCTATAATTTTTAAAATTCGCAAAAAAATTTCTACAATGCAGTACTTTTAAGTTATAAGCTTGTAAATCGATTACTACAAAGGTATGAAATACTGACTCTCTAAACCACATACATATGTCTATTTAAATAAGTGTAGTGAGTCTTGAGTATATAATATAAAAAAAAATATGATAATGGAGATGTTGATGTGTCCGTAGTGAACCAAAGTAATTTTAAAATATATGCATATGTTATATGATTCCAAAAAAAATTTCAATGTACAATGGTCAAGTAACAGGTATTTTAATGGCAAAATAGCTGACAGTATCAATATTTTCATAGAAGCAAGAAATACTAGAGTCTCGATTACTATTTCTTTTATTATTAGTAGTTATATAACTTGTGTTTATAATGATTATGTACGGAACATCCCAAGTTCGATATTTGCTTAATTAAGATTTAAGATCTAAATCTGAAGAGATATTCCTAGAAAACGTATAAAAGTTTGAATGCAACTGGATTTGAATCTACGCCTCTTGGAAACCGTTCAAGCGCTCTTACCGATAAGCCGTGCGTTCTACATCCGGCTGAGTTGAAACTCTTATACGCTTATTACAATTTATTAGCTATTATTTTTGTTGTTGGCTAAAATAAATAAGTAAAGATTTCAAAATTTATTACGCCATAAAGAGGACTTTTTAACATTTTTTTAAGTGTTAATAACACTTAGGAAATTGAAAACCTTTATAAAAATTTTGAGAAAACGTATAAAAAATTTTAAAAAACGTATAAAATTTTTTAGAAAACAAATATTTATAAAACTTATGATTAGATTGAAATCCTGCTGCTTTAACATTTTTATACATTTTCTAAAATTATGTTTTTCAATATAGGGGACTCCCCTTAAAAGGGATTAAATAGAACAATATAATCGTATGAGTTTTTCTTATTAAATTTAATCTGCATAGTCGAATAATTTGGATAATTTACATATTTTCCTCGTTCATGTTATTTTTTTACACATTTACCTATAGGCATCTCTTTCTTACACAAATATGTTTGTTCTATTTCCTCAATGCCTATTTGTTACGAACTTCTATATTATGATCTTAAACGACACATAACAATAAGAAATCAGTATAAATAAAAGACTTAAGCTACAGCTTCACGTTTTTTTCTACATAGCAACTAATTGCCTACTAATAAATAATTTACAATCAGTAATGAATATGCGCTTTGAACCTCCGATTATTGCCTATATTAGACACTGTATCGTATCGTTATATAATATATATGCATATACAAGTTTTGCAACTGTAAACGCAATGTTTATGGATTTTATACCCACTGGGTATTAATATTGTTCCCATCTTTAAAATAATTTTGAATTTTGACTGAAATTGGATATCAGAGTGTCTAGTCACTATGTTCTCTCACTACCCTGCTATATGGAAAAAAGTGTGAAGCTCTTAATATATATTGTATATACAATTTTACTATTCCTTGCATAATACGTTTTCGTATAATTCCACTAGTAACTGGGAATTCTAGAGGGATATTCCTGAGTGCACAGACAAATAAAGGAAAATGGTAACGCTAGGAAATTCAACTATACATTCTATTATAGCTATTTCTTATTTCACAAGTACATATTATATGTGAGGCTATAGTGGCGCAATGGGATTGCGTCTGATTGTAAATTATATTGGTTGTGGGTTCAATCCCTGTGGTGGGAATTTTTTATACTAAAAACTTTACTAGACACTCTGATCTCCAATTCACTCTATTTTATATTTAGATTATTTTCATTTTTCCACTCTAAGACAAAGTGCGGGGTTGATTTCCGCCACTCCACACGCAATGTCTCGATTTCGAGAGAAAACTGTAGAGCGGAGTGTCTCGACACTAGGTTCTCCGGATAATATGGTAGTCAAAGATAATCTTGCGTTAAGACACTCTATTCTTCGCATTCCATTTGAATTCAGCGTGTTGAGTGGCGGAATTCATCGCCGTACTTTATTTTATCAAAACTTCAGGTATACTTACGTTTGTAATATAGGTAAACCTCTGTATTTTTTAACATTTTTAAAGTGTTAATCACACACTTATGAAATTGATAAACATATTTAGAAAACAGATCGCTTACAGTTTCCAAGAGGCGCTAGTTCGAATCCTGCTGCCTTCAATTTTTTGTTCGTTTTCAAAATAGGTCAACCTCTGGTTTGTTGAACGCTGTGGTAAGTTAGATCATTATTTTATTATGTTTAATAATTTAAACACTTTGCTGGACAAAGCAAAGCCAAACGCAGAAAGCTCAAATATGGCCCAATAGGTAAGACGCCACTAAACAAGGATATTTCGAATTGAGAACGAGAACGACTGGATTTAACTATATATATATTTATATATATATATAGGAATCCTAATATGGGTAAGAACAATACTCTCTTTTTACTCGAACAACACATACGAACAATACCAGTTCTTTTTGTTGTTTCTGTAGAGACTAGTTCATTCAGGTCTATAGAGGAAAGGTCATTCAGGTCTATAGAGGAAAGGTCATTCAGGTCTATAGAGGAAAGGTTGAACAATTAATTCAGGTCTATAGAGGAAAGGTCATTCAGGTCTATAGAGGAAAGGTTGAACAATTAAATCTAAATAAGTTAAAAAAAATACAAAAGGTTTACCATTTTTTCTATATGTTACCTCGAATGGAATGAATTGTTAGCCAAACGCTACTAATTCAAAGAATGTCTTGAGTGAGAACTTAACCTAGTTCTTAAGAGCTTAAGAAAACATCATTCTTTTGAAATTTATTAAAAGGCCTGCTTCCAAACGATATATATAAGACAATGATGTAAGTTCAACATCCCGTATAGCAGAGGCACAAAGAACCTAGTATAAGAACCCAAGTCTCAAAGTCAAAGTCAAATAAGTTTATTCAAAATAAGAACATACATGCTTAACGTCAAATAACTCGTCCCCAAGGGTGAGTCGAACTCACAAGCGTTATAAAACCGTCATATCGCGTTTAAATTGAAACGCGCTGTCCACTGCGCCACGACTCGACCAAACTCGGCTTAAACAGTATTTCATCTATAAAACAGGCAGAAAACAAAAATAATACTATGACGTATATAAAACATATATAAAAAAGCTTTTTTTGCTATGGAATACCACGATCCGGTGAGACTTTCAAATAGTTTGCGTATTATCGGCGATAAGCCTGATATTGATAAAAACATTGATATGCCAGGCATAATCTTGCTACCTACAAACACCAACGTATCTTTATGTGTATGAAAAGGTTACTGACTGTATGTATATATATATATATATATATATATATATATATATATATATATATATATATATATACTCTTTCAACTACAACATAACGATAAAATATCAATCGAGTTTCAAAAATGAAATGATTAGACACTGTTATATATAGTTCTCTCCGCTTTCCTCCTTACGAAGGAATAAGCGTGAAGCTGAAAAATATTATCAGATTTATATGCGATAAAATATCTTTAAAAAAGTGGTATGTTTTTTGTAACTATAATGACACATCATTTTATTAAAGACAAGATTGGTTTCCAATTGTAATTATTAAATCATATCATATGAGATCATCGTGCCGTAGTAAGAATAGTCTAATTTTTATATTTCCAATATTTCTCTATGGCGTTGAGACATGGACGGTTCGTCTCAAAGACTCGGCTGATGTCTCTGGTTAGAGGGCCTCGGGCGGATTGTGGACTCGGGCGGGTTATGTGGGACTCCGGACTGTCCGCCGTCAGTCCGTATAATCTCACACACCTCACCTCAGTCCTCAGACCACGGGAACAAACACAAGGTACCCTATGCTATCCAGCCTACATGCAAAAAATCAATCGATCAATTATAAAAAAAGAGAAACAAACATGCATTTTCGTTAGATAAAATTTTAACATTCCTTTGTTTTATTTTTATCCATTTTGGCGTCACATCAGATACAAATATATATGAAAATTATATTCTTATTTTATGTTACAATTTTGTATTTACCTTGACGCCTATTATTATGTGTAGTTGTGGAAATTGATATACATAAGTAAATATTTCTAATTACACAGCTTACTTGAAGTGAGTCATCACAAATAAATATTATCGGTAACTAAAATATGAATTGCCATATTGCAACATCCATGAATTCATTCGTGTTCTTCTTTATTTAGTTGAATATTTTGATATACTAGTTAAATCGTTGATGAGTAAAATATACGTTCCCTTAGTAGTTCACGTTACTTTATATAAAGTGTTTGTTAAGCATTACCTTGTGTTTGATATATGCTTTTACACAATACCGTGTATGTGATATTGGTTATAAATATCTACGGATTTATAGTTACGGATCGTGAACCTAAAATTGAACACCTGCATAATAAAAACAAATATGTTTAATTTAATAAAGTTTACAGGGACCCCTAAATTTTCAGTATCACAAAAAAATGTGTGCGGTTCTTTGAAGTTATTTCTTTTTAAATATTTATCGTCTTGATTTAATTTCCAAGGATAAATTTTATCTGTGGTAAAGTAAGAAAATATGTTATAAACAACAATTTCGTGTAAAAAAGCAACTAAGATTGTCACTCTATTATTAGAATATATATTTTTTATAAACATAAAAAAATTTGAGCTACGATTTATCTCAAACTTTTGCTCTAGGGTGCCCTAAATAATGCTCAAAATAATAATAATTATTTGTCGTAATATTTACACAAGATAGAAGACCGCTTCAAAGAGAAGTTTTAATGAATTTATAACTTAATTTCCTGTTTAAAACGTATCGACTTTTGCCTTTAATTCCACTGAATTCCAGCTTATGTATGTAGGTGTGTACCTACAAGTATTTTTCGGAATTTTGTTTCTTTAAGATTTAAAAAATGGTTAATTAACACACTGTTTATGATATTTTGCATAGGTTAAGTTTGTATGGAGACGGAGTGCGGAAAGCAGTTTTCTTTTGTATATAATAACTATTACAGAAATACATTACATTAATAAAATAATATATTAAATACATAACTATGTGTCTGCCATACACAGTCGTATAAAGTGAAACACATATTGCTATGATAAAGCGTATTTTACACGTTGACGGAGCTAATAGTATTTCTAATTAGATCTTTGGACTCATCAAAAATATGTTTTCGAGAATTAAGAAAATTGAGTTTTACATTTTTAAATCGATTACATAATTATATTAATGTTCTTTTTAAAATACGAATAAAACCTAGGAGGTTGTCAATTCACAGACACGTATATTTTTTTATGTTGGAACACGCATAACTTTTTACAGAGTACAGTAATTTTAATAAGTCTTTTTTTAATGTATAGGATGTACTTCAAAGTTTGTTACATCATTATTTATAATAATTAATAAATTTATTATTCCTAATGGTAGATAAATAGGGAATGAATGCATATTTTTATTTTTTTATTCTGAGGAAATCTGTTACGGATACCAGTACGATTGGGGGCTCGGACGTAACCACGTCATGTGGGAGTCCGGACTGGCAAATAAGTCGTCCGTATACCCACAAAAACCTCGCGATGCTCCTCTTTGACCGCCACTAGCCAAGGCCACGGTAACCCCCAATCTTCCGTAAACCCTGGCGGCGGGAGCCATCAAGGCACTTCGTGGAGTCAAGGTTGGTAGGCACCCTCGACGGCCTGCTCAGAGTAGCGGGCGACACTCCCGCGAATTACCGCCCTCTGGCCGAATTAAGGCGGAAGGCGGTGATCTTGTGCCGGGTGGCTTGCGGTGGATGGCGAGGTTGAAGGAGGCAAGAGGCAAGGGAGGCCCCCTTGCCCGGTCCTCCGATTCCTTCTCGAGCAGCAGTATCTGAACGCGTCCCACGACCTCACGCAAACCACCCTGGCCCTCACGACAGCCGGGTGGCGGCGTTATATATCAATTCGTGGCGTTGACACCCAGGTTGGGCACACTGCCAGCGAGTGCTGGTCCATCTACTAGAGACAGTCGTCGCATGGTGCATATTCACTTAACTTATACTGAATAATATCATCTATGTGAATATTTTGTTGAAATTATCACACGTATCCGAATTCCAAGACAATACATATATGGCGACAAACCATTGTAAATATAGTATATTTATAAATTATTTAGTTTTTCATCTTTATTAGGTATCTGCAACAAATCAAAACAAAGAGACGTTGCATGTTCGAAAGGAAAAGGCGAAAATGTAGATAGCAAAGTTCACTGCTGTTTTATTTGCAACCCATCGGATGATAGTGCTACTATTTGAGTTTTTCATATCTAAATAGTTAAATCTAATTTACCCTTTGTAGTATATGCTGTGGACTCAATGACCCCACTTAAATTCAATACTACTTGACAGTTACATAAATTTTCAAATGAAACTATTTTAACCGGATTAATCGCGTATAATTTTGGTATTCGAAAATACATTTTAGAAACCGACGTTTCGAACACTTTACAGTAGTCCGTTGTCGCAGGTAGCGATATTGCAGGTAGTATAAGCTCCATTGGGTTATATGAAGGAATTTCCGTCATATGACATTGAACCTGTTACCTTTGTTAAAACCTCCCGTGTTCCTATTTTTGTAATACATGCATTATATATATACAAAATAAACCTATAAAATGAATAGATGTACAAAATGGATTTTACTATTTTATTGAAATTTTCCTAAGGTACTTAAATATTCTTAGTACTTTCTTCAGTATAGAGATATATGTACCTGCTATTATGCCTAATAATTTCTAGTACAATTCTTGACATCAAGTACACACTCTTCATTTAGTACCTCGTATCTTGTAGTGTACTGAATCGTAATAAATTTCACATAGATAGCTTTTAATCTAATGACTATATAGAAGAACATCGTTGTGCAGTGTTGCAGTGTCTGATAACAAATGCGATGGTTGTGAGTTCAATTTTTATTTGTAGGAATGATAATATTTTGATTATTTGTTTCCTCAGCCATTATATGTCATCACGGCGCATTGTTGTCGTTGGATAGCTTCTGACAGTAAACGTGATTGGTTGTAAGTTCGATTCCCTCTCGGTGGAATATTTATATTTAAAATTTAAAGAAAAATAATTCCTCGCTCTTTTAAAACAAAACCACGACGTTAGTTTCTGTCATACAATATGCAATTTTTCAAAATTGGGCAAGACGGACTAACGAAATTCTTTAATATATGCGGGTATTTAAGTAGTTCTTTTTACATTGTTGTTTTCATTTATATGTAAATAAAAAATCGAGTAATATCAAACTTGCTACTTTTATCATATTACATAATACCTGAATATATATAATGTTATATACACAGATATATATATACATACATATACCTGTCCGTACGTTCTTGGCAAGACAGTTTTCCTCCCGTCGCAATATCAAGCGCCATAGATTTATAGAGTCAATTTCAACCATCTATTTTATTCAATCTCTTATTATAATGACTAGACGTGAGACTATTACTTTGAGCCGACAGGAAACAGAGTAATTGTTAGCGTCTGAGACTCTAGATACGTTTCTAAGTAAATAGTTTCGATTGTAATTATTTTATGCTCAAAATGTCTTGACTTACATATGTACTTTATTTTAAGTATGACTATTATGCTATACTGCGCGTGGTTATATGACTATAATATCAGTATTAATAAGTAAAGCTTATTACTCTGTAGAAGAGTATTTAAAAGACAAAAATGTGTGGAAGTAATATGATTTGAGTTTGGTGCAGGTTAGCTACCACTGTATTAAATCATAAAATTGTAACTTTTGTATTTGAAAAGAGCAACTGTTAGCAGAATAGCGTTCCGAGCCGGTGGTAGCTTTATGGTCTTTCGACGATTTAAAAATTGCTTGCAAGAGTCTATTTGAATAAAGAATATTATGAACTATGAATTAATACGTGAAAGGAAAATAATTGACACTGTTTTGAGAAAATTATGCAAACGGAGTAGTGGCGCAGTGTGACAGCGTCGGACTGCAAAAGCGAATATGGATTTGATTGCCTATCGGGGGAATATTCAAATTATTTTCGTTTTCTCCGCTCTGGTACTTATAACAAAGCGCGGCGTTGAGTTCCGCCATTCAAGACGCAATGTTTCGAATTATGGCGGAAAACGGAGAACGGAATGTCATGACAAGTGTGAAGCTGAATAAATTAAGTGTAGATAGCATATATTTTTCATAATAATGCCTTAAAAACCAAACTTAATTTATATAAAAATCAAATTATAAATTAAAATTTATAAATTGTAACCCTTTTCTGATAACAGCTATAGACTGATCTAAAGGACGTTCCGTTTTACAAAAACCATGACAAAATTAAGCAATGAATTCATTCAAATGTCATTGTCAGACAATTGCTATATAAAACCAGCCCTTTCCTTAATTAGATTTTAGGCAGCATTACCATTATTTTATTACACGAACAAGTTAAATATATTTAACATAATCCTTGACCGCACTAAAATGTGCGAAATGTGCTGGAAATAGGACATAGTGCGGTGGAGGACTATTAAGAGAGTCGTTTGCTGTAATTGCTCTGGCAACTGAGGGCTGAATGCATTCATTTTACCTACCTATTGCTATAGGTTCTATTTCTCTATATAAACTTTAATACGCTATTTATGTAGTGTTTATTAGTATTAGCTTTTGTTTGTTGTATGTGTATTCGATTTCCACTCAGAGGAATGATTTTATATTTAACAATTAAAAAAAGTTGTGAAAAGACGTTTGTGTGCTAAAGGTTATTACCTTATCAAGGTTTTTATAAATCATAATACGCCTTGCGAATGAAATGCACGCTCCAGTCTATTTCAATGGTATCATTAATACTAATAAATCTGTAAATTAATGTATTCGGAAAAAAAAGAAATAGAAATCCCGCTGAGTTTCTTGTGCCGGTTCTTCTCAGGTCTGAGGCATTAACTTTAGTGAACCGGTGGTAAATTCTTTGACGTTAAAAAATGAAGCAATTAACTTCTTATTTTGAATAAAATGATTTCACTTTGTTTATTTACTTAATTTCCAGAGCCCTACTCTGATAAGTTAATGCATTGAATACGGATGATGGAGTGTCTTGTCACTAGGTTCTGTCTGGCTGGGGAGCTGGGTACTGCTTTGCGGGAAATACGAGACGCGTGCTTTTGCTAGCGTGCTAGCAGCAGTTTATTTTTATTTTATAAGGTAATAAAAACTTGACACATTACTCCGTTCTTAATTTTAGAGGACGCCTCTGTATTATTAGATCTATAAAATAATAATAATATAATTAATAAACTAATACCTTAGTATCTTTGCTTTACTAAAATGAATGTTATTAACCAATACATTGGTAATAATTTATAAGTTACATTCACAAATTATGATTTTAGACTTTGATATAATTAACGTCGTGACTTAAATTGCAAAATACCATTTGAACTAGTTAATTAGTAGTATAATAAAAACAAAATCTTAATAATTTGAATAAAATGGCTAAACATCTGACTTTCCCAAATCATATTGTTATTGTATACGTAAGTTATGTTCGGATATTATTAGGCTGAATTTTCCTCTCCCCTAACGCGGGAGTAATCTGTCAAAAAAGGCTGTACCGGTATACAAAGTTTTCACGTTCAATTGATTCTGGATGTGTTTGTTAACTATGATATTGTATATTATACTGCTATATATGTATGTACACACACTTGGCACACCGGTAATTCGAGACTTGTTTATTGAATGGCACGGTCTGGCATACCAGGTAAATGAAAATAATTCTAATATAATTGAAAATAATCCGTCATTTTAACAAGTTGAGATCAAACTGAGAACCATTGCTTTTACGATCAGGCGATTTCACATTGCGCCACGATGGCCTATTACATAGTAATTTACATAAAATGAATCCATGTAAGGTTTAATATACTCAGTGTCTATTTTTTGCTCGTTTATGCCAAAATTATACCTATTTATTTCGTAGTCAGAGAGAACCTAGTGACAAAACTCTCCGTTTTACATTTTCCGCCCAAAATCGACGCATTGCGTGTTGAGTGGCGGAACTCAACGCCGCGTTTTGTCTTAGGTGCCAAAGCAGAGAAATGAAAGTAATAATAATAAAATGCTTTATTGTACACCACAAGTTTACAGAGAAGAACAGAAAACAAATGGCATAAGAATATATAATGTACAGCATGCGGCCTTATCGCTAGAAGCGACCTCTGCCAGGCAACTTTAAGGTGTAGGAGTAGTAAAATCGGTGTACTCGTTTCATATAAATATATAACTACATACATATATACAAAAAAACATAAACATATAACTTAATATACAGATAACTACAAATATAAAATAATTTAAATATAATCAGACCCTCGAGTGCGATCGGACCCACAACCATCGTTACCACGGCCGAATAATTAAACAAGTACAATATAACGGAACGCAACACCGTACCTTATATACTGAATAATTCAATAGGAGTCAGGTACATATTACTAGTATGTAGCAAAATATGAAAGTTAAAAGGCATATTGCTTGTCACAAGCGGCCATTATCGAAATAAGACAAGTTTTAATCAGATAAAAGGGCATGTGGACAGTCCACTTACGTATATTAACGTCAATAACTCGATAAGTTGAGGTCGCGATGTGTTCGTTTGTTATACCAAGTGTGTGTTATTGGGGAATTTATTTGCAAAATATGTGTATATAAATAGAATACCACACAACCAACATTTCAAAAAGTTAGTAAGGACGAAACTTAATGTGTTTCCTTTTATTTTTCCTTTTCTTTTCACCCATTTGCGTAATACATAGCGGAACTTAAAGTCATAATGAAAATATCTATGAAATTACTATTAATGGGTTACTCACTTAAATTGGAACCACAATAGTAGTGTACTATCAATGCCGACTATGTCACCATTTCTTATATCTTAATTACAATTAATATACTATACTATTATACTATTCAACAAAATAATAAAGACAAGCTAATGCTTGTTCTAATGAGCTGGACTGTTCCATCAAGGTTTGCCACGATGACCAGCCATGCACTTGCCCAATGCTGGCTTCCAACCACCATGACAGCTCGTTGGTCCACCTGGTGGGATTTTGCTGTTTTGAATTACTATTTCGTCAAACTACAAACACTATTAGTAAACGTGACAGTCCTTCTTATAGAAAACGAGTTTTCGTATTATCTTTCGTTTACGTAAACTACAATATGTGAAATCTTGAAAAACATTCCAAGCGCTCTGAGCCATGCGTTCTACATCCAGCTGCCTCGAAATGCGCTTGTATTAGCTAAACACATTTTTTTTACAACTTATTTTCGTTGTTTTTTATACGTTTTCTAAATATGGTTTGTTAAAAATATGTAAAATAATACCTTTTAACGGCCGGTAGTTTCAGTATTGTCTGTAAGACTCTCGATCAGGTACAGAAGAATTTATATATAGTATACATTAGCCAGGAACACTTAAACCTTTCAGAAATATTTAAATAAAATTTGATTCAAAGAAAATATTATCATAGAGTAAAAATTGGAAAATAAACATAATTTGACTTTCATGAGCGATTTTCCAGTAAATTTGTTTCAAATCAACCAAGCTTTGATGTGATGAATATATAGAAAACGTTTTCGATAACAAAATTAGTATATAAAATTTAGATTTGAAGTTGAATGAATGCTATTTATTATAAAAAAATTTGACATTTTTTAAAGAGTTAATCACACACTTAGAAAATTGAAAAAGTATTTTAGAAAATGTATAAAAAATTCTCTTGCCAATCGATTGTTCGTAAAATAATATTTAAATAGCAGTAATTTGTAAAAATCTCTCTACAGAGACGTTAACAACAAATATGAGTTGTAATAAGCGTATAAGAATTTTAACGAAGCCGGATGTAGAACGCATGGCTTGGTCACAGCGCTTGAACGGTTTTCTAGAGGCGCGTGTTCAAATCCCGCTGCGTTCAAGTTTATACGTTTTCTAAATATATGTTTTTCAATTTTCTTAGTGTGTGAATAACAGTTTAAAAAATAAAAAAAAAGTTATTACTGTTTTCTGACAATGTTTTCGAAAACTACAACGAATGTGTTTAAAAACTACTACTGCGTTTATACTACGTAAAACTGCAGCTTACAATGAACAAGTTATTTAATTTTCGTTCATCCAGTCTCAATGTGAGGTGTATCGTCATACAGCTTAACAAATTTACTATTAAGACTTCCAAATATTAGTAATAATATTAATTATATATTTGTATTTACATTATATTATATTAGATAACATAAATGTCTCCCTTATCTGGTTTGTCAAAGTGTGGTGTTGGGTTCCGCCAGCGAGCACGCTGTGTTTTTAAAATAGACGGAAAGTATAAATTAATATATGAAAAAGGGCATTATAGTGTAGTGGCGGGATAACGCCTGACTGTAAACACAATGGTTGTGGGTTCCATGCTCACCGAGAAATTATAGAGAGATTTTATTTAATTATTAGCGACCCACACACGGCTTCGTATTTTCAGCGGCCTTTTCGTAAAAAAATCCTTGAAAAACTAAGAAAAAACGGGAGTAAAAAGCTGTTATATGTTGTTCCCAAGACTTTCAAGTATATCTATACAACATTTCATCACAATCGGTTCAACGGTCGGTAGTGATTTATCGTCAAAACAGATACATTTATAATATTAGTCACTTTTTACCATTTATAATATTAGTATGGATTTTTATTTCCCTCGTTCCGGTGTAAGTTAAAGTGCCGTTACAGGCAATTACATTCAAACTTAGTTCTCAAAAAAGCGTCAAGCAGATTTTAAAGGATGTACTAAACCTTTTAATTTTTCTTTTAAATCAAACTGAAATGAACTCAAGCAACTTAAATGTATATGAAAGAACTATTAATAGTATCTACTCAAGTAAGGCTGCAATCTTGAAAGGAGAGCCGACTCTACTTCTTAATAGTCTTGTAAACATAGAATTTACGACTGTCCACTATTTCGCTTAAATTGAACAATGAGTCGTTAGGAAGTCGTTATGTGTATTAATTTAGAAATTGAATACTTTCAATTGCTTGAAAGCCCGATGTCAATGTGCACATGACTATCTTGTAACAGAATGATGGATGGCTAGTGTACCAGATGTAGAGTTTTACCTAGAATGAATTTAAAATTCATATTTACATACATATAATAAAATGGAACCTGATCGCTGTACACGGAGATATGTAAAGAAAAATATAATTGGGTTGGTGTTTGTCAATGTAATAGAATCGAAAATAATGTGCTTTTTAACGCACGTTCGTGCCCGCTTATCTCAAGAAAGCAAACTGATTTAAATGCAGTTTCGACTATTATAGTATTTGGTAAAATTTCGATAGCAGCATTAGGAACAAAAAAAACAGATTTCAGAGTTCAAACACATTTTTAAAAAACATATAAAAAATTGTTCACAACGATATATTCGAACCCGCGCCTCTTGAAACCATCCAAGCACAGCGCTAAGCCATGCGGTTTTTATATACGGCTGTGCGGGCATTCAAATTTTTATACGTTTTCTAAAAATGTTTTAAATGTCTTAATTGTGTGAACAGTACTTTAAAAATGTAATGTACTTAAAGAAAATCTTTTCAAATATAGAAGTGATGTAGAAGTTAAATGAAACAATTAAACATTACTTAGCCGTACCTAGTCGTCTAGACGTTAATTTTTCTATACCATAGTATTATTTGGCACCCACGCTTTTTAACTACTTGAGTATAACTTATTAAATAAAGAATTGTACGTACACAAAGGTTTTAAATTTTATATGTTTATTTTGTTAAAGCGATTGTGGCGCAGTGGGTATGTCTTACTACATGCGATAGTTATAGGGTCGATTTCCACTCAAAAATGAGTATATTTAAATTATTTTTAATACACCGGGCTAGTAAAGTAAAGCACAGCTTTATTACTGTACGCACGACTTCGTCCATGTCGAATTTAAAACAAAACGCCTAAGTTGCAGCACCAGTGGAAGTCCCGTCAAAATCAATCTAGCCGTTCCAGAGATAAGCCAGAATAAACAGACAGACAGACAAAAATGGTCAAAAATGTTATTTTGGTATATGTACCGTGTATAAATAAATGTGATATGCATTTAGTAAAAAGTTGTTATTTTAATATTAAAAACAGACGCTCCAATTTTATTTATATGTATATATATAATATTTACTTTTTATGATTCAATGTCTCGATTTCTGTTTAGATTAGATTATCTCCGTCTATACTGCTATGCGGAAAAAAGCTTGCAACTGCTGCTGTTTCAATGATAATTTTGTTACTTCTAATATACAGTTTCTTACATATTTGTTATAACTTTAGCATCTACATAAATATAAATAGACGCAATCGCGGCGCAGTGTGACAGCGTTTGTATACGCGATGGTTGTGGGTTCGATGCCCACTCGGGGAAATTATTATTATATTATAACAATTATGAAATATAACACAAAAAAGAAAGGAGAGTCATATCACTATTTTCTTTGGCTACACTAGACTTCACCATTTTAAAATAAAACAAAGGATAAATTACCTTTAAAAAGCTTTACAAAAGTACATTCAGTCTATATATATAAGTTTGATTAAGCAAATTTCAATTATATAGTACCAACACTTCTTGGTTAATAGCTAGTGTAACTAAAAGCTATGTTGGGTGCAGTATAAATACCACAAGTACTTAGCTTGTTGATTAAATTTCAGATGCTATTTATAATTTATTGCTTTAACTAACATATACTTTGTCAATTAAAATGTAAAAAATATTCGTGTGAGGAGGTACTGAGGCCATAATGGCGCAGTAGGACAGCAACTGCAACTGTCGCGATTGGTTCGATTCCCATTCGGATACTCGATTTGTATTCATTTCGCCGTTACGTAAGTAAGTAACTAATACAAAGAGTGGCTTTGAGTTCCGCCACCCAAAACGCAATATCTCGATATCTGGCGGACAGTAAACAACGGAGTGTCTTGACACTAGTTTCTTTCTAATTACCCTGCTATATAGGAACAAGCGGCAAGCTGTATAAATATCCGGAATCGATGACAATGCAATTTTTTCACAGCATCAACCAAAAGTGCTTGCCAGGACTAAAGAAATAGAAGATAAAAATGAAACATTTTTAGAAAACGTATAGTTTTTTTAACGCGGCGGGACTCGACTCCGTGCCTCTTGGGAACCGTCCAAGTTCTCGGACCGCTAAGCCATGCGTCGTATATCCGGCAGCGCCGAAACTCTTATACAGTTATTACAACATATTTCTCTAAGTTGTGTTTCATATATTTTCTAAGTGTATAAATAATACTTTAAAATATAAAAAATATTTAATAAATAGCAAATCAATCAATAGTTCTCTTGGCAAATGATTGTTAATAGTAGAAATTTGTAAAAATCTCTCGCTCTTTTAAGCGTATAAACTTTAAATTTTTGAACTCAGTAATATTATTGTGATATTATTTTGTAGAAAATAAATGTTTCTGTAATAATAATAATAAAAACACTTATTCAAATCAATATTATATAACAAAATTAGAAGCCATTATAGATATTTAGATTTAATTATTGCGTAGCACGTCGCACCGCATTAGTTCTCTATTCCACTTTGTTCCCGCCGTGAATGTAAAATACTAGCTCAGTACATTGGTAATGTAATAAATGCTTATTTGTATAATATAGAAATAATTTCCATTTAATACATGGTCATATGGCAATTTTTTTTAAATACCATTTAAATTGGTGGAACCTGTAAAATGGTCAAAGTAGATCGATTACTAACAAACGAAATATTTTAAGGCTAGAAATATTTTCATATTTTTGTTTGAACTCTCTTTTTATAATGTTATATTAAATTACTTCGTTCTCTCAATTTCCTTTTTTTAAGACTATTTCTTGCCCTGAAACTTTGTTTGAGTGGATTTTATGATTTATTACTTCCATATAACTCCATGGTTATAATAACTTTTTTTAAGGTGGTAATAATATATAATTTCTTTTATTAATACGGCATTCACTTATTGTTAAGCTGATCAAATATTAATCAGATTTTCTAGATATACAATTAATATATGTCAATGGAAAACGCCCATCATGTCGAACAAGGAACAACTTTTTCTAAGGCAACCATTCCTTATTTCTTATTGCTTGATTGTTGTAATTATATTGTATTAGTTTCTATTGGATTTATATGTTTCTTTATCAGCTTATCCGAATCTATAATTTTTATATGTACACGGAAAGTGCGCATCATACAAAATTTTTATATTAATACCTTAATATAAAAATTTTCTTATTTCTTAATTTAGCTGGTCTATTAAAATTAAACACGAAGTACTCCACTTATCAAAATCAATTACAGCCTAACACCTGCCAAGGGTTAAATGCTATTTAGTTAATATTTTTATTCAAACACGTCAATTAGATCTTAAGATGTGCGGACAAAAAAAATTTATGGTAGTGAGGCTAAACACAATTTGCTTTGCCACTGTAGGACGGAAACATGGCTTGTGTTAGATCTACAGAGAGAAACGTACGACGAAAGACGAAGTCCTCTTACATACAAAATTGCCTAGAAAATATTTGCAAATTTTAATGTCCAGGGTTTTGCAGTATTCAGTTTGTCTATAACGGCAGTCTTTGATTAGTTTATTTAGGCTGCCGCTCTCTAAAGCACTAAAATTAGGCCTCATAAATTTCCATCTTGTAAGTTAAAATTTAGCTCTAGGCACGTATTAGAGATATTTATAAATAATTTCTCAGGTCAAATTAGAACCAGCTATGCCATTCAGCTAAAATTACCGGAAACAGTAAGTCAGAAACAAAAAGTACTTTTGAAGTTGTTCAACGACTGCAACGAAACTTATTCCATTATTGTCTTGCGGTAACTGCATGTGACGTAAAAATAAATGGGGTTTTGAACATGAAATGATATAATGAAATTGAGTGTGACCAAGATATAAAGCAAATTATCTTTTGTTTTTTTATTCAGATTTACACTTTTTCCACATAGCAGGGTAGTCAGAGAGAACCTAGTGTCAAGACACTCCGTTCCCCACTTTCATACTGAATAAGAGACATTGCGTGTTAAGTGACGGAACTCAACGCCGCATTTTGTCTTCCCATCAGAGCGGAGAAATGAAAATAATTAAACAAATTAACATAATAATTTAATTGAGTGATATTCGAATTCACAAAATTCACGTATACGATTGTATACGCTGTCACACTGTGCCTGCCTATGTCAGTCATGTCAGTCAGTAAGTTATAATAAATCATTTCCAAATTATTTTTTAGATAATATATATCGTTCTTTTTAAATAAAGTCATTGTTAGCATTTGTGACAAGATTTAATTTTAAAGTTTCTCGGTTTTATAGCAGTTTTATAACAGTGCAAGTTTTCATATATAAATATCAAGTATTTTATAATTTAATTTCATATTGTGATATATATGTATGGAATAGGAAAGTCAGAATACAGAATAAAAGGTTTTTTTTCGAATTTGAGGTTGCTGTTGATTGAAAGGGGGGCCCTTTCAATCAACGGGTGTTGGTGAATTGCGGGTGTTGGGGGAAAGGGGTAATGTGTCCCTCCTGGGCTAACGCCCTTTTCACGGTGTTTTCGGTCGCAAGAGCCTCCTGTGGAACTCGAACGTTGGCTAGCGACCGTTGAACTGGTGGGGAAAATATTTTTATTAAACATTCGGTATATAGAGGATTTCTTTTTTGTAAATTATATTTGTTTTGTTTTACACATATTTATGAATGTTTTTATTACAACAAGCTGTAGTATAATTTCCAATAATTTTATCATTATATAATCTAAATTTGAAAAAACTTTCTATGGTTACACTTAAAGTCTCACGCGACAAGTACTAGCGACGGCAGACAGTATCATTCACGCTTCGCTATCACAGGCTATTGGCTGGAAGGGAAAGGGCTGACGCGAGTCTTAAATTGAACATTTTACTTTATTTTCCACTCACCCAGTGATATATCTACGCTTTATAAAATCAGGCTTATTAAATAAAAATATATATTTTTAATCCCTAAATTATTTCAGTTTAACATGTAATATATGGTAAATGATCAAACTGTTTTCATTTTGTTTTAATATAAAACCAAGAGCAGCTTTGACATTTTTTGCTTTTACTTTTTTAAATATAAGACAAATAGCATTAAAATATCTATTTTTGTTTACATATAACACACATGTATATATAAAACGAAATCTTGAAATGTTAATTTATTTTCATTTTCAAGCCTGTAGTCAATCACACGGGGCAATAGTCCGGAATGTGATTTAATATACGTCCTTAACAACTTTGCTGGAGCTCGGAACATATTTTCAGCATATTTAATCAACTTTACAGACTCAATTCGCCGTGAAGCTTCGGTAATGAACGTGCATTTTTGTTGTTTCGGTACCTTTATGTGGCTATTTGTTGTCAAAAAATGTTATAATTGATTTATCATTTTATATTATTATAGAATATTCAATAGTTTTTTTTAGTATGATTGGAGCCTTTTCGGATTTGTTATTGAATTAGGGAGGATTAGATTTATGATTTAAACAAAGTAAAATAAAAATTTTCACAATAACAAATTATTAGAAGGTAGGTAGATTTTTCACTATGTGTGCGGAAAACACATTCAAAGATATAAAAATATTAAATATTCTTTATTTTTTGCCGCCAGCCCTATGTCCAGGCCATTACATTGTAAAGGAAGGTATGATGGCTGAGGTCCAGTCACGATGACAAACTTTAACTACATTGTTCTCTCACATGTCATATAGATTTACCCGTCGCTGAACTTTATATACGAGCACTCCTTACTGGGGACGACACTTTTTTAGTTATACATTTATTTTTCAATATTCTGTCTGTAATGATTTGTTGTAAATACAAAGTTATTTTACAGTTGATTTTAGTTATTGATTAGATCTAGTTATAATCTATACATATAATAAAAATGTAATTGATCGTTGTATGTACATGAAAGATATAATAAGAGAAAAAATATCATTGGGGACTTTTATCAATGTAATAGAACCCCAAAACAATGATTTTTAATTTTCTTTTCTGTTTGCCTATGTGACTGTTTGTGCACACGCACTAAGCGTAATAGCAATCGCTAATAGCAAAAACGGCTCAACCGGTTTTAATGTAGTTTCAACTATTGTGTTTGGGTAAACTTGCCTTAACATTTAGTGTTTATTTTATTTTAATCGGTTTATAAATAAAAATACGCAATAATTTAAATTATAAATTTACGCAATGTTTGTGAGTAAGAACGCGAGCGGGCGAAAAACTAAATATGTAGTTAGCTGGAGTTAGTTTCTATATAATTCCTGTACAAAAGATTAATTATAGTGCAATCAAATTTAAGAATGTTTGTATAATTTTCGTGTAATTAAAAGAAAGACTTATTACAATTTAAAACACGTTTTATAGTATCAGTGAATGACAATTTTAATTACATAGTATACGAGTATGTGGCACATATATTGGGTAAAAGCGCATACGTGAGCGAAACACTATTATTACGAGACGCTACATGAGTACGGAACCCTAAAAATTAAAAATCCAAAATTATTTTTCTAATTAAAAAAATTATAATTGACGACTTGTAAAAAGTCAAAAGCTGTACCTTTTCATCTAACATAAAAAATGTTTTACTTTCCACCTAAACTTTGTTCGAACAAATTAGGGAGCTTTTCTTAATTTCAAATTTGAAGCTTCCATTATATCTCGTTTTGCGAACGCTTTGATATTATTTGTTTTCTAATTATAAGAGGTCTGTCGTTTACTGAAGACGGTCGTAGTTCAGTACAACCATTATATCATAAATTGGTTGGTTTACACGGCCATCTTTAAGTGTTACAAATAATATGATTTAAACTTTATATTATTTAGGATTTTAAAATTCATCCATCAGCATGAAAAGGGTTAAAAAATTCCTAGAAAATCCAAAGAATAAATTTGAAAATTAAAAACCAGACACACACTTACGCTACTTGTTACTTTAGATGAGTCTTTCGCAGATTGTTTCTAGAGACAAGTTAATATTTAAGAAACAAAAAAATACTTATATATTATAGTGGCACATTGGGACACCGCATGAATGTAAACGTGATTATCGTGGGTTCGATTACCACTTGCAATGATTATACTTAAGTTATTTTCTTTATTCGACTCTGGTTATAAATAGATAAAGCGCGGCGTTTTTCCGCCACTCAACACGCAATGTCTCGTTGTACATATTTTGTCTGTCTGTTTTTTTTCGGCTAATCTCTGTACGGGCTTGACCGATTTTGACGGAACTTTCACTGGTGTAGTAAAAACAAGTAAGACCACTTTTATTTTAAAGTTCCACGTGGACGAAGTCGTGGGCACAGCTAGTTATAAATATGAGTATAAATTACCTAGTTAACTACTCACAGATTCTACTTAAATTTGTAGAACTATATGTTTCTACTTAAACTTGGCGTTGGGGAAAGTTAGCAATTGAAAGTTTTAATTTACCTTTTCGGCCAATGTTGAATAAAGTTTGTGTACGAAACTCTTTTATTCTATTCTAGGGTATCATTTTCTCGTGAAATTGCCACTAATTATGATTAAATATTTTTACTATTTATATTATAGCTTATCACATTAATTTTTAATTTTCGCTATCTATAATTTTTTGCCTATGATCAATCTTTTTTATGCCATCTTGGCGCAGTGGGACAGCGTTTAACTATAACGCAATTGGTTGTGGGTTTGATGTCCACTCTGAGAAATGATTATATTTAAAACTAGCTATGCCCGCGTGTCGTCTACCTATAAATTTAAAATAAAAGTAGCCTAAGTTACTTTTTGATAGCGAAAATTTCATCTAAATCAGTCCAGCTGTTCCAGAGATTGTCCGTAACAAACAGATAGACAGACAGATAAAGATAATTATACATACAATAATTTAGTAAAAAGCGGTTATTTTAATATTACAAACGAATTCTGTAAATTTATTTATTTGTATATAAATATTTTCATTTCTACATTCTACTCTACTCACTAAGACACAATGTTTCTATTTCAGGCAGCAAAGGGAGAACGGAGTGCTATGCGGGAAAAAGCGTGAAACTGCTAAAATCTATATTTTTTATTAGACAAAATACATATAACAAAATTTTAAATCACGATTGGTTTGAACCCATACATATCGAACTAAGTATTTAATTCCTTTAAGGTGACGTTTGTTTAGACACCGCCATAAGAGTTCTTAACGATTCCGTTTTCGTTGATGAAAGCCTCTCGTCGTAATGAGTGTAGCACAAATAGCTTGACCCAATTACACGGTAATTGAGCATCCGAATTTAATGTCACCTTCATTAAATTTACTTATTGAAATTTGATGAGTATAGCTATAACATGTGTGTATTTTGTATTCGACTTTGTTTATTGTTTATCATTAACAACATAAGCAATACAAAAATGAAAAAAATGCGTAAAATTCTAATATAAGCGTATAACTACGCACTAAGTACTAAGTTATTTCTTATCTATCTGCCAGTGAAAGTCCCGTCAAAATCGGTCAAGCCATACCAGAGATTAGCCGTAACAAACCGACAGACATTTACATAACATTACTAAAAACTCGCTTCACCATTTTATGTCTGAAATATAAACATTGCGTGTTGGGAGGCGGAACTCAACGCCGCTCTGTTTTAGGTAAACTAGCGCGGATAAATAGTTTTTTTTTTAATATAATCATTGGTACGAGTAGGAATGGAACCCACAACCAATCACGTTTTTGCAATTTTGATTTGGTTTACTGATTAATGTTTTTTATAGGTTACATGTTTTTATATTTTTCGTGACTTTTCATCTCCCTGGTGACTAATTACAAATAGCCAAAGTAAGCCATTTAATACTAAAAATCTGCAGCAATATAATCTAAGTGACTCTGCTACAAATAGATAATATAAAATTAATTTTGTTCTTTT
This sequence comes from Podotricha telesiphe, assembly GCA_038994665.1. NCBI lineage: Eukaryota > Metazoa > Arthropoda > Insecta > Lepidoptera > Nymphalidae > Podotricha > Podotricha telesiphe. The sequence continues at coordinate 209,857 of JAOYRR010000048.1, forward strand.
AATAATAAATGGTAGTTTCCAAATGAATGCTTGGCGTCTTATCTTACATTAAGTAAGATTTATATACTGAATAAATTTATTTTTGTCTGCTAAGCCTATAAATATGTTATGCCTATTGGCTATACATATTTTTGTTACCAATCTTCGAAATTGCCATATTGGCGCAGTGGGACAGCGTCTCATCTGCAACCAATTCCGATTCCCACTCGGGGTATGGTATTGTATTAAAATTATTTTCATTTCTAAATTGCTCAGGTAAGATAGAATTAACTGTTAAAGCCAATAAACACGCAATGTCTCGAATTCAGGCAGAAAGTGGAGAGCACAGTCTCTTGAAACTTGGGTCTCTCTGCCTACCCTGTTATGAGGGAAAGCGTAAAGACAATTTTCACTATTACATTACAAATTTACAACGTGTATAGTTATAGTTAATATTTAATAATTGGGATGTAAGAAGGGCCACCAAACACCTAAGGACCTTATCTGTAAGCTTCCAACAACGGACGAGGCTCTGGCGACCGGATCCGTAACGGAATAACCACACAAATGCTGGAATATCAAATATCAAACCTGATGACGAGCAGCAGCGTCATTGGTAGAAAATATCCAGTAGTTGCGTCCACCGCCCTTATATTTGAGCCGGTAATTGAGCAAATGAAGAAGAAGAAAAAGTTTCTAGAAATCCTACTAATATTATAAACGCGAAAGTTTGTAAGGATGTTTGTTACTCTTTCACGTAAAAACTACTGTATGGATTTGAATGAAACTTTACATTAATATAGCTTATACATCAGAATAACACATAGGCTACAAGTGTGTGAATTGTGTGAAAAAAAAAACAAAGATATTGTGTGAATTGACCAAAATATCAAGTAAGTATCTTATGTTCAAGCCATTAAAGCCAAAATAGTGAACCATTTTAATCAATAAATTAATATTATGATATATATATGCTAAATGCATATGTATACACGCTACATATACCAGAATATTATTTTTTCCTATTTTAGTGTCTGTCAGTCTGTTTTTTCCGGCTAGAGATTTCTAGAACGGCTACACCGATTTTGACGGGGCTTTCACTGGCAAATAGCTGATGTAAGATCTCCACGCGGACAAAGTCGCGGGCACAGCTAGTAACATATATGTTGACTATGAATTGACAATTATATTACAGTCCAGCTGTGTGTTACTCGTACCCACTCACCCTTTTTGCTCTGGCTCTTTTTATAATTTAATAATCCTCTCAATCTAACATATTTATCTTCTTAATCGTAGACGCGTAAACAACGCGTTGTCTTAGCAACGTGTGTGTCACTTTATACAAACGTGTATGTCAAGTCAAGTACATGGTAGTATTTGATCCTTTATCCTTCCTTTATCGATCCTTTTATTATTGAGTGACTGATATACAATATACTGCCGAAACTACTGGACGTGCAACTTTGGCATGTAGGCTCCTTAAGAAGTATAGGAGGTATATTAAGATTTTTCGAAATTCATACAAGAATATTATAAAAAACGGAATTGTATAGTGTACGCAAATAAACTTGCGGCCGACAACTCGTCATGATGATGATGTGGCTGATAAATATTACTAGCAATAACATTCAAAAGATAATCTTATAACTTTATTTTGTATTTAGTTCATGTAAGCAAGTCATACTGTCTTTCAACGTAGACTAAGAAATCTAAACAATATCGTAATATTTTCACTGAACGGATAACCAAAGGCAGATATATGAATATTTATCTTAATAATATTATGTAGAACCTATATATATTGCTTTATTTTAACCGGTAGTAAATTATTTATGAATGTTAAATAATTTACTACCGGTTCACTAAAGTTTTAGAGACATTAGAAATTTAAAGAGACATTAATTACATCTAAGGTGACGGTACTCAACGCTACCCCGTACATCAACGCCGTTTGTATACTTAATAAGGGAAAACATATGTTTTTATTAAAAAAAAAGCAGTGACCCCTAAGTGAGAACCAAACAACTGTACGAGTCAGTCAGCCTTTTCTCACTTTCGCCCTTTCGACCCTCATTCTCTACAAATATGGTGTCGCTTTTTTTTATGTAAAATCATTCCTCTAGTAGATCGAAACCAGACCCATCGGTTTTACATTCTGACGATGTCCCAATGCGTTATATCCATTTTTTGGAAGTCAAATAAGAAATGAACAGGAAATTCCCCTGTTGATGAATCCATCAGAAATATGTAATATCCTCTAGATACTATGGAATCTACCTACAGAACACATTATTCAAGGTAGGTGGAGCTTATATAACGGTAATATTTTAACCTTAGTAAAAAATATGACCCATCTTAGTAAAATTTAAGTACAAGGTTTGTTAGTCGAGAGTGAAGAATGTCTAGATATTCTCTGACCACTCCGCCGTGAGGCAAAAAGTGTGAAACGAAAGAAAAATTCTTTTCGTGGTGGAAAGATATTATTATTGGACCTCTTTATTACTTAGTGGCTTTTGCTTCGTCTGAGTAAACAAACGTCAAGCTATATCTCGTTTCACATAAGTTGATTTAAAAAAATACAGTTGTATTTATTTTCAGATTCACGCTTTTTCACGGCATCGCATGTAAAGAAAAAATCAATATAGGTAATAAGTCACTTGATTACAACAATTTAGCAGCATAGGCATAGAGCACCTAGTGTCAAGACATTCCGTTCTCTACTTTCCTCCTCAATTCGATTAAGAGCCGTGAAATAAAAATAATTTACAAATAATTATTCCAAGAGGGAATCGGGCCGAGGATCAATGGCTTGTACAGCCAGGAGCTGTCCGACTGCGTCACGATGGTCTTATCTATCTATCAAATGTTGCAACATAAAATACCCTATTACTATTCCTTACACCATTCATTTGTAAGTTTTAATGTCACACACGTCATGTCTATATCCGGCTACATCGGCTTATCAACGACGTGGGCATTTATCTATAGGGCTACCACATCGAATAATATATGTTTGACATGAAAATACCCTACGTTAATAATGGTAAATGCATTTTACCAACGAATTCATTATGGCCTAGAATCTAACGGCAATGCTAGAGTTTTAGGAGACCAAAGGATTTCCGTTAACTAGAGTTGATTGATTTTTTACATCTTCAGCATTTAATTGTGCTGTTATAAAATAATAATAATAATATATAATAATAATATTAAAGATAATTTCAATATACCTTAACAACCTCTCTTACAGAGTACAAGAAATATTAAATAAATAGAGAGAGAGACCGAGTATAGTACAAAAAATCTATGGAGACTTTGTACTTTCTGGATTTAACAAAAAATGCAGATGGGAGAGTATAAAATTTGGCATACTTAACCTTTTTTATCGAGAACTGCAGTAAGCCATTATTTTTATATACGAGTATATATAGCCGCAAGTTTATTTGCGTGCACTATAAAATGTACAATTCCGTATTTTACAATCTTCTTGTATGAATTTCGAAAAATTTAAATGTACCTCCTATACTCCTTAAGGAGCCTACATGCCAAAATTGCACGTCCAGTAGTTTCAGTATATCAGTCACCCAATAATAAAAGGAACGATAAAGGAAGGATAAAGGATCAAATACTACCATGTACTTGACATACACGTTTGTATAAAGTGACACACACGTTGCTAAGACAACGCGTTGTTTACGCATCTACGATTAAGATAAATATGTTAGATTGAGAAGATTATTGAATTATAAAAAGAGCCAGAGCACAAAGGGTGAGTGGCACAGTGGGTACGAGTAACACACAGCTGGACTGTAATATAATTGTCAATTCATAGTCAACATATATTATTTCTAGAAACTTTTTGAATTTGAACTTTGGTGTGTGTGTCGGCGCATAATTAAGCGCCATCTATTATAGTTTCAGTGGGCTATTGATTGACGCGTACCGATCGATGTATATGTATAAGCGACTTTGGTTCTTAAACTATGTTTTTAGTTTTTACTAGCTTTTATATATACTTATAACTATTAGGTATAAATTAATATAACGTTATTTAGTTCGGAAAAAAGTTGGAAAGTTGGAAATCGCTTGGAAGTTCACATCTTATCTCCAGTGGAGATAAGCAAAGCTGTCGAATTAATTACGAAAAACAACGACCGTACGCAATCTTCAAAATCCATTGACGGCTATCAGCCTATATACGTTTATACTGAGCATTGGCAACGCGCAATGTATGTGTTTTTGTTTGTGTCAAACTTATACAAAGGAATAACGGATTTCAGATTTCAGTTTTCTATGGGACTTGTTTTTGCGCGGTCGTGTTGCTCCGATGCAAAGTTGTAACTAGTTGTTCATTTCGTATATGATAAAGTGATGTGAAGTGACTTTGGTAAATAGATTTGTGTCAATTATTACAACGATCTATACTGTATTAGCTTTGCAAATAAACTTTTGCACCTTTTCTAGGTAAGTTTTATTGAACTTTTATTACGGCTTTATTATAATGATGGATGGGACGAGGTAATGGGAAGGAAATATGTATTTCCAAGGATAAGTTTATTCTGTACAGTATTTTTTGTGGTTTTACCTATGATAAACATCTAAAAGCAAATAAACGTGACATTAAAAGCTAACTGACGTGTTAACTTTGCTTTCTCGGAGCTTTAAAGAAGTTTTGTTCTAAAATATTTTTATTTGACGTAAGCTTTTCTATATATGCCGTAATTTTTTTAAATTTGTAAGTCATATTATATTGGTAGCGCAGTGAGTGGTCCGTAGCGTCTATGATAATCAGCTTGTATGTTGATTAAACTTATATTAAGCTTTTGAAAATAAATAAATAAAGGAAACTTAGATTTGGCATGTTAAAAAAAAAGTAAATATGTTTATCTGTGTTTAAAATGCTTTAAAGTGTATATAATAATTATAATTGGACAACAATATATGTTTCTAAAATTCTTACCTGTCTGTCTGTTCGAGACAATTTATAAAAAAAAAAAAAGATAGTCTAGGCAATTTATCTTCTTAAAACTATAATATAATTCAGGTTTATTTTAAAGAATTACTTCACATGCACACAAATTACTATTTATTATATACCCAATATATTTTTGGCTTCAATAAACAGTAAAATCATTGTATTTAATTATATTAGTGACACTATGGTGGCCCAGCGGTATATCCGACTGTTAACGTTTGTAGGTTCAAACCCCGCAGGGCAGTGATTCCATGTTTCTGACTATTTTCATTTCCTGGTAAGGGCTAAGACGAAGACGATTTCCGCTACTTAAAACAAAACGTCTCGAATTTGGGTGGAAAGCAGGGAATAAAGCGTTATGAAACTAGGGTGTTTTCTGCCGACCCTGCTAAGCGGGATAAAAATCATGGCGGACCAAATATGGATCATATACTCGTAAATGTCATAAAATACATAACGTTCAGTTCTTTATTACAATTTGGATAAAATTAAAGTGGAAGAAATTTATCGTTCGGGTCTCTCTGTATACTAATAAGGCGTTGCTTTTAATTCCACCGCTCAATACGCAATGTCTATGTCAGGCGGAAAGTGGAGAACGGAGTGTGGTGGCACTAGGTTCTCTCTACCCTGCTGAAAACCCGGAGGAAAAAGTTACTTTCTTTTAGGTAATGTTTTTTTCTAATATAAGCCTTCGGGGAATGGAATGTGCTACCATTAAGTTTATACTAAGTGAACTTCTAGACGCACCAAAGCACACACATCGCAAATTTTTAAAAATGACAAAATTTAAACTTTTCATGGTTGAATATCGAGTTTAAAAAACTGTATTTGATGCGTAAAATAACGATTTTGAAATTCAAAACATATATACGGAAGGAATTCATCAAATTCATTAGGCACATCTTATGTACGTATAAATATCCGTATATATTTGATTTAATTATATACTATAATGCCTAATAATTAGCTTGGATCACGATTTCAATTATTATCATTTGTCTAAGCAAGATGACGCTACGTTATACGACGGCACACATAAATCAAAGACATTATAATTATCGTCTAGTTTTCTACGCAAAATATGTGTATTATGATACAATTTTGTTATTGGAAGATAATTAGTTTAATTTAGTGCAAATAATAGAAGTATTTATACGTCTGCATTATCGATTTTCATTATTTTTTATACTTATAAGATTATTGTCGTATTTTAAATGTAAAATAATAATCTATTCAGATATTAAGAAAGTGTTAATTAATATAAATATAAGAATAAAAAAATTAGCTGCCTTTATCCCATATGGTGAGCATAGAAAACATGGTGTTAAGTCACTCATTTCTCCACTTTCTGCTCTAATTTCAGACATTGAGTAGCATAACTCAACCGCGACGCCGCGCCTTATCTAGAGCAGTGAAACGAAAATAATGTGTTTACAGTAAGACTGTGTTTAATGACAGCAAGACAATATCATTTTTTTTTAATGTTTTGTTTTAACTATTTACTTAATGTTTCCAGTTTCAACGTTCGCGCTGTAACGAGCACATTTCTGCAAAATTTTATGCTTGTATGTCAGCCAGTTTTCGATTATTTCATCATACCTGATGAAATAAATAAAAATGTCGGATACTGTTATTATTTGTATAAGAAAAATCTAAAGTATTAAAAAGATAAGATTTAATATTCAATAATTCCGAATTGTCATCAGTTGATTGAACGTCGTCGTCCATTTAGTACCGGCTAGCTTATACTCGTACTGATGGAAATTTGCTCTCAACAAAGTCATATTAATAATAAGGACTAAGTGCTACACGTAATAGATGAAAAGGTTACGCCGTAGACTTTGCTACGAAAAAGATAAAGGTAATCACACCTGTCATACCTGTAATACCTAATACCTAATTACAGGTACTAAGTAATCAAAAATGTTTTCATTTCATCAAATGTCAGTATTGTCAGTACTATTGAGAAGAGCCGGCGAGAAACTCAACAGTTGCTATATGCAATATGTTTTTATTATTGATTTTAAATTGCTCAAATGGCAAGTCTGAATTTATCTGTGGAATTTTATTATACATACGTATACCTTGTGACATGAATGATTTATTCACATTTAAAATGCGAGAACTAGCAGCAATCAGCCTAATTTTACTTCTTGTATTTACACCGTGTCTATCACTATTTTTTAAATAATCGTGTATATGTGATGCAATCGTAAGAATATCCGTTTAATAAAAAACTTCTCGCAAAGAATCCCGAGCTCCCATGCTGAAAATAGCCCACACTACTCTTTTTTGAATTACAAATACTGTTGCAATATCTGCAGCTTTGTATTGTTCTACGATAAGATACTATGAAAGTAACGAAAATAATAACAGTTCTTTCTGACTGCCCTGTACTATGCTGGAAAGAGTGTTAAGCTGTAAAATACTTAAATAGTTTCTATTTATAGCTTAAACTACCTTTCAAAAATAAAGATTAAACGATGCACAATAATATTTGATAACATTTTCTTATAGGCAAAGGAATAATAGTACAATATTACAATTTTTAATTTAAGACGTCCAATCTTTAAATGTTGCTTTCGTCCAATTCGTTTGTTCATTTCATCAAAAATGTATAACAGCGCAATAAAATTGTAATTGACTCCGATAATTAAAATAATGGGCTGAAAATTTTATTCTTTGTTATTGAAATAAAGACTTAATGTACTTAAAAATAAGTGCTAGATTGTAATGTGCATATTTGGCATATTATGTTACTAGAAGAATATTAACGAACACTGTATGGCTGAAAATGAATATTCTGCTATTGTTTATTGCTGTTTTTGTTGGCCCTAAAGGAATATAAAATTTTTTGTGAGAAATAGTGACTTTTATGATTTCATAATTTTAATAAAAACAAAAATATTTTCCCATTTTCTATTTATTTGATTAATTTATTATTAAATTGTAAAAAGGTATTCAATTTTATTAATTATCTTATATAAATAGAAAAAATCCATGTTAATCTTACAAAAATTGCATACTATGGTTAAATGTTGCCTTTACAAACTAAGTTTTTACCTTTATACGTCACTTACAGAATATATTTAGATTTTAATATGATATAACGCTAATTTAAAATGATGATATATGGATATATATTTTTTTAAATTAAAAAAAAATAAAACGAGAAAGCGGTTCCGGGTAAAAATCACTATTGCTCTATTAAGATTTCAAATGATAGATAAAGAAAGCGTAAAATACGTACTACGCCATTTGGCTATTTCAATATTGTAAGGCTATTTCAATACATTTTTGCAAAATATTGCAAAATTATGTATTTCAGGAAATTGAAACAAATTGTAGAAATCATTTGAGAGGAAAGGCCACAAAGGGACGGATATTGCAAGCAGGCGTTGTAGAGTAATGACATCTTAGAAGTGTCAAAGAATAAGAATTATAGCCTGACGAGTTTTGACTCGCAATGAACCATTACCATTTAATGTGAAGAAATTATGTGATATTGTACAGTTCACAGGTGATACCTAAAAAAGTTACGTGTTAGTGCGTTGTCGTGGATTCTTATTTGGTTTTCGCGTATATTGAGCTTATGCTCTATACCAAAAAAAAACTGAATAAATTGTATTTACTGTACATAATGGAAGGCGGAATCTGAATCTAAGAATTAAAGGAGAAAATCTCAAAATGACAAACGCCACAGTTTTCTTACGTATAAGAATTGATCATAAGCTCCAGTAAAATTGCAGACATTCATATTATTAATCAATTGATAATCTAAAATATTGATAATCTTAGAGACATAGACATTGCTAATTTTATATTAGCGGTCTGTTATTATATATTATTGTTTATTTTAAATAAAAAAAAAAACATAACATTCATTCTATCAGAGGTTGCTTTGTGATTAGTTCATAGTTTTTTTTATATTTTAGCAGTAGTGTTATTTTTAGGTTAAAATAGAGTTTTATTAATTTTTTTCTCTAAAATGGCCAATTTATCATTCATTTGGAGGTTGAAAAACGCTTTCTCAATAAAATATTTTTTTTGTTCATTCGAATTTAAAATCTAAGACCATGAGATCTACGCCGACCATGAAGTCTACGCTAGTTTCGACTGACTACCAGACAAACCTGACAACTATAAAATTATTATATTAAATGAACATATACGAATGCCTTATGGCATTTCCAGCCTGTCAACTCCCGTTATTTACAAAGGCAGCGTGCATGAAAAGTATTAAGAAAAAATATATTTTCTTTAGATATTGTTTTGGATTTAAAAAGACGTTGTTTTCATGTCTTACAATCGTTTGCTTGTCTGTATATCGGCCCCTATAACGTTGAAGGACATCCATGTCATGTACTCGTATAGAAAATGTAAATTGTTGGTGAATTGAAACTGTCGAAGATCATTGGGACAGTGACTGGGAATAAATGCGATAGTTGTGAGTTTGATTATCACTCAGGGGAAGCATTATATTTGAATAATTTTCATTTCATGACTGTGATGAGACATGACGCGGCGTTTAAGTTCGCCTGTTAAAACCAATGTCACCAGATTAGGTAGAAAGTTCTCTGCAATATTTGTCAAACATATGAAACTTAAAAAATGATTTATTTGTGGGAGAAGAAAAACATATACTCACAAACCATTTTGGTTTAGCATTTTTAATATATTTTTTTAACATTTACACAATATCTTTTTTCGGGATGGAACACTTTGTTCTATTTTATGACCGTAGATACCGAATTTTATTTGTCCAGATTAAAGAAACACAACTTCTTTGACATTAAGTTAGCTTCTATACTAATAGCTATTGTACGTACTATAAATTTTGTTAAAAAGAGATTGCCCTAAAATCATTTATAATATAGAAATATACCTACATACTTATTACATAACTTCAAAACGACAAAGGAACAAAAAGGATTTAATTTTATTATAAATATATAAATTTCCGAAATAAATTACGAAGCCTATAATAATGTTAACGAACCCTTTTATTGTTTCAGATATCTAGAGATGAAAGCAATGAAATTAACACATCAAAGGGAATTGTTAACCTGATCTTAAGGTAAGTAAGTAGTTATAATGGATTATACACTTTTGATAGCTTAAAATTATTTATTTACATAGACAAATAAACTGTTAAATTATTAAACACTGTCTTTTTTTTGCTGGGTTGCCAGCTAGAATATAGTATCAAGTCTCAACACTTCGTTCTCTACTTTCCGTTCGAATTCGAGACATTGTGTGTTGAGTGGTGGAACACAACTTCACGCTTTGTGTTACCAGAGCGGAGAAATAAAAATAATTTAATATCACTTAACCAAATGGGAATTGAACTCACAACCAATTGAGTTCACAGACGCTGTCTAACTGCGCCACAATAACTTCGAATATTGTATTTTTTAACAAAATAATTAATTAAATATCTTTGAAGTGATATGAGTTTTACAACGCGTTAGCGTGTTTATATTGTATAAAATAAATATTCCACGCCCTTTTAAAAAATTGTATGAGTGTGGGAAAGTACTTGAAAAACGATTCAAAAGTTTATTTTTTATATAGAAGTTTAATTATGTTACTGTAGTTTTCTTTATAAGCTACTATATAAATGCTATTAAGTTTATGAGACGCCTTAGTTAAGGATCGTATGTATGTATCGTGGAAATTGGTAAATCGTACGGAATAAAGCATCACTAGAATATCTCTCTGCCTTCTTTTATAAGAATGACGGAGGGTTTTTTACATTAATTCAAAGAAAACTACGCTTCATCACCAACTAATGCCACAGAAATAGTGTTACTATAACAAAAACAGAGTGACGTGTTAGCGACATAGTGATAATTTTCTCCATTTGTTCCTAAACAGTATAATGACATCGCCATTTTTATACAAGAAAATAAAATAGTATAATATAAATAGCCCAGTATGAAGTGACAATTAGTAAAGGCGGCGGGCGGTCGGCCGATGATTAACGCGGCAGGGCGCCATTGTCTAATACATTCAGCTTATTAAATTTATTGTTCTAACTTCCTACGCTATTAAAATTAAAGGCGTAAAGTTGAAGTTTGTCACAACTAATGTCAAGCTCAATTAACCTTTTATAATGAGAAGCATTGTAAAAAAAATTGTTGTAAAATGAAACTATTTTAACTGTATATTTTATTCAGTCACTCTATTACTCGAATAGATAGCGGAGAGTAGTAGTGTTAAGTGGCGGAACTCAACGTCGCGTTTTCTTTTAGGTACCATGAGAAATAATAATATAATCACTTCTTCGAGTGGTAATTGAACCCAAAACCCAATCGCGTTACAGTTACGTCCTGTCCCACTGCGATCAAGGGCCGTGGCTGCCGCTCAGAAATTGGATGGGGATAGGTCTCGGATCGCCGAACCTTCCCTAGAGAGGGAAGCTTTGGCAATGTCCCTGATATGTGGGAAGTCTGAGGGATCAGCGCAGTGAAACATATTTACAGCAAATCTGCCTATGGTGGCGTCCAGGCTCTCGATTCGGAGGTCATGGCGGATAGTTGTGTTCCTCACAAACCACGGAGCCTGGGTGACGAAGGGTCTTGTTTCTGGAAGAGGGGCTTGTGAGGGCGTACCAGGCTGGCGCTGCATAGGTTAGATGTCATCTGACGTACGTCTTGCACAGCATGACCTAGGTACGCAGTGGTAGTCTTGATAAAAATTATCCGTTCATAATCTTCGATCAAGTTGATCGAAGTTCATAATAAATATATTTTTTTTAAAATTAATTTATTTCATAAGAGCAACTATTGAGTTTTTCACCGGCTCCTCTTTGTAGAACTGCCTTCTGAGCCCATGGTTGCTTCCCCGGATTGACAATATTTACGTTTTTATGTTAAGCGACGATTGAATTACCTACTTGAATAAAAAATATTTTCATTTTCATTTTGATTTTTGATAATTAAAATCACAATCATTTAGGCAAAGCGCAACATTGGTTCATGCCACCTAAATGTTTTTAGAATGGGCGGCAAGTGGTGGATGTAAGTCTTCTTCTTGGTTATCTATTTAAATGGATTAATAAAAACAAGAATCTTGGCCTTATATCTTGATAAGGATTTTCTTTTAATTTTTAAGTAGTTATTGTATAATTCTAAGTCAAAAAGTTATTTACGAAAGATTAAGTACAAAGAAATTAACCAGTCTCGTCGACTATAATAATTGTGTATATAATATAATATTAGTATATTATCTTAAACAGCTAACCAATCCATAATATTATAATATCGATTGTACTTATTGTACTTGTACTATGTAATTTTATTATCACAATTTTGGAATGAAACCCTTGAATTATATATGTAATTATTATATTTAGGAATTTGCTATTAGGATATGTCAATATTTCCCATCATTAACTAGATAAAAGAGATCAAAACCGTCTGACAGTAAACGCGATTGCGATCTTAATTCCCATTCGGGGGAATAATTATATAAAAAAAATATTTAATTTCTCCGCTTTGCGCCTCAGATAAAGCGCGGCGTTGAGTTCCGTCACTTTACAAGCAATGTCTCAATTTTATTCGATTTGGGTGGAAAGTGGAGAACGAGTTTATTAACACTAGGTTCTATCTGACTATGCTACCCGGGAAAAAGCGTGAAGCTGTATTAACCAGATAAATCACAATGGTGGTAGCTGCCGCTAGAACTGACAGTACTGACATTTTATGTTAATTGACGATTCGAAAGTGATTGTAATAGCCTATTTGAATAAAGAGCATTTTGATTTTGATTGATGACACTAGATGATATAGAGATGTAATAAGCAACAGGGGAAGAAATATTACGACATTTCAATATTCGGGTAAGAATATATATAATCTAGAGTCTCGTAAGCATTAGTTAGGTTCGTAAATAGCAACATTACCAACATTTATGACTTTGTGTGACTTTGATGACTTATACATTGATATGATTTGTTAAATTTATTGCTTCATCTAAAATTTATATGGAACTCTGTAGGAATTGGGCTGTGACCATACAAATATGTTTTTGAGCAACTTTTCGCAACTTTGATTGCGTACATAATAAACAGTAAATACTTGTTATTTCTCCTTCTCGTAGGAGTTTTGAAAAATCCTAATCTTTATGCCAAATTTCAGTTTTGTACGTCCAGAAGTTTGGACTGTCCATACTCACATTTAGTAATGTTTTAAATCATAAATTATAATGATAATAAAACGAAACTGGTGACAAGTGGACAACGGAATTTCATAAAACTTGGTTATCCTCCCAAAACTACTACTTGTATAACTAAACTGAACTAGCTGACCCTATTAAAATTATGTGTAAAAATTCAATATAAATTAAGAGAAAAAATGCATCGACATCCTCTAGAAAAAAAATACATAAATACAATTTCATTGTGACTGGGACAGGACAGGAAAATTATTTCCACAAACTTTCAACGATTGGCTTACTCTACTATGTTGGTTTGTAGAACTTGAAATTTTGCAAGAAATAATACTTAATATAATATTACAAATGCGAAAGTAATTCTGTCAGTCTGTATGTGACGTCATTACGACAAAACTGCTAAACTGTCTTGGGATGAACATATTAATTTCTTTTATTTCTTTAGTTTTTCTAGAAATTTGTTTTACGCAAGGGCCACCGAAAATTAATATAACACGCAGCCAAAGTTGCAAGCGGGTCGCTAGTATGTATATATAGATGCCTATTAACTGCGCCACAATAATGTCTTTCACTAATGTTCTCGCTTTTGTATAGTGTAAGGAATGATGACGCTTTGTGGCAAAATAGAAGTGACTAACTGTACTACACTGTATAGGTATAGGTTCGATTATATAGATGGGATTATTTTTATATTTAAAATACTTTCTTTTAACTTTTGACTGCCTTAGTTACTTCCATCCAACCAGCATTGTCTCTGAAAAGGGTGGAAAGTGAAGAATGATGGCGTATCATAGTCGATTCGCTTAAAATATATATTTTATCTAACTAGACTAGAAAAATGATTTAATCTATACAAATAAATAAAATTGAAGTATCTATGTGCAATATTAAAGTGACTGGTTTTTACTTAATGCATATGTATGTATTTAGTATATATGTAGCGTATATACCAAACACACTTTTTACATTTTATTGTCGGTATGTCTGTTTGTTCTAGCTAATCTCTGGAACAGCAAGACCGATTTTGACTGCGGATAGATGATGTAATAAGGAGTAACTAAGGCTTTTACTTTAGAATTCCATGCGATCGAAGTCGCGGATCTAGCTAATATTAAATAAAACATATTATCAAGTGATAATCGAACTGACAATTGTTATTAGTGTTAATATTATATCTACTTTACAAAAATCAAAGAATTAGTAAAAATACATATTATAGTAAAAAATATATCAAAATATTGTAATAAACCCATTGTATAAATTTAGTGCCAAGACTTCAGTTAATAAGGAAATCTAGTTCTCTAGTATGGTACATTAATTACAAGCATGTCTATAGTTTGTGTACTTAAACGAGTTTTAGAATGGAAATACATTACCTATAGTATATACTTACGCTTGAACTTTCTTACATCATTGTTCTATGTGCGTGTGAAATTTAAGTTAGGGAAAATTCCTGGCGTTACTCGCTTTGAAAAAATCTTTTTTACTAATATTTACGAAGCTTTTTTACTAATATTATAAACGCAAAACTAACTCTATCAGACAGAGGTCCGTGACGTCAGCACGGCCGAACCGCCGATGGTGGTGTTATTTTATTTAGACATACTTGAGGGTATTGGGATTAACATAGGCTACTTTTCTCCCATTTTAATAATACGAAACAGCTATAGTATACGCGACCCCCTCGCGAGTAACCTCATAACTTTTTTTAACAATTTTTTAAGTGTTAATCATACACTTAGGACCTCATTGAACGCATGGCTTAGTGGTGAGAGCGCTTGGACGGTAACCAAGAGCCGCGTGTTTGAATCCCGTTGCGTTCTAATTTTTATACATTTTTAATATATTTTAAAGTGTTTTTGAAGGTAAGGCCTTGTTAGATGCTAGTAGACTATAAAAAAAAAAAATATATATATATATATATATATATATATATATATATATATATATATATATATATTTATTAACAATTAAGAAGACAAATTAATATTTTGTTTCCTTAATGGTCTTAAGCCTAATTTGCCTTGTCTGACAAATGATACAAAAAATAATCGTAAGAACTTATTTCTAACAATTACACAATGGAATAAAGAAAAGCGCTTATAACAGACAATTTAATTCATGTTACATTTAAATTAAATTATTTAATGTGTTCGGTACTTATTATATGTTAATCACTTATTAGGTACTAATCACATGTTCGGTACTTATTAGTTATTATGATTTAATTGCACAAACAGCAAAAGTGACGATTGGTAAATATATAAACGGACATATTATTTTTTGCATCTCCACGCTTTTTTCCCACGTAGCAGGGTTCAAGGCAGGGTTCAAGTTAGTAGTCAGGAGAATCTAGTTTTCAGATACTCTGATCTCCCCTTTGCGCCCGAAATCGATAGATTCGTGTTGAGAACTCAACGACGCGCTCTAGTTCTTTGAGCGGGAGAAATGAAATGAATTTAATATACTCCCGAGTGAGAATCTTTATGCTTAACGCTTACAGACGCTGTCCCACTGCGCCACGACGGATTGAAATTAAAAAGGAAATTCTCCTGAATATGAATTCACACTCATCGTGTTTCATTAAGACAAGTCACCTGGCCACGATTTTTATAGCATTTTGGCTTTGAAATATGTCAAAATATATAATACCTTCCGTCGACAGCTCTTGAGACATTTATAAAAATTAGATTTGCAGAAAACTGTGTAACGGTCAAAGTATGTGAAAGGCTCTTTGTCAAAGGAAGGAGTCGGTCGCGTGGAAAAGCCCCTTCTAAATATTTCTCCATCGGCTGTATAGAAACTTTTTAAGATAAATTTTGCCTGTTTCTCATTCTGTTATAAGAAATTAAAGTTGTTAGTTTATAAGAATTATGGTTATAATTTATATAAAGTGGTTATCACTTTTTATTAAATTCATATGTATGTATGTATTTACACGGTACATATACCAAAATTACATTTTTTCTCAGTCTTTTTGCTCCGATTAATCTCTGGAACGGATGGACCGATTTTGACGGGACTATTCACTGACATTTATTTTAGAATTCTACGTGGAGGAAGTCGCGGGTAAAGCTAGTTAATAAATAAAAACATACCTCCGAGTACAATTTCAACTCATAGTCGCCGCCTGTAATATATACAGACAGACATGCAGTCTCAATTTCGTTACTATGGTCGTTTATTTACATACTACAACATTCGCCCGTCAACCAGACGGGGTGTGCAAAACGAGATAATGATCGCCTTTTATTACAGACAATTCATAAAAAAATCCTTGGCGACTGAAAGGTCAATACTCCCACATATGGCTAATAGAGCAAATGAACGATATTATGAGCCTGACATTTCAGCTATAAAAGCTTGTAACTGCTCTGAATTAAATGACCCTTAAGATTGTACGCTTTAATGAAAGGAATTTATATGTTTTGTGGAATTGAATGGTACACTAGCTATGTTCGCGACTTCGTCCGCGTGGAATTCTAAAATAAAAGTAGCATAAGTTGTTTCGTATTACATAAACTATCTGCCAATGCAAGTACTGTCAAAATCGGTCCAGCCGTTCCAGAGATTAGTTGAAGCAAAAAGACAGAGAGACAAAAATTGCAAAAATTTATATTTTGGTGTGTACCGTGTATACATACATATGCATTTAGTAATCAGTGGTTATTTTAATATTACAAACATACACTCCATTTTTAGTTTATTTCTTATAGATAAATATCTGACATACATGCAGGTACATACTTAGCTTATAAATTAATTGTACATTTTGTTTCATAGCCTAATATAACTGTAAGGCGAAACTGACCTTTATTTCATAATATACACTTTTAAATTATAGGATATTATATTTTTACACATATTCAAATTGAAACCACCAACATTTCATCGGCAAGTGAAATCGAGTCCTTAGGTTTTACTACCTAACAAGCGACGTGTCTGAGAGAGGTAGAAAACGGAAAAAGGAAGTATCTAAAAAAATAATATTCCTTTTTTTTATCTGGCAAAAAAAAAAAATTAGAATAGATTATTTCTATTTCCCCCGTCAACTAGGACAAACCAACCAGTCTCAATTTCTGAAGGAAAGGAATGAACGGAATATCTAGTCTCATATTGTCTAGGCTCTTTCTGTCTAAACTGCTTTGCGGGATATATCCAGTAACAATTTGAGGTCCTATAACAAAATACATATTTACAACAGATAATACATTACATTAAAAGATAGTAATTAATAATATATATTTAGATTATAATTTGATTTTGTTATCTATACATATAGTAAAAATGTAACCGATCGCTGTCTGTACATGGAAGATATATGAAAAACAATATTATTAGGGCGATTTATCAATGTACCCAAAACAATGTTATTAAATTTTCTTTTCTGTTTGTCTGTTTGTTTGTGCACACTTACATCAGAAACGGCTTAACCCATTTAAACTGAGGGTTTAACCCATGCAATTTTGACTATTGTATTGTAGTAAACGTCCCTTAACATTTTGTGTTTATTTAATGTCAATCGATTCACAAATTAAAAGAGACAGCCATTTAAATTACAAATTTAAGCATAGCTTATGATTTAAGTGAGAACGCGGGCGGCCGAAATAACTAAATAGTTTAGTTATGTAGTTAACGCAGACGAAGCCGCGAGCGGGTGGCTGTACCTAATATATTATCATAGCTTTTCCATTTTACACATGAATATAAATTGTTTCATAGCGTCTATTTAAAAATAGGTTGGTAGACATTCCATTTCCGGTACTAAATATTTTTTTCCTGTAATCTGTTACGCGGTTAAGGAAATCGCTGTTGAAATTTTTCTCTAAGTCAAGATATATAGCGTGTTGAGAGGTGGAACTCAATGCCGCGTATTGTCTCGTTCACTAGAGAGAAATAAAAATAATTAAAGAAAGAAAATAATGGAGAAATGGTAATAATTAAATGATGACCACTTCTCCGAGTGGGAATTTAACCCACCACCAATCATGCTTACAGGCAGACCCTGTCCAACTGCGCCACGTTGCAGGGTGGCATCTAAGACATTATCCAATTTTAATATTTACTTATATAGTTAAAGACATATATTTAAAAGACGTATAAAAATTTGCTGTAAAATAAATAGCATTATCTCTTGCTAAACGATTGTTCGTAGAATAAATAATCTTTGGGTAGCAGAAATTTGTAAAAATATCTACTGCAGAGATGCTCACAACAAATATAAGTTGTAATAAGCGTATAAAAATTTCGACGTAGCTGGAAGTAGAACGCATGGCTTAGCAGTTAGAGCGCTTGGACGGTTTCTTACAGTTTCCAAGAGGCTCGGGTCCAAATACTGCTGCGTTCAAATTTTTATACGTATTCTAAATATATGCTTAATACCTAGGTTAAAATAAAATTATAGAGTTATATATCGTAATCCGGTTAATAACATAATTCATAATGTACGCAACATACTCCCTCTTAGTTCGCGTATATTTTTGGTATTTGAAAATATATTTTAAATCTCCCTCTTGTAAACATTTTAAGTGTTATTCACACACTTAGGAAACTGAAAAACATTTTTAGAAGGCGCATAAAAATTTCTGTGTCCGCTAAGCCATGAGTTTACGCTTGGACGGCATCCAAGACGGACGGGTTGGAATCCTTCTGTATTAAAAAAAATATACGTCTTCTACAAATAAAACCCCACTTTCTAAACATCTATGCTAAGCAAAAGTTACTTACTTTACTTACTTTACTTTATTTTGACAGAATCAACAGAATCGAAGATTATCATTTAGAGAAAAAATGAGAGCCAAACAACATCGGATGACTTCTTTTGGCCCACTTTGTATAAAACAGTTACTTTGTAAGCTACATTAGTTTCATTAATAAGTAAATAAGTAACTATTTAATATTTAGAAGTTTTAGTTCGTTATTTAATTCAATATTTATGTACTTATATTATTTTTGGTTTTTACTAACTAGACACGAAGGTTTTTGCGCTGGTATCCATAACACAAGATTAATTTTACAATGGGTACCAGAATTCATTAAGCCCAGATTTAATGTACAATTGAAAATTATAAAAAAAACAAACATTATTTTAACCGCCTAGCCTATATAATGGTTAGATTATACTTTCGTAGCATTACTTAACCTAAGTGATAGCTTACTTGGTATTCGGAATCTTTATAGGCCATAAATTAACACTAAATACGTCCTAGGTATAACGGTGACTGTAAAGAACGGTGCTTTTATTCTCGCAGGTTATATATAATAATAAAATTAAAAAACCATTGTGGAGCAGTGTAGCAATGATTGTCTGTAAATGATTGGAAGTTCAATTTTCATTCTAAAGGATGAATTTATCTATGCCATTTTCATTTCTCTGGTAAGACAAAGTGGCGTTGTTTCTGACATCAAATAAGCTTTGTCTAGAATTGAGGTAGAATGCGGAGAAGGGAGTGTCTTGATACTAGGTACTTTGCTATTCGAGAAAAAATGAAAAAATTCTGGTTCGTTATCACCAGTACTTTTCAGAGAATCATTTCCTTATTTATTACAACGTCTGGACACCGAAAAGTAGAGAATAGAATGTCCTTACTCTATGTAATATGTCTTTGCAGTATACTCGATCTGGCCATAAATACTGTTATAATTAAAAATAAACAAAATATTAGTTTTGAATTTGGAATCTGTCATTTTTATATGATTGTTCCTAGTGGTTTCTTAAGTTTGCGCCAATATATTGTAAAATATTTTTTGAGATTAAAATAGAGTGGGGGCCCACTTACAGCCGAATGGTTGTGATTAAGTTATATAAAGTAGGTATTTAAAATCCTCCATACGTTTGGTATTAGTCAAATGTATGGGTACTGGGCTATTGATAGGTACAATGAAAACTCATCTCTTTGTGACAGGAAAAGATCTAACCGTCCACGTAGTGTTCGTACGAAGGTGATCAAAGCAGTAAGGGAAAAAAATCGAAGAAATCCGAAAGCAAAAGATTTTATCTCGGGAGATGAAGATAGCACTAGAACCATGTCGCGTATTTTAAAATACATCTTAGGACTTGCAGCCTATACGAGACGCACAGGTCAACTTTTTACTAATAATTAAAAAAAATCAATAGAGTATTAAAATTAAAGCAACTACTTAAGCAGTAGGCAAAGGGAGTACACAGAAAAAATATTTACGGATGAGATAATTTTACAATTGAGCAATATTTTAATAAACATAATGACGGTTTTTATGCTAAAAGCTCTAAAGAAGCATCCCAATTAGTCAACAAAGTACAACGTGGGTATTAGCCGTCTTCAGTGATGTTTTGGTGAGCTATGAAGGAGTGACTGAGCCATATTTTTGTAATAAACTTTTTAAAACAGCGGCGCAAATGTATCAAGATACCATTCTTGAGAAGGTAGTTAAACCCCTTAACAACTCCATAATTAAAAAAACACACTGCAATAATAATAAATGTTACGTAAAATAGAATAATAACAACTATATAAGAATAATAATAACTATAAATACAAAATTTTGTTTTTATTTGTAACAATATTATTGGCAAGACTAAGTATAGTCTACACTCTATATCATCTTTTGCATATTTTGAAGATATTCAAAAAAAACGGAAATAAACCAGGATGTCGCGAAACGAATATAATAAATATGAATAGTCCTATAATAAGTGATTTGCGAAATTTATCACATGTTAAATGTATTTATAGCAATCGTGTGCATTTTAATATTCGAAAATACATTCCAATCACCCGACTTGTTGCACGCTTTACAGTCACAGGTGGTTACAGGTACACCGATATAAAAACTCTAAATATTTAAAATGAAATATTTCTCCAAGTGGAAACTTGAATCTACAACCAACACATAAAATCAAATACATTACCACTGCGTCATGGTATCAATATCAATAAAATATTTATAAATAATTTATATTTAAAGTGTACTTAGTTACGAAACTCTGAAATTTCTCTTGAGATTTGAAAAACAACTTTTTATGACTTGAATCGACGTAATGAGCACATATTGACAGAGCTAAGTTCGTTTGTGGCAAGTGTATGCGGAAAGTTATAATCAGTCATGAATATGCTAACGAAGGACGGTTACCTGCGCGATTGAGTACGAGAACGAATACTCGATAGGTTAATCCAATTTCTAGTTTCCAACTAGGGCGTGACTGAAAAAAGCTTTACGGGCGACCAAACAGTAATATCGCTTTGAAAAGCTGTAATATACCTATATATTGTATTAATATTTCTTCATTTAGTTATTTATTTGTTAAATTTATATTAATCTCATATAAGAGACTTTGTGTGGAAAGCGTAACTTACCGCCGCACTTTGTCTTTTGAATTGAATCCACAATTATCTTGTTATAAAGTAATTATATTGCTTTAGTATTATCGTAAAAGTTTATTTATTTATTCTAAGATTATACATTAAAAAATTAAGTATCTGTCAATACAATCACGTATCTAATTACTTTTAACGACCTTAGCTTAAATAAAGAAGGATTTGTTCTACAGTTTACTTCAAACAACATTTACGAAGATAACTATTAATTTAAGGTTTCAAGGACATAAGCATATAAATGCACTGTACTCGTACAAGTTAAACGATTTTTAATTTTATATTTAGTTGGATAAAATTGACTTGTGTTAAATAAAAAAGGCACAAATCACGTTACATGTGGTTATTAATAATAATTATTATTAATTCGGACGGCGTCTTATTGTAAGCGCGATTGATTGTGGAATTGATTCTCACTTATGGGAATGATTATATATATGTATATATTTTAGCTCTCTTGTAAGACAAACTTTTGTTGAGTTCCGCCACTCAACACGCAATGCCTCCAATTTGAGCGGAAAGTGGGGAACGGAGTGTCTTGACATAAGGGTCTCGCTATGTCAGAAATGTGTGAAGGTAAAAAGAAATATAATAACAATTATCAAACCAAGTTCTTTATACGTATTAAAAATAACTAATTTAATGAAATTATCTATATATGTATAAGATTTTCTACCTCTGAACTGGAATGTGAGTAAAACTATTGTTCTGGTATTTGAAAGAGATTAAGATCGAATGGAATGCAAAAAAATGGTAAATGGAAAGACATTAGAACAAAAGATGAATGGTATATATAGGAAGTATGTTTAGTAGAGATGAAAGAATCGATATAGGCGCATTGCTGCCGGTAACCGGATGAACGATTCTCTCTTTGCATTGATACGACGGCGGAACGAAAGCGTAGCCTCACCTTTGGCTGTGCGCAATTGTGTTAGATGATGCGAAAGTAGGTATGGGGAGGGGGAGGTTGACCATAGAGTACAGTTACAGTATTTATGATACCGGAAGATAAAAAGCATGAGGACCCCCGATGGGCATGTATCAAGAGGTTAATGACAGTGGATGAGTGGAAAGAAGTATGCAGGGACCATAGCGTTTGGCGGTCCTTTCTTCGGACTATCCACCCCGCTAGAGATAAAGTGTGAAGCAAAGAAAAAATATTTTCTATATTGCATTGTCGATTGTCATGTATATAACATATGTAATGCATATAACATATATTTTTCTTTGCGTTGTCTTCCCATTTTCATTCATCTGACCATTTAGAAAAACTTCAAAATTAGAAACCAGGCTCAGGAATCCCTTGTTTTCTATATAAGCTTCGACTATGTCAAAATGCATTCTCCTCTTTCTTTATTTTTGTAAAAAATTGTCTAAAGGTTCATTTTCTCGTATTAAAATATTGATAGCTAGTTGTGTCCGCGACTTTGTCTGGTAAAGAAAATTTGAAAAAAATATTATTTGTCTAGTCAAAATTTTCAAAATATAGTCCGCACTTTTCTTATTAAAAAAAAAACATAAATACATTATACATATTCTATGTACACATTCACATTTACTCACATTTCATATAGAAAGATACTTGATTAAACGATTTTAAAATAGACAGATTGTTAAATTCTGACGAACATAAACGTTAGAATGTAAAATATCGATTCGAATACTAACAAAATTATCAGGTAAATTATTATGAAATGCTTTTATGCTGAGTTCTAGAACATATCTATAGAATATATCTATTTGTGTGTAAACTATTTTACATATATCGTAAAACGTTTGAGGGACAGCTTCTGATTATAAATGCTATTGGCTGTGAGTTTAGATCCCACTCGACAGTATACTTTAATTATTTCAGCGGCAGCGTTGAGTTTCGCCACTCAACATGCAATGTTTGAATTTGTTCGGAAAGTGGATTGTCTTGACACTAAGTTCTCTCTGACTAACCGGCTATGTAGTAAAAGGGTGAAGCTGCTTGTTTTATTATTATTATTTTATCTTTTTGGATAATTTTTTAACCGAATTAATATTATATGTTTATTTACCAGCTCAACGCACAGCTACAATTACTGATTGTATAAAGCTGAAATTTCGTGTGGTGGTGTGGCTTGGGGAGTTAAAATATTCACTAAGAGCGTTTGTAACGAAGAAACTAAATGGAATTTTAACTTTTACAGTTATAACAAAGGAAGATACAATTGGAAACAATATAACAGTCTCAAAAACTCAAATTCAAAGAGGTTGCAGAAGATTACTCATATAAATTTGCATTGCATTAACGTTTACTCATATAAAAATCACCATATCGACAACGCTTTAAATAACCTTAATATTTTAAATAACCTTAAGAAAATTCTATCAAGGCAAGATGTGATCGTGTAGCAATTCAAACATGGCAACGAGCGTTGTTTAGGAGTTCACTTAATCAAATTTTGCTACATCTAAATCTGAAATCTGAACCTTTTTGAAAAATATGGCAAATCGAGAATAGCCTTATTATTTAATATAAAGTATAACACAAACGTTGGTATATTTGCACCCTCACCGTCATATATTGCGTTAGGCCGATATTTTTGTCAGATAAGTTACGTGTAAATCACTTTACGTTAACGACTAAAATATGCTTTTATTCATAACTAGTTTATGGTCTATACTTTTAATATACAGGTATATCGTATTTAATAAGCGATCGTGGCACAATGGTACAGCGTCTGTCTGTAAGCGCAATTGATTGTGGAGAAAATATTTTAATTATTTTAAACTTCTTCGCCCTGGTACATGAGACAAAGCGCAGCGTTGATGTCCACTACCCAACGCGCAATATCTCTATTTTTGGGTTGGAAAGTGAAAAACGAAGTGTCTTGACAGTAGGTTCTATCTGACTACCCTGCTATGTAAGAAAGTGTGAAGATGAAAAAAAATATTCTAGTAATATTTTCAATGTTAATATAGAATCGTAAGCAGACGGACAGCTCAATAAATCTAATTTACATATATATAGTATTTTTATTTTGTGTTATATTATTATTATGTTTATTTTGTGTTATATTATTATTATTTTGTGTTATATTATAGTATTTTTATATTGTATTTTTGTTACTTTGTCGTAGTGGTTAAGACAATCGCAATGCTTGTGAGTCCAAGTGCAACTGTCCAAGGAAATAAATTAAGACAAATGTGCTCAATAACCATATTTGTCCTGTTTGTTTGGACAAAGTACATTTTAGGGTTTTGCCAGATATATTGTAATATGGATTGGAAATTTTAAAAGGCAGAGATTTTTTAAATTTAATAAAGATTAGTTAAATACTTTTCTAGACAATAGAAATATATAAATAAGTACTGGCACAAACATTGCTTAAATTTATAATTTATATTTATGTCACTTTTTTGAACCGGTTTAAATTAAGTAAACACTAAATATTAAAGGAAGTTTACCAAATACAATATTCAAAACTTAATTTAAACGGGTTAAGCTGTTTCTAGGATTAGAGTGTACAAACACACAGATAAACAGAATGGAATATCATTGTTTTACATTGATAAATGCACTCAATATATATATTTTTTATATATCTCCCATGTGCAGACAGCGATCAGTTACATTTTGATGTCACACTAAAATACATGATAAATACTGTGAATGGAATGAAAGACGCCGGCTTTATTACTGATAGAGTCTAAAATAACTCTCTTCCAGGCAACCGACTTGTTAGAATCTAAAGATCAGAGCGGGCATATTCGTAGTGTGAATAATGCACTAAATTGTAAGATTTTTTGATACATTTAATGATTTGAACTATGTTCATTCAACTAAAATATAATAACAAAACATGCTAATGACGGTTGAAAATTGTTTGCAAAACGAAATTAGTTGAGGAATTGCGATTATGTCTTACTCAGGGCATTGTGCTTGACGTATGTAATTTAGCTTAAATTGAGTACTCTGGAGTCGCAACTTGTCATACGAATATGTGAATAAGGGTCGGCATCGTTACATATTAAAATAATCGCATTCGTACAATATATATTTCCTTTTATATATATTTACAACTGTGTCGGGCATTTTATATATATTATATATATTTATATATATTTTATTTATTCTTATTATATATATATTATAATTCCTTTTATATATATTTACAAGTGCATCAAAATCAAAATATTCTTTATTCAAATAGGCTAAATATCCTTTATACAAGTACTTACGAATCGTCGTTTAATATAAAATGTCAGTACTGTCAGTTCTACTGGACGCTACCACCGGATCGGAAGGTCAACAGTTGAATTTTTTCAAATATAGTTTTATAATAACTTCATAGTTGTCATTAGCCTGGGTGAGCATCAATAGCATTTAATTCCACACATTAACATCAGAATAGTATTCTTGGACGGAATAATATTTCCTCAATAATATGCTTTTAATGGATGGAATGGAATTCTGGATTTTAAATTGTTCAAAAGGCAAGTCTAAATTTATTTGTGGAGTTTTATTATACTACCTTGTGCCAATGATTTATTCACATTTCGAAGACGAAGTGCGCCGAAATTGTGTTCGTCTGTTTATAACAGTCAATGAGTGAATTAATGTGAATTAAAAAAAAAAAAAAAAAAAAAAAAAAAAAAAAAAAAAAAAAAAAAAAAAAAAAAAAAAAAAAAAAAAAAAAAAAAAAAAAAAAAAAAAAAAAAAAAAAAAATTTTAAAAAACATGTGTTGAATTGGTAGATCCAACCTAAATATTAGCAATTACATCGAGTGGGGTTAAAGCGCTATCTGCCATATAGACAGGTTGAAGGAGAAAACCTAGTGTCAAGACACGCCGTGCTCCACTTTCCTTTCAAATTTGAGACACTACGTAAAGAGTTTGTTTTAGAAAAGCCGGTATATGTAATCAATTTAAATATAATCATTCCCCCAAACGACAATTGAACTGACAATCGCGTTCAAAGGAAGGCGCTCTTCCCCTTTTTTGTAATTCTTTCAAATTTCAGTCACTACCCTGCAAAAACTTTTATTTCATTCCTTCACCTTAGTTAAAAAAAGTACCGCAAATCTTTTTTATTAATTTTTTTTACTTTGCAGATATTAAAATAAACTGTCAATGTAAACAAAAAAAAGATCTTGATACATTTTGAATATAAATGGAAGCTCATATAAATGCGATGAAAGCTGGCGATCAATCACATACTCGTATAATGCGTCAAAATCCGAAGTACTCAGCCTAGAGAGTGTATGATGATAGAAGTCATATGATAAGAACATTCATTTAAATATCTCTTTTTATACACTGACAAGTTATAATTTTATCATTTGTGCGTATCATCTATATGAGGCGCTCAACGTGATAAAGAACTGGCATAATATTATTTAAGCATTAAATTTTAATGACACGAAGAAGAAGTCAGATGAATTATTATGTTTAAATCATATATATATATATATATATTATTTTTAATACTGTTCCGTTACTCATTGAATGAAGTAAACTATATTAAAAAAATACTATATTAAATAGAATCCAAGACCTAAACTTGGGATATAATAATATATTTTTTTACTATATAAAACAAAATACTTTTAAAATATAAAAAAAACGGCGAATTTTTAATTTCCTCAATCTCTGTATGGCTTTTTGTAATTGTTCTTAGGACTATATTGCGTAAGAAAAAGGGATTGATTAAAGAATAGAGGGGTATTATTGATCCTAAATTTACAGTTAGACTGAGGTTTTACTTGAACTGACTTTTTTTTGAACTTGGCAAACTTTAAATATAAAGAAAGTGTTCTTTGTCTACTTGAACATGCAAGTGTCATTTTCCAACATGCGAGCATTTTCTAATCTTAGGCACGTTTTATCAAAGGTTCTTTTAGTTAATTTGTTTTAGCTTTGTTTTTAGTAAGATTATAAAACGGTCAAATTATAGTACACTTTAGCATGTGTTCTTCATTATTTAAACTTATCTAATAATATAAACGCCACCAAGGTTGTGGGTTCGATTCCCACTGGCTGGTAAAAGTAATTTTAAATTCATTTTCCATACATTTTCATTTTCTCGTAACACAAGGCGTGGCGTTGAGTGCCGCCACTCAACGCGAATTCATTCGTAACTATACTATATTTGTTCTTTGGATTGTAAAAATATACACATGAACACACACACATTTTTTCGCTTCTCTAACACATTACAGGTTGGTTTAGGGACAATAGAAAACACAATTTCCCGAGAGGATTTTATTATATCGGTTCAAATTCAAAATATTTTTTATTCAAATAGACTTTTACACTTTTGATTCGCCGAATCAACATAAAGCTGTAATATAATATAATATAATATACATCGTACCTAATAACTCGGAAGCCAGTTCACAATAAACGAGAGAAAGACGTCGTAATAATTCATAACTGTGAAACTATATTATTATCGATAATTAATAATTTTACTGAATTATTAGTGGCTATCATGGCGCAGTTTGATAGCATCTGAGTATATACGTGATGATTATGGGTTCGATTCCCACTCTGGGGAGTTATCATATTTAAATTATTTTCATTTCTCCGCTCTAGTGACAAGACAAAGCCCAACGTTGAGTTTCATCTCTCAACATGTGATGTCTCAAATTCGGGTATAAAATGGAGAACATTGTCTTGACACTAGGTTCTCTCTGCCTATCCTGCTATGCGAACGCGAAGAAGATTCCATGGATTCACCGTGCAAGTGTCAGGCCCATCTCGCTCCAGAAAGAGGAGCTCGAAGCAGTGCCTGGGACTTGCGACCCTAGTGTAAGCTGAAGAGGCCCCTTTAAAATGCATTGACGCTCGCCTCCACTATCCGAGCTCCTCTCTCTCCCTAATCAAATTTGAAAAGATCCTACTGGTATTGCTTTCGAAATACGTGCTAGTAACGCTAAACAGTAGCTCTTAACAGGCCGTTATAGCAGGCAGGTTAAAGAAAAATTTCATCGTTATATCTCCCACGCCTACTTCTAACGCATATAAATTAACTCTAAATATATTCCAGGTCAGTTCGATAGTGAGTTCGTAGTATTAATTTACCTTGAAAGTGACGATCTTTAGGAATGTTGGTTTTTCACGGAACTGTAACTTTTAGGCTTCTAGAGTAAAGGACAATGTCCAGTCTGTATTACAAGGTATTTTTCAGGATTTTGTAATTTTTCTCGTACCTATCCATCATTAAAGTCTAAGCAGGAGCTGATTCTAAGATTGAGTTAGGCTTTTGTGTGGATTTTTTAGTAGAGCCATCTTTTACAAACTCGATTAATCGTTTGTTGGTTGTTATATTTCTCTGCGGTCTTGCTACTG
Organism: Podotricha telesiphe; assembly: GCA_038994665.1. Classification (NCBI taxonomy): domain Eukaryota; kingdom Metazoa; phylum Arthropoda; class Insecta; order Lepidoptera; family Nymphalidae; genus Podotricha; species Podotricha telesiphe. The sequence goes on from JAOYRR010000048.1 coordinate 238,661, forward strand.
AAAGACTACTTGCTTCACGTATGATTTCCAACATCTTATCACGGTGACGCGAGTGTTGACCGATAACTAGGAGTACTTACCCTACCAACCCTACCAACAGTAAAGTTTAATTTAAACAGTGCTGGTGACCAATTATGAACTAAGGTGCGCCATTTTAAGCCTAATGGGAAACTCATTTTGCATTTCTAAGCCCATAGCGTGCACTTTATACTTATGATTCTCGTCTTGCCAAATAAAAAATTTTTAATGTCTATTTCTTGAACTTTCCTATTCGATCCTAGCCTGCTACTTGCCTTGCCTAGCCTACTCTACTGGGTTATGCTCATATCATATTTTTTTTATGTAATTGAAGTATTATTAATTTATTAAAAATTAAATACTCCTTATAATTTCTAACATTTACTCTTTTTTTTCAGGTCAAGTGGCTGTGACAATGGCCGACACTAATCCAATTGCTGACAACGGAAGCTCTGGACATGACAAAGTGAGTTCTATTCAAAATTGCAGCCTTTATAAGAAACTTAAAAGTTTAGTGATTTTGTATTATCTTGAGATTATTATATTATTGAAAACATTTTTTTATAATTTTGTGATAAATCATGTTTTAATGACATGTTATTTTCTTTTGCGGCGCAGGCAGAGACTTGCTTACCTACTTAGTTATTAGTTATATATTTTTTGTTTTTATTTAAATATACTATAACATTCCTTATTACTGTTTTTAGTTTTTTAGTTTTTTACTTTACATTAACATAAATGGTGAAGTAGGACTAAACCTAGGTGATGTTTAAGCGAACTTCATTTCTTTTTACGTATTTTCATGAACCTTGTGCTGGCACGCTCCGTACACAACTATTTTTCAGTAGGATTTTTCATAATATATTTTAACTATTTAATTATTAAATATACATTGCTATCAACTACATACTTGAAATATAATAATATCTTAATTAAAACAAGTGAAAGAGGTCTTGAAGTCCAAATTCATTATTTTTTAATTCTAAATCTTTTCAAAAGGTTTTTGAACATTGAATAAATGCGTTACTGAAGTGACCAAATTATTTCAAAATAGGGAATTAAATGTACAAAAGAATTTATTTCGAAATTCGAAACTTCTAGAACCACCCAGCTGCGGGATGCAATAATGTATACAGTTATTATACCGGCAGAGAGAACGTAATGTCATGGCCATCTCTGTTTTGCGCTGGAATTAGAAACTGCGTGTTGGTTGGTGGAACTCAACCATTTGCTAGTAAATTTATTCTTTTTTTAGAAAAGATTGAACCCACAACATTGTGTTTGTAATTCATTCATTATTCCATTATGGAAATTGATATATACTAGTATTCTCACAAAACAACGAGTAATTAGGTTACTTTAGGTACGGTTGCCAAAGTACAGATTTCAATTACTAACTCTAAAACTACTGTTGAAACTCACAAGATCATTGGCTAGTAATTTGATGATTAATTGTGGACTCCAGTACAAACCTTAATTGAATATTGAATTACAAATTGCTTTTAAAAGGGATGGAATATGTTTAAAATGTAAATTTACTTTGAAAGTTATATTAAGCTAGTTAAGTTGATTGGTTTATTTTCCTAAATTGTAATAGCTTTATATTTTTAGCGGTTTTTTCTATATCAGTAATTAGTATACTTGAAGGCTATGTGGTTAAATAGTATGATGCAGACTCAAAACATCAGTGTCGACTCAAAACCGATTCAAAACAAAGTGATTTCAGTATTTGCCTTTCATTATTTTTTATTTATAAATTTGTGTATGCATATATCAGTTTCGTGCTTCATCCTGAATATAGCAGAGTAAACAAATAGTACTAGTCTTAAAACATTCCATTGTCTACTTCCTTTATAGTGCTCCTTCCGTATTTAGTGGCGGAACGCATGGCGACACATTTTTTACCTGAACACTGTAAGAAAATTGCTGTACTGCACCTATCAGTCAATGTGGAAAAAATCTTGCAACACTATTTTGACCCAATTCTTGTCATTCTATTTACCGAAAAAATTGGCAGATATGGACATATGGGCATATCGAATGCGTCGATAATACTTAACTTTTACAGCATGTACCTGATATATAGAACAAACAAGGTTGCTGACAAAAAGGAAAAAAAATTTTTTACTTGCCTTTATTAACTAATTTTGCAATGTGTGCATGTCCAAAGCAATTGTTTTCTTCTTTTCCTTTCCTCTCACTTTTGGCGTGCAGCATGGCAGCGTTCTCTCGCCTTTGCTATTCTCCATTTTCGTTTTCGTGATTGGCTCCATAGGTTGTATATCAAAGATTGCTATTAGCAATAATACCGGCTTTGCACATGATGTACTAATTTACAAATCCTTGTCTACTTTCTTTTAGACTGTATTTGTGTGAAATACAGTATTGATATCTATCTATCTAACTTGTGATATAAAACATATATAATATTTAAACACGTCTCAATAATCTAATATTACCATTCACTGACCCATAGCTTTGAACCCTTATGAACGTCCTCACTTTTTGTTATCTTAGGGTTAGAGGATTATTGAAAATGATTGCGAATACTTACTTTTTGTTTTCCTTAATAAATATTGTTGAATTATATTATATTTTAGAAAACATTATAAAAAATAAATTTAAGCGTATGAGATTTGGCGTAATTTAAGTTTATATGTGTAGAAATATAGAAAATCAATATTTATTATCATAGTTTTTTCAGCTTCACGCTTTTTCCCGCATATCAGGGAACTCAACATAACGCTTTGTCTTAAATAGGTGAGCGAAGAAATTAAAATGATTATAATATATTCATTTCCCTAAGTGAAAATCGCGTTGCGTAGAGACGTGTCCTCCTTGTGCGTTCTCTACCACATTTATCATGGGGAGTGTTCTGGGGAGCCGTTTGACTTGATTCCTGCCACTGAATTTTCCAATCGCACAGCACGTAACAGACTGAAATTCCATCCTCACGATCTGGATACGTGGCACTATACTACTGTGCGGTTTTGTATGAACTTCAACTTCACTCAACTGTGGAATGGCCTACCAGCGACAAGGCCGGCAACATCCATGAAGTTCTTCTGGTGTTACACGGGGTCGTGGGCGGCGGTGATCACTTACTATCAGGTGGCCCGAACGCTCGTTTGCCTGGTCTATTATTAAATAAAAAATAAAAAAAAGTCCCCAACTAATCCTACACCACAATGACCTCTTAATGGTGGAGGGCATAATGCATTAGAAAACCATTGAGTTTATAAAACTAGATGCCCCATTGACGCGTCAATAACGCGTTGCCTCAGCAATGTATGTCAATTTAAAAAACCTATATGCTAAGCACATGTTAGTGTGTGTAATACTTTGTTTTATTAATTTAATGTATTTCTGATAGATTACTTTAAATTCAAATTGCTTTCTGCAATTCATATCCATACAAACATTAGTTAAGCCAAGTTTCATACTCCTTCCTCCGCACAATTTTACACAATCCTAAAAATAGGACTTTGCTAAGACAACGCTTATTATTCAACGGGTCTTCTTGTTAATATTAATTTGATTTTATATTAAAATAAATCAAGCTATTAAATAAAAAATATATGATATATAGTATACTAGCGACAGGCCCGCACCTTTGCCTGCGTGAACTATAACTGAATCGCATTTTCGGCGGCCTTTACGTAAAACAATGAAATTCCTGGGAAAACCAATAAAAAGGATGAATATAGTAAGTAGCCTATGTTCATAACATGTTGCCCCTAAAGTAGATCTATATAAAATTTCATCACAATCGGTTCAGCGAATTGGCAGTGATGACTGTTGCTGATGGTGAAATGTTTTTCTATTTCCTAAGTGTGTGTAAATTAACCATATGCATTAGCAAACTCTGGAAGAACAGTACGCGATGCGACTAAGACATCAACTAACAGACGAATGCCACCACAGTCTACTTGTGACCATAAACACTTTATAGTTTTAAAAACGTCAGGTTTTCGAAAAAGTATTCTATATTTTTATAATTTTATTTTACAAATTGTACGGGGAATATTAAAACGTCGTTTGAAGTTTGCGTTTGTATTATACAAAAATAAAGTTTCCAAAAGCTTTCACTTTAGACTTTAGTAAAATACAGGAAATTGTCGAAATGACTGTATTGTGTTCAAAAATCACAAAGGAAAGCGAATCAAGAAGTTTACACTGTTTATTCGGGTAAGTGTTTGTCTAACGCCTGGTCGCCTTCACCCCAATACGTTTGTTACGGAGTACGGTTAATAGGTTAAGGGGCTGCCCTATTAAATAACTACTGCAATAAATAAACGTTTTGTTTACTGTAAAGTTACTTTTTTTGGTATATATATATATACGGGTATCTAAAACTACTTGACTAATTAAGATATAATCTGTTAGTGAGATAGTTATAAGACGTCTATTAAGAACAATTTTTGCGACAGGTCCGGATTTAGCTGTCCTTAATTTATTTTGGTATTAACTAGAAATTTGACAGTGAAATATAGTTTGAGTTCCGCCAGTTAACTCGCAATGTCTCGAATGCGGACTTAAAATGAGACTGGATTATCTTTTATTATTATTTTTAACTTACACACTATGGATACATTGGTGTAATGGAAATATAAAAAATACATTGGTTTAAATATTATTCCTTTTTTGATATTGACTTATTTGCCGGGCTGATGTCTCGGATCAGCCGCACATCCAGAACATCGCCGTGGCACTCCCGACTACCGGATAGTCATCACTTCCCTAGGGATCTCCCCCCCCCCGGACTCCTAAGCTACTGTCACGGTCGCTGATCGCCTAGCTGGCAACAGCTTATCCCCTCCAGCTCCCCATACTTCCCCATCCGCTAACCCCGGACTGACACCCCCCAGGCCACTCATGGCCATAATCCCCAACGACCCACCTGTATCAACAGGTGGAGAAGATTTTCTTGGTCATAGGGCTCCGCCCTGGCATCAACTCATCCACTCCTCCCAGAGGAGTGTGAAGACATCATGAGTATTGACTTATTTCTGTAACATTTTCGGTACTTAAATCTACGCTTAGGTAAACCCTAAGAGAGTCTAGTTTTTGTAAATTAATTATAAAAATCAAATGAATAGAGAACCTTAACACTAGAACTTATTTTTGTTAATGGCAATTCATTGGTAGCAGTATTGGTAGCAGCAGTAAGCGTATAATAAAATTTGACGTAACCGGATGTCGAATGCATGGTTTAGCGGTCAGAGCGCTTGGACGATTTTCAAGGTGCGCAGGCTCGAATCCCGCTGCCTTTATAATGTTATACGTCTTCTGAAAATGAATTTCATATTCTAAGTGTGTAAATAACACTTTAAAAATGTTAAACTTTTGTCGTGTCCGGATCCAGTGACAATATAATTTTTTCATAAATGTACCTTAAATATAATGTAATAAACAGTGCATGCAGTGCAGATGCATTGTTTTTAAAGTAACTTGTTATTGTAATTGTAATGTTTTTCTGATTTGTTCTAAATTGTAGGAGATGTTATAAGTTAGAGGGAGCTTAATAACAATTGACTGAGTTGCCTTATTAATAAAACGAACGTCGCGCTTTGTCTATCAACATTAGAAATGCGAAATTACATATAATAAAAATCTAACTGAACCCTAATTTTCTTTCTGTATGTCTGTTTGTTTGTGCACGCCAATATCAGAAACGGCTTTACCGATTTAAATGCTGTTAATCTATTGTATTTTAATAAACTTCTGTTAGCATTTAGTGTTTATTTCATTTCAATCGATTCATAAATAAAAAAGTTACATACGTTTATATTATAAATTTAAGCAAAATATTTTAATTGTGTAGTTTATGCAATTGCTTGCGCAGGCGGGGCGCTAGTTTTCCAATATAAATACTATGTGGAGTGAAATTTGATTCGATACTCATCATAATCAGATAATGAAAACGAAAGAAAAGAATATTAATAAGTAAAACTTTTCATGTAGAAAAATATTTAAAGGATAAAAATGTGTGGAAGTAAAGTGATTTGAGTTTAGTGCATTGTATTAAACTGTTCATGCAACTGTTGTAATTCTCGAAGTAAATAAAAGCTTTTCAGGTTATTAATTAAGGTTGGTTTGTGCTAAATGCTAACTAGAGTTTAAAAAGTCTTATAAAAGTTACCCAATTTTGTGTACCCAGACTGATATATGAATTAGGTCAGGTCTAGCTGTCAGACAGATCTTCTAGATATGGTAAAGTAAATATTAACCTACTTACCAAGCCATTGTATTTCAAATACATGTACGTGGTTAAAGCAAATACTGATACAAAAGTAAATCGAGTGTCTTGTTGGTTCAACGTGGTAACTTCGCGACTTATTTACATAAGTAGTTTGTCTGTATATTATTTTTCTACGAAAAAGCTATATAATACTAGATTGTAAAATTTTAATTATGAATTCTTCACTCTGAAACTAACGACATAGCGCGTCGCCGTTTCCACCGGTTATGAAACTATGATAATTTTTTTCTTAATTTATTTAAGTAATCAATTTTTACATAGAAGAATGCATACATAGAAGAATGCATTTTACCGTGCACCAGCGTCGTCAAACATTTATGCAATTAAAAACGTGTAACAATTTTAAATATTATTTAAAACATATATATTTTTTTTTTAATTAGCTTAATGAAACTAGTCCACTTTTGTTTAAAAAAATTTTTTTTATACATACAAAAAGCAGCATTAGCTTCTTTCCGCATAGCATGGTCGTAAGACAGAATTTAATGTCAAGTTACACTCCGCTCTCCGTTTTCCGAGCAAATTCAAAACATTGCATCGAGCTCAATACCGCGATTTATGTTACTAGCGCGAGGAAATGCAAATAATTTATATTAATTTGTTACCTCAGTGGGAACTGAACCCACCGCCATCGCCTTTACAATCAGACGCTGTTCCAATGCAACACATTGACAAGACAGTAATATTTGGTTATTAGCTGTCATAATAACTTTGATTTCCTGTAAGACTATTCTCCACTTCTAATACTTAAGTAAGTACAATAAAATCTATACATATAATGAAAATGTTACCGATCGCTATCCGTACATGAAAAATATATGAAAAAACAATTGTTTAGCATGCATTTATCTATTGATATAGGGCACTTATATATTATATTTAATAGAACCAAAAACAATGATTTTTAATATTCTTTACTGTTTGTCTGTTTGTTTGTGCACGCTAATCTCAGAAACGGTTTAACCGATTTAAATACAAATTTGACTGTTGTATTTTGGTAAATTTTTCTTAACATTTTGTGTTTATTTTATATCAGTCGGTTCATAAACAAAAAAAATAATTATAGTTTTAAATGAGAACGCAGGCGGGAGAAATAGTTTAGTCAAGTAGTTTACGCGGGCGAAGCCGCGAAGTGGCCGCTAGTAAATAGTGAAGTGAAAACATTGAAATGCCATTAGACGGTTTAATAAAAGTACAGACATTTCCACAGTACCTCGAAACGTGTCGTAAGCAGAACGCAAAGGATAAAAGACTATTATTATCACAGATAATCCACACTTATTCTGTTTTATTCACCTTTAAAATCTCAGAAAATTTCTACTTGAGTAATAAAAAGCTTTGAGTGGTCTTATTCCTTTTGGATTGATCTTGAGACATTTTTAAGTGTTATGCGCCACTGTCATAATACTTTATGTCATATTTTTATGAGACACAAGCTACTGGCTCGTTCCAAGTGCCATAATTAAAGAACTGAATTGAACTGAACAGATGAGACACGAGTTGTGGTTTAAAAAAAAAATTCACTTTTGATCATTTGTCAGCTTTCGGTTTTTTGTAAAAGGTTTTTTTTTAATATTTAATAGGGTTAATTAATATAATATTAAACAGATATTACGAAAAAAGTGATTCTTGCCTTTGAGTCAAATAGGTCGTACACCTATTTTTATTATTGTTATTTTTAAGGTAAAGAATAAAAATAAAGGCGTTGTGGAAAAAATCTATTGTATTTAAATTAAACTCCGGTCGTAACTAAGCTATAGCAACGTCGTTACCTAATTTAGTTACACAAAGTGACATGGTATTCCGCACGCTGTGTTTTTAAATTACTGCATAGTGTATTTACTGTTTTGTGGTAAAAATATGTCACTAGCTATGTTAATTCAAGATGCGAGAACGATAAATGTATTCGATTGATAAGCATTCGAGGTAAGTAACGAATCATGGAACTGGAAAACATAATCCAGTGAATCCAATCCAACATATTTAAATATTTTGAAATAAAATTTATTTGACCAAAACCTTGTTTTTTATAAAAATTGGTTAAAATTAATATTTTTTTATATACCCAACGGATTGTACCCTAAATCTGTCTAGGTAAAGTTTTTTCGGTACCCCTACTTCACAAAACGCAATAAATGTGTCAAATCAAAATAATGAAAAACGAAAATGGAAAAGCAGCATATTATTACTTTCACATACTTTCAGAGTACATTAAAAGTTTCAAGTTTTTCTATCTGATTGATGAACACATCTATCTAAATGTCTACTGCTCCATTTATAACTCAAATAAGACAGCTTTGTATAAACACGACAGGTGCACAGTAGGCACGTTACTCGGGTTTAATATCCAGATAATGGATTGGCAATATTAGGGGCTGTTACCCTACATTAAAAGAAGGTAAACAGTTTCATATTATTCATATGGTATGGGCATATTTTTGGGTTTTAGAACAAATAGGCCAAAGACAACAACAGCTTAAAGAATAATCATCGATATTATATTGTTATGATGAAGGTGCATAGTGTTAAAAAAATACTTTACATACTTTTGTTTATTATATATATATATATATATAATTGTATATTATATTATACATTATTATATTGACGCAAAAGTTAAAGTAGACAAAAATAACTAACAAAAGCCATCCAATCTTTTGTGACTAATATCACAAAAATAGATGAACATGAGTATATTCAATCGTATTTCACGTCATTGGCCAGGTTAATGGGCTGTCAATAATATTTCCAAGAGACATTTGGACAGCAAAGCTAACTAATTAACTCTGGCCATATAGAAATAAGCTGTATTCTCTCTTATTTAGGTGCTAAATAGCTTTTTCGAATGTATATTTCACATACAATTTCAGCGTTGACTATTGTCAATGACTGACCGGAAAGTCAGCCTAAAACCTAGATGTGTCAAAATGTTTAAGTAGGTACTTTATTTATTAAAACGCTTTTATTAGCTTCCCCTGTATATATTTGCAAATTTATCAATGTAAGATACCTTGTAATTTTGTTTTAAATCACGTTTAGCAATCCAATTTAAATTATATTTCCATAGCTACTTCACGCTTCTTCCCGCATAGCAGGGTAGTCAGTGATTCCATTTTTCACTTTCTGACCGACATAAAAACGTTGCCTGTTGAGTAGCGGAACTCCACGCCGCGTTTTGTCTTTGGGCCAGAGTGGTGAAATGAAAGTATATTGATGTTGATATATGCCATGACGTGTTTTCGATACGATATTCCTCTATCTAAAGATGGACAAGGATAACGATAAAAGAGCCATATTTATTAACTATAAATACTAGTTAGAAAAAACGAAAAGGCGCGTCTATTTCCACCTTAAAGGCCGGCTAAATCTCTGTAGCTCTTCAGGTGTTACACGGGGTCGTGGGTCGCGGTGATCACGTACCATCAGGTGACCCGAACGCTCGTTTGCTCTGTCTATTGTCAAAAAAAAAGTAAAAAGAAAAGTTAGGTAAGGTATCTTTAAAATACTGTTTATGCCAATAAATGTCTTTTGGTAAATATTTCATAAACTCCTAACAGCAGAGGTTGACGGTGACAGTAGATTAAACATATTTAGAAAACGTATAAAAATTTGAACGTAGCGGGATTATAAATTTTGTACATTTCCTTAATATGTTTTTCAATTTCCTAAGTGTGTGACTGACACTTTAAAATGTTAAAAATATTAAACAATAGTTGCTGTAGCTAAATATGAATGCAAAATTATTAGGTTACTTGAACATATACTATTCCCCAATTGACTTACCAGTAGTACCACTGGGTATCACTTTCCCAATAGACTGACTTACTGATAGTAGGACTTCGTGTCTTTTTTTTTATCATGCTTGGCGGCAAAAACAATATCTATAACTATATCTAAACTGTTCCCGTTACCGTTTCTAAGAAAAGGAAATCCCCAGCATTGCTACTGGTAATACTACAGCAAGACTACTAGTAATAGGCCGAGTAACATACTACAATAATAGTATAATATTCTCCTAACCTTAAAATAATTTAACAAAAATATAATGATAGATTGCTAATAACCTAATTTAATAATATTTGTTTTGTACATATTCAATTTCTTATTTCCTATTTGAAATTAATTAAGAAACATATATTTTTAAAACGTATAAAAATTTTAACACAAACATAAAATATACGTTTTCCAAATATATGTTTTTTAGTTTCCTAAGTGTGTGAATATATATATATATATATATATATTCACATCGTAATAATTTCATACTTTAGTATAAACTAAACAAACAAAATCGTATTTTATTATATAACAAACAGTGAAAAGCGTAAAAATATCATTAATTGCGTCTAAGTATTATACAAAGTCGTTACAATAAGATAGATGGCTTAGTTCTTACATAAATCAGTGTAAGACAAAACGCATCGTAAACGTTTCAGATCCAGACGCGACCAGATGGTTGCGGCTGACAACATTTTATTTCACATATAATAGGCAATTATGAAACAAACTAGTTAGTTGGCTCGTGTGCCACTCAACTGTGGAATGGCCTACTAGCGGCAGTGTTTCCAGGTTGACTCAACATGGGTACCTTCAAAAAGCACGTCTACCTTACGCCTTCCGTCTTGCCTGTAACTCTTCTGGTGTTATACGGAGTCGTGGGCGGCGGTAATCACTTACCATCAGTGACCCGAACGCTCGTTTGCCTTGTCTACTGAATTAAAAAAATAGGCTGTTACAAGTACTTTCAAATTGTCAATTAACATAAAATTACAGTATTGTCAGTCCTAGCGTCGGCCACCACCGGCTCGGGAGGCACTTCTGCTGAGAAGAGCCTGCGAGAAACTGAACAGTTGCTCTTTTCAAATAAAGTTGTACTTTAACTTCATATCTACCTTTCAGCCTCACGAGTGAGCATTTAACTCCACACATTAACATCATAATAGTAATCCTGGACACAAGAATATAATTTCTTCAATTTACTAAAATTGATTTATACTTGTATATCTATATATACAAGTAATCAAATAAGAAGTTAAAAAAATATTTAAATAGCAATTGACAGAAAATGGAAAATGGTGAAATGTTGTTGGGCAACAATTTTGCTACAGTAAAATGCTACAGGCGCTTCGTAGATGAATATAAAAAATAGAAAGAATAAAAAAAATATTTCGTTACCGTTTGATTGTCAGACACAGTATAGCCGAAACCATTAGACGGAGAAAGCTGAAATTGGGCATGTAGGTAGGAATCTGCTCTGGGGAGTGTCAGCCGTACGAAGCCCACTGCTGGGCACAGGCTTCCCGCAAGTCATCGGTTATCCTCCCTATGTGTTTGGAGTATAAGAAAGAACTAACAGATATTTCTCAAAATTCCAATTCAAATTCCATAACCACGCAAATGAAGCTCCAGGCTACAACTTTTCAATAAGACAATGTTAGAAATAAGTCAAAATTTAGGGTAACAACACAGTTTCATTCAAGTTTTCAAAATTGGGTACATTGATGCATTATAAACCTTAGTTTGGGTGGTTAATTGGTTCGGTAATCAAATTGTAATACACGAACAGGAGCTTCCCGTTTCTGTTTACAGATTACGGCGTCGTGTATTTAGTGAACGTTAATTTTACAGCTAAACACTAAAAGCGATTGGGGCGTGAATTGTTTGCTTTGGCAAGCGCTTGCGCGACAGCTTGTTATGTCATTTGATACAATAAATTATATGTGCTACAAAATATTTTATTATACATAAAGGAAAATCTATGAACGTCCTGTTTCACTAAAATTATGCGGACTGAAAGACATTCGGTATAATTAAAGAGAATATGAAGAAATGATTGATGTACAATGCATTACAAATACTTGAAAATCTTAAAATATTACACACACTGCCATGTGTTTAATATAATTTTCTGTATTAAATGTACGTTATTTTAGCATTTTAAATATCCAAAAGAAAATGTAATGTTTGGCGTAGCTGTATGTAGAACGCATGACTTAGCAGTCATAGCATTTGAACGGTTTTAAACAGGAAAATACGTTGATATACAAATATTTTTAATATTATCTGCATGTTTTATTTAGAGATGTGATAATTAAATTTTTTATTTAAACCTCCTAAACTTTACTATCAAAAAATATGTTTAAATGATAAAGGTAGCCATCTTACAGAACAGGAAATAATACTAATAGGAATACGTAATATAGAATTATGATCCACTCGTTTCTAGAAAGTATTTCAAAACCGGCATTAGTGGGATATCTTCAAATTTTGTTAAGGATAGAGAGGAGCTCGGATAGTGGCGAGTAGGCGAGCGTTAATAAATTTAAAAGGGGTCTTTTCAGTGTACACTTGGGTCACAATTCCCAGGCACTACTTAAAGCTCTTCTTTCTAGAACGAGATAGGCCCGCCACCCGCACGGTGAATCCATAGAACGCTGAGGAGTTTTTTCTTCTGTATTTATACGTCTATTAACAAGCTAGCCTTATTTATATCTAAACTCGGTTACTGTACACGCAATACGTCAATAAGCATGTCCTTAATGCCTATTGAAGGGAAATGCGAAAGCTCCTCGAGAGCTTTTTGAGATTTAATCAAGAGCCTGTATTGAATTTCAATGGAATGATTAAATGCTTTTTTATATAATGGCATTGGGTTGTGTTGTCTTCTAGTATTGGGTGAGGCAGTAAACTTCTTATACACTGATAGTTTATTTTTTTCTTGAATTTTCTAGACTTAGCACATTTCTCAACTCTCATATGAGTAGAGAACGGAGTATCTTGACACTAGGTTCTCTCTGACTACCCTGCTAGGCGGGAAAAAATGTGAAGCTGTTAGATATATTGCCAGTGTGGAACGTTAGAAGAACGGCATGTCTAGAACCTTATTAAATTTAAACGCATCGCAGCGCCCTCACCGCTAAACCATACGTTCAATTCAACGCTTGGCTTAGCGGTTCTAACCGCGACAGTTGTGGACAGTTTCCAACAAGCGCGTGTTCTAATCCCGCTGCTTTCAAAGTTTTATAAGCTTTCTAAAAATTTTAGACGAACTATTTCTATAGGCATAAAGATTTATTGTAAAAATAAATCTATACGTTATAATTTTTAAATATACAGTATAATATATAATTATTTCATAGTGAAACGTATTCATTTCATGAAAATTAGCTTCTATTCTAGAGATTGATAAAATCAGTGTCACAAATTCTACGTTTTGTTTCGTATCTGAAGAGACGCAATCAAGCGACTGTGCACATGCAATGTAAGCCACCTTTCATCAAGAGTTAATTAATTTTGAACAAGACGTACTCGTAATCGACAACGTATAAAGCTCAAATTTTCTCCTTTATTCAGTTACAGTTTTTGCGTTTTACGTACATTATTAATTACGTAACTTAACATAAATTTGAAAAATGTTATTATAATATATATACAAATTGATTGAATTTCTAAACAAAAAATATTGGAATATTTAAAAAAAAATGATATCAGGCTCTTGTGGCGCAGTGGGGCAGCGTCTGACGTCTGATTTTAAACGCGATTTTTTGTGAGACTCCTACTCGGGGAAATTATTATATTTAAAATATTTTCATTTACATTGACGCAACAATATACATTGTTTACGATAGACTCTCCGTCTTCATGAAAAAGTGTAACCTTATTTTTGTATAATTTGTTATATTATTTTAATTAGAGAGTAATATGTTTGTACACTGTTGCGAATATTTCTCAATAATTTGCGAATGATGTGTGCTCCTGTAATTAGTTGTACATAGTTACTAAGTACAGTAAAAAATGTGTAAATGTAAAGCAATATGTATAACCGTTGGAGATCCAAATAAATAAATGAATAATTTTCTCCGCTCTGATACCTAAGACAAAGCGCGGCGCAGAGTTTTGCTACTCCACACGCTATGCGTCCATTTCGGGAGGAAAACAAAGAACGGAGTGTCTTGACAATAGGTTCTTTCTGAATACCCTGCTATGCGGGAAAAAGCTGATACATTATTTGGTATAGGTATTTTAAAAATAATATGGCTATTTATGCTAGTTAATGTGAATCTATATGAAGAACTATACCTACATAAAAACATTTTTAGAAAACGTTAAAAAAATTTAATTCTACTTTAATTACTAATTCTAATTTAATTTCTACATCCGGCTACGTCGAAATTCTTATACGCTTATTACAGGCTTAGCGGTAAGAGCGCTTGAACGGTTTTCAAGAGGCGCGGGTTCAAATCCCGCTGCGTTCAAATTTTTATACGTTTTCTAAAAGAGAGAATACTATTTATTAAATATTCTTAACATTTTAAAGTGGTATTCACACACTTAGGAAATTAAAACAACTTTCTAAGAAAAATTCTAAAATGGTTTTCAATTTCCTAAGTATGTGAATAACACTTTAAAATATTAAGAATATATCTAGATAAGTTAGAAGGTCGATAAATAAAACTGGTTGAACATCCAGTTTTTTATGACTTTGACATGACACTTTTAGTAAAGCTAAAATCTATGTTACAATATTTAAAGCGTGCTATTTTAATTAATAACAGTGACGAAGCAGTTCTATCATTTTTGTATGGAGACTTCTTTGTTATTTTTGCTGAAAAAATGAAAAATGTATTTTAAGTCGATAATAATGTGATATGGGTTCAAGTCACATTGTGTCCAATATGCGTTTGCCTTTGCTATTGAATAGATTTTTTAATAAGATGTAGTAAAATGTCAGTAAAAATATATATTTTTTAATATTTATTACATAATAAATTAACGTAGTCATTTATTTTGAATATTTTTAATACATATCTATACATCTATATAAGTAAATAAAATTAAAGTGTCTGAGTTTGTAATATGCAAATAACTGCTTTTTACTAAATGCATATATATAATATACACGATACATATACCAAAACAACATTTTTTGTGTCTGTTTGTCTATCAGTTTGCTCTGGCTTTTCTATGGAATGGCGGGACTGGTTTTTTGATGGCGGTTTCTCACTGGCAGATAGCTTATGGAATAAGGAATACCAAAAGCATTTTTAAACGTCACGGGCTTAGTGTTTTCATAAGAGAGATTCGAATCTAATCCATCGCTTGCAATCACTTGCCGAGTGTTACTGAAAGGCCAGTAGTGGCTTCCAATGTCTTTAGTTATAAAAACATTTCAATAATAAAATAAAACAATAGAAAGTTGGAAAAAGTTATTTTAGAATTATTAGAAACGATAGATCTCCCTTATAGAAAAGCTTTCTTCTTACCGAATTCAATTTAAAGCTGTATCCCAAACTAAGTTGACCATACATTTTAGTAATCCAAAGCTAAATTCAATACAAAATAATAACCTTCTATGATTTTCGTGTAAAAATAATGAAACATGACGGCCCTTATCAGGAGAGTCTACAGATAACAGGCACATTATTAATGCGTTTACACAGCGATACCGCGCTCACGTAACGACAGACAAACAAACTTTACAGAATCTACTTACTGATTGTAGCTTGTAATTTCAAAAGCTTATTTCCTGGAATGAGTATGTGTCTGGAATCATTTATAATACATATATTAAAATAAAATTAATAAAATTGAACTAAAAAAATTAAATAGTTCTTTAATTAATTTTAATTTAAAATTCAGCTCAACTTGTACAAGTGATAGTTTCCAATGATTTCACGATGCATTAATAAAACTTCCTCGTTAATCAATTCGAATGGAAGAGAATTTAAACTCACTTTACTTAATGCGTTAATGCGGGGAAAAGCTGAAGCTGAAAAAGAAGTTGAACAACAAATGAAAGCTTCGAATAGCATTACAAGCGGATATGTAATACCGTCAGGCGGTCGGGTTGAGAAATTACACTAAAGTGTGTTTTTTTTTGTAATATTGAAAGTGCCTTGTAAGTAAGTGTGTTTAAATTCCCTTCCATTCGAAACGATTAACGGAGGACGATTGTCCAGAAGAGATGGCTACTTAGCCATAAGGCCGCCTGTTATACGTTCCCTTTTTTATATCTTACGAACCTATTTAGAAAACATATAAAATTTAAACTCAGCGGGAATCGAGACCGCACCTCTTGGAAACCGCCATAGCGCTCTAACCGCTAATCAATGCGTTCTAGATCCAGCTGCGTTGAAACTCTTATACGCTTTATTACAACTTATATTTGTTGTTAGCATCTCTGTAGAGAGATTTTTACAAATTTCTGCTACGCAAAGATAATTCAACGAACAATCGTTTGCCAAGAGAGAAGAACCAAGAGGCGCAGGTTTGAATCCTGCTGCGTTCAAAATTTTATACGTTTTCGAAATATATTTTTTAATTTTATTTTAAAATGTTAAAAAAAGGTAAGTACCTGTTGTTTTTCTCAATTTAATGTGGTGTACAAATAAAGTAATAATAATAACCTAATATCAAGACACTCTGCTTTAGACTTTCTGTCCGAAATCGACACATTACGTGTTGAGGGGCGGAACTCAACGCCACCGTTTGTCTTCTTCCCAGGGCGGAGCCATGAAAAGAATATAAATATCATAATTTCCCCGAATGGAAATCGAACCCATAACCAAATGCGTACAGTCAGACGCTGTCCCATTGCGCCATAAGAGCTCAACTTTATTGTACTTTTTATCTTCACACATCATTGAGCTGAGTAAAAGGCAGCCATGTTATCCCGAAGGCTTTACGAAAATAGTAAATCGTTGTAATCTATTTGAGTTTACTAATATTTATCTTTTTAAATATATATTGTTAATATATTAAGTAAATATTATATTAGTATAATTGGTAACACAACATTTAGGAAATGCCATATTGTGTTGTAAACAATGGCTTAGATTAAATTTACTCCCGAAAAAAGTTTATTGCACATTTTAAAATAGTGCGGCGGTGAGTTCCGCCACTTAACGCGTAATATTTCGATTTCGGGCGGCAAGTAGAGAACGGAGTGCCTTGACACTAGGCTCTCCGATTAGCCGTAAAGCTTAAAAATCTTTGTCCTTCATCAGGTTAAACTGAATAACTTGTAGCAATCTTTTAATACGTTTTTAAGCTTTATTCACACACAATAGAAATAATAATATTTAAAAAAAATAAAAGTTTCGAACGCAGCAATATTTGGACCCGTACCTCGTGGTAACGAGCCAAGCGCTCTAGGCAATTAGGCTATAGGTTCTTATATGCAAATTTTCGCTTACCAAGAATTTTTTATTCATTTATTTGCTTAATATTACAAAAAACTGAAACAATAGTACTTTTTATTAATATTTAAAAAAATATTTCTAACAATAATGATATAAAAAAAAAAATTCTTTAGCAATATTAAAACGGTTATATTTACGCCTTTCCGGAAGGTTAACAGGCAAAAATATATTTGATGATATTAAAAAAGTACTGACGGAGATAAACATGACTTATGGTTGGAATTTATGGGGGATATTCGACAGTCATTCAACGAACATGTATGACTAAGTCAAGCAAGGCAATGGTATTCAAAGGAGGCTCGAACTGTATTTATACTAGTTACATTGACTCATATTTTCCGCACTAAAGACGGAAAATGCCTTTGAAAATATTCGCAACGTGTATGTCAATTTATATAAACGTATATGTCAACCATATGGTGTGTGATGCTTTTGCTTTTATTTTAATAATTTTATGTATTTTTTATGAATTATTTGAATAAACATTTAACATTCTGTGTTCATTCTCTATATACTCTATGACTGTGCCAAATTTAATTCTCTTATTTATCGTATTTTTTGTAAAAAGGGGTATTTTTTATTTTCGTTTAAAAACATGCCTGAAACCGTAAAAAAGTATTTACTTATTTTGCAAATTAAACTATTTTTGACCGGTTTAATCGCGTATATTATTAGTATTCGACAATACATTTTAGAAACTCCGACGTATCCAACACTTTACAGTAGTCTGTGGTGACAGGTAGACTGAGGTGGCATTCGTCTGTCAGTTGATACAATTATTTCATCAAACTACGGCAAACGATATCTTAGTTGCTCCGCGTACTGCATAATATACGCGATTATTCTTGTTAAAAATAGGTTCATTGCAAAATGTGTAAAAATCGTGAATACCAAAGATCTTATTACATTTTATTAAGAATCTACTAAAAATCGTCCCAGCAGCAACGTTTGCGAACGAAAAGCAAAGTTCAGGCCGTCTAAATTTAATTATACTGTTACGACACAATCCATACGAAACGTACATACTGTCTATTAGACTGTATGTACGTATTGTGTACATATGTAAAAAATTAAAAGAATAAAAGTTTTATTCATACTTTTGTTTTGATGAATAATAAATAGTTCGTTTATAGCTTTCATTTTATAACCGTAGTACTTTGAATGAAATTGAATTGAAAACTTGTTTACCACTTTATTTTTATTACACTGCTAGTACTATATGATGCTTTACTCTAAAATTAATATTTTGAAATTTTATGTTGGAAATGTAGGCCATGCGACCATTGTGGTATAGATTGTAAACACGATTAGTAGTAGGTTCGATTCCCATCCGGAGGAATGATTATATTTAATTTATTTTCATATCTCTGCTCTGGTATTTAAGACTACCCGTGGCATTGAGTTCCGCCACTCAACACGCAGTGCCTCGATTTCGGACGGAAAGCGGAGAATGGAATCCTGACGGAGGTTATCTCTGACTAAATTGCTATGCAGGAAAACTAGTAACTGTGATGCAGTACACGTAGGATAAAAGTTAAAATATCGTGAATGAAATACATATTTTAAGAAAACGTATAATTTTTTTTGAACGCAGCGTGATTTGAACCCGCGTATCTTGGAAACCGTCCAAGCGGTCGAACCGCTAAGCCACGCGGGTTCAATTCCCGCTGCGTTCAAATTTTTATACGTTTTCTTAAAATATTTTTTTCAATTTCCTAAGTTGTGAATAACAACACTTGTCTTGACTAACCATTTCTTCATACTTCTTCTGCATCTATATGCGAAAGGAGAAAAAAAGAACCCAGTGTTAAGGCATTCTTATCTCCACATTATTATATTCATAATGTTTATATACAAAATATAGGCATCCATCTGTTTGGACCATTCTCCATTTTTCCTACAATCAAGTTGCTGCGTGATAATTTGACGGAAATAAAGGCAGTATTGTTTTCGAAACATAAGTACAGCCTAGTATTCTTCAAAATTTGAACCTATAACCATTGCATATGGAAAAAGAAGGCCATAGATTTTCAAATGTGTTATGTAAAATTCACTATTGCAAACCATTTTAACCAATATCTACTACAAAAAAGTACGCACTGTTATTGTTTCTAATAAAATGTTTTATCCGAGGCTTCATAAATGGCACAATAAAAAGTATAAAAGCAAGGCCGATACGCGCTTTTTTTGCCGTGAATCACTGTGATATCTGAAGCGAGAGTAACACAGTTTATTTTAAAAAAGCGATACGATGAGTCATACATACACAATACTTTTTTAAAATGAAACTGTTTTTGACCATATTACTCGCATTCATTATAAGTATACGAAAATACATTTTAGAAACCGGTTAAAAATAATTTCATTTCAAAATGGGTAAAAATCGCGTAAACTAAAGATCTTAATACTTTTCTAATTTGACGATAGTTACAAGTTCGATTTCTACTGAGAATAGAGTAGTTTTGTACCTTTTACTAGAGAACTGTAATGATTTGGCACAACTGTATGCCTTGGTATGACTACAAGATAAAAAGCAAACAATTTCAGTTTCAAGGGCAGAGTCTGTCTGTAATGGAATTTAATAGCTTATAGCTCAAAGTAGCGACTACCTATGTTAAGAAGAACAAAAGTTCTTCAATTCGGGGTAGTCAGAGTGAGCCTAGTGTCAAGACACTCCATTCTCCGGTTTCCGCCCAAATTCGATACAATGCGTATTGCGTGGCGTATCTCAACGCCACGCTTTGTATTGTCACCGGTCAAAGAAATGCAAACAATTTAAATATAAGCATTTCCCCGAGTGGGAATCGAACCCAAAACTATTATGTGTACATTCGAACGAACTAAAACTATAAAATAACTTCGTCAAATAAATCACAGAGAAAAAGTAAAAATGCCAATTTTTCTTATCATTGGATAGCAAACAAAAAAAAACTAAAGATTCATTTTGGTGCTACAGTTCGTAGGCGCGCTACGACTTGTAGATAGGACGTTGCGATATATGTAATTGTTTTACTGTATTTATTACTTGCTTTAATTTTTTTTCACCTCGTTTTTTCTCGCATAGAGAGACCCTAGTGTCAAGACACTCTGTTCTCCACTCACCGCTTAAAATATTGCGTAACGGAAGTCAATGACGCGCATTTTCTTAGGTACCAGAGCAAATAAATATAAGATAATTTAAATATAATCATTCCGCCAAGTGGGAATCGAATCCACAACCAATCGCGTTGACAGTCGCCACTGTTTTACCACGATCATAACCATGAAGGAACTTTTTAACATTTTAGTAAAGTGTGATTCACACACTTAGGAAATTGAAAATCATTTAAGAAAACGTATAAAAATTTTAACGCAGCGGGATTTGAACCATAGACGGTTTCCAAGAGGCGCGGTTTTGAATCCCGCTACGCTCATATTTTTATATGTTTTCTAAAAATAATTTTCAATTATGGAGGTTATTCGGTTATAAAGAGGGAAAATTATTTAATATTATGAATAAATCATATGATATAGAAAACTCGTAATTTGATAAATTAATTGTTTAGTTATAGGGGATGATAGCCAAGAGCACAGTGACCTCCATAAAGATGTATTAACAATCGATCAAATCGATCAATCAATATTAATATATATAAATATATATAAACATATATATATATATATATATATATATATATATATATATATATATATGTATATAAATAATTTGTTTTTCACCGTTTTGTTACCGTCTTAATTATACATATATCTTAATCTTTACCTAAAATTATTATTAATAGTGTACCTACCAAATAACTTTCATAGCTTTTTTTATTTTTCTACTTATACCAAAAAAACCTATCAGAATCTTAGAAAAATTTAACTTGAACGCCATCGATGCGCATTAGAAAAGTCTCACTGTAAACACGATGATCGTGGGTTCGATCTTTACTTAAGAAATGATTTTATTTATATTACTAGTGACCTGCCTTCGGCTTCGCAATAAATTTACTGGAAAACATAAATAATGACAGAAAAAAGTAGCCTAAGTTCATCCTAATGCCATAAAATATCTGTACATAAAATTTCATCACAATCGGCTCATCGGTTTCGCCATAATGACGTCACAGACAAACGGACAAAGTTACTTTCGCATTTATAATATTAATATGGATAGTATGGATTTAGATACAAAGCGTGGTGTTAGATTCCGCAAGTCACGTAATGTCGCAGTTTCACTGAAACTGGGGTACAGATTTTTATTAATATTAGATTTTTATATTTAAATTTTTTTTTTTACTTTAATATTTATTATAGTTCCTTTGTTAATAGAGTCGTTGCTGTAAAACTACTAGAGAGGGTGAAGGCCCTGAAACCAGCGTGGAGGGCGATCGACAGCCTGGAGACGGTGCTAGCTGCACGGTCACTGACGAACAGGTATTTACATACATAAATATTTTAACGTTGTTTAGAATTGTTTTTCGTAAACGACCTTGAGACCACCTCAAATATTTTCGTGTCAAAATGAGCGTAATCGTTCAAACAAGGCTCCCGACAGCTATATAACCTGACAACATATACTAAAATATAGAAAGTACAAATCTGTCTTTTAATACTAAAATAATAAAATACTAGTTAATATAAAATAAATGTCCTAGTGGCACGGTATCTGGCTGTAGTCGCGATTGGTTCGATTCCCACTCGGAGTAATGATCATAATTTGATTTTATTCAATACTCCGCTTTCATTAATAATATAAGAACTTGAGGCCTTTTACTGCCGATAATTTGCAACTGTTTTCAGTTTTTGATTCTCATTTTCATTTTTGTCTTGTCTTATTTGATTTGCTGGTTAGACAAAAGAGATCAATTGATTTATATTTATATACTCTTTGATATATTATATTGACTATTGAGACAGTATGTACTATATTTTAGACTGTGAGAATCCATAGAAGAAATAAATGTATTGGCTGTACCAAGGCCTATAGGTACCACCACCAATATATAAAATACCCTCGTGGCATAGTGGCACAGAATCTGACTGTAAATGATTATACTGATATTATTAATGCCAAATATGAATTACAAACTATAATATACAGATGGAACAGTAGCATATTTCAAAATTCGTAATTAAATTATAATATTAAAAGTACCGTTTTATATTTATTTTATTTAATACACTTTTTTTTTATTTCGCCACTCAACACCCAATGTCTCGGATACGGTCGGAAAATGCTATGCGAGAAAAAGTGTGAAGCTCTAAAAAATACGTGATTTTATCTGTATTTTTGTGTTGTACGAAATTTTTGCAAGGCCGTTTACGCCTGCTTCTTGCCGGCCGATTTGCTTGTACATTTACATTTGCAAACGTGTTATATTACTCGTCAACTTGATATCGCTGCCAGAACGAGACGATTAACGAGAAAATACTTACAAATGCATTTATAAATTAAGGAATATTATTTTATTTAGTTTTGCACTAAAACGTTATATTTTCTACTATCCAGCGCATAAAAAGGCAGTGCATGTTAAATTGTCGAAAAAAGATGAAGCACCTATAATAGTCGAAAAAGAAAAGGCACTTATAAACATACCAGCATCTGTAGTCTGTAGTTAGTTATAAAACAATTTTTGGAAAACCTTTAATCTTGTAAACAAGTTCGATGCCCGCTTCGTTCAAATTCACACACTAAAATAATCTTTCTATAAAAATATTTCTTAACCAAAATGAGAGTCACTTTAAAAATATTAAAAACAAAATCGATTTCCTAAATTCCATAAATTTTTCCTTTTTCCCTTTGTTATAGAGTTTGAATTTTATCAGTATATGAAGTATTGTTAAATTAACAGAAAATAAATGCGTCATGTAACTTCTATATAACATTGTGGATAATCTATTTGAATCATATAACCTAAGTAGAATAAATGGCACAAAAAGCACTTAAGAATATTACAGTTAAGTTATTAAGAAAGAATTATTGCAAATTATAAGTAAGCAGAACTAAGCGCATTAAAATTTATTAAAAGCTTATGGATTTTGTTTTATCCTTTCAGTGACTTGTACTTTAAAAGACCACTTTTATAACTAAATTAGCGACACGCTCGCGGCTTCGCATGCGTAAACAACACGACTAAACTAATTACTAATACTAACTAACTACTACTACTAACTATTACTAATTTTACCAAAATACAAAAGTCAGTACTGCCTTTAAATCAGTTAAGCCTTTTCTGAGATTGCAACGTAATTACAATTGCCACAAACGCACAGACAAACAAAAAAGGAGCTTTGTTGAAAAATATATTACGTTGATAAATACGCCCAATAATATATTTTTTCATATATTTACCATGTTATATGTAGCTATACTCGTAGATATTTATAAATTACTGTAAAAGAGCTCAACCAATATTTATGTCATCATTATTTTATTAATACGTGAAATAAAATCTTTGGAACCTTTTAAACGAATATTTAAGGTTTACACAGAGGAGAAGTACAGCCAATATTCTTAATAATACATTAAAAAAGCAGCATCACGTTTTTCCCGCATAGCAAGCAATCGAGACAATGCGTGTTAAATGGCAGAACTCAACGTCATGCTTTTTTTAAACGTGTAATAAATATCTTTCGAGAGAGAATAGAATCTTAGCTTAGTCTTAGCTAAATATTGCTTGCAATAATTAGTTGAATTCATTTGGATCAACAAAAGAGTAAAGGAAAATCTATTTTTTATTTGTTTAAAAAACTAAAAAAAGGTATCAAAATTGAGGCCAGCATGGCAGATAACAAAGTGTCGGACTGCAACCGCTGTTGGTTGTGGGTTTGATTCTCGGGCGAATTATATTAAAATCAGATTCATTTCTCCACTGCATCAAGACAAAGAGCGGCTTTATTCCGCCATTCACCACGTAAGAACATTACGTAATTTGGGCGGAAAGTAGAACGGAGTGTGTTGACACTAGGTTCTTTCTGAATATCATGTGGGTTAAAGGCAGAATCTAGAAAAATTAAAATAATGTGTATTTATAACACCAATTTTGTTTCAGATACGGGTTAGTGACGACGATGGCTCCACTAACAGCGCCCGCAACAGTATAAACCCCTTCCGCGCGGACGGCGATATAGGTGACTAGAAATTATTAATTTTGGTACCTAATGCTTAGTAACTGTGGAAACTTAATGCACAATATTTAGCCAATATAATGGTCTAAATAAATTAAAAATAAAAAACCTTATATTTCTAGAAAAAAACATTACATTGGTTTGCAGTGTCGTCGTGCTCTAAGTAATTAATATATATGGTTTCCTTGTTATTAGTTTATACGATTTTAATTAACATTGAGTAACTTAACTGACATAAAAATACTTTACATATTTCTTTTTAATTTATTAACCTATATTTCATTTTTTTTTTGTCTAATAAAACTATTTTTCTAGAACCCCTTCTCCTTCAAGTAAAGCCAGTACATAGTATATATGTAATATACCAGCTAAAATTTTAGATCTAATATAAATTTCTTGTCGTTCTATAAGCCAAATAGTGCGGGCCATTGTTGTGCAGTAACTGTCAACACCTATATTTATGGGTTCAATTCCCATGAGAAGTAGAAGGTTTAAGATAATATATATAATGATAATATATCACTTTCTTTCATTTTTCCCGCTATTGTAAGACGAAGCACGGTGTCGAGCACAGTTAGTGCACTGCTGAATATCACGGAGGACATTCGGTGTGCCATGGATAACACCAAGGTAACCGTAATGGTACTACTGGATTTCAGCAGTGCTTTTAACCCTGTTGATTTTGACATACTTCTTGCTACTCTTCGTGCAGTTAACATGTCTTCTTCCACAGTTATAGACTGCTTTCACTCTTATCTCTTTGGTCGCCGGCAATGTGTGAGAGCCAACGATAGCATATCGTCTTGGTTAGATCTCACTGGTGGTGTTACTCAAGGCGGCGTTCTTACTCCTCATCTAATCCAGTACTCACTAACAATATTTCCAAAGTCATTTCTTCTCATTACCATTTGTATGCAGATGAATTGCAGTTGTATCGGCATGGCTATATAAACGAACTGCCAGAGATCATCTCGTTTTTATATGACAACCCAACTGCGGTCAAAAATCTTTCGATAAACCCAAAGAATTCACAATCAATTATAGTCTGCAGTAGCAGACTTGAAAGCAAAATAAAATGGGATTTAATGCCTGGGATCCAGTACTCGGGAATTCAAACTTTGGAACAAAATTTAATGTTGTTTGTTTATTGCATAGTACTGCTATCCCGCTGTATTGCCTTCACCCACTTCGACAGGTTGGCTGGAACAAATGTCTTTTAGAGATAAGTCCACCTTGCTCACTTAATTTCTGAATGTACTGGTTTTTTTTAAAGTGCAATAAAGAATATATTATTAAAGTCAAGCTGCCTATAGTGCATTAAAATTGTTGATAAATTTTTAATATATCAACAATTTTGATATAACTAAAAGATATTTTTGATTAACGCATTATTGCACATCGAATTCCCTTTTTGAAAGTTTATATTATTAAAAAAAAAAAATCTTTAGAAAACGTATAAAAATTTGAACTCATTGGAATTTGAACCCGCGCTTCTTGAAAACCTTTGGGAACCGTCCAAATGCTTTAAACGCTAATCCATGCGTTCTACATCCAGCTACGTCGAAATTCTTATTGTAATAAGCGCATAAGAATTTCGACGCAGCCGTATGTAGAACGCATGGCTGAGAGGTCAGAGCGCTTGGATAGTTTCCAAGAGGCGCGTGTTTGAATTCTGCTGCGTTCAATTTATTATACGTTTTCCATGAAAAAATTAAAAAAAGTAAAAAATATTTAAATTATTAATTTTGTACTTTCATACTTTGTCATTTTCATTGTTTCCAAAGGATTAATTAAAATATGAATTTAAGATGCAAATTTATTTGTCTTTGAAAGCCTAGGTCTGTGAATGAATTTATAGCTTTACATTAATTACTGCCACTTAACATGTACGGCTTACAGCAAATGTTTGTACAGGTATAGGTACTAGTTGAAATATGCACTTAGTGTGTGGGTATTTCATTATTGATTTGTAATAGAAATGATTTGGAAAGATACAAACCCACGCCTCTTTTAAAATTTACTTATCAAAAAATAATGGATAATAAATATACAAGGAAATAAAGTATGTTATATTTATATAATACTAGGTTATACTATTTGTGTGGGAAATGGAATCTGATTTTGTTCAGCAGTTTTTAATTAAACAAAAAATAAAAAGCATATAGTTGAGGCCATTGTGGAACAGTGAGACCGCCTATGATTGTAAACGCTATTGGTTGTAGGTTCGATCCCCAATCCGAGGAAAGATTATATTTAAATTACTTCGCTCTGGTGCAAGATAAGGCATGGTGTTGAACACGTTATGTCTCGAATTTGGATGGAAAGTGGAGAACGAAGTGTCTTGACACTAGACTACCCTGACTAAAGTGTAAAGCTGCTTAAAAAATGTAATAAATATCATTTTCTCTTGCCAATAATTATTCTTTGAGAAACGGACATTTTCGCAACACGTTTTTTTAATGTGCTTTTTACAACTGCCGCACCACTTGGAAACACACCCACACTATTGAAAATTAAAATAAATTTGTATATAATATCTAAAATGGTCTTTCAACAGTGACTACGGACGGTATGCTGAGGACGGGTCGCTATTACAAAGGAATATATTGGCCCTCCATCACCAATAGTTTTAAGGCGAGTCATTTTATATAGTTGTCCAAATAGATTTAAACCTTTATAAAGTAGGCTCGGACAATTATGGATGGATAAATATGTTATTTCTTCCAACATAATTAAAAATTAAACCCACAACTACTTTTAATTCTTCGCTCTGGTGATATAACAACGCGCGGTGTTGAGCTCCGCCACTCAACACGAAAAGTCTCGGCTTGATGTGGAAAGTGGAAAACAGAGTGTTTTGACAGAAAACAAATACAGATAGAAACTATCTGGTCATGCAAGAAAAAGTGTGAAGCTGCAAACACAAAACTATTTCTACTTAAATTTACATAATTTTTATTCAATTAAACGAGAAAGGAGAATTGGAGTAGTATCCTTTTTAAGTAGTTGAAATATTTACTTTAGTTTATTATTTAATTATTCATATAAAAACCCATGTGTTTGTATGTTGTTATTTTACAGGACGAAACCGTAGAATTATCGTATCAGAAGTACTCTAGACGACAAAGGCAGAGATCACTTATAATGGTCAACGTGGTCGACCTTACACTCAAGGTAAACTAAGCTGAATTTGACATTTTATTTACGCAACAAAAGTAGAATATGTTTTAGAGTTTTTTAATATAGATTTCCAATATGTTTCGAAAGCTTTACGATTTGCCAAAACACTATGTTCTCCACTTTCCGCCCAAATCCGAGATATTAGCGAAACTCAACGTCGCGATGTGTCTTGTCCCCAGAGCGGAGATATAATTATAATTTAAAATTGGAAATTTCCAAGTTTCTTAATGTATATATAATGCTTAAAAATATATGATGATGATGGTAGCATTTTTATTCATTAACCTATTGAAATTAAATATAAACTAAATGTTTAATAAAGTTTACCACATAATAATAGTCAAAATTACATTACAATCGGTTAGCAGTTTCTGAGATTAACGTGCCCAAGCAAACAGACAAAGAGTAAAGAAAATTAAAAATCATTGTTTTGGGTCTATTATATGCCCTTTATAATATTTTTTTTCGTATATCTTTCATGTACAGACAGTGATCAGTAACATATTTTTTATATGCATTAAAATAATTAAAAACTTATTCTTATTATATATATATATACAGTAATGCATACAAAAATACATTAAATTAATAAAATAAATGTAACACACTACCTTATGTAACACACACGTCTGTACGAACTGATATAGCTGAAGCAACGCGTGTTTGCTCGTCAACGGAGATACTAATAATTTTAATTACATGATACTATTTATATATTTAAATATAATATAATATTTTCTTTCCTTTCCAGATATGTTTAACGCTCATTTATACATTGTCGCCAAGTAATAGTAAGTATATTTCAGGATTAATTTTACCAATAACGTCTTTAAAGAAGTCAAAATGTATTTTTGGCTTTGTTATAAAAACGAGAGAGACCGGACTCTTTCTGCATATCATCCATGAGGCGATATATACCTTAAGACAAAAAAAAATTTTTTTTCTATAAGTTAGTACCGTTGAGTGTAAGAAAAACAATGGCATACATAATAAAATTTTATATGAATATATAAAAAAATGCAATCATTCAATAAAAATCATTATGCATACAATATATTAATAAAATAAATATTACACAAACACACACTAGTGAGTGTTTGAAATACACTTTTGTATAAAGTTTTTATACAAAAGTGTATTTCATTATGTATGCATGTTCCTGAGACAATGCATATTTTACGCTCCATCAGTGATGCTAGTATAAACAGAATCTGATATTGTGAGCGGATCAATGAAAAACTACTGAACAAATTTCAATTAATTATGTATATGTTATTTGTTAGATAGTTGGTTCTTAAAAATATATAAAATATCATCATTTAATATAAAGCTAATGAGGTTCTAATTAATAAAAAAAATTATAATGTTTTTGATGCAATATCTATAATATACCTACAACAATGCAATAGAAGTCACGATACGTGACTAGCAAATACAGTTCTGTTTAATAATGAATTTAAAATTTTCCTTATCATATACAGAAAAACATTTTTAAATAACACAAAAATTTGAACGTAGTTATACGAACCCGCGCTCTCCGCTTAGCAAAAGGTTCTAGATACATCGAAATTCTTATACGCTTCATATTTTTGCTGTTATCATCTCTATAGAGAGATATTCATAAATTTCTGCCACCTAAAGATTATTTCAAAGAATAATCGTTTTGCAAGAGAGAATGCTACTAACTTAATATTTGAAGATTTTTTAAAATATATTTTTAAATCATGAATGTATAACACATTTTTAAAAAATATTACAACAGATACTGATAGTTATCAAATGGCGTGGACCGGAGTGTTTCTTGTATTGAATGTCGCTGTGATACTGCTGGGTGGTTGGCGGTGTTTTGCTAATAATTACTTGCACTGGGCAGCTGCGGCGACATGGATTTTACTTATAGCACAAGGTATGAATTACTAAATAAGTTAAAAAAACGCTATTATGGCTTAGTTAATACTGTCTGTATGAATACACGAGGGTTGTGGGTTCTCCCAATGTAAAGATTAATTATATTTTCAAAATTAATTATGAGGCAATCGTAGGGGGAGGCAGGGGGCCCGAGGCGAGTGGGAAGCGTCTGACTAAACACAATTGATTGTAGGTTCAGTCCCCGCTCTGGGGATATTGTATATAAGTTATTTTTATTTTACCTCTTCAGTAATATTACTAAAGAGGTGAAATAAAAATAACTGTGGAACTCAACACTGTCCTTTATATAAAGGACAGTGTTGAGTTCCACCAATCAACAACTATGTCTCTGACTGACGACGAGTGTCTCGATTTCGGGAGGTCAGTGAAGAACGGAATGCCTTGACACTAGGTTCTCTCTCACTTCTCTGATATACGGGAAAAACGGGAAGCTACGTTTTGAAGATACAAGCAGACAAAACGCGGCGTTATATTATGAAAGGGTGAAAATTGAGAAGTGTTAATGTTTTACATTAGATTTCTTTGATATATCTGCTAAGACCTTTGTAGAGTTCTGCGAAATGCTACGCTTCCTAATAAGTAAAAATTGGTAACTTATTACTATATAAACTACAGATAAATAAAAAATCTAAGACAAGCCATGTCAAGTATTATATTATATTATAGAATATCAAAACTAATACAAATACTGAAAAAGACATATTTAGAAAACGTATAAAAATTTTGAACGCAGCGGGATTTGATTTGGGATGTATTTTTCAATTTCCTTAGTGTGGGAATAACACTTTAGAAAATGGTAAAATTAAAAAAAAAATACAAATACTGTTCAAAGCTATTTTTGTGTATACCCGCACCAACATTTTTTTTGACCAAATAAGCTGTATCTTTATATTTAAATACTAGCGACCCGCTCGCGTGTGTTATGGAAAATAATATATTATTTATATTATTTTCGACGGTATTTTCGCAAAACAATGAAATTCCTAGAGAAATTAAAAAAAATGGGAAATAAAAGTAGCCTATGTTTGTCTCGATATCGCATCTCTATATAAAACGTCATCACTATCGGTTCAGCGGTTTGGCTGATATGATGTCACAGACATACAGACGGACAGAGTAGCTTCCGCAATTATAATATTAGTATAGATTAAGGGTATTTAAAATAGTGGTTATTCAATTTCAATAATTATTTTAACAGGATTGAGCGGCCAAGGTATAGGCTTCCAAGAACCAGAAAACCAAGTATGGTATATGCTGTTCATAATATTCGTACCCTACGCGATGCTGCCACTGTCTTTGGGATGGTGCATTGTCATTGGCTTATTGTCCTCTGTGTCCCATGTGTTGACTACAGCTGTTAATATAAAGGAAATTATGAAGGAAACGCCTAAAGCTGTGAGTATTGTGAAATATAAGAATATTTCATTAGTAATTTTATCTGTTATATTTAAATAATGGTAGATTATCACTCAATTTTTGATTTTTCACTAAATTACAGATAATATTAACAAGAAGCTGTAAACGCGATTGCTCTGTAATCGATTTCCACTTTGTGTATTGTTTCAAAATTCAAAATTTAAAATATCCTTTATTCAAATAGACTTTTGCAAGCACTTTTGTATCGTCGATGGAACATAAAGCTACTACTCACGCAATGTATTTAACTCGAGCGTAAAAGGGATATTTTAGTGTAAATTTAAAGAGTAGCGGGTTGGGTGAAGCGTTGTGTCGTGTGTAGTCTTACCGTACAAATCCTTATATTAATTTTTAAATACAACCATTTTAAGTCACTTAAATTTGGTCCAAAAACAACTACATAAGAACTTAATTATATATACTAACTTAGGTCTAGGACTTAAATATATGTTCTCACTAGCGACCCGCTCGCGGCTTCGCCTGCGTAAACTACAAGCTTAAACTATTTAGTTTTTTCGCCCGCTCGCATTTTCATGTTAATTACAAATTTTGGTTAAGCTTATAATATAAATGGTTGTAACTTTTTTGTTTATAAGCTGAATTAAATGAAATAAACACTAAATGTTAAGAGAAGCATACGAAAATACAATAGTCAAAATAGCATTTAAATCGGTTAAGCCGTTTCTGAAATTAGCGTGCACTAACAAATAAAAAGACAAACAAAAAAGATAATGACAAATCATTGTTTTGGTTTCTATTATATTAATAAATGCCCCCAATAAAATATTTTTTGCATATATTTTCCACGTACAGACAGCGATCAGTTACATTTTTATTAAGTATCTATAAAGTGCATTGCAAGTAAAGTTCTAAGCACTTAAATTACATAACTAAAAAATAATTAGAAAATGCATTTTCTTAAACGGTACCTATTACTAACTTTACGAAACAGTACTTTAAAATATCCACTTGAACCTAGAGGCTATCGTGGCGCAATGGAACAGCGTCTTACTGTAAACGTGATTGGTGGTGGGTTTGATTCCCACTCAGAGGAATAATTATATTTAAAATACTTTCGTACGTAAGACAGAGAGCGACGTTGAGTTGCGCCATACGGGACAAAGTGTGAAGCTGTGATAATAAAATCTTTACTTCACCTATTAAATTACCATATATTTATATATAAATATATTATAATATTCATATATTTCTTTTTTTAAAGGCGACATCATGCGGCACTAGGCTTTTAATCGGCAATGCGTTGCTATACACGGCGGTTAACTTCGCCGGTATGTACGCGAAGTACCTCGCGGACTGGGGGCAGCGGAAAGCCTTTCTAGAAACCCATCGGTCCATGGTGACGAGGCAAAGAACGAAACGGGAGAGTGATCGACAATGGAAACTTTTTCAAAGTGGTATGTTCTATACGTGAAAAAAATTATTAAATATCGTTCATTTTTTAAATTATTGACTTTTTGAGATTGGTATTGTAAAGTTCAGTTGTAATAAAATTTAAAAAGATATAAATTTGACCAATTGGAAAAAATACTGTTAGACAAATTAGTTTGATTACTAGTAGTAGTTTGACCACTCGGATGTACCGTTTAATTGTTTTTACTCATTCTAGTCACAGAAAACTTCATCTTAATATATTTTAACCGCTATAATTACAATTTTTACATCATTTGTTTTATCATTTGAAGTATACTACTTAATAGACTCTCTCTTTTTTACGTATTCTCATTCAATCACACACATATGCTCTCCGTTTTTACATCACACCCTACAAACATTTATACAAATATGTTTTACGTGTAAAGTACAAAACAAATTAAATTTAAAGTATACCATTTATATTCTAGTGATTCCAGACTTTTTGGCGAAACAGATTTCTAGTCACGTCTCGAAAGTGAGAGGGGAATTCCAAGAGCAGCAATTTAACAATTTGTACATACAAAGACATGAGGATGTGTCTATACTGTTTGCTGATATTAAGGGTTTCACTGGTAAGATAATATTGTGCCGTTTACTTATATATATATATATATATACATTGTAATATATTATGGTAGTGAATGATACAGTGTTTTGCGCTGTTAGCGTGATGGTTATGGGTTCGATTCAAACTTTTGAAATTTCGAATAGATTTTCGAAATATCCAATTATGGTGAATTGCGTACCTAATGCGAAAAAAGCGTGAAGCTACGAAAAGTCAAGCAATATTTTTAAATAATAATTAATTACTTTATGAGATGTTTTTTTTGTTTGTAGAACTTTCCAGTAAATGCAGCGCGCAGGATCTAGTGAAGTTGCTCAACGAACTGTTCGCAAGATTTGATAGATTAGCTTCGGTTAGTAGATTTTTATTAATCTTGCACATAAATAATAAAATTTATGTACTAAGAAGATACCAGAGAATAAGTCTATTTTTCTAAATTTGAATATGATAAATTTTAACAATTTCACCATTGTAAAGGCAGTTGCAGTCAATTAGCTCAGTCTAGTACAGCCTAATTAAGCGAAAAGGGTTTGAGTTTGAATCCTATCTAAACAAATTGCGATGTAAGCACTACTTAGTGATAATATTCAAAGAACCGCGAACGGACAATGCGATCCCAGTGATAAATCACTAGTTTTGCTCTGTCTACAACACATAATGTAAATGAAAATAATATAAAAGTATTTATAACGTTTTTTAAAGTGTTATTCACACATTTAGGAAATTGAAAAACATATATTTAGAAAACGTATAAAACTTTGAACGCAGCGGGATTTGAAGCCGCGCCTCTTGAAAACCGCGAAGCGACCGAGCAGGCAGTGAGGCGCGGGTTCAAACGCCCCTACGTTCAAATTTTAATACATTTTCTGAATATATGTTTTTCAATATTAAAGTAGTTTAAAAACCAGACGCGGTCGCCCCGGGAAGGTTCAACCCTATGAAAATATTGTATTTTTATTGAATCCGGACGCATGTACAATTTTTTCTAGCTAAAATAGAGTACCCAGATTTTCTTACATTCTTAGATACAGGTGAAGGCCATCACGGCATAAAGTGATAGCGTCTGATTGCAAACGCGTATGGTTATGGGTTCGATTGCCACTCAGGCATGATTATATTTATAATATTTTCATATTCCGCTCTGGTACATAAGACAAAATGCGGCATAGTGATCCGCCACTAAGCACGCAACGTCTCAATTTTGGGCGAAAAGTGGAGAAACCATGCTATGCGCAAAACGTGAATATACAGATGACGCTAATAAAAGCTAATAAAAAGAAAATATTTCTGTTTTAATTTTTAAGAACTTTTCAAAAGTTATTTTGAAAAGTAATTATCTAATATTGGCTATATTAATCCAATGCTATATTCAAAGGGGATAATTAAAAACGCAATGTTTCTTTACTTAGGAGAACAACTGCTTACGTATAAAACTGCTAGGCGACTGCTATTTCTGTGTCAGTGGCCTGCCAGAGCGCCGCAGCGACCACGCTTTCTGCTGCGTCAACATGGGCCTACAAATGATACGAGTCATACGCGACGTGCGATATAATAAACAGGTTTTACAATTAACCAGTAATTAGTTATAATTAGTATACTAGTGAAAAACATATTTAGCAAATGTATCAAAATTTTAACGCAGCGGGATTCGAACCCGCGCCTCGGTTTCCAGGAGGTATTTTTATACGTTTTCTAAATATGCTTAAGTGTATGATGAACAGTTTGAAATGTTAAAAAAACTGTATACTAGTGGCTTAAAATATTTTAGACATGTTGGGCATATTTTAAGACTTTGTTAATCCAAATTGATCGAAAGAGGCTAAATTACAAATCGAATGAATTGATAATATATATGCAAATTCAATAACAAATTTTAAAAAACCTTAAAGAATTTATAAAAGTTTGAACGCAGCGGGATTCGAACAAGCGCCTCTTGAAAACCGTCCGAGCGCTCTGACCGCTATGCCATACGTTCTACATCCGGCTACTTCCAAATTCTTATACGCTTATTATAACTTATTTTTGTTGTAGCAAAATTTTTATACGTTTTTTGAAGATGTTTTTCATTTTCCTAAGTGTGCGAATAGCATTTTAAAACGTGTATGTATATACTTTTCACAAAATAACAAAGCTTTGTATATTTTCTTTTCCATTATGAGATATTATTTCATAGTAGAAATATAGGTAAACTACTATACGCTACACTAGCAGAATAGTATGCTTCTTTTATAGAAATTTCATGCCATTTTAAAAAATATATATTAATGTATATGTAGAATGCATATAAGACTATACTGAATGCCATCGTGTCGCAGTGGGACGTCTAACTGCAAACGCGATTGGAATTGTGGTTTCGATCACCACCCGGGGAAATGATTAATTGTAAAATTATTTTCATTTTCCTGCTCCATAAAGCGCGGCGTTTAGTACCGCGACTCAACATGCAATGTTTCTCAATGAGCATATGAAAGGCGGTGTGTAAGAATAGAAATAATAGCATAATATTTATTTCTTTATAAATTATATCTCAATGAAGTAAATTTAAAAAATATAATACTTTATTTTGCAATATATTTATTTTTAGATTTTTCATGTCGATTCCCAGGTGGACTTGGACATGAGGATTGGTATTCACAGTGGCACAGTGCTGTGCGGAGTGCTTGGCCTACTCAAGTGGCAGTTCGATCTCTGGTCCTATGACGTCACCTTAGCCAACCACATGGAGAGTGGGGGATTGCCTGGGTAAGAAATAAATATGTCATATAATTAATTCATAATATTTGTCATAAGTGCAACAAGCTGTCATTTCAAAAACGTAAGAGTAATGATTTTTTTAGGAAGGGTTTATTAAATGAGGCCATCGCGGCGCAGTGGGACAACGTCTGACTGTAAACGCGACTAGTTGTGGGTTCAATTACCACAAGGGCGAACGATTGTCTTTAATATATTTGAGCTAGGTATAAGACATAGCAATGGCTCAATTTCGGGTGGAAAGTGGATAACGGAATGTCTTGACACTTGATTCTCAGCTGCTATGCGAGTGAAAGCATGAAACTACATTAAAAATAATAAAGGCTCCACACATTGCCTGTCCATTAAGAGATATTATATCGAATTATATTCTATACAATACCTCTTAATGTATAAATATTAAATAACAGAATAATATGTCACTACGGCTATGCATTGTAATTATAACATTAAATAAATCCTCTTTACACTAATAGTTTTATCGATTTGAAAAATATTTTTATTTAAAAATAAAACCTTATATAAGCTACGTTATTTAAGAAATTTAAATAACAAATAAAACATGTAAAATTTACTTTCAGTCGCGTACACATCTCTTCGTCAACAATGGAGTGTCTGAACGGTGCGTTTGAAGTAGAGCCCGGTGAGGGTGAAACCAGAGATTCTCATTTGCGTGAATTGAACATAACCACGTATCTTATTAAAGCTTCAGAACACCCGAGACGGAGTCGGAATAAATCTGTAAACAAGTGAGTTTAAGGAAAATATAACAACTTTCTTTTCAGCTTTACACTTTCACACTTTATTTCCTACAAAGCAGTGTATGCAGATAGAACCTAGAAGCAGAACACTATGCACATCATTTTGTGCATGAATTCGAGATATTACGTATTGAGTGGTGAAGCTCAACGCCGCACTTTACCTTGCCAGAGCGAAGAAATGATAATTTCAATGTACTTATTCCTCCTTGTGGGAATCGAATTCACAACTCGAAATGACCTTTACAGCCAGATGCATTCCCATTGCGCCACAGTGGATGAATTATTTGTATATTTAGTTAATGATTATAATTAATTTATAAAAATTAAAAATCTTATTATTAGTGTTTTTTATTTTGATAATGTTTATTTTTTACATTTTTTAAAGTGTTAATCGCACACTCAGAAAATTGAAAAAGACATATTTAGAAAACGTATAAAGATTTGAATGCAGCGAGATTTGAACCCGCGCAGATTTTATACGTTTTCTAAATTATATCTTTTTCAATGTTTATTTTCCTATAATTTATTTAACTTTAAATTTATTAAAATGAATAAATTCATAAGCTGATCCTCGCAGAATTAATTCTCAATAAAAGCTTGTACAATTACAGTACTTTTTATATACAGTGTTCAATCACAAGTTACCCAAAATGAAAGCATAGCGCGTTGTCCAAGCGGCAGCATCGATGACGAAACTACTACCGACTGGATCCCTGAAATGCCCTTTCAAAATGTGAGTTTCTTGTTTAAATTAAACCACAGTGTATTGCCTAATCAAAATAAAATTGTTCATAATATTTTTTTATTATTAATATTTTTTATCCGTAAAAATTGGAAACAAAAATAAATAATAGAATAAATTTACCTAGTATATTTAGTTACTTAATGTAATAACACTTTACGTAGAGAAATGAAATGAAGTAATTGAAATATAATAAATCCTCGAGTGAGTGATCGAACCCAAAGTCATCGCCTTTACAGTCAGAATGTGTAATATGCCACCATGGCCTACACCCATGGCATACTTTTAGTATGCATTTTTATTTTTGTTTATTTTCAGTACTTCCAAAGCAGCGCCAGTGCAGTATTGCGACAACGTCGGTGCGGCAACAAGCAAGAAGACGTAGAACAGGGCCAGGATATCGAGATAACTTCAATATCAGAGGTATGTACTTATATTTAAAATTGCATTTTTTTGTAGTGTAGGTAGAAATAGTTCTTATTAAGCTGCTAATTAATTAATTTAAAGTTATTATTTTGTCCGAAAAAAGTAAAAAATATCATTTAAAATGTAAAAAAAAAATTTTAACACCCTACCTTTGCAAAGGTCCAGTTATTGCAAGCTTTGGTGACAATTTCAATAGTTGTAGCAATTAAAATAAGTTTTTATAAGAGTATAAGAATATCAACGTAGCCGGATAACATAGTGCGACATAGCAGGACATAGAACGTATGGCTTAGCGGTCAAAGTGCTTGGACGGCTTCCAAGGTTCGCGGGTTTGAGTCCCGATACCTTCATATTCTTTTTACGTTCCTTATTAAATTTTTCAGGAAGACGATATAATAAATCATTCAATTGAAGTAAGCACTAACCGTCGTATGCGCGAGGAGCACATGAAACCGTGGTCCCTACATTTCAGACGAGCTTCCTTAGACGCCCGGTTTGGACAACTGGATGAAAAAACTTTTAAATCAAACGTCATGTGCTGTTTGGTTCTATGGCTGTTTATTGTCGCTGTACAATATATTGTACATTTTAAGTGAGTATTTACAACTACTTGGCTCTTAAATATTACGAATGAAGCTATAGTAAATTTTATATCACACTTGTAAGGCGTAAAAAATCTGAACAAAATTTGAATAAACTATGTGTTTTTCATTTTCATCTTCACGCTTTCCATCGCATAACAGGGTTGTCAGAGAGTACCATTTCTTAAGACACACTGCTTTCAATCTTCTCAAACTTTTATACGTTTAATTATTAATATTTACAGTTGTTGGGTGCTAGTAATTACTCTTCTAACAATGACACTAGCACTAGCAGTCTCCTTCGTCGTGGTGATGGCGGAGGAGTTTCCTCGGGCAATGCCTAGTCTCAAGCAACTATCAGCCGGACTTAGTGGGAATAGAATGCGAAGGAATGT
Source organism: Podotricha telesiphe (assembly GCA_038994665.1). NCBI lineage: Eukaryota > Metazoa > Arthropoda > Insecta > Lepidoptera > Nymphalidae > Podotricha > Podotricha telesiphe. The sequence continues at coordinate 277,432 of JAOYRR010000048.1, forward strand.
CCACATATGCTGTTTTGTTACTATTATGTCGATATCTAGGTAAGTGGCGGCTCTAAATGTATTTCTATTTGAATTATTAATCTACTCAAAATACTTTTGTTTCAATGTAGTCTGTGTTTCAGTTTTATATTATTAAATTGCTTATTTTAGTGCAACATATATGTTTGAGTATCTATATAATGTAAGGACCTTTTCACACGGCGTTTATTTTACGCACTGTCAACGTGCGTGGAAAGCGGTCAGAATGCTCAACAAACATTGAAGTCGTTGTTACTTTTGCGTTTGATTGTTGCGTTTGATATTTCACTTTTCACAAATTAGTAATTATATTAAATATCGATTTCTAAATTAAAATAATACTATAGTTATTACGATACATCGATAGTTAAACAACAGCCATTAACTGGAGTGAGAAACGGGGAGCAGCTCTCCCGTAACTCCAATTTTAACAACGCACTGTACACGTGCGTATATACAGTCTCGCGTTTTATTTGTTTTTGTAAAAACAAAAATGTATACAACCTGCTAAAACGTGTTTCTAACGCGCATAGGATGCGCTCTACGAAAAAATGTTAATAAAGAAAATAAAATTCATGATATCAACCTGACGTCCTTGCCAGGATAACCAGTGTAATTAAGAAAAAAAAAAGTGTTGTCTTTGTTTCTTTTTTAAGTAGTTTAACATCTCTTACGTTTTGCGGACTAGTTGGTAAAAACTCCATGACAATATTTTCACTTTAGGCCATATAGATAAATGGTTAAATCGTAAAGCTCTATGTAGCGCTATACTTTATGAGTCCGGGGGATTGAAATCAATATCAAAGTCCCCATAATAAAATTTTAAATTATGATTATAACCATTCTTTGATATGATATTTACAACCAACGACAAATTTCAAAACTATATCATCACACAATGTTTAATTACACACTGTAAAAAATTGTTTTTTGTTATTTAATTGTAAATGATGTACGAGCCCCTGCAACTTTGCGTGGATTATAAGAAAATATTATCCAGTTTTGTTTTGTTCCCGTAGGAATTTAGGGGTATCATCTTAGTCCTCATCAACATGAGGAAATCATCGGAGACCATCGTGCTGCAGTGAGAAAGCGTCTGAGTGTAAATACAGTTTTAATGCGGTTATGGCTTCGATTCTCACTCGGGGGATTATTATGTTTAAAATATTTTCATCTTTCCGCTCTGGTTCTTAAGACAAATCGGCGTTGAGTACCACCTCTCGAGACGCATTTTCTCTATTCTGGGTGAAAAGTTGAGAGTGGAGTGTCTTGGCACAATTTTAGCTTTTTACGAATTTTCGAATTTTAGTTTTTTTAGTCTAAGCCTTCGGCATGACACTAATTTATAAGGTAATAAATTAAATAACACATTCAAAATAATAATTTTATTTTCAGCACTACCAAACTGTACATGTGCCCGTTATTGACGGTGCCTAATGCAATAGCAAACGTTACCAATACTTCTAGCTTGGAAAATAACGATTTAATGGAGTATGAGGAGTTGATAGGCGAATGCTACAGGCCTGAATATGTTGTGTTCACATGGATCTTATGCTTAGTGGCTTTGACGTCAATATTGAAATTGTATTACTTAATAAAAACTTTGTTAGCTATTATAAATGTGGCAATGTACTCCGTGCTCTTGCTGTTATATTATAATAATGACAAAGAGCAGCTGGATGACAGGTAAATAAGCAGTTTCATTTCTATTTAGCTTACTTTTATTATTATGGCTCTCTATATTAACATATAAATTTTAAAACTATATTATATAATTGAAATATTCGGCTCTACATGCCCTATGATTATGGTTATAAACCATATATAATTCTGTAATTTTTAGCTACTCACTTTTCTCTACAAGAAACAAGCTTGGTATTGTGTTTACAACTGTATTTATATTACAAATATTATATGAAAAACAAGAAATGTGAAAAAATAATTAAGTACAAAAATTAAGAAAAGAATAAATAAATGCTTGGCTTGCTACATTAAATTATTAAGCGAGCCGCGAGTTGCTCACCACTGGTCTAGACGAGAAAACACTCAGTGTTTCACGTAATATTTGATTTTTTACATTTCAGCCCTCTGCGGTTCTACATACGAATGACAATCTTGATGGTAATGTTTTTGGTAATAGTCGTCTACCACGCGAGGTTGTTGGAAGTGACCTCAAGACTGGATTTTCTTTGGAAGCTACAAGCAGAGACAGACCTTAAAGAAATGAAGGATACGCGAAGAACCAATAGGCATCTCCTGAAGCATATATTGCCTGATCACGTAGTTAATCATTTTTTGAGCAAGGATAGGTGTCCAGATGTAAGTAAATTGGCTTTAGGTTTAAATCTCGAAATAGGTCAAAAGTATGTGAAGCAAATACTTAGTCTAATATAAATCCACCAAACTGGTGAATACTTCCATTTCAAATGTATCTATATTACCTGTGGCCACGGACCTTAATGCGTTAGAAACGTCGGTTATTCTAAAATGTATTTTGAAAATCCATTACCGAAAGATGTTTTGTTGAAAGGCATCTATTAGACAAGGTATTTTAATATTGTCAAAATAAGTTAAATGACAATGGATTTTGAATGAGAAATTAATATAAAAAATGTGCATTGAATTTTATGGTCACTTATTAAGAACGAGGAAATAAAAATAAATATAACATTTCCCCGAGCGGGAATCGAAACCACAACCATGCGCATTTCAATGAAAGTAACAGGCTAATATTTTTTAGTAGTAGAAAGTAGTTCGAAAGAATCACATCCAATCTCCAATCATAACATTTTGTTCTGTACTTTCTGTTTATAAAAATCTACATATTGAGTGGCGGAAAATATTTAAAGAATGCAATACTAACATTTCCATGAGTAAGATTTGGACCCAAAAAGTCATGTTCAGTCAATTTTCCGATTGTGCCACCGCTTTTCTTAGAACTTTTTTTTGGTTTAAATAATAAATTTATTTTGACAAAAATGTGTCCATACACATAATATATAACTATTTTAATATAACAAATTATTTTTTAACAGGAACTATATTCTCAATGGCGTGACGAGGTCGGGGTGATGTTTGCAGGAATACCTAACTTCCACGAGTTCTACTCCGAACAAAAAGCCGTGGACTGCATGAGAGTCCTTAACGAAATCATTTGTAATGTACCAATCGATTTATATTTATCATGCAATTATCAATTTTTTGCTTTAAAATATATTAATTGATATTTATTTCCAGTTGATTTTGACAAATTGTTAATGCAGCCACAGTTCAAGAGTATAGAGAAAATTAAAACGATTGCCGCTACGTATATGGCTGCTTCTGGACTTAATCCAAATCATAAGGTAAAGTAATAAAGTGTAAGCTTCCCTTCTTATATTACCAATTTAATGTAATTTGGGGCCATCGTGGCGCAGTGCCTTCTAACCTTGAACGTGGGTCATGGGATCAGTTCCGATTTTGAGTTATGAATATTAAATTATTTTAATTTCCTTGCTCTGTTGAGACGAAGCGCAGCGTTTTTTGAAATAACGATTGATGTTTATTATAATAGACAGCGGACGATGACTGCGACCATCTATGCGCGTTGGTGGACTACGCGTTCGCAATTCGAGAAGCTCTAGAAGACATCAATAAGCACAGCTTTAACAAATTCGGTTTACGAGTAGGTAAGTCTTATATATTTTATAATTTTTAATATTTTATTAAATTTTCTTTCTTAAATTTTCTTATACATATAGTATATACATTTATAAATAAAGGTGATTGCTATCATAGTGAGTTAGTTTTGTACATAAAAACACGTATAATAAATAGCCTATAGAGATTTGCAATGGAAAAAAAGCAAAAATTAAAGAGTGTTTTTTATTTAAATCATATGTCTCTACCGCACATTACTGGAAAAACATTTACAGGACATACACCTACAAATGTATCAACAAAATTGTTCACCTTACTGCCTACTACCTGACTTATAGAAAAGAAACTCCATAATAGTCATTATGGATTCAATGAGCCGGGTTGATCACCTTGCAGAGAGAAGCGCAGGGCAATATATGTATCAACTCTAGTTGATAAATATATTTTCAGATTTCCATGTCTATCGTGGCGTAGTAGGACGGCGTTTGACTGTAAACACGGTTGCGGGTTTGACTCCCATTCGCGGGAATTATAATATTCAAAATATTTTAGCTTCTTCGCTCTGATACCTAAGACAATGCGCGGCGTATTGAACTCAGTGTGACACTACGTTTTGTCTGATTATCCTGCAATGCCGGAAAAAGCATAAGCATAAAGTTATAATTTTTTGTTGAAAATAAATATCGTACGTTTTTATCTTCACGGACAAAGACTTTGTTCTAAATTTTCACATTCTGTTAAGGTATAAGCTGTGGTCCTCTCGTGGGCGGCGTAATTGGCGCTCGGAAGCCAGTGTATGATATATGGGGCAACACGGTCAATGAAGCATCGCGAATGGAATCAACCGGCGCTATGGACCGTATTCAAGTGACCAAATATACTAAACAGGTATAGCACAAACTTTCAGCAATTCAAATGTTTATTAAGATAGCTTAGTTTTTCATGTTTATTAAAAAAAATTAAATGAAATTTATACTCTAAATATTAATGGTGACGTTTATAAAACTCTAAATAACTAAAATAAAATATACGTACATATTGGTCAACTAGCAATATATCTGTGTCGATATACTTACACACTGCACTATTTACGGCTTTCAACTCAAAATAAAATTGGTGAACACAAAAAGAAATTACTAAAAAATATACCCAAAACTTCAGGTATTAGAACGTCGCGGCTACGGCCTAGAGCCTCGAGGTGCGGTGGAAGTAAAAGGCAAAGGGCGTATGGAGACGTGGTGGGTGACGAGCGTGCGCGCTCGCGGGTCCGGCGCGCTGCCTGCGCCCGCGCCGCCGAGGTCATTGGCCGCTCTCGTGTACACTATGTTGCAGGCCAGGAAACGTATTTATACTCATCCTTTAGATGCGCCTGCGCAGTGTAAGTTTTAATTTTGATTTCATTATTTTTTTTTTATTATAGTACCTAATTGGTGATGGCTCATAAGTCGTAACTACATATTATTATAGGGAGAAATCTATTAAATTATTTTACTTCCCTGCTCTGGCAAGACAAAATACGATGTAAATTTTGTAACTAAACACGCAATGCCTCGTTCTACCAACCAAAAACCTAAAAAAAAATGAACGTAAGAGACACAATTATATAGAATTTCCATAAGTAAATAATACTTGTTCTTTATTTAGCATATTCAATAAATTAATAATTATTTTTTTTTATTAAACAGCTTTGGATGGCAGCATGCAAGGGCGAAGAGCGATGCGCGCAGGCACCGCGCCCAGCGCACGCCGGCCTAAGGACCTGCATTCACGCCACCGACACACGCACACTTGGTAAGGAACCTTACACGTGTAAAAGATACATAAGACTTGCTATTAATAAATTTAAAACAAAATTTTAGAGAAGGTTTTTCTGTGAGCCTTCATAAGAAAATATAATCTTTTTATTTATTCTGAGTTCTAAGATCGTGATCAGTGTGTGTGTTTGTATTCTAGAGATATTTGTCTAGAATATTAGTATATATATAATTATATTCTTTTAAATAGACTAACGCCATTTTACGAATATTTAGTTTAACAATTAAATTGAATTTATGCACTACATCATTACGGCCTTGTTATAATAATTAAAGATAGCGATATCAAAGTGTTTATATTAATTTTAGTATAATTTTTTTTCATGAGAACCAACAAACCATGTTATACTATTATATAATATATAACTTTCAGTAACGGTACAGAATCTAATATCCGACCGTACTCCAGCAGTATGGTCGCGCGGCGACCCGACATGGCGCCGCCGGTGGTCAGCAGCATGTCGGCGCCGCACACGCCCACAGCTGTGCACGCATGTCCTGAGCAAGCATTCGCTGGTACTAAGCTTGGTAAGTTCTAGATTTATCTAGATATAGATAGAGAGATTTTATTATTGTAAAACAGCTATTTTCGTTATATTAGGTATACTTAGTACGTAATACAATTTTTTATTTGCCACTCAAAACATAACGTCCGGACACGGACATGGATGACATGGGCATGGTGTCTTGACACTTTGTTTTGCCTATTCCGCAATGATCAGAAATAATATTTTTTTTTTTTTTTAATAACGCAAACATGATTTAATTGTTTGGGATTTGTTACTCTGTGATCAGATTTTATATAGAACTTACCTAATATTGTCGCCTTTTTTAATATCAGCCTAATTATGAAAATATGGAATTTTTATAACAACACTTATATATGTGTATTATTAACATCCAAATTTTATATACCTTAATAGGAATAGGCGCGAGACTAAAAGCAGCAAGTTTCTCATATCGATCTAGACCAAACAGGGATAGGTCACCGAAAATCCGAGAAGAAATAAACGGCTCCAGAACTTCAGTTGCAAATGGCACTCCGGGTTCCTTCAGATTGCGATCTGTAACAACTGGCTCATTCTTCAGAAGTAGAAACAAAGATAGAAGAAAAGAGGAAGTTAAAGAAAATGGGGATACTATTACTACTCGAATGTAAATATTATTTTAATAGTCATTATGTATAAGTTTTAATTATTTACATTGTATTGGCGCAGGCGCCAATTTTAATTATTGATGTTTATAAATATAGATTATAAATTATTTTAAAATAACTCTCTACAGATTATATTTAGTGTAGATATTATACTAAAAATATTACAAAAATTTACAATTTAGATATTGCTGTAAATATTTTCTGTACTTTTTAATTATTTTAAATAATAATTAGATTATCTTCGCTTTATCTTTAATACCAAATCACCTATTCTTAGGTAAAATATTTTGAAAATATTTTTAAATTACATACTAGTATTAAAACAGTTTATTGACATTGTTCTATATTATTTCGCAGCTATGAACTAAAAAGTAAATTTGTAAAAAAACACCTTTTTTAATAATTTCTGAAAGAGACAATTTTTTTAATATATATATATATATATATATTTTTTTTAATGATTTAAATGAATGTTCTCATAAACGTGTAATATCAATTTAAGATGATCTCTTTATATCTAGAATCATTATCTAGACGTAATTGTTACGCAGAATTACCTAATTTAAATGAACTATATAATTTTTCTCTACTATACGCCACTGGCAGAATGTTTTTTATCTTTATTCAAACAACACTAAAACAAAGTCGAGGGTTGTAGATTCAACGAAAACCAACTAACCCAACCTAATCTCGAAAAGCTATGAATGGAGTTTCTTGTCCACAACTACCCTTACAATTGCGGGAAAATAAGTGACAATAAAAATGTAATATTTATTATTTATCGGACCTTCTACTTTTTTTTCGGCTTCACGCTTTTTCCCGCATAGCAGGGTAGTCTTTCGCCTTCCGAAATCGAGGCGGAACTCAACGGCGCGTCAGCTTTGTTTTAGTGTACCAGAGAGGCGAAATGAAAATATATTTTAAATATAAACCATTCCCCCTAAGTGTTAATCGAACTCCATTGTGTGGGGTACACAACCAATCGCGTTTTGCAGTCCCACTGCGCCACGATGGCCTCAATGTTATATGTTAAAAATTAAGTCGATGGCCTAGTGGTTAAAAACGGAATGACTTGTCCAGAATAGACATTCAGATTTACTTATTTTCATTATATACTAAATGAATATCCTAATATATGTAGAAAAAGTTCTAGTTCATTAAATATAAAGTTTCCTGATTACGTCGTATATCTTAAATAACTCTTCTAAATGTAAATATATGTATAGTATGTTATTATAATAATATATCTTGTATACTATTTGTTATTAGATAAATACTTATATTGAAATTATAAAAACTGTAGATCTGTTAGATATTAATGATACCAAAGCCAAATAATTTATTAATTTGATGAAATTATACTAAATGTCGTATTTTAATGTTCAAAATAAATGTTGAACAATCAGAAACGCTTTTGATTTATCAATAAAACATAACATTATAAAACTTGAACCATTTATAGCAATTTATGTTCTCCATAAGGCTCCTATATCCTGAGTTCCCACATTTGTTCTGCCATGCCCCCCTACTGCCGACTTTTACGGAATTTTAGCTTAAAAAAAGGAGATTATTCGATTCATGTTATTTCTTTATGTTTGCAAAATCAACATTGAATTCGAAAAAACTTAAAAGAAAAAGGAGCACAAGAAATAAAACAACAATATCAAATAATATTCGTGTAATCATACAAAAATATTGTGTTGACCTTAGTGATGTACAATAAATATACCACAAGCTAGCAACAGCTCACTCATCCAGGGTACATATGCACATATATATAACACACATGTACGTACCGACAATCGTATGACACAGCCGTCTTATGTTTTGGAATAGGTTTTAGTACAGTTTGTAGAGCAATATAAATAATTATATACATGATTATATCTACCTTTCTTTTTAAATTAGAGCCGTATATTTCTGGTCTTAGAAAATACATAATAACTTACTCTCATCAATGCCCGTAATATAAAGTATTCCTATTAAAAAATATACCTTTTGAAAATGTTCATATTATTATTCATTAATCATCAACTTAAAATGGTTAATCGTAATAAAAAGAAAATACATAAAAATATAATAAATTTGCTCTACAAATAGCACGAGTATAAAATGAACTACTAATCTTACTAATAAACAACACACACCAATATGCGTTTTATTTAACAAAAAACATTTAATTCCGATATATAATTTTAATATCGGAATGGAGTTATTAAATTACAACTACAAAAGACATCTAATAATACAAAATGGCGCTATAAATATAAAAATTAAATTAAATTTAATGAGAAACATTTATAAGGCATTCTAGATATAATGATTTCCTTGCATTACAATTATTAATTTATTATATTTAAATAACGATACCAAAATGTACTTTTATAATATTTATTTATACATAATTTGAAAACCATTATTCATGTAAAGTCATTAATATAAAGTATATCATATTTAATACGCCCTCAAAAACGGAAAATAATTAATTTACACTAAATCCGTACAACTGCACATATTACTTCTGTTTAACGTCGATTAAGACCTATATGTCTCCAAGTGCGACTGTTAGGTATATACGTCGTGGCCATACCGCGAAATTGAGGATTTCATTAAATGCTCAATTGTCGATGTTGGGTTGACCAGTTCAATAGTTTAAGGATACAAACAACTAAACACGCGGTTATTTCGTAAAGTCGTCGATATTATGTGATCAAATCGTAAAATAATTATTTAATTTGAAATAACCTGCGATGACAGTTATATTATGCATATTACTGTTATATATACAGCTGTTAAAAGGAAAACCAAAACTTTAGTAATAATAGTAATATAAAATTATTTTACTACTATTACTAACAGATGAAGAAATTATTATATTTTTTTAATTTACGTAATAATCATATTCTTAATATAATATTATTTTTATTTTATTTATAATTCTATCATAATATCGTCGATGATTTCATGAAATCGTTAATTCCACAATATAGCCACGACATGTAAATGGTTGATAAACCAATCCACGCGTAAATAATTCATAATATTTGATATTTACACAATATTTAATAAAGAATATTTAAAAATAATAGTAAATAAATAGTGGAATTACTGACACAAGTAAATAAAATGCCTAATATTGTGAATGCTTTCGATAAACATTACACAATTCAAGTAATCAAAAATAAATAAATAATTCTAATAAAATAAATAGAAAATAAAATAATGGCAACAAGGTTCATTTGTTTTTTTATTATTATTCGATAAAATCATTATAATTTGACATGAAAGAATTTTAATCCACTTTTAAAACAATTGACTTTCCACCCAAATTCGAGGTGTGTGGAGTAGGACCTCCCCTGTATGACGATCGAACGCACAATCATCGCATTTACTGTGCCCGTCCCACTGCGCCAAGATGGCCTCAATAAATTTATTTAATATAATATTTTGTTGTGGACAAAGTTACTTAAATAAACATTTAAGCTATTCTTATTGCATTATAATATACAATTATTATGTATCACTCAAAAACACCTATAATTGTACTATAACCATCAGTTCTTAACGCTTAATAATTAAATGAGCAGTTTAATTTTTGTGCCGAATAAAGTGAAATTTTCAGAAATCAAAAACAACCAAGATAATAAAAAAATCTTACTCATAATTAAAAATGGTGTACTTTAAAAAGTATACAAGAAAACATAATACATTTTAACAAAACAACAACCAATCATTATCGAACTTGCGACTACCTACGCGTAAGAGGCTTCTTAAGAAATTCTACCACTACGCTATAGAGTACACAAACTAATAAAACAATTACATTTTTAAACAAATATAGGTAAGAAGTAGAAAATTACTTATCATATTTTTTAATGAAGAAAATATCTTGTTATGGCACCAATCGATAAAATAAGAAAATTTGTTTAGAATTGATGGCGAATTTTTAACTTGTGTTAATTGTGATGCTAGACCATCGGTGTTTGCAGGACTTCTATCCACCTGTGAAAAAAAAGTTTATTAAAGTGAATGTAAAATAAATATAATCCTACAACAGGCGAATTTTACAGTTAATGGGATTTGAACTCATCCAAAAGCTATTCAATGATACTCTTTTCAATAGCACATTAAATAGGTTAACATTGTAACTAATTGGTAACATTTATTAAAAATAATTAAAGAACCTACAGCTTTTTCCTATAAAAGTGTTGCTGGCTATGTGTATGAAATAAGAATATATGTAATACAGTCGTATGTACACTATATTAACAAAAATAAATCCATACATATAATAAAAATGTACCTGATCGCTATCTATACATAGAAGATACATGAGATAAGATATTATTAGTAGAGTAATGTAATAAATCCAAAATAATATTTTTTTTTCTTTTCTGTTTGTAATAATGATTTTTAATTTTCTTTTCTGTTTACATTTGTGCACGTTAATCTCAGAAACGGCTTAACCGATTTGAATGTAGTTTATGAGCATTGTAATAAGTTCATAAAAAAAAAGTTACAACCTTATAAATTATAAATTTAACTAAAAACACGTCAAGCTAAGTTTAAAATTAATGTTGAATTTTAATACTACTACAGTTTTACTACACTTTTAACATATAAAGAATAACGCATAAAAAAAAACAATTAAGTAAAAAAAGATATACCTATTATAAGTAAAATGGCTGTCAGCTCTAAAGAAGTACACATGATTTTTGAATTGTAATTTGAATACAAACTCCTTGTCGATACCGTCACCAGGTGCTGGAGCCCCCACGCTATACCTGTTAAATTATAATTATTGTAATAAATCATATGTTATATAATAAATTTAACATATCAAATTATTCAATTAAAATTATTTGATTAAAAGCGAGAAGAAAACATGTCTACAAGTGAAAAGATCGTAACCTACAACTAAACATGACACTCATCCAATTATACACCAAAATGTCATTACCCCTTTAAATTATTTTAATATTAAAGATAATTAATCAAACATGATTATAATAAATATGATAATAATAAATATCGCAGTAAAAAGTTCACATGTCTAGAATTTAAAACAATAGGTACAAAATATAAAACAAAATTTTAAAATATTTAAAAATTTATTATGTGAGCAAAAAATAGAAATAAATAGAATAAAATATATATATATATATATATATATATATATATATATATATATATATATATATATATATATATATATATATATATATAAGAAGGTAGAAATCAAAACTGACTAAAATTATCCTTATATTAAAGATTTTCTTTTTTAAAATATTTTATTATAATTATTAATTCAATATCTAGGTATCGTAGCTTTCGAGTGGACAGCATCTGACTGTGTGTAATTGGTCGCGGGGTTCGATTCGGATGGAGAATCGAATCCACGACTGTGGTGACGACGAATCGGGTGAAGCGTAAATAAATAAATAAACAATAAAATTTACCCCAATAAAGGTAACGAGGCGAGCGGCGATTATCCCCTCGACAGGTTTTAAAGAAAAGTGTGAAAAGTGCAAACACCACCCACAGTTTCTGCCAGCCGTGGGAGTTTTTGAATTTGCGTAGAAGATATCCCGATAATTGGCTCTGTAAATACAATTTGATTAAATTAAGTATGAGTGATAGTTAGATAGTTAGATAGATAGTTTAGTAAACAAATAGTAAATGCACGCACGCACGCACGCAGACGCACAATATCGAAATATTTCGATTTCGGGAGTAAGCACTACTCTCTGTCTTCTTCTCTTACATTCACTTACACATTATACATTCATACATTCATACATTCATACATACATACATACACACATCTAATAATAAGCTTTTTTTCGAACATCAGGTTGACCATTGACCCTGTTGGTCCCGACGGTGACGCCGGTGGGGAGAAAGCCGGTTGTGCCGCACAACGTGGCACTTCCGCTGGCGGTCGTCTAACGAGCTAGACATATAAATATAAATATACCCTCATAGCCAAATGTAGCTGGTCTCGTCGTAGAGAGGTGGCGCGATGCCAGCACACGTGCGCTAGTGCGCCACCGCCGGCGCCGCCCGCGCCTATAGTACTAGTGCCCTCTGATGTGTCGGATTCATCTTGGAAAAAAATATATAAGTTATTAACATTTTAAGCGCATTATTCACACTCTTAGGATATAAACAAAACATTTTTAGAAAACGTATAAGAATTTATAAAAAATCGCCCCCTATCGTTCTTTGAAACTCTTGTTGAAACGCTTGTTACAACTTATTTTTGTATTTAGCATCTCTGTACAGAGATCGTTCACAAATTTCTGCTACCCATAAATTAGTTCTACGAACAATCGTTTGGCGAGAGAACGCTACTTATTATGGATTGGAACATTTTGAAAGTGTTATTCACACACATTCTGACTATAATATGAAAGAGATGAAATACCATAATCTTGCAAGTGTGGGGTCAGTTGCGTGTCGACGGCGGCGGGCCGCTCGCGCGCCGCCTCCGCCGCGCCCGACAGCGCCTCGCTCCACCCAGTGAATTCGCCATCGTTACTCGTGCTTAACATTATTTTTGTATCTTCATCTGGGAATTATAAAAATATATTAATTTGTTATTTGCTGAGAGTTCGTTTTTCATCTTGCGCTCGAAATAGAAATATTGCTTACTACAATTAAAATAAATATTGGAAAATAAATGTAATAGTTATATTATGATAATTATAAAAAGATATTGAATTCTCTATATCTTTTCCATGTTAATTTTAACTATACCATATTTTATGGTCCTACGTCTGGAAAATTTTAGTGAAAAAAAACGTTTTCCTTTAGTATTAATATAACATAATATAATAGTGATAACATTTACATTTAATAAGTAAAGAGTGCGGCAGTTCCGTGGCCTCGACGCTCAGCTCGTGCAGAGGCAGCGCGGTGTGAGCGCGGAACTGTCCACTCGAATTCTTCGATGCGAGGATTAATATATCGTTGAACTGTCAATAAAAAGGTAAAAACATTTGTGAAGTTACCAATTAGAGAGCATTTTTTTTTGTGTAATTTAAAATGTCTACAATTAATATAATTAATTGATTATTAAAAAATCATTGAAATTGTATGTTTTATTTCTAACTAAACTAAATAGAAAATCATTTTTAGAAAACGTATAAATATGGACGTTTCCAAGAAGCGCAGTTTTGAATCCCGCTGCGTTTCTTAGCGTTCAAGTTTTTATACATTTTCCAAAATGATGTTCAACTTCCTAAGTGCAGGAATAACACTTTAAAAATAAAATGTTTTAAAAAGTATTTCATGATTTATTCATGAAATATTTTTTTTTACATTTCAAAATAGTAATTAGTAAGATATTATTAAATAAGGAAAAAAATAATATTAAATTACCAAAAATAACATTCTTTGTTGTAACCCTTTAGACGTGTGTGTGTACACGCAGCCTAATCTAACAAATTCTCTCTCGGCAACCAGTAGTTTATCATAGCCTATAAAAAATAAATGATATCTGTTATTAATTTACACTTAAAATTCTATAATTCTTACATTAAAAACAATATATTGAAAAATAATTTGCACACATACCACAGATAAGAAGTGGTTTATATGAAAGCACGATGCAAGTGAAACTTTCTTTCAGCTCTTAATAAATATGAATAACATATACATATGATGAATACATATATGAATAAGAAGAATAAATATGAATAAAATATATAATTTTAGTTTGTGTATATAGGTTGTTCTTTGTAAATTACAGTGTATTTCATTCCCCCACCCTACAACCGAGTGTAACGCGACACGCTTCGTATAGACGACTAAATCTTCTAAAAAGAAAGTTTCACTTCAAAACAGAAGGAAATAAAAAAAATGTAATAACATTTTTTAGAAAACGTATAAAAATTTAAACGCATCGGAAATGAAAAGCCGCACCTCTTGGAAGCCGAGGAAACTCTAGGTTCCAAGAGGCGCGGATTCAAATCCCGCTGCGTTTAAGTTTTTAAGGTTACGTTTTCTAAAAATATGTTATTCAATTTCCTAAGTGTGTGAATAAATAACACTTTAAAAAAGGTTAAAAAAATGTAATCACCAGTGACATCTCTCTGCAACTGGCACAAGGCGGCGTGGTTCTCCACGTGGAGAAGCTGACTCTCCGCGGCGGCGGCTGCTGCGCTCGCCAGCTCGTGCGCCGACCGCGCCTCTTTGCTGTTCGTAGTCGTGCATAGTTCTGTGTGTTCAAGTAAACTTATTATTTTATGCATTTATTTATATCAACGTGTTATAAACGCGCGAGTCCGGGATAGTGCTAGCGCAGTTCCCATCGACATTCTGCATTAAGGAATTCTCTGAAACATATTTCCTGAGAACTGTACGGGTTGGGACATCGATACCACCACCACCGCCTCGATCGCCGTCATCAATCACTACCGAAATGAATATACGCGAAACTTTAGGCTCACGCCTAGAGCAGGGTCCACTAGGCTAATTAGTTATAAGTTTTTGTAATTTCTTATACATATTATATAAAAAAATTTAAACTAATAAACTTTTTATTTGCTACTCTCGGGCGTATGTTAACTAACGAATAAACATTCTTATATTCATATACTAGTTCAGCTCGTACGTGCACAAATTTCATTATAGGATTTTTGACTTTCAAGACAAATTGTAGCCTACACGTTGCCAACATATACTTATAGCTATATAACAAAAGAGTCTCAATATCCATCCAACAGTTTTTGTGTGCTAGGAAAACAACAGACAGAGAGTCAGAACAGAAAAATATTTTCCTTTTGTTTCTATTTCTTATAATAAGGCGAATGGTAGAAATGAGGATGCACTATGATGATAGATCTAACTTGTAACTTGTAGCGCGAAAGGGACGACCTACCATATGCCAGTCTCTTATAGTGATGCAGGCGGTGCAAAGGCCGCAGCAACAGACACGCGAGTGGTAGCGGCGAGGAGCGGTCGAAGGCCGCCGCGTGTCGGGCGCCGTCGCCTCCGCGCCGTCGTGCGCTCTCTACTAGCGCGAGAGTTGCGCCCACTTGGCCTATGTATTCGTTGTACGCCTGTGGAAAATTATTATATAAAAATAAGTTACTCCTTAATACATCGGCTATGCATTTAGTAAAAAATGGTTATTTTAATAATACAAATAGACTCTCTATTTTTATTTATTTGTATATTAATATATAAAACTTTCACTTGTTGCCATCGTGGCGCAGTGTGACAGGATTTGACTGTGTACGCGATAGTTCCCATAACCATCACGTACACAGTCAAATTCCCTCGATTCGATTCTCAGTCGGGAGAATGATTAAATTTAATTAATTTGTTTTCATTTCTCCTCTCTGGTGCCAAGACGAAGCGCGGCGTTGAGTTCCACCACTCAAAACACAATGTCTCGGATTCTGGTGGAAAGTGAAGAACAGAGTGTCTTGACACTAGGTTCTCTCTGACTACCCTGCTATGCGGAAAAAAGGGTCGAACTGATGAAAACAAAATTACAAATATTCAAACAACATAATCCGCTCCTCTTATTGCACTTTTTTTATTTACTTAGATATGTAATTATTTATTGGTAGAATTAATAAAAGAAAATATTATTAGCTTGAGTTAAAAAATACTTACATCGAACGTACTCGATAAATAATCGTGCAACAATTCAGCGATTTTCTTATACTCAGGCTCTTCATTTCCTGTAAAATATAAAGATAATTTTATTAAAATATATAAACTATTTATTATTACAGATTTGCTCTCTAGGTATGTTCATGAATTGATTGAGCTTGGTCAAGCGACGAACGCATGGCTTAGCGGCCAGAGCGCTTGGACTGGTTTCTAAGACGCGCGGGTTCAAATCAAGCTACGTACAAATTTTTATACGTTTTCTACAAAAAATGTTTTTCTATACAAATAATCTGTTTTTAGGTTTTCAATTCAAATAGTAAGAAGACCGCATTTTTTTTTATTCATGAATAAACTATGAATATATTATCCAAAATCAGTACTCTTACACATACAATGATAATAATGATAATTAATTATTAATAAGCGTCCATCTAACTAAGCTTTTACAAATAGGACCTAATGTGCATTTGAATACCATTAACCATTACCGGCAAAAAAGCAACAGCTTAAGTAGTACATACATATCAATTATGGTGCACATATAGATAATAACTTCACAAACAATGAATATGAATTTAAATGATTATTGTAGAATGCATAAATATATGTTACATAGATTTAATTTATAATACTAATTAATACGAAAAAACTATTACAAAATAATCGTCAGTAACGTTACAATTTTTAGGTGACTGATGAGAGTTAATGGATTGGTGTTCTGTATGGCTCACATATAATAAAAAAAAACTATTGGAACTTGAGAAAATAACATTAAATACAGTTCGATCATAACCAATGTAGTTTAAAACTGTGTTGTAGTCATTTAACCCTTTCTTACGAATATATTAAAACAATTTACAAAATATATATAAATATATATATATATATATACTAAATACTAATATTACATATGAAAAAATATATATATATGACAGGTATATTAAAATAGTAATTCATACATTGATTGGTTCAATGTATTTGTTAATCATATTTTGAAAAACGACTTTTTAGGTCTGAAATCTATAAACGTTACTATGAATTTACATCGCACTGCAAGAATATGCATGAAATAAGTCCTAAAATAAAATTGATTGATTGCCTTAATGATGCCTCTATATTTTGACTTAAGTTATGACATGACATTAATGATCAATGACGGCATAGCACGCAATCACTACACGCACAAATACTTCGTGAGTCTACAATGAAATTGATTTTAACTGCTTTAATTGTGACTGTTTTACACAATATTTTAATGCATGATGACGTAATAGCACACGCACACACGCACACACGCACACACACACAAACAAACATTTCATACCATCACACTGTACGGGTAAATCAATACAAGACAAGACACATCGATCGAGATAAGCGATAAACGGTCCCGCTGGCAACGCCAGTACGGCGTCCCAATCTGGTTCTGCAATAAATGTTATTTTGGTATATGTTTCTTTTTTTTTTCATTTAACAAGGGTCATATTTTGATTAAATTCAAACATTTCATAGATATTTTATTTAGCAGCAGCAAATCATCGTCAACGATGAACTATTATAGTTATCTCACATTCTCGTACTCTAGCCCTGTAATTGTTATATATTTAAAAAATTATATGCAAAACGATTGCTACATATTCTTTTTATAAGTCGATGTACCATATAATGTTGACAAACACAAATTATATAAATAATCAATTATCGATAAATCGATCGCATAAGAATACTTTAATACATAAGGAAACCCAATATAAAGCTGTATTCACATCTAAATATCCCGTTTAATACTTTTAATTGATTGATATTTGTAGACGGCTCTAAAGATACATCAGATCAGATCTAACACGCACGTGTGATTAAGATGACTTAGGAACACATACATACAAACACTAAGCTATCAATTTTATAGTATTAGTTTTGAGTAATGGAAATGTGAAAAATTTAAACAACAAAGTATTTAACAAGAAACATACCTTAACATTTAGTGTTTATTTCATTTCAATTGGGTTATAAACAAAAAAGTTACAACAATTTAAATTATAAATTTAAGCAAAGTCAGTGATTGAAACCGCGAGCGGGTCGCTAGTAACAAAGGTGTTCTGACGCACGTTCTTAGTAATCAACAAGATTATTTATGTCATAAGTTAACTATTTATTTGATAACTTTATAAGCTATTAAATTGTATATTCTTCAAATACTTTGAAATTATCAAGGAGTAACAAATAACATAGAATTAATACAACAAACGGTATCATGACGTAAACGCGATCAGTTGTAAGTTGCTATGATTGGAATGAAGGCCGCCTCACCTCGGTCGTCCGGCGAGGGCAGGGCGGGCAGGGCGGGCAGGGCGGGCAGGGCGGAGGCGCACAGCGCGCGGTCCAGCCGGGCCAGCAGCGCGCCGGCGGGCAGCGCCAGCGGCTCCAGCGCGAGGCACGCGCGCGCCAGCGCCGCCGCCTCCGCGCCGCCCGACGCGCTGCGGCCCAGCGAGCTGACGCGCTTTGACCACGTCTGTGTGGACATATCGCATTAGAGAGGAACTTCTCTAGGTATATGACAAAAAGTCTTATATCTTCTATCAGTAATAGATGTTATTGAAAAAAAAGCAAGGAATCAAATAGTATTTTCTAGACTCAAAACAAACAAGTTCTAGTTTCAGTTAATTTTAAAATATTTGAAAACGTTTTCTATATTTATACTATAATAAAACAGAAGTTGTGTCTATACATTGAATATAATACAAAAAACCTTAATAAAACATCTGATAGAGAACCATAATAGACCAGCTATACTATAAGATCCAATGAAATTGGGCTTTAGCAAAAGTTACTTAGCGTGATGAGTATTTTGGTGTAGTCATCAAGTACACGCAAACAAAGTTGCGGGCGACTACTATATTTCTATTTATTTATAAAACTGCTACAAAAAAATTTTCAAATTTGTAAATTTTATCGCTCAATATTCTGAATGATCAAATAAAATCTCATTTTTGCCAGTATTCTTCCATTTTGTACACCAAATGACAAACTCACGACAGTAAGTAGTTCCAGGTCTCGTTTGTAAGTGCGTTCCGTCATGAGCAGCTCCTTCGCTACGTAGTAAGTGACGTCAGCACTGCGCTTCCTTATCGTGTCACCGGCGGCCGCTACCTCCGACGACATGCTAAGAAATATTCATACTCATAATTTGGATGCACTCATTAGATAAGTCTTTACGATCCAAAAATATATTTGCGGTAGATCAGCGACGATTTTCGTGACTATACCTAATTTTGGTCTAAACGCACCACTTAATAGAAATATATATATATACATATCTTTATTATAAATTGGCAAAAAATACTAACATAATGTCTCGTTAATAATAATGGCTCGTTACATTCCTATTTAATAAGAAGTCCTTAATCAATTAACCTCAAACCATTCATTATTTTTTTTAGCTTAGTTATATAGAAATTACTCACCTTCTTACAACTTCCCTGGTTTTTTTTAATGTTTTGTCGGCCTTTTGTTTGTGTTTTTTTTGTATAGCAATTTTTTAAGTACTAGTTTATTTTATTGATTTATTTTTTATTAATTTTGGATTATGTAACATTAAAAAAAAAACTATAGAAACAAGATGTGAGCAACATTTTTATTTACATGTAGAGTGAACTTGTAATTGAGAATTGATACTATGTAACAATGTACGTAGAAATGTATTCCATACCAACGTATCCTTAGTATGTAACGTTAGCTTCTCAATAAATAAATAATAACTTGCGCAATCTATCGGGGGAATGAATATATTTATATTATTTTCATTACTATGGTGAAAAGACAAAAAGCGCAGCGTTGTGTTGTGCCACTCATCGCGCAATAACTCGTATTCTGGCGGCAAGTGAATAACGGCAAGAGATCCTTGAGAAAGAGTGTAAAGCAGAAAAAAGTATATAAACTTTAAAATAATTGATGGCCTACTTTAAGAACTTTCTTTTGTTCACAAATACAACTATTGATACAAGTTGTAACTATATATAAATTGTTAAACTATAATATTCACCTATTGTTATTTCGCCTCGTTAGAGTATCTCCAGCATCGCTTTCTCCACCACTCAACACGTCCATATTATTTGTGGATGCGGACACTATATTCACTGCAATAAAACTCTGTATTTAATAAAAAAAAATGTACCAAATACAATGAACGTTAGCCAAATTTACTTCTATTACAAAAACAATATAAGTTTTTATCGTCACGAGGCATTAGTACGAAGAGATAGAAATAAAATCGAAATGACACAGCGTATACCAAATGCAGCGTATAACAAGTCAAGAGTAAACAATTTTTAGACTACACTCCACCGTAATTAGTATAATTGTATATTCTAAACAAATTCTAACAAAATTTATGAAATAATACACTTCTTACTTTCAACTGATCCCATTAAAGAAAGATAAGATCAATATAGAGATAAAATGTGAATCCAGCTATACACGGAAAAGCTCCAAAAAGAAGTATTTACAATACTACTATAGTCCAAGAAGAAATTATAAAGTATTATAATAGCTATTTGACGTAACTTAATTTAACGGCATAATACATTATTTATGAAATCATAAAGGCTACAGCAATTTTTTTTTTAATTTTGAATTTGAATATTTTACATCTATAATCTTTTTGACATATTGGTTGAGAGTTCCAAAGGGGTTCATGAGCTATTTCAATTTCAAAACTTATATATATATTTTAGTAGAAATGCATTAAAAGCTAAAGCTTACCATGTACGTTTCCATTGAGGGTATCACAATCCTTCCTATTGTCTAAGCGTTCGAGTTTCTCATGGAATCCATTAGTAATTTTCTTCTCCATAGGCGTGGACGCGTACAAGGGCACCCCCGTGCTCTCCACGCTGGGCGACATGCACAGGCTCGCTGATGATATTGTTGGGTCCTCTTCCGTCGTTTCGTCTAGAAATCGGATAACAATATTACTTAAGGGTGGAAAATAAAAAATATATATATATTAAAGAGATGCAATAAAATATAAAATGCAAAATAATATCCTAAGAAATAAACATATAAATGTAACTTAAAAAAATATTGCGGCATATGAACCGATAAAATAAACTATTCATTTAGAACTTACCATACAGAAAATTTAACTATCTGCACTATAGTGATCGTACCGTAATTCTATACATTTCAGGTCGTTTAAACTAATACAATCCGGTATCAAAATTAAAAATAATATTTTAAACAAACAGACTTCGCCACTTAAAAATTGCAGGTAATTAAAATCATATTCTGTAAAGCGATAAAAAATAAAACATTTACAAAATAACATAATTCGCAATATACATACATTATAATAATACACTTTTTATTATATAACGAACAAAAAAAAACATAAAATGAAGAAAATGAACAACATTGAAATTTTTCCATGCCAACATTTTAAGTTCACTTACACGTAATCCGTAGCTGCATACAAAATTAGTGAGGGGGCAAAACTCAAAACCAAAAGAAATATACATCGATATTCGATTTATTTATTTATTTTTTAACTAACCCCACCTGAGGGGTAGTGTATTGCAAAGATACCGTACACTTACAATTATAAATATAAATTAAAAAAGGAAGTAGCTCTCAAAACTTTGAAAACAATACGATTTGACTATAATAAAGCAATATATTAAAAATGAAACAACATTACAGTCTATTCAGATTGTACAAATTCAATCGAAAATTCGAAATACTTAAACGCTACTAATTTTGCTTTACTGCCAATCATTATTGCACTAACTATAGAGGTCCTGACCTCATATATTTCACTAAGTTCCGTGCAATATATTCCACGTGCATTTTATAATTGAACAAAACGGTCAATGAGTTGGCTTTGTAAGTAAAATACAAGGGATATTATGCAGGAAAAAAATGGAATCGATTTTGTAATCGAATTGGAGTTATAAAGTATATCGATATGGTTAATATCTATTTTGCATAGCATCGTGTTATTGTGCGTAAAAAAATTGAATTATTTTAAATATCTAATAAATTATTTCAGTAAGAAATGCAAAGCCAACCCATTCGGCCACATCAAGACGTGTCCATGAAGCACATTTTAAAATCATAATTGAATTATATTTAGTTAACAAACTTAACAAATAATTATATAAACAGTAAAAATTCGAATAATATTAACAAATATTTATCTAATTGTTTCTGTTATATATTAACAAGAAATAAGGAACAAAACATATTACAATTTATATATTCACCTGTCACAATCGTCAATGCTCTATTTTTATTTTGGGGAGGAAGTTAGTGGAGAAGTCAAGTTATACAGATTATTAATATTTTATTATAGCATTTTTCACCTATACATTTAAAAAGAATATCTGTAAATGTTGCACTTTCGATTGAACAGATGACGATATTTACCAAAAAATGCTTTTTATCCTACCACTTTTATTAACGTGTTATTCACACTCAGGAAAGTAAAAATGTATAAAAAGATATGAACGCAGCGGAATTCGAACCCGCGTCTCTTGTTAACCGTCCAAGCGCTCTGACCGCTCTAAACCATGCGTTCTAAATCCAGCTATGTCGAAATATTTATTCTTCTACGCTTATTGCAACTTATTTTTGTTATATTTATAAATCTCTCTACAGAGATGCTAACATCGAATCCCGCTGCGTTCAAACTTTTATACGTTTTCTAAACGTGTTTTCGACTGTTATTATAGTAAACAAAACCTTTGACAATTTGTGTTTTACAATAAAGTGAATTTGGTACAGACTTTTTTACGTCCTAGACCGACATTTTTTATCATGTATATTAACCATACTAAATGTATATTAACCATACTAAATCTTAATTAACACCAACTCCAGATGTTTTGTGAGAATCCAATCGCTTTTTCATATTAAGCACAATACAGCAGCACTCAGAGACATAAATAATGTTTAACTTTCATTAACTGATGGTTTTGTATGCGGCTGTTTACAATATAGATCTGAGCAGGTTTCAAATTTTACAGTCTAAGGGCTTACTCAGATTAGCATAAGATTTTTTTGGTACATTACTTTTTACTAATATTAAATGGTTTTGTGTAAAGTGTATTGTGGGGAAGAGATGGATGTTAGGAGGGTAGAGAAACGAGATGCTTACGATACACATTTTCCGCTCAACTAATTTATTTACGCGACATTCATTCTGCATTCATATATAGCGTTAATTTTTTATATAATTTCGAACTGAACTGGTAGCAAAGTGTGCCATAACTATTATACGACGTATACGTATGGCCGTAACTATTATATGACGAATGTTCTAACTACAGCGTTCCTTACATAATCGATAAGTACAGGATTTCTATTCTACTTGGTAATAAGTAATATATATTATCTTCAGTTCGACTTAATTATTCGAAATTTGATTCCTATCTATCTGACAGAAGGTGAAACTTGATTAAGATTAGAACAATTCATTTTTAAAACTTAATTGCAAATAACATTGCCGTATAACTAAACTGTAATAGACTGAAATTCGTTTTTTTTTAATTTCATATAGCAAGCAACGTATTAATAATAAATAAATAATGTAATACTGTCATGGCTACTGGTTTATCTATTCACGCTTAGATTTCGATGCTTACATTTAGAACTATTTCACTCACATACAAAGACGAAATATGACTAATTAACTTTGACTGCTTAATTAACCTACTTATATTGTTATACAATTCATTGTTTAAAAAAATGAATAAAAATGATTTTAATAAAGTGTGGATAAAATTGAGCAGATTTGGCACGATTGCAGACACTTTCGTATTTAAGTCTTGTTGTGTATGATGCGATGTTACGTAATGGGGGGCCGTGTGACGTTTTCGATAATAGTCTTGAATACGTGGCAATGGTTGAGCAAAAATATTTGAATATACAAACTATCTTCGATCCAAACGAAAAACAAATCACAGCCTTTTACATAATAATACGATATCGTGAGATCAAACAAGTTATAACTAACAATAAAATGGAAACAAGGCGAGTACGACTAGAACGTTTGGCACAATTAACTATAATTATATTAAATATAAACAATCTTTAGAATTCTGCAGTCAAATTTATGCATTATATTACTGCTATTTGAAGTGATGAAATTGATTTATGTGAATATTTAGATCAGTACACACTTACTACACCTAATCACTTATTAAGCTAAGGTCATCAATACCACTTTAAACTTACAGAGTGTTCAATATCCACTCTATAGGGGTCGGGAACTATATATTTCGTCTAGTTATTAAAATTGATAATATTAATATAATTAAATAGGAATATTAATATTCAATACGATTACAACAATTAATTGCGAATTAGAATCGAGATTTCGATACGATAATATAAGTAACACGTGTGCATTCGGAATAATTAACAATCAACAAGTAATACTACGATGACTTGGTCTAGTAATTGATCTAGAATTGTAGATGTAGCTACTCGTTTTCATCATCAGAGCATAAAGGCGGGGGGAGAGTTGAAACGTCAAACTTTTGTTCGGGACTATCGCTCGACGCTTGAGAATCAACATAATGACTAGAATAAAAGCGCTCTACATTATTGAGGCTAAACCGCTGGTCGAGATCTCTTGCAAAGCGATCTTCGTTGCCGTCGCTGTGCTCATTACTTTCGTATTGTGGATAAAATTCTTGAGTATGAAACATCTCTAGATCCTCATAATGTTCCGGATATGGGCTACCTCTGTATTCTTCGTACTCGTCCTTGTCGTGGGGTAGCTCCGTATCTGAATACGCAATCGACTCACTACGTTCGAATATATAGCTACCCGCTTTGTTTATTTTCGGGGCCCTTTTGATAGTGTCAACTGGGTAAGCATAATCATCGGAGTCATCTTTGTCACTCTGTTCGTCGTAATACTTGGACCTCGATGTTTCCCCTAGTGATTTGTCGTCCGATTTGTGATAGCCTGTAGATTTCATTCTCTTTAAGGAAGACTGTCGACTGCTTTTATTGGAATAAGATGAAGATCTCGGAGGACTTCCTTCCGGAACGAAAGGTGGCTCTTGTGAATCGAGGTAAGGATGGCGCAACCGACCTAATCTGTCAAAACGTGGAAATCCCATTTCATCTTCTTCAACAGATGATCCAAACCCTTGAAACTGAACTGGATTAATATTTACGGGAAATTTTTGGGTGTCATAAGAATTGTTCTTATACTTAGCGTAGCTGACTTGTTCTTCGTCCTCAGAATAACTTGCCTGTTCTTGCATGTCGTCGTTCTTAGAATCCCCCTTTGACATTTCAGAAGATCCAGACTCTACCTCTGGTATATAGCTGTCAGAACACTCGGAACTCTCCATTCGCCGAAGATTGTCATCAACTGCCAAATATTTAGTCCCTTTGTATTTGTCGCTTTCAGAGGAACATTGACTTTTGGTCGAGTCTTCCTCTAATACGTCGTGTATTTTTTCTTGTCTTTTACGTGTATTAGTCACTTGTTTTTTACGTCGAAATGTTCTCATCCTTTCGCGAGGGTCTCTTATAACATCTAAAGAACTATCAGTGTCGTTGCCGCTTGGTGGACTTTTTAATGAAAAATTTCTAGCGAGAAGGGATTTTTTCACCGGTACCTTTAGTGGTTGTATAGGCGGTGATTCTGAGCTTAAACTGCTAGAATAATATGGTGAGCATCTAGATAGTGGTGTTTTTCCTGATCTCTCTAAAGATTTCTTTTCTTGAAGTTCTCTATGACCTGATGGAATCTCTGGGACTGTTATTATAGGTAAATCAGATGCAGCTAAATAATGTTCATGGAAGGACCAGCTTTTAGGTTTACTGCGATATTGTTGAGATGTTTTATACTCCTTTATTTGATTTTTCGACAAAGTTTTGTCATCATAACTAGCATGTTTAGCTAAAGGTTTGTATTCAGATCTGATAAACGGTCCACTAGATTCTTCTTTAATAATATTTGAAAATTCCTGACTTTGATAACGCTCACTATGCTTTTCCTCCTGACTGTAAAGTTGAGAAGGTATATCGATATCTATTTCAGGTTGTGGTCCAAAGAAATATTGCTTGTTATAAGAACTGTCTTCACTCTGACATCGCGTCGTCGGTCTAACGTGTTTGCGGGATTCTTCTTCATAACTAAAGCTCTTTGGTGTAGCTTTAAGAAAACGTACCTTGGATAAGTCTTCAGAAGCCGGAAAACCTCTTAATCTCTGATCAAACCTTAAAACACCATTTGTATGTTTCTGAAGACTGCTTAAGGAACTGGAACTTGATTTGTCTGATTTATCGCTGTAACTAATGGAAGATGATTTTTCTGCTTTTCCTGTATATGTGGCAGTTAGTCTCAAAACGGGTTCCTTCTCTTCAGTTTTAGTCGGAGATTGTTTTGGTGCGTCTATGTAAATAATTTCTTCAACGGGTGGAGGTTCTTTAATATTGGTTTTATCAGACTTCGCTTGCTCAGTCTCTTGTTGATCATCTCGTGTTGTAGCGACTAGAGTATGGCTTGTACTGGCAGACCAATCTGAAATGGACTGAGCTAAAGTTAAAGTACTATCACTTTTTGTTCCGGAACTACTATTTACTCTTCTTGATATCGTTGTCTCGGAGCTACATAATTTATCATATTTAATATTCTCTGAACTCTTGTCAAGACTACTGCTCTTGGAACTTGCCTCAGTTTGTGAATTCATTTTTTGCATTTGTTCGGTCTTTTTACCTGAATGGGACGTGGAATACTTTTTGATTGCTGTTTTATCTGATTTGTCACTTTTCGCTATAGATACAGCGGATATGCTTTCAGAAGCCGAGAGGTTAGCATATTGCCGCACAGTGTTAGTGCCAGTTGACCACTCAGAAATACTTAAACAGATGGATGTATCTTCTGAATGAGAACTATGAGTGCATTTTTTTGGTGGTAAGCCTATTTTTACTGTTCCGTCTAAATCGGTACCGAAAGAACTCGTTTCTTCTTCAGAATGGCTGCTATGACTACAACGTTTACATGTACCTGAGCTACCTACACTAAGCTTGGTCACAGCTTTTACTGTGTCTTCAGCATTAGTCTGTGACAGTAAATCATCAATTGATGTATCAGAATTATTAGATCCAAATGAGAACTTTTGAGTGCCCATATGGGAAAAACCTTTTTCAAAATCAGGAGAAAGAGATTTGCTTTCACCACCAAATACATCATCAGTATATAAGTGATCGTCGTCATATATAGGACTATGGTTAGTTGGCGATTTTTGTGGCTGGCTTATAATTACTTTATCTTCTAAATTGCTTTTTGTACTAAATGATTTGTTTTCAGCTCGTGAGCAACAAGTGCCAACATCACCCATTAAGCACGATGCTTTACTGAAAGTTCCACTCAAACAGGACTTGTCATAATTAGGAACCACGCTTTTATTCAGACAAGTTAATTCATCGTGGCTGTCCAAGGGTTCTACCATATAACCCGATTTGTCATAAGGAATAACCTTAGAACTTTTTCGAGTATTATCAGTTCTTTGTACAGTAGATTGTTCTGATTTGGATTCTTGACCATCTCTTTCTAATTCCTCATCATTGTTTAAGGTGTCACTATCATCGTCTGAATCTACATGTGCTTTTGAACTTTCTGATCTAATTGTCACTTTTGTAGCTTGCTCTGGCTCATTATTCATATAATAAAAATGAACATTTTCTACGATTGGAGTCTCTAAAGTTCCAGATCCAAGAGAGTTTAATTCTTCGTTGTCACTAGATTTTTGTCTTGCCATTTCAGGCCCTACCATCTTAGGTACTTGTGGTGGTAAGTCTGGTAAAGGCCAATCTTCAGAATCTTGACTTTCACTAGCAGATGACTGTTTGAAAGGAGCGAAAATATGTGAAGAACTGGACTTTTTTTGACCGTTTTCATGTTTTTCTCCATTTTCTATTTTCCTGCTGCTAGTTTTATCTAAGTCTTTTTTTGATTCGGAATACATTTCGCTTATTTTAGTTTGATCTATGGGAATATCAGGCATTTCCGCGGATGTACGTCTATCTGTGTCAGATATATAAGCAACATTAGCATTGCTTGGTGGATCGGAACTCAAACTTGCTTGATGATCGCTGGAGTTTAACGATTCCTCATTAATACTCTCAGAACGAGAGCACGCTTTTGTAGAATCTTCATCAGCACTAGTTTTCTCAGAAGTAGTACTACGCTCAGATATTCGGGACAAAGTGCGTCCGAAATTTTGACCATATCCAATTACTACATCAGATGTAGTAGCGGCAGATGATGTTGCAGGATAAAGAAAATTAACTGGAAAATCATTTAGGTCATCTGTAAAGTCAGCTTCCGTAGAATCTTTTGAAGTGTTACTTGATAGAGGTGGATTTTTCGAAAATGTATGAAAGTCATCCAGCATCCTTTGATTATTATATTCAAAAGCATCTTTATTCATTGACAAGCTTTCGTAACCCTCGTGGTCTTGAGGGATCCATGCTTCTTCTATACTTGTGCTATTTTCGCTTCCAGATGCACCAAAGAAGGGTCGCCAAGTAGGTTTTAACTCTTCACCACGACGATAAGCTTCACCTAAAGATCCTGAAGTGGACTCAGTAGTTTCGAAAGATCCTCTAGATTCAACACTTAAAGATCCCCTGGAGTCCATACTAGATTTCGATGAACTTTTTTGTTCATCAAGACGTGCTTTTCGTCTCGACGACGAGTCATCTACACTAAGAGAACCTTTTGATGGTGTAGTTGTAGTAGTTGTATCCATGCTCGATTTGGATGAACTTTTTTGATCAACATCCTTCAAAGCTCTTTTTTTCATTAGTTCCCGTTCAAATGAAGACGTTATGACATTACCGTCATCATCAAAATCAACAGTCATGTTTTGATCCTCTTGTGAAATTGTGATAGCTATTTTCGTTTTCTGATCAGTTTTTTCTAGTTCTTTCTTGATGTCAGAGGTCTTAGACCCAACGGATTGACTGGACTCGGATTCTTCTATGACACATTTACCAATTTTATCTAAAGCGTTCTTCCTTTGATTTGGCTTTGAAAGTTGCTCTACAGTTTTATCACAAACACTTTCAGAACTAGTATCAGAATCAGTAGGTGATTTTTGGGAATCTACCTGCCCCTGTTTTTCTAATGTTGGAGTTGGAGATTTTCTTGTACCGTATTTTGAAGGACTTCTAGGACTTTCGATTCTACCTATTTCGGGAATAGGAGAAGACGATTTTGAATGTTCACTCGATATAGTATGTTGAGAGAGCAAATGCTCCTCACCATATTCCATTGCTTGTTTCAATTCCTCTAAGCATTCTCTGTCTTTTTTATTTAGTTTCTCAATATCCTGTGATATGCCTAATGGTCTTGCAATTGAACAGCTCACACTAGATTCATCATCAATTGAACTGCCCTTAATGTTAGCACTAGACGGGCTTACATCCTTTTCTATACTTGTCCAAGAAGTGGATTCCGAGCTTCGAGATCTCTCAGCACTTAGTTTCAGGAGTTCGCCTCGTCTAGACCTCGCAGAAAGTAGGACTTTATTATCGTTTTTCTGTTCTGTTGGAGATATGTCATTTGCGCTACCTGAGCTACCAGTGTGATCACCAGATTCCGATTTATGTATCGGTTTTGAAATACTAGAGTCAATAAAGGGAATGTTTTCGATTGTCGGACTGTTTTCTTGTGGTGGCGTAACTATTATTTTATTTTTATTCTTAAACCTTAATGGCAAATCTGTAGGTTTCTTGAAATCTTTAAATTTTGTTTCACCTTCAATGTCATTATCTAAAAGTAATTGTGAAATAGTTTCATTCTTTAAAAATTCGACTAAGCTGGCAGATGATTCTTCAAATGTACTTTGGGCCTCTAAAGCTTTCTTGCCAATACAACTAACTGAAAGTGGTATTTCTGTTTCTGCAGTCAAATCATCGTAATCTTCTGTTATTCCTGAACCAGTATCATCACTTTTACCGCGGTGTAACTTAGTGGTTTTCTCTTTTTTAGACGCCTGGTCTTGATCTGAAGAGCTATCCGCATCAATATACGGAATACTTAACCCTAGCATGTTACTTTCATCTGACATTTTGAGTTCACTTACTTCAGTTATAGATTCTTCTTCACTAGTTAAGCGGGTAATTCCTGGTTTAGTGTCTTCGTTTAAACTTTGTAAATCTTGAATACTTTTGTTTTCATGAAGCTCAGATTGCCGTTGTTTGTTATAAATTTCTATTTTTCTTCGCTCCATTATCACGGTCTGTGTATCATTTTCTATCACAGTATGTTGTGAGCTAGTTATCCACTCTATTGAAGAATCGTCTTCAGTTTTTTCTTTATAACTATTCGAGGGAGAAGTGTCTCTTGGTTCTGGTTCTTGTATAACTGTATCAATGTCTTCTTTTGCAGTCGGATGTACGTCAACTGTGACAACTTCTTGCTTAAAGTGTTTATCAGGTTCTTGAATATTGGATAGAGGTGTAACATAATTTCTATCCAAGCTTTTAGATTTCATTTTTACTTCAAAATGAGGATCTACATTTCTTTCAAGACTCTTTGATTTTACACTTGGGTGAACTTTTTGATAAACAACTTTTCCCTCTATTTGTTGCTTTATTTCTTGTTTTTTCGATAACGTTTTTGGTGATTTTTGAAGTGCTAATTCATCGAATTTATCTTCTAGAGACTGAGATTTGTCATCCATGCTTTTATTAAATTTATTGTTGGTTTTAGAGGTCTTTTGATCCTCAAAGCTTCTGCTTAGTTTACCAGCAAGTTTATTATCAAGTTTTTTGGGAGATTTTGCTATAAATACATGATCTTCGACTTTGCTATTTATCTTTGTCTCTATAATTATTTTATCACCTTCTGTTTTTACCAGAATCTTATCTTCTGGAGGTGGGAACGGTGGCAATGTGTCTTTGACAGGACTAATTAATGTTTTTGTTTGTTTTAACGCAGCTTCAAATAGCATCTGCTGTTTTTCTTTACGTTTTGCAATCTCTGTATCACTGTCTTCTTGAGACTTGGTTCTTTCTTTGCTACCGCCACGTTTCACATCCATTTTTTCTAATGATTTAGATTTTTCTTTAGCAATTTTCTTAGATGCTTGATCTAACTCTTGGCTTTTTGTTCTTGCAATATCTAAAGGTGGCACTGTTAAGAAATCTGGTCGTTCTTTAAGAGACGATGGTAAGGATTTTTGAGTTTGAAGTGATCTAACTTTAGTAGCATTAGTATCTAAAGATCCTCCTTTATTTAATTTACTTGTAATTTTTTGTTTATCGTCAGGTTTTGGTTTTAGAGTTAACTTTTTCTTTTCTTTTCGTTTAATTCTTTCAATATCTGGAACAATTTGATCTTCACTTAAATCGGACAATTTCCGAATGCTACCTCTTGGTGAATTTAAAGAAGAAGTTGGTGATCTCGAAGGAGATTTTGACAATGGTGATCGTGATATTGGAGACCTATTCAACGGTGACCTGGACGGAGATTTAGCTTTCGATAATATCTTACTTAGATCATATTGTCGTTTAAATGACCGTGGTCTTCGCTGTTCTACTAATTCTTCAAGTAATTTCATTTCTTCATTATCAATTACAGCAGATTTTGTTAAATCTCCAGTTTGTTCTTCTTCTACCTCATCAATTTTGTCGATGATGTCTTTTATGCTAGTACTCACTTTAGATATCTTATCCTCAATAAGAGGTTTTTCTTCTAAAATATCTCCTTCTTCATTAACATCTTCCACAGTATCATCTTTTGAAGAGAAGGCATTCATTGGTGGCAATCTATGCAATTGAATAACAGGCGTATCCAAGCTTTTAGCTCTTCGACTGGCAGTGGGTGATTCTTGAGTAGCTTTTTGCCGTTGTAATGAAAAAACAGATCCTTCAGAAAGATTCAATCTCGCATGAGCAAAAAGTATTGGAGTGCCCCCAGTTTTACGAAGCATAGGTGAAATTAATTCATCTCGCAAACTCTTTTTTACGTCAAGTTTCGCTAAGTCTTTTTTATCCACCTGCAAATCATTCTTTTCTTCTAAAGATGTTCCAGTCACCTTTTGAATTTCCATATCAACAAGATGATCATCATCTGATTTCAAAAATTCTGTGTTCTCAAGAATCGGTGAAGGTATATTTTCATTATATTCCCAAGTAGAGCTTTCTTTACTGACTTGTTTAATTTCTGGCGCTTTCGCAACAACGTCATCTTCAGAACTTGGAATTGAAATAGATCGTTCCGAAATACGTCGCAGCTCTGTAGCGGTTCCACTGACACTTTCTAATACTTGTGGATTATATTTGGCTTCTAATTCAGCTAACTTTCTACATTGGGGTGGAGAACCTTCTATTTCCGTTGAACTCATGGTTTGGCCCCTATGCCACGCGCCAGATGTAATCTTATCGTATTCCAGTTGTAAAATAGGTTCCAAATCTTTACGTGACTGAGGTGGTGAAAATTCCAACTTTGGCGCCGCTTCTGTAGTCCCAAACACATCATCAGAATCAACACTCTCATCATCAGAAGAGAACGAGGTAATTCTAATTTTATTATTATTTTTAGTTTTAACTTTACCCCCTACTCCTTTTTTACCACTCCCACGACCCTTAGGTCTTTTAGATGGCAGTTTTTCAGATTTTGATTTAATATCAGCACGTAACTTTTCAGCTGCGGTTAATGGTTTTGGATCTTTACAAATTGGTGGTTGTTGAACATTTTTTCCGTTTATCGCAAATTTAATCTCATGTGTATATGCAGATTCTTGCCTCATGCTATCAGTCTTCGAACTCGTAGCTGAATCACTTTCAATCTGACTCAGTTTCGAATTTAGCGTTTCAAGCAAAGCAGAATCTAAACACTTAGTAATATCTCTCTTTGGACTTGGTAGGTGCTGCAATTGTCCACTTTTATCAACTTCTAAAGTAACAGGATCTACTTTGGACAAATCAATATTCTGTGTAAATAAGAAATCACGATTTTCAACGTCAAGAAATTTAGACGCAAGGTCACTTTGAATATTGTTCCTCGGTGATTTTGGCGACTTAGGTGATTTTGGAGATTTAGGTGATTTTGGTGACTTAGGTGACTTAGGTGACTTAGGAGATTTAGGTGATTTTGGCGACTTAGGCGAGCGTGGCGACTTAGGATGATCATGATATTTGCATCTAGTATGGGCGTTCACTATATGACGCCCATTTTGCGGAGGCAAAGTGATAATATCTGGCGGTGGTCTTTTATCACTATGAGAAGGAGCTGTCCCATTCATTATATGTCGTTTATGCAGAACATAGGGAATGTCATAACTATCTTCTATAACTTTTTTATTGTCATTAAAGCCAGCTTTGAATGCGTCAAATTCTTTAAAGTAATTTTGTGGCAAATCAAAAGACGGCCGCACGATATCAGTATGCCTAGCAGGCAACTCAAAGTGAGATCGTTTCGTTGCGATCGGTGGAGCACTCGGTATTTGGCGGAACA
Source organism: Podotricha telesiphe (assembly GCA_038994665.1). Classification (NCBI taxonomy): domain Eukaryota; kingdom Metazoa; phylum Arthropoda; class Insecta; order Lepidoptera; family Nymphalidae; genus Podotricha; species Podotricha telesiphe. The sequence continues at coordinate 311,177 of JAOYRR010000048.1, forward strand.
TATAGTCCTCATCGCTGGACTCCGCTGGCGTCAAGTCGATAGACTTTTGGTGCATCAGCACATGTCTTCTTGAATTCACGCTACTAAAACGAGGTCTATTGGCTAAGCTGTTAGGGTCACTCTTTGTTCTTTCGACTGTAGGATGGATATAAGGAACTGCAGTATCAGCTAGACGACTGCTGGAGCTGGTGTCAAGAATTAACTTTGGATTGTACTCGTCAAAGTGTGTTTTAGCCATAAGTTCCTCTTTAAGGCTCTCTTTCCTAACAATGTGAGTATGAACTTTACCACGCATAGATTTATCAAAGTCTGATTGAAAAACAGACGGAGCTCCAGATTGCATAGCAGCTTTTGCCCTATTTTTGGCATATTCAATACTATCCATAGCTGGCAATACGCGAACATTTACGTCGGATTCATTAGAAGATTCTTTTACAAGTTGAGAAGGTGATGGATTTTCCTTGCTAATAGATCGGGTGAGAGATTCAATTTTATCTTTGTCAAAACTAAAGACTGTTTCTGAGGAACGACGGCGCTGATAGTTATGTATCTTAGATGATCTATTATTATCGATCTCAGTCTCGAGGCCAGCAATCTTTTCCGGCCAAATGTGCGTAGTGCGCGGGTGCATGTCTTCCTCCTCCGTTGACAACTCATCAGTTTTCTTTACAGGACTCAAATCAGAGTATTGTGCGTACTGATCTAATTCGACGTTTTGTAAACTAGCAGAATGCATTTGAGGAATATCTTTATGCTTAATATTGCTCGGGAAAGTAGAATATGGTGTTGGAATATGATAGTAATTAGGAGAGGTTATTAACTTAGCTATAAGGTCTTCATGTGACTTATCGAAAAGTGTCTTTTCCCGGTATTCAGGCTTTTCCATGCCAATGAATGTTGACTGAGTGTCGAAGAAGTCTTTACCCGAATCTGGACTGGATGATGGTGATATCGGTTCGAAAGGATCAATGTAAGCATTTTGAATGCTCGTGACGCTACGACGCCTCATGTTGAAGTCGTCGGGCTCATAGAGATTCTTTTTACAATCGTAATAATCTGATTTAGAATCCTGACTGGACGTTCTAGAACCGGACCTATCTGAACTTTTGCTCTTTAGTGTCTCGCGAGATTTTTTACTATCGGTGTGATATACGCTATCGCGTGATTTTTTGCTAGATTCAGCGCTACTCTTAGATAGCTTCGAATCGTAAATATCGCTTTTCGATTCCTGACTAGACGTACGCGAACCGAGAGCACGTTTAATTTCCTTATAGAAATTACCATCGGAGCGCACCGAGAGCTTCTCGCGCGGGAGAATTCTAGGATCATCCACGAGGAACGGATCGAGGGGCAAGTCGTTATCACTCTTATACTTGATCGCGGAAATATTGAGGTCGTCGTGGTCCTCCGCGTCCGACAGCGAGCGGTCATCATCCGACGGCAGGTCGTTGCCAGAATCCAGTGAGCACGAGCGCGTGCGCTCCACCAGCGAGCGAGACCGCACGCGCGCGTACCGCCGCTCCGACTCGTCGTCCGAGCGCTCGATCACCTCGTAGCTGTCGTGCGAGATGTCGTCCTGAGAGCCGCCGCGCGCCGCTGCACCCCCCGCGCCCGCCGCGCCCACGCCCGCGCCTGCCGCGCCCGGGAAGCTGGACGAGTAGGCGCGCCCCGTCTCGCGCTGCAGCTCCAGCGAGCCGATGCCCATGACGAAGGCGAGCGTGCGCGCGTCGTCGTAGCGCGTGACGGGCGAGTCCACGCGACGCGCGGCGTACGCGTCCAAGTCGGCCAGCATGGAGCGCGTATCGGCCGGGCGGCGCGTGGCGCGCCCAGCTTCGTCGAAGCTGTAGTCGCGCAGGTTGCGGCAGCTGGCGCTGCGCCGCCAGCGCGCCACGCCCGGCGGCGGCGAGGGCACGCGCTCCGCCTCGCCCTCCGCCTCCACCTCGTCCAGAGCGAGCGAGCCGGCCGAACGCGAGGAGCGCGTGGAGGGACACGCAGAGTAGATGTTGGTCTGCGAGAGCTCGTACTCGAGCCGCTCGGAAGACTTGTTGAAGCTGGACGAGTGCTTGGGGAGCACGAAGTCGGGGTAGATGCTAGGGGGCGGGGAGTCGTCGCCGGGGCGCGCGGCAGTGTGCGTGCGCGTGCGGGCAGGCGGCGACGGGGGCGGGTGCGCGGGGAGGCGCGTGTGTGTGTGCATGTAGGTGTGCGTGTGCGTGTGCATGAGCGTGCTCTGACCTGGAGGGCGCCCACGAGGCGGCGGAGTGGGAGCGCGCGCGCGTCCATTGCCCTCCGCAGCCATTATCCACGTACTCTCCGGAGATGTCTGATACGAAACGAACGACTTTGTCAGAAAACACGTTTAATATATACATAAATTGTTAATGTGTTTAAAATGAGTAAAATTCTACTAAAAAAACTGAAAACTTACCAACGGTGTCATCGTCTGAAGAGGCAGAGGCGAATCCGCCGTAGGATGATGATTGACCTCTGCATGGGTCACTACTTCTGGACCCGCCTGAAACACGCATAACACAAATTATATAATACTATCTAGCAAATATATACACACATAAAAATTCGTGCTTTACAAAAAAACGTGCCGACTGAATGTAATAATATGTGGACGATAACGACGATGTGTACGATGAGACATTTATATAACATACGTAAAACTTTGGTTATAAACCTAACATTATCACAGAATATAATATGTACGTAAAGAAAAAAAATATCAACACAATGACGTGAATGACGACAAATGAGCAGCAATACCTGAACTTATTGTTATAATAAATAATATATATTTTTAAATTCAAATGATAAGAAGTATTATATTAGAGATGGCACTAGGAAAAATTAGACACATATTGACAGATATAAATGATTGGTTGTAATGTGCTTACTATTTGATCGTGGTACAGTTTTGTGAGCTGAAAAAAATAAAGAAATAATAATGTTTTGTACTGTGAAAAATGTATGTGGCCGATAAAAAATTCAAAACTGTTATGGCCCGAGCAATTATCACTGTCTAAATTTGTAGAAGTATCTAAAGATTCAAATAATTTCAATATAAGAATGACTAAAAAATGTTTCCCTGTAAAAACTCCAACTACACTTAATGATAATATTTATTCTTAAGAGTTATCAACTGTAATGATAAGTCTGTTTTCTGGTAAGTGTGAAATGTTCTTTGATTATTGTTCATTTGGAGCCTCAATTGATTATCGGATTTGATACGGTTAGAACTTTTACAGTAACAATCAAGTAAAATATATAGCAGCTACAGTCTAGACTGACCCTCTCCCTCGTGGAGACGAAGGCGGTAGCTGGTGGGCGTGGGCGAGCGGTGTCGCGCCGCGCCGCCGCACGCGCCTCCTCCGCCGAGTAGCCCTTCATCATCAGAGAGGCCTCCAGGTAGTGAGGTTGCTTGTCCCACTCCAGGGAAATCGCTACGGCACAAGCACACATACACAAATATTTATAATATTATTAAACTTTGCCATACTAAACTCGCAAAAAGAAAAACGAATTTGCTTCATTTCTCCATAAAATCCTTGAACACGCTTTTTATAGTCAAGTTTTATTGAAATGAAAAATTGATAATGTTTTAATTATGTTAGTTTACAAGTCCTCTCCCTAGAGGCACCCGTCCGTGACATGAATTTTAGAATATAGTATAGATCACTTAATATACAAGTAAAATATTACATTCAATGAATACACAATTAGCATATTTAACAACATTATTTGCTATTCAATATTTTACGATGAATTTCACTCCTAGCAAGGTTCGGCAAGCGTCCACAAGTACAAGCGTGCAAATGCTGGATATTTAGCTTATCTTGCAAGAACTTAGCTAGCAAGAGCGTCTTATCGAACGGGGCCAATCTGGAATCTTTTTGAGCACAAATCAAAGGAAGTTTGCGGCAAGCGCTTGCAACGTACTTACATTTGGCTCCAAAGTTTGTGCAGGCTTGCCGAGCGTGTAAATTCACCATGACTATTCACACTAGACACAAGACAATATCCGTATCCAGGCGTGAATATCCAGGCGTTGATAAGTCGAATTCCATATATTTATATTTTTAAATATAACAAGTCCAAATGATTTGTTTCATTTTAAGAGTGAATAAAAAACAAAATCAAAAAATTCCAAGCAATTAAAACAACTTTACGTAAAAGAATAGTATTTAAGTAAGATAAGGAATAAAAAAGGAAGAGTTAAAAGGCCCTTGATCGTACCGTCGGAGCCGGGCGGCAGCGGCAGCAGCGGGTGCGCGGACACGCTGGCATGCAGCGCGGGCGCGTGCGGCGCGTGCGGCGCGTGCGACGCGGCCGGCGCGGCCACGTTGCCGCGCGACGAGCCCGCCGAGCGCGACGTGCGGAACGACCCCGACCTGCGACATCGGACAGAGGATGGTCACCAAACCTCCACCAGTGGCTTTGTACTCCCCGCGCACGTCCCTACCTCCCTACCTCCCTACTCGCGCTAGCCGCTACGTATATGGACGCCCTACTCAATTATCACTTATTTCTATCTTATTGTTAAATACAATTTAAAATTTAACTAATTTTTTTTATGTATTTCACCTAAGCAAATGAACTTAACATATATTTGTATGTGATTATGATGATTAAATAGCGTAATATAAATCAAATCTTACCATAAATTTAGTGACACTAAAATCTTATTATACCTATCATATTACAACTAATATTGAAAGTAAATTTTTTACTTAAATTTAACTTGCACGTTTTTTCTACAATAAAATGCCAATTATTCATAACATAGTAATTTCCTGAATTTAAGACAGCATGGCTATCATATAAGATAATTTCAACCACAAGAAAGAAAGAAACAAAACTTAAAACTAAATCAAGTATACCAACAACAGATCGAAAAGTGCAAATATTTTCGTGGTATAATTAAATTAAATAAAATCTAATATAAAATAAACATCGATGATACCTACTGTATTGATCGAAACGTAAAGAAAACGGGAACGGGGGTAGATATGATAAAAATGTGCAGTGGTAGTAATAATTATATAAAAAAAACATATATATTTATCTATTGTAATATGAATTATAAAAATCGAAAGCGTCACGATAACGATTAACACGAGCGTGGCGCTGTATGGGAGACGATACAAAACGACCGTATACCGTATTTAAGCACAATTCTCATTTATATATGAAACGTACCATCCTCCGACCGATAGCCAGTCAGTGTCGTAGACTAGTAGAACTTTTTGGAAGAAGCGATAGTCTCAACGTACAGCGCATGCTCGAGAATGCTAATCACCATTTAATACAAGACCGGAAGTCGCCAACCACCGGTGCGGTACCGGTACTATAGTCGGGGACTTCGCATGCAAGTTCCGTCGCGACGCCGGCCAAGGCTACTGGACAACCGTCCCCTGTTTATCTCTATTTCTACGATACCTTATACTACATATATATGTATATATATAATTGTTTGGTTCTAGAGTAAATTATTATGAATATTATTCACATATAAGTGCATATAATATTTACAAACAGACTTTACATCCAAACCTTATTTTATTTTATAGATTTATATAATTTATTATATATTCATACATCATAAATAAACCACAAAACTAATAATTTAAAAATATAAATAGAAAATGTTCACTATTACACATTGATCAAATAAATTGAATATCTAGCCAATTAAACCCTTGTGTGATGGAAACATAATAAATAAATAAATATAATAACAAATCTACCTGCGAGCTATCAAACTACAAATACGCCTATAAATATATCAATCTAAATACTTTTAGCGTTTAAAGAGTTAAGCTTAAAAACTTACTTTCAATCATGCAACCAACTAAATGAAATGAATACTTTACCAAACTTTTTGTACAATATATTACACGAACATGTATATACTCTTATGTAGATATATGAAAGTGTGCATATATACAATAAATACATACCTTTGGAATGTTTGTCGTTTAACGTAATTGTCCCTCACGAATTCGACGATTTGTTTCTGCGTTTTGCCACTATATCTATAGAAATGTAAAAATAAATATTATTTTTTTAATTTTAGTCTTCATTATGGAGCACACTTGACCTATAAACTCTAGTTATTGATTCAATTTGTAGATAAATGAATTCAGAAATATTTTATTATTATTTGTATTAAAAATATTGATATTAAATATTATTTACAATTTAGTTTGTCAAAGAACAACATAGGATTTTCCACTTTAATGACACATAATGGGAAATGGGGAAGAAGTGTGATACAATTTTACAGAATTTATTAGGATAAAAAATATTACATAAAATTTTCCTTTTAAAGTGTAATTACAGAATATTTGTACATGAAACATTTTGGAAAATCTATATAATAATACGTGAAGCAAACACTTTGTACACCTTATTTTAATTTTTAAAGTGTTATTCACAATTCTTTGGCAAGAGAGAATGCTACTATAGATTTTTTTTTACCGTTTTTAAAGTATAATTTTTTGCCTAACAACGCCATTTGCCGGTGTACAACTTCGAGATTCACAGATAATTACTAATATTTATGTATTGTATTATATCTTTGATACTATTTTTTATCTGTTGTAACTTTTTCATCTCCGATATGTGTGATAATTATGTCGTTATAAGTTATCCAAATAAAAGCTAATAAAGCCTAAACCTTAACTAAACCTACACCTCAGCCTAAAGTCCTAAGTACAATTCTGATCCTGCATATGACGTGAACCTGACATAAGTCCCAGGACGACCAGGATGATCAGAAACAAAATTCAAATGTGTTTAGGTTAATTTTTAAACAAATTCGTTATTCACTGTATAATAATATAACATTTCACAAAACTATTCAAGCCAGTATTTACTTTTTATACCTAATTTAATTATTATAAATAAATATTAACAAAAAAGCAGAATGTTTATGTAGCTCCGTAACCATAACTGAAACTATCGGATATCCAAAATAAGAAACCTATCCGTATCCGTAATACAAATATCAATTTCGGATAATTTAGATAGATTGGTTGAGTTTAAATGCAAGCAGTCAATAACAAATTCGCTAAAAATTAAAAACACCTATACAATATAAAACGAAAAGAAATTGGCAAATTGGTGGCCGAAATTTACTAACTTAAATTATCTGAAATTACCCGTAACTAATGGATAATATCCCTACCTAAAAGAGGAGCCCCTGGACATGACGCGCGTTTTGTGTCGGGGAGGACGCGGCACACTGGAGCATCTGAAGAAACCGTGATTCTCCACACACTTCTTCCAAAAGTTCTTGCACTCGTTGCGACCCTCGAGGAAGAACTCCACTACGTCTCGATGATAACCCTGTAATCAGGAAGTAATAGTTTAAATTCATTTTATTATTAATATCCCCATACTAATATCATAAATGTGAAAGTTACTGTGTCTGTCTGTGTCGTCATCACGGCCAAACCGCTGAACTTTGAAAAGGTACTTGAGGGTCTTGGGATGAACATAGGCTACTTTTTTTCCAATTTTTTTTTGTTTAACTAGGATTTTTATTGTTTTACGAAAACAGCTATAGTTCACGCAGGCGGGGCCGCGAGCAGGACGGTAGTAAATAATATAAATGCTTATAGCATGTGTTTTTTTGCTGTACGGTTAGCGTACAGATTTTTATATTACAAACAACGCGGCCTTGTTCATTACACATAACAATATTTAAATCAATTATTTATACAAAATAGCGTGCAGTTGACAAATGGCGCTCGTATCGTTCACCACGATGTAACATCCAACTAATTTACTAAAAAAGTTGTTAACAGTGTACAATTTACAGTCGCCAACAAACACATTTGAAGAGGTCCGATTTACAATCCCTACTGCTACTAACTAATCCCCGCGTTATTAGGGAAATTCCCGTTATGTAAAGATATGCGGGGGATTGAAAACGCGTTATAAGGGTACCGCGTTATGGAGGGGGGGGGGGGTGTTTCTAGGGGGAATTATAGAACGCTACTTCAAATACGCAAAAATATCTAAATGTAAAGTATATATGTGAGTCTGGTTTTAAGTCAAACTGTCAATATAACGACACTATCCGATGGGAAACAAAACTTTGATCAAACTCTCCTATTACAAGGTTCTCTACACTGTTTAGCAATAAACGTACATTTTTAACATGCACCTAATGGCATTTAGAAAACCAATAAGTCAATTATGTTTCATAAATATTGATAAAGTTGTATTTATTATTGCAATACAATTGTTTGTTATTGAATTAACGCTCAATAAATAATGGTGCCATATCTTTTCATTTATTTTATTTATTACAGCTTCCATTCCACCGTTGTTCAGACTCCGCCCGACATCGCGTTGAGTGGCGGAATTCAACACCGCGCTTCGTTTCAGGTACCAAAGCAGAGATATGAAATTAATGTAAATACAATCAATGCTCCCAGTGGGGATCGAACCCGCGTTTACAGTCAGACACCGTCCCATCCCATTACACCACGATTCCCTCAATTCCTTCATATATTTAAAAATATCGATTATATCAACATTTCTCTCTGGCATGTGATATTTACCCATAAGTGGTATTACATTACATGTAATAGTTTATAAAATAAATTTACTATACATATATACTTTAATGTAACAAACCGATGGTAATCTCAATACAAAAAAGAACAGTTCAGTCCTTTAGTTATGTTATACTAGACAATGAGCTGGACTGATGACAGCGTATATCCAGACATACGATTTGAAAGACAATAAAAAAAAGACTTTAAAACAACTTACATATCCCTCAGGATGTAATTTAATCAAGAACTTTTTCCTCTTGAAGGATATCTTCCGAATCTTGGCCCAGCTGAACGTGTTTATTTTGGTAAAGTGCTGGAACACGGCGATGCCCATGTGAGCCACTGCCAGGTTCAGCGGTACGCCCTCGTGATCTTTTGCTGCATGCATTTTTATACCTGGAATTTTGTTAAAGTACAATTGTATCCTTATTATTACAGAACTCACTTTACCAAACATCTTATTGTGTCATTGCTACTTAATAAACAATAAAAAATTTTAATATAATATGTTAATTACTAAATTTTTATATTTGCCTTTATTTGGCACTAAAATATACTCACATATATAATTAATAAATATATAACATTAATATATTGTAAAACGCCCCTTTAATATGATTTCGTAGGGATCCCACAAAAACTGCGCGTTAAGCGAGCTAACTTTTCAAGTTCGACATTTAAAAAATAAAACGTTGAATCTCATTAAGAAGGAGCGTATTACCGGGGACTTTACTGTATGTAAGCAAGCATGTAAAGAAAAAACAATTTCACATACAAACTGCAATCACCTAGCAAAACTAAATACATACAATAATTAGGAAACACATGCGACGTAGAGTAGTACATGTTCATACATAATATAATAGTAAGATTACCATATAGCTCGCACCTCCGCGCCGTCTCTAATAAATTCAGATCAGCCTCCGCCGGGCTCTGGCCGCTGCAAACAAATTTTACATGAAATTATCATATTGTAAAATTCACAATTCCCTCGTAAGCTTCGTGGAAATTGTGTAGTTTACGAAAATTGTTTGCTTACATTCCAATCACGTTGAAGGTTTTGACAAAACTTCAAATCTTAATAATATTAAAGCTGAGGCTATCGTGGCGCAGTGGAACAGCGTCTGATTGTAAACGCTATTGTTTGTGGATACGATTACCTCACAGGGACAAGATTATATTCAAATTGTTTCCATTTCTACAAAAGCGTGATACTGAAATTGAGTTTTTAAATATTTGGTATTTGAGACGATTATTTCAGTAATAGCACAAATACGACAAATGTTGAAACTCAAACTAACATACATAACAAGCGTCACTTCACTTACATGTGTTTTTTATGGTTTTCCATGATCCGCCTCTCCGACTCAGAGTCCTGACCGGTGAAGAACTTGTACCCGCTGAGGTAGGTGTGGTCGGGGTAGTCTTCCGGTACGAAGTCTCCACACTCGGCTAATACATATTATTGTAACATTTTTTAAAGTGCTTCATACACACTGATGATACGAAAAAGAACGTAGCAGGATCTAAACTGGAGCCTCTAGATACAGTGTATAAGAATTTCGATGTAGCTCAATAAGAACGTGTAGCTTTATTATTGCCTAGAGCGCTTCGGCGGTTTCCAAGAGGTGCCGGTTCCTTAAATGTTTATGTATTTTTGTTTTCATAATATTTTAGAAAAAAAACCTTGACTAATATTAATTGTATTGCAATACCTACTTATATATAACGTGAATAATATAAGTACACGAAACAAGGAAAAATGGTATTGCCATCTATTTTTCATACTTTACGTTCGGCAAGACACCGCTACCTATCAAATCTAAGTGCTCTTGGCAAAGCTATTGTCTTGTCATGAACAGAACAATATTTCATATACATATATTCAAAACAACCATTACGTAACCGTAACAGAAAATTCTATCGAGATAATTGAAAAACTAAAGGTAATTTCGAAAACAATTTTTTTTTGTTTGTTAGTTTTACGCGTCCCCCGTACGATTTAAGGTAAGCACAGAAATCTCAGGTATACCATTTTAAATATAAACATTTTAAAACTATGGACATCGAGCCAACAATCGTCCCATATACAGTGAAACATTTATAATCAGATCATCTATTCGCGCGGAAAATTGACTCCTATTTTATTAAACGACACATAAAAGGTTAAAAACTGTAAGTAAATAAAATCTAGTTTCAATCATAACGAGTAAGTTATTTTTAATGATATAATATTAAATAGAAATGTGCAAAAGGTAGCATTTTTCCCGTTGAAAAGCGTTTCCTTTAAATAGATCTAATGGAGCATTGTCCCCGGAACGTCGAGTGCTCGCAATCTGCATAATTGATGATCGTCGCTAAAGGCCGGTTGAATGCGATGTTATGATCACGAATATAAACGTGTCCATCCTGTGGCATACCTACAACTATACCGTCTGCTGAAACTCAATTAGCCGTAATAACTATATTTTTTACATATATCTTTTACAGATATCTTTTCCTGTTTTTCATGTTATATTCAGTGAAAATGTCATGTGTCATGTGTCACACATTTAATATAACGGCGCAGTAGAACAGCGTCTGACTGTAAACGCGATAGGCTATGGGTTCCATTCCCACTCGGGGAACTTATTATTTAATGAGTTATAGGTGTTAATTAAATGAAGATTTCATACACGTTTCCATTGCGATACCCTAAATGCTATAATAGTCATAAATGCTATACTAGACATAATGTGTTTTTGTTTGCTGACATTTATATTTATACATATATAATTTAACATTAAGAGCTGATCTAATAATTTTGTTTCGAAAATGACCTCGGGAACTAACTGTAACTTTTATAAGATAACTTTCATAGATTTTAAAATTTGTAAGCCGGGTTACCACTTTGCATTTTCTATTTTATTCATTCATTATCAACAGTATTAATTAAACATTAACTCTATCTTAAATAATATGCTTGTCACATTGAAGTCAAAATAAAACCAAATCTTGTAATATCCAGTCAATGACGAGACGCGAACTACCAAGAGAAACTGAATACTATGAATATGCGTATGCCAAAAACATAGGTATCACCAAAATCAAACAGCGTAGTCTATATTTCTTAGATTAGTTTAACGACATAACGGTGACAAGAACAGAAGACCAGAAACAACAAAACAAGAATGCAATCTCATAACATAAATTGACTGTTTGCCAATGAGCGTCCCGCTACATCGTTAGTGGGTGACGCAACCTCAAATCCTAAGTACGATTTACTACTTCCTGGCGAGGAACGACGCTGATCAAAGAATTGTTATTTAGAACTTAACCACTTTTGACTAACACTTTTTGTGATATTATTTCAATTTTCAGTTTTAGGCTTTCCATGATGCATATTATAATTTAATTGGACAGTTCTACTTGGCTAACATCCTCGATGAAGCCACGGGCACAGTTAGCTTTTTAATTAACGTATTAACACAATATAACATAAGTTAAAACCCAAAATAAATCCTGTACCAAAACTGCTAAAGATACTGCATTTTTATTTTTGGCCTTGATATATTGTATGCTATAGTAAACAAAATTCTATTACAGTCTGTCCTGGTACAAACTAATAAGACTTATAATTGAAATTACACAAAATGTGATTGTTATTATTAGTCATCCATTTGCGGAAATTTAATTATTCTTACTTCTTAAGAATACATTTATTATTTTAAAACTCTTATAATGTGTATTATACTTCATAATACTCCTTCCATGACAATGCCGCTATTTTAATATAAGTATGTGCTTAAAATTACTAAAAGAAATCTCACTTGCATGAATTGCAAACTTGCAGCTTCAGTGATATTTTTTACTCGAGTGCTGTGTTTTCGCATGCACGCAATAAATTAAAATAATATACAGATATATAAAATAGATAAAAAGCACTCGACTTAACAAGTACCCAAGTTCAGCGAATAGTAATCAGCAAACCACCATGACAGAAACAACAACTATACTACTAATCACACAGCAACAAAAATCCTTGAAATAAAAGTTATAAACCTATTTATTAATGTCTAAAAATATAATAATATTTCCATAAAACATCTATGTCCATAACTTTTGAAATTAAACTATTTTAACCAGATTAATCGCGTATATTATTGAATTTAATTTGATTAAATAACCACTCATTTGATCAAATAATTGATTGAATACATTTTAGAAAACCCGAGGTTTCGAGCACGTTACAGTAGTCCATGGTCCCAGGTAGACTGAGGTGGCATTCGTCAATTATCGATACAATTGTTATATCAAACTACCGCCAACGATTTCTTGCCGGTGGGTTTGAGACTTTAAAGTTTTCAGTACTGAATACCAGGTGGTAGAAAGTTTCCAACCGTCTTCTCTATAAAATTAAGATGTTTTTGCATTTCAATAGCCTCACGGATCATCCTAGGGATATATTAGTTTTGTCCTAATAAGCGATAATATAAGGTTTACCAAAACAATACACACCCATCTTGACATTGGATATATGTTCCTTCACCCTGATACCGTTGCTTCTCTTTGTTTGACCAATGTAAGTTAAACCACGGTCACTATCTAGTTTGTATACAACTGCACGTCGGTGTACGACGACCTCGATTTTCTAAAATGTATTTACGAATACCAATAATATACGCCATTAATCCGCTTAAAATTGTTTCATTTCAAAATGTGTAAAAATCGAGAAGATATCTTGTTATATGTTCATAATATAAACTTGAATAATGCACAAAATTTGTAAAATACCAATAAATATTCTATTAGTTCCACAAAATACAACTTATGACCGAAGTTGTTAAGTGATTGTTTGAGTAATTTACATTTTAACAAGGTTTCCATTTTACAAGCTGTCCCAAAAACTCATTGTTCACATGTCTCTTAATTATTGATATTCGAAGCATTTTAGAAACCCATATACTAAAGCCTTATATTATAGTATAGCATTTGTATGGAAAATAAGATTTAATTTAATATTACTATACTATATTTAGTGTCAAAACAATTTATAATTTCGGATTTGACCTAAATAAGCATTAATTGTGAATTATGTTTATTATATTAAACAAGTTATTGCCGGCAACTTCGTTTGCGTGAATTTTATAACTCTTGCTTATACTATTCCCATTTCTGTCTTCCGTAGTTTCGCCTGTTCATATCAAAAAATTCTGTTATTTTTCGTTTCCGAAGCGAAGTAGCAGAAGCAAAATAATTACTTACTTTTTATTTTCCCCAAATAAATAAGCAAATAAATGAGGCCGTTGTGACGCAGTGGGACAGCGTCTGACTGTAAACGTGATTGGTTGTGAGTTTGATTACGCCCGGGTAAATGATTATATTAATTTTTCCACTTTGGTACCTTAGACAGGCTGTATAAGTGAAGCTGTATATGTATAAATAAGTAAATACTAAAATCGTACTAATGCAAAATTTCGGTCTTCTACGCCCAATCATTCTCGCTGAGCGTTGTCATTCAAACACTCAATTAGTAACAGAACAGTTTTACTGTCATACATGTATTATTAATTAAGATAGGACATCAAATAAACGTATTTATCGACAATTTGTAAAAAATTAGGGACTTTTTACTAAATTTAGCACCGATTCATTAAATAATTGCCCTATTGACTATGAGTATAATATTGACTGTGAGTATAATTACACTATCTGTATTATATTCATCAGTTTTCGATATATTTTTTTTTATTAAAAAAGCGTTCTTATATTTAAAGGTCAGGGCCAGAAATTATAGTAATATCTCATTATATTTCAGAAGTACTGTGTGTTTTCAGTAGCGGAACCAACTGTGCTGTTTTTTTATTTATTATAAACATGTATTTCATTTTGTACGTCTAAAGAATAGGCAGACAAAGAGTTAGTATAGAAAAAAATATTAGAAAAAAAGTAACGTAGCCCCATTGCACCATGAACACATTTTAATGATCCCAAATCCCAAAAAATATTTATTGTTAGTCAAATTTTTCATATAAAAATATATATATATACTTAAATAATTGGTTCTTGGAAATATCTAGATACCTAATTAGATATATCAAAATTGTAACAAGCCTTACTTCAATAACAAAAGAATGATTATCCTTAATCACAGGGACAAAGTTCGGGATAACGTTTAGAATATAAACAAAACAAAACTTCAACTATACCAAAGTTTGTATATAAGAAAAGTATAAGATGGCTTGTTTAAGTTACCGGGCTTTTCAACTATTGTACAACAAACGACCTCTATTGTTGTACACCTACATGTATAGGGCACTAAAATAGTGTCTACGCATTCAATTTATCCGCATAATGGCTTTCCCTCGGCGAAAATCCGATATGAATACTTTTTGCTCTTATAAACTGTTTCTAGCACAGCTATTCTAGGAAAGTAACAGGTATATTGTAGAAGAAAACTGCTTGTCTGCGCTTTTTTTTTATTTACACATCTACAGCAGTTAGTATCCAAACATCACCACTCCCATTTCCATTTTCTTCTCAAATAGCATTTTAGAGACATTGGGTGTTGGGAGGTATTGAACGCCGCGTCGTATTTAGCCTTATCAGACCAGTGAAACGTAGAGCTTGAAATGTAAAAAAATCCTTTGAGAGGGAATTGTAACATCAATTAGACACTAAAACTTTGCAACTGACCCATGATGACGACAAACCTTATTTGCTTTCTATTTTAAGTACGCAAACTGTATATGAAAATATAATTGGAATTTACAAAGTTCTAACTCGGCTTAGACTTTCAATGTTTATTTGAAACAAAATAAATATATACTAATATACCATTTGCATGTCGGACGCGTATAGTTCAAAAGCTTTGAAGAGTATGGTGCCCACTTAATCTATTTATGAAATCAAATCAAATAACTAAAATTATATTATATTAAGCTTTTATAATTTTAGAAATTTACCTATTTTGTTATTTATATATTCGAATAATAAAAGTAAGTACAGCTTTAAATTTCACTGGCAGTTACAGGCACACGGTAAGGTACAGGCCGGTCTACATCTGTCGGCTTGGAGTCCCGCATAACCCTTCCAAGTCCTCAATACGATCACGATATAAGAGGTTCCAATCCCACAACGTTCGAAAAAATTATATTTATAAGCAAAATTCAATACATTCAATATTTTTTTAAGATTTAATATAGTTCACCCTTACCTTGAACAATGTAACTGGCCATCAAAGCCGCTGTATTTTCGTTGCACTGTATACATCCTTGCGCCAAGTCCCTTTTCACTTGCAAGCAGAACAAATACCTAGTGAACTCCTCTTCGAGTCGCGCCGGGTCCGGTGTGTAGAATTTGACGCAAAACCGTAAGGTCGGCTCCAACATTGACAAACCGAGTTGCCTGCACATTGGCTTTTCCACGTCCAGCCAATACTGTGAGAACATAGGAAAACTTAAATTGATTTATATGTAAGTACAGGATGTCTCGAAAAAAAGTTTATATTTATTGAGCTTACTGCGTGAACACATTCGTCGATCATGAATCCGAGGGGCGCGGGGCTTATGTCAATTGTAGCGTCTGTATTTTAAATTTTCGCCACTTAAATGATGCGCCAAGTATCCCTCTTATTCGAAAATGGGTCAAGAAGATTGAAGAGACCGGTACAAATACTGCAATACTGCTAGAAATACCAAATTTTGGGCAAAGCAAAAACTTTTTTAAGAAATTTGCCTAAAGTAACCGGATGAGCTGCGATGTCCCCGCAAGGAATAATCGACCCTAACTTTTTTCGACAAAAGGGCCTGCAGTTACAGTAAATGATTTCAGCAGGGCGGAGCACGTCCACGACACACGTGCAATACGTCTTTACCACGAGTTAGTGAAATTTTCTCAAGTAAATTAATCTCCAGGAGACGTGACATAAATTAGCCTCCATGAAGGATGAGTTCTCCTTTTTTTAACATGAGGAAATCCGTTACGGATACCAGCCCGATTGGGGACTCGGGTGTGATACCAATCCGTGTACCCCAGCGGCGGGAGCCATCAAGGCACATCGCGGCGTCAAGAGTGGTGGGCTCGAGAGCTTAGAGTAGCGCGCAGGAGCGACTCGGACCAGGTGACTACAGTTTCCCCAAGCTAACCACCCAAATTAGGGCGTGGAGTTATTTTAAATCTAAAGTTTACGCTAATAAGCCGACTGGCGCATTTGAAAGAAAGTACCGGTACAAAATGGCAAATATAAACTTTTTTTTGAGAGACTTTTTATATTGAACGTATATAGTTTCAACAAATTAAATAATGAAAAAAAAATAATGATGAATATACCGCGACTAATTTGATTTTAAATATAAAAATAATGTAAGTTACAAGATAGAGGCATTGATTTGGTGATGAAATTGTTATTTTGTATTGTCAAATATGCCATCATATGTAGCAGTATCAAGTATGTAAGCAGTATCGTTTGAGTTTAAAAGTAAATATTTAGCAGTGTAGGCATATTTAATATGCCTGTCCACACAACCTTATATCCACACAACTCGCAGTGATGTGAGGCATTGTAAATATTTTTAGTTTAATATTAAAATAAAATCATCCCATTTTTGAAACATACTAAATATTCTTTCTGCAAGACTTTATGCCAGAAATCGATATTAAGTGTCGTGTCTTACACGGAGCGAAAAATTAATATAATTTAAAAATAATCATTAGTTCGAGTGAAGATCGAACCCACAACCAGTCGCGTTTACAGTCAAATGGATATATACAATAAATTAGTTTACCTTAGTTCCATTGGCATCATGATATTCAAGTCCGAAGTAATCCGCTTCCAAAAGGTGCAACTGCCTACAGACTTGATCAAACAGCACCCGCCCTAGTGCCTTGGACTAAAACAACAGTGAATTATTAAGCATTTTCAGTCTAATTTGACAAATGTTTACTTTTTCCCGAATTAGTTAAGATAAAATACTGTGTCGGCTCTTATCACTTGGCTGGCGAACAGAGGGAACGTTTCAATGAAACTGATTCATAAAAAAACTATTACAAGAGGATCGGAAATTATTAAACAATAAAATTACATTTAACTACTTTTAAATGTAAATACACTTATATAAACTATAGAGTCGATCATAATTAACATAATATATTAAAGAAATTACCATTTGATACATATTTATACAGACGAATATCAAACAATTTAAGAAGTCAATTTTGAGAAACTTAAAAATATTGCAGTAATAATCTTATTTATAACAGTAAAATACTAATTTAGTAAACTTTTCTTTGATTAGACGTATCACAAGGTTACGCAGAATAAATAAGTCATGACGAGCACATCATTAGGCATCCCAATATTAAACAAAATTAATTAATATTGCATTTGATTTTGAAAATATTTAATCAATATATTTTATACTTAAATAACGATATAAAATAAGAACCCATATGAAAATTTAATTTTAATTAGTATTCTAATTTTGTGTGACAATTATATAATACGAATAAAAACTAAGCCTAATTGCCTAATAAATATAGCAATAGAATTTATAATATAATAGCAATACAATTCAAATATTAAAAATGTATAAAACTGCAGATAAACACTTGACCTTCACTTATAAAATAGCTGTACACATTCATCAAGAGTACTAGATAAAATAAAAACAAATTGGAACATAATATTTTGACGGCAGCATCTGCCTCGATATTGATTTGGACGCGATTCTGCACAGGTTGTATAGAAGCAAGTTTCTATCTCTACATATGTATGTACGTTACTAGAACACGGCCTAAACTTATACATGTCAGATACAAGTTGCACGTAATAGAATCACTACTTCAAAAGATAATGATATCTGAGACAATATCATTATTTTGAAAGCAGAGTGTAACCAAATTATTAAGACAAAGCAAAACTAAATATGATTTTATTTTTGAATTTACTGGCGTAATTATTTCTTTGCGACATAACTCACCAGTACATATTACGATCCCGGGTGACATTGTCTTTGTGCGCTCTTTAGAACAAATTGTTATGTTTTACTCAGTATGATCCGCCCGTCTACACGCTAGATCGGAATTTCATATTACTTTCAGCACATTATTGCAAAATTTTGGCCTGCCTATCTCACAAGGGTATTACGTACTATTACAAGATAAAAGTGTATAAAATATATAACTATTTAATTGAATTGAAAAAAAAAATAACTTCAGTTCTATAATAATACATATAATATGTAAATATATTAAAGACATAGCGACCAGAGCTATATTCAATTTTTTTTATTAAATTTGTAAAAAACGGAGAAAATGCCTCCACACGTTGCGCAATCGGGCGTCCTGAGCCGATTAGCTCGTGGGGTATTTAATCGAATAATTTCCGCTCAGATTCGATTACGTCCCTGAGCTAACCTGTAGCTACAGTATTAGCACTGCATTCGTACCGATAACGAGCGACCAAATGACCGGTGGAGCGTTCACGAGGGGACGCGTCATATAAATAAAGTAGTTAAAGATAAATTGGTGAAAGGAAGACTGATGTCACATTGTGTTTATGATCTTAGTTTCAATTGCCGAATATGGACTTTAGGTTAGCCATCTCCAAATAATTTACAAAAAGAAATCCACTATAATGTTTAAAATACTGCTAATTGCTATATATTTTTTATTCAATAACATATTTGGCGGCGTTGAGGTCCGTGACTAGACACCCTTTCTAGATTTCAGGCAGACAGTAGAGAACGAAGTGTCTTGGCACTAGGTTTTCTCTGACTACCCTACTATGCAGGAAAATTGTGAAGCTTATAGCATATTTTATTAGAACATATTTTAAAATATATAGGGAGTGTATTATTTGGCAATAAGCGATACTTTTAAATTTCATTTGCAAAAACACTCAACTTCAATAAAGAAATACAACAGCATTAAAAACGTGTACACTTCTAGTAGATGAAAATATTTAAGGAATACCTTAATATGGCCAGAGGGTAATAAGTAACCGAGAAGAAAATTGTGAAAGAATTTGCAACAAATTTCGTTCAGAAAAAACAAATTAATTATGGGTGCATTTTTAGATTTTACAGTCCAATTGCAAGTATACATTTTGATACAAGTTACAGTTACTTTTTGATACAAGTTACAGTTACTTTTTGATACAAGTTACAGTTACTTTTTAGAAAATTAAAGCTGAATTCAGTAATGGTAAGCAATTAGGGCGCCTTGGATTATTTTAACCCCGGGTTATTTATGGAGAGCGTTCGCTTTGACGACAAAAAAGGTGACGCTCGACCAAGGCGAACCACTCCTTAAATAGATTTTATCGCTTGCGCTTTACAACCCCAGTGTCGAGAAAAATTATAAACCCGATAACGAGGGTGCAATCTCTAGATTTTTTTTTCCACAATCTATATTTAAATATGAGATAGTTACGTCTTTGATATGTTATTCACCACACGCTCTAGTTTCCATTTTTCTAGTATCGTCCAACAAACGAATAGTACGATATATACGTTCATTATTGTAGAGCACATTGGCTAGAGTAATAGTCGAACTCTGCTGAAACTACGATTAGGAATCAATGTTAAAAGTCTGAGGATGTAAAGCGAGGACTAATGCCTTTGAGTCGATACAACATTGTACTCTTAGTAATTTAATTTAGTTTCTAGATAAAAAAGATTGTAATTTTTTTTTAGAATATTTTACATCGTTAATACCAATATTTAAAAGAATACAATCCTATAATTAACAATAGGCACACATTGATATTACATAGTCCTAGAGCATTGATATAAGGAATTGTATTAAGCAAAGTGAGAGCAACAAAATTGTCCAAAATGCAGCTGACAAAGTTGACCGAGTGACATAGCCGAGGGGGTACAATAGAGCCATTGAGGCAATCAAAACTGCCGACTAAGCCTTTTTCTTCATAAGTTCTGGCGGACCGCCATCTGTGTCTGATAAGGGTTGGTGCAGACGCAACGGTTTTTCCAATAGTCTGCTCGCGCCGCATCAATCGCGATGCTCACAAAGCTTTGCAGAGATATTACTTGTTTCAATATTGCATTTTGTTTGTTTGGGTGAGTTAGTTTCAATTTTGTTTGTAAGCTTGATGAGTAATGATGATGAGACAAGAGATTAAAGAATAAAAATAGAACAAAACTTTATTTTTATTATTATTATTTTGGAATTTAATTATTATTTAATTATAATAATTTATAAAATACAACTAGAAAACAATGTATTACAACCTGACAATAATTTTACATAGTAAGCCTAAGCTTTTCTTGGCATGCGTATTTATCTAATTCGTAAGAAACTACAAACAAAAAAACATCAGATTTTAAACTGCAGAAACATGTTTTAAAGTATTTTTTCGTATACTAGTCGTCCTGGGCAGTCAGGATCATAATAATAATTATATATTGATCCATGCGTAAATTTTCCTCGATGACAATGAGGAAGTCAGAGTAGCGATGTAAGAGTATTGAATTGCGTGTCTAAAAATTCTGAGGCCCGTTTATCTAATACATGGATAATATAAATTGTAAATGTATGTAGACTAAACAAAAAGATTTCATTTTCAAAGATTAATATATAAAAAATTGGTATATATATTAAGCTGATTAAAATTCTGAAATGTTCCTCTCAAAACATTTAAGAGCCCTTACTCTTATATCGACTGTCCGATTTCCACTGCCCACTTCAGCTGCATTGCGGAATAAGCTAACTTTATAGTATGTAATATGTTAATTATAAATTTATAATTGATGATAGTTCATTTATTTATTTCAGTTTGATTCACAGCGACTTCTAAGCACTTAAATTCTTAAGTTGTATGAACAATATTAAGATTTTTATTCCAGATTTCCTTACTATATTAGGCACGTGCCTAGTGGGGATAGCGTTTAACAATGATTATAGGGACCTTGGACGTACGTTTCATCGGTAGAAACGAAAATGTACCGCGGTTAAACTTCGTTCAGGCGTTGATATTATATTGGTACGTAATTTTTATTGAATATTTTTATAACTGATTGTTTGTTTCATTCTAGTTTTTTTTTCGTATGCATTGTAGTTTTAATATTACTATTTATTACGTTTTATTCCTAAATACCTTCATTTTATTTGGTAAATCAAAACGGTAAGTATATGTATGATAGTTGCCCAGTTGCTTTTGTGAATAGTTGCCGGAGGAGCAAAATCAGTTTATAGGTCTAGTTTATAACACATAGTTTTATTGATTGTTACGTAAATTACAAAGGTAAACGTATAAATTTAAAACATTAGCGTGAAAAAAGGAAATTCTCCATAAATTTCTATATAAAGCGATAATTGTATAGATGGTGATGCTTAACTGTTTCATGCATTAATTTTAGTTGAACAAAATGCCTCGCAAATTAGTTAGGTAGTATTTGTTCATATTATTGCTGTTTCTATACACGACCCAAGTTGTTTGTTGTTGAGAAAAAAACAGTGGCGATTAATATATTGAAGCTTGGAGACGCATAAAGAATTACCAGTTAATTGGCAAACAATGTTATAGCTTTATTGAAAAAATCCCGTAATAGTTTTTAAAGAAACTTAGAGTTCTTTAATTGAAAAAGGTGGCAGCATTATTAGGCTGATTAGTTAAATTGATATGTTAGTTCTCATTTAAAAAATCATTGTAATGCATCTATCCTCACACCAGGCGAGTATCCGCAGGATTAGGCTATCCATTCGTTTAGAGGTCAAATAAAACAGAATTTACTCAAATATATTATTAATGAGGTTCACTAAAATATTAACTAACACAATAGACCAAAAAATGGTGTTTTCATGTTGCATTATTCGAATTAAATGCATATTTTGTTATTATAATAAAACATTTTCCAAATGTGGGGCAACTCTCCGGCTTTTACCCTAAGCGTAGAGAGAAGTGACATGCGGACTCCGTTGTCTAATTTCTGCACATTCAGCGACATTGGATGGCAAAATCACATACGACACTCGAATACTACAAGATGAGTAGATCAGTAGATGATGTACAAATGGTCAGATTTTTTTCTTAATTGCTACAATTTATAATTTCAATGGTTTTTACTTCTTTGATTATGAACCGATTGAAATGAAATAACTACAAAATGTTAAATCGGACAAGTCGTTTCTGATATTAGTAAACAGAAAAAAAAAATTAAAATCATTGATTTGAGTTTTTTTATATTTATAAATGCCCCTAATAATATTTTGTTTCTTATATCTTTCGACAATGATCAGTTACATATTTATTATATGTATAGATGTACATTATGCATTACAAAATATTTCTTGTTATTACTTCCCCCTATTAAGAAAACAAGACGGCATAGTAAATCTTTCTAGACGTAGCAGTAAATCTAGGTGTTCTAAACTAGTTTCAAACATGATCCCAAACATTCCTTACTATTTAATTAAACGCCTGGATGGAGAAAGGCATTGTATACTCCAATTTGTATAAATATTTTACGAATTTCAATGCCTCAAGTCATAATTACATTAATTTGCATTGTAACATTCATATTCTAGGACTTAAATATCTAGAACATAATATCATAACAAATATATATTTGACGAGAGAATCCATATACAAACATGTGTAAAGTCACATGACTTTACGCGCAATTGTTTATAGTGGGTTAAATATCTATGAATTTGCTTGATAATAAATAATTAAAGTGTTACAACATGTCATTTAAGTTTAAAGTGCTAAATCTTAAGTCAATAGCATTAATTATATACCTATAATTTTTAAAACTATATTATATAAAAAATATTAAAATTTCAATCTTTAAATATATGAAATTTACGAAACTGAAATCTCCATACTCCAACTTTAATATTTAAATTTATTAAAGAGGTAATGCAAATAAAGTGCTTAAATAACGATACTCTATTCAATGGTCACAAATGTACCTAACCTATTAGCAATTTTACAATGTAACGATCAATAAGTAGATGCGACTCATCAGGAGTAGCAGAGTTTGGAGTTAACGAAAAATTGATAAGAGAAGCTTAATCTGTCGACCAAAATATTATTAACCATTGAATTGAATATTAGCAGTTTCACGCTGTTTCCCACATAGTAAGGTAGGCAGAGAGAGAACCTAGTGTCAAGACACTCCGTTCTACACTTTCATTTTCCGTCGGAAATCGAGACATTGCGTGTTGAGTGGCGGAACTCTACGCCGCGCTTTGTCTTAGGTACTAGAGCGGAGAAATTATTTTAAATTTTAAATATAATCATCCCCCTAGTCGGAATCGAACACACAACCAATCGCGTTTATATATAGACGGTGTCCCGTTGCGCCGCGATGGCCACATATGTATTAAGTATGACTAAAGTATCGAAATTTAGTGTGTTTAAATTTCCAAATCGGTTCCAGGCTAACGATGTCCAGCAACATAAACCAGGTTGAATATCAAACGCGAGTTACGACACGCCTTGGCATTGTTTCTATGCAATTATGTCGAGTTTCCCCCACAATCGTTTGTTTTGTTTGACAATTTCGAAACGGATGATAATTAAATTGCATTCATGAATATTAATGTCTCGCTGATTGGTGTTTCGTTCAGGATTTTTTCAAATTTTGCATTTTCAACTTAAGCTTTTCTGTATCAATGATAAACTTTTAAGACGCATACCCTTGTAAAGGCTGTGTGAGTACAAAACATGTTATGTAGATGTACATTATGCATTACAAAATATATCAGCGGCAGGCACACAATTTTTTCAAAATTTAATATGTCGAGTTACAGGTGTTCCAAGTGGAGAGGAAAAAATTATTAACTCCGAAGTAGTAATTTTGTTTTTCACATGAACCTAACAGAGATTATTTGAGAGATGAAATTGGTTGATATACTATCAAGAAGCTTCCTACACACAGAAAGAAGTTACCACGAGGTTATTATCATAAACTAAAACTAGCGTAGAGGCCATTGTGGGCGCAGTGTGATTGGATAAGACTGGAAACGCGATGATAGCGTTTCGATTCCCACTCGAGTAATAAAAAGCGTGAAGCTGTATAAAAGTAAAATTATTATAAACAAAACATTATTATTGTTTGAAGATTTTAAAATTATTCTATTTTCTAATTAATTATAATGAGAATATAACAGGTAACCCATTTAGAAATAACGCGTGAAAATGGGGAAACTGTTCAACTCAGTTAGGTATGTCCCCCCCCCTCTACACTGTAAATATCTAATAAAATATGTCTTGTCGGGACACACAGACCTGTTTACCACCGTTTAGGGAGCAATTCAAGGCGACAGTATAGTTTGTTTAGAGATAAAACTGTATCAGCGCCCATGACATCACTCAGGTGTTTACCACACTCGCCCACTATGAAACCGTAATCATAATGTTTATTCACAGCCTAATTTATTTAACGACATTACGACGTTTAACATATTAATACAAATAAAGTTTATTTAAAGTTAAAAATAAATATTAAAAAGTTTAAAAAAGTTTTCATTTCTCGGTACAATAACATTTCTAAACATCGAATATTTTTAGGCTTCACCCTTTCCCCTGCAGCAGCGTAGAAAGAGAGAACCTAGTGCCAAGGTATTCGGTTCTCAACTTTCTACCGGAATCCGAAACATAACATGTTGAATGGAGGAACTCAACACTGCACGTTGTCTCGTCACCAGAGCGGGAAAAATAAAACAAATCGAGCCCACAACCATCGCGTACACTACGCTTCGAGAACAACATCTATGTTTATTTTGTCAAAAATTTCGAATACATTTAAATTTACCAAGTTTGCAGATAAATTACGTAAGTGCAAAACGCGTGTTCTACCCATCTGTGTACGCAATTTATTGCACAAATATTTAAAACAATATAATATAGTATAATTTTGTCGTGTGTACAAAGAAAGACCTATTAACGCCGACACGCGAGGTGAGGCGAGACATGTGAGGCGCGTCGATGATTTGGGAGCGCGAAACGGCACCGCGTCTGCAAATCCTTGTAGGGTTAAAAGCTTCGCTCCATTTTAGTGCGACATACATTTCGAATACGTACTTTACTGTACATATACAGTACACAAAAAGTACATATACATAACCTACTCCATATTGCTATCAAGAGATTTGACGACTATACAAAGCCGGTTGTATTTTCGTAAAAAAAAAAAAACTGTGAATTTCGGAAAATTATAAATATATCAATTCGAAGATGTTTGATTTTCGCGAATACAACACATTTATCGCGTATATTTTTGGAATTCAAAAATACATTTTAGAAACTCGACGTTTCGTACACTTTACAGTAGTCCGTGGTCACAGGTAGACTCTTATGAATTCTTATATTTCAGACATTCGTGGCAATGTGTTAGAGCTCGGAGGAATCTTTAATTTTAATTTGTCCGCTCTGGTAAGACAAAGCGCGGCGTCAAGCTCCGCTACTCGACATGCAATGTTTTAAATTCGAGCGGAAAGTAGAGAATGTGCCTCAACGCTACGTCCAGCCGGAAAAACCGTGAAAGTGACAAAAATATTATTTTTCAATATTAACGCCTCAATACCAACTTCACCATTATAGAGCATGTTGGGTAACGGAACGTAATGCTGCATTTCTCTAACTCAACTAAAGAAATAAAAATATTTCAAATATAAATTTAGGCATGCCAAGTGATAGTAAGCGTGAAGTTATTGAGGAAAAACTTTACATAAATATGTCCATCTCATAGTGGGACTCGAACCCACAGCTATAACGTATATAGTCTGTCTGTTGTCTTGTTTTTATTGTTAAGACAAAAATAAATTTATAAAATGTTATTGACACACATAATCACTGAAATCCAATAGCAACTACCCCATGCGCGTGGAATATAAGAGGAATGAAATGCTTTTCAAACGAAACCGTCAGCTCCAATACTTTCATATACTAATGGACTGGGAACGTAGACCTCTTAACACGAGAAGAGCGAACCTATTTTCGCTTTCTCTTAATTTATAGGTTACAATCAATATATTTGTTAGAAAATATGAGTAAGATAAACATTTACGCTCTGTTCAATAATTTTAGAAAATGTTCAAAATTAAAATATAAGTCGATATACATTTGAAATTTTGTTCTTAATTTTTAATCGTTTTGTTACCCGACTGAGTCAGAAGTAGGTAGGATTAGAGGTATATTTTTCGAGCATATGTATGTATGTATGCATGTCTGTATGTTTGTTTGTATGTAAAGATTTATCCAAAGTACATTTCGCACCGACTGCGCCAACATAAAATATTTAGAATATATTTAGTCTTGCCATCAATATTGTTAGTATTATTTATTACTGTTACAGTATGATAGTTTAATTTATTAATATGAAACCATTAAAAATATATAAAACTTATTTGAAGTAGTTTCGATTGGCTGTGCAATACAGACCTTAAATCATAATCCAGTGGATTAAGATCAGGACTAGATGACGGCCAGTCTTCAGCTCTGGTGAAGTCTTTCTAACCAAGACTGGGTGAAGCTTTATGACAGAGTATCGGGTCTTGCTGAAACGACCATTCTTGGTTATTGAACATGGTGTTGTTAAGGGGCTTAACTACCTTCTTAAGAATGATATCTTGATACCATCTACACAAAAAGAATGGTTTTGTCACCCCTTCACACATAACACCGGATAATCGGATAGTGCCCACGTTGTATGATGATTAATTGGGAACCTTCTTTAGAGCATAAATACGGTCATTTTGTTTAGTAAAATATTGTTCAATTATAAAAAAATCGTCATCCGTACAATTTTCTATCTTTGATTTTACCACCCTATCCTTTTTTTAAATTACTAGTTTAAAAATGACCAGTGCCTGCTTTATATGCTGCAAGTCATAAATCATCTGTTAAAACGCGACATGGTTCTATGTGCTATCTTCATCTTTCGAGATCAAAACTTTTGTTTTCGGACAGGATTTCTACGAATTCTTTCCCTTACTGCTTTGACCGTACCAAAGTACGAACACTCACCCAGGCAATCTTTTCATGTGATTTAATTGTACCTATCAATAGCCCGGTACATCAACATTTGACTAATACTAAAAGTATGGAGGTTCATAGTTGTATTTGGCACCATACCTACTTTATGTAATGCAATCACAAAGATTCGGTTCTCTTTATATTACCCCACTCCATTTTAGTATCTCAAAATATTTTACAATATATTGGCGTGAAAATAAGAAAACACAAAGAACAATCATATAACAATTACAGAATCCAAAATCCAAAAGTAATATTTTGTTTCTTTTTAATTATAACGGTATTTATAGCCAGACTTCGTACGTTATGAAGTTATTTCATTATTTGTCAGTATTTAGTAAGGAAAAAGTAGTAGTAGTAAATAAGCTTACAAAACAATGCATTAGTCAATCAAATTTTATATAAAAATATAATAAAACTTGTTTTTTTAGTTAATTTTTTAAGCTTTTTGTTTTTATAATAAAAAGTAAAATTTTATTTGTAAATTTGTATGTATGTTTCGACCTACCAATAGAACTCACAACAATAGCCGCTACTGAAATACACGCCATATTTCAGTAAAAGCGATTGTATTTCGAATTCTACGCGAGAAAATATTTATAATATAGGTATTTATCTTGTCTGGTTAGACGAATTGAGACTTATTTGATTGCGCCTCTCAACAGTATCCCTAAAATGGCGGTATATGAACAAATTGATTTATAGGCTTTACCAGCCTATAATATAATATGTTTTATAATATTTTCTTTAAACAAAATTTAAAAAAATTAAAATCCACCACACGATATGTCCACCGGGACAAAAATGCACGATTTAACAATAGGACTATTCTTAAAACGAGTTTCTAATTTTACTTGAAAATGAAAAGGTGAATGATATCCATTGTACTTGTAAGAAATTAAATTTTTCCGGCCGTTTCAAGTTCGAGTAGAAATAACTTTCACAAAGAGAACGTACAAAGTAACTATATTGTACGTGAATATTTGGTATATACGAGCTGACGAGCCTAATCGGCACTCACATAAACACTAGTAGATAATATAATTGATAAGTTAGTATGTAATAAGAAACTTCAATAATATTGCAATATTATATTAATGCAAACATGATTTTGATCTTAAATTTTGTATCCAATTGCAATGATTTAGAGCAGTGGCAAAGCGTGTAATATTTGTACAGTCACACACAAAAGTTTTAAAATCTAAAATAATGTCTAGTAATAAAGTAAATTTAGATTTTCCCATTATATAAAGATATTGTGCTATTTATAGGTGATAAATCACATTAGAAATTTCCCTAAGTCGGATTCGAACGTTCATTCTCGCGTTTAGTTAATCATATCCCAACTAAGCCACGATGACCAAGTAAATAATTTTACAATTAAAGCCATAAACAGAAACAAAGCAAGACAAACAAACACTACCAACATTCAAAAGTTACAGCGACTAATACGATCGAGATAAAAAAAATAGAAGAAACGTATAAAACTGAAATTTCACATGATTCCACTGAACTTGATGTGGCAAAATATTTACCTTACTCGAAATTGTGAGCAAAATAAATCTTCGTTATTTAGGCAGGAAAAAGTTTTGTAACTGTCCCGTCTAGTAGTTTGCAGTTCCGCAATCTATCTCTATCTTCAAAGTAGCTTTTACAAGCGGTTTCAGTACCGTTTTGTATAATGTACATTTTAGCTTGGTTTTGGTATTTTCAAAGTTGAAGTCCTCATTACGGATTTTTTTCTCTTACAGGTTAGTACTTTTTGCCAACTTCACTATTTACCCCGCATAGTAGAACGACATTTCTTATTGAGTGGAGAAACTCAATGCCGCGCATTGCCTTAACAAGAGCAGGAAAATGAAAATAAATTAAATATAATTCCCCCGAGTGGGGATCGAATGCGTCGCGTTTACAGTCAGACGGTGTCCCAATATGACCTCTATATTATATTAGTATCATTTGTTCTGATTAAGCAATCGTGGCCAGTTCGACACCGTCTAACTGTAAACGTAATTGGTTGTGGGTTCGATATCGGTCCAGGAATACTATTCTGATATTAATGAGTGGAATTAAAAATGCTGTTTATGCTCACTCGGGAGGCTACTTATTGTAAAACTATATGTGAAAAGAACAACTGTTGAGTTTCTCGCCGGCTCTTCTCAACAGAACTGCCTTCCGTGCCGGTGGTAGCTGCCGCTAGGACTGACAATAATGATATTTTGTCTTAATTGACGATTCGAAAGTGCTTGTAATAGCTTATTTGAATAAAGAATGTTTTGATTCTATTTGACTTGAATTAATACCCACTAGATGATGATAATTATATTTTATCTAACTTCATTCGTTGCTCTGGTAAGACAAAGCTAGGCGTTGAATTCCTCCGCTCAGCACGGTTCGATGTCTCATCAATGTCTCGATTTCGGGCAGAAAGTGAAGAACGGAGAGTCTATCTATGACCGGGCCGGGATATAAATAAAGCTAAGTCGTTTTTGCTATGATGTGAATACAAGTATGAGTTGGAAGTCATAATCGCGCAAGTATAAATGCACCTTATAATTAAGGTCAAAACTAATCTGTAAAATATAGGATAACGATGTAAGTGATTATACAGAAATTGAGAAAATTCTATTTAACCCAGGATATTATGTAAAAAAAAAATTGGCCTTTGAAAAATTTCTATACTACTAACAAATTGTTAGTTGGGAGCGGACAACTAAACAATAGCTGTAATTAGTTTCCGATGAAAGCAATTAGTGACTTGCATTTTTAGAATTTTTCAGAGTATGACTTCATTTATTATATTTATTTATTTATTCGGATCTTCAACGCTTATACATATTTCTATACAATTACACATTTTCTTACTGTACTTAGCAACTATGTACAACTAATTACAGGAGAACACATCATTCGCAAATTATAACAGTGTACAAATATATTACTCTCTAATTAAAATAATATGACAATTATACAAAAATAAGATTACATTTTTTCATAAAGACGGCTATCGTAACCAATGTCTATTGTTGCGTCTTTTTTCAAACACTCATATAAGTTTCATATACGTATTATTGGATTTTTATTTCCAAGTTTGGTTCGCGTGATGTCCGTCTGGAAGAAAAGACATGGGTTACGAGGGGACCTCCGAGGTATATTAACATTGAACCTACTTCCTACGTTCGCTATCATAAATTTTTCCGTTAAATATGGAATGTAAAAATTTAATATCGATAAGCGATCTAGGGGCTGCAAGTGTTTTCAATCTCCGAAGCTTTCTGTACAGTTTGAAGCGCTAAAACGACAGATTTTATATTTTATAAAGGCCCTTTTGAACACTTTCGAGCCTTTTTGTGTGATTTTTGTAAGCAGGAGACCATACTTGGCAACAATATACTTACTAAGAACTAGACTATTGTACAGATGAAGGAATGTTGATGAATTTTTAAAGTCCCTAGATTGTCCTAGATTGATTATGAATTTGACAAATTTACATTTGCTTGGTTGAGAATGAGAAGCATACGATTCGTTTCACACCATTCATCAAGTCAATCAAGACTCCGGGTGTTTTGACGTATTATAATTTTTCAACTGTCATCAATATGGTGAAATTTGCAACAACGTGAGATCCTTTTGTAAAACTCATTTTACGTAATATAATCTAACATTTCCCCAAAACAAGTGCTACTGATCTATTGAAAGTCTTTTAAGAAATGCTTTCCTTATATATCGGCCGTATATCCAATAATTTACTAATAATTTATTATAATATTTAATACGGCGTTACTGCTTTTAATTACAGCTACTAATATTGTACACCGTAGGTAAGAATTCCTAGTCATTTGAGTTTTTTTGAGACTTTGAATACATTACACAAATTACAATAATCGGAAATCATATTTATGACAATTTTTAAATATAACTGCAAAAAATTTATATACCATCATGGTTTCCAAGCGTTTAATCTTTTATACGTTTTCTAAAAATATGTTTTTTATACATTATTTAATTGCATTACCTAAGATAAAGCGCGGCATTGTTTTCCGCCACTCAACACGCAATGTCTCTATTTCGGGCGGAAAGTGGAGAACGGAGTGACTTGGATACTTGGTTCTCTCTGACTACCCTGTTCTGCGAGAAATGTGAGGACTTAAGGTACAGAAAATAATTTTGATCGCAACATTATCATTTATTTATTCACCTTTACATACAAGTAGCATTTGATAAAACTTCGCGTAGATGCTGATGGAACTTTGCGATAACTTTTTTCTATTATACAGATTGCAAACTTTTATGCACACTCTATGAGAAGTATATAATTTTTAACGATTGGCCTATTTTAAAATACTATAGTCATAAAAATCAAAGTTTGAGTTGAAACGCAAAAATATTTATTTAGGGCAGAGAAATTGGTAAATCAATTACAGATATAAATTTATATAGGAATAAGTGTTAAATTGATTCAAAAAGGTTACAACACTTTGCCGACCTATTACATACTTAGAACCTACATTTTATTTTTCATTTTTTTCTTTAGTTTTAAGCTTTTTACGTATACGAGGTAGAACAGAGAGAAGAACAGTGTCAACACACTCCTTTCCCCATTTTCCACTCTAATTAGGGGCATTGTGTATTGAGAATGGTAATCAAACACACAACCATTGCCCATACAGTTAGATCTACACTTTATTAGTGCAACACTTTCATCTCAACAAATGTCTCTAAAGAGATGCTAACAACAATTATAAATTGTAATAAGCGTATAAGAGTTTTCTAAATATGTGATTTTTATCTTTATTAGTTTGCTAGAAAAAATATATATTCACACAATAAAACACTGACCTGTATCTGGAACATGGATATAGAGTCATCCAGCATCTGCACACGCACGGCGAGCATCTTGCCGCCCTTCTTGGGCGTGGCTGGAGGCGTCCTCGCGCCGCCGTCCACGCCCGCCGGCGTACTTGCCGAGTGGTGCATGCGACCTAACATGGACGGTGTTTGTTAAAAATACCTTTCTTACATTGTAAATAGCATTATTTATTTTTATAATCAAGCATTGGAAATGCATTAAATTAATGGAAAATAAACTGGCGTATATATAAGATGCACTGCGACATACACGTTGCTAAGGTAACGCGTATTTTACGCGGCAACCGGTCTGCTAGTCAGTTGTAAGAGTATTGAAAGAATATTTCATATATAAATACTGTTAAAGGAAGGATTTTTAATAAAGGAACTTAATAAATAATACTTTTTACGACACCCTACTATTTATTTATTTACGTTTTAAATTCCTCACTCTACAAATATTTTTATAAAATAAAGTTGATAAGTTTGTAGTGGTGCAATTTACATAAATAGATCTTATATAATTTACGATTTAAATAAGAAAAATTTAGCATTAGGTTACCTCACTCAACGGGCTGTCTCAAGTAAAGTCGAACAAATATAATACATATACAGAATACCGTAAGGACCGAAAAAAAAAATGTACTTTGAAGATGGTTATAGGACCGCTACGTACAATAAGAGGGATACTTGAATTGAACCTTGTTATAAGAATAAGAAGACAGAAGATAAGAAACTTCTTAGCATTCCATGAATTCACTGTGCAGGGAGAGGAACTTGAAGCAATACCTGGTTCTTCCAATCCAAGTGTAGGCTTACTATCCAAGTGACCCTATTAGAATACTTATTTGATTTTAAAATAATTATTTAAACGACGGTAATATTTAGCTTATTAAAAACGAAATACAAATTCCACAGCAATTCAATGCTTTTAGCCAGCTTTTTTTAGTAATCATTTTAATACGAAATTAAAAAACAGAAATATGAGGTAAAGTATTAAAATATCAGGTCATATAAAAGTAGGTTTCTGGCTTGAATGGGCGCTTGAGAAGAGCTTACAAGAAATTCAACTGGTGCTCATTAAATTTTTTGTGTTGAAAATGAATATGTTAGCTCTTGCGAATTATCAAGTCACCAAAAACTGACTTACAATAATTTAAAGTTATCGTTGTTGTTGTTTATGTTTGTATGTTTTTTGTAATATATTTTTTTTAGTAGCTTAATGTTTTTCTAATGTAAGTTTTTAACTTACCACCTTAGCCGTACTGTTTTTCCGTTTACTTTTTATAAACTTTATATTGTTATGCATGTGAGTTAGCCTTTAAGTGAGGTATACAATTACTATAATGTTTGTTAAAATGTAAAAAAATGTTTTTAATTGAATAGTTATGGATTCGAATACCACTCAGATGAGTAATATTTAAAACATTTTCGTTTCCCTGATGTGGTGTCGCCGACTATGACAAAAAAATATATTTACAATGTACGGTAAACTAAAAAAGGAGTAATTTCTATATATATTCTCTCTATCATATTGCTTTATTGGGATTCACTTATACATAATTTTTTTATATAAAATTTAGAATATGTGAAAAAAACCGACTTCCCGCTTTTGCCCACATAGCAGGGTTCAGAGAGAATCTAATATCAAGACTCCATTTTCCGCTCGAAAAAGAATCACTGCGTGTTGAGTGGCGGAACTCAACGTCGCGCTATCTATGAAAATATTTCACCGCGGTACCCGAGCGGTGAAATATTTTCGTATTTTAACCATAATCATACCTGCGAATGGGGATTGAACTCACAACCAATCGCGTTTAGTCAGACGCTGCCTATTGCGCCACGACGGCCTCAATTCGAATACATCTCATTTCAAAATCGACTTCTTTCCTATAACCAACAATTCCAAGGATTTTTTGTAATAATATCGAAATAGCTATATTTCTCTCTGATAATTATGTTTCATTTAACTCCCAACGCTCTTATCAACACATTACATGACTCATGTTAATTTTCATCAAAGAGAGGAATTTATAGACATGAATAAATTCCTTATCGGTGATGGTTGTGTTGAAATAGTTTAAAAAGCGAAAATTTCTAACACTAAACAAAGAAGTTTTACTTGTCACTAGAGAGTGGAATATGGTAAGGAATAATGACTTCTCGTAAAGCCTATCGTGGCGCCGTCGAACAGCGGCTGACTGTAAACGCGATTGGTTGTAGGTTCGATCCAAACTAGGGGGGAATGATTATATTTAAATTATTTTCAGTTCTACCTGCACTGCTAAGAAAAGCGCGTTGAGGTAGCGTTATTCACAAGATTCCGAATTCGGGCGGATAATTGGAGTATTATGACATTCCCGTGCCTCAAAAAAATAACTTACTCCGGGTGTCTCCTAATCAATTTAAGTCCGTTCAAGGCGATTTCTTTTTGAGAACATATTACCGCCACGTTCATTGTCTAACTGACGAGCTCGACAGGTTTCGCCTTTATACGCAATAACATACATCATACATGTAAGGTGAATAAAAAAATCCTGTAAATTGCAATACAATAGGCACAATAACTGTACATACGATTGATACATCGTCGTGTAAATAATTAGCATTGCGAAATAATGAATCACCAGCGCTCTCGTTGAGTTGTGGCCATGATGTGCAATAACAAAAGCCATAGAAGCCGCAATATTATAACCATTTGTTGGACGTGCCAAAGTAGCTTATAATTATAAATGTATAACTAAACCTCAAACGCCGAATTTCGTTTATCAAAGCAATCGTTTTCGTTTAAATTAGGTTAACAAAAATAATAATTAATTCATAGGAACGTGATTTTTTTCTATTATATTTACAAATGCGAAAGTAACTTTGTCTGTCTGTTGTGATGAAATTTTATGTAGAGATACTTCAGGGTCTTGGGATGGATATACTTTTTGGTCCCATTTTGTTTTTGGTTCTTTCAGGAACTTCATTGTGTACGTAGGCGAAGCCGCGAGCAGAACGATAGTATACTATAATAAAATTTAATAGAAATATGTACGTATGTCTATCCTATGGTATCCTCTTCTAGTAAATATGGACTATGTAAGTAGTATAATCTCTTTAAAAAAGCAGCAGCAGCCAGAGGTCGAGGGATAGATTCCACTAGACAAGAAAAAAAATATTACCACTGTATTTGTCAAAAGCTCCTCCTATTTCCAAATAATAAAAAAAGGCTTACGTTAAATTTGGTACATATTGGTAAATTTGGTACATTTGGTCTATATATATATAGTAAAAATGTATCTGATCACCGTCTTTCCGTGAAAGATATACGATAAAATTTTATTAATAGGCAGATTATAAATAGAATAGAGAACCCTATAAGAATGGGATTTTTAAACTTTTCTTATCTGTGTGTCTGTTTGTTTGTGCATGCTAATCTCAGAAACCTGCTTAACCGGGATTTTTAAATGCAGTTTTAATGATTGTATAGTGGTACACTTCCTTTAACATTTAGTGTTTACTTCATTTTAATAATAACAAGGTTCATAAGCATAACAGTTACAACCATTATTATATTAAATTATCAATTTAAGCAAAGTTTGTAATTGAAGTGATAACGCGGGCGGACGAAAAACTAAATAATTTGGTCATCTAGTTTACCACTCCCTAAGCGTGAAGCTGCGAACGGGTCGCCGTGTAATAATAAATTTTTTATGACTTACAATTGTAACTCATAATTGTGGTTGTGGGTCATATGGGTATTTTATGTTTATTTATTTTTTTTTTCTTTTTCCTTTTAACCAGTCCTACTTTTACACACATTTCTGAGGAAGTTTGAATAACATGTCGAGGCAATAAAAGTAACCGTCTACAATAATGCACACGCTGTGGCCACCCAGCTTAGCACAAATCTTGCTAAACGGACACGAGTCTAATGAGATCATGATATTGCATACACAATAAAGATTGAGGTGTAGAAATGTAGAAATAATTATTAAATTGGGCGGAATGTTTCTTACTAATACAGTATATTAGCACGATGATAAAAATAATAAAATCAGTAGAGACACTAAATTATAAGTTGAAACAATTGTAATTTGATGAATTGTGTGCAAAGATTTATGAATTTTATAAAAAACATATATACTTCACCAGATTTTTTTTGATAAAATGTGAATGTCGTTTAACACGGAATATCTTTAAACTAGTTGAAAATTGTAGAAATAAAACAAATAATAAGCATTTATAAATAATCGACATCTATTTCCATGATATTAATATGATGTGTGTACGTGACGTAATTTGTCATGAGATACGTCATTAAGAGATATTTTTTAATAAATGGGACATATTTTCGTAGTCCCAATTTTTTCAACTATTGATGATTCTTATTAATTTGAAAGTTATTTTAAGTTATTAATTTTTAAGTTACTAATTTGAAAGAAAGATGAACCTTATTAAAATTTTAACGATCTATTTCGAATTCGAATTTTATTAGAAGCATCGGCATTCAAATCCTGATACGTTCGTATAATATAAACGTAACTTAAAATAACTGTTTACAAATCACGTTGGTGATATAGACAATAAATAAAACTATTTTAACTTTCCGTATGGTTAGACAAAGCGCAAATTAGCAACTAGTATAGGCGATAAGTAGGGAACGGATTGTCTTATACTAAATATAAAAAAAATTACCTGGCAAATTCCATCCAATGGTCGACAGGTGGCCGGTGGAATTGCAACTGCCGGGCGGAAGCTCTGTCTCCATCATATCAAGATTCTGTCACTCACGGCACACACTATACTCACACCCATTGTTATTGTACTAGACAGACACTTCTGGAACAAAACCTGTTTCATTACCTTCAAATGATTGATGACAAGGGAGTATAACGGACGTGTTAGCGTTACATTATGGCGGCGAGACTAGGGATGACATGTTTCAATGATTTTTTTTAATGTAAAACCACATAAATGTTCCCATTAGAGAATGTAGTCTTAACACTAGGCTTTCTCTGACTTGTCTACTATGGAGGCAAAAGCGCAAAGCTGGATTAGATTAGAGGCCATGATGGCCAAGTGCGTTTAACTGTAAATGCGATGATTGTGTGTTCCCAATCGGGACAATGATTAAAATTATTATTATTTCTCCGCTAAAGTAAGAAAAATCACGACATTGAATTTCGTATTGAGATGTTGAACTGGTCATATGTACGTACAACTAATTATACGCAATCCCTAGATTTCGACTGAATTTCGCGTTCGGTCGCAATTGGTCTCTTTCTATCTAGGTTTTCTTGACTTGCTTTTTTTTTAAATATAAAAGCGAATTGTGTATAACTTATAATCAGTTTAGTAGGTAATGAATGTTATAAAAGTAATTAAAAAAAAATTAATAAAAAAAAAATTATAGTAAATTAATTTTAAGCATTAAAATTTGGCTCATGGCTCACCTATTCAATCAATCTCTATATATAGTTCATAGAATTGTAGTCCTCCATTTCTATCAATAATATCAGACATTGTATTTAAATAAATATGTGTACAACATTCTGGTTTTCTCAGCAAAATTAATTAAAATAACTATTAGATTTTTTTAATTTTATAAATAAAATGAAGAAGATACAAACAGCATTAGGCTGCAGAAACAAATAGTGTAACAAGCCATCAAATCTATTAAAGGGTTGACTTCTGTTTGCTATTAAATGAATATATAAATTTAAATAAAGTTTTGTAATTTATTTATATCGAAATTTTATAATCATTAGTAAATTCACAATTTTCACAATTGAGCATTCAAAGGGATTGTGGATAGGTTTTATATTTGTAATATAATATATATAGTAAAGTTTAAAGCTCGACAGTATATTAAAAAGCTACTTTGTTAGATAGAAATATTAAATACAGTTCTATATTCTAATTTTTAGCCAATGTTAAGCATTTTTTTCAGCTTTACACTTTTTGACACAGCTGGGCAGTCTGAGAATCTACACTATATTTTCTACATTCAACCCAAATCAAAAAATTGCATGTTAAGTAGTGGAACTAAATGCCACACTTTGGCTTATGTACCAGACAGGAAAAATTACAATATTTTAAATATAATTATTCCCCCGAGTAGTGAATCCAATCTTAAGCCAATCACAGTTACAGTCTGACACTGTTCCACTGTGCCATGATGGTCTTCACATTACATATGCTTATATTTTATTGTACTTAGTTTCATCATATTTTATAAAAACGAACCAAGTAAGTTTTAATTGGTCACACAGAATAATGTAATAAGTAACTAATGAACTCATCAGAATACCTAAAAGCTCATTAAATTATGAAAACACTAACTACCAATCTACATTACAAGTTTCCCTAAAATGTTATAAATAATTAACTCTATAGTCAGTTAACTCAAGTCATATAGGGCAGATTAAAACAAAATATCTCTTGTGTAAAATATATTAAGGAAATAAATCATTTACCTTAGTCTTTATTTGAATTAGTTAACCATCACTTCTTAAAATATTTCTAATATACACAAATAATACTAATACTTCATAATCACTAAAAAAATCTAAGCAATTTGTATTAAAAAATGAAACAAATCGAATTACTGCATATGGGGTGCAAGACCGGCGGCCTACATCACACCCCCAGACATAAATAGTAGCCTCAATGCAATAACCAGAAAATAGGTCACACGGAGGTGCGCCCGCCTGCCGGGCCAACCGACAGAGACAACACGGCGCGACCTCCGCCGCGGTCTGCGCCGCGTTACAATCTAATAAGCACCCTATACAAATTTAATTACGCAAACTACAATACTGATTTAAAAAAAAATACTTAATTCGCCCAAATTACACAAGCAATTTTACAATTAATTATACTATATTTATAAAAATATATTGCCTTACTTTCTAACACCCGCGAATAAATGAGAGGGTCGACGACGCATCGTAGTCCCGACTCCCGAGTTCCCGACTGTCAACCATCATTGGAGTCATTGATCTGATTTGTCACGTGATGCACCGACACTTTATGAAAAATTAATCACTGTAAAGTCCCTTTATTAATAAAATATGAATCATACGTCGGAATAAAGACGTACTCACAAAGTGCTCGAATATTCTTATATATTATAACAAAACACTTCACACACCCAATCCTCGTTTTACGCCATATTTATTTACCTTTACAATGTTACCAGTATGAGTTTAGTTGTATCGAAAAAGTAGCAATATAATGTAAAATGTTACCAGTGTCAGATGCTTTGCTTAAGCAATATTGTAAATTGTAAATTTGTATTAAATGTAAACGCCTACATACAAGTACTACTTAAAGTTTGTTTTCTCTTTAAATGTTTTATTTAATTTGTGATTTAAATGTTTTATTTAATTTGTTATTTTTTATTTAAATGTTTTATTTAATTTGTGATTTAAATGTTTTATTTAATTTGTTAAATGTTTTCCTAATCGTAAATTTGTCGGAATATAAGTATATTATTTAGTAGTAAATAAACATTCACTATACATATTTTAGTTAAATGAAGAGTGTTAAATAGTACATAAATGCAATAAAACAAATAAATACACTAAAAATAATAATACACA
Organism: Podotricha telesiphe; assembly: GCA_038994665.1. NCBI lineage: Eukaryota > Metazoa > Arthropoda > Insecta > Lepidoptera > Nymphalidae > Podotricha > Podotricha telesiphe. The sequence goes on from JAOYRR010000048.1 coordinate 351,172, forward strand.
AAATGCTCAAACAAGGTGCTCATTCGGTTTTGACATTTTGTACAAAGATATTTTACTCAACATTCTACAATAGTCAAAACCATAAACACTTTCAAATGTATCAGCTGTATACAGTTGTTTCATGTCAAATATTGTGTTCACAAGTAGCAAGTGTTTTTACGTCTTATATTGGCTCTTATTTAAAAGCATATCGCAATAAATAAATATAATGTTAAATTTTAACATCACTTAAACAAGTGGATTACATTTAAAAATGGAGACTACGCCGCTGTTAATTCGACCTAAGAAATCAATATGGTCCAGGTATGTTTATTTTTGTTTTGTTTTTGTTCTCAATAGACTCTTTGTTTACTAGTTTGGATTTTGTTTCAGGTGGAAATTTCCATGGTTTCGAAAATGTGTGCTACAATCAAGAGTAATTTATTTGGGTCAATTACCTGAAGATGAATTTCCGCCCAACTATGTTTGTAATCAGGTGAGGTTGACCTCATTCAATCTTACATTAAAATAGTTTATAAAGCTATTGCGATCTCTAGAGGTTCATTTCACGTGTCTATAATTCTTAAGCAACGTATAAATTATCTTCAATTTAAATGTTCTTTGTTATTTTTTGTTATAATGTTATCAAATTTCAAGTAATGTAGTACATTTTGTTGTCAGTTATATTTTGTATAAAATATCTTTATAATATTTTAATTGCGATGGTCTTCTTTTCTAGAAATACAACATCATTACATTCCTGCCACTTGTACTGTATGAACAGTTTAAATTTTTCCTCAACCTATACTTCTTAGTTATGGCTCTCAGTCAATTCATACCAAGTATAAGAATTGGTTACTTATATACATATTGGGGACCACTTTGTTTTGTATTAGCTGTGACACTGTTTAGGGAAGCTATTGATGACTTCAGAAGATATAGGTAGTATATTTTAAGTATAAGTAAAACTTAATAACAGCTTTTCTATTAAAAGAAATAAAATTGTTTAATACCATTTAACACTTCTTAAATAAAATAGTGTTTTAGATTTCTTTATTAATACCCAACCTATATGAAAATGATATTAACAGATGTTTATGCTTTTAAATTAAAATTAAATTAATTATGTCTTGAAATTTACTATTGTTGAAATTATATTTAATGTATGTGCCTATATACAGACGGGATAAAGAAGTCAACAGACAACGCTACGAAAGAATAGTACTAGACCCATCCATAGAAGGATATAAGCCATTCATTATGGAATATGTTTCTGCATCTGGCCTAAGAGTTGGGGATATAGTGATGTTGCATAAAGGGCAAAGAGTACCGGCTGACATGATTTTATTAAGAACTAATGAAACAATGGGAACTGTTTTCATAAGGACAGATCAATTGGATGGTGAAATTGACTGGAAATTAAGGTGAGATTGTTCACACTTTTCCTGCATAGTAGGCAAGCAGAAAGCATTTAGTGTTGTGATATTCTGCTCTCAACTTTTCGAAATGGAGACATTTTGTGTTGATTGATGTAACTCAATGCCAAGCTTTGTATTACCAAGGCGGAGAAATTAATATAATTTAAATATAGTAATTCCCTTTAGTGGGAATCAAACCGCAACCAATTGTGTTTAGTGTCACTTCCTGACTATGATGCCTCTAAGGTTAATTAGTTAGTTATTAATTAAATTTTTGGTAATAGAAAATTGTAATAGTTTTCTTAATGTTTATTATATAAAAATGGACACTTTCTTCTTTAATCTTCTTTAAACCACCCAGGAAAAATTGTCCTCCAGAAGCAAAAGTTGCTTAGTTTAGTATTTAAGACATCAATATTATATATAAGACATCATTATGAAAAACAATTGCTTTTTTCATGTACAAATTTTACTTAAAACCATAAACGGTAACATACAGTAACAAAATCATCAATTAAATAATACTAAAATTTATTTATAATTTTAATTGTGCTTTGAGAAATGGATGTGGCTATTAAATTGAGGAAGTTGTGACTCAATAGCACATTTATTATCAGTCTGTTTCCTTTAGTTGTGATAAGAATGTTTACAATAAAGCACTTAATAATCCACTGTTTACAAAAATAAATTTAAGTCAAATAACAGCTTAATATGATTTTTTACAGTACTATCTGAACCCTGCTTTTTTTTTAAATTTACTTGTAATGATTTCAATTGCCCCAATTTTTAAATGAAAGCGACACTGGCCTGTTTCGCGTCTTGCGCATTCTTATACGATTTTGTTTATAATATATATTTGATTTTGGTTCGAGATACCAGTCTCTGTGAGTATAGTAGGTCCTAAGTACGCGAAGTTCTGTCTGCCTACGGTAGTATGTGCAAGAGATAATATATTTATTTCTACAGCTTCACGATTTCTCCTACATAGCAGGGTAGTCAGAGAGAACCTAGTGTCAGGATACTCCGTTTTCCACTTTTCACCTAAATTCGAGACATTGCTTATTGAGTCGCGGAACTAAAAGCCGCGCTTTGCTTGTACCGGAGCGATAAAATGTAAATTATTTAAATTTTCCGAAACCAATCCTCCGAGTGGATGGAGGTCGAACCTGCAAACAGCCGCATTTGCACTGAGACGCGGTCCCACTGTGCCACGATGGCCAGAGATAATATTTAGTATATATTTTTTGTATTTATAACACAAAATGATATATACGTGTATATCAGCCAAGTCTATTTTATCAATTTAGATTTATACGAGTACAATACAATTTTACATACAATCTTTTCACCGAAGAGACCATTCCATCAATTTTTTCTCCACTTCTGATCTATTTTAAAATATATTTATCAGAAGAAGATCTGTGGTATAAATTATATTTTTTATTAATATTTTAATGAAAATAAGAAGCTACAATACGCTGCGATGGCGTCATACAAATACATAACATTTGTCCAATATTTTGTCGAGTTCTCAATTTTATATTATTTTCAGAACACCACTACCATCAACCCAAAAACTACCCACCGACGCGCATTTATTAGATATTAACGCACAGCTTTTCATAGAGAAACCGGAAAAAGATATACATTCTTTCATTGGCACTTGCACGCGTTTGGACGAAGAGGACACAGACTCGTTGGGCATAGAGAATACTTTATGGAGTGGGTGCGTGGTAGCGTCGGGACAGGCCACTGGCTTGGTTATTTATACAGGTAAGAAAAAATCATTTTTCTCAATTTTATTTGATTTTCAACTGTGTGCTAAGCTTGTTATACTCGTACGTGGTTTTAATTGGTAATATACAACTTCACACTTTTTCCCGCAGGGTAGTCAAAGAGAATGCACTAGTGTTAAGGCACTATTCTTTATTTTCCATCCGAAATCGAGTTGTACGTTGAGTGGCGGAGCTCAACGCCGCGCTGTCTTAGATACCAGAGCGGAGAAATTAAAATCTTTTAAATATAATCATTTCCTCGAGTGGGAATCGGACCCACAACCTATCGCGTTTGGTTTCAAACGCTGTCCCACTACGCCAGTATGGCCTCTAATTGGTAGCCATTTTATTTAATTGGCGACTTTTGAGCGTATACGATTGTTTGTAAAATTTGCAGGTTCGATTCGCCTTTAAACAAATGAAGATAAGATAAAATAAAAAGACAAACAAAATAAAAAGTAGTTTTTGAACATGCTGTTGTAGTATATATCTTGGCAAGGTTATCAGGTTCACGATATAAAAATATTCTAATGTAATCAGATCCGGACACGTGTACAAATTTTCAATAGATCGTTGCAAGTTATTCTTACATTTATATATTATTCAAAAAGTTAATGTTAAAATATTACAAACTTTATTTTAATTATTTCAGGTAGCGAAACCCGCAGTATGATGAACAATGCGACGCCTCGTTCCAAAATCGGTAGACTAGATTTGCAAGTGAATGACTTCACCAAAGTATTATTTGTAGCGACCATGTTCATATCGCTTCTGCTAATTGTATTGAAGGGCTTTGATGGCCCTTGGTACGATTTTCTATTCAGATTCGTCTTATTGTTCTCTTATATTATACCTATTAGGTAAGTGTGTTTTTGTTCTTGAAATTACTTGCAATATGATGTTCAACTATGTTCTTACGTCAAGTGCCTTTCAATTTTAATAGATACAAATATAACTTTGTTTGTTTTTGAAGGCTCACAATACTGCAACTGTTACCTTTAATTTTAAAATTCAATCAAGTTACTCACATTTAAACTTAACATTTTTAAATTAGAGCCTATATTATATACTACATACGAGTACGTTTCCTTTTGGGGCGCATCGTGGCGCAGTGGGTCAGCGTCTGACTGTAAACGCGATTGGTCGGGGTTTCAATTACCACTCGGGGAATAATTGTATTAAAAATATTTTCATTTTTCCGATCTGGTATCTAAGACAAACGCGGCGTTGAGTTCCGCGACTTAGCAAGCAATGTCTCGATTTTCAGACTGAAAGTGGAGAACGGAGTGTTTTGACACTAGGTTCTCTCTGACTGGCGGGGAAAACGTGAAGCTGTAAAAAAAAAAATTATTCTGTACATTTTGTTTATTACGGCAAGACTTTTATCGTAAATATTAATATTAAATAAAAAACCATTACAATTTTGTACTACACAGCTTACGAGTCAACTTAGACATGGGTAAGGCGTTCTATTCCTGGACAATACAACGGGACAAGAAGATAGAAGGCACTGTAATGCGTTCCACAACAATTCCTGAGGAGTTGGGCAGAATTCAGTATTTACTCGCTGATAAAACTGGAACTTTAACAAAAAATGAAATGGTCTTCCAGAAATTACACCTTGGAAATGCGCTGTTCGATAAGAATAATTTTTATGAGGTACTGGATTAAACGGTATCGAAGTTCATAACCTATATATTAATTATAGTATTATTAATCCATTTTTGTGTAACTTTATCGTGGCGCCGTGGGAGTGTATGACTGTAGTATACAATGTTTTAGGGTTCGATCCATCAAATTTAAATTCAAAATATTCTTAAATAAAACTGACTTTTAGAAGCACTTTAGAATTGTCTAATCAACATAAAGCTACCACCAGCTCGTAAGGCAGTTCTGCTGAGAAGAGCTAGCGAGAAACTTAACAGTCGCTCTTTCCAAATATAAAAGTTACAATTTTATTATTTAATACAATAGTAGCTACTCATTCTTGACTATGCCGATGTTTGCTATTTCGATGTGACTGAGGAGCAACTTAACAAAATTAGAACGTCTTCAAAACCTCGCTATACGCTTTATTTAAAGTCTACGTAAGTATGACCACGTATCTCATTGTCGAGCTTAGCTTAATTGGCTCCCTAAACGTTTTCGACGTACTCAACTCGTACTCAACCAGCAAAATTTTCCTTCTTACTTTCTTCTCCGTTCCCGTTTCAAGGGTTACTTAATTTCTGAAAGTACTACATTTTTATAGTGCAATAAAGAATATATATAGCTAACCTGCACCAAACTCAAATCATATTACTTCCACACATTTATGTCTTTCAAATATTGAAGATGCGTGTACTCAGACCCATAAAAGACTTATTTACTTTTTGGAGGTGATAACTTGGTGTTACAGGCTTATCTTTATAATTCGTCCCTATCGTATATCTGTCACTGTTTTTAGCATAACACTGAATATGTTGTTGGACAAACAAAATATTAAAATATATAAACTGCGGAGCAAATCACATAAGTTCTTTACATAAAAATGTAAATCGTTAATATAAAGCAAAAATAAAAGGGGCCCAAAAATCCTTGTGGACAGCCCGTCCTTAGTGAAGAATCCAGACAATTTTACATTCTTTCTGGATTCTTTGATTCAAATACTAGCCAATAAGATCAAGGGTGATACTTGTATACCATAATGATATAATTTTAGTAATAAAGTTTCATGGTCTATACAATCAAAGGTTTTGGATAAATCTCAAAAAAACACCAATAACATTTTGTGACTTCCCAAGCATTATAAATGTTTTTTAGAACTGCAACACATATCTGTAATAGATTTGCCTTTGCTGAACCCATATTGGTCCCTGTGGAACAATTTTTTTTGTGTAAAAATAATATTGACCTGGTTAAATATTATTTTTCAAATATTTAGCTCAATGATGGTGATATAGAGATCGGTCTGCAATTTCCAGGGTCAAGTCTGTCCGCTTTTGAAAAGCGGTACTATACTTCATTGTGTCGTGAATCTGGGAAAGAACCGGACTATAGAGTCCGGTACTTCCCCAGACTTTCTCTTAAATAATTTCGGTGTATGCCAACAGTGGCCATAAAGTATCGCTCAGGTGAAGGTAATTTAAAAACATTGTTATACAATTAATTTGGGTTTCTCCGACCATATCTATGTTTCACATTTTTTCTGTTATGCTACAGGTAAAGTGATTGATTATCTGATTAGTAATTGTTATAATTTTACGTGCTTTAAAGATTTTATCAATTATTGAAAATCTTTGACCACAATGATCTGAATTCGCAATGATCAAACATCTCACAGTGACAGAAAACATTATCTATACAAGTGGCTGATATATTCGTTATACGAGTTGGTTCAGAGAAAATAAAAACATAATTTCAAGGATTTAAATAAATTAAGAAAATGGAGACTATATTATTGGTGTGACCTGTAGTATATCAACATTAAAGTCTCCGCATACAATTGTAGATTTACCTTTTGAACATATATTACTAATAACATCCTCCATTTTCTCCTCAAATACATCAAAACTACCTGAGGCTGGTTGGTACACGCATACTATAATATACTGAGTTCAATAGAGCGTTCATCGGAGAGCCACTATTCGCGTCGTGATTTACAACATTTATCGAGAGGATTGTATTTAAACTGTTTTAGTTTCACTTTGGTAATACAAAGCACCTATTATATAGTATTTGGTACACCTGCTCATCACTCTGTGATTCATCAAATTGAAGAAAGTCAGAACGCCATGTCTTCTTCGTCTACTCTGTAACAATTACCGTGGTGAACTAAAATATGTTAAGCCTCAAATGGACCCCCAGAAAAGAATTGAATCAACAACCATCACACATAGACAGATATTCCTTAACTGCACCTCAATGGTGTTAATTAAACGTAATCTAAATTTAATTATATTTTTGTATATTCTATAGGTAGAAGCTCTCCTCACCCAATATATAACAAACGACGCCCCGTCACTACCTATGTCTCCAGTATCAGACGGTGCGCTACTAGCACCGACGCCTCGACAAGTGTGGCACGCCGTGCTGGCGATAGCACTGTGTCATAATGTCACGCCGTCGTACGATATCGACGATCAACGAGCTGATGAGGCACAGTCAGGTTAGCTTGTAGCAGGTTACATTATTTTAAAGCAAAAGTGAAGGCTGACTGAAGACTGAAGTGAATATTTAAAACTGCGCTCTAATAAATAGAATTGATAGATTTTTTTTTATTATTATCTCCAGACATGTGTGGCGCACGGTGCTGGCCCTAGTACTGTGTCATAATGTAGTGCTGATATGATATTAGTATATAATCAAAGAGTGGATGTATTTTGGTCTGGTTACTTTATATTAGTTGTGGTGGCTTTCATTTAGTAATCTATGTGAAAAGAATGGTTTTGAAAACCTAGGACCAATACACTCCGTTCTCCGCTTTCCGCGCACTTTATCCAACCAGAGCGAGGAAATTAAAATAATTTAAATGGAATCATGTCCCCGGGTGTTAATCGACCCCACAACCGTAGCGTTCATAGTCGGACACTTGTTATTGTTATTTATATATGAGTTTTCCATATAATTGTAGTGACTATTTCATTGAATTAGATAGATTTTATTTCAAAGCTTGAAGATTGACAGATAATAATGATTGAAACAGACATGGGCAGCTCGGTGATGTCGGAGAGTTGCAGCGGCGCGGTGCCTCAACAACAGCTCTGCGACTACCAGGCCTCCAGCCCCGACGAGGTGGCTCTCGTCAAGTGGACAGACATGGTACATTGATTCTTTGTCTACTATATGACTAGACTATTTTGTATTTCGACCGCCCGAGTTCATGCTTGTCATTTTTTTGTTTACGACCCAATTGAATTGAAATAAACACTAAATGTTAAGGGGAGTCAAAACTGCATTTAAATTAGTTAGCCGTTTCTGAGATTAGCGTGCACAAGCAAACAGATAAACAAACACACAGAAAAGAAATCCTTGTTTTGGGCTTATATATTATTTTGATAAATGCCCCCAATAAAAAAAATATATTTTTTTTTCATATATCTTTCGTGTACAGACAGTGATCAGTTACATTTTTATTATATGTATATAACATATTTAAAAAACGTAACAAGGAAGAACACGTGCGCCTATTTTTTTAAATAGGCGCAGCGCTCTAGCCAATTAAGCTAACGTTCTTGGACGTATTCCATTGATACGTTTAATTATGTAGTCGAAAATAAATATATAAATACAGGTAATGGAAAAGAAAATATTATATCTGTTAAACAGATGGGTGTGTCGCTATACCGGCGCGACCTACACAGTATATCGCTGAAACTACGCGCCGCCAACGAAATCATGTCGTTCAATATACTGCAGATATTTCCCTTCACCAGCGAGACTAAGTTGATGGGCATCATTGTGCAGGTTGGTTTTGTTTCAGTTTTTTTTTTTTATATTTTACAAGCTTTCTATTAACTCGCAATGTGTACTCGTATATGTGTTTGTTCTTGTGCAATCGTGCAATTCAATTTTGATGCATATGTCCTTAAATGATTGAGATGAAATTTTGCACTTTTAGTTTGGATGACAATGCATTGTTACCTGTGTGACGTCATTCAAAACCCAATATGGCGGTCTGGTTAGGTATTTTTAATGCACTCCTGCAATGTGTATATGTAATTCGTTTTTTACTTTTTATTTATTTAAATTAAGGACATATGCGAGTTTGGAGAAAGTAGACGCCGACGCTCTTGGCTTGAACCGGAAATTGCTTAGAAATAATAACATATGTAAATAGGATATGATTTGAGGTCATCGTGGCGCAGTAGGACACCTTCTGACTTTATACTCAATTGATTGTGGGCTCGAATCCCAGTCAGGGGAATACATTCCAATTCTGTCACTCAACACGCAATATCTTGGATTTGGGCGGAAAGTGGAGTGTTTGGGGATTAGGTTCTCTCTCGTGCGGGAAAAAGCGTGGAGCTGGGAAAGAATACTTACTTACTAATACTTAGAACAAATGTAAATATCATAATTAAATATATATATATATTCTTATTGTTTAAAATTAAACATTAAATATTCTTGAAATCCCGTACGTCTAATGTGCCTTTAGAGCATATTAAAAATCAAGTTCAAGTTAATTCTTAAGAGACAATTAATAAAAATTAAAAAAAAAATAAACTTCTTGGAATACATTTTATAGGAAGAAAATACGCAAGTAATAACATATTACGTGAAAGGCGCAGACGTCGCGTTGTCCAAGCTGTTCGACTCGTCGTGGCTGATGACTGAATGCACAAGACTCGCGGCGGAAGGTCTAAGGACCTTGGTGGTGGCCAGGAAGACGCTCAGCAAGAACGACTATTTGGAATTTGAGGTTTGTTATTATTTTGTGGATAGAGTTTCATGAAAACAGTTATAAAATAGTGTTATTGTATTCTAAGTAGTGTTTATTAAATCGTTTTAGCTCGTGTTTTGAATATGGCTGAATGCGATGGTTATGGACCATGTGCGGCGTTGAGTTACGCTACCTGGACTGTAATATATATCTTTAAATGTTTCTGCGTAGAGAATGTAGTAAGATGTTCTCATTCCACACATTATCATTTGTTTTACACAAACAAATACATATTTAAAACAAAATACATGTTTTTTTTTTAAATCGACAAACATTTATTAATGTGTTACATAGTGCTTCGGCGTCACAGGCGGACCGGTAATTATATATATTAATGGTCTGTCTGATAGGCGGCTGAACACGATAAACCGATGACTACGTAAATGTGTCGGGTTATAACGCCAGTGGAAATAGAACATTAATCCTATATTATTAATTAGTTAATTGTAGGCTTCGTAATGAATGAACGACACATAGCACAAGTACTGTAATGTTCTCCAGAGCGAGTACAAGGACGCGCGACTGAACGGACGTGCGGCGGCGTGCGTGGCGCGCCTCAACCGCGGCCTGGCGCTGCTCGCGCTCACGGGCGTGGAGGACCGCCTCGCCGACCACGTGCCCGCGACACTCGCCGAGTTGCGCGCGGCTGGGATCAAGGTACGTTTTTTACATGTCTAAAGTGTTATTCGCACACTTAGGAAATTAAAAACATTTTTACAAAAACGATATAAACCTATTTATTTTTTTAGAAAACGCTAATTCTATATATCCTAATTCTAATTCTAATTTGAGGTCTTTTTAAAAAATATATTTTATTACATTTAATAATTAATGTCATCGTGGTGCTGTGGGACGGCTTCTAGAACTGTAAACACGACAGTTGTTGGTTTGTTCTCCATTCGGCGGAATTATTATATTTAAATTATTTTCATTTGCTCTTATAAGTTTGGCGTTGTGTCTACCACTCTAGCTAGACAACGGAAGAGCAACACACACACACACACACGTATACATGTCAAATAATTAATTACATACTGGAAAAAAATATTTAAACATAAATAAATATTTGGCATTTGTTAGTTTATCTCAATACCCCGACAGATATGGATGTTGACCGGCGACAAATTAGAAACGGCGTTATGCATTGCGCGCTCGCTGCAGCTCGGCCAGGGCGCGCGCTGGACCACCGCGCGCGAGTGCCGCACGCGACGCGACGCGCACGCCTTGCTGCGCGACCTGGCCGAGAGCGTCGCCGAGCCCGCGCCCGACCTCATACTGGAGGGGGAGACGTTGGAGGTCAGTCGCAGTACGATAACCTGCGCCTCTTAAAATTACTAGAGTGGTTGGATGGATTACAAATACTTTTCTTGTATTCATTATGAGGTTAACACATTTGAATATATTAGATTAGTGTGATGTGAAAGGTTTTTTCAATATCCTATATTTAGTTCTTCGGTATATAAGTATTACTAACATTTGTAGTACTAAAACTAAAGGTGTACTGCATATCTCCGAACAGAGATTAAGGGTTTCAAAAGTCCACATGCTAATCGACTTCCTTGTTCAATTTTGAACGTGTGATGTATTGTTGGATAAATATATAAATAAATATAATTTGGTCGTCGAGGTCTGCCTGCGCTCGTACGAAGACGAGACGGTGGAGGTGCTGCAGCAGTGCTCGGGCGTGGTGGTGGCGCGGTGCTCGCCCACGCAGAAGGCGCGCGTGGCCCGTCTGCTGCGCGCGCGCGGGCTGGTCGTGGCGGCCGTGGGGGACGGCGGGAACGACGTCGCCATGATACAGGAGGCTGACATCGGTAAGCTTTAAGAGGGGATCGATTACATTTCAAGACAGCGTTCAAGACAGCGCGGCGTTGAGTTCTGCCACTCAACGCTTAATGTCTCGGGAAACTGAAAATAAACATAATTAAAAGTATTAAAAAAATTAAATGTATAAAATGATAGTATGTGTAGTATTTATTTTATTAATTTAATGCATTATTTAAAAAGAAGGAACTAATTTTATGCATTTCTTTTTCTTTAAGAATAGTGTAATGTTCTTTTACGTAATCTATATACAACTGTTTTATCTTAGCCAATCACGTCAAAACTACTGGGGCCATCCTCAGACTTTGACTTTTCGACGCGAAATAATTGGTCATATGCTAGTCGTTTCTAGGATTCCACTTGCACTTGCGCTTGGGCAAGTGAAAGCTGTATAAAAGTTACAGTTTTTGAAATTAGAACCAGGAAATTTTGATTTACTGATTGAAAGTTAGTAAATGCCTGTAATAACGATTATAGTAATTTTGTCCAAGTTAATATATAGAAAGCCGTCATTTTTTAAATTAGAAAAATTGACTGAACTACATTAAGCGTTTGTAATTCTACGATAAAATAACAGATTTTTAAACGTTCGTTCGTCACATATAAGAAAGTTACAAATTAGATTTTTGCCCATTTCATAATATATTGAATAAATAAGTATTCCAGAATTTGTCAATATTTTCGAGCCACGAATGTGCTAATATAGAGGTCCTAAATGAAAGTACCTAATATTTCAAATGAAAAGGTACATTATTTTAAAACCTTGTGTTATATATAGATAATGTATTAAAAGTTTTCACGGTACAGGTGTGGGCATAGAAGGCGCCGAGGGTCGCGCGGCGTCGCTGGCGGGTGACGTCAGCGCGCGCACCTTCTCGGCGCTCGCGCGGCTGCTCCTGGTGCACGGGCGGCGCTCGCTTATGCGCTCCGCCGCGCTCTGCCTGTTCATCGTGCACAGGGGACTCATTGTGTCCACTATGCAGGTAACTGAGTGCATACCGCTATTGACAACTGGCCTTGACGTTTAAAGGACAATGCTGCATGAAATTGCAGCCGACGGAGACCATTTCGAATAAGCTCTATATATTTTAATATATTTTACGTTATTATTAAACTAGCACAATGTATCGACTACAATTGATTAATTGTATTTTTACAATATTTCACTTTACTAAGTTACTACTAAGTTCCATCTTTACATTTTATAGAGCCATCTCTAGTACTTAAGACAAAGCGCGGCGTTGAGTGCCGCCACTCAACATGCAATGAATCGATTTCAGGTTCCAAAGTAGAGAACAGACTAATGTCACGACACTCTGTCTCTGTCTTCTCTCTGAGTACCATCCTATGCGGGATAAAGTGTGAAGCTGAGAGGTTCTGTCTCTGTACAAACTATACATATAAAAAACAATCAAACAACCTATATATGTGATTACTTTAAAATAATAAGTTTTTGTTTCCAGGCGGTGTTTTCTGTGGTATTTTACTTCTCATCAGTATCTCTGTACCCTGGCTTTCTCATGGTCGGCTACGGGACAGTCTTCACCATGCTACCAGTATTCTCCTTAGTAAGTTAAATTGTGGCTAATATTATTTTTATAAATTATTTCTCCGAGCTTTCGTGAACAAGACAAAATGCGGCGTTAAGTTTCGCCAATCAAAACGCAATACGTCGAATTTTGGATTATTTCATATATACTTGCTTGCGTGGAGATTATGATCCTTGATTTATTGTATATATGTGTACAATATATATATTTCTTAAAAATATTTCTGTTTGTAGGTATTGGATAAGGACATATCGAGTATAACAGCGCTCAAATATCCTCAATTGTACAGACAAATGACAAACGGCCGCCAACTCTCCTACAAGACTTTTTATATATGGATCGGAATATCTATTTATCAAGGTTTGTTTTAATATTATATGTAATATAAGTAATATTTTTTAATCCTTTTTTAATTTAATCCCCCATTTTGAGATCGAATCTACAATAACAGCTAATGTACAATAGCAGCAACTAATGTATAATAACAACAACTAATGTATAATTAATTAAGAATTATAATTTAGCAATAATTGACAAAACCCACAGGTGGTGTAATAATGTACGGAGCCCTAGTTCTGTTCGAGGAGCAACTCATCCACATAGTGGAGATCAGCTACACGGCGCTGATACTGACCGAGCTGATCATGGTGGCGCTGACCGTGGTGACGTGGCACCGTCTCATGATCCTCGCGGAGCTTATCAGCTTGCTCATGTACACCGCCACGCTGCTTATATTTACTACTTATTTTGGTAAGAAGTTCCCGCTTCACCCTTCACTCTCAATAAGCCACAACCCAAGGTAGAAAGAAACTAATGAAAATCTCAAGACACTCGGTTCTCCTGCCCGAATTGTGTGAGACATTGTGTGTCGAGTCCGCCCTGAGCAATTTTACTGTAGCTTTGTTTTTTTATGCTTTTGTTTGTTTGTTTGTTTGTTAATCTCTTTTTTAACAACCAACTTACCCTAATTTATTGTATTATTCAAAGATTTTAAAGTTTAGTTGTGTTTTATAGTTATTTTATTAGGCGACTCAACAAAATAGATTATATTTCTAGATATATCTAAAACATAACTTTTCACTCTGTTTAAATATAGCCATGTATTGGTAATGACAAAAGCACTTCCTAAGCCCTTTGTTTCTTTATTATAATCATTTTTTTTATTTCTAAAAATCCAAACAAATGTAGACTATTCTTTTATAGGCGTTTGATAATAATTTTATTATTTTTCCACATCAGATGCGGACTTCATAAGGCACTGGGAGTTCTGGTGGAAGGTAACAACAATAACACTTGTGTCCTGTCTGCCACTGTACATAGTCAAGTACATGCACCGCAAGTGGAGCCTGCGACAGTACAAAAATATAAGAAAATAATGATTTAATTTGAACCCGTTGAGCCTCATCACAATTTTTTTTTAGTAGTATAGATACACTTTAATATTTTACTCTGTGACAATATTTTTTGTGACATGTTTTGAAGTTACCTTATGAATAATCTTACTTGAGTTGAGTTAGTTATACTGCAGCTTATTTCTGGACATTCCTTTAGTCCGTTTTTCTTGTATTATCTAAAGTATTGGTGATAACGAAATTGTTATTTTATATATTTTGTATTGTATTCTTATTAGTATTGTTTATTTTGAAATGTGATATGAGAAATGAGAATTGTATGGCATTAAGGCATTAATAGACGAAATAATAAAGTTAGGTAAAAATTTAACTTTCAGAACATATTGTTATTAAAAAATATATATTTCATCTGTGCTTCTAGTTAAAATGTTTTGTCATATTCTTTAAATATATATGAACGAAAGTTACAAGAATTTCTACATCTGTCAGTTAAAAAGAGCTGTATATGATTTTTCTCTATATAATGTGCTCAATAATAATTGTATGAGATTTATCCTATATGTTATTAGAATATGTAAAATCAAACAGTGCCTTTTATTACGCCAGTATTCAAAAGTCATACAAAAGTAATTCATTTTTGACATATATTTTTTGTCTGTTCTAAAATGTGTTTTTTTTTGTAATTTTAAGTATATGACTTATTGTTAAAAAATTGATATCGATTTTTGTTATTTATTTGAACTTTTAGTCTATTGAAAAGTTACATTTAAGGATGCAATTTTGTCAGAGGACGCACTTTTTTTTTAAGCAATTTTAATGACTGGTATGCGTGAGATGGAGGTTAGGGTAAACTTAAATCCAAGTTCATGACCCTCCCCCCTCCCCACCTGACCCGCGGCCGCTATCTTTTTCGGGCTTTATGTGCCAAACTATTAATTAATGAAAATGTTAAAAAAGATTTGAAACAAATTTTCTGTGAATGTAACATTTTGATGGACTATTTATAAATGACAATAACGATATGTGGTATTTGAAGTTGAGGATGACATGAAAATAAATGTTGGTAGTTTCTATCATTTTTCATATGTTAAAGAATTTATGTTATTTATATTCTAAATTTACTTTCTTTTTATTTTAATTTTGAATGTTGCTTAAAAATTGTTTTTTTTTTTCTATATATTAAGAGTAAATTAAAAAGTACTGTGATTTCAATTATTCAGTAGTATAAATTAGTATTATAAGAGCAATTAATTCCATAGGTTAGGATTGAACTCTAACAAGTGTATAAACTGCAGTTACGAGGTACAAAGTGTGTTATTTGTGATATCATATTAATTGGATAGTTTATAACAAGTGTTGGAGATTTTCTTTATTTATTATACTTGTGCGTAATTGACGTTCCTTTATTTTATGTTACACCCATGAGGAGTTTGTGTATTACATGGTATCTAATACAGTTTAGTATAAAACAAGTTGTTTTATTTATTTTAACATACTAATGATTGATGGAGGTCATAGTGGTGCAGTGAGACAGCGTCAGACTGTAAATATAAGTGGTTGCAGGTTTGATTCCCATTCAGTGGGATGATTTTATTTAGATTATTTTCAATTTTGCCGTCCTGGTGAGATAAAGCGCGGCGTTGAGTTCTGTCATTCAAAGTCTTGAATCGAAAGGTCTTCCTTGCTATGCAGAAAACAAATTATTGCTAAAAAAATGATGTAAAAGCACTGAAACAGTCAACAATTACACGTGAACTTATTTACATTACATAAGACAGAAACTTTAAATAATATAAGCTGTGACACCGTTTATACTATATTTTGTTACTAGCTAACATAGTGTTTTACTAATTTTAAAACAATTTAACATCTTACAAAATATAATCATCTTAAACAAACTTAACTTTAAGCAATACTGTACCTATAAAATGAAAAATATTGTAAATTATTTAAAAATTGTACTATCTCTGGGATAAAGGTGTTGTGAAAGAATTAACGTCCAATTCAGTTCCGGAAGTAGACTTAGCATGAAGGGAATGCTTGGACACTACCCGTTTGGCCCACGTCAAGTCCCTAGAGCTTTTTGACCTTTGAGCTCTATACTTGGAACTGCCTGAGCTAATAGACTGCGTTGAAGTAGAACTATCTGAATCAGACCAGGAATCAGTTGCCTGTGCCCGTTGGTACGTCTGTCCAGTAGTAACAGTACTTGTCGAATACATCGGCACTTCCGGTTTAGTATTAAGGATTTTTTTATCTACTTTAATTTGTGTAATACGTGTCTCTATTTTTGGTGGACTTTGTGGTCTATCGGGTTGTCCCACATCTATAACATTTTCAATTCTCATTTGACTATTCTGAGAAGGCACGGAACCCTCGCTTGAGTTCTCACTTCCGCTCATTATGACGTCCATTAACTTTTCTATGTTTTCGTGCATATCATATACTTTTTGTGTCTTCATAGAGCCCAGTGACGATGTTTTTGTTTTGGAAATCGATTTCCTGGAACGTTTTTTATCAGAATAGTAGACAGCACTTTGGTGAGATGGTAGCATTGCTGGTATGCTAGATTCTACTTTAGCATACGCGACTTCTTTACTCAGAGAGGAGCGATGCGTCCCTTTGCAGTGGCAACCATTTTCGTCACCTAAGATACAATTATAACATATTTGTAATAGGCAAATGGCCACACTTATCAGAAACACAACAGCCACGTATAAATGGGGTGTCCAATCAGTGTTGACATATACGTAGGATTCCTTCAAGGCTTTCCATGGATGCCACTTTGAAACTCCTGCATCTTGAAAATTGAAAAGATTTCTACGATGGAGTCCTCTTCCATAGCTTTGAACTGCCGCTGCAACTCTTAACACGCCACCGTATGCAGCATACAATTTTTCATCAAGGAGGCGTGGTGCGATTTCTTTTTTCATCCAGTGCCATAGATCATTGTGGAAACTAACAAAATCTACATGGCGACATGTGTCCGGGGAGCTACGTAATATGCACTTTGAAGCTGTTGTATAATATTGTAATAATATACTTTCAGAAGTAGGAGACATAAGACTTACTAAACTGTCCTTTTTAAATGGCAAAGCAATTGAAGAAGGATGAAAATGATCATCTAATTTGGGCACAGGTAAATGAATACAGGATTTTAAATCTCGTTTAGTTACTAGTCTTGCACAAGGATCGAATACATCACTGGGCCCTATCCGAATCTTTTCTACTGTAAAATTTGCCATATCAGGTGCCGTGTTAGGTTTTCTCCAACCTAAGCCTTGAGTGTTGAGGAAAATCTTTAGCCGATCGAAACAATCGTGTAGTTCTCTTACTTTTCTATAAGAAACGTATCCGGCGTAGTATGCGAATCTAGCTGCTGGTAATACTTCACTTCTCAAGTGAGCTCCGATAGTGTCAGCTACAACTTCTTTAAGTATAGTGTGGGTATTTTTATTAGAATTTTTTTCAATGGTTTTAAAAGCATTACGAATGTATCTTAAGGTTTCTGTTATGTAAATGTCATTCACTTTGTCCGGTTTAACAGTCTGGGGTACAATATTTTCTAATGCTTTTCGTGCTTCTAACTTTATTATGTCATCTATACTCCAGCAATCGGTATTGTTAAGTTTTTTATAAAATAATGCACTGCCAATTTGCACGCATGACACTATTTTTGTAAATAAAAGTAGAAAAATTGGAAATAACATTGCATTTTAATATAGTATTGCATTGACATTATATATATATGATTTTGATGTTTAAGACGAAATAAGACTTATAAAGATAATATTCTGCTCAGAATATAAAGCACCTCTTTTATTATTTTTGTCTTATTTGAAAGGCATTGACTGTTAAATAAATTGTGCAATTATTTCTCGTTTTTATATACTTGTCGACTTTCTTAAAACATCGTAAAAAATATGTTTATATTTAAGTAATTTCTGTTATACTTCACCTTTATAAACTACCTTTATAGAGTTGAATTTAACTCAAGCTCTAAGTTAGATTAAGCGCAAGAAAAATAAACAAGTAAATGAAGACAGATGTTTAAAAAATGTTAAGTTCCTATTAAGTACAGCCCAATTCTATATCTTTTACCCTATGCAAGATTGTGATTTGAATTGCCGGCATAGTCTGAACTAACTTGGTAGCTTTCACTTCTCAAGAGTCAAGCTCAAGACCTGCACAAAAGCGACCGCGTCGTCGATTTCCTGCCGTCAGTTTGATAAAAATGTTGGACGACGTCTCTACATATGATTGGCAATACAACTACTATTATTTACTAATAAACAGTATACACATATATTTTTTATCTATGTTATCCAATTTGACAGTTTAACTGAGAAGTGAGTTACTTGACAACTGACAATTATTGGTAGTACTGGAACTTCTAAGATTTTTAAAAAGTCCTATCATATTTTACGCGTTTTCTGCTGATTGCTTAGTTTCTAGTTTCCTTAATATCTGTTTGTGTAATATGTTTTGTAATTAACAAATATTTAGAGTTCAGTTTAAACTATAAAATGTCTAGGGTAAGAATATCCGCCAAATGCTCGTCATATATTAAATTCTTGTAAAATTCCCAATTTGTAACTTATAAGTTAACTGTTTATTTAAAAGCGATCATTATAACTTTTGAATAATATTTGAGAACTTATATTTCTGAACAAACAAAAAGTAATCAGAATTATAAACAATTAAAACAGTAATATTTCTTTACTATAATGTACTCTATTTCAAATTAAAAACAAATCTATTAAATCCATTTATTTTTAAGGATATAAGATCATTTTTCACAATAAAAAAGGTGAAAAAAATAATAGATCAAGACAGTGATGTTATACCGGAATCGCCAGGTGTAGAAATTAATAAAAAGGTTGGTTTTTATTACTTTATAACTAAAATATTAATTGGAACTGGTTCTGGCATTGATGCTATTTAATATTTTAATGTATAGATTAAATGTTAATACACAATTGTATATTATAGATAAGCTAATATTGCAAATTCCAATACCAATTAGAGGACATTTTTATTTGATGAGGATGTTTGTATTTTCTTAATATTTTTTATATTTTCCTGCTAAGCTTAATAAGCTAAAGCGTATTTAGTATATTGTATATTTAAGTATGTATAATAATAATTTATAATAATTTAGTATATGTTTAAGTATTTATAATAATAATTTAAAATAATATATTTTCTTTAAATTTTTTAAACTTTTATTTTCAGAAGAAAGTATCAAGGAAACGCAGGCAAATAAAAGAAGATTCTGATGAGGATGTGTCACCACCTAAACAAAAGACTGCTCCTTCCAAACCAAAGCTAAAGGAGGTCAATAATAAGAATTTGTTTGGTAGTGGATCAATAAAGAGATCAGAGCCCATAGTAAAGAAATCTAAGAAAAAAACAGAAACTGGCATACATTCAGATGATGAATTTGAGCTAAGCCTTTTACAATTAGACAAAGCTAAAAGATCTGATAATTTAAATGTAACAGAAAATAGCAAGCTAAAATTGGAAAATAAAAACAATCATGAGGAATCCATTGCACATCATAAGAAAGTTAAAAAATCCGAATCTCAACAAAAGGAAGTTGAAGATGTTAAAATATTGAAAAAAAGTAAAATTGAAAATCATGTTAATAAAAGTCCAATTAATACTGACAAAGATAGTAAATCTAATAAAAGGAACTTACACAAAAGTGATACTGAAAGTGACACACAAAATCAATCCACATCTAAAATTGAAGAAGAAAAGGACTTTAGCGAGTTTTTGGATGATGAGGAGAAGGAAGACAAATCTGTTATTGACACAAATGAACCAAAACTAAAGAAACGCAAATTAGACAAAAGCCTCAATGAATCTGGTATGTATTGAATAATTCTACAATTTCAGCTTATATAAAAGTTACTAGTAATTTCTTGTGTAACTTGTATTTACTTAAAGAATTCTTTAGTTATTTAGTATAATGAAAATAAATTAATATATAATCATTCCAAAGTGGAGATGGATCTCCACAACTAATTGCAATACAATGAACTCTTCGTACTGTTTGTCATACTGTTATGAAAGTGAAAACCAAAGTGTCTCGACACTTGGTTCTGTCTGTCCATTGAATATAAAAAAAATGGTTTATATATGAATTTTATGTACATAGATTTATTATTATATTTTTTGTGTAGTTCTATCAGATGAAGAAAGACATGAGAGAAAAAGATATTCAGCTGCATTATATCAAAAATATTTGAATAGATCTGGACCTAAACACTTGGGGACAAAGGAGATTCCTGAGGTAAGGAGGGATGAGGCTTTCTAGCCTTGACTCTTGAATGTGATAAAATATATACTGTTTTTTGTTATTAAATTTCTGGGCACAGGTACTTTAGATAGGCAAAGAGAAACTAGGGAAAGAAAAGAAACATAATAAAATGCTAATAATTATATTTTGTTTGTAATTTATTATAATATACATATACATATATATTTTATGTCAATGGTAGATTCATTTAAAAACAGTAAATTTTGTTATCAAAAATTGAAATCTCTATAATCTACTAAAAGATTTCAACTTGTCTAGAACTACCATCAGTTAATTTCTAGCATGTATATCTAAGGCAGTATTGATAGTATCTTTTCAAGTTTAGTTGGGCAGAGAGGAGCTTGGGCATATTAAAAGAGGTCCTTTTAGGCTTACACTTCTGTCGCAAGTCTATGGCACTGCTCTGACTTATACTCTCTGGAACGCAATGGACAACAGCACACATCAATCCATGGAGTATTATTAGAATACTATTGAAGTATTATTCTTATATATTGTAAATTACATTACAGGGTGCACCAAATTGTCTGCAAAATTGTGTGTTTTTGCTTACTGGTGTTCTGGATTCTTTTGAACGTGACGAGGTGGTTGCAGCTATAACTCAATATGGTGGCTCTGTCAAGAGTGGTATTAGTAAGAAGGTATGTTCAACATGTTATGTAAAATAATAAGATATTTTAAATTATAAATAAATATATCTATATACCCTGTCGTCATAAAATTTTAAAAGAATATTAATATTAGGAAAAAGCTTATGTCCGCGCGTAGAAATCCGAAATATGTATATTTATATATATATATATATATATATCTATTTTAGCTTCATGGTATTTACACGTAGCAGTTCAGTTAGAGAGAGAACATAGTGTCAAGACACTATTCTTTGCTTTCCGAAGTCATACACTGTATTACTACGTCACAGTATGGCCACTTATATATCACTTTAACATAAATAATGTAATCTATCACTAGTTACTGTCCGCTCGGTCGTATGCCTTAATAGTCAAATGAATGTAATCGCGATTGGTTGTGGGTTTTTTTCCACTATTTTATTGTCATACTATTTTTATTTACTCATTGTAATTAATAATTTAATACTTGTAGATAACGCACGTAATTGCCGGTGACGACGCCGGTCCAGCGAAACTAGCCAAAGCACAAGAGCTAGGCGTTAAAATCTTGAATGAAAACGAATTTTTGAAATTCATCAAAGATTCTAAAGAGAAGAAACAGTCGCCCAAAGATAAGGAAGCAAGTGATAAGAAAATAGAAATAGATAAAGTTGGGTCTAGTGCTAAAAAGAAAAAGAAAGATCACGACACTAATCTTGTGATTAATAAACATAAAAAAGATAAATCAATTACGCCTGTGAAGGTTGAAGTGCCAAAAGTTAAGATGGAAGTGCTTGAGAAGTCTATTAAATCTGAAATAACTACTAATGGTACTTACTTTTATTTACAATTTCACACTATATAGCATATTAGGTAGAAAGAAAGATAGTATCAAGACGCTTGGTCCTTTTATTTGATTCACCAGTGGTTTATATTAAAGAAAATTGTACATTCGTTTTAATAGTTTTTTTGTTTTATATCTAAATGCATTAATTACCTTTTAAGGCTAATATACAACAATGGCGATTAACACAAATGCATGTTTCTATATCACATTCTTATATTGCTTGTTGTTGGTGTTTTTTTCTCCTTTCGAATGTTTTTATTTATTTAACTAATTTTCTGTTTTTATTTCTATTTGTGGATGTAGAATAAAGAGTTTTTAATATTATTATTATTACATATATGTTGAGTGGCGGAACTCGACGCCGCCCTTTGTCTTGTTCACCAGAATGAAGAAATGATAATTGTTTTCAACACTTCACATGTATAATACAAATATATATTCGTTTATATGGCAATGGACTGTCTCAAGAAGAACTTTATATTATCTAGTGTCCTCATTGACGCGTAAAGTAGGTGTTGCCTTAGTAACGTGATCCTTTATGTAAAAGTGTATGTCAAACACATGGTAGTGTGTGTGTATATATTTTATTAAATATATTTCCAATACAGTATTATGAATAATATTAGCTTTCGGACATTTATTTAGAAAACGTATAAAAATTTGAACGCAGCGAGATTCGAACCCGGACCTCATGGAAACCGTCCAAGCGCTCTAATCGCTAATCTATACGTTCAATGCATTAGAACGCAGGTTCGAATCCTGGTGCGTTCAAATTTTTATATGTTTTCTAGATAAAAATATTGATGAATAAACTTCACTGTATTAACGCAATTAATATAGTGATGATAAATTATTATTGTTTTTATGAGACATTTAATTTTTTAGGTGAGCAAAAGGTACTGCAAGCCAATGCTCCTGTATCTAACAACACAAATTCGTTAATGTGGGTGGATAAATACAAACCTCAAAGTATTAAACAAATCATAGGACAGCATGGGGAAGCTAGTAATGTTAACAAGTAAGTATAATAATATATGTACATATATTAATTCTATTTATTAAAATGTATATGTTAGAGGTTACAGGGGTCCAACGGCTGACTGTCAATTCTTGGTAGTACGTTCGAGTCTCACTGGTAGGGAATTAATATATTTTGAATTGTTTTCATTTCTCCACTCTAGTACCTAAGACAAAGTCAGGCGTTTTTTTTTATTCAATACACAGGTCGGGTTCGGGTCACCTAATGAAAAGTGATCACTGCCGCTCACGACCTCGTGTAACACCAGAGGAGTTACATGAATGTTGCCGGCGTTGAGTTCCGCCAATGAACAGGCAACGTCTCGGTTTCAGGTGGAAAGTGGAAAACGTAGTGTCTTGACACTTGGTTCTCTCTGGCTACTATGCCATGTTATTCACATACTTTGCGATACTGAAAATAACTAAATTTAAACACCTTTTTACTTTGTTACACTTTGGTATTACAATATTATAAAAATAAAAAAATAAATTGAATTTGATATTATAATATGCTACCGTTGATGAGATTTACATTTAAAAAATATTAGTTTCTTATATGGTGTTAAGTCCCGCAAGACATTTATGACTACTGTATCAAAAAAAAAATAGTTTATATCACAACAGTAAAATGCAGGAATATCAATATAATAAAATACTTTACTTTACAGATTAATAAAATGGTTAACAAAATGGTATGTGAATAGAAAAGCCAAGCTACCTAAGCCTAGTCCATGGGCCAAAAACGATGATGGCGGTTATTTTAAAGCGGCATTATTGTCTGGACCTCCAGGAGTAGGTAAATGTCTATAGTTTTAAATTGTGTACTAGCGACCCGCTCGCGGCTTCGCCTGCGTAAGCTACACTACTAAATTATCAGGTTTTTTCACACGAACGTGTTCTCACACAAACTTTGCTTTAATTTACAATTTAATTGTTGTAACTGTTTATTTATAAATAAACCCATTGAATAAAAGCTAAATGTTAAGGGAAGCTTACGAAAATACATAAATTGGTTAAGCCGTTTCTGAGATAAGCTTGTACAAACGAACAGAAAAACAAAAAAGAAAATAAAAAATCATTGTTTTGTGTTCTATTGCAGTGATAAATGCACCCATGAATTTCGCCACTCAACGCAATGCTATGTCTCGATTTCTGGCGGAAAGTAGAAAACGAATTGTCTTGACATTAGGTTCTCTCTGACTACCCCTGCTGTGCAGGAAAAAGCTTGAAACTGTATTATACGAATACAGTATAGCTTAAAAGAAATGTGAAGTACATAGTGTTGGCAGGTAGTCCTTGTAAAATTGGGAGATATATAGAATTAAAAACTCGACAACACAACTTTTTACTATATTAATCTCCAGTAGCAATTTTTTTTTATCTATGTAAATAAAAATTATTCAGTAATATAAATTGTCGATATAAAATTGACATCACTATTTTGTTTTTGCAGGTTTTTATTTATTTAACTGATTTATTTTTATTTATGGATGTACAATAAAGTGTTTCTATAATTATAATTACTATATTGCAGGTAAGACAACGACGGTGTCTCTAGTATGCAAGGAGATGGGATTCGATATGGTGGAGTTCAATGCATCAGACACGAGGAGCAAGAACTTGATAAAGGAGCAAATTGGCGAATTATTATCTACTACATCCTTATCTGGATATGCTAGAGGTAGCCATTACATATTTATAACTATTATATATACATACTTTAGTATTGTATCATACATATATATAAATTTGTTTTTAAAAATATTAAATTAGTAGGATTTTTTTTTCATATAAGAACTAACTATTATTTCGGTAACTTTGATAATGTCGTTAAAACACACTGAAACGAAAATTCCTTTTTTTTTAAGGTAACACTGGAAAAGGCAGTGCCGTTTCTAAGAAACATGTATTAGTTATGGACGAAGTGGACGGCATGGCTGGCAACGAGGATCGAGGTGAGGAAATAAATATACAAAGAGAACACTAGTATCAAGACACACCGTTCTTCGCTTCTCGATAGAATTTGATAAAGCAGGGAAATAAAACATCGAATTCCCAGCCAATTGCGTTTACTAACAGAAGCTCCACGCCTTTATGCCCTTTATTAACCAAATCTAGTCAAGGGTACAAATAATAACGCCGACTTTGATATACTATTAGATAATATAAATGTGTATACAATATCAATTAATTTACATAATTATGATGTTTTATTTATAATATGCTTTTATTGTCTGTTAGTTTATATAAGAAAATGTTGCAACACTATTTTTATCCACTTTTTGCTGGCTGTCCGATTTGCATTACAATTTGTAATGTAAATGTTGCCAGGATGACCGGACACAACGAAAAAAATAATTTGTACACAATTTCTTTTTAGATAGTTATTTTTAACTGGCTTGCAGCTTTACGCTACCGAATAGCAGGGTAGTCTAGGGGATGATGTGAAGTGTAGTCGGACGCTGTCACACTGCGGTGGAATGGCATCGTGTTTCTTTCAATACATATAATATAAAAATGAGCTAACTGTACGTAATACTGTTTTCCAGGTGGTCTCCAAGAGCTGATATCGCTCATTAAAACCACCTCAGTGCCAGTCATATGTATGTGCAACGACAGGAACAGTGAGAAAATGCGGACGCTTGTCAACTATTGCTACGATTTACGCTTTAGTAGACCAAGGGTGGATCAAATTAAGGTATTCATTACATTTTTATATAAATATCAGTTATCCCTAGAACGCGGTAGTTGTTTCCGCGTTACAGGGTTATTCCCGCATAACGCGAATATCTCTATAACGCTAATTATTATCTGTACAAATCATTATAAATTTCACAGTACAGAAATAGGTATGTGGGAAATCCCCGCGTCATATTGCCCGTGTTATATGGGGGATTGAAATCGCGTGATATGAAAACGCGTTATAAGCGGGACTATTAGGATACCGCGTTATAGGCTTGGATTGAAGCCATCGTGGCGCAGTATGGTTATAGGTTCGATATGTATATTTATATACGTTTAGTTTAGTTTTTATGTATATCTATATATATTTTTAACATTTTTTAAAAGTGTTAATCACACACTTAGGGAATTGGACAACATATTTTTAGAAAACGTATAAAAGCGTTGCGTATAAAAAATTATACATTTTCTAAAAATATGTTTTTCAATATCTATATATAATTACAAATATTATACAATTACACTATCACATCCCACATGCCACGGTTGGCTGGCAGTAAATACTACTTAGATTTAAGCCCACCCGCTGACTAATGGGAGAGGTTTGTTTAAAAAATAAAACTTCCATTTGTCACAGATTGACTGACAGACAACGCACAGACAGATGTAGCATCCTTGGGGAAATTAAGCAACCACAAATGTGAATTCCCCAAAATTCCTAACAACAGAAAACAATTACCATTTATTTTTTACAGTCCAAACATAGCTGCGGTCGACAACTAGTTTAATAAGCAGCAACACACCATTTTCTGTGTCCTAGTGTCCAGACACTCCTTTCTCCACTACTACTAATAAAGAACCCTTCAATATATCATGAACCTTTTTGGTTTCAGTCGGCTATGATGTCAGTATGCTTCAAGGAGGGGCTCAAAGTCCCCGCCGACGTGCTCTCCCAGCTCATAGTGTCTGCAGGACAGGATGTAAGGCAAACCCTGCACCTGCTGTCCCTGTGGGCGGCGGACAGCCAAATAGACCCGGACAAGCTAAGCAAAGAGACGGAACGGGTCAAAAAGGATGTTAAGATGGTATGTATAATATATAAGTGAGCGTTTAAGTGTTCATTAAATATTAAGCAAATTACAGTAATAATTCTAATATATTTTCGTGTGTTTTTCTTCTAACCTAAACCTAAAGTATGTAACAGTTTAAATGCACACCAATTTATTTATTTTTTGATAAAAAAACCCACGAGGTGCTCAAGTCGACACGTATATTTATATTTTTAGATTAGACCAAATTGATAGTGTTGACCGATATAGTCTGAGTATACTCCGGAATTGGTCCCTTAAAAATATTAAACAATAAATAATTATAATATATAATATTATAAATATTAAACAATAAATATTATTAAAAATTATAACCTTATTTTGAATAATTATATGATTGGGTACTTTCACTTACTCGTCGGTTTAATTTTTTTGTTTAAAAATAATTGTCTATACAAAATGATGTTTTGTATAGACAAAAATGGCTACATTTAAGTGTACGTCACAACCGAATATAGCAGTTTATATAAAAATATTAGTTAATAATAGCCAGTTTATTCATGAGGCCATCAGTGTGTGACTGAAAACGCGATTGGTTGTGGGTTCGATTCTAAATCGGGGGAAATGTTAATATTTAAATATTTTCATTTCTCCACTCTGGTGACAAGACACAGCGCTACGTTCAGTTCCGCCACCTGAACACGCAATGTCTTGGATGCGGGCGGAGAGCGGAAAGTGGAGTGTCTTGACACTAGCTTCTCTGTGGCTACCATGGTATGCGTGAAGCTGAAAGAAAAGCTTTTCTTTTTATTATCATTATTAAAGCGTGATTTCTTTTGTCAGGGCCCATGGGAAGCGATACGAAAGGTATTCAGCGCGGAAGAGCATAAAAAAATGAGTATCAATGATAAAAGTGACTTGTTCTTCAGCGACTACAGCATCGTGCCGCTGTTCGTTCAAGAAAACTATCTGAGCGTATCGCCGCATTGCCCCAAGTTATTATCATTTTTTCATATATTGTATTGCGTTTTTTTAAACATTTTTAGTGGCACAGTTGTGGCATGTTATTGGATTGTGTACACGGTGGTCGTGGATTCGTTTCCCACTCGGCAGATTATTATATTTAATTATTTTTCCGTTTCTCCGTTTGCCTAGTGGGATAAAAACACGGCATTAAACTCCGCTATTAAACAGTTCGCATAGTCTTATAAATGCATGTGATACTTGAAGTTGAAATTAGAATCAAATTTAGCTCGAAGGGTGCTAAAACATAATAAAATAACTTAAAAAAAAAATCAATTAACTAATGAATTCATTGTTTTTATTGTAATCTAAAATACATTTTTTTAACTGTGAATAATCTCCTTAGCGATGCATTGCTTCACCGTACATAAGCTTATCGATTTGTACATAAGAGTTCGGAGCAGTGCCGAGGTCTTGCTACACAAGTGTAGGCTAAAGGGACCTCTTTTATATGCTACTACTTCTACCGTATATGAATGAACTTTGAACGATATATATATATAACTTATAATTTATAGACATGAGGTCCTGAGCAGAATAAGCCAAGCGGCGGATAGTATCAGCTTGGGCGATATCGTGGAGGCGAAGATACGCAGTCGCCAAGCGTGGAGTCTGCTGCCGTTGCAGGTATTTTAATTATATTGTTAATGCGAAAGTAGCTCTGTCTGTCTGTGACGTCATCGCGACCAAACCGCTGCACGGATTGTGATGAAATTTTATATAGCTATACATGACGGTATTGGGATGAACATAGGCTTCTTTTTTGCCCATTTGCTATACTTGTTGTAGACATTTTATTTATTTGTTTTACGAAAAGCCCGCCGAAAATATACAAAACGGCAATAGTTGTAGATGAGTTCAGCCGGATGCTGCTCCTTGCCAAGACGACCAAGCCATGAATGATCGTGTTGCTTTTAGCTTTTTTTAACAAATTTATCTTTATAGCATTTAAAAAGAAATATTTGAAATATCTGTTGAAATATTATAAATGGTTGTTGAATTTTGTTAATCATTATTACTTTTTATATCTACGTACTAAGCTTAAAATAACAATGTAACATTGCAACTTTATAATACGATATAGAAATATGCGGTTTTACATATTAAAAGTAAACCATTATAAAGGAGTTTTAAGAAAACATTAAGGTTTTCTTTTTATAAAAGTGCCTTTTAATATCCGAAGTGTGATAACACTTAAATGTTAAAATATTTCATAAACGTTCTATCTCGCCAAACGATTGTTTGTATAAATAATCTTAAGGTAGCATAAATTTGTAAAAATCTCTCTAAAATTAGTTGTAATAAGCGTATCAGAGTTTCTACGTTGCCGGGTGTCGAACGTATGGCTTAGCGGCCAGAACGCTTCTTCGGTTTCAAACACGCGGGTTCGAATCCCTCGTTTAAAATTTTTATACGTTTTCTAAAAATGTTTTGCATAATTGCACTTGAGAAGCCATGATGATTCTATCTGATCCTCTAGAAATTACTATTTGAAACCAGTTCTTCATTAATTTCGTCTTCTCATTGTACCAGTGGCTTACTTTTGTTTCACTTACCTTGTAGAGCCTTCTAGCTAGTAGTATAGCTGATAAGGCTATTATTTAATGCTCCATTTTTGATCTGTGTGATTATATTATGTGACCTACCTAACCTAAATTTCCATTTCAGCTTGTAAAATATATAAAGTTTGAGACCTTCTTGGCGCAGTGGAACTCCGTTTCACTGTAAACGCAATGTGTTGTGGATTCGATTCCCAAGCGGAGAAATTATTATATTTAAATTATTTTCATTTGCCCATTCTGGTGACTTATTTTGGGATTTCTTTGAAAACGTGACGCTGAAAAAAATTTTTATAAACAACAATTCACAGGCAATGTTCAGCAGTGTGATACCAGGACAAGCATTAGAAGGTCATCTCGCGGCTCAAATACAGTTCCCATCGTGGTTGGGCAAGAACTCCAGGAAGAACAAAATGAGTAGACTCTGTCAAGAAATACATTCCCATACCAGACTTAGGTGAGTTAGTTTATTTTATTATTTCTATTTACAGTTCAATTGCTAAAAACTATAAGGATTTATTCTTTTTATTTCGCTATAAAAGAGGTTATTTTATGTGTATGGATGGAGTGTAATAATTGGCAGTTTAAATTTCTTTTAAAAATATTTTTATATGTATAGTATATAGGGTTTATAGTATATAAGGGGTTAAGAAGTGTAGAAATTGTTCATAACTTCTATGGGTCGAAATTCTTAAAAGCGTATAAGGATTTCGATTTATCTGGATATGGCACGTGTGTGGCTTAGCAGACACGTTCAATCTTTTACAGGCTTTCTAAAAAATATTTGAAAAGAAATGTATTTAAATAGAAAAAATAAAGTGTTTTTAACACACTTCCGGGAAATTCAAAATCATTTGGCAAGAAACGTATCCTCTGCCGCCATCCCTTTTCTCTCTTTCTGTCGAAATTCTTATACGCTTATTACAACTTATTTTTGTTGTTAGCAAATTTAACTTATTAACTTTACTAATTTAACCGGCAAATTTATGCATACTTAACTCCTAATATTGCAATACTTGAGAGCTTTTAGTGAAATTACTAATAAAATAGTATAGAAAACACTTATTACACCTATTATTTAAATCACTTCCAAAAAATATTAACTTATATCATTTATTTTAATATTACTTAACATCTAACAACAGTAATCTTGTTAAAAAATTCTCAACAATTCAACCATATTCCGCCCGATTCAATAGTAAGTCCCTGGTCAAAGGCGCTAGGCCACGCTTCTATTGTTTGTGTCCCTCAAAATACTGATAATTTGTAAGAAAGTTACATTATAATGAATATTACATTCTTTGGCAAACAATCATTTTCTAGCATATCCGGATCAAAGTCAGCCATATTCTTCGACTACGCAAAACATCTCCGCGACGCCATTGTGACACCCCTTATAAAGGATAAATTGAAAAGGATGGTATAGAGCAGTCGCTCGCTTGTACTGGAATACTTATCATCTGTTGAGAGAAGACCTGGACTCATTGGTGGAGCTATCGCTGTGGCCTGAAATTCAGAGAAACCCGACTGTGTTGATAGATTCTAAAGTGAGTGGGTAATTTCTTTTTCCTTTGCTTTAAATTATATCAACTTATAGAGCTTGGAAGTAAGACGGGAAATGTCACTATTTATATTATTAAACTACCGACTTCGTTCCCTTTAAATTCTAAACTTAAAATAGCCTAAGTTACTCCTAATTACATCAGCAATCGGCCAGTAAAGGGAGTCTCGTCAATATCCAGCCGTTGCAGAAATTAGCGGTAACAAACAGACAGACCAAGATTTGTAAAAAATGTTATTTATTTACCGTGTATATACATATATATGCATTTAGTAAGAAGCTTTTATTTTAATATATATTACAAAGAGACACTCCAATTTGATTAATTTGTAATTAACGGATCAACTCAGTCCTCTGAGTTGATCCGTATTAGAGACAGCCATTGGCTGAGGAGAATATGTTTGCATGTTCATTGTATATCAGCTTTTTTATAATTGACTTAATATATATATTTTTTTTTTAATACTAAACCATGATAACAATTAAACAATTATAATGATTTTTCCAATAATTCAGGGACAGGACTTTGTTACTGTTGTACTTTTTTACAAACTATTGGAAACTACTAAAAGTCTGAACTGTTTTTTGTTTAACTTTAGGAAACTTAGATTTTGCTTCTGAGAGATATAGTAAATGATGATTAGATTAGAAATATTTTGGGCTCTTATGGAAAATCTTAGCATCTCCGTAGTTTGGGCTTTTACAGTAAAATAACTAATTATAATTTAATGTGCTTTAATATTTAAAAAAAGGTGAAAGCAGCTATGACTCGCACATATAATAAGAAGGCAACTGCACTGCCATATGCACCAGGGACTATCAAGAAACATCAGGGGCATGGACATGATGATGAGAACACACAAGATGATGAAGACATTGCTGAGGATAGTGATCCAGAAAATGATACACTAATAAAAGTATGTAATTTGTGATATCAAAATAATTTATTTACTGCTAAATGTAGGCCTTCCCTCATAAAGCACAAATCATCCTGGTCCTGTGTATTTGTAGCACTATATAATTTCTCACATCTGTATGTAAAATTTATTCACAAATAAATAGATGCAGTGAAACACTTAATATAATATAATAAATGTATATTAAATATGTTCATGTGTGTATTCTGACATTTCTTTTCAGAAAAAGAAAAGTAAGGAATCAGATAAACCCAGTACAAGTAAAGGTGGTAAAGGAAAGCAAAGTGCTTCCAGCCCAAGCAAACCAAAGAGGAAACAGCTGGCTTCTAAGGATAGGAAGAAAAAGAAATGACATCACTGTTTATGTTGATGTGATTCAAACATCACTGTTGATTATTAAGTTTGCTAATCTTGTTCCATTTTTTTGTTTACAATAAAACTATTACTGATACTATTGTTTTCATCTTATATGATATGCTTGTTTTGATTAGGAATAAATAAATATTTATAACATTTTATCAAGTAATTAAAATTTTTTTAAAGGCTATCATTTTTATATTTTATAGTTGTCATAGAGAACTTATGTCAAGACCCGTCACATTCCACCTGAAATTAGGACAATGAGTGGTAGCCATTGAGCCCAAACTCTCATAACAAATCTTGTTAACAGTCCACAAATAATTTTATTTATTGATATTTTTCATTGTATTTGTTACATTAGAATACTGATTTATTGTGCAACTAGGTCTTTTAAATTTAAACAATCAGAATTTACAAGATAAATGAATATTGTTTGTGACTTATTTATATATTGCATGTCAATCCATAATATATTCTCTAATGTATTGAGAGGATACAAAATGTTCCTGAAATGTTACTTAGTATATAATTTTGTGTAATAAAGAATAGGTTCAAAAACAATAATAAAATATAACATATAACACTCGTTTATTATTACATAATTGCAACTAGATATTCACAAAACTTAATTGTTTTTGTTTAGATTCTAATCTTTCTTTATTTTGGCCACTCTAGGATCATCGGGGCGCATTATAACGTACATTTTCTTGTATCTTCGGTTATCACCATCGTTCTTTACATAATTGTAACATGCAATTCCTCCCAAAGCAATACCGACTAATGCGATGCCTGTTGTAGCGATAACTTCTGGAATCTCGGTCCATCCCTGTTTTAACAATTGGCCAACTGTTCGTCTGGCTACTGGTACAGCCATTTTTGCTTATTAACTATATTACTAATACAATATGTTTTTAATAGAAACCTTTCAAGAAAATAAATCCAAATCCCATGAGAATATTTGATAAAATGTTACTGCCAAATGTCAATAATATTACATTAAAAATACAGATTAATAAACACACTAGGATTTCCTTTCCTTTGGTCAAAAATTATAGAATTTCTTAATACAATTTAATACCACTAATATGTATGATGATTTAAATACGAGTATAAAAATATAAAATATGTGTGGTTTAAAAAAAGGATTTATTTCAATTTAAAACTAATGACTACTATTGGAATTTAAAAACCACCACTTGTTTTGATATTCTCTGTCAAAGAGATTGAAATATTCAATTATATTAAGCCATTTACTTAAAAAACTTACTGTAGAATGCCACAGCCAAAAGAAATTGGTCATCAGGTAAAATTTCAAAATACTCTTTCAGGTCTTTTTAAAAAAGCATGTTGGGAAATTCCGGAAATTATGGGAGCCTCATGTATGGCTATAGCTGGAATTGTCATGGGATGTGTTGCTGTCTATAATTACACAAAAAATGACGGAGATAATAAAGAATACAAGAAATGTTATACCATTATGCGCCCAGATGATCCTAGAGTCCCTCGTCTTAAAAATCCAGTATTTACTGCATATAAATAAAATTTGTAAATTTTGTAAAAATTATATTTATTATACATACGGATACAATAATTATAATTTTATTAGTTTCTTAGAGAGAAGTGAATACAACTTTTATTTTTTGAACTATAAGTATATTTTAACTTAAACGAGGAAAGTTATTTTAATAAGTTTGGTTCGACTATTTTATTTAATATAATATAATAAAATATGCAATAATTCTTAAAAGATCTCCTTTAGTTTATAGTTTTTTTTATTTATTTACCAAATTTTTATTTTTATTTTGTTGAAGTTATTTATTTTGTCTAACCAATTACATGTCAATACAAAAACACATTGTTATCGATGTGTAAATGTAAGACGCAATATAGTTGCAATAAGCTTGATAGATGACATTTGACACTTAACGGCAAGTAGCGTTGACGTATTTGACATTGTGGAGCGGAAGGTCATCGACTCACCGCCTGAAACTTACGAATTACAAATATTACTTCAATCCGCACTATCTCGTTTAGTTACATCATAGTGCAATTGAGATCAGTAATTAAATCTTCAAGAGTCTTACATAGCAGGTCGTGTTGTGCGTTAAATAAAATATAATAAAAATGGGTTCACGTTTCCAAGTCGTCGAACAAGGTCCACCTATTGAAGTTTTTCAACTCAACAAACTTTTTACCGAAGATTCGTTTAAAAATAAAGTGAACCTTGGTGTAGGAGGTAAGTTCATTTTATTCTCAACATAATGCCGCTTATTTTTTTATATTTTTTAATTACTTTAGTAATATATTATGTAAGAAATTTACTTTTAAAAATTAACCCGGTAAAGTAGTTTCTTTCAAAATTTCGCGCATCGTTTTAAAATATTGTTTGTTTTTTAAACAATGTTTTTTTGGAGTTTGGCCAAAATACTTATACTTAGTGAAGTAATAGAGTGGAACATTTATAGTTACAATGACTGTTCCGTAATAATTTTTACATAAAATTGGCTTAAAAATATACTTCAATATGATTATTTATTTTATTTCAATATGATTAATTAAAAAAATTACATAACCATGAGTGAATCCAATTATTTACGTGTTTTTTTATTTTAATATTTATGTGTTATTCATCTCATGTTCATTAAAAATTGCTTACTAAATGAAAGTTTAATTTAAAAATATTTTTAACAGCCTACAGAGATGAGAATGGCAAGCCTTGGGTTCTGCCTGTTGTACAGAAAATGGAGAAACAAATGGCAGCTGATGCAAGTCTGCTTCATGAATACCTACCTGTGCTTGGTGAGTTTTTAAAATACATAATTTCATATTTATTATTACAACATATGACATATATAATCATATATAAATTTAATGTTGGTTGAAATATAATATTAGTAACACAAATCTATACATATAATGAACATGTAATTAATTGCTGTTGGTACATGGAAGATATATAAAAAATATATTATTACGAGTATTTATCAATATAAAACATGATTTTTAATTTTCTATTCTGTATTTTCAGAAACAGCTTAACTGATTTTCAATTAATTTTGATTATTGTATTGAACTTCCCTTTAGATTTAGTGTTTATTTAATTTAAATTGGTTCATAAACAAAAAAGTTACAACCATTTAAATTATAAATTTAAGCATAGTTTGTGATTAAAGTGAGCGAGTGAAAAAAATTAAATAGTTTAGTCATGTAGTTTACACAGGGGTAGCGGCGAGTGGGTTGCTAGTATTGAATATTTTTCTTTTTATAAGTACTTTAGACTTATCATTTGTAACATAAGAATAATAATAACAGGTTAGTTAAAAGAATAAACTAAAAAGAACTTTCTTAATATTTGTCATGGGTGTGAAGTGGTCAAAATATCAATTTAATAACTCTTACATTGATGTATAGATATATAGATAGATGTTGGTGGCAAGGCCATTACAAACATTTTTGTTATGTATAACAGGTCACACAAGCCTGCTGTTTAAGCATTGATTCTTACTATATTTTATCCTAGTTTTACTACAACTAAATGCTGCAAATAAAATGTGCTTTGATAAATAGTAGTCAGAGCGCTTGAACGGTTTTCAAGAGGAGCGGGTTCAAATACCGCTGCATTCAAATTTTATACATTTTCTAAATATGTCTTTTTCAATTTTCTAAGTGTGCGAATAACACTTAAAATGTTAAAAAAAAATAATAAATATTAATTTATTGATATAATATTGATATGTCAATTTATCTGTGATAAACACATTGATGAAATAAATATTTAATTTTATCAGATTATTTATATAGGTAATCCCAAAGCAAATAAGTGCAATGAAGTGTTCTGTATACACAACATACAAATATATAGTGAAAGATAGTTATCAAGTCTTGGAACTTAGTATGGTTAACCCAATAGAGAAATAATTAAGAAATATTATTTTCTGTAATGTTTTACATGTTAGATCATATTATTTTATTTATTAATATTACGCTTATTAAAACATGTTAAGACAATGTAAAACTGATAATATCTATGGTGTGCGTGAATTTTACACATTTTAAATAAATAGATTATCTTGGCACTAGGTTCCCTGTACCTACCCACCCTAATATACTTAAAAGGTCTTGCCGTAAGTAATGTTACACAAAAATCAATTTTTTTCATTGTATGTAACATTTATTATTATTGCAGTGTTTTAGTTTAATACATTAACATAAAAACATTATATATACATATACGAAGCATATTCGAAGTGGTATCCATTGGCTGCAATACAGTCCTTACGTAAACGTTGAGGCCAGTTACCAATAGCAGCATGCACATAATCCAGTGGATTAAGATCAGGGCTAGATGGCGGCCAGCTTCAGCTCCGATGAAGTCCGGAATGCTTGTTTCTAAAGACTGGGTGGATCTAGCTTTATAACCTGGCGCCGAGTTGCTGAAAGGATCATTCTTGGTTATTGAACAAGGTGTTGTTAAGGTGCTATGAATGGTATCTTGATACACTTATGCCGATGTTTTGATACATTTTTCATAAAAATATGGCTCAGTCACTCCTTCACACCCCATGAAACCACTAATTTCGGTTAATGCCCACGTTGTACACTTTTAAGTAATTGGGAAATTTGTTTAGAGATTTCAGTATATATACGGATATTTTATATGTTAAAATATTGCTGAACTGTAAAAATGTTCTCATCCGTAAATAAAAAAATTCTGTGACCTCTCTTTGCGTACCGTTTAAGCAGTTGTTTTGATTTTACCACTATATTATTTTTTAATTATCAGTCAAAAATTACTGTCTGTGTGTGTCCTCTTATAGGCTGCAAATCCTAAGTCATCTTTTAAAATACGCTGTATGGTTCTAGGTGTTATCTTCATCTTTGGAGATAAATATTTATGCTTATAAATAAATCTTTTGCTTTTTATGAAAGGCTTTTTTGGAATTCTTTCTCTTACTGCTTTAAACGCCTTTTTCGCGCGACCACTACGTTTTTTTTGTGTCACAAACAAAGGACATTTCATTGTACCTATCAATAGCATACATAAACATTTGACTATTACCAAGCATATGGATGATTTTAAAAATTGTTTTTGACACTATACATAATTTATGTAATACAATCACAAAGAGAACAGTCTCTTAAAAGAGAAACAGTCTCTTTATCACTAAAAAGAACAGTCTCTTTATCACCCCACTCCATTTTAATATCACAAAATATTTTACAATATATGGGCGCGAAAATAAGAAAACACAGCCATATAAAAATACAGATTCCAAATTCAAAAGTATTTTATTTTGTCTATTATTAATTATAACAATATTTATGGCCAGGTATAGAGATGTGTAATGAAAAAAAAAGAATTTTATAGTATATTTTACATCTAATTCACGCCGGTTACGGCTCATTCAGTTTAGTTAAACATATTTCTCTTGTTAATTGGCATAGAATGGAGGGAGCGCAATGACACACGACGATGAGCGTGAATTTAACAAAAATATTATTTAACTAGTGTTCGACCGAAACAACGTTTTTAGTCGAAACCGAACATTCAGCTCTGGCCTCATTTTTGACCTAGACCCAAACTGAAAAAGAAGCTTGTCATGACGTCGTCAAGCAATAGCAATAAATACTGTAGTAATAAATAGCAGGAGATCATTCACTTCTTTTAATTTCCTCACAGCGACGCGATCGGGAATAGTACCTGCACTACAGGTCTACGCCAGTTTTCTTTGCGCAAAGAAAACTGGCGTTACTTACGCGGTCACACACACTCTCATTACAGACGAATGTGTATAGTACATTCCGTATATCGTCAGGTTGTTTTAGGCAGAAAGAGTACAAAGGTAACAGAGTCACCTGAAAGCAGTTTAGCGATGCCTGACAATTCACGAATACAGAGTTTCGGCACGGCCCAAGATTCGGCCATTTTTCGGTCGGAGACGAACTTTTAGTCAGTCACTAAGTTTACGACACTTTTATCAGCTTCACCGGTATCTATCTGCCTATTTATCAATCTGTTAATCAATCAATAATATCTAATTTGCTTGAAAATTTGCACACGTGTTGGGTCTGATGTGAATACGAGTACAATATTTTTATGGCATGAACCTGACGTCATTGCCAGGAAGAAGAAGGTTAAATCTGATGTTAGTACATTTTATTGTCTGGATTAATATTTTGATTATAATTAATTTTATAAACACTTTGTTTATTTTATATGTAGGTACCTTTTATGTGTTTTTGTTTAAACAAGTTATATTTATTTATTATAATTAATTTTATAAATATTTTATGTGTTTTTGGAGCAGTAGATATATA
Source organism: Podotricha telesiphe (assembly GCA_038994665.1). Classification (NCBI taxonomy): domain Eukaryota; kingdom Metazoa; phylum Arthropoda; class Insecta; order Lepidoptera; family Nymphalidae; genus Podotricha; species Podotricha telesiphe. The sequence goes on from JAOYRR010000048.1 coordinate 389,763, forward strand.
ATTTGTAACATTGTGTGAGTGAGCTAATTATAACACAGTTCTCTTATGCAACTATTTATTAGTACATGAAACAGCGGCTTCCGTGCTTCCTTCCTTTCCTTTTTCTTCTACATAACAAGGTACATATCTATTTCCCGCCCAAACCAGATATTGTGTTTTGAGTCGGCACAAGCCTGCGTTCTTTTTTACAACCTCCTGCGTGTGAATTTATCCCATCTCGTTTACCGTCCCACAGCGTTGGGATTGATTGACTCATTAAAAAGATATAAACATCTTTGCCTGGAATGATATATATCGTTTATCAATTTTCTACCTTCTACGCTTTGCGCATGCGTGCTTGTTGCATATATTCTCGTGGATAAGATTTAAATCCAACAAAATTGCACCATGTCAAATACCCCACTACTGTGCTTATGAAAGCTTTGATATTAGTGTCTTATAATAGCTTCAGAATCTGTATCAGGTCCAAACATGAAAACTTATACAAAAACCTTCTCTAAAAGTTTTTATATTTTGACGTAGCGAAGGTGACCCGACACGCCATGCGCGTCATTGGCACTGCTGAACGATGATGCGCTTGAGGCTCGTCATTGGCTACTTAGGATGGTTATGCTATTGAATGATGTTTGAATTGTTTCGAGTTTTTTTTTTTTGCGAGAATTATAGATTTTTTACAAGAAAAGTGAACACATCTATGTTATTTAGTCATATTAACGCGTCTATAATGTAGGAAACATATTTGGTATACCATTTTTAGTAAACGTGTAAAAATTAGATTCATATTTAAAAAAAGAATTATACGTTTTCTAATAATGTTTTTCAATTACCTAAGTGTGTGAATAACACTTTAAAATATTAAAAATATTTTATATATATATTTTTGGGGACCGTATCTTATATATATTAATTTAAAATTCATAGAAATCCTTGAGCTATTTTTTTCTTTCTAACACATGTGTAACAATTTTATAGAATATCTATTTGATTTGATAATATATTTGTACAATACACAAGAGTATTGGTCGCAATGAAATTATTGTTATATACGGACAATTCAAAGAGATACTTTACTCTATGTACGTTGACACCGTCTTTGTGGCGCACTTAAAATGGGTGCAATATCGTGATATTTTTTTAACACGCCATCCATAGTTATGTAACTTTTTTCGTCGTTTCTCCATAGTGGAAAACATACATACAAAGTGACTCGAAGTTCCATAAGCAAAGAACTCAACTGAACTCTTTTTTGTAAAATTTTTGCTCAAGTCAAAGTGCTCACTCCATGGAGCTACTTGATGTTATGCGTTGGACGGACCTCATAAATTCTGCAACACAAACCTAAATAATTGCGCCCTTGCGGTCGTTGACCTACGCTCAAGCAGCCACGGAGTGCTTGTATTTCGCAGGGACAGAGTACCCTCTTCCCTCACCCCCCCCGGTGTCGCTGTAAAGATCAATTGATCAACAGCATTAAATTAGTATCGAAAAAAAAAAAACCTAAATAATCCAAAACACCCGAGACGTTAAAGACCGCAGGAGGTGGAGGCGCATCGCAAGAGCTGCTGTGTCTAGTGAAAATGCATCATTATCAACCACGACCTCTATGTCAAGAGTGAACGACTAAGAAAAAGAAGAAGTCAAAGTACTTAGAAAGGAGCGTTATGCTTTTATAATATGCCATGAATAAGTGATATACTAAGTTACATATACTACGTAGTGTTTAATACCTATTAAATATTGTATCTCTCGTATCTATAAGAATAACATATCTACATACATTATTATTATTATTATTATTATATAGAATTTATGACAACGTACTTTTTTATTTTTTAGTTTAAATTTTACAACGTTTTATCATATTATCATTATTGTTGGCCATTTTCCTAGTCTAGACTTAATTTTTTTCCTTCTTTGACTGATGATATAATATTTTTTTATTGATACTTATCAATGTGTAAGATACTAGCGATACGCTGAAGACTGATGATATAATATTTTTTTATTGATACTTATCAATGTGTAAGATACTAGCGATACGCTGAACTATAGCTGTTTCGTACTATATTCAGCGGCTTTTTGAAATTCTTCCTAAGATCCTCAATTATCTCTATATAAAATTTAATCACAACTGGTTCAGCAGTTTAGCGTGATGACGTCAGAGACAGACAGACTTACTTTCGCATTTATAATAGTATGGATTATTAGTTTAACAGTAAACATATCTTCAAAATAACTTAGCCAACATATTTTTTAAAAATATGTATAATACTTTAGCTTTACGCTTTTACTCGTATAGCCGGGTGATAAGAGAGAACATAGTGTCAAGACACTCCGTTCTCCATTTTTCAAATCAATTCGAGATATTGCATGTTGAGTGGCGGACCTCAACACTGCGCTTTGTCATGTTACCACAGCGGAGAAATCAAAGTAATCATGGTTCATGATTATTAAACCGAGTGTGGTTACGAACCCACAACCAATCGCAATTACAGTCAGTCTGTTCCACGGTGGCTTTCCTAATGAATAATTATTAAAATAATTGTAGAAGCTTATAATAAAATGGTAATTTCGTTGGAAAAATTGGATATACGCGGGATCGAGACATCTTCTACTTTGACTACTGAACTTTTAAACCGTCCTTGGACATCTAGAAATATTTTAAATTCATAATTAGCCAATTCAACCCAGCCGTTCTCGAGTTGTAGCGAGACTAACAAACGTCATTTCATTTTGATATATATAGATGGATTAGGTGATCCGTTATATCGTTCATACATTTTCATCGTTTATCCGCTATTACTTTGTTTATTTCAACCAACTACGACTATTTGCATAGAATTTTTTTTATTTATTAATTTACTATAACATCAGAAACACTTTGCAAGACTTATCAAATGCCTAATTTATCACTAGATTCGCCTTAGATCACGATTATCAGCTAGTAGAAATAAAAAAAAAGTTTTTAAAAGAAATGAATATAATATTCTTTTCTTAGGTTTGGAGCAGTTCAGCAAAGCATCAGTATCGATGCTTCTAGGAGAAGACAACCCTGTCATAGCCGATGGACGTGTAAGTTATTTTCAGCTATATGCTTTATTCCGAATAACTTAGGGTAGGCAAATAGAACCTAGTGTCCGAGTTCGAGACGTTGCATGTTCAGTGGCGGACTTCAACGGCGCACTTTGTTTTGCTCACAAGAGCAAAGAAATTAAAGTAATTAAATTATGGTGATTCCTTTAAGTGGGAATCGAACCCATAACTAAATACGATTATATATCACACGCTCTGTCCCACTGCGCCTATTTTTTGTATTCGCCTGCGTATTTTTATAGATATACAATTTTTGTTCTTTTGTTTTAATTAAGATAATATCCAGTTAAAACTTGTTAAACAGACTTTCGGAGTTCAAACATTATCTGGCACGGGTGGTCTGCGGGTTGGCGCTGAGCTTCTCAGCAAACACTTAAAATACTCTACATTCTACTATTCTAATCCAACATGGGGTAAGTTAATTTTAACATTTTTGACGTATTAACGTATCAGCAATTAAAGGTGTAACAAGCGTATAAGAACTTCGACGTAGCTATGTAAGAACGTATGGCTTAGGGCGCCATACGTTCTTGAGAGAGCTTGGACGGTTTCCAAACAGCGTGGACTTGAACGTAACGGAACTCGAAGTCTCGCTACGTTCAAGTTTTCTCAAAATATTTTTCATATTGTGAATTTGATATTCATTATCTCTGGTAAGTTAAGTAAAAGTTAGATATAGAAGTAAGTTTAAAAAGTTTTTTTTATATTTATGTTTTCTAATTTCAATAATTTGTTCTTGAGACAGGCATGACATATTGCATGTGCTAATGAGACGCGAAGAAAAAAAGCCGAAAAATTATTTTGTGCCAGTATTTTACTTGAATAATGTACAAACAAGGTCAAATTTAATTAATCTAATATGTTATCTCTTATTTATGACAATGTGACACGTAAGATTTTAGTAAAGAAATTACATTTTCTAAACGTATTTTTAAAATAATCCTATCAACAAAAACAACAGCTTTACCCTCTTTTCATAGACAGAGGCAACCTAGTGTCAAAACACTTTGTTCTCCACGTGTTGTGTAGCTGTACCTAACGCTTTCGTATGTCTTATCACAACGGGGAAATAAATATAATTTCTTTTTATTTTAAAAGAAAAAATAAATTATTTTTATTTAATATATATTTATTTGTTGAGGCCGTCGTGGTGCAGTGGGTCAGTGTCTGACTCTAATCGCGATTGGTTATGGGTTCGATTCCACTCGCTGTATTGATCATCGGATTATTGTTTTCATTTCTCTGCTCTGATGAGTCTAAATTATTTTCTTTACTTAATATTAATTTCCAAACGCATTCTGTTTGGTTAGCAGAGCTTTTATGAGGAAATAAAAATGTGTTTATTTCTATTTTTCGTGCAATTTCTGTACGTTTTCTGACCTTTTAAACCTTCCTTGGGTCTCTAAAAATATTATAATAAATTAGCCAAATCGGTCCAGCTGTTCTTGAGTTTTAGCAAGACTAACAAACGTCATTTCATTTTTATATGTATAAATATGAAATAAGTTATTTTTATTTAAAATGAATTACGAATCTTTGTTATCTAACTTTGTAAACGAGTATACGATAAAGTTATTTGCTTGTAATCGAAATTATTATGGAATATAGCCGATTTGGTTATTAACAAGATCCGCTCAGTTTAATCGTCTTTATGACATTTTTAACTGTTTTTTTCTGCAATTTTTATAACCAATGCACATTTACAACATATAAAGCCCTATAATTGATTGATTGATGATTTAGAAAGGCGGACATACCAGACATGTTTAGGTTAAAACTTCAGTGGTTGATATTGAATATTCAGCTGTTTTTGATGAAGGAGGCAACGGTCAACTGTTACGAAATGTTTATCTTACACATACATGTGACATATATACCAATTCGTTCACTGCCTATATAATTTTGTTTCTTTTTCATTACTATTTATATTGTAATCACATATTTTAAAAGGTCTTAAAGAAAAAATCACGGGTTTTTCTAGAAAATCATCATCTAGTATTCGTCAATTCCGGCTTCAATCAACCTCGGACGTACCGCTACTGGAACGCCAAAAACCGCGCCATAGACTTCGACGGCATGATTGAAGACTTGCAGAATGCTCCAGAAAATTCTGTGATAATTCTACACGCGTGCGCTCACAATCCTACCGGAATCGATCCCAGTCAATCGCAGTGGGAAAAGATTGCTGATGTTATGGAGGTTAGTGAAATTTCCTATTAGAATTTTAAAATACATTTGTATAAAACGTATAATAAATTTAACGCATAGGAATTAGAACCCGCGCCTCTTGGATACCAAGTCCAAGCGCTCCCACCCCTAAGCCATGTGTTCTATTACCGGCTACGTCGAAATTCTTATACGATTATTACAAGGTATTTTATATTGTAAGTGTGTGAATAACACTTCAACAAATATTTGAAAAATGTTAGTTTTTGTATGTTTATTTCCCTTCTCTAGCAGGACAAACCGAGGCGTTGAGTTTCACCACTCGACACGGGCTCAAAGCGAAGAAATACACAATATAATAAAATATATTTATCCAACTATTTCATGTTTTTTTAAATGATACAATTATTATAATTATGACGCATGGCATCCAAATTATCATTTTATGTTCAATTAAAACATACAATTAATTATCACAAACACAAGTTCTTGTCAAACATCGTTTATATTTTGTATGATAAGCGTCTGTTTGTCGACACGCGATGTTTGTAGATTCGATTCCCGCGTAAGAAATATTTATAATATCTAGTCAGGCGATAGGACTAAGCACTATTATATCTAAAATAGACAAACAGAAAAGACTACATTATATATTAATCTATGTAATTAAGTAACTGACTAACTCACTATGATGAATTAATGTGTCGTTCATGAGTTTTAACACAATATTAGAAGCTAAATAAGTTAATCGTCGCAAAGTGTGACAGTACGACTGTACACGCGATGGTAGTGAGTTCGATCTCGGCTTGGGGGAATGATTATGTTTTAATAATTTCATTTAATAATTATCATTTCTTCGCTCCGGTGATAGGACAAAGAGCGGCGTTGAGTTCCGCCACTCAACACGCAATGTTTCGATTTAGGACGGAAAGTGGAGAACGAGGAAAAGTGTCTTGACACTAGCTTCTTTTTGCCTGCACTGCTAAGCGAGAAAACGAGTAAAACTCTTTCTTTAGCAATTATTTTTGTTGTGTAGACGATCTAAAAATAGTTATACACCGGTTGCCAAAATCAAAGTCATAAATAAACAAGATTGTTTGTTAAAATGTTATGACAATATCTATTTTAAGCTTCACTACAGCATTTTAATATGCAATTATAATATAGTGGCTTATAAATAAGATTTAGAGATTATTTATTGTTTTTTTCTTTTGCTAAGTGTCAAGACACTCCGTTGCTCTCTCCCGTTGAGTAGCGGAACTCAACGTCGCTCTTTACGTTAGGTACCAGAGCGCAGTAAAAAAAAATATTTTTAAATATAATCATTACTCCGAGTGGGAATCGAACCCACAACTGTTCGCGTTTACAGTCAGTTTACACAAAAAAAGTGTATTGTGTGTCATATTTATTAAGTTAATTTAATGTATGTCTTTACACTAGGTTCTCTCCGCCTACATTGCACTGCGGAAAAAAGCGTGAAGCTGTTATTATGAAAAATACTTGCTTTCTGTACTCCTTTTTCATGTAAACTAAGACAAACAACTAAACACCCAATTTGATACTTCCATCCTGTGTATAATTTTCTTTATGAGGTGTCCTAAGATTTTCTATCACCTATATTTTATAGGTCTTTATGTAGGTTAAATTCTTTGAACCCAAAATATAGCTGTTTCGTATTTTGGGCGGCCTTTTAGTAAAACAATGAAATTTCTGGAAAATCGACAAAATAGCACATGTTCATTACAAGACGTCTTAAGCGTCTCTATATAAAATTTCATATCAATCGGTTAAGCCGTTTGGCCCTGACGACGTCACAGGCAGACAGAGTTGCTTTCACATTTATAATATTAGTATGAATGATAGAAATAATGTATCATATTATCTTCAATCCAGGAGCGTAAGTTGTTCCCGTTCTTCGATAGCGCGTACCAAGGTTTCGCGTCCGGCGACCTCGACCGCGACGCGTGGGCCGTGCGCTACTTCGTGAAGCGCGGGTTCGAACTCGTCTGCGCTCAGTCCTACGCTAAGAACTTTGGATTGTATAGTGAGTTTGTTTATTTTTGTTCTCTTAGTTTATGCTAAATTTTGCTATGCACATTATTGTTTATTGTTTTTAAATGTAATATATTTTTTGCACTATGCATAGTCACATATAGGATACTTGACGTTGGGCGGTTACATACAAATTTTAAATTTATCTACTTTTTATTAATTAATAATATTAATATAAAAATATATAATTAAAAATATTAATTAATAATAAAGTAGCTTAATTAAGAAAAAACCTAACAGAAAATCTTTATATATATATATATATAGATATATATGTCAGATCAGAGATGAGCAACCTTTTTTTGGCAAAGACATATCCGCATTTTGTTTTTTTTTGGCGGGACAAAATCACACTTTTTAATAGTATTTGAAATTGTATTGATATTATAGACATTAAATCACAAAAACAGGAAATGATAGTAAATATAGGTTGACATGCATTGCAATTAAGAAAAGAATAATAAACCAATATGTACTTCGCAATCATATTGCATGTTGGAACAAGTCACAACAGCGACAATGTTAGAACAACATTAATTTAATAGAACTTAATATTTATTAATAAATTATAAATAAATTAATTAGCGGTAGATTATCTGTAACATAAATTAGGGCTTGGCGGGCCGCAACAATTTTTTTAAGCGGACCGCGGGTTGATGATTTCTGTTTGAGATTATATAAAATATGGTGCTTAATGTCGCAACGCCTTATTATTAAAAATATGTGTGTGTAATTTAAACAAACTTAAGAAAATATTAAATAAACTATAACGTTTTTTTTTTACAGTTGCTCAACAACAAACTTTGTGCTTACAAAGCTTGTGGAGTAACGGAACTCAACGCCGCGCTTTATTTTACTGGAGCGAGAAATATATATTTAATTTAAATATAATCAATCTTCCGAGTGGGAATCTAACCCACTACCACTGATCAATCGCGTTTATATTCGCACGCTGTCCCGCTTCTTCACTTCATCTTATACGCTTGTTACAATTTATTTTTACACATTAACTAATTTTAACAACAAGAGATTTTAACAGGTTTTCTATAAATGTTTTTCATATGTACTAAGTGTGAATAACACTAAAAATATGAGAAATGTAGTATTCTCCCTCGTGAAACGTTTGTTCTTACTAATAATATTTGGGTAGCAGAAATTTGTAAAAATCTCTCTAAAGAGATGCTAACAGCATAAATAAATGGTAATAAGCGTATAAGAATTTTAACGTAGCTGGATATAACATATACATAACGCCTTCTTACACAATGTCCCTTCGTCCACCAGACGAGCGCGTGGGTAACCTCGCGGTGGTGGTGTCGGACGCGTCGACCGTGGCCGCTCTGAAGTCGCAGCTGACGTGGATAGTGCGCGGGATGTACTCCAACCCGCCCGCGCACGGCGCACGCGTCGTGGCCAACGTGCTCGCCGACGCCAAGCTGTTTGACGAGTGGTGGGTTGATTGGTTGATAGGTTGATTGGAATTGATATTTTTAAAAAATTGCTAATGAAGTGCAGGAACACTTAGTTCTAAATATTCCGTCCAGTTAGTGTAATCTAATGATAAGCTTTGAAATACAAGAGCGAGGAAAAGAAATAAAAATCCTCGAGTGGGAATCGAACCCACAGTCATCGCTTAAAGACTGAGTCGCAAGGAATATATCAAAATTGGGCAAAAAAGGAAAACGCAGTAGGTGTACAGCTGTTTGCGGTGCTTAGGAGTATCTATACATATAAAAATGTTTATAAAAGTCAACATTATAATAAAAAAACAATGCATTTTTTTAACCTTTAATTTGCGTAAAAACATTCAAAAACTTTAAAAATTTAAATGTTACTAGAATTACAGCAATTATGTTTTGTTTTTATGTATTAATTGATTTGTTCAATAGGAGAGATCACATTAAGCTGATGTCGTCCAGAGTAATTCAAATGAGAGGTGCACTGAGAGCTGAGCTTATAAAGTGAGTATGTTTCCAATATGTATTGAATCAAATGTTTAACAAGTTTAAATATATTACTATTACTTTCCTTTATTATTCTTTTACTATTTCATAGTTATTACTAACATAGCAGGATATGAAGTTGTCACTTGGGCCCCACGCGTTACACCAATATATCGATAATAGTCCTTTTTGTTTATTAGTTTCACTTATCTAGCTGTAGCCCCCCCTCTCCTCCTTAAAGTCTGACTTGCTTTAAAACTTGATTAGATGATAATGCAATATTTTCAACCTGATGTTCTTGCCAGGTTGAACAGTAGTAGTAGTAGTAGTTGTAGTTTTTATCAATTCTAATTCAAAGCTGATGGCTTTCTCATTACGCCATTATGGCTGTCCTAAAAATAATAAATTTAAATTTTATTTACACACGTTATTTGTAATCGACTTTTTTAAACAAATTAGTTTTTTCCTTTCAGACTCGGCACTCCCGGTAACTGGGACCACATAGTCAAGCAAATAGGGCTCTTCTCCTACACAGGGCTCAATGCAAAGCAATCTGAATATCTTATAAACCAGCATCATATATATTTACTTCGTTCTGGAAGAATTAACATCTGCGGTTTGAACCCCAGTAATGTGGCTTACGTCGCGAGCGCCATACACGACGCTGTCACTAAGCTACCAGAGAGCGAGTAATAATTTTGTAGTTTTTTTTTCTAAATATTATTTTATTACCATTGTTGTCGTTAAAGTAGGTTTAGTGTGTGAGCGATTTTTTTTCTGTGGTCTTATTAATGTTATGTGCACAGAGTATATTGCAATATACACAGATTTAATGTTTATAGGCATTTAACTTGGCATTCTTAGGCTATTTTTTTTATGCTACTCTAATTGTTAAAAAAAACAACGAATACTGCATTTACTGCATACAAATTTATAAGAAAAAAATTGCTTATACAATCGATATTTAAAATATATGTATACACATATTTATAAATAATATATTAGTACCATATAACTTTGAAATCGACGGCTGTAATGTAAACTAGCAACACCAATTATACAAATATATTTACCAATATAAATGAAATTATTTTAAATATATAAATTAAAAAATTGGAGACGTGAGATTATTTTTTCATATAGTAACACTGCCGCTAGAAAGTGTTCAATAGAAACGAGAGGCCTTATTGGTTGATGGATATGATATTTTTGACAGCTTTTCTTTAATCGCTTTCAACAGCTCAGTATTAGGGCTTAGAAGCTACACAATATGCATAGTGTGAGACCAATTGAAGGAGAGCAAAGTAAGAGAAAAATATATGTATATTTCACATCTACACTTAAAAACAGCACCTAGTGTTTAAATAACTTTCAATTTCTTATAATTTACAGATTTAATATTGGTTAAATTTTTCAAGCACTTGGTACAAAATTAGTATTGATATAGTTTAGATTTACTTATTACTTACAACAATATATTAATTATAAATAATATTAGAATTGCACTTTAGATAATATTTATTTAGCTTAATAGAGTAAATAAATTTTCTATAACACAAATTAATGAAAAATTTACTTGTTTCTTTACTACACATTTACAAGTTTTTTTTACAATTTTTACAATTTTTTTTTCATATTTTATCTCTTTCTTTTGGTCAATAGTTGTTTTAGGTAGGCGTTTTTTGAATTTGCATAAACAAAATAATAGATGCGTTTACCTAACATGTATTTATTTAGATACTTATAAGTAATGTTGCAAATATAAATCTCAGTTATAAATCTTTGTTTTATTATTACCCGTACAATTATGCAATTAATAAATGTTAAAAATAATATAAAACACACTACTGATGGCGCAACTTAAACATGCTTTACTCATAATTTGGATTATTTTGAATTCTCCACCCTTGCTCGATGCAATGTCTCGGAAGTGAGGCGGAAAGAGGAGAAAGGAGTGACTTGCCACTAGGGAAAAAAACTAAACTTTTAAACTTTTTTTATACGATCTTATAGTTTAACTTGTATACAACAACATATTTTATAACTATAAAGTAATCTTTCTTTAGTTTCTTAATAAATATATTTATTTTAAAACAAAGATTCTTTATTTAATAGCAATAATTGAAGCAAACTTTCTTTACAGTGACTCTCGAGCTAAATTGTAATCGGCCGATTTTATGGCAACACTGCAGCTTGTTACTCCATTTTGGTAAAGGTTTAAATAGTAATTTTAATTTATTAAAATATACATATTTATAAAATTTACATAATATTATTATTTTAAATTGATTCTTATAATGCAAATAGCTTGTTTAATTAAATCCGCGATACTTTTAAAAATAGCACTAGTCATACCAGTAATACTACTAACCATAGACTTGGTAGTAAATTTTTGATCCTAATAGCGATACAAAACAATATTAACATATAGACTAATATATGCCCAAAAGATTATAGGTTCATTTATGCCCCTAACAGAATATAAAAATACTAACACCTGTCCCACTATCAGTATTGCTAACAAAATTCTCAGTAGTACAACTGGTACCGCTATTGGGAATAGACGAAAAAAAACTCATAAACAAAATTTTATATAATATAAATATAATTATTTTCATACAATGTAATTAATACAATAGTAAAACAATATTCACGAGTCCATAGCTTCATTGCTTTGTTCTGCATTTGGTGCAACTCTTGAACCAAATCGATTCATTACTGAAAAAATATAAATTAAAATTTATCATATTTTTTTTATTTAGATTTTTGGAAAACTCAACGCCGTGCTATGTTTTGACACCAGCACTGAGGAATGAAAATACTTTGAATATTCCCCTTAGTGGGTACCGAACCCACATCCATAAGACGCTATCTTACTCCGCCACGCCACACATTTGCTCACTTTTTGTTTCCTAAGCTTTGTAAAACACACAATGAGCACGATGGTTGTTTGTTCAAATCTCATTCGAGTGTGTACAATTTATAAGTATCTTTAATCTTAAAAAAAACTTGAACCTATTGAACTTCTATACTAATTATTTGATTAATTAACAATACTTTAATAATATTTATAAATAAATCATATTTTGCATACTAAAATTATCCCTCCACATTTGACAACTGGGCCGTAGTTTAGGTTTAATTCTAAATGGGGCAGCGGTGGAAGTAAAACGAAATTGATTATTCATATTATCTAATGTGGGGCTTTATACTTAATGATCGCGACTCCAAATAAAACTTACATTAATATATTAATTTCCCATTCTAAATACACAAGAATTGGTTAAGCCGTTTCTGAGATTAGCGTGGTCAAACGCACAGACGAACAGTATTTATAGATAGGTAATAAATACTAACCCTCCTCGTTGCTGCTGAGGTCCACCATCTCGATGTAGGCCTGCTTGTTGTCTCCGCCCACCGCCACGGACAGCGGCGCGTCGGGGCAGGGCGCCGCGCACAGCGCCTGCCCCACGCGGCACGTGCGCTCGCTTATTTGCAGGGGAGTCACGCTGCCAAACAAAGTTTTACAAATACTAAAATATTATTCACACACTTCGCATATCAATAACATTCAGATTCGAACCGGAAGGTTTATAAATTTATTAAATGGTTATCAAGTTCCTAAATGTGTGACCTTTTCTAAGTTTAAAAATGTTTAACTATTTAATAAATAGCGTCCTCTCTTGCCAAACGATTGTTTATAGTATATATACAGAGATGCTACCAAAAAAAATTGTGAAACAAGCGTACAAGAATTTCGACCAAGCCGGTTTGTAGCGTATGCGCTTATCAGTCAGAACGCTTGGACGGTTTCCAAAAAACGCGGGTTCAAATTCAGCTGCGTACAATTTTTTTATATGTTGTATAAAAATATTATTTGGTTTTCGTCAACTACAATATCACGTGATTTTCACATAAAAAGGAAGTTCATTAATATAAAACAAAAATAAAAGGGTACAAACAATGGATACTTGTGGCACGCTTGTCCTTAGGTCCAGACGATCGACTTAAAAGATCCAGGTGATTTTACAAGACGAGCTACCAATTCTTTATACACTATCAAAAATTTAAAATGGTGCTAACTAAGCACTCACGCTTCGTGCCTCATAAGCAGATAGAACCAAGCTTCAAGACACCCCGTTCTCCACCTGAACGCCGAGCTTTGTCTTAAGTACCAGTGCGAAGAAATGAAAATAATTGAAACAATCATTCCTCCGAAGTGAAATGGAACCCGCAACCAGTCCAGTTTACAACCAGACGCTGTCCAACTGCGCCGCTATGGTGTTTTCACAAGATGAATATAACAAAATAAATAATATCATCTGTTAAATAACTATTCTAGCACTCACCCTGATATATCCCACGTTTTCAGTTTCTCGTCGGAGCTGACTGTGATCATTAAACCGGGAATATTTTCGCTTAGAATGAGACCTGAGGGTAAAATAGCATAAAATTATTTTACAACAAAAGAAACAAACTAATACATAGCGCAGCGAGACTCGAACCCGCGCCTCTTGGAAACCGTCCAAGCGCTCTGACCACCAAGCCATACGTTCTACATCCGATTACGTCGAAATTATTATACACTTGTTACAACTTATTTTCGTTGTCAGCACCTCTGTAGAGATTTTTACAAATTTCTGCTACCCAAAGATTATTTCTACGAACAATCGTTTGGTGAGGAGAAATACCATTTATTAAATATATATTACTTTTATACGTTTGTTAAAATGTTTTATATCCGTACTGTGTAAATAATAGTTCGTAAATATTACAATTAAATAATTTATTTCAATGAAACCAAAACCATGTTTTTTGCGTACACGAACGCAGCATGTTATTAAAACAAACTGGAAACTGGAAACAAACTATTATATCGATTTAATCCACAACAAAAGAAAAAATATTAATTAACAAACTAATACGAATGTTGTAACCAATTATTTTGTTCTATATATATATATTTATTAAATCATACAAGCTTAGATGGAACAAAGCGCGGCGTTGAGCTTCGCCACTCAACATGAAAGTGTCTCGACACCGTGTTATATAATTTACCAGTGACTTCTTTCTCGTGCGCGCTCACTGTCCACATCGGCTCGTCCCGCCTGCAGTCCACGTATGCTACTTTGCCCTCATTGTTGCTCATCTGTATGGAAATATATACATATAATAAAAATGTAAGTGATCGCTATCTGTCTGTATTATAATGGGCATGTATAAATGTAATAGAACCGTAAACAATGTTTTTTAGTTTTCCTTTCTGTTTGTCTGTTTGTTTGGGCACCCTAATCTCAGAAACGGCTTAACCGACTCCAGCGTCCCTTAACATTTAGTGTTTATTTCATTTCAATCGGTTCATAAACAAAAAAGTTACAGCTATTTAAATTATAAATATAAGCAACGTTTATGATTTAACTGAGCACTAAAAGGCGATGTCAGTATTGTTAGTTTAGTACCACCGCTGGTACAGAAAAATAGCGCTATTTCGATAATGTTTAAAATCTCATTTACCATAACTTCAATATTATTAACCCGTGAATGTCAGTCACGTCAGTCACACTCACCACGAAACAGAAGGGGTTGTTGCCGTCCCACTGCACCCGCTCGATCTCGGGGCCGAGCGCCCAGGCGCGGTGCGTCTCGGGCGCGCGGCAGTCCGAGACGCGCGCGCGCCCGTCGCAGGAGCCCGACAGCAGCGTCTGCGCCTCCAGGGGGTGGAACGAGAGCGACTGGACCTGTCGGGGGTTCAATTATTACATGTCACCTCGTTGTGAAAACAACGACCTGCTTCGACTATTGGCAGGACTCTTTCGGTCCTTTAAAAAAATTATACAATCACACACTTAGGAAATTGAAAAACAAATTCAGAAAATGTATAAAAATTTAAACGCAATGGGATTCGAACCCGCGTGTCATGGAAACCGTTTTTATTCGGTTTCTAAATTTGTTTTTTTTTTAAATTATACAAGGATTCTAGTACTTTTAGCAATTAATAAGATTTAAACTTCTGAACAGGGATCTTCGAGACCTCTGTGATCTTTGATATTATATAGTCTGTCATTATAAATAATAAGACCAAACAAACTCACCATCAAAATTATAATAACGAAATTACAAAAAGTAAAAGAGCAGAAATATTAAAAAAGTGAATATGTCAATAATATATAATAAAATAAATTATAATAACTTTATCCTCGAAGTAATCTAGCTTAGTGTGCGGCGAGCCCTGATCCAAGTCCCACAGTAACACCGTGTTATCAGCAGATCCACTGGCTAAGACATGACTAGGCAAAAAAAAATTCACTTATAATATAAGTTCACATATACAATTTGCAAAATCAATAAAAACATTTTTAGAGAGTATCTAACCAAGACCACGTTCCGTCCGAATTCGAGACATTGCGTGTTGAGCGACGGAATGAACCCTGGGTTTACTCGTCTTAACCAGAGCGGAGGAATGAAAATTATTATGATGTGATCATCCACAACCAATCGCGATGACAGTCAGGTGCTGTCCAACTGCGCCACAATGGCTTCCATCAACATAATTAAAATATTTTGAAAATGTTAAAATATTTAATAAATAGCATTCTCTCTTGCCAAACGATTGTTCGTAGAATACTCTTTGGGAATCAGAAATTTGTAAAAATCTCTACAGGGATGCTAACAACAAATAATAAGTTGTACTAAGCATATAAGAATTTCCACGTAGCCGGATGAAGAACGAATGGCTTAGCGGTCAGAGCGCTTGAACGGTTTTCAAGAGGCGCGGGATCAAATCCCGCTGTGTTAAAATTTTTATACGTTTTCTAAGTATATGTTTTTCATATTTGTATTATCTTACCTAAAGTTTCTATTCCAAGAGAGATCTAGCACAGCATCTTTGTGACCAACTCGTTTAGTTTTCTTGTTTTTGTTAGGCTTTTTACCTAATTTGAATGCCGGTTCGAGACAATTCTCAATATCCAAGTCCCATACTTGTATCACTGGATCCATTCCACCCAAAGCACACAGGTTACCTGCCAGAAAAATATTCATATATTGTGAATTGTTATTAGGATGGCATCGTGGTGCAGGGTCTTACTGCAAATATTGATTATGGATTTTAAAATATTTTCATTTTACTTCTCTGGTACAAGAAAAAGCGCGGCGTTACCACTCAATTCGGGCGGAAAATTAGGTACTATAAGATTGATTTGATTTCTCTTTAATAGTTAATTGTAAAATATAAACCTTTAGTTTCAGGAAAACCTTCATTATGACTCTTTAACACTCCCTAAGGGAACTTGATGACAAATTTTAGATTTGTGTCCCTCCGTCTGTCACTCAGTGACTCATATGTGTGATATCAGTGATAAAATAAATACTTCTATTCCTATTGACTAATAACACGATGTGTGTGTCACTTTATATGGATGTGTAAATATATCAAACATATGGTATAATATATATTTGATTTACTCAATATGTCTAATGCATTCTTATAAAAAATATTATCTTTCTGCATTACTTCAATAGTGAATGGTTGGCTGTAAATGAGTTTATAAACTCTAATTGTGTCAAACTTCATACTCCTCCATTATCTTTAAAAGCTTTTCCTTCACATATTAATATATATAGATATACATAGGTAACATTATAGCATTAGACTTAAAGGAAATATATTAACCTGGCTGTGGATCTGTCGGGTCGTGACTCAACCACTCTATACAAAGGGGAAACCACGGCAAGATAATGTCATGATGCACATAGAAAGATCCTTCTTCTTTATTAAAAACTGCAACAGAAATAAAAATATTATCAAACAAATACATTTTGTTTCAATAATAAACAAAGATAATATACTGAGGCCATTGTGGTGCTGTATGAGAGGGTCTGACCGTATATGAATTGTGGTTCCGATTCCCACTTAGAGAAATGTTTTACAATAAAGATAAGTTGTAATAAGTGTATAAGAATTTCAATGTAGAAGGATGTAGAACGCATGGCTTAGTGGTCAGAGTACTTGAACGGATTCCAAGAGGTGTGGGTTAAAACTTTTATATGTTTTCTAAAAATATATATTTAGATTAGTTCTTCTACTCCACATGCTATGAGTTAAACTCAGGTGGTAAGTGGAGAATGGAGTGTCTTGTCATTAGGTTCATTAGGAAAAGCTTGAGCTGAAAAATATACAAAGAATATTTGCATTCATTAATGTGCTACTTCTTTTACAACTAAGTGTGTACTTTTAAAAAAACACTAAAATGTGTTTAACCTTAACAATTGTATGCTAAATTAAATAAAATAGTTATTATTTCTTAACTAAATATGAAATAGAGTAATAACTAAAATTAGATATTAAATATAAGTTTTAAAATAATAGTAAATGTTCTGAATTGATGATAATGAATTCTGATAAATTAAGCTTTAAGGATTTTATATAAAACACGCTTACTATACACTTCTAAAACACTGGCATCTGTCTCAACATGTCCCACTAAGAGAAGATTATCATCTGGTTTAATTAATATCATCTTCTTTCATCACTGTCCGGTCCTTCAGTCTAAAAGTATTGAAATTAATTTTATAGGTTTGTTCATAATTTAGTTTTATATAAGGGAAGAAAGTGTTGAATTAGTCATAGCGACTCAATGAGTTGGCAGCTCAATCTTCACTTGGAGAAAGTATTTAAAAACATGTTATATATTGTTTACTACTTTTTTATTTCTTGGCACTGATATGACATACTACACTGTTGATTTCCATCACACAACATGCAATGTTTTGAAATGGCGGAGAGCAGAGACATTGTATCATAACACTAATTTCTCTCAGCCAATTTTAATATGATGAAAAAGTGTAAAACTCCTTTTTACTAAAACAACAAAGTTGATATTGATTTAACTTACTCTTATATGGACACCATCACTTAAATCTCCTAAGTTTGGCAATGTTGCTATTGTTCCTATGCCCACTGGATTTGCTGAAAATTTGCAGATGGACTATTTTCAAGAAATTATTATTGTTATTATTATATAAATAAATATATCAAACAAATACACAACTTCAAAACTTATATGAAGTCAAATTTGGTAAAATATAGATAAATCATCGTAAATAAAATTTCAAAATTTAAATTTATCATTACTTGAGTCTTCTTGATCATAATTTTCAAAATTGAATTCGTCATTTGGATCGGCTGGGGGGTCTCTAGCTTTTTCCACATTTTCATTTTCTTCATCACTCTGGTCATCACCATTTTCTGTTAATCTATAAAAATATATAGTGTGTTATATTTAATATATAATATAATCTTAACAAACTACAAAGTAGAAATCGAAAATTTCATAGTAAAAAATAAATACTCACCGTAGTTCATTGGCTGTCTGTTTAATTATCTTTTCTAATTCTTTTTCAGTTAACTCTATCTGTAAAATATTCCTAATATTGATTCTCTTTTATTGTTTATAACATGAAATGTTATTTTATTACACATTATAATGGCATAATTAAATAAAAGAATGCAATATCATATTAATTGACTAACCTTCTCTGGTACTGATTTAGCTACCCCACGCCTCACAAAATGCATACATGACACTAAGCTAACGGTTGGAGTCTGCTCTTCTTCCATTTTAAATGTGCTAAAAATAAGAATTTCTTAAATGTTATATTTTTACTTGTAGCTTTTTCAACAACTATTAAAGATGTTATTGTTGTTGAGTGAGGTTATGCTATATAGGTGCTCTATCACATTTTTTTGACATATAAAAGAGGCCAAAATTATTAACGTTCTGAAATTATAAAAGCGCTTCGAGTCTATAAAATATTTAAAAATATAGTTAAAATACACACATTTTAAATAGTAATTTTAAGCCTTAATTGTAAATAAAAAGGTAAAAGAAATACAATCAATATTCTTTTACTATATTCGAAATTCGTGATATCAATGAAAAACTAATAAATTAACAATGGATAATTTAAAAACTGTTGGTTTTTCCTGATCTTAATAATAATATATTGTCTATGCTTTCGGCAGATGGCGTATTATCGACACGGCTAATGACAAATGTCATATACGTACAAAATATAACTTTAACATTGGAATTCTGAATTCCGAAATTGAATTAAAATAATATGCCTCTTTGTGCTGTACCTGGGTGCAAAAATAACGGTGTACATTTATTTCCAAAAGATTCAATGTTAAGAAAGAAATGGGAAAAGGTTATAAGACGTAAAAAATTTAAAGCTACAAATTCGACGAGAATTTGCCGAGACCATTTTCTCAAAACTGATTATATGGGAGTCTCTGCTTATACAGGTAATTTTTTGAATGTCATGAAAAATAAAGCTTAACCTTATTCTTCTTTAAAATTAGTAACTAATAAAAAAAATACTTTTAGGTCGTCAACAAATTTGTAGACATTTAAAAAAAGGAGTTGTACCAAGCATTTTTCCTTGGACTAAATCAACAAAAACGCACACAAAGAAGAACGTTCAGAAAAATGAAAGTCTATTGCCTATTATAAAGAGGTAAGCAATATTGAATTACATTTTGAGTTGCAAAATATTTAAAACACTTAATAAAAATAATTTATAGTGTAAAAATTCTGTAAAATCAATTATTTTATCTTAAAAAAGAATGTAAGAATCAAATATTATTTAGCAATACTAACTTATTTCTTAAAATTACCACATTGAGAAGTTCAGAATAAAGCAATAACAGGATTTTTAAAAATTTTATCTTACTAGATTTTTTATTATTTTTTTGCTTTCCCCGTTATGTACTATATGAATATTAGGTGTATAATTAAAAATGGACTAAGTTATCTTTGGTATTTATTTTCGGCTCTAGTATTTATGGCAAAAGAATGATTTTACCATTGCCATAGCATACCATACCTCGTGTTAGTCTACTATCCATTTAGTTTTTTTTTGATGTCAGGTGCATGTCATAATTGTGTAGTTTAACAAATTTTTGAACTGTAAAAGATAAAAAATATATTTACATTGTAAACGACAAGCATAGACAAGACAAGATTCTTACGATAATGTTATTCCATACCATCCGTAGTGAAGTGACGATTCAATTTGGTAATAACAGGAAATATAACAATTGATAAGAAATATTGAAACACGCTTAAACAGACAAATATTTGTATTAAAACATTATAATTAGCATATCATTCGTTCAGAAGTATATCAAGGACTTACAAATAGTTGACAATTTATTGTTAAGTGACAGTTCAACTTGCAAATATAAATAAATAGTGATCGGAAGTGGTACTAACTGTGACTCCAAACATCTCCGCATGTTCGAAATTAAGGAACAAAAATGTAAGTTTTAATATGTAGTACGTGGATAACTTCAATGCTTAGTGATTATGTATAAAATATTTTAAATAAATTAAATCCTTATTACTTATTTGTCTATGCAGTGCGCGTCTGTCAAAATATGTCAATAATAAGCAACATGCATGTATTTATAATTATATAAGTTGTTTCGACAGTAGTCTTCAAGGAACGTATAAGATCAACTTATGAAAAAATATATATATGGAAAATATGTTTATAATGAATTTTTTTATTAAGCACTTATAAAACAGGTCAATGGCGGGAACTATCATATGTCATTTAACGTCACTTGATTAGTGATCTTATATAAATAATAAGGCAAATTTTGTAAGGTTTTAGATGATATATTATAAATATTTACTGTATTTTAAATCTCTTAAATAAATGAAGTCTAAAAAAACTGGAAATTATAAATATTGCTAAGTACTAATGTCTAGAATCAAGTATAAATTCGTCCAACAAAGAGTTTTGGTGCTTTACAATGTGCTTTAAAATAACAATTTTTGCCAAAATTGTTGCAAGATAGTGGGGTAAATGAGCTAATATATAGTAAACTGCGGTCTGATATAGGAAAATTCTGTTAGGAACACTATTGTTCCTTAATAACTATTTATTTGTAAGGAATATAAATAATGATCTATATATTGTACAAAATCTAAACAAGATGATGTCAGTGTTTGTTATTTTCTGTGGTGGGTGAAAATAGCGTATAAAAAAATGTTAAATGGTGTCATAAAATAAATTTATGACTAAGATATACAACTTTTGACAATTCATATAAAATAGTAACAGAGCACTGAGTTTATGTTAAATGATGACTAGGAGACTGAATGAAGCAGTTTTCTGTACAGTAATTTTAAATAATAAATTGTACATTATAAATGAAAACGATTAGAGATTGTAGTAGTTAATATGCTATGAAGTGATTTGATATTTGCCTAATATTTCTGATATATCAAACAATGCTCTCATTTTGTTTTTTTTTTGCTCTGAAATGTGTTTGTGAGAGTGAATTATTTTACATACTTCAAGAGTTTAGTAAATATTAATCATCTGGGTGTAATAATTTTATATATGTTTTTATATATGTATACATATTTAACATCTTCATAATTTTTAGGGAAAACATGACCGAAGCTGGTAGTTACACAGCCCCAGAAGAAGAAAATCCATCAATAGAATGCCGTACATGTTTGCAAATAATGA
This sequence comes from Podotricha telesiphe, assembly GCA_038994665.1. Lineage (NCBI taxonomy): Eukaryota > Metazoa > Arthropoda > Insecta > Lepidoptera > Nymphalidae > Podotricha > Podotricha telesiphe. The sequence continues at coordinate 411,563 of JAOYRR010000048.1, forward strand.
ATGTAGATTCCAGTTTCTTTAATATTTTTGATGGATGGATGCCACCTTGGGAAGGAATGGAAAACACTATGGCTGAAGATTTGGCTAAGCTTGCAAATATTCAGGTACTTGGTGACTTTTCATTTCATAGTTCTATAGAATTATCAACATCAGGTAAAAGGATGCACATGTTAAGTATTTCAGGTGCAATAGAGTGAGATAGTGTACATTTATAGGGTTTTCTATTACAGTCACAGCTCTATTCATTCATATGTTTGATAAAAATGCAGCAATTAAAGAAACTGTTAATATGGAATGGTAATTTCTATTGAATTATAGGGGATACATTCCTAGGTGAAGAGTTTTTGACCATATTGATTAATTATTATCTTCAGGCTTAGGTTTAAAAAAAAGTATTTGCTTGGCCGTTCTCAAAAAGTCCTTTAATTCGGACTGATGTTCAGCAGTGGCATTAGCAATTTGCCTTAAGACTTTGTTCTATAGAAACACAAATCACAAAGCTCATTTGCCATTCTTTATTCAAACTTTAGGCATATAAGGTCTATTTTACATTTTTTATTTTTTAATCTGTGAATAGGGAAAAATAAAGAAAATGCAAATAAGGAGCTTAGACTGTACTTGTAGTTCAATGTATGTAAAATCAAAATATAATATAATAAAGTAGTAATTCTAAATTGTTTAACAATATAATAATAAATAAATACCTAAATATACTTGCTCTTTACATATCTCTTGAAGTTTCAGTTTTATTGTTTGTGAATTATATAAAAGATCAGGTTCACACTTGCAAAGTTAAGTTGGTTGTGGGTTTGATTCCCATTGATTGGAATGATCATAATCTAATTATTTTCATTTGTTTGCTTTGTGTGAACAAGACATTGCTGTGATGAAATCTAACACTTGACACGGATAGTGGAGAACAGAGTGTTTTTCGACCCTAGATTCTCTCTGACTATCCTGCTATGTGTGAAAAAACGTGAAGCTATGCACTGTGTGAGTGCTCATTGCGTTCCATAGAGGAGTTCAGGTCTCATTATTTCCGACTTGCCACACAAAAGCAAGGTTTAAGGGTTTAGGTCTTTTTAGTAATTCATCAATGCTTGCCTCCACTATCCAATGTCCACTCTCTATCTAACCAGTTAGTATTCATTTTTTATTTTATGATTGTGTCAATTTTTATAGATATTCGAAAACGACAAACATTCTCACATGATGTGTGAAACATGCTGTCAAATATTGGTAACGGCATGTAACTTTGCTGCAACAGTAAGAAAAAATGATAAAATTCTCAAAGAGAGATATAGAGAGTTGACGGAATCAGATTATCCAGCCGGTGATAGGATCTGGCCGAAACCCATACAGGTGGATAAGTCGTTACCGTTTGAAAATCCCATAGATATAGAAATAAAACAAGAGGTGGTCTCCGATGAGGAATGTCTGACAAATGGTTTTTATGAACATTCTGCTGATGATATACCCAACATGGATATAGTTAAAGTAGAGCAGGAGGAGATTCAGCAGGCACGTATACATGTGCAGGTCATCGAGAATGGTAAGTTTTTTTTAGTTTACATAATTGCAAATACATTAATGGCTATTGTGGCTCAGTTTGCCATCTAATATGAGAAAGAAAAACTTTGTTTTTACAATAAAAATATGGAGTATGCTATTATTATTTTTTATAGGAATCCATCTGACATACATTAAAATAATAAAATAAATATTACCCACACTATAATACTTGTTTTATGTTTATATATAATGACATACACGTTGCTAAGGTAACGCGTTGTTCACACGTCACGGGACACCTAGTTTTTGTTTTGTTAATTAGCAGAGTTAATATGCTTTAAATGTCACTTGTATTGAGTTTAAGTTTTTAAATTTTTTGTGGTTGGAGGTATTAAAAAATAGATATTTCTTCTTCTAAATGTGATTTACTTAATATATTTACCGCTAGTAGTCGCCCGTAACTTTGCGTGGTAAATACCAAATTGCTTTCTGATTTGTATCATAGTTGTTTTAAAAAAAAAACTCTATATTGAATTGTAAAATACTATTCCTATTCCCTTCTATAAGCGTATTGAGAAGCCCTCTCTTCATACTCAACATGCCAAAGTTTGCTTTCTATTTACAGTAGTTTTGGTTCTGCATTGTCTGTCAGTTACTCAGAAATAGAAATGTTTCAGTAATAGAATATGTTATATATTATTGGAAAAACCTTTTTAGATAACGTATAAAAATATGAACACAGCGGGATTCGAATCCCCGAACGTAGAACGTACAGCTTAGCGGTCAGAGCTCTTGGATAGTTTCTAAGAAGCGCGGGTTAGCATCCCATTTCCATCAAATTTTTGTACGTTTTCTAAAAAGTTTTTTAATTTCTGAGATGTGTGTAAACAGTTTAAAAATGTTAAAATATTCCTGGGAAAAGTAAAAAAAAATAGCCGTGGTAACGTCATAGGCAGACAGACAGAGTTATTTTCACATTTATAACATTAGTATGGATATTTTGATAGGTTAGATGCAAAAATTTATGCATTGCATGCATTTAGTGAAACAAGTATTTAGTATTTTTTTTTCATTTTTAGGTCATGAAATACACACAGATGAAAATAAAATGGATGATTGTGAGACACATTTAACTAACGGCAACAACAGTGATAATGGAGTTGGCGTGAGTATTTCTTCATAGAAGTTTATTATTGACTAGCGACCCGCTCGCGGCTTCGCCTGCGTAAACTACATGACTAAACTATTTCATATTTTTGTCCACCCGCGTTCTAAATCACAATCTTTGGTTAAATTTATAATTTAAATGGATGTAATGTTATGGACCGATTGAAATGAAATAAACATTAAATCTTAAGGGAAGTTTACCAAAATACAACAGTTACAACTGCATTTAAATCGTGTAATCCATTTCGGAGATTAGCATACACAAACAGATAAACAGACAAACAGGAAAGAAAATTAAAAATCATTGTTTTTGGTTTCATTACATTGATAAATACCCCCAATAATACTCTTTTTCATATATCTTCCATGTACAGTTACATTTTTATTATATGTTAATAGATTTTTATTTGGGGCCATCGTGGCGTAGTAGGACAGCGTAGGTTCGATTTCTACTCAGAAGTGAAAAGATTATATTCAAATTGATTTCATTTTTGTACCAAATACATTTTTTTTGTGAGAGTCAGAAAATGAAAATAATTTAAATATTAATCATTCTCCCGAGTGTAAATCGTACCCAAAACCATTTTTTTAAAAAAGAATACACTTTTAATACTTTTAAAGTGTCGCGCGCGCGCTTCTTGGAAATCGTTTCAAGGTTCAAATATACTGTTATATTATAAAAAAAATTCCAGCACACGGAAGCCATAGTAAAAGAGGAACCTGTCAGCGATGAGGAAGATGTGGATATACAAGGTATATCAGATCTCTCTCTTGAATGCATCCTGTGCACCAAAATGTTTAATAGTGTTAGTGGACTTAAGGTAATTATAATTTAAATTATTTTTTAGCAATAAATTTTACTTTAAAAAGCTTATTATTCAAATCAAAAATATTTTGACGGTAATGATGTATGGAATTTAATTCATTTTAATTGAGATGAAATTAATATGCATAATGGCAACTATATAGTATTATAAATTTAAATCATTTTGTAAATTTTTTAAAGCCTTGGAGTCTCTTGTCACCTCTTTCCTGCAACACTTCTGCTATCTGAGCCTGTCATGATTTAAGTTTGAAATTTGAAAGAAATGAATGTAATTTAGATTGATTTTCTTTGGTCTTAAGTAAGAACCAAATCCACAATCTCTCCTTAAAAATACAATGAACATTAAAGATGAGAACTAGACAAGTATATATTATTAAATTGAATAGAAACATAATATTTCATTATACTTAGATTTATAAGTGTAAATAAAATATTCAATATGCTTTTTAATAAAAAACATCATATTGTATAATAATATGTTTATTTTCATTGTACAATTTGAAATAGCCTACATAATAATATTAAATAATTCTAATTAATATTGTTCCTAATAAAAAAACACCATGTATTTTATTTTACTATTGAAAACACTAAATATAAATATCGTTTTTTTTTAATTCCAGGCCCACGTTATCGCGCATCATTCCTATAAGTCGGTAAAGAGAAAGTCTAGTACTAGTTTATCGCCTGAAAGGAAAAAACGTAAATATACCTGTGCTATATGTAGACGAAGTAAGTGGTGTAATGCATGGTTTTATGTAAGAGAAATATATAGAAACGCCATCGTGGTTCAGTTGGACGATGTACAGACTCAGCGTCAGACTGTACGGTGTGTTTGTGGGTTTGATTCCCGCTAGGTGGATGTTAATATTTAAATATTTATAAAATATATAAAAATTTGATTGTAACAGGATTCGAAGTCGCGACTATTTTACCAACAGATGACCGTCCAAATACTCTGGTAAACTGAGCTATACGTTTATCGAGCAATGTCTAAACTATTACACTCTTATTACAATTTGTATGTTAGGATCTCTGTAGAGAGATTGTTATATAAGTTACCTTTACATTATTTCTAAAAACAATGAAAAGAGAATTCTGTTTATTGAATATTTGTAGTTTTTAGTGTGTGAATAATACTTTTAAAATATTGAAATAATAATAATTATAATTTTTTGTATTTTTATATCTGGTGAGAGATAATGCAGTATTGTATTTTGTCATAAACTTGACATTGTAGACATATATAACAAGATTTTTGTATATCCATAAAAAAATAATTATTTTGTCCTGTCTTTTAAGTTTTAATTGCCTAAAATTTATATAGGAATTTCTTAAAATGAAATTAATTTGAAATATTCTTTTAATTATTTGACTATATAATATTATAAGGGGTGGTTGTCGAGTTCCTCCACTTAATGCACGCAATATCTCTGAATCGGTGTACATTGGAGGATGGAGTGTCTTGACACTAGGTTCTCTCTGACTACCCTCCTATGGGGAAAAAAGTTTGAAGTGATATATTTGTATATTTATAGGTTTTACAACTTCAACTGATTTAATGGTACACGAAACTTGTCACAACAAAAGTGTTTGTTACGGATGCAATGAGAGCTTTGACACTTTTGCACAATTGACAAAACACAGACGGTCATGCAAAGCTATATCTAGTAAAGAACTCACTAGGCCTAGGACTTTGGATGACGTTTTAAGGTTAGTAGTATATGTTATAGAAGCCATTGTGGCTAAGAAATATAAGCAAGCTTTTTTGTGGGTATATGTCATTTTATATCAGGGGCTAGCAACCATTTTTAGCAAATCCGATTTATCTAAATTTTGATTTTTTTCGGCCAACCAAAGTCTGGCTTCTTAATATATAGTATTTTAAACTATATTCATATTGTAAACATAGAAGGAATGAGTCGCATTAATTTGATAGACGTTAATATATTATTAACAGGAGAATATCTGTAATGTAATTAAATCATTACGACCGTGGGTTGCTCAACCCTGCTCTCAATGCTTGTACTAAGATAAAACAAAAGATTTTTAAGCATAACTTAAGGTTTATCAATTAAAACCGTTTTTCCTTTGTTAATTTTTCGCACTAAATCAATACATTGCGTGTGGAGAACTCAACGCCGCGCTTTGTCTTATGCACTACAGCCGAAAAATGAAAATATTTTAAATATAATAATTGAAGAACATTTTTAGATAACGTATAATCCGTCCAAGAGGCGCGGTTTCGAATTCCTCTGCGTTCAAATTTTGAGTAAAGTTAAGTGTGTCAATAACAGTTTAAAATGTTAAGAATAAATATAATCATTCCTCCGAGTCGGGATTAAATCCACAATCAATGGTATTAACAGTCAAATGCTGTCTGCCACGATAGCCTAACTTATGTGTGAGGCCAAACAAAATGGTGGTGTAAATATTTCTGAACAACCCACCCAATATACCCATATCAAATGAAAGGGCTTAACTTGTAGAATACAATACATTATGATAAATATCAAATCCAAAATGGCCGCCAACACAAAGTAATAGCTTGTTTTAAAAAAAAAAAATAATTAAAACTAATTTGTTTTTTACAGGCCTCAATCAAAAGAGCCCCCACCAGAACTAAAATGTATGCAATGTGAAGAAAAGTTCACAGATACATACTATTTGACTATACATCAAGAAATACACCATAATGCCGATGTGATTGAACACAAAAACCCATACATGATGTCTCTGAAACTTTGTCCTGGAAAGAATTCATAGGAAAGGATGTGTATTTATAGTATAAATTTATTGTTTGTATTTATTATTATATTTTTATTGTATATAAATTTGACTGTAGTAGACTTGAAAAACATTTTTAGAAAACACATAAAATTTTGAACGGTTACCGAGAGGCGCGGGTTCGAGTTCCATCCAGAGATTTTTTTTTATGTATGTTTACTTTATAAAATGCATTCTCACTTGCCATACGATTGTTTTAAGAAATAATGTTTGAGTAGCAGAAATTTGTAAAAATCTCTCTGCAGAGATGCTAATAACAAAAATAAGTTTTAATAAGCGTATAAGTATAGCTTAGTGGTCAAATTCAAATTTTTCTGAAGGCGTTAAAATGGTTTTTTCATATTGAGAGAATCTGATCGTGTGCATAGATGAAGGAGATATTGAAAAACATTTTTAGAAAACGGATATAAATTTAAACGCAGGGACATTCGAATCCGCGCCTATTGGAAACCGTCCTAGTGCATTTAAATTTTTATATATTTACTAAAAATGTTTATCATTTTCTCAAGTGTGTGAATAACACTTTAAAACATTAATAATATGAAGGCGATTTGACGCATTCTTGGATTTCCGCAGTTCTATGCATAAGTGATGATTTTAAATTACCTAGTGTAAACACATTCCTTTCTTCTACTCTGCACGCGAATCTAAGACACTGCGTGTTGAGTGGCGGTACTCAACACCGCGCCTTGTTCGTCGCGCCTAAGGTTCTAGCGCGGAGATATGAAAATCATTTAAATTTAATAATTTCTCTTAGTGGGGATCGAACCCTCAACCAATCGCGTTTGCACGACGCTGTACCACTGTGCCACGGTGAGCTTAATTGTGTAAAATAAATTATAATCAAGAGGCCCCCATGGAGCAGTGGGACAGCTTGTGTCTGTAATCACGATTGGTTGTGGGTTCGATTCCCACTCGGGGACGATTGACCATACTTTAATTATTTTCTTTACTACTCCCCTGGTTAACAAGATGAAGCGCGGCTTGGAGTTCCGCCACTCAAATTCTCTTGATACTAGGTTCTCTCTGACTATGTTATGCTATAATAAATATATATTTAGGTTTTTCTTGTAATAATATATTAGCTATATATAATTATATTCTAATTTCGCTTACATTATAACAATATTTAACAGTTTTGAGTCGTGTAACATACTTTTTAAAATGTTGTAGTAAAACTTTTATCTATACATATCTCCGATTTATAATCTAGCCATTTAAGTTTTCGACTTAAGTTATTTGCGTGTATTGTATTATATTTTAAATGGATGTTGGTTGAATATGGATGTTTATATTTTTATATGAAATATTTTATTGACAGTGAATGATGTTCTATCTGTGGAACGGCCATTTTAAGAAAGAACAACATTCATTCTTTTATATTTGTTTTATAATTATGTAATGAAGTAGATATGAATACAGCGTAGCATACAGAGTGACAGCGTCTGACTGCATACGCGATGATTGTGGGTTCGATTCCCACTCAGTGTAATGTGTATATTTAATTTATTTTCTTTTCTCCGCTCTGGTGGGCTAGACAAAGCGCGGTGTTGTGCTCCGCCATTCATCACACAATGTGTCTGATTCGTTAGTGAAATTAAAAAGTAGTGATGGAAACAATTGTTTTGAAATAATATTAGTATTAGCAGTATGGAGTGTTTCACCAATGAACTCTCCGTTTTCTGAATTGAAGGCGTTAATACTCTCCATTGTCTATAAATAATATATATATTTGAAATAAAAATCTATGTGTCTATTATTATTTGTATGGAAGAAGTAGATTATAACGTCATAGTTAATTTATAATTTTAAATAATAAATTTGCGTTTTTTATAACAATCTTTTGCATTCGAATTGTTTAAGAATATATTAGATCTTTTATTATTGAAAGTATTAGTTACGATTCTCTATAGATATATATATACATATATTTTAATTACTTAAGTAACTTGTTTGGTTAAGAATTTGACATAGAGTGTTTACTTTTCTGTATAAGAATTTAGAATTTACCGTAATTTGGGATTTGGGGGGTGGGGGGATTACAGAGACCATCGTGGCGCAGTGGGGCGGTGTTTGACTGTGAACGCAATTGGTTGTTGGTTCAATTACCTGCTTAGGCATTATTACGAATTATGGAAATTACGGGGCGTATGATTATATTTTATTATTTTCATTTCTTCGCTCTGGTACAAGAGAAATTGCGGCGTTGAGCTCCACCACTCAACTCATAACGTCTCGATTTCTGGCAGATAGCGGAGAACGGAGTGTCTTGACACTAGGTTCTCTCAGACTACAAAATAATAAAGATGCTTTTATTGTATGCGACAAATGTGGGTACAATTTAAAAACGATATGGTATCGTATTATATTTTAAATATTTTAGCCAAATTAACAATAATGTAATGAAAAAAAATTGGTTGCAAAGTATTTCTCACAAAATCTCTTAATAAATGAAAGCATATTTAGAAAACGTATGTACTTTCACTCTTGACGCAGCTGGATGGTAGAACGCATGGCTTAGCGGTCAGAGCGCTTGGACGGTTTCCAAGAGGCGCAGGTTCGAATTCCACTGCGCTAAAATTTTTATACGTTTTCTAAATATGCTTTTCAATGCCCTAAGTGTGTGATTAACACCTTAAAAATGTAAAAATCTCTTAAGCCATTTCTTTATAAAACTACCACCATATCGAAACAGTAACGGTAATGTTGTAGTGTTGTATCAATGGAAGAAATCTATGTAATTATGTATGCAGGTGATGTGAAATTGAGTTTTAACATTTTGTGTTAAAATTAAGTCTTCTTAAATTATAAAAGTTAAGCTGTTAAATATTGGTATAATAAGATCGGTATAAGTTTAGTTGTGTATTTTTAGTATTTTATTACAAAAATTTGAATATAAGAAACTAAATATGATAATTTCATAAAATAGTAAAGTTTTGTGGGTTTTAATTTGTTTTAGCTTTCTTTAATCTAGTGTCAAGACACTTCGTTCGCCACTTTCCGCCCGCATTTGAGACATTGCGTTTTAAGTGGTGAATCTCAACGCGGGGCCTTTGTCTTAGGTCCCAGAGTTTAAAAATAAATAATTACCCCAAGTAGGAATCGAACTCACAAACAATCACGTTTTCAGTCAGACTCTGTCACACTGCGTCTCGATGGCCTCCATGGGGTTTTAATTGAAGTTAATTAATATATATGCGCTTAAAATTTTCATTTATGTATGCATAGAACTGCGAAAATATTATAATGTGACCTTTATTTTATTTTTTTCCCTATATACCGTTAACAGTAGATCTAAAATGCATAATCTGTGGCGCTTTAGTTTTAAAATATCTAGAATCTGTGGTATTTTGAATGTTTAATGACATGTCATTTGTAAATCCATTTTATTCTTCCAATGTGTATGTTCGGCGTAATGTTAAATTTTTTTTGGGAATACAATTGTTTTTTGTAACTGCTTTTTTGGTTCTTATTTATCAGCTTCACCCGTTTCCCAGCATAGCAGGGTAGTCAGAACGAATAACATACTTTTTGAAAACGTATAAAAATTTTAACGCAGCGGATTTCAAACCCGCGCCTCTTGGAAACCGTCCAAGCGCTCTGACCGCCAAGCTATGTTCTACATCCAGCTGTGTCGAATTCTTATACGATTATTACAACTTATATTTGTTGTTAGCATCTCTGTAGAGATAAATATACTTTCCTCAATATTTAATTGTAAAAATTACAGATTAAAATATAAATAAAACATCAATTTTGAACGAATAAATAGACTTTAATAACCATATTTACAAACGTGTGCTAAGAAAGGCACTACAATAACACATCAGTGTTGTAAGCTTTATTGTGTGTATACTAATATGCATAATTATATAGTCTAATAATGAGAAGGTGTGCCGACGCAAATTCTTAAAAAAAAAATAATTATCTTTATTTAATAAATAAGTTTAAATTAATTTTGCGAAAGAAATAATGTTTAAAATGTACAGAAAACCTTTAAGTAGTTGTAATATTAAGTACGATAAAGGTACAAATGTAGTCAAAGGGAAGTAAATCGATAAACATATATATTTATTTTCGTAAATTAAAGAAATATAGCATAAGTAAAGATATCTTTTGGTTAAAATAAAGAAGTCAGGCCATTTTCATTGAAATCAAATTTAAAATACACTGAAAACTTGATTTAACAAATGTCATATAATACATGGTCAAGTAAATATCATAATTTTTATATTTAAATAATAATAATATCACAAATGACGAAATGATTTCCAAAAACAACATATCACTTGCATAATACACGAAAATCTATTTAAAATCTAAGTAATACAAGTGCTAAAAGCATTATATAATAACAGTGTTTCCATACTCAGAAAAGAAATACTATAATAATTTTGAATTTATAATTTGTAGTGCTAGCTAGCTAACTTAATTCCTGTTTAATTCATTCAAAATACGCAAAATATAAAGGAATAAGTTCAAAATATCCATATACAAATTAATTGTAGCTAGAATATATTCTTCTGGGGAGAGTGTGGTCATCATTTGCTGTGTGTCGAAAATTAAGAAAAGCTGAAGAAAATGAGCTCGAATGACAAAGCTATTTTTCAAATGCAGAGCTTTGTACGAAAATTTGTATAATACCACCAACTATAAGGACACTGAGACCGGCGATAAGTTCAATTGTAAAATAAAACATATAATTTAGGTAAAGAGGTTACTATATAAACTAAAACTGTTTTATTATTTCTCAATATATATCAATTAGGAACAAACACACACATGTATGCATACACATGCATACACACACACACTCACGGACGGACGCACGCACTCACGCACGCAATGCCTGTTCGTAGCCAATTAAGAAACACTATTCTCCCAAAGTTTCGGTCCGAAATTCCGACATTGCGTGTCGAGTGGCGGAGATCAACGCCGCGCTTTGTCTTAGGTATCAGAGTGGAGAATTGGAAATAAATTAAATAAGAGTAATACAAGTACAGAAGGGAGGAAGCGTCATGACACTAGGGTCTCTATGGCTACCGTGTTATAGGGAAAAAAAAAGAAGAAACCTCAAAAATTGCTTTTTTTAGTTATATGAATAGTGCAATATAAGAAAATTTTACACAGATACAACAATGAAAAGACTTGACATATCCACAATTCTAAGTTAAGAGCTAATTATATAAATGAAAAAAATGCACCATAATAATAATAATTTAAATATTTCATAACAAATAAAACAACAAACACTTCATAATTTGAAACTTCTAAATATCTGTTTTAGATGATTGCCTGTGATACATTATAAGAACCAAAGAGTTTATATATGTCTAGCATTCTATCATAAAATATATAAAAATAACTTACCCATATCCAATAAAGGAGAAATCACGTTTTGTATTAAGAGTGTACAGTGTGAGTGACAGTACAACTGCAAAAGTCAGGGCCAGTGCTTGCAGTACTACAAGTTTGTCACAATAGGACACTACCACACCTACAGTGAAAGCTTGAACAGCTGTCTGTTAATAGAAATGGATAAAAATCCATCAAAAACAGTATTAAGATCACTTGTTAAAAGACCAAAGTGGCGATGGTGGAACAATATATGACTGAATACATGATTGTGAGACGAACCTTTTGGGAACTTATTATTTTCATTTCCTTGGTTTGGTAAGAGATGAGTTGTGTTCAACAACGACTCTAAGCAAAAGTAAAGAATAGAGTGTATTATTTCTCTGCCTACACCATTAAATACAAGAGGCTTCTCTCTTCAGGAATAATTGTAAATATATTTTTTTAGACAATATATGTGAAGCCTTGACCAAAGCAGGATTCGAACCATTTAAACATTCTTAATTCAGCCATGTAGGATTTCTTATACGTCTGCTGCAACTTATTTTTGTTTTCAATGTGTCTGTACAGATTTTTACAAATTTCTGATACCCAAAGATTATTTCTAAGAAAGACAGTTTAGCAAAATGGAATACTATGTATTTTTTATGTTTTACATTTTTAATGTATTATTATTATACTTAGGATATGAAAACTATTCTAAAAAACTATTAGAAAATGTATCAGCAAAACAAAAATAAGTTGTTATAAATGTATAAAAATTTCTACATAGCCCGATAGAGCTCCTTGCTTACTGGTCAGAGCATTAGATGGTTTCCAATAAGCGTGGGTTTGAGTCCCGCTACAATCTAATTATTAAACATTTTCTATAAATATTTTTCATATGCCAATAAGTGTGTCAATAAAATTTTACAAATGTTAAAAATATTGTACATATGACAAGAAAATGTTTTGGAAACACAACAACAAGGCTTCTATAAAATCAAGAGTCATAAAAAGGTAGATTTCCCTCAATAACCACTAACTAAATATTTTCCCAAGACTTGTGCAGTATGAATCATGTTTTACTTACAAAGGCAGCCAGAAGATACAAGTTGGTTGGATAATCCCTCCTCTTAATGATCAAAGAGAAGAGAGTGACCATGCTCACTATAAATGCTATGAAAACCATCCAGTCACTGAAACATATTCAGAAATGTAGACAAGTTATATCAAAAATTGTATTCATGGTGGCACAGTCCAACAGCATCTGATTGTAAACGTGATGCTTGTACAATTCCACTTGGGAAATGATTATACATATTTAAAATATTTTTATTTCTGACAGCTAAAACACGGCGACGTATTACGCCACTCGACACATAATGTCTCGAATTCTGGTAGAAAGCAGAGAACTGAGTGTATTTACTTAGAGAAGAAACTCCTTAGCATTCCATGGATTTACTGTGAGGATGCCCATCGCGTTGCAAAGGGAAGGCATGATACAGTGCCTGGGATTTGTGACTCAAGTGTAGGCTTATGAGGTTCCTTTAAAGTGCCGATTAACACTTGTCCCCAATGTCTAAGTTTCACTCTCTATTTAACCAAATTTGACAATGCCGCCTTTGAAATAAGACCTCTAGGTCTTAGGAAATTAACTGTTGATAGTTCTAGACAGGCCAAGATCTTATAGTAGATTATTTTCTTTTAAATTTCTATTGGGTTTCGCTGTTATGCCTCTTGTGCCTCTACATTCTACTGACAAATGTTTAGCTGTCCCTTTTGCCTCCCTACAGATATAGCGAGACTTTTCAGTAACTTTACACCATCTTAGCAAATTATATTGATGTGGGAGTCATTTGGATTGCCTTAAGGCCGAATTTTAATAGTCATGAGCCGATTAAAGTTAATAGGATACAGAAGTTAATCCTATAGTTAACCACTCTCATTGTGTGCACTTTATTTTCTTCACATCTTGCCAAATAATATTTTTTTAAATGTCTGTCTTTGACTTTCATGGGTGGAATTTAACAATATGCTTTGTTTTACCAGAGATGACAAATTAAAATAATTTAAGCATAAATATTACCCTGATTGGGAATTGAACCCATAACCAATCATGGTTACAATCAAATTTGCTATCCCACCACAATGTCATCATAGCAATAGTCAAAAACAATGTATCCAACATAATTGCTTAATAATAAATTAAGCAACAATGTACTATTACAAATTACATTTATATATCTCACTTCATTATTATACAATGTATTTTATTGCATCATAATTCTGCTTTTTAAAAGTATTTTCCAGTTTTATATGGATAAGACTATTAATGCATGTTGATCAGCAGAACCTAACATTTAAATTCTCATATCAGTAAAGGAGAATGCAAATAATTTAAATATAATTGGATCAATCCTTCAACCAATAAGTTTATAGTAAAACTCTACTGCACTGAGTCAGAAGATATCAAATTATAACAAAAAATATATATAAAAACAAGTAGTCAATAAGTTTTTCCTTACTTTTGATGTATGAACCCTTGAACAGGCTTCACAAGCATAAATACACTAGCTATTGCAACAGTAGCCAAGAGTTGCACACTCAGCAAACCATACACTTTCCTGATGAAAGCCAAGCGTATCTCTTTATCTGCATTCATTACATTGTTCCTGTATGCAAAATCTTCCTAAAAATAAAAACCATAATTTTGTTTTTAATCTGTTTTATTTCTGTACATTACTATATATTTTTTTATTGTGTATCTTTATGAATGTTACATATTTTAAAACAGTGTACAAAAATAGATTTAAGGTATCATTTAAAATAGAAAGGCTCCACATGTTTCTTTAAATATTGGCTCATGAAGATAAATATGATAATATCTTATCATTTGCATAGACAAAAAGTGTGGATTACTGATAAGATTGATTTTGAACGTAAATTTATATGCGAACCAATCTATAGTACTTAATATGTACATATTTTTTATATTCAAATTAGTTTTATTGATAAATACCGTATATAAGTTGTCGTGATGGTTATATTTATTTAGAGATAAAACAAAAACCTAGCTTAAATAAAATGAAGGCCATGATAAATTACACCATATACATACAAAGTATTGAAAAACAGTAAATTACCTCCATATTACTCTCTTTTCCTCCCAACTCGCAGTCCTCCTGAGCATACATTAGAGGTATACTAGCCATTTTGATCTGAATTAAATAAATTTACAAGTAATTAAGTTTAATTGTTACTTTAATACCACAAAAACTATATAGTATGTTTAAACAATCTACTAAACAAAAATTAATAGTGAAAGTGACGTACACAATTGCCTTGACAGAATATCGAATTTGACATAAGCCAGTGCTGCCAGTGGTACATATTCAAATATAACACGAGACAGCTGAAAATGTTACATTTTGTTACTTTTTCACATGAACAATTGTTAAAATCCTTTGAAAATATTTGGCTTTCGTTGTTTTACAACTTCCCCTTTAAAAATATTTTGGCTTTTGGTTTTTTTTACAATACAACCAATATGTAGGCTTTCGGTTTTTTGCAACACTTACATATATAAAATGTGAAGATCAAAAGTAACATTTTAAGTCTTGTAACATAAAAATATCATAATCATCATTCTGGCAACGCAGCATAAGACGTTTAATATATTATAGCTTATATGTTGAAAATACAGATAATTAAGCTATATTAAGTAAAATTATAGAATGGGACGTTCTCAAGCAAGCGGCATTGTAACATGCCGGGTGGTTTTTTATTACATATGTCTGTGATATTAAACGCAATTTATTAAATATTGCACATACATTAAAGAGTTTTTGTACACAGATGTCGGTTAGAATTAGATAAAAAGAATAGATATATATACAGCAAAATGAAATTGTAATAGCGATTTTTCAAGGACTTTCCATGTCATGTCTAATTTTGTCTCGCGTGACTTTGTCTGTAACTTGTCATTGGACAATTTTACACATAACATTCGACTACGTACATATACGAGGCCTCCCCTTTGAGTAAAATGTCCAGACAGCAATTGGCAAACTATCAAGCAGAAAAGAGAGTGTCTTAAACAGTGTAATTTTTTTACTATTTGTATTCAAAAAAGACAATCGGATTTTGTAAATAGTATGTTATCTAAAACTTTATTTTACTTTTGTAGCTTAATGGGTTTATGTTTGATATTGATAAAATAATATAATATTGTGATTACTTTAATATTAACAAATGTAAAACATAGTCGTCTTGCTGTCATTACATGAAAACATTCGATTTGTCTTTAAACGTTCACTCTTTATTTTGTGTTGTTTTGTCAATAGGTTAATGAGATTTTGAGTGTTTATTTGCATTGCAATTTATTTTACTAAGTAAAAATCAGTCTACAAATTGTTAAAGTCAACAAATGCTAATTAAGTATGGCATTTATATATCATAAATTAATTAGTTATATTTTTTTATTGACTTCATTTTAATAGTTCCGACGTCTTCTTCTACCTGGCATTAATCCCAGCCTAGCCAGTGTCTGCCTTCCGACTTAACCTCCTCTACTTTGCACGATCTGCAACATCCTCAGTGCTTAGTAATTGACTCTCATGTCCTGACACATCCATCCATCACATCCATCCATCCATCGCTTCCTTGGGCATCCGGAAGGTCTAACTCCATGAACAGATATATCAAGGCATGTCCTTCCGAAATAGTTCCTAGGTTGGTGCGCAACACGCACACATCCACTTGCAACTTTATTTTCGTGACGTAAAGCTCTTGAGTGTTTCTAGACAGTGCTGGTCAACATTCGCTGCCGTATAAGACACTCGGTCAGATTATGCTCTTGTATATTACTTCCTTGAGCATGGACGGTATTCTGCAGACCGCACCTGTGACCTTACGCCATTTCGCCCAAGCAGCGCATATCCGGGCTTAGACATTGTGATCGATACTTCTGGACTCATACAAAATGGATCCAAGGTTGCAGGGGCAGACTTGACCACAGGAGAGACCGGAGAAAGAAGAGCGCTGCCCTGACCTTTAGCTGGCGGTCAAGAATAACCTCCAAGTAGGTAGCTTTGTACGCTCATTTAATTGGGATTCCCTGCATGGCCAGTGGCGCAAGAGTCTTCCTGCGACCCAAACGTCACGGCTTGTGTTTTGGCTAAGTTGAGGGTTAGCCTCTACTTCGCCTAGTTTAAGATTGCCGTTCTCAAGCGTACCCTTCGCAAGAAACCTGAGTCTAACAGAAAAAAAATGGTTACCTTAATCAAAGTTTTGTAATCATGAGAAATATACTACTAATATATAAATAATAATACTAATATAAATAACATAAATGTGATTATTTCATTAAGACTAATATGAATAAGAGAATCTTTAAAAGATGATGTCTTTTATAAGACATTACAAGCGAATGTATTATAAAAAATATTCCTATTTTGTTTGCTCTCCAAAAAGGAACTAATATTGATTGTTAACTGAAAAATATTAATTTACTATTAAATAAATATTTTGTTTGGTTTTATAGTCTGTTTTCCGTTAACCTGTACAATTCTCTTTTACATAATTGTAAATGTATATAGTTTTTTAAAAGGCTTATTTTCTACTATTTACTGACTTGCATGACTACATAAATATAATTATATTTTTTGTTTTTTTATGTTAAACATATTTTTAGAAAAAGCATAAAAATTTGAACGCAGCGGAATTTAAACCTGCGCCTCTCTACATTTTTACTTAAGTAAATAACGTAGAGGCTACTATTGAATCAGGGCACGCTGTCAATAAAACTTACTTTTCGCGGCAACGCCCTACGGCCTAGGTCATGGCCTCGGATATGAGGTTGAAGGAAAATAAATAGATTCACATGAACCACTACTAGACACTATTTGTCATGTATGTATTCTTTGTGGAAACCTATATATTGTGTAATCAAAAATATGAAGGAAAAATGAGTTTTCCTTTAAAGGCATAAATAATATGTACATGAATATACTATAAAATCTGAAGAATATCTACCGTCGAACATTTATTTTTTTATTACATAAAATGATAGGAAAATTCAACATGGGTGATGGGATTTTTACTTCAACAGGAAAATATATGAAATTAGACTCTTTTTTTTTTCACTTGTATGAAATTTGAAAAATATTTTTACATCTTATTACTTAACATTGAAATATTAAAGTAAAAACGCAATGCATATCCTATGTACTCGTATTTTAGATCGCTCTTCGTTTGCGAGGGCTATAAGGGTAGTCTCGTTGTTTTCTATTCTCGAAAGGTGATATATTTATAAAATTATTTTTTATGAAAATAAAAAGACTATTTCTAAAAAACAATTCTTTTATTTAATATTCGGGCAGTTCTTGGCAACATTCGAACTACTTTATCAATTTAAAAATCGATTAAATACAATTAAATGCATTTTCCGTTTATATTATTATATTTCACAAATATATTTAAAAAGACGCCCCAAAATCGATTAATGCCGAACATAATTTTTATGAGCTATAAAAGTTTACTGTCATCGGGAGTGGAAAGGTCGGAGGTAATTACATTTTTTATAGTGACTTCTAGTGCATTAGCGGTTAGGGGTTGTCAAGGAAAATAAAATATAGAAAAATAATCAGGTTAATGCACTACATAACATTGGGTTAGAGTTTCTACATGTTTTTTTATATAATAACAAATATTTCGCTTTTATAAATAATGGCAACTATTTGAAAAAATATTCACGTCCTGACTGACGTAAAAATTAAACAATAATAGATTTTGGCGTGATTAAAAACAACTTAAGGCAATTTGTACATAATATCTACGCATTGAATTAAAGCATTTAGAGAAAAAAAATAGCTGTGGTAACCCTCTAAAATACTGCATTGGTGCTTTACGTCAAGTTATTTTATTGTAGCGTGCACCTTTTATAACAACTCTTGGTTGTTTATTTTCAAATATTTAACTTGCAGTTAGAAGTAGATTAAGGTTAATATATAAACGTATCGGTCACCAGTCTTGCATTAACTAGTTCGCCCTTTTAAGTCGTCAGCTCTCATCTGCTTACCGAAGAAATGTCTGATTGACTGATTTTTATTGATTCAAAAAAAGGGAGATCATTCGCTTTGTTTGATATCGTTCTGTGACAAGATTTAGTAACGTTGTGCTGTAAAATTACCTATTTTCTTTTTTCTGGACTCTAAAAATTGATTTACCTATGAATTAATATTCATAAAATATTCTTTGTATTGTAAATGAATAGGGTTGTTGTTAGGTTAGGTGTCTTTTTATATTTTTCATATCAGTTTAGTTGGCGCCATCTTAATTTGTTCTGTAAAGAGTTTGCGAACCATGGAGCGACAAATTGGTGATTTACTTCGCCTAGTTTATCTGTGGGAGCATTCTTTCGAACTAGTTCCTTCGCGAACTAGACAAGACTAATTTACAATATTAACAGCAAAAGATTGTTAAGACATCGTGCGCAGGCGCAGTAATACACCGGCTGATTGTGTAATGCGAATATCTGAATTTGTGACTCAACGTGTTTGTTAGTGGGTCTGATCCTCACACGGGGGATGATAACGTTTAAATTATTTTCATTTCCTGCTGTGGCATGACGAAGTGCAGAATTCCGTCACTCAATACGGAATATCTCGATTTTAGACGGAAAGCGGAGTGTCTTGACATTAGATCCTCATTGACTATCCTGGTACGCGGGATATGTTTTTTTATAGTGGCGCGTTAAGTATCATCACATACACTATGTGTATAAATGGTGTAAGTAAATAACGAATGACTTATATTGTGAGTGCTTAATCAGCAAAATATGATAAAGGATAAAATGATACAAGTGTTCTATATAATCCATTTAAAAAATATTTTCATTGTGTTGGTCTGGTTAGAAAAAGCGCGGCGTTGAGTTTCGCCACCTAACACGCAATATCTCTGGCGTAAAAGTGGCGTAAGTGGAGAACGGGTGTGTTTTTTATGTACTTTATGTTATGTATATGCGAACGATACTAAAGAAAATACCATTTTCGCGAATTTGACGACGACGTCTCAAGAAATTTAATTATAACTGAATTCCCACGAAAATTTCCCTCATAAAGATGTTTAAGATAAAAGAGTTTAGGAGGCTTGCGGGGCATATTCCGGCAACATTCGCTACGTCCTTGTAACTAATGCCTTAAAGTGCCGAAATGAGGAAAGTTCCAAAGGGATCTTATAAATGGCGGAAGTTCTGCCGATTAATGGGATGTAAGTCAACACGTAATTAGTCATTAATCTTTGATTTTTATTAAGAATTTTTTTGTGCTTCTGTCGCTTTATAGCGAATATCTAGGATAGAAAAAACATTATGGAAATGTCATTAAATGATTTACCATGAGAATTATAACATTCTAACCACGCACAAAAAGGAAATTTCGAAATTATGGATCTCGGAAAAACGTACTATACTAATATAAAAATTGCCTCGATTGGGATTTCAATCCACAACCAGTAACTTCACTAACATACATATGTACTTACAGCTCAGCTATGTCCCAGTTCATAAAACTCAAAATTAAATTTATCGCACGATTAAAGAATAACAGTGCTCACGTTGAACAAAGAATGCAGGGTGATGTTTATCTGTAATGGAAAATGTACCAAGTCTTCGCGCCGCATTTGTGAAATGAAATGAATGGAGATTTCATTTCGCAGTCACTTTTCACTGAATTAAATTTTCAAAGTACTGCTTTAATTGGGACGGTATATAAATTGTTAGAAATTGTGTGCAGGTGCAGTTTGACTGAATTAATTTTGCAAACGGAATAAGGAAATAATTGGACTGGTTAAAATATGAGACCGAGAATGGTTTAAATTGTAATTTTCACTGGCTCATTTTATTTCCAATTAATGACAACTAAGCATTTATTTCATGAGTTGTTCATAATACATATGTATGTGTATATGTATTGAATGATAATATATTTGTTAATTTATAGGTATGTATGTACGTTTTTCAATTTTAAAAAGACAAAGGTTAATTGAGATTGATTTTGTGTCAATTATATGATACAATTTTATATCTTTATAAATACCATTGTAGTTTGAATCACCACTTGTAGGAATATATATATGGGTGTCCGTTCACAAAGGAGAGAACAGGGTGATTTAACACTTATGTTCTTGCTACCAATCCAGGTATATGAAGGAAAAAAACCTAAAAGTTTGTATTAATCATACATATAGAACGCCAGCATTATGTCAATTATTTACCAGAATTTTTTCCCGCATAGCTGGCTAGTCAGAAACAACCTAGTGTAAAGACACTCTGTTATTCGCTTCCCACCTGAAATTAAGACATTGCGTATTGATAGGTGGAACTCAACACCACGCTTTGTCTTAGGTAACAGAGCGGAGAAATAAAAATATGCTAAAAACATCAATCCCCCGAATGGGAATCGAACCCACAACCAATCGCGTTGACAGTTCTCTGTTCCACTACGCCGCGTGGGCATCTATCATTATTATGTACGAATGATATGTCTCGATATTAGAGAGTAAAATGATAAGATGCCAAAGTGTGTAAAGTTTGCTTTTCTTACATAAAAACGATCACTTTCCCTATTTATAAGGCTTGGACATAAATAAAAAAGTAAATATTTGCCATACTCTTTCACCTGCATCAAAGCCTATATTAGTTTATTTAAAATATTGTTTTATATATCAAAGTATCGTAAACGGATAGTTGTGGATGTCGCAATGCGTCTGCGATCGCATCCGCTCTGCGCAAATTAGTTTCGATAATAAACTACACTTGGCGTTTCAAGCCATTTAATCTGGCACAGTATAATTTTTTGAAAAAGGTATACAGGCTCATTAACTATTTGAATCAATTATTTTAAGCAGAAAAATTCGCCCTTCCTATAAAGGTAAACAAAATTCTCGCGACATTTACTAGGAGATTTTCTCTGTGCTGCGATATTGTGTATATATTTATGCTGTAACTAGATTGTAAATATTGTTCAAAAACCCTTTTTTTTGAAAAAAATCTTAGTTATATAGAAATAATTAAGTTTAATAGCATTTGTTCACATCACATTAGTCAATAAATGAAATTATATATTTGTAATTTTGTTATTGACATTTTGCATATTAAAATTAATATTACATTTTCGTGATAAAATTTCATTCTTGACAGACTTGACAGACATATTTTCAATCACACACCGTAGATGAAAAAAAACTATGGGTTCTACATTGGCAGGTATTGAGTTTTACTATCTAATTGACAAAATATCTCTCCAGATATGCTAACAAAAATAAGTTGTAATAAGCGTATAAGAGTTTGGACGTATCTGGATGTAGAGCGCATGGCTTAACGGTCAGAGCGCTTGGACGATTCTCAAGAAACGCGGATTCGAATCCCGCTGCGTTCACGCTTTTATACGTTTTCTAAACATGTATATAAGACGGTCAGAAAATGGATAACCGAGTTTCTAGAGTATTTTCAGGTTTTCTTTGTCAGAAAACGTGGCAATGGCGTAGGCATCTCAACTTCTATGGTCCAAATAACAATGACCCATCATGGTATTCATCTGTATGAATATTCATTCACAAAAAGCTTTATTTGTTGGACGAAGGCAAGGTAATGAAATACCTGAGCTCTTTATAACTGGCTTGCTCACGAGGAAGTGGATTAAATTTAATTTCGAAGTAGGCTCCTATTATTTCAGCGTAGGTATTTTTGGATACATTGTTCTGTTACATATTGCCCGTTAAAATAACATAGTTGACTGTTTGCGTTCGTAGAATAACTTTATAACTTCATTAAAAATGATTGATTTGAATTCAATTGTTGTACAATTTTATTATGTAGAAGTTGCTTTAGCTTCTTTTTGTTTGCTTATTTTTTTTATTGGGTTACATATAAGTACATAATTTTTATTAGAAATTAGTGTCTCTATAATATATACGCATAAGCATTGTTATATATTTGGTTACTTATAAAAAATTTTTTTTTACATTCTGCGAATATATATATTTTTATCTGTAGGTGTCAAATTAGAAGTTTTTATACAATAGACTACACAAAATGCGTACACTTTGTAAATACCAAATAAACACTACCATTTAATTTACTTAAACCAAGTTCTTACTAGAACTGGCATTCGTATCTATAGAGAGACTATTCCTGTTCCATATTTTTTTCTTTGTAAGGCCTTTAAGGTGAACTTATCTAAATTTATAAAGTAAGTTGTCCGCAGTATTATCTCTTGGAGCTCTTCCAACACACCTCTACAGTAATAAGCAGTTACGAATATTGAATGAGATTTGGTATATTTCCAGAAATATCTTGATGAATTTTGATATTGAGTTTTTGTAATGAAACCAATATGGTTTATATTTTTATTTATAAGGGACTTTATAGAAGCTGTTGTGATGCAGTGAGTGAAAACGATGGTCGTAGAATCGACTCCCATTTGACTATTTTATATGTATAGCTTTTCCCGCATAGCATTGTGGTCAAAGTGAGAGAACCAAGTGTCAAAACACTCCGCTTTTATTGTTAATATTTATAGCTTTTTTTCTATTTTATATCAAGTAAAATAAAGTGTATCATTGAATTTTAGCACCTGGTAAAGCAATGTATCTAAATAGGTAGCCGTACCATGTGCGTTTATTTATAAGTCTCTTATTACCAAACGGAATTCGGTCAATGTGTAAAATTAAAACTTTTAATGACACATGTATTATTAAAAAAAACTCTTTTAATATTTGATTTGAGAGTAGGAACCGAGAAGCTAAAGATCATTGCGTCCATTTTATGCATGCTTCAGAGACATTGAGAGATGATGTCACACTTTTTATTTTCAGATTGAAAAACGGTACTAATCAGGTCGAGTACTCACAAGGAAATAAGTAATTTAATTAATAGAAATCAATAGTTTACTAAGCTATTCAAAATTGCTTATCGCATTCGCGTTTGTTATGAAAAGCAAAAAGAACTAGACGCTGGAATGTATGGAGAGCGAGCTTTAGATTTTAATTAAAAACAGAGCTTTGACATGAATTTATAGGGCTTTTTTTCGTAACAATTCGTTATATTACAAAGTATTTATATATTTATATAATTTTTGTATTTTTTTCAATATATAACTTAAAAAACATTGCTAAATTGATTTGTTCCAAATATGACCTTTATTTAATTAAAAATCGTAGACTCGTAGAGCTTCTACGGCAGAGCATTTCTTAGTTCGATAAACTTTGAGAGTGGAATTATATTTCCGTTTAGTATTGACTCGGTAATACAAAATGTGTTCAATAAAGTATGGAATATAAAGAATAATAGCTGCAGATACAATATAAGTGCACTTGTAATCTTCAATATGGTAAGTGAGGTAGGAGAGCTAGGTTGACATTCGTGACCACAATAAATACCACTCAAGCATGCAAAAAAAAAATAAAACTGAATAATGCTTTACTAAAGTATTCCAAACACAAAAGTGCATTGAATAGGTAATCGAATTTACGAACATCGTGGAAAAGCCAGACACTACCCAAATGAGCCACAGCGCCTGTGACATGTTTGGTGTATATGTATTTTTTTTGATCACTTTAATAAAAGATATTTTTCAATAAGGGATTTATGGTTTTAATATTAGATTATGTTTAGATTAAAACAACTCTCCTTAACTCCAAGCAGATATTGGACCTACAATCATCAAGCTTACAATCAGCCACTGTTATGTCAGTAATAGATTAAATATGTTATATATTTCGGAAAACTAAAAGGGAAATATCAAACTTCTGATGTCGGCAATTATTAAAAAATCCCACTGTGCGGGTATTTAATTGTGGGTAAATACATTGGCGCGTAAGGAATGATTCTCCAATGTAGGTAGGGCTAGGGTGAGGAGAGTATGATTACGTCTCACACTACACGCTCGCACACGTTTTCCACTACGTGAGTGACTCTTAACACTGAGGGCGCAGTGTCTATCGCGTTGCAGATAAAGGAAACTCTGAGGCAGTGCCTGGGGCTTTTGACCCAAGAGAAGGCTTTAGGAATCCCTTAAAACCTTCTCTTGGATTATGGTGGTCTTGGCTCATGCATTAAATGCAACACTCACTTCCACAGCTCTCTCCTTATCTAACTAAGGCTTAATAAAGTTACGTTAAAAATGACACAGTCACAAGCCATCCCGCCTAGTAACGATTATTACCGTAGCTTAACCGTTTACTGTTCCACCGGGAATCCAAGAACATCGACACCACCACAGGTACTCCACGGAAACTATAATAGATGGCGATAAACTAAGTATAATTTAATACTAAGAGCTATGCGGTATACCCCGCATCTTCGTTTACATGGCCTATAAAATGAAAAATTAAATTTATCCTGTTTCCTTAGGAAGATCGAAAAATTCTCTTTTAGTGCTCCCCTACATAATTTACGAAAACATAACGCGAAAATTTAGCTTCTGGCGTCCAGTATTGTAGGATGTGCATTGTCTCTCAGTCAGTCATTCAGTAAAGCAAAAGTTTTATATTTGGCTATTGTATATAGATGTATTATATATGTAAAGAGAATAAAATTCATTTTTATTACAAAATAAATGTTACAAGCGCATTAATATTTCATTGGACTGCAGTGCGATACCGAAATGCGACGTTATTGTAGTCTCTACAGTATATATTTAACACTAAATAATTTAGCTTTTTTAATACATATGTATAAGCAAATTGGCAGGTTGAGTGGGTCGTTATTATTTTTATAATATAATGATAAATACACAGGTTCAATGTTGAAGTTTTCTTGGCGCAGTAGTACAGCGTCAACTGCTAATGCAAATGGTTGTAGGTTTGACTCCCACTCAGAGGAATGATTATATTAATCTGTTTTTATTTCTCTGCAAGCTCTGTCTTCTTTGGTAAGACAAAGCTCGTCGTTGAGTTTCGCTCAACACGCAATGTCTTGGTGTCAGGTGGAATGAAGAACAGTGTCATGACACTAGATTGTTTGTGATACAGGTTGAAATCCTAAATTATTATACTATTAAAAGATTGACACCAGTATTTAATATATTTAGATCATTGTTTTTATATATATATATATAT
This sequence comes from Podotricha telesiphe, assembly GCA_038994665.1. NCBI lineage: Eukaryota > Metazoa > Arthropoda > Insecta > Lepidoptera > Nymphalidae > Podotricha > Podotricha telesiphe. Next base: position 437,310 of record JAOYRR010000048.1, read on the forward strand.
AAAGTTTCGTTTCTCGAAAGAGATTGCGGTTAATTAGTAATTATGAACTTCATGTACGTATGTAGCTTTGTACGTTTAAGGTAAAACTAGTGTAAAGCGTAATTGAGTGCTTGCTCGTTTTGTTATTCATTAAAATAACGTTGAAATCTAAAATATTGTTAATTATTTTTTACCTGTGACTGACGAATTTCATTGGACCATTGAATGTAGACCAGAAGGGCAGTTACTTATTACTGGTCCAACAAGCCAATCAAATGCAAAAAAAAAATTAAATATAAGAATAATCGATATGCTTTTAGGTCTTAAACCCTGCCAGGATGGTCAGACGACGCACAACTGAAAATACTGGACGCAAAAAGCTGACATCTGACATTAATTCATTCATTAAAAAATGAATTTTATGAAAGTCCGAAGGCAACGAGAAAAAATACGATTCACGCTCGGTGGAATAATTATATTTAAAATATTTTCAATTCTCCGCTCTGGTACCTAAGACCAAGCGCGGCGTTGAATTCCACCACTCAACACGTATTCTGTTGACTTTGGGTAGGAAGTAAAGAACGGAGTGTTTTGACACTAAGTTCTCTCTAACTAGCAGGGTATGCTCTCTTTGTAAACATATATCGATAGTAATAAGTATATAGAGAGTCCTATTCTCTCGTGCCTCTAGTTTCTCGTTGTTTATTTATAATATTTTTATCTAGTCACGTCATAAAATCGTAGCAACTCATGCATGTTTGATGTGCTTAATCGTTTATAGTGAATCCATAAGTCAAGCTGCAAGACCGTTAAAGAGTTTTATGTTTATTTTTTGTTTTACATATCTCTCGCGTTTGTTTTTTTATAGCCTTATAATTGTTTGAAAGAAAAAAAGTTGTGCCTTATTCCCTCCTTTTTTATCAGCTTCACGTGTTTTCGAACATAGCAGGGTAGTCAGAGAGAACCTAGTGTGAAAATACTCTGTTCTCCATATGAAAATAATTAAATTATGATCATTCCACTACGTGGAAATCGAACCCACAACTAATCGCTATTACAGTTAGACGCCTCAGTGGGCTCACCACTTCATTTTATTTCCACTCATTTAAATAGAAATAAAAAAAATATATTTTTATTGACTATATTCTTGTTATACTTATTATATACTAGTGAATGCCCGCAACTTCGTTTGCGTGGACTATATGATGTATGTCGTACTATTTCCATTTAAGACCTGTTGACAATAAGACATGGACCCGAAATTATATCGTTAAAACAATACAACAAATATACAATTATAAATTTTTTCAGCTTTATGCTTTTTCCTGCATAGCAAGTAGGCAAGGGGAATCTAGTATCAAGACACACCTTCCTCGCTTCTACCCTAATTCGAGACAATACGCGTTGAGTGACGGAGCTCACCCACAGAGCTGCAATTTGTTTTACTGAATCGGGAAAATGACAACCATTTCAAATTAACATTCTTCCGAATATGGATGAAAGATACGACCATGGCGTGTCCCGTCAAACGCTCCCACGGTTGGAGTCCCAATTTTTTAATGATTTACATATATCATCGAAAACTCATACTGAACAAATGAACAATTTGCAACGTACCGTTTACTCATTTTCTATGGTTTAACTGATCTATCATTCTCTTCATCAGATTTAAGACTATATTACGTAACTTCACTTCACTGACGTTACTTGATGCTTGAATGCTATATTTAAATTATTTTGCTACTTCATGTCAGTCAGGGCGAAGCATACCGCGCCAGCCACCATAAGGTTCTAAATAAGTGAGGAGACAGTGGTGGAAAGAGTGTTTAAACAACAGACGTTCGATGAATGAATATAAAAAAGTGGCGCAGTGGGCCAGCCTAATTCTAAAACATGAAGATTCAATCCCGGCTCAGGGTGTGAATATATATAAGCTTGAGTGAAAGTTTTTAAGTTTCATTACATCCAGTTCCGTACCTTAATAGGCTATGTCTCGAATTCGGGTAGAAAGCGGAGAACGGAGTGTCATGATTCGAAGGTCTCTCTGCCTGCTGTATGGGCTATAATATTCTCATCAATAAATATGAACAAGGAAGTTGCTAACTCCCATGAGGCTTGTAACTAAGTAATATGCCATAAAAAGACTATGCAGAGTGCCGTGGTAAATGTTTTCTTTACACGGCACAAACATGTAGGGTCACGGTCGTCCAGAAATATGAGTTTCCGTAAGATATCCTTGTTTTTGTTTATCTTTTGGAGGTAAGTATGTATGTTAATACCGTCTACTTTCATTATCCAGTTTGAATTAAATGGTATGTTGTATTACATATTATAGATATTATAAAACTGATAAAAAAAATTGAACGCAGCGGGACGCGTTGAACGCATAGCTTAGCATTCAAATTTTTATACGTATTCTAAAAATATGTTTTTCAATTTTCTAAGTGTGTGAATTACACTTTAAAAAATTTAAATAACATTGTAGATTTTAGTTAATAGTGTTTATTAAGACATGATGGAAAAGCTTTGGTCCATTTTACAAAAGTTTTAAGGACAAAGTAGTATGAAATTTGGCGCATATAAATCACGGAAGACAGATTCAGTAGAAATATATAAACTTAATAAAATAAAACACTTCAACTATATTTTTTAATATATATATATTTTTATAACAAGGCAAGTGACGTTGACGTATTTCACTCGCCAACGAGTCCTCTAGTATATTTAAATGTGTTCATGTTTCTTCTATATTACTAGTTAATGTAGATGTGAAAACACCTAAGTAGTTCCGTTACTCAACGCGCAATGTCTTAAAAACTGGGCACAAAAATGGAGACAAAGTGATAATAGGTTTTCTCTATGTACCCTTTTTAAATATTGAACAGGCTTCAAGCTAATAAAAATAACTAAACTGAAAAAAATATTTTCCACTTCATATTGTTTTTATCAGCTACACGCTTTTTCCCGCATAGCAGGCAAAGAATCTAGTGTCGAGACTTTCCACCCCAATTCGAGACATTGCGTGTTGAGGGGCGGAACAGAATATCGCGCTTTGTCTTGTCACCGCAGTGGATAGATGAAAATAATTTAAATATAATCATTCCGGCAAGTAGAAATCGAAACCACAACCAATAGCGTCTACAGACAAACGTCACACTGCGCTACGATGTGTTCATTGATATTACATAATATGTTCCTATATGTAAATAAATTACTCACCACTTAAAAAGGATGCGACCTTGGTCTGCCTTTCGAGAAGTAGTCGTTTTGTACAGGTCTCTAGCGGCTTTTGTTTTGTTTCAGGGCTTTCTCCTACGAACCGTTATAGCGTTATTGTTTCATTGTTACAATTTGAAAGGCATAATTATTTTCTTCTCTGCATTTTTACTATCTTAGATTTTAATATTGAAAGTGAAGATTAGTCATGTTCCATAGAATAGTATATGCTTAAGGAAATATAATATTATACTAAATATTGACTGATACATGAATTATAACTGATAATGAGTATTAAAGTGATCCCAATTATCGTTGGAGCGACAGGTGTAATTAGTAGAAGTTTACTTAGATACATAAGACAAATAAACACTGCAAGAGACATAACAATTCTACATAAAGAAGCCTACATAAAGAAACCTTTCACAATTCTACATAAAGAAACCTTTCACACAACAATCATTCTTAGCAAGATATTGGGGGATACTGTGTTTTTGACAATTGCACCAAGCCAACAACACACGCGCGACACACAAGAAATGTTACACGTGTCTACATCACGCAAGCAACAGACGGCACAAGCCGTCACTCGGCCATCATCTGTCCTACATCTGTCCAAAAACCATCCTTCACCTGCACAAATCACAGTAAGTACACGAACAAGGGATAGAAGACGGAGATAGGGGAAAACTATCCTTTTTCTTGAAGGTCTCAGAACGGGATATGTAGTGTATACTGACGTACCGAAGTAGTCGAGTCTCGGTATACCGGAAAGAATAATGAATACGTATTATATTATTAGTTTATCTCTGTATGCTAACAACACCTTTCAATATAGTATATTTAATGTTTCTTCCTAGAGTCACTGTAAATGACGTCTCTGGTACAAGCCTGAAAGCTTCATCAGAATGTGCCAAAGAACCTACTGGTGCAGTAGTAAGGCGCAGTGGGACAGTGTCTCACTGTTAAGGCTATTGTACTTTTTGGTTGTTCGTTCGTTAAGAATATATATATTTTTTTGTTGACATGACATTAGATAATATTTCAATATATTATGACGACTGTATTCTCGATGGTTGTGGGTTTGAGCTCCACCCCCCCAACTCTATTTATACAGAGCGCGGCGTTAAGTTCTCAACACGCAAGGGTACGCTAAAATTAATACAATAATTATGTAATATTGTTACTTGATTGCAACTTCACGATTTTCCAAGCATATCAGGTACTCATATTATTATTAGACTTAATAATTTATATATCATAAAAATGTTATTGGAATAATTCACACGCGACCTCATCTAGACAACTACTTATTAAATATATATCTACTGTACTATGGCGATTAAATAATTGATTTATAGGTATTATTTTAATATTTAGATAACCAATGAGTGTATCGAACTTTTGATCTCCGGTTTGAAAGTCAAAGTCAATAAAGTGATAGTTAGACTGTCTAGTTAAGTGGACTGTGGTAAAAAATAAAAATAAAAAAAGATATTAAAATATTACTGAAAAAATTGTTTTCATTTCCCTGCTCTGGAAATAATAAGCTAGGGATTAAATTCCGCCACATACGTAAACATGCAAGGCGGTAAGTGGATCCTTTTCTTATTTTTTTTGATGCTAGGAAATGCCTTTTATGCTGACCGCACGTGCGCAAGGCAGACCCTTGCGGGGACGGACTGTACTGTGGGACTCACCGGAAACAACACCCGATACTTCCCATTAAAACAGCGAAATCTCTCTCCATCCCAATGAGACGTACTACAACGCCTCTCTATTGGAAGTGATTAACCTAACCTAGTGTCAACAATAGGTACTCTCAGAATACCCTGCTATGAGTAAAAAATATAAAGATATAAAGCAAGTACGTTAGTTTAAGAACAATTGCATGACGTGTGGATATTATGGCTACCCTGCTTTCCCCTACATGCTAAAATGGGTCAACATAAAAAAAAAAGATAGTGACGTATATATTGTATGATTTCTTTATATTTGTTATAATATGCATTATATAATGCTATCGCAGTTGGAATATTTACTGTACACCAATATCTATGAATTCTAATTGAAACCTGACAAAAGTTTATATGAGTGCTTCAACGGTTTGTTTATATAGTGCCCAATGCCTAGGACGCCATACATCTATGTAGAAGAAAAAGGAGAATGGTAACCTACTTAAGGCCTACGCAGCCTGCCTGAAAACACATTTAAAAAAACAACTTGTTCTTTTTCATCTTACGACATGTTAGTTACTATAGATATTTAATTTAACTTGATATTATATAGCCACTTACTATATAACGTATGTATATATATAAAGTAATCCAATTATTCGAAATGTAATTCATAAATATAATGAAACATACATTTTACAATCAAAACATAAATATTGGCAATGGTATTACTAGCTGATCTTTTTTTGTGACCGGACCTACACAAAGGATAGCCAACCTTTTTTTGCATTGCTCGAATTGAATACGTTGGAAATAATTACACATTACAACAAGACCGTCGTATCCCGAATTTGTTACATAATGTTACCAAAATCCAAAATCTATAATGCTAGACTACAATCTGGGTAAGAAATTTGTTTACAGTATCCTCTTGAGATCGCAATTGCTTACAAAATATAGCGATGTCCATTGTAAGGTTTATATGATTTTTAAATTTCGGAGTGCTATTTGAACGAGCAATGGATGTTAAATAGTAATTTTGGCATCGTTGGAGGTGTGTCTGTGGGTGCTTCGCTGGGAGTAGAGATCGGGCCTACAATGCACGTTGTTTATCCGCTAGGGCGGGGAAGGGGCGAGGGTAGCGCGGGAGGGGGCCTCTGGCCGGGCCTAGAGTAGTCTGTAGCCGCCCTCCGCAGCAGCAGCACGCGTCGCGAGTGCACCAGTGCCGAAACAATCAGATTCGACCTTCAATTCGAAAGAACGAGACGACTATATACAGGTAAGACCCGATACGATTTTCCAAAATCACACGGTAATTTTACAAAACCTCACATTTCGTTAAAATATATGATTTAAGTAGTTTATTTATTTTTTTCGAAATTTCGTGATTGGACTTTTGGACTACGCGTGCTACGCTCGTAGCGCGTAGCCGTTTAATTGAAGAATTAGTTCTGTAGAACTCCTGAAGAACTGTAGCTACGATAATATTATTAAAAAAAGATAAATAAAATGATATATCTGTATTTTTTGCTCTTTTTCTGCGAGAAATAGCGTCTGCAGGTTTCAGGGTCAAGACAAGGACTTCGAGGAGAAAGGCATGTTGATTATTTGTGAAATCAAATAGGGGTAAACGATGGCTCACTCCGCCCGATGTCAATCGAGTAATTGTCCTGAAAGCCTCGACCTTGTTAGGAGGCTCACCATGGGCTCTTTGTTTCATCTGACTGTTTCTACTGATTAAGCGATTCATCTGCGGCAATCTGTAATTAAATTTGAAATATTATACAAAATGAACTATTTCTATTTTAAAAATCGTTAATCACATTTAAAAAACGATTTAAAAATCTGGTTTGGTTTTATAGACGCGCGTTATGAGTTTTTATGCGTTGACCAGTATATATTTTTTTATATAGATTAACTAAATAAATATGTTTACATATCTTTTGTAATTATTTAGCTAAGTACCTAATATATTTAAAATATTAATAAATTATCGTCCTTTATCTGTAATACGTCTAACTTTTTCTGCTGTGAAGTAAAAAATAAATAATATATAAAAGATTATAATAAAACAAAAAAAATAATATTCAGGTACAGAATTAACTAACAGACGAGCTAGCGTGTACAGAATATTAGTTAAACGGTGGCCTCTAGAGTACTACAGGCTCGTGCGCCTAAATTTTGCAACCCTTATAGTTTATTTATTCGTAATTCCCATGAAAAATTTAGACTCGTTTCCTTCTGAGCAATTTTCATTATGTCCATTTGAGAATATGCTCCGGAGTGATATATCACTCTTTTTATTTTAAGGTTCTACAAAATAGTCTGTTTCATGGTGAAAAAATATTTTTGTACTCTATTTTACTTTAGTTTTTAACCCCCGACGCAAACAGAGGTGTTATAAGTTTGACGTCGTTGTCTGTGTGTTTGTGGCATCGTAGCTCCTAAACAGATGGACCGATTTCGATGCGGTTTTTTTCACTCGAACATCAGTTTCCTTGTAGTAGTTCTTACCTACATTTCGTAAATGTCGTTTGAGTAGTTTCAGTATCAGGTCGTGTCCGAAATAATATAAGGCATTTTAAGCATTGAATATTTTTTAAATTTCGTATGAATATTTGGAATTGAAATTTAATTACATGCAATATAAAGATAGTTGCTCTAGATAAATTTGTCCTAGTATATTCTGTACTGTGGCTTATATGCACTAATTATAAATATTTCACAGTCTGACACTTTAAAAGTCGGCGAAAATAATGTACCAGATGTTTTTATTAGAAATACTGGATAATGTTAGTTTCTTAACAGTATAATCCAGTATCTCTAGTTTTACTTGGCAAAAGTAATTCAGTTCTCAATGAGATGAAGAAATCAAATGCCTCATTTATTAATTATAAATATAATTTATTTTCCAAGGAGAATGGAGCCGGCAACTACTGTCTAAAATGTGGTCATATCTTTATAAGAAAATATATAACATATTTTCTCTTTAGACTGACAATTCTATATTTTTTTGTGATCAATAAAAACCAAGTTGGAAGAGCCAAGATTTACTTCTCAGCATAAAACGCTAATATTCTCAATAGCAAATTTCATTCAAGCCTAACTTAATCATTGTCTTTTAACTAGACTTCTCGCTTAACCGTTCAGCCGGCCATTATGAAATTTAACTAGTGAATTGCTAATTTCTACAGTTTCTTGATTTATGTACAGAACACCTAATATAATTTTCTTTTACCTTTAAGCATGTTTCATATATTATGCAATGTACGTATAACGGAAGCCATCATAGCGTAGTGGGTCAGCAGTTGACTATTATCGCGACTGGTTGTGGGTTCGAATCCCACTCGTGGGAATGATAGGTTTGAGTTCCTCCAATCAACTAGCAATGTCTCGAATTTAGGAAGAAAGTCGATTACGGAGTCTTGACACTAGGTTCTCGGGTTCTAGGTCTTCCATTTACCATTTGCTCTCCAATCGAGATATTACATGTTAAGAGGTGAAACTCGAACGGAACTAAACGCCACGCTTTGTCTTGTCACCAGAGCGGAAAAATGAATATAATTTAATTACATTCATTCCCTCGAGCGGTAATCGAACCTACAAAAATAAATAAAAGGACAGTTTTATCAACTTTCCTTCATGAGCATGATTTATTTTCTTGAATCTCCTTGCCTGCCTGAGATTTTGGAGGCGTTATTACTACATTACATAAAATTACATTACAAAAGCTGCATTTCGTTATATTTTGGGCAAAACCTTAAATAATAAGCTCTGTGCACACGATTTTCTTCCCATGGGAAAATATAACGTGATTTATCAAATTAAAAACATGTGTCGGTGTAACCTTGGCAGTCGTGTCGATCATGCGAAATTGCCTTTAGTCAATAAGGTGTTAAATTCTTTAAGTATATTTTATAGGCTACTTATCACGAAAGGGTTACGTTAAATACAATTTCTTTTAAATATTAAATGACTATTGACGTTTTCATAAATATGGTCATCGTGGCGCAGTGAAAAAGCATCTGACTGTAAACACGAATGGTTGTGTGTTTGATCCAGTTTGGGGTAATGATTACATTTAATTATTTTCATTTCTCCGCTCTGATAAGACAAAACACAATGTTTTGAAATCTTTCATATCTAAGAAAACAAAAATAATATAAATTTATATAATCTTGACATTTCCTCTGAGTGATAGTTAGATGTAGGTATGAGTATGAGATGGTTATAACTTTAAATGTTATTAAAAAAAAATTACACAGAATAATTTACTTTTTACAAAAAACGAAAACCGACTTTAACTTATTCTTGTGACTTCGACTTTCATTTAACTTATATTTAATTAAATATAAGATATATACATTTACCACGCATGTAGAAAGGCATTACTATGAATTACATAAAAACTGAGTAGTTTTTGAGATCTCAACGAAATTTAAACAGAAGCATTCACTATCATATAAAAAAAAGAATCATCAAAGCAAAGATCTTAATACTTCAATCTACATTCTTGTTTTTTTGCTTAAAGTTTTGTTACTATCTTTTTTGTCTGGACGTTCGGAGGATCAAATTCATACTATGAAAATATTGTAATCATCGGATACGAAGTCTATGAAGAAAACTGGATATTCTTACATAGATGGATAGGATCTTCTTACATAGATTTGCTTACGTATATTGATAGGTGATGCTAATAAAGACGTGTCAGATTAAAAACTTGATTTCTTATTATCCCCAATAATTAATCAAGTTATTACTTAAATTTAGAGCTATGTGTATTGGTCCCTTAAAATGTAAGTTAACGCCTATTATCTTTAAACTTTTTATATCGATCAGCATTACTAATTATGTTCGTAAATGAAGGCTGCGGCATTTGAATGTGGATAAATAATGCAATTGCAAGAGGGTACCGCTAATAAACATCTCTTTCTTGTCGTATATATTCACTAGAAGACTAAAGCTGTTTCGTATTTTTAGCGGCCTTTTCGTAAATTAATGAAATTCCTGGAAAAACTAAAAAAATAGGAGAAAAAAGTAACCTATGTTGATTCCAAGACCCTTAAGTATCTCCATATAACATGTTATCATAATCGGATCAGCGTTGGGCCATGATGACGTCACAGCCAGACAGACAGACAGACCACCAGTTACTAAATAATAATTATTATAATAATTAATAATTTGTATTAAAAAAAAAGCGCGTACAGGTTTCGCACAGTGGGGTATTCAGTGATAATCTACAGTCCAGGCACCCCGGTCTCTAATTACCGCCTTTGTCTTAACAGAATAATTTAAATTTAACTATTCTCCCGAGTGGGAATTGAACCTACGTTAAATGAAATGTAACTCGCCTCGCCTCTCAATTGCCCTAAATGGCATATATAAGTAATAGGTAAAAATAAGAAATATTATACAATTATTTTGTATGTTTTCTCTAAACATTCCTTTGTGAGTTAGGACATTTTACTGGCCACTGAAATATTAACAAAATGGTCTTCATTTATTTAAGTTATTTAATATGGAGTTTACATTCGACCTCGATTTAGTTGTTTCGTTTCCATACATAATTATATTATAAACCGGTCATTAACATTGGTTTCGAATACTTTAACAATATTAGTTAGTTGCTTTATATTTACACTAATACGCAAATATTGGTCTTGGCCTTAAATTGTGCGATAATATACGATATCATAAAATTTATTTCATAATCAAAAAGAAAGTTATATAAGTATTTTAAATGAAACTATTTTAACTTGATTTTGGAAAAACGATCGGACAATTTACAATAGTCCCTTGTCACAGGTCTCAGGAACTCAACTACTGAATGAACTAAGAATTGAAGTTAGATTGTTTTTTACGATTTTGTGGGTAGACAATAGAAAATCAAGTAATTATATGTTTTTTTCTTAACGTAACCCAATACCGTAATCTATGTCTATAATCCGTAATCTTTGTCTAGAAAATTGTATAAAATGGAAGAAATATTTATATTGTATCTATTATTGATACGCTTATATTATTATATTTTGATATTTGGACATTATTATACAAAATAATGTCATTTTACACTTGCCTTCTTTTCATATTTCTTTGTACACATAATTTTGTAAAAACTTAATTCACGTATTAGTTGATATTACAGATCCCATCACTTTTTATTACAAAAATCTAACTATTATATCTGAATGAGACTCAATAAGAACTTTTATATCGATCATAGTCGATTCAGTCCCGCAAATAAATTTATAGTACACAAGATTAAAATTCCTGATATCAATACAAAAGTCATACTCGTGCATAGGTTATCAAAGTTTAGTATAATACGTCACCAGCCACGTGCTCAGACGACGCGTGGGCTGGACCAAAATACACAACAGGCGAAAGTGTAGGCGGTTTTATATTTAACTCAGTCTATGTAAATACGGAATTAGCATACGTTGAGTTTTTTTTACCCTTCTTATAATTGCCCTTGAGTTAACACTTTTGTTGTTAAAAAACGTTTTCGAAAAATTGCCGGTTCAGACCATGGTAGCTCAGTGGAACAAAGTCTGACTTTGAACTCGATGGTTACGGGTTCGTTCTCCACTCAGAGGAATCGTCATATTTTAATTATGTATTCTGGTAAACCAAGCCGCGGCGTTAAGTTCCACCCCGCATATAACGCCTATTAATAACAGATAGTTGAATGACGAGTTCACGCAATGCCTTGAGTATGATTAAAATTAGGTTTTGATTGCCTTTACTACTATGCGGGAAAACCTTGACTTTATATGCCAAAATAATGTATATATTTCAAACATCGAACGTCGGTTGAATATCGAACCTACAACCATCGTATGTAGTAGGTCACTTATTTACTGTCGTAATAAGGCGCAGTGTGATCGGAAATTGGTAACAACTTCGTTCTTCACGCATTATCTCTAAGAAACAATCTTATCTACTAACAAGAGTGAATAGGCCTCGTTGATTAAAGCATCCGTCAAGTCTTCAAATATATGTAAATACATTATATCAATTTAACGGTAATTTAGTTATCCTGTTATTTACATTGACGAGGGATAAACGGATTATTGGATTAGGATAGACCGAATAGGTTCAGACAGTCTGACCGCTTTTACGTACATATATACCCGTACATCTATATATTACAAATTGTACATAATATACATATATGTATAGAATTTACGGATATATGTACAATACGGATAGTTAGTGTCTTATTTTTTATTGGCCATCGTGGTGAAAAGTGACAGTGACTTCTATTCTAGGATCTTTTGGTTTATCTGTGTCGTGATACTAGGAACTATCTGCCTTCCTCTGCCTACTTGGATATAGCAAGAATTACACCTGCTTATTTTTCATTAATGTTTTTAATTCTAAACGTGTTAAGGGTGTGAATTGAATCATGAAACACGATGTAGTTTTATGTAAATATTATGTATATTATATATATTATAAAATAAGTCTATTTTTTACATAATATTTACATTTAAATAGCATAAAATCGTGATTTGTGTAGAAAAGTCTAATAAAAAGTAGTTTCACATTTTTTCTCGTATTGGCTGGAAGTAGAGAAAAATTATATTTTTTCAAAAGCAATTTACATTTCACTTAATGAGAATACAAATTTAGCTTATGAGTTATGGCTTAATTATTGTGAGCGTGAGATAAATAATGCTGTACAAAGTTTTATACACAAAAAAAAAAAAAAATACATTCTATGATATGTATCAACATTACGTTACTATAAAGTGGGTATCTTACTATTTGACCGCATTTTCTTCTGTGAAGTTTACCCACATTCAAACAAACATACAAAACAGGGCCGGCTTCAATTTTTTGGCAAAGATATTCTTTCAATTTTGAATTTCGTGTAGAAGTTTTTAATTCAAACTCAAACGCTGCACAATAGCAATGTTTCCGCTCGAAATCGAGTTTTTGTATGTTTAATGGTGGAAAACATCGCCGCGCTTTATTTTACCAGAGCGAGGAAAAGAAATAATCATTTCTCCAAATCAGGATCAAACCCACAAATAATTGCACCCACAGTCAAATGCTGCTGGGATGGCTTCAAAACAAAAATACAAATATTTACAAATATACTTAACATAAATTGTTTTATAATTCTATAAGCTGCTAACAAAGCAATATCGTTAGAGCTATTACTGAAGCTAATCACCGAGTGAACAATGGAGGCAAATTGTCAATACGTCACATGCACTCAATGGAGCTTTCAGAGGTATTGTATGGAAAATACGAAGAATAATGCTATAATTTTATCTCGTTTACGCTGTCTTTAGAATGAAATAGAGAACATTTTGTGTAGTTGTATTATAGAAGGCTCGCCGTTCTTTTTTGAAGTATAGAATAAAAAACTAACATTCACGAATGTTCAAATTTGGCTAACTATTAAAAAAAATATGTATGAAATTCACTGAGATATTGTTTTCATTGTGAAACTCTTTAGGGTAGGTGTGTGCACTAAATAAGGATTTTCATGAAATTATTATATAAACGGAAAACAGTCTTAAAAAGTTAAAACTACGAATGATAGAAATGGAAATAGTAAGGCTAGTTGTATATGCCGGCTCGTTATTATATAAAAATAACAACTTTACTATACTTTAACAGCTTGGTTGTGAGTATGACTGAAGACAATGGTTCTATATTCGAATTCTACACTAGCTTCTTTGGACAACTCGTATTGGCTCAAGTTATATTAGAATAATATTCTATCGAAGCCACCGTGGCACTGACCAAGAAGGTTGTGGTTCGATTCCCATTTGGGGGTATGATTTTATTTCATTTCTCTGCTCTGGCGACAAGACAAAGCGCAGCCATGAGTTCTGCTACTCAACTCGCAATGTCATGGATTCGGGCGGAAAGTGGACAACGGAGTGTGTTGACACTAGGTTCTCTTTGACTTGAAATGTATATGCTTTACTAATAAATAAATATATATATATATATCATATCAAAAGTAAGGCAAGGTATTTTCCAGTGATAGAAATACCAAGAAAGCTTGACCTTCCGGCGTTCGTGTGCCACAACGATATATCATTTGGTTAGATAGCTACAAATAAAACACGATAGTTTCGCTTGAATACTTCTTTTCTGATGGTTTCTTTTGATAATGCAGTAGTTTCTTGTAACTGTTAATTTCTTTTTTAACTTAAATTTACCGATTCAGTTGAATCGGTAAAGGTTATTAACTTTAGTCATGGTATGTTTTTATTGACAATTAATAAACTGTTTAATATATTTGAGGTTATTGTGGCGCAGTGGACATGTTTGACTGTACACTCAATGGTTGTGGGTTTTGTTCCCACTCGGAGAAATTATTATATTTAAAGCCTAATTATATTTACATCATTCCCGTTTCCAAGCGCTGGTAGGACAAAGCGCGGAGTTAAGCTTCGCCAAACAACATACAATGTCTCGAATTCCGGTGAACAGAGTGAACAAGTGTGTCATTTGTTTTTCTCAGTTAAATAAAGCTTTGAGTTCTCTTAATCAATACACAATGTTTCATATAGGCGGAACATAAAGAAGGAAAGTCTTTAAATAAAATTTCTTTACGGAACCCTACTGTATGTAGTAGATACGTGACACTATAAAAACATTTTTGTGAAATTTAATAGAACTTTAAGCCTGTTTTTACTATAAGAATAATTATTATCATCTTTTTGAATTTTAATTCTAGGTTCAAATGTTTTAAGGTACGGTATTGTTGGTATAGGCATTATAATATTTTATATGGTCTTGGCGAGACAAAGTGCCGGGTCTCGTCTTGATAAACCAGTAAAGTTGGTCATAGTGGAAAGGACTTAAATGCCTTTTATTTAGAGAGATAACTTAGTGTCAAAACACTTCGTTCTCCACTAGATGCGTATATTTTAAAGTTGTTGTACATTTAGAATGAAAAACAAACATAGTATGAAATGAAGTATATATTTTTTATATACCATTTTAATATTTTTAAAATGTTATTCACACTTAGGAAAATGAAAAAATCCGTCCACAAGGCTCGGGTTCGAATCGCGCTGCGTTCAAATTATTATACGTTTTCTAACAATAATTTTACCATTGCACGTTTTCTCTCACCATTAGTGATCTGTGCTAAAAGCTTAAAAAATAGGTGGAAACAGACAAAATAAAGAGATAGTCATTTCGGGTGCTAGGCCGGCGAATACCGCAGCCCGTCGCACTGCGGTACATGGGAGACCAGCGTTCACACCGGCCAATAATCGACCTTAGTCCGTCTCTATACATACCTGAGCGGAACGGAATAATTGATCCTTCATAAGCAAATTATAATACAAATACAAATATACTTTATTGTACACACATATAATATTATCCACA
Source organism: Podotricha telesiphe (assembly GCA_038994665.1). NCBI lineage: Eukaryota > Metazoa > Arthropoda > Insecta > Lepidoptera > Nymphalidae > Podotricha > Podotricha telesiphe. The sequence continues at coordinate 452,552 of JAOYRR010000048.1, forward strand.
AAGAAATAGAACGAAATGTACAATAAGGCGACCGTATCGCTTGAAGGGATCTCTTCCAGGCAACCTTTGGATATTTGAGTTGTATAAAGAGACGGTTGGCGGTTCACTATATGATATTTACATATATAAAATATATATTATATAAAACTACTATAAAAATTATTACATACTATAAAAATTATTACTATTAATTAGCAAAATATATAAATAACAATAATAATGCAGAAACTTAAAAATTACTGTAGATGCGACACTGGCTGAATATGTTCCGTCTGTTGACACTGAATCAATTATTCAAAAAAAATAGAAAGTATTATCTGATTATTAATTTACTCTCAATTTAGTTTAATTTTGTTATTTTACGCATATTGTACGCAAGTTAAGTTAATATAGACTGGATTATTAGTGAGCTTTTAGAATCACACATTTGTATTAAGACGTTTCTTTACGATATCTGGAAAAATAGTAAAGGCTAGATGTTTGTTCCTGCATAGCAAGGAAGACTTCTCCGCATTGGTGATAAGACAAAGCCCTGCGTCTCGACACTAGGTTCTCTGTCACTGAGCTCTCTCACGAAGCTGCTTTTTTAATGTTCCATATATTTCATAGGTCAACTGAACCAGTTATGTTGGAATTAACGTTAATATTTGTTTTTAAAATAATTTAGCAGCTAAATATATCGGAACCGAAAAGTGATAATTTACCTCCCAATGAAAAAAAATGTGTTACGTTGTGTAACTCAACACCGCACTATGCCTTATAAGAGCGATGGAAATAATTTAAATATACTAATTTCCCGAGGATCGAATGCTTAACTCAGGCTATTGAGGTATAATAGTCTAATTTCTACCAAAGAGTAATTTTGTAATAAAAATAATATCGATATGTATGAGATATAGATATTATTTTTATTACACAATTACTCTTTGGCTTTAAATTAACTTGGACAAAGAAAAGGATTCCGCAGATGGAACGATTGGTACATTATCGAACTCGAAGCCTTTTTCCGCAAGGCACGCCGGCAACATCCCTTTAGCTCTTCTGGTGTTATACGGAGTCGTGGGTGGCTGTGATCATTTGCCATCAAGTGACTTGAACGCCGTCTACTTTGTCTATAAAATAAAAAAAAGGCAGGGCATAGATAACCTTGTGTCAACACACTCGGTTCTCTGTTTTCTGCACGAATTCCTGACATTATGTGTTGAGTGGCAGACGGTAACGCCGCGCTTTGCCTTGTGCACCAGAGCGGAGAAATGAAAATATTAAAAAAAGCAGCTTCCCCCTTTTCCGCGCATAGCAGGGTAGTCAGAGAGAACCTAGTGACAAGACACTCCGCCCTCCAATTTCCGCGGAAATAGCAACACTGCGTGGCGGATCTCAACGCCGCCCTTTGCTTAGGCACCAGTGCGAAGAAGTGAATACGTATCAGTATATTATTTGGCACTCAAAAAAATAGGCTCGAACCTTCTAATTTTGAATAAAATTATTAACTTTGTCTTTAAAATTTAGGGTTAAAAATTATCATTTAAACCTTTAGTTCTAAGATTATTGATTTAATATATATAAATAATAGAAAAACATATTAAAATAATAAAGTCTTAGATATTTTCGCATACAGTAAATATAACTTGAATGTGAATTTGGTGCGTGATTGATGGCAACGTACTGAGCCGGTGACAAACGACTCCATTTGCAGCGAGCGCAGGTTGAGTGACACTAGCGTATTATACTGTTTCATTGCTAGCGAATAATTCGATATAAAACTATGAATATATTTACACTTTGTTTGCTATTTTCTTATTTTATAAATATTTAATTTCATAAGTTAATGATATGGTTTATTAGGTAATGTAATTCAACACCGTATTTCGTGTAATCTATATAATTATACAAGTTCGAAATAAACAATAAAACAGGTTTTTTTTTTATATATATAAGATTAGGACTAAAACTTATCATTTAAAAATGAAAGATGATGAGAATGTAAAATAATGTAAAATACACACCAACTAAAAAACAGTTAGTTGCATATATAGGCCACCGTAGCGAAGTGGAACAGCATGTGACTGTAAGCGCGATTGGTTGTTGGTTCGATTTCCTCTCAGGGAAATGATTTATATTTCAAATATATTCATTTCTTCACTCTAGTACCTAAGATCAAGCGCGGCCTTCAGTTCCGCCATTCAACACGCATCTCGATTTTGGGTGAATAGCGAAAAACGGACCGTCTTTACACCAGGTTCTCGAAGACTACCCTGCTATGCGGGCAAAAGCGTGAAGCTGTAAATGTCATGTCTGTAAATGTGTGTAGTTATATGTCTATAAATGTTGTACCTACATTCTCGTACAGATGAGATAAGTGTTATCACGAGTCCCTCCATCATAAAGATGTCAATCACAAACGGATGCGTCGAAACGCTGGGGCCGCGATCATTATTACGAATTCAATTCGACCGTATTTGAATACGGACGATGTTATAAACACATGTAACACTTACTAAATAGTTACAATTGAAAAAAATTGCCTGATATTTTTTGTATATTCTAAATTTTATCATAACTTGTCAAGTTGCCTGTCCTTTTACGTTTGTTTAGAAAAGAAACGGGATATTGAACGGTATAGGCATTCACTTGCGAATTGAAAGTAATTTTTTTTTGCAGCGCCACGATGGAATGGCCTCGTATTATTAATTAATTAATCTCATCATATTCGTAGAAAAACACGCTCTAAATATTTTATTACTTGGATATATTACTATGTAAATTAAATATACGATTGGATGACTGATTTCAATATAATACATATATTTAGAAAACGGTTGGACGGTTTCCTAGGGGCGTGCATTTGAATCTCGATGCGTTCAAATTTTTATACGTTTTCTAAAAATCAAAAAAAAAGTGTGTGAATAACACTTTCAAAAATGTTAAAAAAATATTCAATATAATATTTCTGTTACTCACTAAGCAAGGATTTTAAATTTATTCTTAGAATATTATTTGGACAGTCTACAAAAACTATACGCGTTTGTCAATTAATTTAACGAAATACTTACATTTATTATTAATTATATCAAACTTATAAAACGAAAAAACCCATCATTTTCTGTTCCCAAAGGGATTTTGAAAAATCCTCAAATCCTCTACACTATTCCACGCACCAAAATGAGAAATTTCAGTACATTCATTATTTTCGGCTGTACGTATTCTTTAAAATATTTATAGAAAACATGTAGAAATTTCAACGCAGCGGGATTCGAACCTGCAAATTTTGGGAACCGTCCAAGCGCTCTGACCCTAAGCCATACGTTAAATTTGCTATATGTTTTCTAAAAATATTTTTTATATCCTACGTGTATGAATATCAGTTTAATTTTTTTTATATATATGTATATGTATATATATATATATATATATACTATAAGTCGATAAAAACATTCTCTCAAATAGGATTTGAAGCCAACAACATCGCCATAGTCTTAAGATATTTCAGCGTCACGTTGTTGTTATAATGAAATTTATATATAAAGGAAATAATATTATGAAGTGCTAATTACTTAATTGGATGTTAATATATTTACTATAAAGCGATGATAAGTACACTGGATGGTGAGAATTAAACATTGTTATTTATTCGAAATACAATGGTAAACAATAATGAAGCTTTGGTCTGGTTTCTATTGAGCTTGTATTTGATGACAAAGTTATATTTTTTTTCTTTTATTACTTAATAGTGGTTTTTTATATATACCAAGAGGTAACATTTTGAATCGTAAAATTTTGTATATGAAATATTTATATTCCTCCACTATTCAGCCATTGATGATGAATGATGACTTTGAAAAAGGTAAAGGGATAAGGTATAACTTATCTCCAGGTTTTCTTTACAGTGAGTGATGCGGGAAATGCATGTATATAAATATAAATAAATATAATATTCGTAGTGAAAAATGGTCAACAAGTTATAAGTTCGTTGTATAAGATATTTTTTTATCATTTTTTCCCTAATATCAAGACACTCCGTTCTTTATTTTCTTCCTTAATATAATAGGCATTGCGTGTTATGTGGCGCAACTCAACACACATACGACCACCGTGCTAACATTAAGAAACTATCCCACTGCACCACGACGGTCTCATTTAAAATGCTTAACTAATTGTATGCCATTTTAAATGAAATTATTGCTTTAGTGCCGATTTCGGGGCTCTAGTCACAAGTGTATTGTATTCAGAACAAATGTCAAGATGTCAGCAATTACACCATTTGAAACTGGTTCATTGCAGACACGTGACCGGGCCACAGTACTGGAATAGTGCCAAAGCTACAATACGATGTATATTACTGAATTGTTTATGCTCTCATAATTTGATTTACCTGATAGAGTAAAATCGATTGCATTTTGAATCGATTTTGTTATTTAATAATTGTTTTTTTATAATGTTACGAATTTTTTAATATAATAATAGCTTAAGAAGAATTCAAGTTATATTAAAAAGCAATTTAAAGATATTTTTGATGTTTTTGTAAGTGGTATAGAATATAGCTATCTAACCTTTCTCCACTTTTCCTTCGTTGAAAGAAACGACTTCTTCAGGAAGAGAGTTTAACGTCACACTTTATCTATAGCATAAGTGAAGAATATGGTTTCCAAAAAAGACTTAAGTTTGACTTACATAGGTAATAATACATTTTTTTTATAGCTTCAAGCTTTTTTCTGCATAGGAGGGTAGTCAATCAGGACCTACTTTTTCAAAACCATTACGTTTTTCACCACTCGCCCAAATTAGAATCATTGCGTGTTAAGTGGACGAACTCAACACGGTACCAGAGTGGAGAAATGAAAATAACTTAATATATTAGATATGAATTTTCAGCATACGTTTTATTTTGATAGAGCTGCAATTTGATTAATACTATTTTATATTCTACACGCCGTAATTTCGGCTGTTTACTGTCAGTCGGTGATTATATATATATTTGGCAGGGAGGTAATTTATGGAAAGTATTATTAGGAGATGGAAATTAGGTAGAGACATCTTGATTACTACGCGAATGAAGTCGCGGGCAATAGCTAGTAGGTAGTACGAAAATCCTCTTTTCTGAAGTAGGTTAACAACTGCAAGCGTTTGCTATTTGTTACTATTATATGCTTGTTCATTGCGGATCAGGTGTTGGCAATGTGCCAAATTGCGAAATTGCGGATACAATGCAATCGCTACATTTCACGTGTACACTTATTTCGAAAATGGGTGCAGTTGATATATGTTGAAAGGTTGAATAACTTCGTTTTTAACAATTAAAAATAATAATTTTGTTAGTATATTTTGTGATGAGGCCACATGGCTGATTGTAAACGCCATTGGTTGTCCCCATATGGCGGAAAGATTCTATTCAAATTATTTTCACTGCTCCACTCTGGCACGGTATGGCGTTAAATTTCGCACAAAGCAATACCTCGATTTCAGGCAGAAAGTGGAGAACGGAGTATTTTGACATTAGGGTTTCTCTGTTTACCTATCTATGCGATAAAGAGCGTGAATCTGATAGAAGTATATGATTTTAACGTAAATTATATTATCACGGTATGGATTATATATAATGTCGTCAAAAGAGAGTCACTGTATGCCACAGTTTTGGTATTTCTATGAAAAGTGTAGCTTTCGTACACTCAGTACATAAAGTAAAAGGCCGAAAGTTGGCGAAAAGTAGAGAACAAAGAGTTTTTTCACTATATTCTCTTAACATACCCATGAAATAATAAAAATAGGCTTTATTAAATGTCAGTAGTGATCTGATTATAATTATTTTAGTTTAAGGTCTAAAGCCTAACCACGGTAAAAAAAATTCTTGAAACAAATAGTCATATGCCTATTAAGCAACTAGTTGGATAATCTTTTAATAGAACTATTGTCACAGGACTAAATCGCCTAATAATAATGATATTTATATATTAATAATAATTTTGAATACTTAAGAATATTATAGGATTTTTTTTTATTCTAAGCCATGTTTAAATATAAACGCCGTATTATCAGATCAAGTCAAGATCAAATTTAATTAATTACATATTGAATATCGCGAATTTTACAATAAAAAAAAATGTAAAATGCTCTATCCATCATAGCTTTGAGTTCCCATAAAAGCTTACATTTTGAATACAATACAATTAATTAAGAATTTAGAATTCACAATATTATTGATATAAGTTATTTAGCTGAATTATCATATTTAGGCGTCTACGAATTGAATTATTTCAATTATCTCTTTCCGTATACATATTTTAAGGAACCAGCGACCCCTGCAGGCTTACTTACTTAGTAGAAAGTACGCAAGAATGAAAACAGCTGCTTTGAAAACTTAACAAAGGATTAACTGACGGTTAAAGTTTTGAGATTTCTATAAGACTTAGAAATTGTATAATTCGTTGTACGTTTATATTTTATTATGATATTATAACTAATAGCTATATTACTAGTAGCCCGCAACTTCGTTTGCGTGAACGCCAGAAATACCTGTCACGCTTTTCGCATTGTTAAGGCGCAATTTCCTTATATTTTATAGTACAGCTCTCTATTCTACATCAGACCTTAAAAATGAATTACAGCCTAAGTCCTGCCTAAGCTCATTTAAATCGGTCCGGTAGTTCAAAAGATGTGCACGCACCAATATTATTTTCTTATTATTTTATTTATAATAAATAAGAGAGATCCAGCTGATTTTTATACACAGAAAAGGAATGATCAGTTTACTATGACAGAAAATTTGTATGATAAATTCAATAGTATATAGAGGAACCCTCTTATATATCATATTATTCAAGAGTATCTCTTAAAGGAAAAAGGAAACAAATAGCATACGTAATTGCAGTATGCAAAGCTGACCTTATCACTATTAGTGATCATCTACAGGTAACCTCAGGCACATATATACATTTAAAACATCGAACACCTTGGGGTTCAAAAAAGTATAATATAAACAGTGAGGATACATAAATAAACTAGCGACCGGCTCACGGCTTTACCTGCGTTAACTACATGGCTGAACTATTTCGTTTTTAGCCCACCCACGGTCTCACTTAAATTACAAACTTATGTAACTGCGGTAAATTTGTACATATATTCACAAGTATTTTTAATTTTGACTTATAGATAATGAAACGTGTTGACTTACAGAGCTTTGTTTTCTTTGAGCAGTAGTAAAAAACCTTATTAAACAAAGTCATCTAAATGCAAATTTAATGATTTTATAATAGTGATTCATATATAATTGTCTTTTTTTAGGGTTTAATGAATATAAGATATAAATTGCCTTGAAAAGTAAACATCCAATGTGTTTTAGACATATGTATGTACATTTTACAATGTACAGTCTATGAACATGTATACATATGTATGAAATTAAATTAATGTTGAATAAATGTAATAAATATATAAAATAATGATACTATAAATGAGAAAAGCAATGAAAGCAGCAATACGCTTTTTCCCGCACACCAATGTAACCAGAGAAAACTTAGTGTTAAGTCACTCCATTGTAGATTTTCCGCTCGAAATCATTGCGAGTTGAGTGGCAGAACGGAAAGCCGCGATTTTGTCTTGTACCAGAGCGAAGAAATGAAAATAATTTAAATATAACCATTCCTCCCAGTTAGGATCGAACCCACAAACAATCGCGTTTTAGTCAGACGTTGTCCTACTGCGCATGAGGCCATCGCCTTAGCTAAGACTAAAAACGAGTATAAAAATGAATTATATTTAATTTAAAATATTATTTATTGTTAATAAAAGTACTTATGCTCGAGTACAAATTTGACAACAAAATCATATGAGAATACCAATTCCGGTGGACTGGTATGAAATATAAAGATTTTCCTACTAAATTCCGGCATTAAGTATTGCTAACAACATTATACTCTCCGGCAATTTTGGATGATAGAACACTTTATATTTTACTAAATACAGGATGTTTTATCACTAAGTCCTTATATGTCTCACAAAAGCTCAAAGCTCCCCCGTACACACATATATATATATATATATATATATATATTCATATTCAATTTTCAATGAATAAATTGTACATCACGTTATTCGATGCATTCTAGTAAAAGCGGAACAGACGCCAATATCCGCCCGTGCACTTCTGGGCATATCGTTTACGCCACTTAAGCTCTTTCAATGAAGGTACTTTTAAAAGCTTTCGTTTTATTTCACATGTTCACTTAGAGTTAGTGCTTAGAGAATGATATATATCTAGGTTTGTTAAGACAAGGCTTAGTATTTAGTAGGTAAATATATACAATCTTTATAATTAAAAATGTCGTGGCGCAGTGGGAAAAGCGTCTGACTGTAATCGTAATTGATTGTGGGTTTGATTCCCACTCAGCTTAATCATTTTATGATTATATTTAAAATATTTTTATTTTCCTTCCCTGGTACCTAACACAAAACGCGGCTCTGAGTTCTGCCACGCAACACGCAATGTCTCTATTTCTGGCGGAAAGTAGAGAACGGAGTGTCTGACATCTTGCTATGCAAAAAAATACAGGATGAGGAAAGAAACAGAAATGTGTTTTTTTAAGTAGCCTAATATCCTTTTTACTTAAAAGACTATGATTCTAGTGTCAAGACACTCTGGTTTCCAACAAAGAGACTTAATGTATTAAGTGGCGGAACCGAACCCCGAGTTTTGTCTTACTAGAGTGGGATAATAATTTAAATATAACCATTTACCCAAATGGAAATCGAATCCACAAGCATCGCGTGTGTAATGAGACGCTATTCCACTGAGCAACGATGACTTTCTCCACTCTCCGCCCGAATCCGAGACATTTCATATCAAGCTTCAACGCAGTGGAATTCAATGCAGCGCTTTGTCTACTTAAAAAAAAACAGATTTTGATCTGTATTACACCAATATTTTATAAATAAAAATTAAACTCATTACTTTTTTTAGCATTGACCGACAAACAAACCATTATAGCGTCTTTATATCTATATACATTTAGGTATATTACGCATCCAAACAATGACATTTCATTTTGTATGGCCTGTAGCATGGGCTTGGTGCAATACGTTTTTGCTGTGCTTAATAAATTGCAGCAAGTAGGCCACTGGAGGGTTGTAGGTCACCGTAACATTTGAGAGGTTGTTCTATATACGAGAAATTATTTTGGTCCAACCATCACACCATAAGGCTATAAGAGGATATGATATACACTGTGTATCCGAATTGTTGTCGAACACACAAGCATTCGATTTGACAGTGCGCTGCCACTGCGTCAAGATGGCCTCTAATGAGAATGATTACATTTAAATTATTTTAATATCTCCACTCTGGTAAAACAAAGCGCAGTGTTGAGTTCCGCCAATCAACACTCATCGATTTGGGAAGGAAAGTGGAGAACAGAGTGTCTTGACACTAGGTACATACAATTACATATATTATAATTATGAAGTATTAAGGAAAATCTAAACAAATTGCAAACATATGTCGGTATTTACTTCTTACGGCTTCAAGAGCTTAGTTACTTTGTTGTAAGTTATGAATACAAAAAAAAAGCTATTGATATAATATTTTAAACATACACCTCCTACGGATCCAACGAGTAATTTTACATCATCTTTCATACATGCATTCCATAAATGCTTGGAAGATATATCAGGGTATTTCAAATTTTTTAATAATATAAAAGGTTTCTTTCTTGGATATTTTATTGTTATATTTTTTTGCAGCTCACGGTTATTCCCGCATAGTAGAGTAGTCTTAGAGAACCTAGTGACAAGATACTCCCATTCTCCACTTTTCGCCCGTTTTGAGGTATTGTGTGTTGAGTGGTGGTAATGTATAGAAAGGAGTGTCAATAATCTGAATTTAAAAATGTTGCCTTTATTTTTTGCCGACATCCCACACTAAAAAAAATATATGGAAAGAAATTGACAACTGAACAAAAAAGTAATCAAAACCATTGTATTTATATTACACTAGCGACCAACAGAAAATAAAATAAAAATCAATATAATGGGTTCTATTACATTGATAAATGCCCCTAATATTATTTTTTTCTCATATATCTTCCATGTTCAGAGAGCGATCAGTTATATATTTATTATATGTATAGATTTAAAATTAAAACTGTTAATCACCACCTACAGAAAAGACAACAAATAAATCACGAAGTAAATAACATAGAAAAAAGAAAATACCTATTACCGTGGCGTTTAAAAAACCTTCCACAGTCACTACGCAGAGGAAATTGCACTTTGCCGTGGAATCCTCTTTTAAATGAAAGAGCGATGAGGTTGCCCGGCTTGGTTATGTGTGCATTTCTATTTCTACAAAGGTATAATCTAGGAAACTGCATAGAAATGGTAATAAGCAAATTTCTAGCATACCTTATATATTTGTTTTTATAAAATATAAACTCATAATAGGTCACAGAAGCGACATAGAAAGTATTTTGTATTAAATATGTAAAATTTCGGTCTATAATCGGTTATTGTGGTAATTATTTTTAAATTGTTTTAATTTTCTCGGCTCTGGTGATTCAGTTTCTCCACTCAACTCACAATGTCTCGAATTCGGGCGGAGAGCCGACAACGGAGTGTCTTGACACTAGCTTCGCTCAGACTTCTAGGCGGAAAGAATCGTAAAGCTTTAAAAAGGGTATATGTACGATTTGTCTTTCATATCTTTTTAAGCTCAGAAATATCAATTAGGATTTAACTAAAACTAAATCAGTGTCAGCCGATTTGTTAAATTTAAATTCAATTAAGTTTCTTCAATTGCAATCAATTAGTTCATCTCTTTGGCGTAGTAGTTTTTTTTGAGTTACAGAAAAGGCTTTGTATTGATAACGACCATTTGACGTGTATTACTTATAAACGTGTTGGGTATTAGTAAATGATAATAATAGAATCAGATAGCTCTCTATATAAATTAATTCCCAACATAAACACGGAAACAGACTCTTTAAATACAGCATGTTATATAAATTATTATTAGTAAGCGTTCATTAAAACATATGTACTCAATATTGTAGCTATTATTTTCAGAAGAGCTGAAAAAATGCGATGGTCGAATTTTTAGTTTTTTACCTTTTTAAAATGTGGGGCACTGAAAAATTTAAATATAGGCCGTAAGCTTTATTGTGTATGACGTCACACGAGGGTATGTTAAAATAACAGGCGGAGAAGCTAGTTGTGGTGGCCTACATATGTCAAGGTATTAAATCAGCTTAATTGCTACCTGATATGTACATATATTACCCTATATAGTATTGACAATAAGATTAAAGCCATCGTGGCCATTGATGATGATGCCATGATTATGTTTAAATTACTCTCATTTATACTCTTTTGTAATGTAAAACGGAACGTTCAATTTCGTCATTCAAAATGTGGGAAAATTTGTAAAGCTGCAAGAAAAAAATTATAATATAAGATTTTCCTTCAAAGTTTTCGCTTTCTCCAGACTCAGAATTCAAAGAAAGAAAAAAAGTGAACGACTATGTTAGTTATAAGAGGAGGAGTTGCTTAATAATCCTTAAGGGAGTTTATATCTGTAAGTAAAATTATATGGAGTGGCGTTGAGTTCCGTCACTCAACAAGCAATGTTCGAATTCGGACAGAAAATGGAGAACGAAGTGTCTTGACACTATATTCTTAGCTTCAGGAGGAAATGCGTGGAGCTGGAAAATTATATTAATTTGCTATTTTTTTCGGATATAACCTATTACTCTTTGAATGCCTAGTTATATGAAACACAAAATAATACATAAAATTAAAAAGTTAACCCACTTCCATTTACGCGCATTGTATTTCTTCATGACATTTTTGTATGAAACAAGTAGGTACAGTATTTTTCTTACAGCCATTCTTTCTACTGATTAAATGTGGTTTGCGAGACAATGAAAGGTTCCCCGGGGGCTTACAGAGTTTCGACGCCAGTTCTAGGCTATATGGACAAAGGTGGAATATATTTCGTTTGTAGTGAAGAGAACGTGGTCTTCGTTACATGACTTTTTAAATACACTTTTGTGTTTTTTTTCATATGTTTCATGTATTTTATTTAGGTAGGTCATAATGAATGTGTAAAAGATGCTTGGGGCTTATATTTATATATATTATTATAAATTTGTTTATTGTTTTTGTATTTATTGAGAAATTACATGACAAGTGGTAAAAACTCCACAACTTAAATAAAAATCACAAGATTTATTCATTAAGTAATTGTGACCTTGCCAAAGTAAAAGCCTACATTGGCAAGTTCTACGTAAAAGCCAAATTACTTTCTGAAAATAAGTTTACAAATCACCTTGTTAAATAGCTTATGATAAACCTACCACCAGATAGTCTAATACAATAGTCAAAATGAAATCCTTTCACCTGCCGTAATAAAGCCTACAACCATTTTGACACCCGTCTGAACTGCGCCAGTACAGCGGTATACATGATATTCTTTTTTCCATATTCACACTTTTTCCATGAGTGGCGAAACTCAACGCCGCGCTTTGTCAAGGGAACCAGAGCGGAGAAATGAAAATATTTTAATGTAATTATTCCCACGAGAGGAAATCGAACCCACAACCAATCGCATGACACACGTGATAGTCTATTCAAAATAACCTTTACTCAAATAGACTTATGCGAGAACTGTTGAATCGTCGCATGAACATAAAGCTACCACCGGCTTGTAAGGCAGTTCTGCTGAAAAGAGACAGCAAAAGATCAATTAACAGTTGCTCTTTTGAAATATAAAAATTACAATTGTATTATTTAATACAATGGTAACTTGTACTAAACTTTAAAGTCATATATATAACTTCCATGATTTTCATTTTTATATATTGTTCTACAGAGTAATAGCTTTTACTTATAAATATTGTTTTTATATTAACTTTCAATTTGTGCAGTGGAAAGTAGGTTCTGGAGTAGGTTTATTATAGATGCGTCCGATCCGATCTACAAAAATCCGCAAAAAAAAAACAAATATAAAAATGATTGTACCAAATATCAGAAAACATATTTCACCCAAATTCCCAATATTCAAACTCTATCCGTTCAATTTATTATTCAAAATACGGCATGCATTGGTTAAAGTCGCATGGGAAATCTTTTGTTTTTTACCAGTCAGGTTAAACAGTGTTTGCTAGCAAAAAGAAATCATCCGAACGTTGTGGGCGCGGCAAAATCAATACAATTGTCATCCGAAGTGGGAAAGAAAAAATCACGTGTAAGCATTTGGACGCATATGTACTCGTACACAGCTTTGTCTATGTGTGATAATGAATGCTATTAAAAAAAAGTTTTGGATCTCTATATAGCATGTAGTATGTAGCTGGTGGAAAGCTTTGGGTTCAAATTTTGACAGGACTGTTTACTTAAATAACACGCAAATGTGCTTGATAAGTTAATATTAAATTAGCTATAGATTTTTTATCTATATATAAAAAAATTGTAGATGTATGTATGTATGTAAACATATTAAAAATATTTTTTTTATTTAATAGGTTTTTGTATGTTTATGTCACGTAACGAACGAAAATAATAAAATTAAATTTATTATGTTTAACGTAATATAACAAACAAAGAGAACAGTTAGTTTTATTTTACGTAATATTTTCATATATAATGTATATCAAAATCTAGGTATGTGATATATTTTCATCTCAACAATCTTCAGTGTTTTTCAGAGAATGCCGAATAAATGCGGGATGAGTAGTGTTACTAAATTATTATTCTACATACTTTATTATTACACAAATACAATGTGTATGAAGTGACCGAGCTCTACATTGCATTACGTCTAAACAAGCGGAGTGTTTTCCCCTTCCATTTTTGTGTATTTATTTGTTTTTATGATATGCCTTCCAAAGACATGGCTGGACTACTAAAACATTTTTACGATCATTAAATGAAAAAGTATTTTCCCTGATCGAGCACATAACCAACAAAAAAAGTAAAGAAAAATCTTGTTAAAAAATGACGATTTTTAGACCTAAAGTAGGCCACTTTAGGTCCAAAACATCAAGAAATACAAAAATTTCCGTTTGAAAAATCCTCGGGTACACAAATCTCTCTAAATGAAAAGACAAGAAGGTAATAAATATATAATCTGCATTTCTTCAAATGAAATGTGAACTAACAGCTAGCTAGCGTCTGCAGTAAAGCAAGGCCAAAGTGCGCCACGATACCATCCATATACATACACCTTACTATCTAGTCTATTAAGTTAAAAATTAAACCAATTTAACGTTACTTGAAGTCGTCATTTCATTATGAACTGTATTATTAAAAATGAAGCTTTCCAAGGTTAGAATAAAATATAACGGTGGAGTTATAAACAGGTGCATTTTCTTTCAATGCCACAATATCATAGAATATTATAGGACTTGAAGTTGATAAAAGTGTGCAGTGTAGTCTACATTGATGAGACCGTGTAGTGTAAAATATTAAAAGGTGGTCTTTGGTTGTAAATATCAAGGAAATCTGAATTATTACCTTTTGAAAAAGACATATTTAGAAAACGTATAAAAATTTGAACGCAGCGGGATTTGAACCCGCGCCTCTTGAAAACCGTTCGGACGCATGGCTTAGCGGTCAGAGCGCTAGCGGTCAGAGCGCTTTCAATTTCCTAAGTGTGGGAATAACACTTTAAAAAAAAATGTTAACAAAATATTTATTACCTTTTTATATGTTTAATTGACTTGTAATTTTTAAGTATATTTGGCAATCCAAATTGCTGATACAATTATCAGCAGCAGGTCTTAGGTCCACATGCTGATACACTTATCAGCAGCAGGTCTTTAGGTCTTCACCTCTAGTCGGTATCTTTTATGGATATCCTTCATCATCACATTTTTGCACTTTTTGGGTAAGCTTCCAACTTTTTCTCGCTTATAAGGGTAGGCAAAATACACCGTTTTCCGTTTCTTGCCAGAATTCCAGATGCCAGACATTGCAGTCTTGGAATTCAACACCGTGCTTTCCTAGACAAGATCCAATGACGCACAACGCCTCAACTGTTTTACAGGATTTTAAAATAAACTACTTAATTCTGTTTGTTAACCTATAATCGCCAGTAACGTATGGGGTTGCAGTTAACATGTTACATAAAAGAAGGAGTACATAATGCGCCTATATTTGCATTTAGCCCTAAATCAGTTATAACATATTTTACTTATCTAAATCTAAATGTAACTCTTCCTTTACTTATTGAGTGACTGACAGATAATGTGCTGCCGAAATTACTGGGCGTAGACAGCTCTTATCTGACATGTAAGTAAGTGTAAGTCCTGTCAAGTGTCCTGGCAAATGCACGGGATTTCTTTGAGAAGATTCTTACGGGAACGAAGAAAAAGCGGGACTTAGAGCAGGCATATAACGTTTATATTTTTCACATTATTAGTTACTAGTTTCGGAAAAGTAAGCGTCTTTGTTTTAGTAGCACTAAAAAGATAGCTTAATAAGATAAGTCCGATTGGAATATCAAGTATTCAACAAAGGGCGCTGTGTCCTTCATGTGATATATGAAAACACTACTGCCCTTCACCTTCTGAAGTGAAGGGCGAGAACAAGCTTTGGCTTATGTAACTATAAATTTTATCATAAAGCCTTTTTACTTGTTTGAGCTTTGAGCTTTTTTGATGTAACAGTCAGTGGTAGATGTTTGGCAAAATTATACAAAATTGGAATAAAAATAGTTAAAAGTTATTAAAAAATGGATTGTATTGGATTCTTTGTATGAGTATGAATTTGACAATAACAATTGTTTATCAATAAAATTATTTTTATTACTGTCCTGCTTGCCCTGCCCCGTGCGTAGGGCACGTGTTGCATTAGTAACGTGTATGTCACTTTGTACACACATATGTGTATGTCAAACTTGTATTAGAGCGTGTTAGATTTATTGTATTGATTTACTATATTTTTTACGCATTATTGCAAAAAAAGTTATTCATTTATTTTTTTGCAGTTATGCATTCTTGTTATTTTCTATATAAACTGCTAGCGACCCAATTGTGGCTTCAACCGCATGAGCTATAGCTGCTTCTTAATTTCGATCTTTTCTTTAAACAATGAAATTAATGGCAAAACTAAAAAAAATGGAAGCTAAGAAAAAAGTAGCATATCAATCGGCTCAGCGGATTGACCATGATAACGTCACAGGCAGAAAGACAGAGTTACTTTGCATTTATAATATTATTATGGATAAAGATGTAATTCCAATTTGGTTTGACAAAGTGTTCTGTGAATCTAATTAGTAACTAGGTGCACCCGCGACTTCGTTCGAAATTGCGTTCGTATTTTAAGTCAAAATATGCATTATGAATATTTTATCAATTTTTGAACTTAATTCAGCAGTGTTGGTTAGATGCGTATACAACACAGACAAACAGAAATGTTATAAAATTAAGTAAGTAGTAAGTCTTTAGTTTTACCCGTGTTCATTTATGAAAGAAAAAATTTACTAATTTAATTATATTTCATAACTTTACATTAAAAATATTACATTTATACGATTTTAGAAGCTATTTCAGGTACATACGCCATGATCAGTATCATGATCGCTCGCTTTGCACACTCCATCATATTTTTTTTGTTGCGGAGTTATTTTAAAACTATAATATCTCCTAAAATACTCATTGAAATTAAATGTTGTAAAGAGTGATTTTGTATCTAATTAAATACTTGTGATGAATAATATTTATTTGAATAAGGATTAATACATATCATGTTTACAAAAACACCTTCTCAAATGCATAATTTTAAAACAAATTTCATTACTATAAAAATTTATACTGAGTAGACCTTAAAAGATTTTTTTTAGAACTTTTAGAGGAAAACAATTTTATCATACATTATTTCAAGAAGCGTAAGTAACGGAAGCTGTCATAGGAGGTATATTTTCCCCGTTTTTACGATATTTTTCATTGTTGCTTCAATTGAATGCAATATAAAGCAATTATAAATTGTAATTACTTATATATTTTGTTAACATTTTTTAAAGTGTTATTCCCACACATATGTCTTTTTCTAAATATGTCTTTTTGTAATTACTTCCTTCGCATAGTAGTAAAATTTCAACCTTAGAAAATTTCAAATAGTTCTCGTGTAAAGGACGTAGAACCCGTCGATAATTGTTCTCGATTATTTACAGTGGAAAGGCTCGGAGAACAGAGCGCTTCAAAGTATGTTTTATGATAAAAAAAAATATATAGATTTTTTTATACTAGACATTGCTTATTAGGTAGGTAGTAACCCAGCGCCAATATTTGTGTCTGCTCCGTAAATAGAAAGGAAAATTTTGAACACACAACCATAATATGTCTAACAACTTATTTAACCAAGCAAATTTATATAATATAAGTAATAAATTAAAAATAATTTTAAAGAATTGCTTTACATAAATTAAACGTACAGTATTTGTTTTGAATAATTATTACCACAAACTATTTATTAGCTAAACTAAAAATTATAATCTAAATCATAAAAAACTTCTAAATTGCAGAAATAAGTTTCAGAGAAAGGAAGTTGGCGTAAAACTCGGAAGCAAACAGAGCTACGACTTTAGTTCGCCGCGGAGTACTCTTGACGTTGCTCGGACAAATTGCACTCGAGAATGAAATATACGGGGTGTTCTCATAGTTTGAAATGCATATAGTGTTTATTCACTTGAATACAAAAATACTGCATATTTACATCGTGTTTTATTTAAAGATGGTAATTCTGCATATGTGTGAATTTATTAAAAAAGAAATCTACTAGTGCCACGCGCGCGGCTTCGCCCGTGTGAATTGTAGTGAATCTATTTAGACAACAATTAAATTGTTGGAAAAACCAAAACAATAGGAAAAGTAGCCTATTTTCATCCGAAAACCCTCAAGTATCTTTATATAAAATTTTACCATAATCGTTTAGCGGTTGGCGTCACGGACATACATACAGACAGTGTTACTTTTACATTGATAATATTAGTATGCAAGTATGGATTTAAATCCATCCTGGCGCAATGGGACAGAGCCTCATTATAAATTCCATTGGTTGTGGGTTCGATTAGCGCTCGAGAAAAAGGCAATTTTGAGTTCAACCATTCAACACCAAATGTCGGGCATTAAATGGAGAATGGAGTGACCTGACACTATATTCTCTCTGACTTTTGTGCGATGCGGGAACAAATGTAGAGCTGAAAAAAAAGTTTTAATAAAATTATAATAATGATGTCGTGGTGTTCATTTGGTTTGTACTACTCTTATTAAATATCCATATATAAAATATTGCATTAAAAGGTGTGTCATTTTACTGTTCAAAAATCAAATTCAAATTTAAAAAGCAGAAGTCATGTAAAGATACGGAAGTAAAAAATTAAGGTGAAAATTGCGCTTAACATATGTGGCATATAGACCATTGGCACGCGACAGCTATGTATACAAATATTATAATGGAAATCATACTTAGTTTACCTTCGTATTCAGTCTTCATACTCGTAGTAGGTCAGTAGAGAAATTATTCAGTCAATATTTTTGAAATTCGAACTTGCGCCTCTTTTAAACCGTCGAAGCGCTCTGACCGCAAAGCCACGCGTTTACCAAAAGGCGCAGTTTCAAATCCCGCTGTGTTAAAATTTTCATACGTTTTCTAAAAATGCTTTTCGATATATTATGTTTACTGAACCCACGCAACCCGGCATAGTTAGCAGGCGCTTAACGAAATAAAGTTGTACCGACTGCTCGAAGAGAAATTTACCACCATACAATTTAATATTACATTATTTTATTAGCGGTAGTCAGAGAGAACCTAGAGTCAAAACCGGCAGAGTCCGTATGCCACTTTCCGCCCGAATTCATTACGAGTTGAGCGGCGTACTTCAACGCCGCGCTTTGTCTTGTTCACCAGAGCGAAGAAATTAAAATAATTAAATTATTCTTAACATTTTTTCAATAGTGTTATTCAGACGCTTAGGTTATTGATAAACATATATTTTGAAAACGTACAAAAATTTTTATGAGGTGCAGGTTCAAATTACGCTGCGTTCAAAATTTTTAGACGTTTTCTAAATATATGCTTATTTTAAATAAAGTTATATTTATGATTATTAGTCCGAGTGAGAATCGAACTTACAATCATTTGCGATTGCAGTTAGATGGTGTCCCACTGCGCCACGATGACCTAATTTCATATATGCATATTCTTGATTACATTTATAAAAAATTTAAATACTAAAGATATTTCTTTTAAAGTTTTTGTTTTAGAACAAATCGTAAAACAAGTAACTCGGGTGTGGTGGTGGGTATTTATATAGTAAGATGCACAATTTACACAAAGGTCGTAAACAAACGTGGAAAATTTGTCTTATATTTTCATTTTACTTTAATGAGTTTTCTCAATTAAGTTAAGTGTTTGCATCGCTCTACTAAGTTAATTAGCTTTTTATCATGACGGGATTTATATACATTTTGTTGTAAGGTGCACACAGGTTTTACAGGTACGCCCTGCATTTTTATTATGTAAATTCAATATAATATACAAAGAATATATAGTAAAAAATTCAAAGTAAAATAATCAATTTATTCGTATGTAAAACTCTTTGATACTCACTCATATTTGCCGTGTAGGTACGCTCGACTTAGTAAGCGTGAAATTCTAAAATAAAAGTTATTCCTTATCCCATCAATTGTCAGCCAGTGAAAGTCCCGTCAATATCGGCCGTTTAAGAGATTAGCCGGAACAAACAGACAAAAATTGAAAAAAATAATAATTTAGTATATAACGGTATTACGGTACATACCGTGTATACATACGCATTTAGTAAAAAGCAGTTATTTGAATATTACAAACATACATCTAATTTTGTTTATTTGTATAAAATGCCTGATTAAGAAAATTTATGAACATATAATTAAGACCAAAAGCCACTTACATATGCTTGGACGCATCTAACAATTGATAAATTTATTTAATTATTCAATGAAAGACCCTTTTTTGTAATATTATTAAACAAAAAAAATATTCTGTTTTAAATAAACCATTAGCTTCTTATCCTTGAGGCCAACGTGGAACAGTGCAACAGCTTATGTACGCGATTGGTTCTGGGTTCAAATCCCACTCGGGGGAATATTTAAAATATTTTCATTTCACCGCTCTGGTACCTAAGACAAAACATGTTGTTGAGCTGTGCAAATCAATATGGAATATGGAATTATATGGAAATTGGAGAACGGAGATTCCTGACACTAGGGTTTTTATTATTTTAAACCTGTAATAGCCGTAGTAACCTACCAGTACATTTGCATACACATATTACGCAACAAGGCTAAAATTTTAAAAGGCAAACCATCACATGGACATTACGTACATATTTTATTTAGCACACGTGAGTCTATTTTCGTTTTTATTTTTACATGTATATTTTCTGTTGACTCTCAACACTCGTTGTGGTTTCTATGTTTAGAACTCTTCGGTGAAGGGCCCTTGTACCGTTCAAAAGATGACCAGAGCAGGTGGATGAAACCGCACCGGATACGCTTTTAATCTTAAAACTTCGATTTAATGTAACAATGTTGTAAACTAAGCGTATATTCGATATTGGCAGCCAGTGTTTTCGGCCGCGTGGTTACGCCTTATTACATCAGCTGTCTGCTAGTGAAATTAAAGTTCCAGAGATTAGCCGGAACAAACACACATACAGACAGATAAAAATTGTAAAAATTATATTTTGGTATATGTACCGTGTATACATTTAGCAAAAAGCAGTTATTTACAGTTCAATATTACAAATTCCTTTTACTCTTGTAATATTTTTTAATATTGTATTACTTTCTTAACTTGTATTCACCTACCTATCAATGTATAGAATAAGCAACGCTATTTAAAAAAAACTCCGTCTAATTTGCTTGAAAATTTACACGTGTTTCTAAATTCAGTAAAAATAAAATATTTTGAAAGCTTGAAGAAATCAATGCCTTTGCCATAACGACCAGACCAGAAAATTAAAAAATGATATTAAGCATATTTTAGTTTATTTTGTAAATTAATAAGATCTTTGATTTTCACGATTACTACACAATTTGAAATGAAACTATTTTTAACCGGACTAATCGCGTATATTATTGGTATTGTAAAATACATTTTAGAACCCGACGTTTCGAATACTTTGCAGTAGTCCGTGGTTACAGGTAGACTGGGGTGACATGGTGGTGGCCTGTACGCGACCTTATACGCGATTAATCCAGTTAAAAAAGTTTCATTTCAAAATATTTTGTAAATTATATATATGTAGGTGGGACCAAAATAGACTTTTATATAAGTACCTTTCAAGTCAAAGTATTCATGTCAAACATCACAAAGTAATGCTGCGCGTCGCGACATCTCTAGGGACCAGATACGCAGTTTCAACTTTTACCTTTATTCTCAGCATATCTTGAAGGCAGCTTTCTTTAAATAAACAGAATATATAAATAGTGCTTAGGAGGGCTTAGTTATAGGTATTTTTTATCTCAACGCTTTACTGCTTATAGCAGGGGTGAGTGGTAAAGTTCTCTGTTTTTTTTGCGTCGTGTAAAGAAACCAGTAGAACCACTGGTTGAACCACACCGTGTAATATGTTATTTTCTAAATAATCTTTTAAGTATTTTACATAACATTCATATATATACTTACATATGATTAAGATATACTAGCCGTCGACTCGCATCCAATCAACTGAGTGCTTGCAGATTGTAGCTCGGTAGTCGGTAATATAATATATTGTAAAGCATAGAATTGTTTTTGCATAGAATAAAATATACTTATAACTTATTATTAAACTAAATTACTCTTATTTACTACATCTGACTTGATTCTTATTTCAGGTGGTCCATCGAAGGATGTAAGGTGTGCCTTCCGCCGCCCATGCGTAGCGAGCAACGGTCATGGCGTTCCACAGATAGTGCCAGGTAATTTAATATTTTATTTTATAAAATGAATGCATTACTTCTAATATATTAAAATATTAAGTGGAGGACGGAGTGTCTTGTCACTAGGTTTTCTCAGCCTACCTGGACTTAAAAAAATTTAAATATTAAAAGAAATGCTTAACACCATCATGAGTTAATTTGTACAATTCGTAAACTGTTTAAACTGGTTGTGGACTCAAATCGATCCAAGAGCGTACTTAGACAAAGCGACTCGTACTTAGACAAAGCGACTCGTAGTTGGATAAAGGCTCGTTCTTGTACATGTGACACACCATCTTTCTAAATCATAGGAATATCAACTGACTGATAAGTAGGTTCAAGCAGCTTAAAATTACCGATAGAATACTACTACGGTAGGCTTCATCGCGAAGCGCGATACAAACTAATAATTAATTATTATGTCAGTATAGTTAAGTATATATCAAAGATTTCTTAAGAGTATATAAGAAACAGATATAATAAAAAATCTAAACAATGTATTCGTTTTCATTTAAGCCGTGCACTGGGTTCCTTCAAATTATCGGAAAATATTAGTTTCACATCTTTTTCCGCATAGCAGGTTAAGCTGAGAAAAATTTGGCGTCAATACAATTTCCGCCTGGATTCGAGACATAAATACCCCTATGTGATAAGTCCGAAATTCAACAATTCTCTATATTTTATACACAATAGTTAAAATTCAATATGAATTACTCAAAGTCAAACTTAAAGTCAGATAGTTTTATTAAAAATTACACTATAATTTTATTCATTATTAGATGTTGCGTACCAGTTTTTAAAATCAAATAATTTACCACCAGTTCACTAAATTTTAGCCTTCAAACCAAAGACGAATCAAATTCGACATTTCTTTGCCTAAAAACTAAAAAGCTACAAGGCGTCGTTAAGCATATAAGGCGTCGACTTGGCAATACATCCTAAGTATTTCAAGCAAACAAGGTTCCTCATAAACCCGTATAATAATGTTTGTGAAGGGTTAGTTGGTAGTGCAGAGAAAAATATAATTACGTCATTTGTATGTGCCGGCACGAAGTCGGGCGTGCTTTATGTAAGAGGGAGTGTAGGGCGGGGTGTTTATCGTTAATATACGTATATATTTGTACGTATAATATATAGATATATATACACACAGGACACACATATCGATATTGTATATATATTTACTCACACGTACATCATTGATAAACGTTTTATCATCGAAGCCATTGTAGCGCAGTGGGTGGGATAGCGTCTGCAATGGTAGTAAGTTCGATCTCAACACGAAGGTATTATATTTAAATTATCTTCATTTGCCTGCTCTGGTGAGACAATGCACAATATCTCGAGCTCGGGCGGAAAGCGGAGAAGGAGTGTCATGATTGTATTGCGATTCCTGTATAATGTAGAAATAAATTAATAGAATTTAGTAATCTTTATTTAAATTGCTTCAGTTTGTCTATTTCTTGCTAAAATCTAGGTGGAAATGTGTGTTCGTCTATTGTGTTTTGGTAAACTTCTCTCAACGTTTAGTGTTTATTTTCTTTCAATCGGTTCATAAATAAAAAAGTTATAACCATCTAAATTACCATTTACTTACGCAGGCGAAGCCGTGAGCGGGTCGATAGTGTTTTAATATATATTTTATATAAAGCTCGTGGTTGGGAGCCACCACCTAACACAAAAAGTCCCTCCCTGCAAAAAATAGAAAAATATAAGTTCATATCGATAAAATGTGTATCGTCTCTACTGACGAGTAGATACTCCGTCTAAGTTACGTTGCACGCTAGAGCTGATAGCCGCGTTTTATATAAATTAACTGAAATCATATGGAAAATTAACTTGTGCAATATTGCAGAGAAGAAAATTCCAGTTAAAGTATGTTTAAAAGAACTTTATACAATATTTTCAAGATTCATGCTTGCATATTATAATTTTAATACCTGTGTGTGTGTCGGGAAATGTCAAGATGAGTGGTTAGTTTGTTTTTATCATGGCATTTTGTGGTATAAAAATATTAATTAATACTACTATAACTATAGTATAGGTACAAATATTGAAAAGAGAAGGCAAACGAGCATAAAGTTGGTAACTGGTAACAAACCCGTGGACATCTACAACACAGCTGGTCATACAGGGCCAAAGGATTGCGTGTCTAAAACAGGGATCCCTAGGGAAGTGATGTCTATCCGGTGGTCGGGAGTGCCACGGGGCGATGTTCTGGATGTGCGGCTGATCCGAGACATCAGCCCGGCGGTAGCAGTTGCAGGCGATTCTTTTGATTTGATCACCCAAGCTCTCGATCTTGAGATCTCGTTGGATAGTGGCATTGCGCACGTATGTGGGAGCTTGGGTGACACGGCGGAGGGCGATACTCTGGACGACCTGGAGTCTCTGCTAGGCTGGTTGGCTGGCTAGCGCGTACCAGGCCGCGCTGCATACGTCAGGTGGGGCCTGACGAAGGTCTTGAACAGCGCGGCCTTGGTACACAGTGGTAGTTGGGCTCTCAAGAGGGGCTGCAACCAGTGAAGTGCTGTCCTTGCGGCTTGTACCGCCTTCTTCATCTGAGGGTTCATAGTCAGATTGCGATCGATTATGACCCCCAGGTAAGTAGCTTGCCTGCTCCAAGGGATAGCTTCGTCTTGAAGGGTGATCTGTGGGGTGCTCCTCGGCTGTCTCCCAACCAGAACCGCTTGTGTTCTGGAGATCCGTTGAGCATGAGGGTAGCCCTTTATAAAACGTATGTCAGGCCTCACCTGACGTACGCTGCGCCAACATGGGACGCGCTGACTAACCCCAGCTGACGGACTGCACTTCAGGTGGTGCAGAACACCACATTAAGACCAGTTGCTCAGGCCCCTTGGTACGTGAGAAATGCCACTCAGCATAGAGACCTCCGTACCGATAGCCTGGAAGACAACATCAAAGATATGTCGACCAGAATATTCCACCGCGCGGATGCTTCGGATCATCCGCATATCCGAAATATCGCATCGTGGCACACCGGACCACCGGACAGACGACGTCTCCCTCGAGACCTCTTACCTTCCCCCTCTCCAGATACCTGAGCTGCTGCTTCAGTCGCTGGTCCCCTAAATTGGGGTTCCTCTGAATAATCAGGGGTCTCACCCAGCTAGGTGGAAAGCCCAGGCAGCACTTAGCTCCTCCTTTCTATGACAACAATTTCCTCCTCGGGATCAGCCGGTTCCGCAACTCCATTAGCAGGCCAATAAGGCCTAACCCAGGGACCCACCTATATTTGTGGGTGGCGTTGAACTCTACTATTAGAGGGTCTCGCTCTGATATCGTTTCTACTCTCCCCGGTAAGGTGCAGAGAGAAGATCACAAATGTAATGTAATGTAATCTACAATCGAAGTGTCATTGAACATACATTGCCGGCTTAAAATATGTTTATCAATCTATGTGTGTGAATAACACTTTAAAAAGCTAATATCTAAGTGTGTGAATAACATTTTAAAATGCTAAAAATATTTATTCCATAGCTTTTTGTAATTAGTAATTATGAAAAATAAACGAACAATTAATAAATATCAATAATTGTAAACGTATTAATTATTAAAAGTATAATATTTATAAAATTCAAAGAACTAAAAATCGCAAGTATAAGTTCAAGTAATTTTAAACTCCTGCTTTTACCTCAGATATTTAGAACTTTATAGAAAAACGAACTCCTTAGAGTATTTTGCTAGTATACTTATTGTACGATACCACCACCACCGGAACCTTAACCTTAACCTTTAGTAATGATATATATTTAAATTCAATAACTAATAATTTACACTCTTTTTGTCATATAACTTTTTTTAACTGTATTCATTATACAAAAATATTACAAATTATTAAATTTTCACATCACTTTTGTGCATACTGGAGGTAATCGTGGCATAATGGGACAGCCTTTAACTGTAATCGCAATTGGTTAAGGGATCGATTCCCACTCGCGGGAATGATTATAATTTTAATATTTTTGTTTCTCCGCCCCATAAAAAAATTACCGGAGCGTTGAGTTGCGCCACCAAAACACTGCGGACTTCGGAAAATGAAGAACAGAATATTTTGATACTAGGTTAAAATTCAAATTTAAAATATCCGTTATTTATAATAGACTTTTGCAAGCAATTTTGAATTGTCGAAAAAACATAAAGCTACCACCGGCTCAGAAGGCAGTTCTACTGAGAAGAGCCAGCGAGAAACTCAACAGTTGCTCTTTTCTAATACAAAAGTTACAATTTCATCATTTAATACAGTGGTATCTTACCTGTACCAAACTCAAATCATATTACTTCCACACATTTTTATCTTTTAAATCTCGTCGCCTACGCTGCTATGACTGTCACAGCGTGGACCTGAAAACTAAACTTATGAATACATCAACCGGGAATCAAATCTGTATTTTAAACACAGAACTTTTCTACTACACAATAAATTTCTACAAAGAACACTTAAAGCACTTCCCTCCTTCTACAATTTACTATGAAAGGGTCCTTAATTTCCACGAAAAACGTTCTGTACCCGTACCAATTAAATTGGATCTGCCGGATGACTTTGTGAAATCCTTTATAGAAGTGTTACCGACCACGTCCCGACTTTTTATAGTCGACTTGCTTAGTTCTTGATAAGAATATTTTCTTACTTTACTTCTACTAATGACATACTTTTTGTATTATTTTCTTTTAGTTCTGTTATATAATGATAACAGTTAAAAATCTCGATTAGGTCTTAGATATTTCAAGTGCCAATTTTTCTAGTCGAATTTCTAGTAGACTGGATTTTTGTACACGTATAAAACACAATAGTTGTGTCAAAATTGATGAAATGAATACCCCATGCCAGCTAAAAAAGTTATTCAAGGGCTTAGACAAATATACAATTAATAAAGGTTAAGAAATTAAGTCCTTTGAACTCTAAAAATGTACGTCTTTTGCATTTCTCTGAAAGATTAGTCGTCACTCGTCACAAGTCACTAGAACGCCTTTATATACTGTATTGTATATAATATCAACACAAAAAAAACTATACTATATAAGTTTAGGGTATATATATTGATTAATGGTTATTTTTTCTTTTTTCGAATTTTACGCTATATTCCTAGCCTGAGGGAACGGAGCGCCAAACGCTAAACGCCACTGCATACTTCTTTCGCCTCGTCCACTGTCATCAACCTCTTCATACACGCCCACCGGGGGATCCTCATACTTTTTACGTGACCTGTCTCCAGTATCATCGATACTGTGTTCTCGAAGGTTAATCGAGGTCTCCCCCTACATCTCCATTCTCCTCCTACTTTAAGTATTATTCTATATAGTCCTCCTAGTATAAGTTTATTAATTGTTTCATGTATTTTTATACATATTAATAGATATTTCATTGTTTACTCTTTTATTGTGCCGATTTATTTCCATCAATTGATACAAAAGATCATTGTGTTGTTGATTTTTAATCTATTTCGAATTGCCAGACAGTATTTTTTATTTTAATGTATTTCCCGCATTATGGAAGGTTTTAAACATTTTTTAGTGACACTAGTCGTTTGATGGGTCGATTGACCTAAAATTTAGAATAAAAATTCTTTATTTCTGATGACAATTCAATTTTATATAATTTGTATTGTTTTTAATTTGAAATGACTGGTGTAGTGGAATAGTGGATTACATATTATTGTATAACTACCCAATATGGGTATCAAATGAAAGGGCTTAGCTTCTAAACTCGTATATGAAGATACTTTAAGTTTACACCGGAACTGCATTATAAGAACGTTTAATATAAAAACAGTATCCACTTCCTTGGAATTGATATACGCCTTATATAGAGCATTACCAGTCTTAGTGCTAAACAAATTTCAAACTCTATTTCACACAAACAAACTCTATTCGAAAGTTCTCATAGCAATAAAACATCCAAGTTTCAACTCCTTAATCGTTTGAAAAGCGGAAAATTTATTTTTATTCGAGCGCATTTCCTTTCGATAGCTCGTGGTACGCTAGTTCTCGTAATAAGTTCCCTTAGGATATAAGTCGGTCATAAATATTATTTTGTGACCTCCGTCGTCAGCCGCGGTATCGAAATGTAATTTGTGGTTTTATATAGATCGTTATAAATAATATATAGGTTTCTTGAAAATAATATAATAGTACTGTAAGTTCTAGTATTATGTGCTTAGATTAATACTAGCGACACGCTCGCAGCTTCGCCCGTAGATACTATAGCTGTTTCGTATTTTCGCTGGCCTTTTCGTAAAATAGTGGAAGTCTTGGAAAAACTAAAAAAAATGGGAGAAAAAGGTAGTGGTCCATTCCAAGACGCTCAAGTATCTCAATATTAAATTTCATCACAATTGGTTCAACGGTTTGGCCATGATGACGTCACAGACCGACAGACATACATAGCTACTTTTGTATTTATAATATTAAGTCCATACTTCCTGTTCCATAACAGGAAGTGGCAAAGAGTTTGAATGAGAATATTACTGATGTTCTAAATTCTGAAGATAACTCAGAGTTCAGTTCATTCTGTCTGTGGTCGAGACGAAACACTTTTTCTTGGTAGTCAGATTGATTATTCCAGAATTTTTTTTTGTCAACATTAAGATTTTTATTCATAACCTGCAAATTCACTGTCATGCTAATTTAGTATTAATATTGTATATACATGTACCCAAATGTTGTCCATTGGATCATTGTATATAAATAGCATAAATTTACGGTTTTTCAAAAGCTTTACGCATTAGGTATTATTGCGCATTTATTTATTCAAATTTTTTGTCGAATTGCGATTATACCTAGAGCAGCTACACAATTTTTCCTGCATAGGAGGGTCATAGATAACCTAGTGTCGAGACACTCCGTTCTCCAATTGCCGCCAGAATGAGTAAATATGGTGGAGGAACTCAATGCCACGTTTTGTCTCAGCAATAACCTTTTTCTGAGCCTTATACTTAGAGCGTGAAATATATCTAATGTTGTAGTATTTGAATTTTTATCTATTATACAAAAACGCACGACATCCTACACGTGTCTTGAACATAATAATCATTTACTGTATTTTTTCAATACAAAACTCTTATAAGCTCCTAAAACTAACATACCATTTTAAAAATAGCATAAGCAAAATATATTATACGAAAATGGCCTACATTTTAAATGTCAGTGGAAGAAAGCAAACGCGGCGCCATTCTGTTCTATCAGTCGCTATCTAACAATCACTATTACCCCAATTAAGTACCAAGGCCACGGAGTTGGCATGACACGGATGAGGGCTCTCCAAACTATGTTCCAAGAGTATCGGGTATTCAGAGGGACGACTTTACTTAATTATGCTTAATAATGCTTTAAATTTGTGATACGAATCTACCGGAATTGCTGCTATCTTTTTATTCTTGAAAGGTTTTTAATTAGAAAAGATTTTCTTTCTGTGTAGGTATATATTTTTTATATGGTATGCAGAGGAAATTCAATGTCAAGACACCTCGTGCTCCATTTAGCATCACAATTGGAGAAATTGCGAACTCAGTGGTGGATCTCAACGCCGCTTTTCATCTTACAAGAGTGGAGAAATGGAAATTATTAAGTATTTTCCTCCCGCGTTAGTTAAACCCACGATCAATCGTGTTTACAGCCAGACGCTGTCGCACTGCGCCTCGATGGCCTCTGGTTATGAGATGTAACTTTATATTTTAAATATATAGATTATAGATTTCTATCTGTTTAGTTAGGTTAGGTTAAGTTATAATCTAGTTTCATTAACTGCTCCGGGAATGAAAGGTGTTGTGACACTAAGTTCTTTCCTTACTCTGTTATACAGGACTAAGCGACAAGCTAAAAAGCAAACCCAACAAACAGAGTAGTACCGAGCAAATAAAAAAAAATTAATAATAATAAATAAATAAAATTAATAAATTAATTATAAGTAAGTTTTTTTATTGATATTTTCCATTTTTTTTATTTTATATTATTATTTTAATAAAATTTTAAGTAATAAACAGTTTCAAAGTTAATATTAGTGTCTTTAGCACTTCCAACTTCCTTATTATAAATTGAACTGCAATTGTTAATAGTTGAGAATTTATAATGTTTTTTTTTATCATATAATTTGTGAGTAAATAAAAAAAACAATATTAATCTATCACAAGAGGGGCGTAGTAATGAATTTTAAAACGCGTATGCCTGCCTCTAAATATGATGGTTATTGTAACTGTTATAATTATGAATTGACTATCTAATTATTTCAGGAAATTTGTAATTGACATATATTACAGTTATAGATAACAGCTTTTAATTTTCAAGAGAAAGTATGGAATTTATGCTAATTATTAGCTTTTTATTAATTTGCAACGTATGTACATTTGTTGCAACTCATTTGTGAAGGATATATCCTTAACCGATTTAGCATACATTTAGTTTGGACGACGACACGTTAACCATGTGACGTCATTCAAACCCAACATGGCGGAGCATCCAATATGGCGGACTAGTTATTTTTAATGCACTCCTACAATATGGATATCAAATAAAAGAACTTGCTGACTATAATTCGAAACAAGCTTGTTTTTTTAAAAAAAGGTTTAACTTTATTTATTTGCATATGAGAGTTGAAATTTTGTATTGAAATATTGAAGTTATATAGGACGTAAAAATTATCAGTTTCATTAAAATGAGTTATAGAATTTGACTTGACATATATTATTTTGACTTTCAGAATATAAAAATATACGTATAAACATTTGAAATTTGTTTATGCTGAATGTCATTGAAATCGGTATAGCATTTATAGTAAGAGATAGATTAATATAATATCTACGGTTATTAATAATATTAGTCTAAGGCAAGCTTTCCGGGCCCAGGTTTGAGCACACACTACGGACTGCCGCAGTGTCACTCAATTCTACTTGAATTGCAAATACCTGACCTTCTACCACGTGATATCGCGAGCTTACCTTCCTTCAGTATGACTTTTTCTTCTATTTTAAACAATATTGAATTTGCAGTCCTGGTGCAGTGAAGATTGAGATTGATGTGATTGTTTTGTAGTTTCGCATTTTCTGAGAGCCTAACTTAAACTATATGACAATTTTTATATGACACTTTAAAATATGACATGACATTATAAAATAGACGTCTTATTAAAATTAAGATATCCTTCCTGCGCCCAATGAGACCACACGTGTACATATATAGATAGTAATATATATGTTTCCAGGTCGATTTAAATTATGAATTTACACCTCAAAATTTATTTAAAAAAATACTTGCAATTTTTTTGAAATCAATTAAGTAAAAATAATGTTTGATATAGCCAAAAAAACCTTAATTAGAAGCCGTTTTACCGCAGTACGGTTAAAAAGGCCGAAAAGTGGCAGTCGCATCAAAAATTCTGGGCCATCGTTTCTTTGTGGCACGTGTAATTTCCCGTGAAGCAGCAGATGGGCGTTTTTTCGGCGTATTTGCATAATATAATTCGGTTTTGGCTTGGAAGGGAAAAATTCAAATTATGTCCACAAATCGCTTATCATTTTGGTAATTCACTTTTTCATGAATGCTACCAAATAAGATGGGATTTGATTTGTTGCTCTAACAGTCAGCATTTAGCTAGTCAGAGAGAACCTAGTGTCAAGTCTCCGTTTTCCAGTTTCCACCCTAATTGCAGGCCTCGAAGAAGCGCTTTGTCTAGTTCACCAAAACGGAGAAATGAAAGTAATTAAATGATGATCATCATATTTTTAGAAAACTCAAAAATACACTTGCCAACTGCGTTACGATATGGCTAGAACTCGCGATCATTTTTTATGTAGATTCAAAGAGATATACTATAAATGGAACACTATTGCCTTTATCGCTTCTCAAAAAGCTCCTGTATATTACATTTCTCCCTGTTTGTGTGTTACACCAACGTCCGGTCAATATCTGCCACTGTTTATTTTGCTCTATCAATATAAACCGGCTAGTGTAAATATTTGGAGGGAAGCTCAAACTATGAATTTTTGGATTTTGTTGAGTTATGAAACATTTTCTCTTTTATTTTGTCAATACCATTCAGTTATTAATTTGGTACTAAAGAATCAAGAAATTTCAGTGGGTTGAAATTTGCAGCATAAATCTTAAATTTCATAAATATAATAATATATGAATAATATATATATGTTTAATTTTTGTCTGCTTCACGTTAGTCAAAGAGAAACCTAGTATTAAGTTCCGCACTTCCCGCCACAACACGCAATGTATCCATTGCGTGTTGTGTAACTGAACTCTAAGTGTTGGTCTAAGATACCGGAGCAGAGAAATTAAAATATATTTTGAATATAATCATTCCCCCAAGTGGAAATCGAATCCCCAACCAATCGCATTTACAACCAGACGCTGTCCCATTGCGCCACAATGGCCTAATTTTTTTTTATTATTTAATCATTTTATCTCTAAGAAAATGTATACACATATACTTATCAAAAAAGTATTTCGTAAACGAAATAGATGACACAGGATGTGCATTTACAGTGCAATATTATTTGCCAAAGTAATATTCTATATCAATATCATCATCAGCGAGGCCATCATGGGGAAGTGTGGCTAACAGTATACGCGATGTTTATGGGTTCGATTTCCATTCGGGGGAATAGCTTAATTCGAATTATTTTCATTTCGAATAGAATAAATCTTTACGATTCTTTAAGTTACTTAATTCAAAACTATGTTTTAACTAATAACCTATTAGTATTTTAATTTTTATATTAGTAACCACTTGACTCAACTCAAAAATATTGAAGAATTCACCTTTAAATATCTCCACAATAAAGGCATATTGCATAAATAAAATACTGCTCTTTGTCTAACCAGGCTGAAGGCATGCATAATCTATATATATAATAAAAATGTAACTGATCACTATCTGCCATTGCGTCTATTGTAGATACTTATATGAGGGATACAGACATACAGACATATATGAGTCCATCTTAGCGCAGTGGGACACCGTCTGTCCATTTACGCGATTGATAGTGGGTTCTATTCCCACTTTGGGAAATGATTACATTTAAATTATTTATAATTATCTTATATTATAATAATTAACATTCGTGAACTGTGGTAAGACAAATCATGGGATTAAGTTCACTCAACACGTAATGGCTCGAATTTTGAGTTTTGAATTGACATTTTTAACATCCCCCTAATGGTACTTAAAAGGGCAATATGCCAACTATGATTTTTTAAATATTGTTACAGTTATATTTTATTTTGCCATTATTGTGTTAACTTTGCCTTTTCATTTCTCTTTTGCTGTCATGTGATGTTTAACTTTAAGAGATATTACATTAGTTGTATTACTTTGAAGACAAATTTACTGGTCTATATATTAATGTAAAAATCGTTGGTAATCTTAATAAAATAAATGAATTCGAGTGGAAAATAGAGATCCCGCTGCGTTCAAATTTTTATACGTTTTCTAAATATGTCTTTTAGAGAATAGAGTGTTTTGACACTAGGCGTATTTACACTACCTCGCTAATAGGCAAAAATTGTGACTTTAATAAAAAGTTGGTGTGTTTCATAAAATTCATTGTGCGTTGATAATCTATCTACATTAATCAACCGATAGTGATGCGTTCATTGCTTTTTATGGTACGAGTTTTAATCTTTAGCTCGTGTTATCTAAGGTGCCACTAATATATTCCAATAACCGTTTTGATTCAACTAAATAAATGAGGTATCAATCAGACGATTTAAAAACATATGTGATGTTTTTAAATCTTGATGAATTGATACCTCATTTATTCGAGAATAATAGAAAAAATAACTTTTTATTCTTCTATCGTTTATATTTTAACATTTTTAAAGTGTTATTCGCACACGTACTGTAAGAAAATCATTTTTTGACAACGTATAAAAAATTGAACGTAGAGGGACTCGTACCCGCGCCTCTTGGACAGTTTTTAAATGCTTATCTTTGTAATAAATGATTTATGTTTCAAAATTGTTCTTTTTTGGGATAAATAGAGGCTGGATAAAGAAAAGTCTTTCCATTCTACGCTTTTGGTCAGATTTAAGCTTTTGTTAGATGATAAAACGGAAAGTTTATATTTAAATTTTCTCTTGAACAGAAATTTTGTAATTAAAGGACACTTGGTTCTCATTGACTTTTGATTCTCATTGACTTTTATTTCGATTTAGCTAGTTACTTTCAGTATTAGTTACATTGTGTGACATAATAGCAGCACAAAATTTATTGTATTTTGTAAGCGTAGCTCGAAATAAGCGTAACAATGTCTACCACATTAAAGGAAGTATGTAATTAAATTTTCGGAATGTCTTATTTCTCCGTGACTTTTTCCTTTTCTTCCACAAGTTGGGCTACGTGGTAGTTTTTACTATTGGCTATTGATCAGACAGGTGAGCATTTTTGAAAAATCAATTTAAATAGTTTTATTAAATTTAAATATTTGTAGCTGATTGTAAAACTTTAAGGTATTTTTATGAAACTGAAGAAATTCTATATAATTCCTTTAAACTAATGAATTTGATGTAACTTTTCAGGTGGTGAGTGCGGTAGCGTGTAGCAGCGGTATGCGCGTGCTAATTGCAGCGCTCGCCGCGCTGCTGGCGCGTGCGCTTGCCACCCCCCACGAGCACCGCGCGAGGCACCATGCGCCCGATCATGTTCCACATTTCCCTGCCCCCGTACCGCCTCAACCTTATCGCGGACACGGAGAGGCTGTCAGATATAATCCTGAGCTGGATACAATCCTCCCACGTCTTGATGAACATGAAACATCTTCAAAACGTGCCCGATTTGAGGACCCGGAATCTTCGTCTAAGCGAGCTAGTGAGGAAAGATTCTACTCAAATCATGAACGGATTGAGGAGCTTATGGCTGATGAACCTCAGCTCGGACCTGAAGCTGAAGACCCCTTAATCGTTCGTACAAGAAAGGGAAGGGTACGAGGTATCACGCTTACGGCAGCGACTGGAAAACAAGTCGATGCTTGGTTCGGCATTCCATATGCTCAGAAACCACTGGGTGATCTTAGATTTAGGCATCCCAGGCCTGTAGAAAGCTGGGGCGATGAAATTCTTAATACAACGACACTGCCACACTCATGCGTCCAAATTATTGATACAGTATTTGGAGATTTCCCAGGAGCGATGATGTGGAATCCGAATACGGATATGCAAGAAGACTGTCTGTATATAAACATTGTAACCCCAAAACCACGTCCAAAGAATGCAGCAGTTATGCTATGGGTTTTTGGTGGAGGATTCTATTCTGGGACAGCAACTTTAGATGTGTATGATCCAAAAATTCTTGTATCAGAGGAAAATATCATATATGTCTCAATGCAATATCGAGTAGCTTCCCTTGGATTTTTATTTTTTGATACTGCAGATGTTCCGGGAAATGCTGGATTATTCGACCAATTAATGGCGTTACACTGGGTAAAAGACAATATTGGTTATTTTGGTGGTAACCCTCATAATATAACATTGTTTGGTGAATCTGCTGGTGCTGTATCAGTCTCTTTACATTTGTTATCACCTCTTTCTAGAAATTTATTTTCTCAAGCTATTATGCAATCTGGAGCCGCGACAGCTCCTTGGGCAATTATAACACGAGAAGAAAGTATCTTACGAGGTATGCGATTAGCTGAAGCTGTTCGGTGCCCCAGTTCAAGATCTGATTTGGGTCCAATGATTGACTGTTTGAGAAAAAAAAGTGCTGACGAACTTGTAAACAATGAATGGGGAACATTGGGAATATGTGAATTTCCTTTCGTACCTATCATTGATGGGTCATTTTTAGATGAAATGCCTAGAAAATCTTTAACTCATCAAAATTTTAAAAAGACAAATATTCTCATGGGTTCGAATACAGAAGAAGGTTATTATTTTATTCTTTACTATCTTACTGAGCTATTCCCAAAAGAAGAAAATGTTGGAATTACAAGAGAACAGTACTTACAAGCAGTAAGAGAGCTTAACCCATATGTGAATGATGTTTCAAGGCAAGCGATAGTGTATGAATATACAGATTGGCTCAATCCAGATGATCCAATAAAAAATAGAAATGCTTTAGACAAAATGGTTGGGGACTATCACTTTACGTGTGGTGTTAATGAGTTTGCC
This sequence comes from Podotricha telesiphe, assembly GCA_038994665.1. Classification (NCBI taxonomy): domain Eukaryota; kingdom Metazoa; phylum Arthropoda; class Insecta; order Lepidoptera; family Nymphalidae; genus Podotricha; species Podotricha telesiphe. The sequence goes on from JAOYRR010000048.1 coordinate 488,614, forward strand.
CATCGTTATGCAGAAACTGGTAACAATGTATACACATATTATTACAAGCACCGTAGTAAGAATAATCCTTGGCCGTCCTGGACTGGTGTAATGCATGCAGATGAGATCAACTATGTCTTTGGTGAACCTCTAAATCCAGGGAAAAATTATTCTCCTGAGGAAGTGGAATTTAGTAGGCGTCTGATGAAATATTGGGCTAACTTTGCAAGATCTGGGTATGTTCTACTAACAAAATTATACAAATTTATTATCATTGAAATTAGTGATTTAATTAACTATTTAATGTATGTAACAAAAAGAACTATCCTATTCATAAAAAAATTTTTTTATATTTGTCAGCAATCCTTCAATGAACGCTGAGGGTGACATGACGAAAGTACACTGGCCAGTTCATACCGCTTTTGGACGAGAATATTTATCCTTAGCGGTGAACTCCAGCGCGGTCGGTCATGGTCTTCGAGTAAAGCAATGTGCTTTTTGGCAGAAATATTTGCCTCAACTTATGGCTGCTACTAGTAAGTACAACATATTATGATAATATTAAATTTATTATTTAGGTATAATTACTTCCGGCTTATTTGTGTAGTAAGTTTTATCATAGTATTTTCGACATCATATCAGTTAAAAAAATATGATTTACGTGATAAAATCTACACTTTAGTAGGTATGTAATATAAAATAATAGGATATATGAGATACCGTGTAGATGATTGGTCTCGGATTCTATAAAAACGAACGTAGCTACACTTTTTAAGGCCATCAAAATATAAGAACATATAAAAGAATAAAAAGGTGTGAAATAAATTTATTTTTATTTTTCAGGTAAGCCTGAATCACCTAAAAATTGTACTAACACTGCGGTATTCCTAGGACCAACATTTGGTATGGTCAGCTTCAGCCTTATATCACTGACAAGCTTGAAAATAACTTTATTTAATTAAAAATATATGCATAAAAATCAAAGATGTAATTAATATTTGGCTTTTGTTATTAACTTAATTACTTTGGCTTTTGTATCATCGATAATGATATATATTTTGAAAACATCTAAATTCTACAGTCCCACTGTTCGAGTGACATAGTATATGAGACGAATGGAAAGAATATTGCCTGTTGGTTGAGAAGTATAGATGAAGTTACTAGATCCTAAATCTATCGCTTACCTCTCTTCATTACATATGGTGAAAATATTTAAATACCTATTTAGATGAGCTGTGATTAAGTAGGTGTGTAGAATGATAGACTATTTGTATGGACAGTGGGCCTAATACAATTTGTTTGTCCAATGAATCAGTGGAATATTTTAAAATTATTTTTATATATGTAAAGTTATTAAATAATTGTGTATACTTTAAATGTAAGCCACCTTAAGTGTTATATTGCTCTATAAGTCCATTATATTTGTGTACATCTATCGAGTTTGTTTAAATTTCATGTTTCAGTATAAGAAAAATATTGTTTAAGTTATTATAATATCTATATTAAATTAAATGAGAGTGATGCCTCTATCAACATATCACTTGTTAATAACAAATTATAGAAATATGTAGTGGTAATTTCGTCATAGTGAATAAGACTCTACATATCTTTCAAGAATAGGTTAAATGGGCTTTATTGATGCGAAGAGACAGCACAAGTTTGATGGAAATAATAATATGAAAATGGATGTTATGAAAACAAGGATAATACATCAGAATAAAGAACATACTTGAGAATTGAATAATGTAATGAAATAAGTAGTAAATATACAAACCTTAGCTTTAATGCGCCTCTATTGCAATACATATCACGCAAGGCATAGAAATGTTTAGGTTCATTCTAGCCTTAGTGTAAGTTAAGAATATGAGCTAGGTCACTTCAAAACTCTGTAGCGGACCAATATTAGAAAGTTGTACGTGATATATACAGATCGATTTCTTAGCCAATTTGAGAAGATGTGGGAAGTTATAGGAAAAAATAAGAAGGAAATGGAGCGAGAGATGGTAAGGATACGATGGTCGAAAAAAAGTTATGCAATATTTTACTAAAGAAAACAAAAAAAATCAATGAACAACATTCTATCAAAGATAAGAATCACCAGTCATGTTAAAAAAATGAATAATCAAAATTAATTTTGGTCTAATGATGTGAAATGTACAGCAGCGTGTACTCATAGATATGGTAGAGCATACTAAATTAGTATATTAATGTTAGGATCGATACATCTAGTTTAGAGATCGTAGAGGCGGTTCAGCTTTCGAATATTGGTATTATTGACATAGATGAGTCTTTGATTCGAGATTCAAAATACAACTTACTAGTACAATATTGTAATTTTAACGTCTTTTGCGAAAACTATTTATAGTTAATCGGTATTATTTCTCTCATGTAAATATTGTATGAGTGTTAGTATAACGTAGGACTCCTTGTTGTTCGAATCTAAGTTCTAATGTCTTTATAATTCGAGGGCAAGACTCGGGTGCCTATGCGTCAAACTTATAACCTGTTGTGGAAGACGATACTTTATGAGATGTAGTGATGATAATTTTAATAGATCTACTATATTGGGCTTTTGTTAATTTTATTTTTGATTAGATGTAAAATATACAATTCGATTTGTGTAAGTCAATTGCTATTATCTGTCTCGAAGGCTATATCGATATAATTCGTAATTTATATATGAATTTAGGCAGATATGGCTTATATATTCGAATGTTGGCTGATGTTAGAAAATGTAATCTAGTGTCAGTATTTCGTCACGTTATTTCACGTTCGATGTTTCACGAACTACGCTTATTTTAACCTGCGTATATAAACCTATAGAGTGCCTCTTGTTCACTTTTATATATATTGATATAACACTTAGGCGATACCAGTAGTTGTAGTGATGTTACTTCTTACATATTTGCACTTTGAATTTTAGGTTCAATATTATTTATGTTTTATAGAATGTTGGTCAGAGTAAGGGGGGGAGGGCTGGTGGAGAAGTGCCAAAATGAAAGTGGGTTAACAACGCGACTAATTTTATCCAAAAAAATTCTATAGTAAGTATATTTAATTCAGAACAAAGAAGAGTTTAATCTATTACATCCAAATAAAATTTCTATTTGCAACGGCTTATTCAATAATTCGCATCGCTTTGATACACATTAACGAATTTAATTTCTGATCCTTTTAGAAGGACTTGGATCTATGCACAGTATTGATAATTCCGCTTGGCTGTATATGTGAAGCATATGTGTTTGTATTTGTTAGTGGTCACCAATATGAATAAGTAACATAATATTTTGGGCAAACTAAAACAGTAAAATTTAAAAAAGAATCATTTATCAAATTGTTTAACTGAATATATTCTCCAGTGCTTTCTTTTTTATCTTTTGTTATAATATTAATAAATAAATCAGAAGTTGTTGTACCACTAACAAAAACATTTGTCCTTTTAAATTCAAAATGGCCTAATATAGCATTATTGGGAGCACACGTAAGGCCTATGCGTTAAGAAGTTACTTTTATTACGATTATCTTTTAAAAATCTAATAGTAAATTTTCAAGTAAGTTAATAATATTAGTGCTATGATTAAATTATTGAATGTTTGCAACGTTTGTGTTTAATTATAAAAATAAATGCTTGTATATAACTATGTGTTTTATTATTTATCAAGAAGCTTAAATTTGGTTTATACTTAAGTTTCTATAACTGGTACTTTTTCCTGACGACTTCAATTTTTTGGTCTACGAGAATCTGAAATATGTCACATTACGCTCGGCTGCAGGCTAGGGAAAAAGTAAAAGGCACTCGAAAGAGAAGCAAATGCCAATATGGCTGCAAATGAAATTATAAAATTCTATTATTATTCTTGTATATCCGTTAATATATACGAGTATAATGGTATTATTTTTATTTATTTTATTTATTTATTTGAACCACCAACATTTGTTTACACGGTATATACATAAAAAAAAGACAAATAATATACGGAACTTAATCTAGGTGTAACAAACACTTACAGGCGGATACAGCATGCAAGAAAGAAAAAAAAAATAATGAGCTCCTAAGGCGAGCTTCAGCAAAATAAACCAAACAATTAGTCCATAATGAAATAAAAGACAATTCTTTAGGATAATACATACATTTTTAAGACGATTGAAGTTTATTTAACAAGAGTCAAATTTTGTTTGTCGAATCAACGTTAGTATCTAGTAGGTCACTGTACTCATTAACCAACCTGCAACCTGAGTCTAGGAACAGGAGAGTTTGATCCAAACACTGTTTTTCGAGGTGGTGGGCAAAGACGAGTGATTTTACTACGTGGGAGCCTCATTGGTACACTTATATTAAATTTGTTAAGCAACTGAGGGCAATCTAGTCGGTTGGTGAAAATTTGGGACACAAAAAATAGATCTAACGATCTTCTTCGTTCCTCTAAGGAAATCATTCGGAAGTGTTTTAATTGTTTACAATAAGAAGGTACTTTCTGTTTTGAAATCCCATTAGAAAACACTAGGTATCGCAAGAATCTTTTTTGCAATCGTTCTATTTGTAGCGAATGAGTTGCATAGTGAGGCCTCCATATCACTGAACAATATTCTAAGACACTGCGCACAAGAGAGTTGTACAACAGTATCTGAACCCTTTTATGTTTCGTAGTACCTAGCAGCTTTGAGGCCCTGTTTATCATTTGTTCTATATGAGGTATAAATGTCAACCTTTTATCAAACAGTACACCCAAGTCACGCATTTGCTCTACTTCTTTGATGTTACTCTAAGCAATACTATACTGGAATGTAATGATGAATGTATGAATTGAATAATTTTATTTTTATTTTCGAAACGGCAATTAATTGATAAAAAAATCACTTTTATTGTGGTGTCAAAAAATTGTAATTATGTTATACTAGGTTTCCAAACGTAGTATAACATAATTACAATTAACTTAAATACTGCAGGACGGTCCTGCAAGTCATCGAGGCTCCGGGTGCTCTGGAAGGACCCCGGAGCACCCTAAAAGCGACAGTGGCCCGCCCGCAAATAGGTGTGCTGTCCACGGAGGCGTTGTAGTTTTATGCGCGAGCGATCCTGCGACGTCTCATTGGAGTGGAGAGGGGTTCCGCTGGGTTTTAGTGGGTAGTGTCGGGTTTTGGGTCCCGGTGAGTCCGACAGTACTGCCTGAAAGGGTCCGGTCTGCGTAAAATGCATTTCCAAGCGTAAAAAAAAAAAATAAGAAACAAAAAAAAGGTTTCCAAACGTAATGGGGTAGCAAGTTCTAAATAAAATAAAATGATAAGTAATGTCAAAAATAAAACAACGTGGAACCTTTATGAACCAATCAATAGTTGTAGGCGTACAGATGGTGGTCCGATTTTATGACGACCAGGTACATAGCTTGTTATCACCTTAACAAGCAAACATGTTATCATTAATTAAATTAATCAATGATAATAAAATAAGATATATAATAAAGTAATCTTACTTCGTTTTAGTTTACATTATGCAAAACACAAAATCGAATAGACTGATGTTTTATCTTCAGCTTCACGGTTTTTCCCGCATGGCAGGGATTACATTGTAATCTCTGTAATCAGAAAATACCTAGTGTCAAGGCACTCCGTTCTCCACTCTCCGCCTGAAATCGAGACATTGGTTATTGAGTGGTGGACATTAAAATTGCGCTTGGTCTTCTAAACAGAACGGGGAAAAAGAGTGGACAGAGTGGGAATCGAACCCACAACCAATCGTGTTTACAGTCAGACGTTGTGCCACATCGTATCGTCATGATGGCCTCAATGATGATGAATGATCACTGAATTAATTATTTTAAATAATTACTATTACCTATATGTATATACTATTTCACTGTTATACTTAAATGCATACTCCAAGAGCATATTCTATACCCAGAATATTATTAATCAAACTGACTCTAATATACATAGTTCCTTAGAAAAAAAATGATTGGTAAAAAGGTAGTGGAGGCGAGCATTCATGCGCATTTTAAAAGTGGCCTTTTAGTGTAGTGTAGCCTACACTTGGATCACAAGTCCCAGGCGCTCCTCTCCTGCAGGAGCTTCTCGTTCTGCAATGTGATGAGCACTTGCGTGACGAACCGAAACCAATACTGAAAAAATCATAACTGTTGTATAATATTTTTACATCAATGATATATATTTTATCAGTTTATGAAATTATAAATGTATGAATATGAAATTATAAATGTATGAATGTCGCGGCTTCGCCTGCGTAAACTACACACTATAAACTATTTGGTTTTCTCGCCCGCCCGCGTTAAATCACAAATTTTGCTGAAACTTTTTTATTTATAAACCGATTAAAATGAAATAAACACTGAATGTTAAAGGAATCTCTTACTACAATACAATAATATAACAAAACTAAATTAAAACAGAATACATATAAATCGGTTAATCCGTTTCTAAGGTTAGCGTGCCCAAAGAAACAGACAAACAAAAAAAAATATTTTTCCTTCATTTATATTGATAAAACTATATTATTTGTATAGGTTTTTGGTTAGCGTTCATTTGATGGTTTATCTTTTCTCAATCACGTTAACAATATTTATAAAGCAAGCTGTCTCCCAAACTGAAAAAATAGTAACAAGGTATTATATTATACATACAGTAATTTTACAAGATCACAATAAAAATGCATCTTATGTGTGAACACTTATTAAGCGAGAAATGAAAAATAAAACTTAGAAATTATTATAAAATTGTTGCAAAATTAATATATTGAAAAAAGGATAAATACTAATTATACTAATTATATATACGTTTACGTTATATTAGCTTATATATTTTTTGGATTTGAGAAAAATATTTGGATAACTTAAAATATTATATTATAACTTAAAATATATATTTGAATAAGTTAAAACTTTGCAATGCTTTTACGCTAGGTCACGAAGTTGATCTGTTGTTCTCTACGTCGCCTAGGGCTTTTTTGTGAGTTAATCACATGTTATTTTGCTTTTGTACATTTGATTGCCATTTTTGAAACAATATAAATAATCCATTCCGAAATGATGTCAACTTCACCTACGTAAGGTCAGTCAGACCTTCAATAAGTAGCAGGCTGAAAATACACCTAGTATACAGATACTGAGGGCAAAAAACCTAGGTAAACTACAGAGGTTACATTATAGATAGCGTATTAAACGGGATGACGAATCGTATTAAGCATAAACCAATTTTCCATGGGTTCACGTCAACGAGCGTATTCTGCGAAAAATATAAATAATTAAAAGTATAAGTATAATAAGTATAATAAATAAAAATACAAGTAATAAGCAGGAGCGTATTAATGGAGCTTTACTGTTTGTAGGTTATTAAATTAGCTATTGTAGCTTATATTATCACTAAGATCTCTAAACATATATGTTGATAATTATCTATAGTAAACAAACTGTACGTAAAGGAAATATTACAGTAATGTGAGATATCGGGTAAATGAAAATTATGACGTCACTAGCATGTGCTTAATTTTTAAAGTAAATATATATATTTTAATTTCCATGACTTTGACAAAGATAAGGGAGCTAAACAAAATTAAACAAATTACTGCATATATGAGAGACAATTTACCTTTATATTTTTGTGTTAAATACATTTAAAAATATTTATTTCATCCTTTTGCAATTTAGAATGGCATTATAATATTTTATATTGTACACCCATAAACATAAATAATATAAAATATAAAAAATCTAAGTAATTAAGTCGTACAAGAGGCGAACTCATCGCAGTCATGTCTTCCAGGCAACCTTACAGAAGAAAAAAGAAGGAAAAAGGGCATAGTTAAACAAAATTTAAAATTTCCCTACTAAATATTCACATCAATAATAATATATTTGTTTATTAATTCAATGTAATTTAATTCATATCTATAACAATTTTATCATAATTATTAATCAGATTTAATCTCAGGTTTTTAGCAAGTATAAATACTCAGTGATAATAATTTATAAGTAATATTGTGTTAGCGAGGTAAGTAAGATTTTTAAAAATATATTTTTGTTAGATTTTCTAGTAAAACTTAAGATTTTGCAGCTTTAATGGTAAATGTTCAAACTATTCTTTGATCAGTATTAATTTTTAACGTATATATCGGTAAAACTTAAGTTTTACTTAAGAGACACGGTAAATGTTGATAAGGCTTGTCTAGAAATAATTCGGACTTTTACCTTAAAAGTTGAAACCTGTAATCGTAGGTTACAGTCAAGCTATGTAGCTTGACTGTAACCTACGTACATACATTCGGCCCATTTAGAGGCGCACTTCATGTGAAGTGCGCCTCTAAATGGGCCGAATGTATACAGATCCATGATTTTAAAAAGCGGTTTGCATTTAGTATTAACAATTGATTGAGGCCATCGTCGTGCGATGTTTGTGGGTTCATCCACATTTGGGGAACGATTATATTTCAATTTTAATTTCTCCGCTCTGGTCACAAGACGAAGCTGTCTCAGATTCGTTATAAAACTAAAGAAGAGAGTGTCTAGACACTTTGCTTTCTCTGACTACCCTGTTATGAGGGCAAAAGCGTAAAGCTGCAAGAAAAAAGAGAGCTACATTTATTTTTGTAAGGCAATTAGCTGGATACAGCGATGGTTCATAATTGTAATATATTGCTTTTCAATTTTCAGTTTAACTACAAAACAAAATGAAGTACTCCGTGTTCGCCCTTCTTATGGTGGTAGCAGGCGCCTCCGCCTTGCCCGAGATTAATGACCGTAAGTAAAAAATAGGTTAGATATTAAAAAATTAAGAAGCCATCATGGCTACCTAGCTGTAAATTTTATTGATTGTGGGACTTATTTTAAATACTACACTACACTAAAGGGGATTATTTTAATTTTTTTTTTTTTCATAGCTCCGCTCTTAGGCACTAGCTTCTCTCCGCTTATTTAACTAAGTGATAGACTATGAATAGTATAAAGATAAACGTTATTAATAAGGTAACTGAAATATTTGGCCTCTTTTACGATCTACTAATCTATAAATAGTTATCTTTGTTTTTGGCGTAGTTGAGTAACATAAAATAATAATAATAATATTTTCAGATTTTGTTTGCAAAAGGTGCCCGTAGTGTTTAAATAAAACTATGCGCTTTAAAAAGATATGAACAAAACTGGTGATTTATTAGTCCTTAATGTATTCTAGAATTTTCATCTCTTAATACCTCTTTCCCTCCTTTAATTGAGTAAAGAGAAGAACTACGAACTACTCAACTGATTTATCTAGTGGGCTTAGAATAATTCGAATACTTTAAATATGAATTATTTGACATAAAGAAAGTTGTTAAATTTATCGTAAGTAAACTTGAAATATTTTTGTTTTTCAGAAGCAAGACAATCACGTATTGTAACCGGAACAATTAATAATATGGTTCAACAAATTCGCGGTTTGATAGCGGATATTGGACTCGACCCAATCGACATTGACAGTCTCAACTTTGAATATGTACCAGTGCCTCGGTAAGTGTTAGTAAAATATTTTTTAACCTTTTTATAAAGTGTTATTAACACACTTAGGGAATTGAATAACAACTTTAGAAAACGTATAAAAATTTGAATAAAAAGTCGCAAAAAGTAGTTTTTTCAATTGAAGAAGCAATTAATAGTTTATTAATGAAAGCTTAAAATTTTGAACTCGAATGGACAAAAAGCAACGGACTAAGAATTTTTTAACTTTTTTAACCGTTCGACACACACTGAATCCCCAAATCTTTGTTATTTTGAGTGATTTTTCGTGTTTTCGCAATTTACTCTAAATTCATGCCTGATAGAGCTAAACGGACTTCAGATTAAGGGTATTAAAAGATATAAAGAAGTAGTCTAGTCAAAGAGCTTCGCGACTCAAAACGCAATGTTTAAATTTAGGTGGAAACCAGAGAACGGAATGCAATTACGCTGAGTCCTACCTGCCTTCCATGTGGGATAGAGCATGAAACTGTCAAAGAATAAATACTATTTTTTTTCCTTTCAGTCTCCTCGAAGTAAAGGTTTTCGCTGATATCATACACTTCAGTGGACTCAGTAACATTGTCGTCGAAAATATAAACTACAATGCTCTATTAAACAGATTGCGATTCGCTTTTGTTCTTCCTGAACTTCTCATGTCTGTTGGTAAGTTGATTGATGGAAAAAATAGTAATAAAAATCATTTTAGAAAACGTTTAAAATTTAAACTCAGAGGTATTCGAAGCCGCGCCTTTTGGAAACCGTCTAAGCTGAAATCTCATCATGTAAAAATCTCTCTACAGAGAAGTTAATGACAAAAATAAGTTGTAATAAGCGTATAAGAATTTCGATGCCCGGATATACCGGGGCCGGATCCAGGCGTGAAACGCTTGGCTTAGCGGTTAGAGAGCAATTCGAGACAATGTACAAAAAAGGCAAATCAAATCACGTGTCAAATTATATTTAATAATTAATTACAATGCATTACTAAATACAACAATGTCACAATAGTTAAAAACCCGTCATTATTACAATCAAAGTTTCTCTTACGGTTATAAATATTCATAAAGCGCCACATTGCAAATAAATGTTCCTAAGTTATTAATTACATTTGAACTTGTGTAATAAATAATATTTGTTGCAAGTCAGTTAGCAGATTTACATAGAGGCGTTGTTACCACCAATGCATGGAACTATGCGGTTTTGAATGAAGCTATGGGATCTTAGGGGGGAACTGAGGTGGGAACATTTAGGATTCGCAAGTATAATATTTATATGCGAATAGAAAGTGAATAACGGAATTACTTAAACACTATAACAAGATAAAATAAAATCATAACAATCAATCATAAAATATGAAATCATATATGTACGTATACAATAATAAATAATTGATACGGAAATTAAATTAGAAAAAATATAACATATATTTTTTTAACTTTTTTAAAATTTTGAGGAACGAGCGAGCGTGACTTGAAAAAAAAATTAGATCGTGATAGATAAATATTGCAAATATATAAAGCAAACAAAGAAACTGCCCCAATTTTTTTATTTACAGAACTTCCTTATACAATTTTAACTGAGACTGACAGATTGATTATGATACAATATGCATACATATTATGTATCTGAACAATAGAATGTATATGACATAACGTAATTGTGGCGCAATCGAACTAACACTGATTAATGGACTGACTGACACACCAACTGGATGGCAGAGGAAAAATCCAATGTCAAGACTGCCTCCGTTCCCCACATACCGTTGGGTTAGGTTGTGTTTGGTTAGGTCAGCGCCGCACTGTCTCGCCGAGAAGTGGTACTAATTTAAATATAATCATTTTCCCAAGTTGGTATCTAATCCAAATTCATTGCGCTTATAGTCAGACGCTGTGTCACTGCACCCAATGGCCTCTTGAAGGGTATTCATTTCTCCTATTGGTTTGAATCCGTTAATTTATTAAACGTTTTCTAAAACCGTGTTTCAATTTCTTCTTGGTCTTTGTCTATGTCTATGTCTTTTGAAAAAAAAAGAATAGCAAAAACTTGGTTTTACGATTTTTACACATTTGAAATGTAACTATTTTATCCGAATTAAATGCGTATATTTTAGTATTCAAAAATCGTATACTTTACAGTAGTCTGTGGTCACAGGATGAATGATGTGGCTGGTAGACTGAGGCTAAAATAGTTTCATTTATGTGGATATATTTTTTTTAATTTTGTTTATTTATTTAACGGGATGTATACTACCATTTTAAGGTCATAGGACGCGTAGGACATAAGACACATGTTGGTTAGCATAACTTAATGCTGCTTTTTGCCTTATCAGAACGGTAAATGAAAAAAAAATATATATTATTCAAGTGCAATTATTATACGTATAAAAGTTATATACGTATTGAGCCCATGGCGTAAGGAGAGGGCGAGGTAAATGAATAAATTAAAGTTTAATTTCATAAAAGGTATTGTTGGTTTTAGTATAATATATTAAACAAAATATATTCCATAAGACTCAAGAGCTCAAGAACTATCTATCCTCTTGGATAGGTTACACAATAACAGAAATAAAGAGAAATAGTTGTGGGTTCGATCCTACCCGGGGGAAGATTATATTCGAATTATTTGAATTTTTCTGCTCTAGTAAAACGTAATATTCTAAATTCAGGAGCCAGTAAAGAACGGATAGTTTTCTTAGACATAAGTCTTTACCTACCCTACTATGCAGGAAAAAGAAAAACTAGTTTAAAAAAAGCGGGGTACGGAATTCAGTTAGTGACATTCTTTAATTCAAATAAGCTGGAATTAAAAAAAGGATTTTTTAAAATCAATCAAAGTCCAACGACAAATGTAGACATACAATAAATAAGCAGAAATGAGCAAAAAAGCTAGCGGTATTATCAGAGAAAGCTGCTTAATAAATTGCAAACTTATTTATTTTTCACTATATATATTTGAATATAAATCAAATAAATTTTAAGTATAAATATCGATTTATTTCCATTATTCCATTCTTTTACATTTCAGGTAACTCTGGGGTCAACGCTAATGTGTTTGGCAGCAAATACAATGGAGAATTCCGCGGCAGGTAAGCTACTATATATATTTGTATGTATGTACTTAAAACTATTTTTTTTACATTTTTTTAAGTAATTGTTATCAGTTACGATTATAATATACTTTACATAAAAGAGGTTATATAGAATTGCGACTTCATTAAAGGCCGGCAGGCAGTCAGGACTTGCAGCACAGTGGGACAGCGTCTGAATGTAAACACGATTGGTTGTGGGTTCGATTCCAACACGGTGCAGTGATATTTCTTTTCATTTTATTATTTATTTTTCTGCGCTCTGGTGAACAAGACAAAACCCAGATTTGAGGCTCTCCACGAATTGAGGGAAGTGGGAAACTCTCTCTGCTAAGCAGGAAAAAGCGTGAAGCTGTAAAAATAAGTAATAAGTATACTTTATAAATAATACTCTTTGTTTTTTCAATAAATATTTAAAATTGAACAAATTTGAATTAATTGTAAGAAGAAAATTTTAGTTTCAAAACGAATCCACTTTCAGACCGCACTACATCCCTAAATATATAATAGTCGACTGTCAGGTCTGCTAGTACTAAACACATAATTACTTGTCTACAGATTATCTATCAAAGGTATAAGACTGGCCGGTGAAGTTCGTATCAACATTGGCCTCATCTCCGGCATCAGCATCCGTAACCTGTCTATTGACGTCAATCTTGGCGGCATTGAAGTAAATAAATATTCTTGTGTTAATTATTTTAAATGTATGTGTGGAATTTGAATCTACAAGCATTACGTACATAAATACAACAAACTCAATTATACACTTAGAAAATAAAAATAAAATAAAATATGACGATTTTCATGATGAATGAGCTTTCCTATGATACATATGTAGGTAAATGAAAAGTTCAATTTGTCTATAATATATGAAATGAAATAGTTTTTTTTAAATATTTACTAAACTTCTCTTAGTTTACGAAGGTCTATCGAAGACCATCATGACCATCTTATACAATTTGACGATAAAACAGGTCCTTAGAAAATTATGGATATATATATATATATAAAAAGAGGCTATTTAGTACAAGGATATAAATTATTTTTTTTACAGTCTGATCTGCTCTTGAATATCTTGGGTGCTGACTACTCAGACGTTGTGAATGAGCTCCTCAACAACAGAATCCCCTCAGCTTTTCAGGAACGCAGGGTAAGAGTATATATGAAAAACATATTTAGAAAACGTATAAAAATTGGAACGCAGCGGGATTCGACACCGTGCCTCTTGGAAACCGTTCAATTTTTGTACGTTTTCTAAATATGTTTTTCAATTACCTAAGGGTGTGTGATTAACATTTTAAAATGTAAAAAAAATAAGAGTATATACAATCTTATATTTGCTAAGATTATACCAAATACAATTTGTAATTTAATTTGGAATTAATATTTAACTTGTTTAACAACGAAGATCGAAGATCGTATAGATTAATTGACTAGAAACCTTGATTGATATCCAAATGTTACAAGTTCAAATCATAACATTCAACTTTAATCTGTTTAATAATATTAGGATAATGACGAAATGTAAGTTTTCAAAACATCTGAAAGAGCATTGGTTTTCTTGTTAGGTAATGAAAAAAACTAACTGAAATTTATATTTTATTTATAATTTTTTGTTTTAGGAAGATATCAACAGTCTCCTTGAAACCATCATTCGTGACGTTTTAGATCAAATTCTTTAATTTAGGAAAAATGTTATTTTATATAAATATATATTAAAAATTAAAATACGATAACAAAATGCTATGGAGATTTTTAATTTCTTTAAATCCAAAGTTCAACATTTTAAAACTATTAAAATATATTTTTTTATTTTAGATTTTTATTTCGCTATTTCCATTTTGTCTAATAAAGGGAGATTTTATTGCAACGGTAAATGTATAACATACTTGTAAAGTATTTACTTGTAGTAAACGTCATAAATGACGTCATATATAAAATTATTCATTCGTAAATTAATAATTTTAATTTAAATAGTCTAACTTCAAATTTAGACTTGTCAAATAAATTAATTAAATTTATTATGTTACCTTTGAGTGGGAATCGATACTACTTCCATGGTTCTGCATGAGGCACGTTAAGTGCGCTTATTGGTATTATCTGGTGTTTTCTTTTTTCAAATCTGATTATTACACAAAGTATAATGTGCGATTTTGCCATTCCATGCGCTGTGTTTAGAAATATCAAACCCGACTCTTTTTCTAATACCGTGATTTTGGGATTAGTTACACACGATTCCGGAATCCCGGGACAATCCCGGGTAGCGAAGGATGAAAAAAGATTATATAAATCAAGAGTTTTAAATATTTTCTATGACAAAGCCATCATTCTTCATAATTTATGTTTTAAATCTAAATTAAATCAGACATAACTACAATAATAAAATTATTGTATGTATTTGAAAATCAGTACTGATTGTAACCAGATTCGTTACGAAACACAATGAAAGTTCCCAATTTAAATATTCTTTAAAAAAGCAGACAAAATTTTGGTTAATTAATTAATAAATAAAATAAGGACAATTAACTTTATATAATCAACATAATATTCTAGAGAGTTCACTTCAGAATTTCAGTCTTCATACTTTATTCTATTCGGGTCCGAGAATATTGTATTTCAATAATTTATGTGCGACGGAAAGTTTTCAAGTTTATTTTGTTAAGTGTCCGTGTGTTGTGGTGGTATGCGGGCTTGGTCGGAAGGAGCTCCCTCCTTTGTCCTTTGTCGTCGTTTTCCTTTGTCGTATGTATGAGTGATGAGGTGGAGAGAGTTAACGACGTCAACGTCGACTCGAAGTGTGCCGATCGTCGCTGAGACGCCGCGGGTCGGACGAGAGACGAGAGACGAGATTCAAGACCGCCAGACGGACGAGGTCGTTCGTCTATTAAAAAGTGCAATAAGTCCTTTCGTCCTCACCTCCGCCGCCCTCGCACTCGTCCGTACTTCGTATACTTTATATTATACTCTTAAGAATGTATAAAGTTTATTATTAAGTATTAGAGAAGTAACGGGCGAATACGGAAACGCGGCGTGGACGCTACTCGAGCCGTTCGTGGAATATTGACGTTGCACATAATGTGTGGCGAGAGTGATGGTGAAGTGCGTCACAACGACGACGACGACACCGCCATTACACACACATACACACAACTCTCACCACCGGTACGTACCCGACACGTCCTCGGACGAATCACCTGGCGTAGGGCTGAGTCTCAACAAAAAAAAAAAAAAAAAAAAAAAAAAAAAAAAAAAAAAAAAAAAAAAAAAAAAAAAAAAAAAAAAAAAAAAAAAAAAAAAAAAAAAAAAAAAAAAAAAAAAATATATATATATATTTTGGATATGTCCGGAATAGGATAATAAGTATTAAAATATGAAGGCAATTGACGATGGATATGATGGTTTATATTTCCCGGATGCCCCTGGTGTAACTGGTAATAAATTAATTTTTAGAAAGCGTATAAATATGTGAATGCATCGGGATTTGAACCTACGCCTCTTGGTAATAAGCATTTCAATGTTCTAAGTAGCTAGTATGTATATAGTGTTATTAAATTAAAAATGTTAAAAATATTTAATAAATAGCATTTTCTCTTGCCAAACGATTGTTCGTATTCATTGGGTAGCAGAAATTTGTAAAAATCTTTCTACAGAGATGCTTACAATAAAAATAAATTGTAATAAGCGTATAAGAATTTCGACGCAGCTGGATGTAGGACGCATGGCTTGGTCGGAGTGCTTGAACGGTTTCCAAGAGGTGCACTTTCGAATTCAGCTGCGTTCAAATTAATATACGCTTTTTAAAATATATTTTTTAATTTCCTAAGTATGTGATTAACACTTTAATAATGTTATAAAGGGTAATAAGTTCCTTATGTCGATAGTATTAGTCTTCTTCTTGAATATCAACCGCATTGTTAGAAGGATACCGTACGGCTTATCCAGTATTAACGCGTAACGCGTTTTGCAAGCATTTAACCGCACATTGAAATATCTATACAATGACTCAAGGTGGTGCAGTGCATTTTACTGTCTGGTGTTTTCCGCCGAATACTGCCAGTAATTGCAAGAAAAATTGCTGCCGATTTAATAAATGCCGTCTCAAATCATTAAATCCATGATGTTATGTGAAGAAACTTCAGCTCACAACGAAGATTTATCTGAACAATTGCTGACTATCAGTAGCAGTCAAGTTCCTATCAGCGAATCGAGTGAATTGATTTTATTTCTTCCAAATTTTTATAACTTGTGTCATCAAAAGACGAATAAAGTATTCTCAAACATCAATGCTTACCACAAAAATGACGAATGGTTAAGTGAGCGAGCAATTTTGGCGGCTAAGAAAAGATTTATAATTCCGTCCGTCCGTCGATAAATAGAAAATTTAGAGAAGAATTCTAATAAGTAAACAGATTAACAATGTGATTTACGTGATGAAATTCAAAGGAAAATTGAGGTTATGAGGAAGTTCTCATTCCGAGGATTCTGATGATCCCAATGGATATGCCGTTTGAGTTAAAACAACTCCAATTTTCGATTCTTCTACGCTCTATGACAATTAATAAATAACAAGGACAGTCCTTAAATGTTTGTGGTCTGAATTTAGAAAATGCTTGTTTGTTCACGAGTTCGAAAATCATCACCTTTATTGGTTATAGGCGCCTGACAACGAAACAATAATAGTTCTTATATATTTATATATCATCACAAGGTGTTTCACTGAAGAGTGCAACCCATGCATCTAAATGCATACCAATAAAGCGAATATATTGATAGCACTTAGGATTTTTGTTTAATTTATTTAACTTAACTTTAACTTAAAAATTTTTTTATTAATTTTATAGTGAATTAATTCTTTGAATGTTAGGCAGAATTAAATTTGCCGGCTCAGCTAGTTTGATAAATATTTAAAAAAAATATCACATTTCGTGATGGTGGTATTTACGTCACCAGAAATATTTTTTGATATCAATTACTTTGATTACTGTTATCAATTAAGCCTTAATTGGCATCCAGTTAACACGCCTTGTAATTTATCTATTCCAATAAAATTAATTAAGGTAAGTGATTTTAAATTAATTAATACATTTTTATACGTTGTTTTGTTTTTTTCTTGTATTTACTTACGATGATGTAGGTTCAAATTTTAAATATTTATCTTAAATAATTGTAAATTATGTGAATTCAAGGCTTATTAGGTATATAGTTTCATAAATACTGCAATACTCTCGATAATACAAAATGACTGATCACTTAGATCAGTTCTGTGCTCCGATAGTGATAAATAAAAAAAAAAATATTTTTTCAAACGACGAGTATATCTAATACCTATTATGTTAAATTGTGTATTACAAGTTTCATAAAATCAAACTGTACAAGCCAATTTTTATAATAATACTTTATTATTGTGAAATCATGTACCATTGCATAGTTTAGGTTGAAATTCCATTTTATCTTCGTACCAAAAGGCCAACGTGGTGCAGTGGGACATCTTTTGACTCTAGACACGATGGTTGTGGGTTCAATTCTCATTTGGAGGAAGGATTATATTTCATTTATTTTCATTTCTCCGCTCCAGTTACAAGACAAAGCGCAGCGTTAAGTGCCGCCACTCATCACGCCATCTCTTGGGTTCTTGACACTAGTTTCTCTCTGGAAGCCCTGCTTTGCGAGAAAACACGCGAAGCTGATAAAAATAAAAAAAAAACTCTTTATCGGATTAGTTTCAATAAGAAGCCGATATCAATGAGTATAGAATGAGTAATTGAATGGAAATTCCGTTCATCGTAAGATCTATCTGCCCAAACCATTTTTACACTTAATTTAACTACACACTTTACACTTAATGCATTTATATTAAATATATGTATATATATATATATATATATATATATATATATATTTAATATATATACATTATCTTAAATATATATATTTTGTTGTAATAATTAAGTCGAACCTACGGCGTCTCTTGCAATTACATACAAAAAAGCAACAGTCTTCTCAGAAAAAGCCTTGCTTCAAAAATATATTTTCGTATATCAAAAAATACGCGATCAAACGTGGTTAAAATAATGTAAAAATCGCCAACGCAAAGATCTTATATAGTCGTTATATTTTCCACTTTGTAAAACAGTGCTTGGGACTAACCGCTATACCACGAATAAGCAAACTTTTTAATGCAGTGGTCCATTTTTATTGTTGTATTAACGGGCTTAAAAAATATTATTTGCAATATCTAACAAACCAACCAACTACTTATTTTTTTTAATCCCTGTTTTTCTGCATTTGGCGTTAGCTTAATAATATAGCTTTACAATGATTTCATGTATTTATTTCATGGATCTATCATATTATAAAACTACCGACTGGCTTGAAGTTAATAAATAATTAAAAAAATAAACACTTCACTTAATAAAATATATATTATTTGTTTTTGTTTAAGTTTTATTTTAAATTTTGAATTATATGTAGGTATATTGTGAATTAAAAACCATTACTTTTTTCAGAAATCATGCGACCAGAGATATTTCTTATTGCCTTTTTAGGCTTTGCAACAGCTTTGCCATTAGAGTCCAATGAAGACTATAATGTCGCTTTACTGAAAGAGAGTTTAGCATCAGCACGTAAGTTCATGTTATTTTCTACTTCACCTTGTAAGGTAAGAGAGAACAACCAATAACACCCAATAATCGCAATAATTTTTTTTTTTTTTAATTTAAATAAAATAGACTAAGTCTCTTTTTTTATAATCGAACTACTTCTGATTCACATCTTGGCGCAGTGGGACAGCGTCTGATTGTGTAAGCAATCGGTATTGGATTCGATTCGCACTCGAGGGATTGTTAACATTTTCAATATTATCAATCCCTCAATTTTTTCAAATTTAAATTATTTTCATTTCTCTGCCGAGAAAAAGCGCAGCGCTGAGTTTCGGCCGGAGAATGAAGTGTCTCGACACTAGGATCTCTTTGAATACCTTACTATGCAAGACTTGTAACGATTCGACGAATTCTTCCACTAAACATTAGACAAACGGTTTTATTCTGACAATTTCTGCGTTCTGTACTTAAGTGTCATTTGTACAGTGTCTGTCACTTAATAAGTAGCAGTTAAATGACAATTAATTTTCCCATTATATTACAATTCTGACTCTTCAAGCAAAATACTAGTTATTTTTTTTATCGGCTTCATACTTTTTCCCGCATAGCAGGGTAGTCACAAAGAACCTAGCGTCAAGACACTCCGCTCACCACTTTCCGCCCGAAATCAACACATTGCGTGTTGAATGGTGAAATTCAACGGCGCGCTTTGCCTTAGGTACCAGAGTGGCGAAATGAAAATAATTTAAAAGTTATAATTTATCCGAATGGGAATTGAACCCACAACCAATTGTGTTTACGCACTACGCCACGATGGATCAAATTTTCTCATTGAGGTGCTTTTATATAATACTACAGCACTTTATATATATATATATATATTTGTAAACTAGAAATCAAGTGCTTATTCCAAATTGTAAAGTTTGCTTTGCAATTTAATTTTATCAAAGCCATCCGAGCTATCTAATCTTTATTGCCACAGTTTTGATTTAGTAATAACGATATGAAAATATAATAATGTCTTTGTGATATACATGTACGAGTATTAAAAACGGGCGGTTTTAATCATATTTACACGATTAGATGTTTATTCAGTTATAATTATATGAATGGCTTATTATTTGTTAGCTTATACCTATTACAGTTAACAACTTCGTAAAACTGTAATTTCATCTTGTCTTATATTATAGCTAATCTATTGTGGTTCTTCAAACTCAATAATAGCTTTTGTTCTATCTGAGCTTAAAAGCTGCACTGCAAAGAAAGGTTTCATTAAAATTCAGATGAAGTTCGTTTTTTCTGTTTTATTATTGTTGTATTGAACGTCCATCAGCATTAGAAGATTGATTATAGTTTTAGAGAAATTAAAACTTTTCGTTGTAATTTTTTTGCACTACAGTGGGGATATAGTGTTTTGGAATTAAAATCAACTTCACTGTTAATCAACTTCCTTCTGTTACTACGAAAAAAGATAAAATATTTAAAAAGTTGTTAATATGATAATGGTAACATAACATCTAAGGGTCTTATACTGTAACATATATACGAAATTTAAGAAATATTAATTAATAAAGTGTTATTGACATACTTAGGAAATTGAAAAACATATATAGGTAATGTATAAATTTTTTAACACAGCAGGATTCAAACCCGCGCCTCTTGGAAACCATCCAAGCGCTCTGATCGGTAAGTCATGCGTAAGAACACATGGCTTAGCGGATTCAGATAATGGGAGATATTAGCTTAAGATTATTAATTAATAAATATGTTTATTAATTAATAATCTTTAAAAGTTGATTGGGATAATATAATAATAACTACGTATTTATCCTCCAACTTTTCCTACCTTTTCTCTTTCCACGATAGGTCCCAAAAAAATAATTTCACCCTTTCCATATTGACTCACACCTCGGGCATTATGTCAAACTCGTTCACATTTACTGGAGTCAGGCTCTGGAATGGCATACCGGAAACCATTAAAGGAGCTCCTCCACGTGAGGCTTTTAAGCGTCGGTGAAGAAATTCCTTTTCAAACACTTATAATCATACTATATTCATCGCTATATGTATGTGTATATATATATGGGTGTGTGTATGTAAGTATATATTTTATATATCTTTCATGTATATATGCACGTAAATAATTATGTATTTATAATTATAAAAATTATACCTTTGGCCTATGCACATATCACATGACAAGGGTGGTTGATAGAGAATGTTTCTTGGCGTTAATCCCACCTTTTGTACATTTTTTTATTTTATTGTGAATTGTGTGCAATAAAGAATATTTAAATAAATAAAACACGTTTTGTTTTTATAAATAAAAAAATAAAGAGAAACTAAAAAGAACCGCCTTTTAATGGTTTTGGTCATGCTGGCGAGGAATTCAGGTTAATGAAATATTGTATTCTCATCTAATCCATATATGCATGCAAATTTTGTAACTAATCGAATGTCAAAAGTGATACTAAGTTGAGTTGCTGAAGATGCCAATATTTTCTTATATTACTAGTAAACTATAGGTAAAATAATATACAAAACCGAAGACTATGAATTTTTTCATACTTAAGTTTACATCACGAAAAAATGCAGAAAGCCAATATTTTTTATAATAACGATAGCATAGAATAACTTCTTATGGAATTTAGTTCTATCTACGATACTATATCTAGCAGAAACTAAACTGTTTTAGCAGAAAAGAGAAAAAAAATAATAAACTTATTCATTATCATAAACTTATCATTTCCCCGAATGGGGATCGAACCTGTGGGATCCCCATTACGACCTTACACGTCTACAAACGCGTTCACTGCGCCACGATGGCCGATCATTATTATGTACAAATACTTATCGCGATAAGATGTCAAAATATTTATCTTTGATAGCATATTTATATTTTAGTAAGATTAGCTTTTTTATATAAAGATGAGCACCTACATTATTTATAATGCGTGAATTCAAATAAAAAAAAATAGTTGCCATACTCATTATACTTTTATATATCAAAGTAATGTAAACTTATAGCTGTAGATGTCGCAATGCATCTGCGATCGCATCCGCTCTGGGCTTATTTACAATAATTTTATTATAACTTACAGAAGATGGTGCTCGAGTCGGTATTGTAGAATCAGCAATTCTGAATGCACTAGAGCAGCTGAGACAACTCATGGTATCGGGATCTGACAACTTTCCCATATTAGATCCTATTTATATAGAAAATATTCATGTCGGGGAAGAATTCATAAACGTACCTAAGTAAGTATTTAGTAATTATATTATTGGTTCTTTTTTTATACTTTAGAAGACGTATAAAATTTTTAAAAATGTAATTTTAATTTTCCTTAAATATTTCTCCTTGTAATATTTTCTATACATATATTATATATTCGAAAGAGATTATATGTCATATATCTGTTGAAATGATTCTTAATATATAGTATATTGAAAAGCTGTATCATGAATAAAAATTATATTACATGTATATTATGATCGCCGTGGTACTGGAATGTATGTAAGTAAGAATGTAAGCAAGTAATAATGTAAGTAAGTAAGAATTTTAGTAAGTAAGAATGTAAGTAAGTAAGAATGTAAGTCAGTAAGTTAGTAAGAGAATACTCTTTATTACACAAAAAAAATATTTTACACAACATTAATCTTAATATTTACCACAGTACTAAGTGGTCAATCTCCAGGTAACATGTGGTAGAGGAGAGAATCATTGGATGATTCCAATGGTCGTGGGTTCGATTCCTTTTAAGGACACACTCAATATGCAAATAAGAGTGACCGGTTATATCAACAAATGGTCACTGCTTCAATTTGGAGGACAGAGTGTTTTTACACTAGGATCTCTCTGACCTGCTTTGCGGTAAAAAGAGTAAAGATGCTTTTTTCTCTCCGCCTACCTTGCTAAATAAGAAAAAGCTTGACGGTTACTACTTTAATGTGTAACTAATGTATGGTTTGCAAATATTTATGTGTATTTATTTCTTGTGTATAAAGAATGTAGAAAAATTTACTTATCACTAGGTTATCTGCACCAAGAAAAACCTTAATTAAAAAAAATAATCATTTAAAAAAAGTAAAGTTATCCTTGTCGTATTGGGGAGGAAGGTTTATGATATGAAAATATGTTATTGCTAGCTACAAGGTGGCAAGATGTGTTCTAAATAACCTTGCCAAATATTCTCATTCATTCATTCATTGAATGATAGGCGTGTTAAATTAGGGCCCAATAAAACAATACAAAGATCAGTAGATAACAGTGAAGGTTTAAATAACTTAGGCTAAGTGCCGTAAGTTTTTATACCTTTTCCCTTATCTGGAATATTATAGATAATAATATTTAGGTACAAAATGTATAAAAATATGACGTAAAGCAAATGTTTATGTATTTAATTTAAAATATGCTACGATTTAAAGTGTACGGCTTAATTTCAAAAGTTATCATGCAAATTATTTTGGAAAGATGTAAATTATTTTGGAAAAGAGCCTTTTTTACATTTTTAAAGTTCACTTGTAGTTGATTTGTAAACTTTACAGTTAGGAATTTGAAAACTATTTTTTTTAGATTGAAACAGAAGAAGATTAAAAAATTTGCGCATCGAATTTCGAACCCGTTCCTCTTTGAAACCGTCCAAACGGTCTGACCGCTAAGCGATGCGTTTTACATCCGGCTACGTGGAAATTCTTATACGCTTATTACAACTTATTTTTGTTGTTAGATTGGACGGTTTCCTAAAAAATGATGATAAAGCTATTACGCATAAGTACTTCACTGTACGTTATTATTATGGATTCGATTCCCGCTTCCTAAAATGTTTTTATTTCCTCAATCGAATAAGACGAAGCGCGGCCTTGAATCTCAGTACCCAATACTCAATATCTTCAGGTGGAAAGCGGAGACCGGAGTGTTTTTGCACCAGGCTCTTTTTGTTCCTAGACTGCTATGCGAGAAAAATTTAAAGCTGAAAAAAAAGTTAATTTTGTTTGCCCTGCTAATGTTAGGCAAATTGCAGTGTAGAAATTCTCCGCCTAGCCCTGTAATACGCCCTTTTAAGGATATTACATTCCATGTGATATCCTTAAAAGGGCGAAAAATACATAATGGATTGGCATAAAATAGTTTTTCTTTTCAGTGCATACATAACTATCAATAATATGAGTATAAATGATCTAAGCACATTCGAGATGGAACACATCGAGCTGTCCGTGGTTTCTATTTTATTGCAGCGTTATAGATTAGATTTTGATCTTTCTATTCCTGCTGTAAATGTTAACTCAAGTAAGTATTATTATATAAAACACTTAAAAGAAAAACATATTTTAATAAAACCTATAAAACTTTTTACGCAGCGGGATTGTCTTCTTGTTTCAGGCAGCTATGACATGTGGCTGAAAGTATTTGGAGGTGATATCTACGGAAAAGGGGATATGGGGTTAGTATTTACTAAGATCGGAAGGCACATGTGTACATAGATAACAAAATGGTTTAAAACAAACTAAATAAATAAATGTTTTTTTATTTTACTCTAGTATCAACCAAAGGTTTAAGTTAAAGTTTAAGGTAAAAATAAAATTAAGTAATATTGTAAATTTAGGGTATTTAACTACCTTTGTGTTTTCAATAGTATTAGTTTGGTAAGTAGAACCTTTGTGACTATCTTTGTGTTCCCAAAAGCATAAGTTTGGTTACTTGAACTTTTATGATTAATCCTTTGCAATGTTTTAGTGACATTTTTTTTTCAGACTTAAAATTGTAAGACCTAGGGTCAAGGGACACATAGTTATTGGGCTCAGACTAAGCCTGGATGGCATTTTCCTTTCAATATACGAATGCAGTATCAGTGTTGGCGTGGATGAATTTAAGGTAGATATATGCAGTTGTAATTAGCAAATTAATTTGCCTTGACTTTATGACCCTTGCCACTCTTCCTTCTATAGTTTTAGTATAAAATGGAGAAGATATTTTCTTGATTTCGTAGGAATTTTGAGATTTTTTCTAAGTGCTCCTCTCGACTCCCTAAGAAATCTTCACACAAAATTTCAGTTTTCTACGCTTTAATACTTTTATAAGTAAGTTATCTGTCAGTCACGAGAAAAATTAACCTTAACATCACATGATAATATAAGTATCTTAAATTAACTTAAGTGAAAACTTTATTAAAGTGTCATTCACAAACTTAGGCTTTGAAATTTTTTTTTGGAATTGAAGAAAAATTTGAACGCAGTGGGTTTCGCACCCGGGTCCAGTGAAATCTATCCAAGCGTTTTGACCAGCTATACGATCTACATCCGGCTACGCTGAAAATCGTGTACGCTTATAACAACTTATTTTTGTTATTCGCATCTCTGTAGAGATTTTGCACATTTCGGCTACCCAAAGATTTTTTTTACTAACAATCGTTGGGCAAGAAAGAATGCTATTTATTAAATATTTTAACATTTCATATACTTAGGATATGGTAGAAAAATATTATCGTGTGTGATTTAATTATCGCGTGTGTGATGAAAAAAATAATAATATACGAAATCGATTTCTATTTCAGGCCGTAATCAGTGGCTTATTTGATGATGAGGCTAGTAGTGACTTTGTGTCTAGATTTTTGAGCAATTTAATACCAGAGATGCTTCAATTCTTTGAGGTAAGTTTGTGGAAATTTAAAATTAGTAGGTAAATTTGCTTAAAATTATTTAATAGTTATATGTATTTTTGGTTATATATATTATTAGTTGTCCTAGCAAGGATATCAAAATAGTGCTATAAAAGTATCATATTACATAAAATTAAAACAAACTATTTCGTATTTTCGCCCGCCCACGTTCTCACTTAAAACATAAATTTTGCTTAAATTTATAATGTAAATGGCTGTAACTTTTTTATTCATAAACTGATTAAAATCAAATAAATACTAAATGTTAAAAAACGCTTACCACAATACCAAAGCCAAAACTGCATTTAAATCAGTTATCTGTTTCTGAGATTAGCGTGCACAAACAAACAGACAAACAGAAAAGAAAATTAAAAATCATTGTTTCTCGTTCTATTACATTGATAAATGACTCTAATAAAAATTTATTTCATATATCTTCCATGCACATACAGCGATGAGTTACATTTTTAAATATATATATATATATATTATATGACTTTCACCAACAGGACGAAATCACTAATATTATTAGCACTCTAGTGCTTATTATCGGCAACCTAGTTCTCGCTGATGTGGACATCGGGTCTCTGCTACCAATATATGGAGGCGCTTAAGCACTTTATTGAATAAATAGAAGAAAGAAATTTAGAAGAAATGAAAATCACTCTTTTTTTCGTTAAAATCTAAACTTTTGATTGTATTTGATTAGAAATTCACATTAAAGGAACCTTTTCTATTTAAAAAAAAATAGTTACAAGTTCTAAGCTGCTTATTTTTATAAGAAATTCAGATTCTTTTATATCTTACTATAACGATGAATTGTAATTAAAAACGAGTTCCCTCTACAATGCAGTTGTTTTCATTTGCGTGGACTTTGTGGCTTTCACTATACTATTATCATTTATGTAAAACGTATAATCCCATTTTTATCCTTTCATTTTCATAACATGTTCCGAAATGCCTACAATTTCTTGAATGGATGGATATGTAAATATTATGGTATCTTAGTGCTACTCTACATTCCTAAGCCATATTTCGTTGTGCGTTTTGTATCAGTCACTCAGTGAGTAACAAAATAGGTTTATACATACTTATATCTCTTATGTAGTCAGATAATAAAGAATAATAATCCGTATAAATTAAACATTTTATAGGAAGGTATTGGCAAATAAAATATTTTCAGGTAATGAAATGATTGTTTTACATCTGTTTTGTAGATTTATTTAACACTAGTAGCTGCTCGCAACTATGTTTGCGTGGACTAAAGACCCTTAACACCAAACAACCCAACGCGCTGAACAACTTTTGTTAGCGCGTAATTTCCCTAAGTCATGCCTAAGCTTTAAGCTTAGAGCTATAGAACAAATAAAAGGTTTAATCAAATCCGTCCAGTAGTTCCGAAGATATGCACGTACAAATATTCTATTTTTACTGTTTTGTTTTATAGCATAGATAGATTTTTCTAAAGTATATTAATGTAATAAAATACTGTTAAGAATAAAGTCATAAGAAATTTTAAACAATTGATGTGAGAATTATTGTTTCATTGATTTATCTAATAAAGTGCACATTTAGAGGCTATCGTTACGCGGGACATCGTCTGACTGCACGATTAGTCTGGGGCTCGAATCTCACTAGAATTATCATAATTTAAATATTTTCATTTGTCCATTCCGGTGATCAAGACAACTTTATCGCTCTACAAGAAATGTCTTGAATACGGGAGGAAAGTTGAGAACGGAGTGTCTTGACAATAGTGTTTTATTAATTCTTTTTGTATAAATATTTAAAAATGTACCATACATAAAAATTTTGCAGAGCTAGATTATAGTTAGCAGACAACCAGCCGAATCGCGAAAGTCTTAGGGCCCTCGCAAATTTGCATGAAAATCCTTTGAAATTTGAAATTTCCATTACTAGCTAATTTTTATTTATTTCTATCGACCAATTAAAATCTTAAATATTTTTTTACCTATTTGTTATATTATATAGTTACAAATTTGAAATAGAGCTATCTTATAAGATAGCTATACTTATATCTATTTATTATATTAATAGTTAGATATTATTATAATATTATGTTCTAATTTGAACTAGAAGTGACATCTATATCGTGTATTACATTTTATTTACTTGGAAAATGGTGTCAAGAAACTTACGCGCATTGATCGAACACCCTTACATAGATGGCGTTGCTAAAAAAATAAAAATAATAAAGATTGAATAATGTAAACCTTTTAATTATTTATACTATTGTTATTAAAAGTTTTGTAGTAACCAGTAAAAACTATTATTATCACAAATTTTGCAACATAATATTTACACTTTGCAACAGAAAACTGAGTAAATTTCCTTAAAATCGAAATAAGTGGAACATGCTTTACCTTATTTCCTCGCTATTCTAAACGTAGGTACTGCTAAGGGCAAGGGTCAAGATAGATTTCTTATAATCGATTGATGCCGAAGTGGAAACTAGAGAACAGAGTGTTTTGACACTAACTTCTCTCTGACTAGCAGGGTTGCCATGTGAAACTCTCTCTATCTTGTGATAATTTCTATGAACACAATATGCCAAATTTGAGCATTATGCGCTAAGAAGTTCCAGTTATTTGAGAACAAAGTGATTTATAACTACCCTGGCTTCCCGTCTCCCTGCGAAACTTATAAAGTACGGAAAATATGTATTTAAAGACGTATAAACGAACTTTCCTTTATAATTCGACACCAAATTCAAGGATTCTTCTAACTTGGAAATTGGATACCCTTTTAAAATGATGCCAACGAGGTTAGGGCAAGGTTTTAACATATAAGCAAATTACCTCGAAAGCCCAGTTTATGTGAGATTTACGTTGGAAAATTTTGATGAAATATTTCGCCTTCGTCGTGTATTCTAAACCTCTGAATTGCTTAATTAAGGGTTCACCTTAGAATTTGTATTTAATGAATTTCTTTACGTTTATATACATATAACTTGGATTTTTTTATCTTTAAGGTGATAGTGGCGCAGTGGGACAGCATCTGACTGTAAACGCGACAGTTTGGTTCCAAGTTCCAATGTCAACAAGTAGTAAATCTGTGTATACTACAAACGGGCATCCTCTGGATTCTATATATAAGGAAAAAATAAGTAACCAAGAAAATAAATAGCCAAGATAAAAAATATATTTATCAAAAATACTTTTTAATGCTATTTGGGGCTGTGGGAAGCGGGTGTTTGTGCTTACCAGATGCAAGCACTACATGGCTACTTGCGAGGGGTCTACGATCGCAAGGGTGTCCCCTGCGGGGCTCGGTCCTCGGCTTGCATCGTCGAACAGGCGGGACTGTAAGCGCAATGATTGTGGACTTATATTTAAAAATATATATTTTGTCTCGAATTTGGGCAAAAAGCGGACTACGTAGTGTCTTGACACTAGTTTTTCTATTTTGTGGGCAAAAGAAATATAGTTTTTTATTTTTTATTAATTACTATGGTTTATAAATTAACCATGAATCTTTCAATATAATTTTGTAAAAGTTACGAATACTGAAGAATAAAATATAGTGTACATTTAAAGTTTTAAACACATTCTTGCTGAACCAGTAATGTTATTGCAACAGACATTTATTGTATAATGGAAGATGAAGCTTTCCGAAAGACGGGAACAGATGGTCGCTTGAGAAATGATATAGTTGATTTTTATCAAGAAAAGTTTCCTTTCTATCGACTATTATCGTAAATTGATGTAATTTGTTATACTAAAAGTATGAACTGTTTAAAATATCTATTAGATATTAGGCTAGATGTTAAAATATAAGTTACAAATCAATTCGGCAACCGTGGCGCAGTTGGACAACCTCTGACTGTAAACGCGATTACTTCGATACCCACCGGAGCGCAAGATTATATTAATTTCTTCACTCGGGCCAAACAAAGCTCGGCGTTGAGTTCCGTCATTACAGTATGTATGTTCATATTTATTTTTATAAACCTACATATTAATTAGGTTTAATTTTTATTTTTCCACCACTAAACCGTTTTTCATTAATATAACAGCTTCTTTTCGGCCTAAAGGTTGTCTGGAAGAGATGACTACTTAGCCATAAGCCACCTCTTGTACATTTCTTTTTTTTTATGTGTGTCGTACCTATTGTTTTTGACAATTTAATGTGCTGTGCAAGTAAAGTAATAATAATAATAATATGTCTTGATAATAAGTTCTCTCATCCTTTTTATTTCCTTGAGAAGTAACCAGTTAGAATCAAATAAATCATTTTGTTCTAAACTTTTCGCTAATTTTGAGTCATTGCGTGCTTCTTAGCAAAACTACACGCCGCTTTGTGTCACCAGACTAAAGAAATAAAAATATTTAATATAAAATTTTCTTTGGTAATTGAACCTGTACAAATAGTTCTTAACCATGGCACGACGGCTTACACTTATTAGATAAGCGAAAAAAATGGCCACATCAAAGAAAATTGCTTAAGACAATACTCAGGCGAAATTATTCTGCCAGCTTTAATACCAAACTCAAACTCGTTATAACCATGAAGCTCTAGGGATATCATAAAAAAAGCTTTGCCATTTTTTGGCCTTTTAACATACTTTTTTTTATAGAACATCGAATTAAATTGTTTTTTTTAGGAATTCCAAGCTTTTACCAGCATGGCTGTAAGATATAGGACTAAGTAAATGCACTACGTTCTCAGCTCTCTGCGTTGCGACCGAATTCGAGACATTACGACAACTCATCGTCATGCAAATGTAATTTTAAGGGAGATTAAGAGAGAGAGGAAAGTAAATATTGAAATATTTAATCAAACTAATATTAATCACATATTTCGAAAACGTATAAATTTTTTAAAGCATCGGCATTTGAACCCTCGCCTCTTGAGAACCGTTCAAGCGCTCTGACCGCTAAGCCATGCGTTCTACATCTGGCTACGTTGAAGTTCCTATTACATCTTATATAAAAACATTTGTTAGCGTCTCTGTATAGAGATTTTTACAAATTTCGGCTACCCAATTCTACAAATAATCGTTTGGAAAGAATTTTCTAAATATGTGTTTTTCAACTGCCTAAGTGTGCAAATAACACTTTAAAAAAATATTTATGATATTAATGACTTTCCTGAGTGGAGATTTAATCCACGACCATCTCGTTTACAGTCAGATGCTTAACTGCGTCACTAAGGCGTGTTATTTAAAGATATAAAAAAAAATACTGCAGTCTTGGAACAAGAAGTTAAGCGGATTAAAAGTAAGTTCTAGAAAAAAAATTAGCTAATTAATGATATTACCTAAAACAACTGTGAATTGATGGTTGTGTGTTCGATCCCCACATAAAAGAATTATATTTAAATTATTTTGAATTTGTAGCTCAACACGCAATGCCTCGGTTTGACACCATATTCTCTATGACTGAGTAGGCCATGTGAAAATAAGCATGAAGCTGAAAAAGAAATTCATAAAGACTATGAAAAAATAGAGCGACATCTTTTGAGCTTTAAACATTATGTTAAAGTGTATATATTTAGTTTGAACATTTATTACGTAAGTTTTGCTTATAAATCCAAGGCTCCTTTTAACGGTCAAAGAAAGGCAAAATACGAGTCTTTTACAAATTATTGTACTTCAAAGCGACAAACGTTAGGTGGAAGGATACTTTCGGGTGAATACCTTATGTAGAGCTATAAGAGCACGATAGCCTTCGTTTTTTACTAATGAAAAGATTTGGCACTTATCCCTTCAACTTTGTGATTAATTTATAGCCTTTCTAGTGACACGAATTTTGTATGAAGATTTTGCCTCAGTGGAAAATGAGTAGGAACTTATGTTAAATTTAAGTAATAAAGATGAAAAATTGATTATAATACAATTTTCTTGTATCATTTAATTGTTTATTCAACTACAGTTTACGGGAAAAATATAATGTATTAATTATATGTACGTTTTTTGGTTCACACTGTGTGACACAGTGACAGACTAAGCACGTTCACAGTCAGACGCTGTCCACTGTGCCTCAAAGAAACATATAGTAACATTGAAATAAAAAATGAATACAAATTATGTACAACTTAGTATAGAACAAATACAAAACAACTTATATAATAAGAATCGTCATAACTCGTCCTAAGTAAATTTACTCAAACTCCTAGAAACATTAACATGCCTCTAATAATAGAAAATGACAGGATGTACAATTTTCCTCTTAGAATTCCAGTATTATTTTCGGCGAAGCTTTCCAAATCAGTGTTTAAATCAATATTTAGCCAAGAGATATTAATTGATAAATTATTTTTGGAATTAAATAACAGCGTAGCCATAATGTTTAATGTCGTATCTCGTCATGTCTCGATTTCAGCCGGAAAGCAGATAACGTATTTTCTATTTGTTTTTATACGTTTTCTAATGTATTTTCTAGTATTTCTATACAAGGTCAGATTACCCCGCTATGTGTAAAAAGAGTGATCTTTAAAAGCCTTTATGAAATTCGTACGTGAAAAACGTAGTGTCTAAACACTACTTACTTTCTCAGCTTCATATTTTTTCCAACAAGCAGGGTAGCCAGAGAGAACCTTGTGTCAAGGCCTAGTTTTTTTGTGTGTTATTTTTTTTAAGAACCAGTTTTATTTTATTGTTTTTTTTTATTAATTTTAGAACCATATAACATATTCAAAATAGAAAAAGAAAGAGTAATAGTCTTTTTGTATGGAAACAAGATGTGAGCAACATTTTTACTTACCACCCGAATCGATATATTGTCAAACACCTCTTACTTTATAATATACTTTTGACTAAAATATATTATAAACATATTTATGATATAACGTAAATTGGTATTAGAATTCAATGTAATTCTACAGGACAAGTGAGATAACTAATGATTAATCTCATAGGACTAGCTTAAGTGGTTGCTACGAGGACAGTAAATTGCTTTAACCGATCAATTTATGTAATAATTATAAGTACGTTTGTATGTACATATATCTTATTAATATTTCATTTACGTGGTGACATTGGTTTTTCTGAAAACACACTCAAAAGTTATCAGCAGCTTATCAAGCTTTAATCTATCGCGTATTTTTAATTGTAAATTAAAGGTACATTTATAAAAATAAAATACATAAATATTTAATTATCTATTTAAAAAGTTATGATGTAAATTAAATGCTAGCAATGTGCTTTCCACGGACTTTATAATGTCATAATTATTTCGACTGTAAAACATTTTTCTCGTTTTCATAAAAAAAATGGAAAATTCTCTCTTCGTTAAGAGTCCTCAGGGAGCCTTAGAGAGAATTTCAGATTTCTCCGCTTAGTAGTTTTGACTCTATTTTGTCACTAAGTGTGTAATGGAAAAGTTTTATATTATACATTGATGAGTTGATAAAATAATTTATATAAAACTTGTTAAAAAAAAGGAACATGTATCCAATTACCTTATGATATAAAACGGAGAAATTGGTCACTAAGACTGTTCTTTATTTTAACTGTTATATGACATTGAAAAATGTCCATCACTTTGAATAATGTTTGTAAAGGCTACATTTCCTTATTTATGAAAGTTAATTAGTAGAATTTATACGGTTCTTCGTCGTGGATGTCCTTAGGCGAGGCCTACGTCCAGCAGTGGGCTTCGAACGTCTGACGCGACGATATGGTTCTTTATCAGATGTTCCAGATCATAAAGTATCTCAGTATTTTGGCAAAAGTAGCAATGCTTTATTTCTTATAATTTAGTTTGTTGATGTTTGGCTTATATTGATGATATCCTAAGTCTGCCAAGGTTTAAAAGCTATACAACAAAAAAAGTTTCATTAAAACTTACGCAGTAACTTCAAAAACGTGTATATGAACAAACAGACAGATAAAAACATAAAAATATATATATATATATATATATTTCGTTACAGTTTCTTCATCTCACTTAATTGTTGTTTTTTCGTATATATATTTTATGTACAGACATACATTTTTACAGTTTTATTACAGTAAAGATGTTTTTGATTCATTTATGGAAAAATACGCAAGATTTTTGCTAAAAACTAAATAAGGGAAAACTTAAGAGTTGTTAAAATCTAAACATTCTTAGGAAACAACGCTGCGGAGGAACAAAAAAAAGAAGTTACAAACATTGCCCGTGTCTGTGAAACGATATAAATCTCCAAATGGACCACTTAAGCTCTTAAAAGTAAAAGCTATACACAATACAATATACCTAGTAAGCTTTTTTCACTATCACGAAATTTTCGCATTTCATTGGGAGGTACGCCAAGAGTGACAAGCCATTTCAATCTTTTTTAAGAAGATATACAAGCTTTTATACCTATAAGATATTTGCTATAAAAATATGTTACTCTAGAATATGATCACAATCTACAATAAAATACTTTGTTATATGAATTCAGCTATCTGTAACTTACAAAATTGAAACTCTACCATTTCTAAGTCTTGCTCTAGATAGATGGCTATTTTTAACTTGTTTTATGATCTTCGCCTACATCTGTCTATCTATATGTCAGAAATTCTAACTTAAATTTGATTTATTCTAACTTAAATTTTACCTATTTTGTCACGTTTTTCCCTGCATAGCAGACAGGGTGTTCAGAAAGAGCGGCAAGCGGAGCGCTCAAATCCAAGACATTGCGAGTTGAGTGGCGGACCGCAACGCCGCCGCTTCGTCTTGTCATCGGAGCGAAGAAATGAAAATAATTTAGATGTAATCATTTCCCCGAGTGGGGACTCCGTCGAACTGACAACCATCGTATACAGACGCTGTCACGCTGCGCCACGATAGCCTTGACCCATATTTGATTTAAATGCTTTCACGTGTCATGGATCATGACAATACTATTTTTTCAGTAAATTATAATTAGAATTGTAAACATGTTTTTGAATTATTCATTATCGTATATTGGTCGTTATGGCTTTAGATTTCTTTTTTCAACTAATTTGTTGCAAAAGCGAACCACCCACAAAATATATACCGAAAGTTCCGTGCGAACCTTTTTTGTTGGTACACACAATGTTATTGTACATTTTCACCAGTTCTTTGTTTTAGATTTGAATTTTTTGAATACACACAATAGAAAAAAATGTGTTATTCTTTACAAAGCTTTTACAAAACGTCCGTTTAATCAAGTACAGATGTAACAATTATAATAATTACTGGTTTTTGTGTATTTTATCAATTACTTAAATGAGATTTTCGTATGTAAATATGTTATTAAAGCTACTTCAACATTTTCATTTTAAGTGTAATATTAAGTGTATCAAATAATAATTTTATAAAGGAGACAAACAGACACACAGACAGGCAGAGTTACTCTCTGCCTGTCTGTTTGTCTGTTTTTGACGTCACCGCTAAACCGATTGTGATTAAACTTTATATAGAGATACTTGAGGGTCGTAGAGTGAAAGTAGGCTATGATTTTCTCCAGTTTTTTTTTCATTTGTCCAGGAATTTCATTGTTTTACTAAAAGGCCGCAAATAAGAAACGGCTGTAGTTCACGGGCGCAAAGCCGCGAGCTAGTCGCTAGTTATGTATAAGCGTATCATGTGTACGGAATGTGTCACTCGTTTTATGTACTAAACAAGAAGTGGTAATACATTTCTAACATATCTATATAATGTAAGTATTTCTTCCATCCGAGATACATAAAAATTTGTTATCTGTGCTAAATCCAATAAGAATACAATTTTAATTTTGAAGCTTTTTATTTTTAGTATGAGACAATTTAAAGTATGAGAACAAAGTGCAAAATTGGAATATTTTCTAGAATACATTAGACGGCGTTGAATTTCGCCACTCATTACGCAATATCTCGATTTCAGGCGGATAGTGGAGAACGGAGTGTCTTGACTCTTTTTAGTCAAAAAGACCTAATACAGCTATAGCAGCAAGGTAGTCACCTTATTCTGCGGAAAACAACGAGAACTGAAAAAAAAAATAGAATCATAAAACCAATAAAATAAACAATACACACAATACTATGTGTTTGGTTTACACTTATATACATGTTGCTACTAGATTGAAACAAAATTAAAAGCACAGTTGAAGCTGTACAATTTTATTCGTATGGAAGAATGCTAGCACTATCAAGCGTTAATTCGACCGCCGGATGAACAATTACTATTATTTAAAACTGAATCACTTTATTTCTCTTTTTGTTTAATTTACTATATTGTTACTTCGTTGCGTATTCGTATATATATATATAAATGTACAAATACTTTATATTAGTAATATGTTTCGCTTAAAATTTAATTGTGTTTATTTATTGCAAAGTACTGCTATCCGGCTGTATTGGCTTCACCCACTTCCACAGGATGGCTGGAAGAAATCTCTTTTAGAGATAAGTCCACTGTTGCTAATGTAATTTCTGTAAAGGGAATTGTTTTGTCTTTTTTAAGAATATGTACATACGTTTCGTTTATTAAATTTATAATTATGGTCAATACAGGTTTTTTAATTTATTAAATTTAATAGTTTTTTTAAAGACATCAAACTATGTAACTGTAAACATGTGTGGCTGTGGGTTCGATTCCCAATCAGGGGAAACATTATTATGTTACTTTAATTTCAATTCAAGCAATGGCTCCATTTCGAGTCGAGTGTCTTGACATAAGGTTCGATCTGACTATCCCCGCTATGCGGAAAAGAGCGTGAAGCCGTATTTATTTGTATTTTTGTCTGTTCAAAATTGTAGTGGGTTTACTTGAGAATTAAAAATTTCTATCATGGTACACTGTTTGGATGGACCGTGACATAACGTGTAATATTCGTAGGTGGAAATAAAAAAAACACATTGAGTATATCTTGTCACTCTTGTTATGAGTTACAAACTCAAACAAAGTGAAGAAGGTAAAAAACAAAGTACTAAAGTCTTTGATTTTTACAATTATTACATATTTTGAATAGAAACTATTTTTAACCGGATTAATCGCTTATAATATTGGTATTCGAAAATATAAAAATGTAACTGATTGCTGTCTGTACATGGAAGATATATGACATAAAATATCAGGGGCATCTATCAATATAATAGGCCCCAAAATAATGATTTTTAATTTTCTTTTCTATTTGTCTGTTTATCTGTTCGTCTGTGCGTTTGTGAACGCTAATCTCAGTAACGACTTAACCAAATATATTTGAGACTTTTGGTACACTTTTCTTAACATTTAGTGTTTATTTCGTATCAATCGTATAAAAATAATAAAGTTACAACCATTTAAATTATTAATTTAAGCACAGTTTGTGATGTAAGTGAGATCGTGGGCGGGAGAAAATCTATATAATTCAGTATTTAGATAACGTGTAGTTTAGGCAGGATAAGACACGAACGGGTTGCTTCTTAAATATGAATTACAAAAAATCCACAGATTTCTATTTAATAAGATTTAAATTGCATATAAAGGAAGTTAATAGGCAGTTACTAGTTATATTTAAGGATTAAATTTCAAGATATCTTCTTACACCATTTGCTTAGAATAGAGTTTAGTGTCTTTCTTTCTGTTATATATAAAGATTTATCGTCGCCGCACCTATTGTTTTTTAAACAACTTCAAAAAGGTGTTACTGCATAACTTTTAACTGAGTACTAATAGTAGTAATAGTGCTTCGTATGCATGCATGTAGTCCCATTTAAATTTCATTAAGATCTGACAAGTGGTATTTGAGTTTTGATTAGTAATACCATATGTCTTATATTTAAATAAAAAATAGTTAATTGAAAGTCATAGACAATAGAATACATTGAAGCCAGTTTTCTTTATTTGTTCAAATTTTAATTATTTGTTTTGTAGTGTTAGCGGTTGTACGCTGGTGTTGTCAGAATTACGTGTAATGGATTGTGTGGTGATTCGCGAGCGAAGCGCAAGCAGTGGGCGAAGCCCCCGTCTCGTATGTAAAACTATAATTACTTTTTTACCATGTTTGTTCATTTATTATTTTGCATGATTAACGACTAACGTACATATATGTATATTATATATGTGTATACAATGTCATATTATGTCATATAAAACAATAAATACATAGCTTTTGAATTTCAAATTTAAATTTTATTCTTTTCATTTAAATAATAATTTAATTAAAACTTAAAAAAAAATTATATGGCTAAATTAAACTTACGTAATGTCAGGGTGACTTCCTAGTGTTCATATATGCAAACAGACTAGCATAATTCCAGTCTAGTAAACGTAGCCTTTAATCTAATACATTCAGTAACTTTAACCCTGTTAGAGACTAGAGTCGCAAGTAAAGTTTCATTGTAACTAATGTACTTATGTTGAGCATGTGAAATTCAAAACTTATTATTATATACCTCTTATATAATTTATTACTACCAAAAAGCGTGGCGTTGAGGTCCGCCACTCAACAAACAATGTTTCGGATTCGGGCGGAAAGTGGAGAACGAAGTCACTTGAAACTCAGTTTTTTCTGCCTACCCTGCTATGCATAAAATGAGTATTGAGACGATCATGTTTCAAATATTTTTATCAGAGTTACAACAAGTTTACTTTTTTGATGATAAACTGTTAAATATTATTACAGAGTCAGTAATTTCACTGATAACTCAAATATTCCAATACATGTGTATTATCAATGTACCATCGTCTTCTAGTAATAGTAGATTTTCCTCTGTAAGTTAATAGTAACTGTAGTTTTTTTCCACCGAGCATTCAAAAGCCGTCCATGTTATAAACCTTTTATTTTTGTATGTAAGCATGTTGTTCCAAATTTGTATAAATTGTTTGTGCGTAACAATTCCCCGTGGGGCACAGATTAAAATACTTTCACTGTGAAATAGCCAAAGCCATACTTGCTGAATGACAATGAGTTAAAATGCTTTTAGGATTTCATGTGCTAATAGAGATCGCGTATTTCATGCCTTTGTTTATTTAGTATTAGCGACTGAACTATTTAGTTTTTGAAATAATCACTTAATTTAATACCATAAGGAAGTTTACAAAAATACAATAGTTAAAACTGCATTAAAATCGGTTAAGCCGTTTCTGAGATTAGTATACAGTACAAAAAAAAATTGGAAATCATTGTTTTGGGATTTGTTATATTAATATATGCCAAACAAACAGACAAACAGAAACGAAAATAAAAAATCATCGACAACTCTCACATATTGATAACTCTTACATAGTTTTTCACTATACTGTACCAATTAATAAAAACATTTTGAAATAAAAAATCTGTTATAAGTATTTATCTGTGAAATTTAAACCCATTATCGTCGCTTATTTACAGGCACACATCCTAACGATATCACAAAAATTTTAAATAATTATTTAAACTAAAATTACATAATTAGTAACTTTCACAAACTTATTTTTATAAAAAATTGGACACAGCGGCATTTGAACCTGCGTCTCTTGGAAACCGTCCTAGCGCTCTCATCGGTAAATCATGCGTTCTACATCCGGCTACGTCGAAACTCTTATACTCTTATTGCAACTTATTTAGAGAGAGATTTTTACATAATTCTGCTACCCAATAATTATTCTAAGAACAACCGACTCGCAAGAGAGAACGCCATTTATTGAATATTTTTAGCATTTTAAAGTGTTATTGACACACTTAAGATATTGAGAAACATATTTTTAGAATGGTTAAATATTTTCTAGAAATATGTTTTTCAATTTCCTAAGTATGTGATGAACACTTTAAATTGCTAAAAGTAATCGGTCTTTAATAGTTTACCCATGGTTCTCACCTCATGGTCTATTTTCTATACGAAAAATCTTTATTGAAAAAAATATATTGGAATTTAATACAATACAATACGAATTTATGAGTATGAAAGCGATTTCGACACAATGGACTCACGAAGCGCTAAAAAGACTAAGATACAATATTTTTACAATTCTTTTGAAACTATATTAGCTTTTTTGTAGATTTACTACGAGTATACTTAATTTTATTTGCAATATGATTTGTTTATTTTTACGCATGTAGCGTTTTATTTCGATTAAGTTGGTAGCTTTGTTGGACTATTAAAAATTTCTAACGATAAGGCTTTAATATATATATATATATTGAAATTCAAAATGTCCTTTATTCAAATAGACTTCTGCAACAACTTTTGATTCGTTGTGTGAACATAAAGCTACCACCGGCTCGAAAGACAGTTCTGCTGAGAAGAGAAGACGAGAAACTCTCGAGAAACAGTTGCTCTTTTCAAATATAAAAGTTACAATTTTATTATTTAATAAAGTGGTAGCAAACATGCACCAAACTCAAATCATATTAGTCCCACACATTTTTATCTTTTAAATATTCTTCTACAGAGTATAAAGCATTGCTTATTATTATTGTTTTTATAGCGGCTTTAATTTGTATAGATTTTGAGTATTGAAAAGTAAAACAATTTGAGTCTATTCAAAAACGACTGTATTTTAAGTCTATACTTTAAAATATTATTTGTTCTCTTTTTTCTTAGCTCAATACGTTTTCCCGCATAGCAGGATCGTCAGAGAAAACCTAATTTCAGGACACTCCTTTCTCTACTTTCTGCCTGAAATCGAAACACGGCGTGTTGAATGGTGAGTTTTCGTTACTAGAGCGGAGAAATAAAAT
The DNA here is from genome assembly GCA_038994665.1 of Podotricha telesiphe. Taxonomy (NCBI): domain Eukaryota; kingdom Metazoa; phylum Arthropoda; class Insecta; order Lepidoptera; family Nymphalidae; genus Podotricha; species Podotricha telesiphe. Next base: position 528,989 of record JAOYRR010000048.1, read on the forward strand.
GAAATTTTAAATATAATTATTGCCCTGAGTGGGGCTCGAATCCACAATCTATCGACTTTACAGTCCAACACTATCCCACTGAGCCACGAAGGTCTCTAATTTCAATATTTTAAATATAATTTCTAAAATACAAGTTTTCTATGTTATTCCCTTTATAATAATTAAAATTAAGAAAATTCCATCATATGGCATAAAAAATAAATAACTACATTTTAACTCATTCTACCAAGTTTGAAACTCACTGTGTGGTTTACTTGATGTAAACTTCGCACTTATAGCAAACTTAAATTATAAACTTGCTCGCGGCTATCCATTAAATAAGGCGTCTTATCAGATATCTGTTACGTACATATATAATATATCGCTTATAATACAGTACATAAATATATATTTTAAAGAAAAAATATTTTGTATATAAAGAAGAGTGATTGTAGGTTGGCGGAAAATCTTTAGTGAGAAATATATATATTTTTAATATAGGTCATCAGCCCATATAATTAGTAACGATAACTTATTGATAAAACTATCTTCATTTCACTTTCTGTTTCCATGATCATTTCCTGGGTGATGAAATCCAAAGCTGTACTTAGCCGAGCCGAGGAAATATAAAAAAATAATAATATAGTATTTTTAATTTTAGAATTTTAATTTTTTCAGTTTCGCTCATTTTTCCGACAGGTTCTCCAAAGTTGTAACATCTTAAAATCTAGGAAGAACCATAGTAGACTATAGACCAGCTTGACTATAAGATATGAGGAGATTGCTCCTCAAGAAAACTTGTGGTGGGATGGGTCATTGAGTCCACGCAAACGAAGTTGCAGCTACTATTTAGTAAATATAAAAGAACACGTACGTGTATAAAGATAACAAAGTACAAGAGAACTTTTAAGAGCAAAGTTTAATAATTCGATAGCATTTCAAGCTTCCGATGTTTCTGATAAAACAATGATAGTAGTTTTGTTCCCACATTAGAAATGGACAGTATTCATTCCATATTATGCAACAGTTAGACTGTATTTTATAAACTTTTATTACATTACTTAACTTCTACTTGAGGCCATCGTGGCGCAGTAGGATAGCGGCTGACTAAACGCGATGGTTGTGTGTTAGATACCCTCATTCGGGCGAATTATTAGTAAAAACATTTTTAATAATTCCCCCGAGTGGGTATTAGGGAGAATTATTATACTTAAATTATTTCCATTTCTCAGCTGTAATGGCAAGACAAAGCGCGGCGTTGAGTTCCGCCACTGATCGGGATTTTTGAAATTAAACTATGTTTAACTGGACTATTTGTAGTCGCGTATATTTTTGGTACTCGAAAATACATTTTAGGAACCCGACGTTTCGAACACTACTGTAGTCCGTGGTCGCAGGTAGACGTAGGTGGTATTCGTCTGTTAGTTAATACAATTATCATATGAAACCGCCAACGATATCTTAGTTGCCTGCCCTGGATTGCCCGAACTGACCTGGATTCTTACAGAATGAGCTGACTGTATCTTGCTCTCTGGTGTGGAAGATTTGAGACCTCACAGTTCCAAGTAAGATTGGGTCCCAGTTTGATACAGTAATCTATTTATAGTAAATTAGATAAAAATTATAACGTCAAACGGAAATCGAACGCGCATACCATAATTAACCACGAAAACTAAGACGTGTAATATTTATGTAATATAACATATGTTTGCGTTACGGTTAGGACGCTTATATTTGCGGCAGCTCTTGTGGTTTGTATTAATTAACTGATAATAATAATCATTGATCTAACGTTTACATTACTATACGTTCTATACGTTATAGTTTCTAAGTATTGCATATTGTAAATTAAGTGCAATATGTGAGCTTAAATTTTTCTATTATCTGTAAGCAAATCATGTTTTTCAGTTTCAAATTCATTCATTTAATAATAATCTAATTCATATTTTTTATTTTCAAATTCACATTTACTTATGTTAACAAGATGAGAGATGGAGAGGTTGTCAGTGGACGAGGCGAAAGAACGTACGAATACTACCTGGACGGTCAGATCTTTTTCTGTCACAAACAGGGGATGTTTCATTGTACCAATTAATACCCGGTACACAAACATTTGACTAATACCAAGCGTATGGAGCATTGTAAAAATTGTATTTGGCACCATACCTACTTTATGCAATGCAATCACAGCGACTACGATCTCCCTTTGTGACCCCACTACATTTTAATATCACAAAATATTTAACAATATATTGGCGCGAGAATAAGAACACATAGTTAAGAATCAAATATAAATAACAAACTCCAAATTCAAAAGTAATATTTTGTTTATTGTAACAGTATTTATGGCCAGACTACGTATATTATATTAGTTTGAAATATTATTAAACAAGATTATTTATGTATACCATAAAAATGATTTGAACCCCTGTTCTGAGACCTTCAACTTAGTTATCACGTTTTAAGCGAGAATTTCATTTGGCAAATGTGCCAAAGCCAATAAAAACTGATTTACTATCGTAATTCGACTAAGGATAGTAAGCGGGCAAATAAAAAGACACAATAAAAATAAATGTCTTAGTAACACACAGGCATCATATAAATGTTTACTTAAAGATTATATTTTAATTATTTTCATACAACAAAGCGCTGATGAGCTCCATCACTCAACTCACAATGTCTCGAATTCAAGTGGAAAGTCGAGACACTAAGTTCTCTGTGATTAACCTGGGGAAGCTGAGAAGCTAAGAGATATTGTTTTCCTAATACTGTATCTATTATTTAAATTACACATTACATACATTATAGATATGAGTCGTAACTGCACATATGCTTTAAATATGTCAAATTACAAATTCCATACAGCATAATTTACGTAAAATGGTTAAAAACACTAACCTTCAAGTATCAATCAAAAACATATTGCTTAAGTCTTTACTTATATATAAGAAAATGATGTATCCCATACTAAAGTAGCAATGTATAACACTAAAGTAAATGTCACAATACGCGGTCGCAAATTATATTGAGGCTTATCCTCTACATAATAGGAGGTTTGTTAATTAATTGTTATCATTTACGCACTAATTAACGACGTTTCATCTTAATTGTATATTATTTTATAATACACTAGTTGATACCCGCTACTTCGTTTGGACTTTATGATATACTACTTTCAATTACCATCAGTTGACATTGAGAAAAAAAACGAAGGATATGAATATAACCTTTCCTTTGAGTGGGAATCGTATACACGCCCATTGCGTTTACTGTCAGGTGCTGTACCACTGCGCCATGATGGCCGTAAAGTTGAATGATTTTTTATTTATTAAAGAAAACTAGCCATTATATTAAACAACTTTTACTAATGCGACATTTATTTATTTGTTATAGTTTACTGATTCTACATCAGGTGTTGCACTCTTCGAATTAATTAATCCTATAGCCTGACCAGGCTTAACAGGTATACAATTAAAATAGTTTCTTTCAAATCGATCCAGTAACTACGAAGACAAACAGACATTCATTCAATAACTATTTTTACTTCCCCTAAATTTTCCGTAAATATATTCAATGTACAGACACAACTTTTTTACTGTTTAATTATAATATAATCTATAATACTAATACTGTAATCTATTTACATCATGCTGAACAACTTTTGTCAAGGTGCCATTTCCATATTTCTTTTTTTTCTTTTTTTTTAAATCAACAAAAAATACGCATCACTTTGTTTTACTTAAATTGTGTTAAAACGACATTTGTTATTTATAACAGTTTAGCTGGTTCTTAATCAGATTCTCCAGATCAATTAAAGATCAATAAATCAATTAACTCTAAGTCCTGCTCATGTCTAAATGCTTTCAATCAACATAAAAACTTTCCTTTAAAAACCGTCCAGTAACTACGAAAATACAATTCGGGAATATATACTGTATATTTTTATTTATACATAATTATAGGCTGGGCTCTTAGTGGTATGTCACCCGCTGGATCTATTTAAAATGCTCGAAACTGTACTACTGCACTTTATCTAACAGGACAAAGAAAAGGAAATAGTTCAAATCTTTTCATTCAGTCGGAATTTTTTTAAATCATCCACATATAAAGCATATATATGTTATAAGACTGTTTTGTTATAGTATATATATCAACAGTAAAAAAATAGAGTAACTTTGATATTAAAAACGGATTTAATATAAAAAAAAATCATCCTCTATTAATTTCAGAGGTCAACCAAAATAAGTTTCTAAACTTTTTATCTCCATTGTGTGGAGTCCCTTTTTTTGTTGGGACTGAATTAATTTATCAACGAGTAACGATGACGTCATTCCGCTTGCTTTTTGTTTTACCATTTTTCGTAAAAAGCTTTAATCGTATTTAATCGTTGATTAATAACCTCGGTTTAACTTAACATTTAAATGAATAGAAACTTTCCTTTAAGAATATGATAATATGATAGTACAGAACATTTAGAACTCAAGGCCATAATGGCATAGTGATAAAGTGTCTAACTATAAACGCGATAGTTGTGGGTTCAATCCTCACTTAGGACAAAAATAATATTTTAGTTTTTATCATTTCGAGGTATAAAGCTCCACCACTTAACACACACTGCCTCAAATTCGGAATCATTCCCCGAGTGGTAGTCGAACCAATTGCAGCCAGGGCACGATGGGTTTTAAAATAAATAAAAAATATAATTTTAAATATTCGTTATAGTATAATTTCAAGTTTCTACCATTGCGTTTTATTAGGCATATTTTGATGGCGATATAAAATATATACGAGTATACTACATTTTTCGCCCGAAATAGAGCCATTGCTTGAATTGAAATTAAAGTAACATAATAATGTTTCCCCTGATTGGGAATCGAACCCACAGCCACGCACGTTTACAGTTACATAGTTTGATGTCTTTATAAAAACTATTACATTTAATAAATTAAAAAACCTGTATTATGGTCAATAATTATAAATTTAATAAACGAAACGTATATACATATTCTTAAAAAAGACAAAACAATTCCCTTTACAGAAATTAAGTTAGCAACAGTGGACTTATCTCTAAAAGAGATTTCTTCCAGCCATCCTGTGGAAGTGGGTGAAGCCAATACAGCCGGATAGCAGTACTTTGCAATAAATAAACACAATTAAATTTTAAGCGAAACATATTACTAATATAAAATATTTGTACATTTATATATATATATATATATATTATAATAAATAGTATAAATAATAATAGTAATAATGAAAAATTTTATGTTAATATTTGTTCTGCAAAAGTTTTTGTTACTTTTTCTTAATACATATGAACCGAGTATCCGTAAAGCTTATATCAGAACGAAAATCTAGTTCCTTGCAAAAGACTAATAACAAATTTATTAAAAAAAGTAAAACACGTATTAAATATACTCTGGTATTGTATTCCTGACACATGTGCCAAAAAGTGTGTTTCACTTAAATAGTGATTCAAGATTTTTTAACTTGATTGTCTGATTAACTCATAGGCAGGAGTAGCTAATCGAAGCGTGATAGATACAGTAGGAGTTAGAAAGTGTGTTGAAATTAATTTCTGTATTTATTACATAGATCAAAACGTAGATACCCATTTTTTATTTTATTTTTTTACATGAAGAAATCATATCATCATTGACGGTTTCCGGCTTCGATTGGGGACTCGGAAGTGGTTATGTGGGACTTCGGACTGGCGGATGTAGGCCGTCCGTGTACCTACTAAAACCTCCCGGTGCTCCACCTCGACCGCCACTTGCTAGGGTCACGGAAACTCCCAATTTTCCGTTTACTCCAGTGGCGGGAGCCTGCTAGACTCGCAGAAATTATTTTATCTATACATTAGTAAAATGCACAATATTACTCCATAAAGGCTATCGTGGCCCAGTGGGACAGCGTCTGACTTTGCAATTGGTTGTGGATTCCATTTAAAATCTTTTCATTTCTCTAGTCTGATGAATTTTGCCACTCAACACGCAATCTCAAGTCTCGATTTTGGATGTGAAGTGGAGAACGGAGTGTCTTGACACTAGTTTCTCTCTGGCTACGCTGCTACGAGGTTAGCTGTTCTGTATCTAACAGGACTTCAGTCACTTTTTATCAAGAGTGCTTTATATAGTACTTTAAATTAACGTTACTTTGTCTGCTACTATCAGATATAATCAAAACTATTTACGTTCCTTATTCGAATAACATATTTACTTGAAACATACTTGATAATAAATAAAATATGTAATCATTATCTTTTCATTTTTTTTACCATTTCCATACTAAATATATGCTTTTTTTAACAAGCCCCATACATTTTGAATTTATTGTCATTACACCTATATTCTATTCAAACACAAAACATTTCTGTACTCTAAATACATTTCTCATTAGCAACTGGACTAAGACCGCGACAAGTTAAAAAGATTTATGCTCATTACGGTTTTTTGTCGGCATCCTTTGAGACAAAAGCTTAATTAACGTGAAATCCCCTTTTAGTCGTCTCACTGTTAATATTCATTTTTCTAACCTGTGAACTTCAGAGTTATATATTTTTAAATCATAATTTTTTTACAGCTTCATATTTTACAGTTTTTTTCTCCAGAGCAAATCAGACCAAAGCTAGTGTCAAGACACTTGGTTCTTTTCCCCCTCAACTTTCCCCCGAAATCGAGACATAGCGTATTGTGTGGGGGAGCACAGCGCCGTGCTTTGTTTTTGGTACCCGAATACAATATTTTCGTTGTAATAAATTCCCACGAGTGGGAAAGGAACCTACAACCAATCGCATTAACAGCCAGACGCTATCCCACTGGGTCACTTTGGCCTTTTTAAATTATAATGTACTTAATATGTATTTTTTTCATTATACAGAGAACAGAGTGTGTCATCTCTAGATTTTCTCTACCTACCCCATTATAAACAAGATATGAGGAGATATAAAAAGGATATAATTAAAAAACCTCAGAAAAATCGCAAGTAAATACTATAAAATATAATTTAACTCTTACGAATCGTCAGCGGGGCTTAGTAATAAACCTATTTGATGGTTTTCCTTGATTACGGGGACATCTCCCTCAGAAAATTACATTTTGAATCATTTTAATGTTGGAAATTACTTCGCAGGCATCTTTTAAGAGTTGGGAACGAACGTATAAATGTGAATTACACTTTATTTTTTCTATACATTCTGTGGACGTAAATCGTCCCGTTTTCATTTAGTCTGCCTATGTTGATATTAAATTATGTAATAATTGTTTTTCTTTTTATATCTAAAAGGAATGTTTAATTTGTTAGAACTTTAATGGTATCCACGAGACATGCATAAAAATATTAGAAAGAAAAAAAATCCAGTATACTAATTATAATTAAAAACATGCATAAAAACATTTCTGTACAACGGGCGGCGTTGAGTTCCGTTATTCAATACGTAATGTGAGAACGGAGTATTTTATTTTTTGCAGCATTGCTTTCGCATAGCTAAGTAGGGCCTAGAGAACCTAGTTTGAACTTTTAAAGATACTCGTATTCATTCTCGAGTAAGTTACAAAACAACAGCCATTGTAAAACTATTAAAATGCAAAAACATGACATATCACCTTTACCTTCACGCTTTTTCCCGCATAGCAGGTCAGATAGTACCTAGTGCCAAAACACTCCGCTTCTCACTTTACCCGACATCGAGACATTGCGTGTGCCGTACACGCCGCTCTTTGTAAGAAAGAGGGGACATATGAAAATAATTTAAATATTACTCCGAGTGGGGATCGAACACACAACCAACCGTTTTTACAGCAATCGCTGTACCACTGCGACACGATAAGCCTCATGATATATCTTTGTTTTGAAATATGTATATATCGTTTATAGAAAATAATAAATATCTGGAATTCAATTGCGACTTTCATTTATTTCTTATAGTAATGAATTATAGTTATAATTAATTGAATTGTTTTTAAAAAAATACAAATTACAAAGGGCCATTGTGATTTAGTAGAACAATGTCTGTGTGGTATGTGAGTACGATATCCGTTTAGGGAAAATGATAATAAATAAAATACAAACAAAAATAATTTTTAGAATTAATGAATGTGTTAGTAACAGTATTTCCTTATAAATTATGTTAGTTGGTTATATTACATATTTATGTTATTTTTTGGCCTATTTATATTTCCAGTGGTTTTGGATAGAATGATCAACGCGAGTCATGATTTTCTTTAGAAGACTGCTATAATGCGACGCAGCAAGGGACTGATGCCGATGCCGATGACGTCCCCGAATTATATTCTTATAATTAAATATTTACAATTATTCACTTTGGTAAGGCAATGTGTGGCGATAAACTTCGCGACACGCAATGTCTCTAAATGTGATAGAAATTTAATTTTGCGGAGAACGCAGTATCTTAGCACTAGGTTTTTATGCGTGTTGTATGCAAAAGGTGCGTGAGACTAAAAATATATATATTTATATAAAAAACAAATATTTTTTGTATAATCTTCAAGTTCATAAATTTTGGCTCAGCATGTGATAATAATTTGTTATTACACGAACAGTGGATCGCGGAGTGGTCTTGAGTTAGTGTGTGAATCGTTCGTTTTAGGGTTCACTATACAAAATACACTGATCTATATGAATTAAAATAGTAGTTTTACTTTTAAATCTTAGTCATTTTATCTCATTAATGGGCATGTGAATGTCAAATTGTCGCTCAGGAATATTCATTTTTAAATTATTTTTATATTTCAGCTCTGTTAATATAAAGTGCGGCGTTGAATTCTGCCACCCAACACGCTATGACTGACGACGCGAATGACTCGATTTCGGGTGGAAAGCGGAGAACGGAGTCACTACCGTACTATGCGGGAAAAAGCGTACACCTAAAAAAAACCACGACTTGTGATACTTCTTTAGGTATTTTTTTGCAGGAAAATCTATTAGCTGTACAGAACCCATAGTATTTCAAAGCATTCGTTTTAGAGGTAGTTTTTCTAACTGATATATTGTTATAGCTCTACGTGTTTATTTATCTTATACCCCTTAAATAATATAGATGTAGCAATTTTTACCAACTTTACCGACAATTTTTACCAACAATTTTCTTTCCATAAACTATGGCTATTATTTTATAATAATATAAGAAAAGATTCTAAGTTCCGACTAAGTATGAATATTTCTATTCTAAACTGAACGACACTTGTAGATGATAATGATATTCACACACTTAGAAAATTGTTGAATGTAGAACGCATGGCTTAGCGGTTAGAGCGCTTGGATAGTTTCCAAGAGGCGCAGGTTCGAATAAAAGATCATACGTTTTCTAAAAATATGCCTATTAAGTATTATATATTAGAATTTGGGACCTCACAATTACCAAACTACCGTGCGCTTCGACTAAGTCTCGAAAGTGTCAAAATTTAATAAGCCCAAGTAAATTGTACGAAACGCCTATGAAAACGTTCTAAAACATAACTTGTTACTGAAAGTACGTTATGAAATTCACTAAGGGCCGGCCGAGGTGACTTCGGTAAATGACAATATTCCAGCCCCATAATCCTCTTTTCGCTCCCAACAAATGTTTTGTGTCAAAATAAAAGGCACACAGAAAATATTTTTGTAGGCGAGTTTATTTATAGACTTAAGTAGATCTTAATGTATTTGGGTAAGTTGTTTTACTATAAGTAATTTTTTTTTCAGAAATGAGGTTATTTGCTGTTATTTTGTATTTTGAGGCCATCGTGGCGTAGTGTGGGAGTGTCTGACTGTATAAGCGATGGTTGCGGATTCGATTTGCATTCAGAAGAATGACTATATTTAAATTATTTTTATCTCTCTGCTCTGGTGACAAGGCAAAACGTGGCTTTGAGTTCGGCCACTCAAACATACTGACTGCATCATGCTACTGATGCTGAGTTTATACTGTCAAAATTTTGGTTTGAAATGAAAACGGTGGATTCTAAGAGGCGCGGATTTGAATCCCGGTGCGTTAAAGTTTTTATACGTTTTCTAAAGATTATTCATTACTTTTACATAGAAACGGCTTATTTTGTTGTAAATTTGGTTATTTTAACTACTCGATATTTGGTTGATACACGCTTCACGCTTTTTCCCGCATTTAAAGAAGAAATAATAAATAAAATAGAATATGAGAAAAGTTGAAATGTGTTTTAAGATCAAAGAAATGTATGACAAATCGTCATCATAACTCCAGTTACATTTCAAACTGTCCTAAATACTTAGCGTAAGTTTGAATAAGAATTTCGTGTTTACGAAAAGAAGTTTAAGTTTAAGTAATTGTCGCGAACAAAATTAATATTTGGTTGAGTTCGACATTAGCGTATTCAACAATACGTAGAAATTTTGTTAATTCTTTGACGCAATAAAGGTGCTTTTCAAACTTCTTAATGGGTGACGTCGGGAGTTACAAAAGGATACGATTAATTAGCTTTTGTTAAATGAATAGCTGTGCCTGCGACTTCGTCTGCGTAGAGTTCCAAAATTAAAGTACCCTAAGTTACTTCTCATTAAATTAGCTATCTGCCAGTGAAAGTTCCGTTAAAATCGGTCCAGCCGTTCCAAAGATTATCCGGAATGAACAGACAGAAAGACAAACATTACACAAAAAAATATTTTGGTATATGTGCCGTGTATACATTGCATTTATAAAAACGCGTTTATTTTAACATTACAAATAGACACTCCAATTTTATTTATTTGTATACATGACTTGTACGTGGATTTGTTCACGTAAACCATAAATATAGAGGAGGAAAAGTTTTGATATAAACTTTTGGATGTACTAAGTTTTACAAAAGTATCAACTATGTTTTGTTTTTATGAATATATATATATATATACATATATATATATATATATTTATATTCTTATTCTTCCCACCAGAAATCGAGCTATTGTGTGTCTTAACCCAAAGATTTTTTTTTCAATTTTTGTCTGTCTGTCTGTTTCTTCCAGCTAATCACTGGACCAGCTGGATTGATTTTAACGGGACTTTCACTGGCAGATAGCTGACGTAGTAAATAGTAACTTAGGCAACATTCCACGCGGACGGTGTGCGGGCACGTTAAGTCCATACTAAAAATGTGAAAGCAATTGTAAAATTAAATGTTATGATTCACCGAAGTAGAACATTCAATATAATCGTTTAGTTTATAAATATACATAAAAAGTATGTTTCTTCAATAGCAACTGACAGGCAATACAAGCTGTAGATCTGCACCGTACTGGCAAAACTGACATTTTAACATTAAAGTGATAATGCCTAGATTAATCGACATTGATCCTAATTGCGTTTCTTGTTTCTTGATCTTAAAATATTGTGAAAGAAAAATCAACGTATATGTTGTTAAATATCAGTTAAATCGGTTAAGGACATGGCTACAAAACTGAGTTCAACCCGATCAAACATACATACATTGCCCAATTCATCCCCTATCGCAGGGTAGTCAGAGATATGCCAACGTAATAGAAAACACTCCGTTCTTCATTTTCCGCTGAAAATCGAGATATTCTCATTTTAATATTAAATTGACTCATTTTAATATTAAATTGACTCATTTTAATATTAAATTGACTCATTTTAATATTAAATTGACTATCTTTTATACTTTTATTCTAAATACCTACCTGGTAAACGATATTTTCAGGCTCGTTATTGAGTTGTACTGTGCCGCCACTGTGCGCTTTACTTATATTATATGCGTAAAAATCCACAACTCCATTGTAAAGGGGTACGTGCCACAGCTTAAATTTTTAGCAAAGTTACGATCTAGAGATATTTGGGCCATAAATTGTCCAAAGCACTTCATAATTCATTAATAACGTTAACATTGGAGGACATGAATTATTGTGAGTCTGTTGGAAACTGTCTAACACCCGCTGGTTGCTTTTATTTTTATTTCTCCCTCTTACACTCAATATGCAATGTTTAGAAAATCGATTATAAATGGTAAACGTTATATGTAAATAAACCTGTCTACTGTATTTAAAAATATAAAAAAAAAATTAGAACATGGCAGAATTTTAATAACAATAATTAAAATTGTTTATTGTACATCCACAAATATAAACAATAACAGAAAATAAGTAAAATAAATAAAAAAAAAGCGATAGGCGACCTTATCGCTAGAGCATTGGAAAATTGGAAATAGCAAATTAAGAATGGGATAGTGGGAACTAACAACAAAATCAATAAATTGTTCGTAAGATGTACTTACAAAATACATACATACATACAAATACATACATATATAAAATCTACATACAAAAAATACACATAATCACAAGTGACAAAGACTAACAACTTAAAATGTAATGAAGTGCTTCTTCAAACGATTCTTAAAAATAAATAAAGTTTTAGAGTTTCTTATATTCAAGGGAAGGGAGTTCCACAATCGACACGCTGTGACGGTAAATGAATTACTATATAAAGAAGAGGAATGAATAGGAATTTTCAATGTAGGATTGCGATCGGAACGAAGGAATCGGGACTGTGAGCCGCCCAAAAATACAAATAGATTTGAACCTACACTGTTTCGGATTTTTTATAACCAGTTTAGTCCTAGCATCAAAAAAGCTATTCTTTTTATTACACCCACAATGTTTGACATTTAAATTATAAGAACGATGAAATACTGAAAAAAACTCAAGTCTTAAAACACTTGATGTAACGAGAGATAAACGTAAAAAGCTTTTATAAGTAGATTTGACATCACATAATTTAGTATCAGCTTTCATATCTCTTCCCTACATACCTATTTGGTTCTCCAAGATGTAGGTGGTAATAAAATATTCAATTCCCTGTGAAAAAACCCAAGAAAATCACGGCCATCACTATTTTAAATTTCAACATAAATATAAAAAAATATTATAATGTACATATACTCCGTACATATAATAACTTAGCCGTAGCTCGGCTGGACCGTATAATTCACCTTTATTAAAACACTAGTATCAAAATGAGTTCTATTGAACATACTAGTCGTAGACTTGTTGATTGCTTAGAAATTCATAACTATAAAAAAAAATTAAAATATCGATTTGGAGTTCACGAGGTCTAAATAATAAACATTTATGCGAGCGGAAGTCTAACTTGCTATAGTATATCATACTTACCTCTATAACAAAAGTTACATTTTTACAATATCCCTACAAAACAAGTACTGTATGCATAAATTAGCGACGTCTAGTATATCTTACATATATAAGCAAGCTTACAAATTCCTTGTATAGTTTACATACCTTGCAGATGTAGTGTGATTGTTACCGATTGAGGTCGATTGGTATGTAAATTTATTGTTAATTTAAGAATTTAACACAATAGTGGTTATGTGGATGCAATAGCGTTTTAACTTCTTACAATGTATCCAGGTTCAAATCTTTGGAAACTATATATATATATATATAATCGCTTTCGTTATTTGGTTTTTTGATTTTGTTATTTATTGTTATCATATAAAAAAGTGAACATCTAAAAAACCAAAATGGTTTGAGCCGATGTTACATAATTTTTTAACGTTACATGCATATACTAAATTAAGAAATACAATTACAATTTTTTTTTCATATTACTTTTACAAATGTTATTACAGATATTTGGGCGTACACAACTTTTTTACCTAAAAGGCATTAACAATGCAATCACATTAGCAGTAAACCAAAAGACTATAAAGTAAATTGAAAACATTGAACTTGGTGGCATATTGCCTATAACTCAGGCGGCGTAAGGCGAAAAATTGTCCTTTTTTCATAAGTAAATATCTATATATCACTGATACAAATATTTATGAGGCGAGCAAATTGCCTTCACTCTGTTCATATAGCGTGTACCAGTTATTTTTATAAATGGGCATTGTATTAGATAAATAACTGTCTGTGCAGAGGTTTTATTTTTATCATAAGACAAGTAGATGCCCGCAACTTTGTTTGCACGTTTCCATTCATTATCCGTTGGCATTAAAACAATATACCGTCACAATTATACCTATATCACATCTCTCAGACAATAGTTTTTTCTTGCGTAGCTGGTAGGCAAAGACAATTTAGTATCAAAACATCTATATTATCATATCTTTGTTAAGGAAAATAAAGGTTAGCTAAGCTAACTGAGCGTGGGTGGGTATCCAGAAACTTAACAAATTTCCAAAACAATAAGTTATTATATATATTATTATATGATAATACAAATTGAATTAAAGTGTTTTTAACATTTTCAAAGTTTTATTCACACACTTAAGAAAATGAAAATCATTTTTAGAAAACGTATAAAAATTGGAACGCAGCGGGATTCGAAACCGCGCCTCTTGGAAATCATCCAAGCTGCTACGTTAAAATTTTTATAGGTTTTCTAAAAATGTTTTCCAAAATTAAAGTGTCTTGGCACTAAGATTTTTTTTATCCGAGTAGTAATCGAATCAACAACTAATCGCAAGCGTTAAGAGTCAGACGCTTTCCCACTGCGCCACGATTCATTTTATCGACTCACTTTTTTATTGTTTTAAAAAAAAATTACAACGTCGTCGTCTAAGTATTGAGTCGTTCCTTGCACTTGATTTGCTTTAAAATTAGCAAAGGTGTATGGAACCGATATTACTATAAAACTCATAACGTGAACCTGATGTCATGTGTCCAGGATTATGAGAATAAAATATAAAGCACACGCTTTAAATTTTTTTTATCATAATCCCGTTACTTCAAAAAGCTATACTTTTCAGTAGTATGATGCTGGTGTAATATAAGGACAGTTGCATACTGTGTTACAATGGTTGTGGGTTGCGGAAAGTTAATGTTGGGTTCCGCCGCTCAACAATTAAATAAAATAAATATAAAAAGCAAACGCTATGCATGCATTCTACATCCACCTACGTCGAAATTCTTATACGTTTATTACAATAAGTTGTAAGTGTATAAAAATAAGTTTTTGTTGTTAGCATCTCTGTAGAGAGATTTTTACTAAGTTCTGCTATCCAAAGATTATAAGAAGATTATAAAATATTTTTAACAGTTCTAAAGTGTTATTCGTGACTTAGTGGTCAGAGCGCTTGGACGGTTTCCAAGAGACGCGGGTTCAAATCCGGCTACGTTCATATTTTATACGGTTTCTAAAAATGTTTGTCATTTTCTTAAGTGTGTAAATAAAGTATTAAAAATGTAAACTAATTAAATACAAATATTTCCCCGAGTGAGTATTGAACCTACAATCTCTATATACAGTCAACCACGTGCCAAAATCATCATGAGGTCTATATAAAGTGTAACTTTATACACTTGGTAATTTTAATGCCTGCATTGTACGTAATACTGGAACTTAGTTGTATTTGAGCACCAGTGCTTATATCTTTCAATGCAATGTTAATAACTCAAACGAGGTCTCGTCGTCTTTTGTTATTACAAAGCAGAAAATTTTATAAAGTAGGATTCGCAAGAATGTTTGATAGGGATTTTATGAAATTACACTATAATAGGTATGTTTTGAAAGACTATCTATCTATATAGATATTTAAAAAAAAATTCTCGAGGTCAAATATGGGTCTAAACGCATCACTTAATAGAATCTATCTTTATAATATAATACCAAAAAAATCCTATAGAGCAAATCTAAAAAAATATAAATAAGAATACCTTAACCAAGTCACCTCAAACTATTCATTATTTATTTGGCATAGTTATATAGAAATTACTCAAATTGTAATTATTAATTATGTAAATGTAAATTTTTTTTTCTATAGCCATTTTTTAGCACCAGTATTTTTAATTAAAGCTTTATACAATTTAAAAATAAAGAAAGTTTTTGTATTGAAACAAGATGTGATGTGTAATTGAGACATACTATGTAACAATGTACGAGTACGATGTATATATATATATATATACGCGATTAATCCAATCAAAATAGTTTCATTTCATGAATTGTTTAAATCGGACTAAAGGCCTTAAATGTTTTAAAGTTCCGCTACTTTATTTTGAAATTGGGCAGAAAGTGTAAGGGTAAGGCTGGCGATGAATGCGTAGATACAAGGAATTATAGCGTAAGTATTATAATGTAAGTATAAGAAAAAAATATTTTGATTTTAAAATACCAGACATTTCTTCGACTTAAATAGAACCCACAATCATCGTGTTTACAGATAATGAGACTGTGCCATTGCGCCACAACGGTATTTTTTTATTTGTATTTTTTAACATTTCGTACATAGCTACTTAATATTCAACCCCGCATAGACCTTACAAAACTCTTTACGGTTATTACAATTCATTTTTACACAGGGTCACAAAGTGACTACCATACACCTGTGTCGTCTCTCAATTCCGTCCCTCATAAATTATTTGCGGTCGCGCAGATGTGACAGGGGTTCCTGAAGTACAGGACTATAAAGAAAATATGAATTTACTAATATATGCTGTATAGTTTAAGTAATAAAGGCTGATTTTGCCTAATTTAATTGATTTTCTTAGAATATATGTGATGGTGTAGAAGCCTCAGCCATTTTAAAGAATGGTTAAAAAGTCAAAAAGTCCCATTGAGTAAAAGGTACTATATCATTTAATTTAATGTGTATATGAATTTTATTTTATTTTATACTAGCTTTTGTTCGCAGCTTCACCCGCCTGACACAGTGCGACAGCGTCGGACTGTAAACGCGATTGGTTGTAGGTTCGATTCTCACTCGAGGGAATGATTATATTTATATGATTTTCATTTCAACGCTCAGGTGCGGTGATGATTTCTCCAACTTAGCACACAATTGTTCAATTTTGGGCGTAAAGTGGAGAACGGAGAACCCGCTATGCAGGAAAAAGACTAAATAACTTTTTTTGCCAAGTTTACTTACGAGGTATAGTAGGCTTTTTGGATAATATCCAAAAAGCCTACTATACTGCTCACTTATATCACTTAAAAACCTACGTATAGAGTTTCATTTAAATCTATTTAAGAAATAAATATGTATTACATAAAGTATGACGGATGATACCCCCATTTCAACTTACCGGATATCCTTTCTTAGTGCTCATTTATACCACTTGAGAAAATAAAAAGTTTTATATAAACTCTCAAGCCCATTTTTGTAAGCTCCTTTGAGTAGGAAATCCAAAAATTGTCCTAAAGAATATGCATGTCAAATATATTTATATATTCGTTACTGCACATAATGGCGGGCTTAACACTAAGAAGCATTCTCTACTAACCAACCACATACTTCACACTAAAAATTCACCAGATTCTTTTTGCATATCTCTATTCTTTTTTCTTCAATTTTATAGCTTTTCCTGCTTATGGCAGCGTAGGTAAAAAAACCTAACATAAGAAACGCCGTTACCGACCATCTAATTATTTTTTAAGATCTTTGAGGCCATCGTGGCGCAGTGTGACAGCGTCTAACTGTACAAGTGATGGTTGTAGGTTCGATTCCGACGCGGAGGAATTATTATACTTCAATTACTTTCATTTCTCCTCTTTAGTGACAAGACAAAGAGCGACGTTGATTTCCGCCACTCAACACGCAATCCCTCGGACTCGGACTTGGTGACCTAAACTAACGCCAGAATTTAGTCTACCAGATCGGAAGAAATTAAAATTATTTCAATATAATAATACCCCTGAATGAGGAGTGAACTAATAACCAACAGTCATATACTGTCCCACAAGTAACCGCAAGGTGAATTTATTTTAGTTTACTACAGAATTAAAAAAACATACGAGTCAATATCTATGAAAAACCAATTGCAAAGAAAGAAAAAAATACAAATTGTTTTAGGCTGTACGAAGGTTGATGTAAGTGATAGCAATAGTAAATATTGAAAAAGTTATATTCTTTTTTCATGTAACCCTATCAGTCGTGTAGTTTGTAAGTTTGTTATTATATTTTTGATGTCCTAGTTTCTTGCACCGATTCTTGCTAGGTCTGAGATTAATATTATTAATAATAATATGTTTCACAATATAGGGCAAGGTTAGGTAATATTAAGAGGTTGACCGGAATGGTCACTTTTTAAAAATCCACGGCAACCACAATAATATTCGTCCAAAATGGTAACACGGTACACGCCCCTTGAAATAATCCAGTATTTTATAGGGTAGTATTAAAAAACATGCCAATTTTATTTTTACGTAACTTCAATCGGTCAACTTCCTGAATAACTACTTCAGTCATCTTTTCATCAGTACCTTTTTAAGCTACATGTACACCAAGCAAATTCTTAAAATCCTTGTCAGTCACTAGGAAGACAAAGTTGCTACTCAACTAAAGCTACTCTCTGTCAAAAGTTTACTATCCCAATGTAAAACCAATTGGGGAGGTTTTTGTTTAAGAAAGTCTGCAGTTTTTAATTTAAAAAAAAAGAAAGAAATGAAGAACTTGGTTATCGAATAGATAACTGTTGTCGATTCCAAATAGAAGTGAGTGTCTCATCAAGAGTTTTTGCTTTAGAACTTAGACGTATTTTTTTCGTCGCAGGTGGTGAAAAAGTAACTTCGTCCACGCTAGGGGCTGATAATGTAGTAGATGAGCCGCGTAAAGTTCGAATTTGGGAATTATTTGCTATATCTTTGTAATGTTTGTCCATTTTTGACTTAATTTTATCCTCTTTTGAACGATTAGTTTTAATTTTTGAGGCGAACACCACATCTGCTCCATTCAGTGACGAGTCATCTTCTCTTTGTGACTTAAGAAATTTTTTGTGTTCCTAAAAGATGATTGGCATGCATATCCAACACATTTTTGTCGGGAAATATCAAATATATCAACGGGGTCGGTCAGTTCTACAAATCTGCCGTATCATATTTGATGTGTTTAATTTTGGTACTATTTGTACAATCTCCGTTCCATGATGATGATGATGCTTGATGCGGATGCTACAAAATATCTGAGCTCCGCATTATGTATTGGAATGCCGGAACCGTATATTCCCTTGCTCAAACTCCTTCTGCGTTCACAAGATGTCGACGTTGCGCTGATTTCGAACTCACAAATAGTTTTTTTTATATTTGGATATTTCGTGCATTTTCGGTGTAAGTGCTCAAAACTTTTCGTTTCCGTCTAAAAATATCTAAAGTAAAGTAATCTGCCCAAAAATCAAGTTGTTGTATTTAAGTTGATTGTGTTTAATAAAAAGAAACATGTGAAGCATAATATTATATTATAGAAAGTAACAGCGAAAGGCTGGCAGCAGGTGTCTGCTATAATCAGGTTCCAAAATTGAATTAGGCTGGTTTTACACGAGCGATGGTAGGATTATTTTTTGAATTTTTCCACCGGTAGTCATAGAAAACATATTATCATGACACCCCTTTCTTTACTTTCCGTCCGAAATTGACACATTGCGTGTTCAGTAGCGTACTTCAACATCGTGCATTGTCTTGTTCACTAGAGTGGACAAATGAAAATAATTCAATTATAATCATTACACCGAGTGGGAATCGAACGTGGGTTCACGTGGGTTCAATTGTGATTGCCATTTAAGTCAGATGCTGCATAATTGCGCCACAATAGCCACGTTATGAATATAAATATAAAATTATTCATATTTGGACAAAAATGGAAATATGGACGAGATTCGACATTTTTTTTTTTACGTATTCGCTTAACGTAAGTGCAATTTATCCAAAATTTAATTGATAAAAATGATTATATATATTTTATTCCATAAATATTGACTTTCCTGACCGAATTCTTCATCCTAATTCAAGATCAGAGACATCGCGCCGTGTCTCACATACATACATTTAAATAAAATTCTTCCCCCGATTGTGAATCGAACATACAACCATCGCGTTTATTGCCTGATTCCATTGATGGCCTCTACAATATTGTCAGTATCAACTAAGTTATACTTTAGAACAAAGATTTTAAAAGTTTGTCCATAAATATAGCTATTGTAAACTCAACTTAAGTATATAAGCCATCGAGAAAAACGCGATTCGGTAATAATTCCCTCGTAACGCCTATCAACTGAAGTTAGCATACAAATGTTCAGAGCGAGACTTTCTTTGGAAATACGAATGGTGAAGTATATAAATTTACTAATGTATATTTATTTTATTATTGTATCGAAGCAGCGAATAAAGTATAATATATGTAATATAAAAATAATATAATAATAAATTTTAACAATTTTCGTCTGTCTAGGTGAGCTGAATTTTGGTGGGACTTTCAGCGGCAGATAGCTGATGTAATAACGAGTAATTTAGGCATTTATTTTATATATCTACTAAGTATATAACTTAGTCTGGCCATAAATACTGTTAAAATTACTTTTGAATTTCGAATCTGTCAGTTTTATGTGATTGGGCTATTGATAGCCACAATGAAACCTCTTCTGCTTGTGACAGAAAAATATATTTCCGTCCACGTAATGTTGGTACGAAAAAGGCGATCAAAGCAGTAAGATAAAGAATTCGAAGACATCCTGTCTGAAAACAAAAGATTATGTCGCGGGATTTGAAAATAGCACCTAGAATTATGTCGCGTATTTTAAAAGATGACTTAGGACTTGCAACGTATAACGAGACATTTTTTATCTGATAATAACATACAAGTGTATCAAGATACCACTCTTCAGAAGGTAGTCAAGCCTCTTAACAACACTATGTTCAATAACAATTACCAAGAATGGTCTGTCCATGCAATAACCAAGAATGGTCCTTTCAAATTAAAATGGTCCAAGATTCGGCGCCGGGTCATATAGCTCGGTCCACCCAATCTTGGTTAGAAACGAACGTTCCGGACTTCATAAGAGCCGAAGATTGGCCGTCATCTAGTCCTGATCTTAATCTACTGGATTATGATTTTTGGTCAGTTTTTGAAAGCAAGGCTTGCTCTAAGCGCCATGATAATTTTCCCATAGAAAGAAAGAGCAGTACGCACCTGCTATTGATAACTGACCTCAATGTTTAAAGGACTGCATGGCAGCCAGTGGAGACCACTTCGAATAAGCTTTATATATTTTTTATGATTTTATATTAATGCATTAAACTAACACACTCCAATAGTATTAAATGTTACGTAAAATAAACAGTAGTAACGACTGTACGTTTAGTTGTCAACGCGCCATGGAGGATATGAAATACAATATCAACTGTGACATTCAAAAGTTGTTGCATGTATCCAATATTGTAGTACATTGTAAGAAACTAGTATAGTTATTTTTAGAGAGATGCAGCAATTGTAACTTCTAAAATGCTCGTACAATCTTCTTGATAGCTTTTGTTTGGTTCACCGAGCAGGAAGCCCCAGGTGCAACGTTTTGACCTAACAAAGCGTGTTTTACGGGAATTTTCGATATAAATTTTGTTTTATATTTATCTATGTACAATATATTCTTAGAAACCGCGAGTGTAATCGCGAGTGTTTCTGGGTTCGATTCCCACTCGGGTGAATGATTTCTTTAAATTATTTTCATTTCTTCACTTTGATTAACAAGACAAAGTGTGACTTTAAGTTCCGCAACACAAGCCGCAATATCGTGAATTACAGAAGTGGAGAATGGAATGCCTTGACACTAGGTTTTCTCTGACTATACCGCTATGGTAGAATCCGTGAATCTAGACGGAAACTTTATATTAAAGAGTAGTATCGACGCTAATTTGGTTTCAAATTCAATTTTTTTGTATATCCATTAATTAATAATCTAAGAGTTGCTTTAAATTATTATTAAAACAGTTTTTACAAAAAGCAACATTTCCAAATTTGTACATTTTTTCACTCGGTAAATACTAGAATACTCGCAATACACTAGAATATACGCAATAAAATAAATTTATTTCTGGCGAAATTTGTTTGAATCGGAATTATCCAATTCATTTTCCTTTTATAATATATGATTTTATAAGTGTAATTGTCATAGTAGAAGAATTCCATGCACTACAATATGTTATATATACAAATTTGGGCAGAAGACGGAGAATGGAGGTTCGTGAAACTTTGTCCTCTCTGTCTACCTTTCTATATGATATAAAGTAAAAATTTAATTTTATTAGTAAACTTTAAAAGCTTAATTAAGTTTTCGCGAACAAAAATCTGTAAAATATTAAATCTTATTAGACATATCGCTATAAATGTAAGCTAACTTAATTTAGGCTTGAAATATATTATTATAATTGTTTTACATTAGTATAACAACACGCTATTATTATACTCTATTTAAAGCGGTTATTAAAATTAATTACTGTTCTAAAAGCTTTTGTGTCATTGTCAACAGTGTCTGTTACTTATTGTGAAAATGATTGGATCAGTTAGGTTATATTCTAATTTATATAATTTTCATAGACAGATAGAATATACTTTTTACTTATATACATCAGGCCATAGGAGGCCAGCCACCAGTAGTATAGCGTTTGACTGTAAAGGCCAAATAAAAAAAAGGTCAAAAGGTGTAAAGGCCAAAAAAAAGGTCATATTTTTAGATTTTTTAATTTTCTTGTTTATTGAAAAAAAAACATTTCTTGTTGTATTACATTAATATTCCCGTAGACAAATTTGAGCTACCTTGTCTGGAGATGTTGCGACTAGAAAGGTAAAAAATCAACAATATATTATTAGTTGCTAATCTGTCTGAATTAAAGCTATTTATAAGCCATTTGACATTTGTAATCTGAACAATTGGTTATGTAGATTTGAAATAGATGGACTACCTAATTGGCTGAGTGCATAGAATATATTTTGATGAAATGACAATTATGAATCATCAATATTTTAGTATTTGATAATCGTCTCAAATGGTTTGTATATATTACTAGCAGAGAAGCACCTGCTCTCCGAGACGCGTATTAGTAGTTAAATATCATTAAATTCATGTAATCGTTTATGGTTTGGGTTATATCAGTTAAATACTAATTGATATCTCAGTGTGAAAGTATGTCAAGATATTTGGGTTCCACTGTGATTAGTGATATATCACTCCGTTCTTTATTTTCCGGTCATTTCAAATATTTTACGTGCTAGAAGACTAAAAATATGACTGCCAATTTTTTTTAAATCAGCTAAGTTGGTGTTGAGATTGTTGACAGAATTGAACTCTCAATCATCACGCAAATATTTGCAACTTCTCCATAATGATATTTTAATAATATTGTTATTAAACTATAAATATATACAAAAGCATAACTCCCAAAGACATTATTCCCAGAACCAATAAATATTAACTCCAAATATTCTCACGATGCGAAGTCACAGTCCTGTATCGATAATTTACTTTCAAGGAGGGAGGTGAGACTGTCTTTATTTTGATGAACACTCCACCGGGGCATCGAGTGCTCTTCAGAGAAACCGTGTGTATTTGCAAAGGTCGAGAGGATGTACTTATTGGTTTATATATTACTTAGTTATCGCCCGCAACTTCGTTTGCGTGGATTTAATGTTCCTTGACATTATAGTATATTTATATGTTTTGTAATTTCGAATGAAAAAAGTGAAATGTCGTTTTTTTATCAAGTTCGTGGGAATTTCGGAAATTTCTGTCATAGTGCTCTCTTAGCCTTCTCTCGCCCAAGGAACTTATTGATTGAATTATAGATATCTATAGTCTGTAGTTTTAGTGAGCATTGTCCATCAGCCACTCGGAGAGTAATGTAAGAATTTTATATTGTTTGAGAATCTAGTAAACAAACATACAGACAAAAATTAAACATACTGATATATCTAATATCTTTATATGTTTTTGTGTGTATGTTTAATTGTCTGTGATTGATGATGAAAATGTTGATAGTGATGCCTAAGGATTGATATACATTTAGAAATCATATATAGGTGAAATGAAGTAGCCAACAATGATAATAGTAGAATGTATGTATCAAATAATATTGTCAAATTTCTTAGTTTCAAAAAATATGGCGTTTAAATATTTTTTATTATCACTCCAATATATATACAGTGTTGATTTTTGCCACTCTATACATAATGTTTCTCATTCCTTGAAAAAGTCTTGACTTTACCTGTTTCTCGAGAAAAAGCATAAAGTAAAATAATATTTCTAATCTTATTGAATGTCAAGTC
This sequence comes from Podotricha telesiphe, assembly GCA_038994665.1. Taxonomy (NCBI): domain Eukaryota; kingdom Metazoa; phylum Arthropoda; class Insecta; order Lepidoptera; family Nymphalidae; genus Podotricha; species Podotricha telesiphe. The sequence goes on from JAOYRR010000048.1 coordinate 552,979, forward strand.
ACTCCTTTCTCTTTCCGAAATAATAAGAACTGTGTTTATTATAAATTTTAGTTACGTTTATATTATTGTTGAGTGATAGAGCGTAAAAACAATATTTGCATGCAAGACTTCACAGCAATTTATTTCGTGTTTTATTGATATTACAAAATCTTATCTTATTGACATAAGATAAGATTGACATGACTAAGCTAGATTGGAAGGTTGTATCGCAACATTCTAATATAACTGCAGCTTGCTCGTTATCTCTATTAAGATTGCTTCAAAATGTTACCTTGTAATTTAAATAATCATGCAACAAGTTTAAAAGTGAAGAATGGAGTGTTATGTCTGTAGGTCTCTTTGCCTACACTGTTTTTTCAACTTAAGTAGGCAGAGGGAGGGAAGCTTGTGTTAAGATCTACCATTTTTACCCGCGACAGTACAGAGGCGGTATATAAGGTTGTTTTTTTGTACAAATCTATGATGCCATTTCTCTCTAAACCTACTAGACTGATTTTGATGCGGCTTTCGGTGATCGGGTCCTGTTTACTGGGCGCATATTCTTAGATAGCAGTAAACATTTATTTTTGCAAAACTAAGACTATGGATGATTTTATTATAAAATTTCACCTCTAACATAAATTGAATTTCGTTTTTTGTATTAAAAATCAATAGGAGTTCTTTCCAATATTCTTATAATTGGATTGTTCTCACAAATAAGGTCGCTAACAGAAATCAGTAACAAATAAATAATAAGAAGTTTTATATTTTGAAATGAAACTATTTTAACCGGTTTAATCGCGTATAATTTTGGTATTCGAAAATACATTTTTAGAACCCGACGTTTCGAACACTTCACAGTAGTCCGTGGTCACAGGTAGACTACCTGATACGAATTCGAATACCAAAATTATACGCGATTAATCCGGTTAAAATAGTTTCATTTCAAAATGTGTAATAATCGCGAAAATCAAAGAACTTATTAAGAAGTTTTATAATTACTCTTCAGCTATGAAATATGACTAAAAATTAAAGATTGCCACCATTTAGACTTAGATCAGCATATAAACATTGTCTAAATAAATTAAAAAAAAAGATTTCATTCATATCGTCAATAAGCCAAATTGTCATTGGTGTGGGCCTAAATAAACACTCTGATTGGGTTCAAATGTTATGATAGATATAAAGAAGTAGCTTTATGCATTTTTCTGTACCCAGCAGGATTGGCAGAGAGAACCTGCCAAGAACCTGTCTATCTTGACAAGAAAAGAATCTCTACGGCCCAACGTGTCAAAACACTTTCCGTGTTTTTCGCCTGTATTCAAAGAATTGCGTGTTGAATGGCGGAGCCCAATGCCGTGCTTTATCTTGTGAAATGAATGAAAATCATCCATCGTCGAGTGAGGTGGAGCTTATAATCATCGTATTCAGAGTTCAGTCAGACGCTGTCTGTCTAATCAAATCAATTACTTGGAACTCTTAAAATTTGTTATGTGACTAGAGTACGTTAAAGTATCTTATGTACTAAAACTGACATTGAAAGTAAAACTGATACTGACCGAAAGGGAACGGAATGGGAATGGAAATTTAAACATAAATTTTGTCCCAAAAATCAATTGACATCCTCCATTTTTTGCCAAAGTACTAGATAATAGAGTTAAATTTTGGTGGATAGCTGCTTGTTTTAGCCACGCCTAATACCCACGAGAACGTTTATTGAAATTTGAAACGGTGATCGCAGCCTCCGACGGATTCATTTCCGTCATCTCATCACATAAATTATTTTGGTTGGGGGTCGGGGAAGAGACCGACTTATTAAAAGCAGGTGTTTGCTATTGCTAACGATTTTATATATACTTATGTTGCTTCAACTTGTTCAGCTCCATTCATGTTAAACCGAAACAGCATCTTATGATGGTTTCCAATAGTGATTCGGGGACTGTAGCGCATAGAAGATTCTGTAGTATTCGAGGTTTTCGAAAATTGGTCAAAAAGTTTGGAGGCGAGTATAACGCTGGAAATACCAAAATATGAGAGACCAAGGTCACCCAGAACGGTAGAAAACGTGGATAGTGTTAATCAGTCTATTTATGACGACTCTAATCTTTCAATTCAAAAGCACGCAACTGCTTTCAATGTGCAATGATCATTGCGACACAAGGACCTCAAATTGCACCCCTACAAAATTCAATTGGTACAAAAACTAACATCCCGAAGTATCCAGTCAGAGGCTTGACTTCGTAAATCAGGCAATTGAGCGCTTTTCAACGTTTACCAACATCTTGTTTTCAGATAAAGCTCATTTTCATCTTCATGGATACGTAAATAAGCAGAATGGCTGCTACTGGAGTCTACATTTAGTCAATATTTTTTTGATACACGGCTTACTTTTTTTTAACCTAACCATCTACTAAATTTAAACTATCGTTTGAGACACCTTGTATTTTATCAGCGAAGGTGGCGTAAAGTTGAAATCATCATCAACCAACCATGAGTGTATTCAAAAGTATCTTGTTTACGTTAATACCATTAGAAAAAAATTTGAAATAAAAACGCATATCTATTTTTAAATTCATAATGCCACGTCATCTTTATCTTGACTACAAAATCCATTTATTTGCGACTTTGTCCCAAAGAAAAAAAGAAACTTTTGTCAAACACAAACGATAAGTCAATGGTAGTCTGAAATGTACTGCCGAAGTTGTCTTTTATATTGAACTTTCTTTTATATAATCTTTTGCTTACTTTTATTTATAGAAAATCAAATTTACTTTGGAAACATGTTAAGAGTGTATAATAAGTATCACAGCTTGGCTTAATGTTTCTTCTTAGTTTATATAAAATATTATTTTTGTTTTTGAAGTGGAGACAAATAGGCGACACGTGAGTCAAAATTTATAGCTTTAACTGATAAACTTAACTTAACTTCCCGCTAAGCCATGCGTTCAGAGCGCTTGGATGGTTTCCAAGAGGCGCGGGTTTGAATCCCGCTGCGTTCAAATATTTATATACGTTTTCTAAAAATATGTTCTTCAATTTCCTAATTTAACTTAACTTCTTAGTTTTTCTTAATCTATATATACGATCCCCTCGGATGATTATTCATTTATTTTAAATTATTTTTATTACGCAATATCTTTTAAATGCGCAAAAAGTAGAAATCGAAGTTAATCGAATTAGGTTGTCTCTAGTGTCATGACACTTTATTCTCTCTTTCTTGGGCTTTCCGCCCGAGTGAATGAATTGACTATAATTCAAATATAATGATTCTCGCAAGTGGGAATCAAATCCATAACCATGGCGACTCAAATGCTGTCCGACTGCGCTACGACAGAAACAAAATCCATATTTTTGTATGTCTAAAATAATTATCTTGTCTGGCCATAACTTTTGCTTTAACTAAAAATTAACAAAATATTACTTACGATTAATTTGGAATCTGACATTTTAAATGAATGTTCATAGTGTTTTCTTATTTTTGTGCCTATATATTGTAAAATATTATGTGATAATAAAACGGAGTGGGGTGATAAAATTTTTCAGAAGGTAGTTAACGCCCTAACATTAACCTTGTTCAATAAACAAGAATGGTAGTTTCAGCAAGACACTGTGCCGGTTCATAAAGCTTGACTTTATCAGAGCTGAAGACTGGCCGTCATCTAGTCCTGATCTTAATCCACTGATTATGATTTATGGTCTGTTTAAGAGAGTAAGGCTTGCTCTAAACGACGTAATAATTTCTAAAACAATCCATACTATTGGCAGTGAAGAATTTTCCCATAGAAAATGTGCGTGCTGATATTGATAACTGGCCTTAACGTTTAAAGTACTGTATTTATAGCCAATGGATACCACTTCGAATGAGCTTTAGATGTTTTTAATGGTTTTATATTAATGTATGAAATAATAAATGTAAAAATATAAAAACACACTGTAATAATAATAAATGTTACGTACAATAAAAAAAGTGTTTTGTTTGGAACAATATTTATGGCAAGACCAAGTATAGTCATCACTTTCAAATGCTTTAAATAAGATGATTTGAAAATATACACTATTAATTAAAAGAATTGTAGCTCCACCGTGGCGCAGTGGGACAGCGTCTGACTGCTTAATCACGAATTGTTGGCTAAGGTTCGATTCCCACTCGCGGGGGAATAAATTATTTTTATTTTCTTACCTGCTAATGCTGGAAGCAAGGCGTGAATCTGAATGAAATTAAATTCTATACAATTTGTAATATGAAATACAATGTTATTACAAGTGCAAGGTTTTTTGTTTATTTAAAAGGAAATGCATTTATATATATAGGCGCTAAGATATATTCCGACAAAGCTGTTTGAGCTTTAGTGAAGATTGAAGACTGGAAGCGCGATGTCAGTTTGCTTCGTTTAAGCTTTGTCATAAATTATTATTGTGTAAGCTAACGACTGCTCGCGGCTTGCCTGTTAAACTACACTACAGAACTATTTCTTTTCATCTAGTTAAATCATAAACTTTGCTTAAATTTATATTTTTAAATTGTTGTAACTTTTTTTATTTGCAAATCTGGATTGATGTAAAATAAACATAACTGTAAGGGATGTTTTACCATAATACAATAGCCAAAAACTGCATTTAAATCGGTTAACTACAGTTTTTCTGAGATTAGCAATTTTTTGTCTTACCGGAGAGAAAAAATGAAAATAAAATAAATATAACAATTTACTCAAATGGGAATCGCATCTATAGTCATCGTATTCACAATCGGACGTTATTCCAATGGGCCACGGCAAATGAGCAAAGTTCAATCATTTTTGTTGTTAGCAACGAAAACTGTCGACCAAGATTCAACTTTTTTTTATAGCTGATTTCCGTTTCTCGCATTAAAGTAGTGTAATACAAAAAAAAAATGTTTTGCCGGCTTCACACATTGAAATACACACACTTACACGGCATGCATGGTAGTGAGAGACGGCCCTAATGTGATTACTCCATTCTCCAAGCACCGCCGAGATCGCAACATTGCGTGTCGAAAGGCGGAACTCGAGTATGCGTTTTGAGTAAAGCCCGACGACGAAATGAGAAATATATTTTAGAAAACTAAAGGGATTTTAAGCCGCCTCTTGGAAACCTTTAGGTTCTAAAGGAAATATATTTTCAATATCTAAACTATAATGTGAATAGTACTTTAAAGGAAATGTCCAAGAAATATGCTTTAAATATACACAATTACAGTCAGATGCTGCCTCACTACGCCATGATAGCCTCAAAAATAAATATTTGAAATCACTTATACTTGTATGAAATGCCTTTTGTCTGTAATACGAGTGTGGTATAAAGCTCCCTTGAGAGAAATGAACCTAGAGGGTGCCAATTTTTTACAACATTACTAACCGCTCTATAGAGTATAAAATTTAATTTCTGGCTTTTCTAGTCTATAATAAAGAACAGATTTATGACGAAGGTATAAAGATCTATGTCAAATTGTTTTTTTTAAATAAATCAAATAACTTTGAATTTTGAGTAAACAGTCTTGATAAAAGAAAATATGTATATAATAAAATTGAAATTGGGACTTCGGTGAACAAGACAAAGCGCGGTGATGAGTTCCGCTTTCAACACGCAATGTCTCGAATTCAAGCGAAAAGTGGAGACTGGAGTGTCATGACACTAGGTTCTCTCTACCTAACCTATTATGCGGGATAAAGGAAAATTTAAATGAACCCATAACCATCGCGCGCTGTAATATATACATTTTTTATGAAACGTAAAAACCGTCATAGACGTTAGTCAACTTTATCATTCAGCTCAATACATTTTCAAACAATTCTTTTCAACGAACGCATATACAAATAAACGTAGTATAGACGCAGTGGTACATTCGAGCTGTTGTTATCGTTTGAGATGAGCTACCATTGTTCGTTTAACAAAAGTACAATCTGAATGGAAACTGTATTTGGTGTTTCTTATAATCTTGAGATGGATAAGCCAGATGATGAAAGTTTATATTTTTTAAATTAGTATATTTTACATTTCACCCTTTTCCCCGCATATAAGGGTAGTCAGAGAGAATCTAGTATTATGAAATTATGCCTAAAATGGACAGAAATTGCATGTTCAGAGGCGAAAATAAACACCGCTCTTTCTCTTAGAATAGAATAGAATCAAGAAAGAAGAGGAGAAATGTAATTATTAAATATAATCATTACTCTAAGCGGGAATCAAACCCCCAACCAATCACGTTAACAGTCAGATGCTACCCCACTACGCCATGATAGCCTCAAAAATAAATATTTGAAATCACTTATACTTGTATGAAATGCCTTTTGTCTGTAATACGAGTGTGGTATAAAGGTATAATATCAAATAGATATTTTTTTAAAAAAATGCAATTACTTATAATTTTGATTAATCATTGTTCTAAGTGGAAACCAAAGCCACAATCAATCACTGGCCCACTGCACCAAGATAGCGATTTTAGAATATCTAATTCTTGCATTTAAACATATAATCATAAAATTCATCTTCTTGATTTTAAAATGTATCCCTTTTGAAACGAGCAATGAATTGGATGAATGTAAAAATCGGAATAATCAATTTGAAAGTCTCTGAAATTTCTCTGTCTATCACAAGATGCGGTAAGTTACAAAAGTGCTTTGACATAGTAAAAAAACATATTCTATTTATATTTACTAGCTACCCGCTCGCGGCTTCGCCCACGCGAACTACATCAGTTTCGTATTTTCGGCAGCTTAATCGTAAAGTAATAAAATTCCTGCAAAAGCTAAAAAAAATGGTAGAAAAATGTTGTCATTTCAAGACCCTCAAGTATCTCTATATAAAATTTCATCACAATCGGTTCAATGGTTTGGCCGTGATAACGTCACAGATAGACAGAATGAGAGACTTTCTCACATAATCAAAATGTAACTGATCGCTGTCTGTACATGGAAGATACATGAAAAAATATATTATTGGGATCATTTATTAATATAATAGTGTTTAAAACAAAACAGTGATTTTTAATTTTCTTTTCTGTTAGTCTGTTTGCCTGTTTTTTTGTTTGTTTGTTTGTCTGTTTGTCTGTTTGTCTGTTTGTCTGTTTGTCTGTTTATCTGTTTGTCTGTTGATTTGTGCACGCTAATCTCAGAAACGGCTCAACCGATTTATATGTTATTTCTTCTATTGTATTTTGGTAAACTTCCCTTAACATTTAGTGTTTATTTCATTACAATCGGTTAATAAATAAAAGTGTGATTTAAGTAAAAACGCGGGCAGGTGAAAAACGAATCAGTTTAGTCGTGTAGTTTACGAAGGCGAAGCCGCGGGCGGGTTATTTGGCATAATATTAGTATGTACTGAGATTAAATACAAAGCAATTTTGAGCAATAATTGTAGTTTCTGGAAATTATTTGATATTTTGTCGCGTCGCAATTGACCACCATTGATCATAATTGAGCTTAATTTTTGATTCTCATAACCTTATATACCTACACCTTTATAAAACTTATTACCAGAAAAGCAATATATATTTATAAGTAAGTAAGAATTATTTTTTCAATAGAAAAAAATGCAATCTTTTAACCAGTTTTTGGGAATAATGGAGAATGGAATGTTATGACACCTCTTTACATTTTCAGCTATATACGATAAATTTATAATTTTTTAATGCTTCACACTTTTCCTGCATAACAGGATAGTCAGAGAACTTAGTGTCAGCTTCGTTCAGTTATCCTAACCGTTTCTGAAACCAGTGAAGAAGAGCTGGAGAAAGTAAAATATTTTTATATTATAAATTCGCCAACTGGGGAATCAGACCCACTATCTGTAATCGCTTAAAGTCAAACGCTGTCCCACCACGCGCCACGACATCACGGTTTCAATAATGGGTAAACAAGAGGAATAACACTACACGAAGCGTTAGGAAGTAAAAAGTTTGGTCATTATTATGCCCAACACATTAAAAATACAAGTGTAAGCAAATTTCCGACTTTAATTAATAAGTCTCGTGTGAGAGAAGCTTACATACACATCTATTTTCTTTTAGTCAACATGACTCGTTTAAACTAACCGTACTTAAATTACGTGAATATATTATTTGGCTTTACACAGCTTCGTGCGTGAGTAATTCACCAAAATAATTACATTTGTAACTTGAGCGAGCGTGATTAATTATTTAAAGTAAATACCTACATAAATGTATGTATTCCTTTGGCCGTCGTATCGCTATAGGGCTTAATTTAACTGTAGACGACGAGACAGGTAGTGGGTTTAAGTGAGAACACTTGGGTGAACTATTTTTCGTTCTGGTATGAGAATGCGCGGCGCTGAGCTCCACCACTTAACACATGATGTCTCGATTTACAGCGGAAATAGATAATGGAGTGTTTAGCCACTATATACCTATTTTAGCATAGGCTATTCGAAAATTTGTGATTTAAAATGTAAAATATTTTTTACATTATTTTTAGTGTTATTCACACTCTTAGGAAATTGAAAAACAGAGCTTTGATGGCATGGCTTAACGGTCATGCACGTATTGAACGCATGGCTTTGCGGTCAGAGCGCGTGAACGGGTTTCAAGAGGCACGGGTTCAAATCCTGCTGCGTTCAAATTTTTATACGTTTTCTTAATATACGTTTTTGAATTGTAAAATGTTCCTGAATTTTTTTGAATGAACAAACGATATTAATCTATTATTTAAAATGATTTAATGACTTAATTATAGTGTAGCTACATGTCATACTAAAATGAGAGAGTTAAAAATCCTCCTTGAGACAATATTTATATCTGTAACATATGTAATATGTTTAAATAAGCAAAATTGGGTTTGCATTTCACTCGTAGTTTTTAAGGAAGTGGAAAACAGACTGGTTTTTTTCCAGGATATGTCTGAAAGCAATTTTTTTTCACCTTTACCCTTTTTCCCTTGTATTAAGACACTCCTTTCTCAGTATTATGCCCAATTTCCAGGTATTGAAATTATGAACTTGAGTCTAGGTAACGGGACACCTCTGTCTAATCTGCGACATATGTATTTTTTAAGATACAAGCATTTTACTGTATACCAAGGTAGACAGAGAGAATCTAGTGTCATGACACTATCTTCTCCACTGACATTGGAGAAATGAGATTTAAGCCTAGAACTATTATTTAAATTAAGTAATTTTATACCTACCACCTCAACAACAGCGAGACTCAAACCGACACATTATTTTGAAGTATAAAGTTTACTTATACGTCAGTGCTGAGCATTTCTTTGAATAATAAAATGCAAAGCTTAACATCTCATGCAGTATTCATAAATGAAGAACATTCGCTTGGGACTTGTTTAGCATCAGACAAAATAAACACTTTGGAAAACCTCTTCATTGAAATAGCCATTTTGCCAGAAATATTACTTTTCAACTTATATAAATTGAATAAATAGCAGATAATCTAGTGTCAAGACACTCCGTTGTCCACTTTCCACGAAATCTGAAATGTGAGGCTGTGTGTTCAATGGAAGAACTCAACTGATTAAAATTTAATTACCCATAATTATGGGAATTGAACCCACTACCAATCGTGAACCCGTAATACTTGAGACCGGTAGTCGCTGGCAATTTTCTAGCTGATCGCCCGGGCAGCCAACAGCTCACCCCCAAACATTTTCTATCCCTTCCGGGAAGACAATAAGAAATGCCTAAATTAGGCCTCACCGCGTGACCCATCCAAAGTCGAGGGTGAGAGAAAAGGCCTGCGATGTAATTTTATGGTCCTATTTCAGTGTTTCAACTGTAAAACGTAGCATTTCTCTCAGTTTTCCGTTCCAGAAAGAATTTTCGGAAGTCCTCAAACACCACCCAGTAATTTTCAGTAAATGATTAATGAAAGAGTTTTACATAAACCCACGATAATTTAAACAATTTATTCTTTCTCGAAATTATAATCAGATTTTTAAATTTTAGTCATATATCATTACATTCTTACCTCCACGAGAGAGGTGTGAATGCACAGCTTTCCACATTTATAATATTGCAAAAGTTTCACAGCGCAATCTGATTCTTTCTTTCATATTGCAACATTTTCAAAGCGATACGTGTGGTGTTTACCTAAACATTTTCAAGAGCTTTACTCAACGTAAGTTATTGATGAAACCTAAAGTATTATAGCTCGCTTATATTTCGTTTATTAGTTATCGATGTACTTTATGGGAGATTCTATTTGTGTCGTATTTATTTAATTCAGTTATAAAATAAATCCTAGAAGACCCAGGGCTGGTTTAAAGTTATGTTACAAAATGATTAAGTAAGTGATTTTACCTAATGTATATTAAGTCATTGAAATTGTCCATCGCGGCGCAGCGGGACAGCAAGTGCAATTGGTTGTCGGTTCAATGTTCATTCGGAGGAATAATTGTATGTAAAATTATTTTCTATTGTCTGTTAGTGTAAAATAAAACGCGGTGTTTAGCTCTGCCATTCGACACACAAGTCTGTCGAGCTAAGCTCTGAGCTTGTAAAATATATTTTTAGAAAACGTATAAAAATTTGAACGCAGAATTTGTGGGCTGGATTCGAACCGGGAATGCGAACGGGATGTCTTGGAAACCATTCAAACCCTGTGACTGCTAAGCTATTCGTTCTACATCCGGCTGTGTTCAAATTTTTATACGTTTTCTAAAAATGCTTTTCAATTTCCTCAGTGTGTAAATAACACTTTAAAAAAATTAAAAAAATATTTAAAATAGTTACTTTCCATCATTTAATTTCCTATAAATGTAGATTTGGACAAACAAAACAAACTTTGTATTTATTATACCCATTTCTTATTACACCATGGAGTTAAAATATTGCCATATCTGCCATTTACCTGTAATTATTTTTCAGTGTAACAATTTTTCGGTGTCACAGCACTCCATTACCAAAATTACGGCCGCATTTAACTGCAGAGCATTTAACGCCGTGTTTTTTCTTAATATGATAATACTATATTCATCGCTATATGTATGTATGTATATATATATATATATATATTTATTTATTATATGTGTGTGTGTATGTAAATAAGTCCAATATATATATAATCATACAAATTAAACCTTTGGCCTTTGGGCACCTACACTTTAATATCCCACATGACAAGGTTTTATGTGCAATAAGGAATATAAATAAATAAATATAAAAATAATTGGTATAGTATTTTTTCCCTGAGTGGTGATCGGACCCATAACCATCGTGCTTACTCAGACGCCGTCACATTAATGGCCTCGAAGCTATTTTCAATTTCAGATAAATTCTAGGCCGCAAGTTTATTTCACAGTTAAAATTCAAAGGATTGGAATTACCATGAAAATGCCATTGGGACTTACACAGTCAGCGTCATAAATATAAATTGACTTGCGCAAAATGTTTCTGTCCGTTTATAAAACGTTCGTATACCTTTTCTTTACAATCTTGTTAAGGGATTTTTTTATGGAAAGAAAAATAGGCTTACGTTTTTTGGCTATTTATTAGTATATAATTCTGTTAATATAAATTTATATAGAATAATATTTTCGCATATATCTTTCTTGTTTCATTTCATTATGTCACGCATTTTCCTGCAAAGCAAAGGGTAGTCAGAGAGGAACTTCATTACACTTCGTTCTCCACTTTCCGTTTTTCCGTTAAGTGGCGGAACTCAACGCCGTGCTTTGTGTAGGTACGGAGATAAGAAAATAATATATAATTTTCCTCAATTCTTCAGAGTGAGAATCGCACCCACAACCATGTCCCACTACGCCACGACGGCCTTATAATATTGAAGGAGGTAAAAATTTAAAAAAAAATGTTTTATTTTGATTTAACTCAATAACATAGTGAATCAAGGTACATCTCTCAATTCTTTTGTTTCTGACAATTTAAGAGAGATCGAATCCCAGGTCACTTCAGGTTAGGTCAGGCCTGGCCTGGCCAGTCATCCATACAATAACATCCTTTCATTTGTCCACAATCACAAGCTTTTGCTGTTTTTTAATTAACATAAAATATTTAGAAATGTTTAAGAACATACAATTATACTAGTATATGGTTACATATCACTTAACAGAGTGTTTATTTATTAATTAAAATGAAAGTTTCTGACGTTTATTACCATCTAGAACCACATTGATTACGTTTATAATAATTGTAGCTCCATAAATGAAAGGCAATGCTTGAAGACCTGCAGTCAGGGGCTGCCATGCACGAAGAATGTACCTCCGGACCAACGACTACAACGGTATCTACTAAACCAAGATAAAACTGAATTTAAAGATATTACCTGACTTTTTTTGAAATTTTAATCAAGTACAAAAGGAAGTCAGAAAAATTTGGAAAGGAAATACATTTTGATGAAAGATCAAAATTAAAAGGAATATGGTATAAAGTTATTCAGAATAAGCTTCCTCAGATCATGGTTTGGTCTTGAAAAAAAAAAAATTACACGTGAACAATTGTTACTGCTCTTTGTTAGGTTGCGTGCTGGGCATATTCCGTTAAGAAATTCAAGTTTTCTCATGAAGAGAAAGTAAATTCTTCTAACTGTGGTGTGCGGAGTGGAGGATGATATTCACCATTTCTTAGTGGAATGTGTCCGTAATGCCGGGGGCCCGTCAAGACTTAATTCGTCGATATAATTTAAATTTAAGAGATGTAGGTGTTTTCCAATGTTTATTGTCTGAACCTTGTTCTGTGGTAACTAAGATGTTGTATAAATTTAAGTAAATAGTGTTCTTAGAAGATTAAGGAAATGCTATAATGCTATAATTTTTTTAGGGAACGATGGGGCTGACATTTTGTATTATTACATAAAAAGACCTAAATAAAAATAGATTATAATAAAAAAAAAAAAAAAAAGATAAAATTGCAAAAAATTGAAATATTAATATCGAATTAAATCGTCTAATGTATATATATTATCATGCGCGTTCTTAAATGATTTACAACATATTTTTACGAAATTAATAAAATATAAATACGTGATGGTTGTGTAAGCCACTTAGGGGAATCATTATATAATTTTTTATTTCACCGCTATAGTGACAAGACAAAGAAAAGTGCGGCGATGAGTTTTTGTAATAATGTACGTAATGTCTCTGATTTAGCTAGAGAAAGGACTGAGAAAATGTGTCTATAATACATTGTGAAACGGGACTGAAAGACGGAGTTAGGGTGTAGACAAGATTATCTTTTGACAAGTTAAAAAGGAAGTATCAACAAATCTGTAATGCACTTAAAATTAATAAAAGCGGGATTGCCCGCTGCGTTCAAATTTTTATACGTTTTCTAAATATGTCTAGTTTATCATGTATTTATCGCAGTACTGTAGTACGTACATATACATAGTGGGTTCAATTAATTTAAAGTTGCTTTGTAAATTACAAAGATAAGAAACAAAGTGATTTGCCGCCACTAATATATTTCTATGCTATGTGGATTTTTTTACGAAAAATTTGAAAATTAAAATAATAAATATATATTATTATTTTAATTTTCAAATTTTTCAACGCCTAGAGCATTACCTGGGGCAGTATCGAATTGTACTTGCGCTACTTGTAGTTAGATTCGAAGAAAATATTTATATTTAATGTGTTTTTAGTTGGAAATAAATTCGGCCACTCAACACGAGAGGGATTTGATTGGAAATTGGATGAGTAGAAAGATTTCTTTCTACTCTGCAGGTAGGTGCATAAACCTTAAGGGATCGGAATATTTAACGTTTGTTGCAAAAAAATAGAAAAGGTAATTTCTTTTACCATCAGCTTCTGAACAGAAAGAGCGTTGCTTACCCTGACAAACTACTAAATCACAACTTCCTCTGAACGAAAACGTTTTATGTTATTATTGGATAGTGGATTAAAGCTTTATCCACTTTTAATAGAAGGTTAGGTGAGGCATATAGCCTATTGACCAAAATATCCATTAGAAGCAACTGAAAATCAGAAAGCTTTATATATTTTTTTTTTCAAGTAAAATTTGTATATATATATTTTGCAATTTGTTTAATAATTTCTGGAGGAAGGCGTTAATGACTACAATACTGTTTTTAACTAGAGTAGTTATTATCGTACTGTATTTAGTGTCATTTTCTTAAGTTCCAATAAATATATATTTTTATGTCGTTTGAAGCACGGTGGCAATGCTTATAAAACGAAAAATCTACTATCTCGTCAATATGTAATATGAGAATTTTAATTTATTCCTATCAAGTAACAAATACATTACAGTTAAGCTTATTCGGACCATGTCAATCTGTGCCTTTGAAAATAGGAATAAAGTAATTAAAATATGAATTTGCATGTAAATCGCTTTCATCTAGTTCCAACGAGTTCGGGCGACCAATTAAAACTTAATTCTGACATGTCGGTGTATTTATATCGTTTAAAAATAATCTAACACAAACGCCTGGTACGCTCTCGCTAACCAATCAAAGGAAGAAACTCCAGGTGGTTCAGAATATCACCTTTCGTCGCGTCGCCCAGGATCCTCGATGAAGGAGGTCTAGGAACGCTACCATCACAAGGGATCTGCGTAACGAGAGTCTGGAAGATAAACTCTTTTATCAGACTGACCTCCAACACTTGCCATCGCGCAGACATCTCTGACCACGTGCACCTTAGGGACATCGCACCATGACATAGTCGTCCGCCCGATCGTCGTCGTTTTCCGCGAGATATCATACCTACTTCCGACTCCTGAGCTTCTGACTCGGTCGCTGGTCTCCTAAACTGGGCCTCCACTTTGTAATCAGGAGTCTCACCCAGCTGGGAAGACCACCCAGGTAACAATAGCTTCTCCCGCCCTGTATCTCAAATCTCCTGCCCCTCTCAGGGCACTTCCAATTTTGGGTCTATGACCCACCCTAAGGACCGGTCCATATTTATGGACTGAATAGAAAACTACGGTCACAGGGCTCAGCCCTGGCACCGATTCCCCCCTCCTCACAGGATGAAAGAGAAGATGTGTAGGTGCGTCTAACACAGATTTCATTATTTTAACATTTTTAAAGTGTTATTCGAATTCTCACAAATAACATTTTCTCTTGTAAAACGATTGTTCGTCGAATAATCTTTGGGTAGCAGAAATTGGTAATAATCTCTCTACAGAGATGCTAACAACAAATATAGATTGTAATAAGCGTATAAAAATTTCGACGTAGCTGGATGTAGAATACATGGCTCAAAGCGCTTGAATGGTTTTCAAGAGGCGCGGGTTCAAACCCCGCTGCTTTCAATTTTTTATACGTTTTCTAAATATGTCTTTTTCAATTTCCTTAGTGTGTGATAACTCTTCTTTCATGTTTGTATGTGCGTTTGAGCACCGCTAATTACAGAAGATCTTAACTATTGTATTTTAAAACTACCTTAAGGAATATTAATATCTAGTGTTTATTTAATTTCAATCGGTTCATAAATAAAAAGGTAAAAGTTAAAACCATTTAAATTTATACTTTTAAGCAAAATGTGTGGTTTAAGTTCGCGGACGCGGACGTTCAAAAGTGAGAACGTTTGAAATAGTTTAAACGTGAAATTAGCGCAGGCAAAGCCACGAGCGGGTCGCTAGTCAATCAATAAAAGTTAAATATCAAATCATTTAGTATTCCCTAAAACAATATTTGTATATAAATTATTTTCATTTCTCCACTCGGGTGCCTAAGAAAAAGCACGGTGATAATCGCCGCCACTCAGCATGCAATCTCAATTTCGGGCTAAAAGTGAAAAGCGGAGTGTATGGACACTAGGTCCTCTCCCTGCTTTGTATGAAAACGCGTGAAGTTGCTTAAAAAAGTATATAAGTTAAAATCTAAATGGAAATATCTCTTAAAAATCCCTTGGATTAGAAATGAATAATATCATAATTTACTTTATATTTACTTATTTTTACTTTAATTTAAAAACTTTATATTTACTTTAATTTAGAAAGTTTTTGACTTTTGCATACAAATTCCTCTGTGCATATAAAAAAAAATAATTAATTGCTCGATTCAAAATTATTGCACTGTTGGGACATTAATTACTGATTGTAGCCAATTCTAAGGGAAATATTTATAGATGGAATACATGCTCCTGTATCGTCATTTCCTTTGTACAAATAAAATACCTCTAATGATGATTTTTTTACTACTCTTTTATTTAACTTATTTTCTGTTTTTATTTCTATTTACGGATGTACAATAAAGAGTTTTTATTTTTATAATTACATAATAACTTTTTCGAGATATACATATCTCTCGAAAGAAAGTTATAAATTCGACATGAGGCCCCATAGAGATAACTTCATGTATTTTGTGACGAGCGCATCAGCCAGGATCATCTCTGAGTAACCACAGGTAATTGGCCAGAGATGGTTACCGGCTAATGTGTAGGAATTATGGAAAGTATGGAACACTAAGCTGAGGCTATGGAATGGCCCCCCGGATGGACTGTGAGGCTGAGGAGTACTGGGCTATTGTATGAGACTATCGGACGTCCGCCTTTTCCAAGTCTCAGATAAAATGGTTGGCGGATGGTGACTCGCCTCCGCAGATGGTCCCTGGCGGCGTAATGCCTTGTGTGTGATTATTGAAATATTATAACATTTAACAAAAAAAACACGAACCATAAAAAAAATAACATATCTGACATTGTATATCACCGTCCAACATGAATTTTATACATTAGTATAAGTAACGAGAAAAATACATTTTCGTCCCCTTGTTATATTTATATATAAATTTCTCTACTCCAGTAAAAAAAACTCGGCGTTAGATCCCGCTACTCAACACCCAATGTCTTGGATTCTGGCGGAGTATTTTAACACTAAGACAAATCATAAACGTGCTTTTTTAAATCATTTTAAAGTCAATTTAAGGCATTTTCACATTTACATTATGTATTTATAACATAATAATTAATGATATATAAATTCATATTTTTATTAAAAATATGAGGTACCAACCCAAACACTGTTTAAATATGGTAATTTTTTTAATTTTTATCGGACGAGATTTGAGCGGATATCTCGACAGCAATTACCATAATTTTAGTGCTTATTATAATAGAAATCGTTTTATATTTTTTTTATTTGTAAAAAATAAGAAAACTCAAAAAATAATTGCTAAAACCGGACTACGTGGCTTTTGTGGATATATTCCAGTAATAAAAAAAGCGACAGCCAACGCCATTGGTTGTGGGTCCAATCCCCACTCGGAGGAATGGTTATGATAAATTTTTTTTTATTTGATCTCGTACAAAGCAAATCACGGCATTGAGTTCTGCCACTAAACACACAATATTTCTAATTCTGGCGGGTGGTGGTTTAGACACTAGATTTTTTTTGCTGTAACAAAAGAATTACCATTATCTTTGGTATCGTAAGGCAACTCTCGCATTTAGCAAAGTACGCAGAAAATATTAAATGATAAATCACTGTGAAGTGAATTTTTCCCTTGTTGCTTGGTGTAGAAAATATTTGATTTACCAGACATGATAAAGGCGGATACATTAAATATAAACAAAAATTACAATTGTTTTAATTTAAATTTAATTTACATTGTTATTTGTTTTCTAAAAAGGTTTTTTTATATTCTAAACGTGTAAATAACAATTTCAAAATGTTAAAATATAAACATGTCCTCAAGTTGAATTCGAACCCACGGCCGTCGCATATACATGTCTTTTTTAACGCGAAGATGGCATATTATTTTAGCAATTAAAAATGTATAGTGATATATATTTACTCGAACACATTTAAAAATATAAGTTAAATAAAAATTAAGTGTTCACGTTAAAAATGAAGAAGTTAACGTTAAGTAAAAATGGAAATTGTATTGGAAATTTGATTTCAATAAAAATTATGGTCATCCGATATTTAAATAAGAAATTGCAATTTACATCAAGCGCTAAGCATTTTCATAAATTGTATTGTACAAAGTAAATTTTTATCTCTTAAAAAATGTATATATTTAGAATGTCTGTATTTAGATTTAGAACTTCCCTTTAAAGACTTAGGAAGTATGTTAAGCTAATATGATAATGACTGCTAATCCTATATCAGAAATAATATTTTGATTTATTTTAACATTTTCAAAATGTTATTTATACACTAAGGATATGAAAATGGACTTGAACCCGCTCCTCTTATTTTTTTTCGATCTAATCATGCAATAGTCATCAATCATCATACACGTTTGGCTAAAAAATATATTTTTATTACAAATTATGCACTTACAGTACATTCATTTAGTAAAGTAACATACACTATGCATTACAGCAGGTTCCTAAGAGCTCGAACAATGGATGTTATTTGAAATACTGTTTAGACAATGGCCGTTAGGTTTTCTATTTGTTTGTACTTTCTCGATTTACAAATCTACGCTAATATTAAGCTTCACGCCTTTTTACGCAGTTTCATTCATTTTTCACGCATATTTTCATAACAGGGTAGGAAGAGAGAACCCATTCTCAAGACGCTCTGTTCTCAACTTTCAAATGTGAAAGTCAATGAAAAGCACCATTCCGGCTTGTCACAAGAGCGAAGAAATGAAAATAACTTAAATATCATTCCCCCAGTGGGAATCGAACCCACGACCATCGCGTATACAGGCAGGTGCTATTTCACTAATATTAGGTTACAATTATATCTTTCTAAGAATAATATTGACGTCATCATTTCAACAAGCTCATTCTATTTATAAGATTTAGTATTTCACAAATCAATATAAGATATGAAAATATGTAACGTTTAAATATTCACGTTTTTTTTGCTACGTTTAATCTAGCATAGGCCGAGATGGCTTAATGTCAAGCCACACCATGGCTGAACTTAACGCCGCGATTACAATGAAACGTTGTGCAAATGCGCCACAATCTCCTTTAATCTATAAACCCATTTCAAATCCACTATATTGTTTCAACAGGATAAAACAAGTTTTCTTGAAAATCGGACAATGTAATGGATCTTTATCAAAGAAAATATATGGGAGCGATACGTGCTAAGTCGAGAGGGACCTCCTGCCTTATGTTTCACTTCCAACTTTGGGGATTTGCAAAAACCTTTGAAGAAAAATCCGCACTACGGGACTTAGCGATCCATAAGCGAGTTATATGAGAGAAATATATTATGTGTCTGTTGGTACGTTGGGGAAAATGCATGTTTTCAATAGAATAAATTTTTAGATGAAGTACTTTTTAGCTCAAAGTGTAGTTTAAACTTGTTGTTTTGATGATAAGTTGAAGTTGCTCAATTCTGAAAATTATTGTATATTTATTTTTTAAATATTATTTTAAAAGCATTGCCCTTGCAATCGAACCCAAGATTCAAATCGGAAACATCTTAAATTAGATGCGTCGCCAGTGTATCAAAATGATTTTAAAATAATCTAATTACACACTGAGTGACTGAAACGGGAAATCAAATCTTCTGGGCATCGAAAGCTGAAATTTAACGTGCAGACTACTAGGTACTAAGTATAGAGGATTTGCTGAACTTTCCATGGGGAAGAAAAAATCGGCATTTATATACGTTTTCACTCGTCAATACGTGCGTCATAAAGCCTACGCAAACAAAGTTGCAGGCGACGATTACTATTAATACAATTCAGAAGGAAGGAAAGGAGAAACCATCTTGACTCAGTGTGACAGGGTCTGGTGACAAGACAAAGCGAGGCCATGTAATCGCGATCGGTTGTAGGTTCGATTCCCACTCGCAGGAATAATTATAATATAATTACTTTATTTCTCCACTCTGGTGAACTACACAAAGCGCTTGATTAAGGTCCATCACTCCACACGCAATGTCTGGAATTCGGGCGGAAAATGGAGAACAGAGTGTCGTGACACTAGGTTCTCTCTAACTACCTTTCTATGCGGAAAAAGGCGTGAAGGTTATAAAAAAAAGGATTCTAAATTTATTATGAAAAGTTATATAACATGATAACAGATTTGTCCAAAATATTTGCAACTGTGAAGCTATCGTCAAGGGAGATTTAAAATTAACAAGACGTAATATCTAGCTAGTAGCTAGACACTGAAAATTGCTTTGTAGCATGTTATTCTAGCGTGAGGAAGTATGGCACTCAAGTTGATACAATAACTTAGCGTTTAAGTGTGAAGATAATTTGTTTTGTTCACTTTTACATGCTGTCATGATTCATTTTCATCTCCTAGTACAAAAATAAATATAAGAAGAAATTGTGGTGCGGGTGAGTTCGATCCCCATCTGAGAGTAATAAAAAAAAATGGAAATACTTTAATTATTATCATTATCATCTTCTTTTCACGAGTGGAAATAAAACCTGCAACCAATCGCATTTACAATCAGTCACTATTGCACTGATAGCCTCGTCAGTAACATTAATAGTAATAGTTTTAGTTTAAAGTTATTTTAGTCCGTTACAGTATTCACTTCTAAATTTATTGACCAACCTACGGTACGTAGCGGGCTTTCTTCCTACACTTTTTATAAAGGTCAAGAGTATATAAGTTTCTTTTAGAATTTCACGAAGACGATGATGTTGCAATCTTTACGCTGTATCTCTTACAAATTATATTCTTTTTCAGTTTAATAATTAAAAAACAGTGTATTTTCTTTCCGTATTCTACATTTACATAGGCAACGAAATAGTAATATTTTATATATATTTTTATATAGCTAACTTAATTGTAGCTCTTGGATATATTATTAAAAAGTAAGAGCTAAATCAAACTCATTATATTGAATATTTTTAACATTTTTTTGAAGTGTTATTTACACACTTAGGAAATTGAAAAACATATATTTAGAAAACTTATAAAAATTTTAACGCAGCGGGATTGGAACCTGCGCCTCTTGAAAACCGATGAAGCTCTCTGACCGCTAAGCCCCATAGCTTATAGGCTTCATATCCCCTATGTTCAAATTTTTATACGTTTTCTAAATATATATTTTTCAATATATTAAAATATTGTTACATAAAAAAATTGTATATTTGTTAAAAAAATACAATTTTTAATAATGATATTTAAAGTAATATAAAACTCTTGCCTTGCTGACAGATCAAGTGCGCACAAACGCAACTACTAGGCTGAAACCTTAGAATGTAGTTTCTTTAAATAGGGGGGCTGCGAAAAACTTCCTTGCATTTTTTTTAATTAATTATAGTAAAGAGAAGTGGCAGTGAGCAGGACACAAAGTGAGAAGAACCGATGGCCATTGGAGCGGGGTTCTCGAGTGGCGACCACGAACTGGACGACGCTCAGTGGGCAGGACCCTATAAGGTGGACCGACGCTCTCGTCAAGATCACTGAAAGCCGATGGATGAGGGAAGCTTAGGACCGATCGTCATGGAGATCCTTGTGGGAGGTCTATATCCAGCAGTAGGCGTCGAACAGCTGAGATGACGACTACGATGGAGACCAGAGTAGTTACTTATGTACTAAAACCACCATTGGAATAGAACCAATAACCATCTTGCAATCAGCCGCGTTACAAATAACTCATAATGAAAAAAATCCTTAAAAGGTAATATAAAAAAAAATAGATATATACGTAGGCTAATTTAAGTCGTAGCCTGTAATATTTCAGCTACAGTATACTGTACCTTCAACGAAATCCCGACCGTCATTCATCATGCAATCAAACTGAGCTGACCTCGATACCAAATCAGGGATAAAACGGTTGATCCCCAACTATACGAGTTATTGGGGCGAATATTAGGGAGTTATTTTGTCATTATTCATTCTTCGCGTCGTTATATTTCTTAATTTAACGCGTCTTGTACAGTAGATTCTTCAGTTTTACACTTCTTTCCGCATAGCAGGGTAGAAAGAGAACATATAGTCGAGCTCCGGTCTCCACTTTCCGCCCGACATCGAAACATGGTGTTTGTCTTAGGTACTACAGCGGAGAAATGAAAATAATTTAATTTTATTTCAGAGTGGTAATCGAACCCACAATCAATTGCCTACTGTTAAAAGCTGTCGTACTATGCCATAATGGCTTCTATGTATTCTAAACCTAAAAGAAAATTGGTGCAAGCCAATACATTAACAAAATAAAGGCTACATATACAAGAACACACACTTTTGTATAAAGTAACTCCTTGCAAAGGTCAAAGCGCGGCATAGAGTTCCGCCTCTTAACACGCAATTTCCTGATTCCGGGTAGAAAGTGGGGGGCGGAGTGTCTTTACACTAAGTTACTTCTGCGGAGGGGCAGGGGGTTATAGCAGGGGCTATGCGGGAAAAAGCGTGAAGCTGAAAAATGACATATACAACAAAAATAACAAATATTATAAGCTCTTAGCTTTTATCTAAAAGTTTATCTACATGAACAAAATAATAATAATCTGATCTGATTTTTAAGCACTTGTTAAGCCAAATTCAAATGATTTCTTTGTTTGTTGACGTTATTGGTTACATATATCTTTTAAATTAATTTTGTATGCCCTTTTTACATATAACAGGCATTTAAATTTCTAATAACTCTTAATATTTAGAGGGTGTGCAGCATGTCTATACATAATAATACAGAATGATTTAAAAATAAAAAAATAAAATTGTATTCGTTCATGAATATTCCATCATGCCGCTCCCAGTAAACTTATTTTGCAAAAGTCTTAAGCAATAAGTATTTTTTAAAACAAAGCTCTTAGAACAAAGTAGCCTTTAAACAGGACCTTACCGTCTATTGACGTGATGAAATTTTCTTCTATAGAATAGAAACAATTTTCTTATACAAAATTGCTATTATGAATCCTTTTTATTGTAAAGTAAATAATTGATTTTTTTCGCATCATGCTCTTTCCCGTATAGCAGTGTAGTCGGCGAAAACCTAGTGCTTAACACTCCGCTCTCCATTTTCCACCCAAAATCGAGACATTGTGAGTTGAATTCAATCAGTGTTGAGAAATGATAATCATTTTAAATATCATTATATATTTTTTGAAAACGTATAAAAATTTGAACGCAGCCGGCTAAGCCATGCATTCAAAAATTTTAACGCATGGTTTAGCGGCCAGAGCGCTTGGATGGATTCCAAGAGGCGCGGGTTCTAATCCCACTGTTTAATTTTTATATGTTTTCTAAAAATATGTTTTAAAATTTTCTGTGTGAATAACAATGTAATATATATTTTTTAATTTATATATCATTCCTCAGAGTGGTATACGGACCCACAACAGTCAGACGCTGTACCGCTGTGGCCTCCAGTAAATAAATTTTACACACTATAAGTAAACACTAGGGCAGTGTAATTATATATAAAATTTGTTTGTTGTATGTTTGTATGTATATATTATATATACATGGGAAATAATATTTTTTATTTTTATTTATATTTCCTGTGTATAGCTTTCGGGGAAATAAATATATTTAAATTATTTTCACTTTTCCCGCTCTGTTGAGTTTCACAATGATACGATTGACATGCAATGTCAATTGCTTTTGACTTTTATTTGTGACGCACAATGGCGTAGTATTATTTATTCACTATAAAATATTTTAAATTAAATTAAAAATACAAATCTGCAAAATATATATTTTTAATTGTTTCATTTATTTCTCGGTACTTATGTACTGACTTAATAAACGAGAGTGAGAACGCGTTTTTTCCAGCGATTTTTTTTAAATATGAATTCCCACGAGTGGGAATCGAACCCACAACAGATCGCCCTTACATTCCTATTTAAAAATTTGGTATTTCTAAAGCCTGTTCCCGTTAAAAATATTAAATCTCAAAAATATCGTTAAATTCATTCGATGTTAAATGATACTTACTATATACGACTTTATCATTATCATTATCATCTACGAGTAACTTAGTGATTAATGAGGCACGTTAGTTATTGAGTGATTTAGCTTACCAAGCTATTAATTTACCTAAACTAAACGCATTTCAAAACTTCGCAATAACATTAAATATGTCCAAAAGCTTACTGTTAAATGATAGGAGCTTTTGAAATAGTTATGTAAATTAATGACGTGACATGATTATCATTTTATGTATCTTTTTAAGCTTCACTGTCCAAGAGAATGTAGTGTTAAGACATTCCTTTCCACCTGAAACTCTACGCCACGCTTTCGTCTCACGAGAGCAATAAATTGAATATAATTTAAATTCCCTCTAGTGGAAATCGCGTTTGCACTCAGACCAGAGATTGTATGTATTTTTTTACATTTTAAAGTGTTAATCACACACTTGAAATTGGATATTTTTCCTTAATTCCATGTCGTATGGCGAAAGCACTTACCATTGACAGAGTGAAATAATAAAAATAATTAAATTGGGGTCTTTTTATTGAATCTACAACAGCCACATAGTCCCACTGCGCTACGCCGATTTCACATATATTTAAACCCCTTACAACTATACCACAAAGACGTTCCATATCATGTAATTACCAACAATTTATCTATAATCTACAACAAGGTTTAAACGACAAGTGTTCTCGGGTAAATGAATTTAATGATTGATACTATAATAGATAATTTCACAAGTTACAAAGCACCCGATCTCATCGAAACCGATATTAAGAGCAAACTCCAGTAGAGCGATCCATATTTGTACCACTTAATTAAATACCTAACTCGTATTACGACAGATAATAAGTATATAATAATGTCTAGCGATAAGTAATATGTTTGAGGCCATCGTGGCTCAGTGACAGCATCTGAAAGTAATCGCAGTTGGTTATGAGTTCGATTGCCACTTGAAGTAATGATTATTAAAAGCTCGTTTCCTCAGCTTATCGACACACAAGGCTTGACATAGGCCTCCCCCAAGGATATCCACGATAATCGGTAATGCGCTTCCCGCATTATTAATAGTATTTGTTATTATTTTTTTGTTCTTCGTTCTGGTAAAACGGAGCACTGATTATTTAAGAGATCTCGAAATCTTAGTTTTGCCAGTAGGCTGTGACTGCGCTGCTATGCGGGTCGAAGCCAGAATCGGTTCTTTTAGCTGTTTTTATTTCCGGTATACGCATCTCTGTATGCCATTTCTCACAACCTTAGCAAAATATGTTGGTTTTGATTTTGTTTAGAGTATGTTTACACATAGCCATGTTATGTAAATTTTTCTAGGTATATTTAAATTATTTCCTAGCTGTGTTAAGAGTAAACGCGACATTTTTACGCATCAAGCTCTTGATTTGAATTTTATATTCTATTTTCTTACACGTTCATTAATTAATATTTTTTAAATTTAGAATTCGTTAATATAAACATAAAATTCATTAGTACTGAAAAGCATCTTTAAAATACAAAGTCATTTCATGTATAATTTAGTTTAAAACCTGTATAACTTTATCTCATTCAAAATCCTTTTATAAAATAAAACCAACTTTTAAGTGGGTTTTGAATCCACAATCATTATCTACCCACGTACCAACTAAGCTACGACAAAAGACATATTTAGAAAACGTTTAAAAATTTGAACGCAGCAGGATTTGAACCCGCGTCTCTTGAAAACCGTTCAAGGCGAGGCGCGGGTTCAAATCCCGCTGCGTTCAACTTTTAATACGTTTTCTAAATATGTCTTTTTCAATTTCCTTAGTGTGGGAATAACACTTTAAAAAATGTTAAAAAATATATAAGCTACGACAGTTTTATAGAATAAATAAAAATAAACATGTTATGTTATTTTAAAGAAATGGTTATATGTATGTGACTTTTACAGCTATTTAATACCGGAGCTTCGAGACGCCACTCGTTCTACTTTTAATTTCCTTTCAACACGCACGTCTCCAATGCTTCCTTCCTTCATTCATCTTCAATCTATTAGCTATGGGGGTTATGGTATAGTAAATAAGTAAAATATATTGTCTATATATAGACTTTGAACTTTGAACATTTTTTTACATATTAAATTCAATATTTGTGGCCAGGGTGGCAGATATAACCTAGTGTCATTGCGAGTTCCAAATTGAAAATTATTTAAATATAATCATAATCCAGAGTGGGAATCGAACCCACAATCAGTGCGTATACAATAATTACACGGTGCCTATATGTATTGCCAGTGCGACCAGAATAACGAGAATATAATTTAAAGCGTAGTCCTTTTAGTTACTATTTTAAAGTAATTTATCGAATCACTATATAAATAAATAACTAGCGACCCGCTCGCGGTTTCGCCTGGGTACACTATGTGATTAAACTATTTGGTTTTTTCAACCACCCGCGTTCTCACTTAAATCACAAACTTAGTTTAAATTTATAATTTAAATAGTTGTAACTATATTTTTTGAACCAATTAATAAACAAGGAAAGTTTGCCACAATACTATAGTTAAAATTGCATTTAAATCGGTTAAGCCGTTTCTGAGATTAGCGTGCACAAACAAACATACAAACAGAAAATAAAATTAAAAACCATAGTTTTGATTCTATTATATTGATAAATGCTCCTAATAATATTTTTTTCATATATCTTCCATGTACAGGCAGCGATTAGATACATTTTTATTGTATGTATAGATAATATCATTATATAAAAAAGAGGTCACAGACAGCGTCTGAGTGTTAAGGCGATTGGTTGTGGGTTCGATTTCCATTCGATTCGAAGAGACCGGACCATTTTGATACAACATATATTATACATAAAAATATAAAACATATATTCTCATGTTAAATAACACAAATTTTAGAACATAATTCCTTGCTTTAGTTAGAAAACCATTGAACCAATAAATATGACGAAAGGAAATGGTTAACTTCAATGTATAACATTAGTGAATTGTGTTAAGATTTATGCAGATCAGCATCATTAAAGGAATATCAACAAGGGTCGGTACTTTCAACAAAATAGAGATACATCTTTGTGTGAGACGACTTGATATGGGACTTGAAATTGTAAAATTTTTGTCACTCAATAATCGTTAAAGCTTGAATCGTTTTTTTGCGACTCTTCTAATTTTTTTACATTTTTGATTGGTCTGACGCAATAACTTTGATATAAAAATCATATAATCTTATCAATACATGACCCAAATAATATTAATATTAAACTCTATATATAAGTCTAGACCTGTTTTATGAAAACTATGCGGACGGAGTTTCCAATTTACTATAACTAATGTTTATATGGAGAAGAACTGCAGTAGAAATATATAAAATTAAATAAGACCCCATTGTGGTGCGGTGTGATACCGTCTGACTGTAAACTCAATTGGTAGTGGGTTCGACACCCACTCGGAGAAATGTTATTTAAAAAAACATGTTTTTAGAAAACGTATAAAATATTAAACGATGCTGAATTTGATCCTGTGCCTCTTGAAAAATGTCCAAGCGCTATGACCGTTAAGCCACGCGTTCTATATGGCTACGTCGAAATTCTTATACGCTCATTACAACTTATATTTCTTGATAGCATTTTTTTGTTTGGTTTCAAAGACCCGCGCCGAGTTTAAATTCCACTGCGTTTAAATATTATTCTAAAAATATGTTTTTCATTTTCCTACGTGTGTGAATAATATTTTAAAAATTTTAAAAATATTTAATAAATACTATTCTCTTTGTCACCATTTAGCACTTGATTCTTTCAATTTCTGACGAAAGTGGAGAATAGAGTGTCATGACACTAGGTTCTCTCTGACTACTTTGATAGTTGGGAAAAAGCTTGAAGCTGGAAATAAAAACCTAACACACTGTCATATTTGACGTTGACATAGACGTTGTTTGAGTCAACGGAGCTACAAGTTGTATTAAATATAACCAGTATTAAATATATTAAAACACAATATAAAGAATTTGAATTCATAACTTCTTCTATTATATAAGGCATAAGGCGTCTTCTTCGTTGTCATTTCATTTCGTTTCATGTATATATTTTAATGATTTATTCATTAAAATATATATATGATCACGTGTTTCGTACCTCTGTTAGCTTTAATGAATTATCATCGTTATTTTTTTCTGTTATCTAAGTAGGCTTAGAAGAACCAATTATCTTCCTATGGTAATATTAATTTCTGAGAGAAAATATCTACCCTAAGATAAAAATAAATAATGTATTATAAATAGCGCTTACCGGACTTAAGGACTTAGCGTTTTCATTTAAAAAGAAAGTTTGAAAGCTGCGTTGTGGGCGGAAAAGTTAGTTTTTGAGTTTTAAAATATACATCTTTATCACAGTGGCGAATGTCGGCTTACATACGATGATTGTAGGTTCAAATATCATGTGGTAGATATATATGTGGTATATATATATCTACAATATGAGTATTAGATAAGCAAGGGAAATATTTGATTTAATGATCATAAGAAGATGATGTTAAGTTTTAAAAAGGAAAGAATATTCGTTACCATGGTTATCTTGGCAAAGATATCAGATTTATGGTATAAAACTATTAGCTTTTTATTTCCGTCCTGCGACTATGGCCTCAATACAGCTTGTCTAGACATTCCGTTCTCCACATTGCGTCCGAAAACGAAGTACGCAAGCCGAGGACCGTGTCTCACAGGAGACGCCCTTGCCACTTCGTGATCTCATTAGCTGGCACCTCCCAAGGTGGTCAAGCCAAGGTCAGAGCTCGTCTAGCTCGGCCTCCCACAAAGCCCGCGAGACGCTGTAGAGGCCACTATGGCCAACAGCATACTACACACCAGAAAAAAAAAAAAAAAAAAAATTTGCGTCCGAATGCGACATTGCTTGCTTACGAGGTGATGTTTAATTTTGAATACTACAGCCAACATCACAGCACTTTTGAACAGTGTCTGATTATAAAACCCCACAACCCACACATCCAATACCCGCTCGGTGGTATGATCAACATTGAATTATTTTCATTTCTCCGCTCTTCTTCAAGACAAAAGTATGAAGCTGCTTTTTATTTACCCTTATTTAAACACTTTATTATACTCAAATTGTCAATATAATCATTGTTATTTATACTGTTTTTTTTTTATTTCTTTTTTAAATGACCTTATGTAGTGTATATATAAAGTAATCTGAGACAGTTCATTCTATATTATATGCATAGGAAAAATATTTTTTGTGTATCTCGTTATTTTTAAACCTTTTTAATTATAAACATTATAAATATTCACACTCTTAGTATATTATAAACATTTTCATAAAACGTATACAATTTTTTTTATTGTTAAAATCAAAACATTGTTGAGATTTTCAAAAGAAAAAAAAAGTTTTAATATGCGTATAAGAATGTCGAAATTCTTATACGCGTAGGCGGATGTAGAACGGATGGCTTAGCGGTCAGACCGCTTGGATAATTTCCAGGAGGCGCGGTTCAGAATCCCGCTGCGTTCATATTTTTATGTGTTTCCTAAAAATGTTATTCTTTTGTTGCCTAGTAGACTTATTTGTTACAGAAATGTATTAATAACAAGAAACTTATGTAGAATAAGACTATGAAGTGATAGTGTGTACGGCATTGGCGAAGTGTGAAATTTTTGTAGATGTTAGGTAGAACGGTAGAACAATTTGAACGCAGCGAGACACAAACCCTAAGCTGACCGCTAATCTACGTTCTATCTACTACGTCAATCGATATTCTGTAAGTTTTCGTTGGAAATGTCTCGTGTCAAATAAAATAGATTTTTGTTATGGGTTTGTTAGATTATTAAATAATAATAATTTTATCGTCCTATATGGACCCTTCGCCACTGGTGCGTACTTGATATTGAGGCAGGATTTGGATTTCAGAATATTTTATTACATGGCTACCTTTCTCAATCATTTTGTTTTACAGGTAGATAGACCGAATGTTAGGACATTCTGTTCTACGGTTAAAAATTTTTTTTGGCACATTGCTTATATAGTTGCAAAATCGACTGCCTCGCTTTGTCACATACGATGTACGCTTTGTACAATTGATTCAACCACATCGTATTATATTGTGAAACTAGATGAATTCAAAGCTCCGTATTTGCAGACCATCCAATTTTAAATATTCAAATAGAAAATACCCTATTCTCAAAAGGATTTCGCGTTTAATACAAAGTTCTTTGGAATCATCTGCATTTTATATTTCGTGGATGTTAAACATTTCACAGTAATGCAAGAACAAAATGTGCGATTTTATTTCATTTATGTACAGATTTATTGGAATGGACGTAAAATGCAAAAGGATTTTATCTATCTCTTAAATTGTCTATGTCAAAAATATAAATTGTATTATAGAAAATGATAAATAGTATTTTTTTTTTCAGCTTCGAGCTCTTCTTCGTATATCAGGGTCAGTCAGAGAGAAGCTAGTGTCAAAACCGAGCGGCGAAATTTAACGCCTGGCAATATAAAATACTTATTTAATAATTTTTATATGTAAACATCCCTGAAGTCTTTCTCATCTGTTGTTTTTTTATCGGTAATAAATTTTAAATATTATATATTAACACTCTCAATACGATCAAAGGAATAAAATTTGGCTGAAACGATTGGAATAGCAAAATGTAATCAACTCGATGGGAAAGAAAAATTTGTTCACATGATTTACTTACCTCGCAAGTCCTCATGTAGACCTAAATCTCATAAGCATATTATTTATAAAAGTAATATATTTTATATTACAGTTCCTATTTGAAATATGGTACTTTGAAATATACAATTCGCTTTTTTCCACTATGTCCGTTTTACTTGTATTATTTCACACGTAAATTATAGTATATTCTTTAATAAAAAAAAATGCTTTTACAATTGATTCAATTAAAGAAAACACAACACAAAAACAACGGAATGTTCTGACATTTGGTTATCTCTGCTTTAAAGAAAAAAAAATATTAGATACTATAAAAAAATATGCTTAGGAAAAATAACTTAAAATAGTATAAAAATGTACGGGTCGAGTCTATAGTAACATGGTATATTAGATAATAGTGAGTGTAATATTACCCAATTTTTTTTAAGTCTTGAAAATATAAGTGAAACAAAGCTAATTTGCTTTCTAAAACATTACTATCCCACTAATTTCTCTATCTTGGTAATAGAATATAATATAATGTTAGTTTTATTTATTTATATGCAGGGTAAGAGGCCAACAAGAAGAACGACGAGACGTAGAACAGCCGCTGACTGTAAAATCGATTCAAAGCCATAGTTATATTTTATATATGGATATCGCCATTATTTTTAGCCTAGATTTTTCTCAAGACAAAGTGTTATTATTATATATATACGAGTATATGTAAAGTTTTATATTCAAGAATGATAAAAGGCGACAGGCGACTGTCTTACATATCGTGACAGATTTTTATTGTGTCTTTGGCACTAATGTATAACGTCTTGATGTAATATGGGAGGATATTAAGTTGTTTTTCGTAGTAGCCTGTTATATTCATATGAACAATAATACAAGGTTAGAAAACGTATAAAAATTTGAACGCAGCTGGATTTGAACCCGCGCCTCTTGAAAACCGTTCAAATCTTGTGTTCAATTTTTATACGTTTTCTAAATATGTCTTTTTCAATTTCCTTAGTGTGAGAATAACACTTTAAAAAATGTTAACGAAATATATAATAATACAAGTGTAAATTATTTAATTAAATAAATTAAAAACAAAAATAGCGTATTTGAAACTTAAGCAAATGAATTTCATGTGCAACAAAATTAAATTGAAGTTTAAATGAAAATATATGTTAATTAATGACTTAATTGGAATTTCAAAGCCTATAAACAACATTACAATATTTTATGTAATTTTGTTATACAAGATCTTCCGTGCGGCGTAGCGCAGTGTGACACCGTCTGACTGTATACACGAGGGTTGTGGGTTCGATTCCCACTCAAGGGAATTATTATATTTAGATTGTTTTAATTTTTCCAATCTAGTGACTAGACAAAGTGGGGCATTTGTGCCACCATGTAATACGCAATGACTCGGATTTGGGTGGAAATTGGAGAACGGAGTGTCTTGACACTAGGTCCTCCCCGACTCCTGCTATGCGGGAAGAAGCGTGAAGCTGAAAGAAAGTTCTAGCTTTCACTCATTGCAAGTTCTTTGCAATAAATAAGTATTTTCTATTAATCCCAGTTCGTTGCAATAAATAAATAGAGAGCACAGTTGTAAACGAATGTTGATGTGAAGTTTCGAATTCTTGGTAATGTGATGAATTGAAAATGTGTTTTTAATTTACATATTAAAATACTGAAATAAATAAATTTATATTGATTTAATATATTAATCTGAAATAATTTCAATTTCTTAAGGACTGGTTGGATTTTGCGGCGTTGGGTTACGTTATCAAAGATACTTTATTAAATAATCTTTTTCTACTATACTATGAAAAAATAAAGAAAACAATTTTTAATTAAACCCACATATTAATATTAATAAACTATTATTACATTCAAGTTAGTGTCATTATTATTTTATAATATCCCTATATCTTTAGTCCCACTTTAACTTGAAACACTTGTAATAAAAATCTGTTTAAAATAAACTTTAAATGAATCATTAAAAGTTGTAAAAAAATGTAAAGCAAAAATTATTATTATTTAGCTTTTGATAATTACTGGCTTCGACTCTGACTGTAATCACGATTGGTTAAAGATTCGATGCCCACTTGAGGGAGTTATTATATTTAAATTATTTTAATTTACCTATTTGTGTACGACAAAGCGTGAGTTCATTTAAAACGCAATATCTATATAATGAGAGTAAAGCACCAACTAACAATGCAAATAATATTTGCATGATTTCATGTAAGCCCAAACCCAATAGTATTTTTTACAGATTAAACTTATCTTAAAATTAAAGTTACATAAATAAATATACCCTTTTTTCACTGGGACATGAAATTCACGCATCCGGACGCAGGCTGACAAACAGCCCTACGGACTGATGGTGCTTTGGGTCTAACCGGCGAGCCCAATACCAATACTACCAATACTAAAATCCAGCAGAAACCCTGTCCACTCTAGGAGACGTTGCAGGGTCGGTCGCGCATGCTACTACAACGCCTCAGTGGATTGCCCGCCTATTGCAGGCCACCGTAGCCTTCAGCGTGCTCTTGAAAATCAATTAATTGTACCCAAAACTACCTTCTAAAAATATCAATAAAGTTCTAACATATCCGATTTGACTTTTTCATATTCCAAACACAAGTGCGAGGTCATTTGAAAAGTTTTCGCACTGTAGAAAACAGTATAAAAAAGCTTTGAACAGAAGAACAAAATCGATTCACTTCTAATGAGAGCGGTTCGTTAAATTATCACATTCCGGCGACTCTACAAAAAGCTTCCTGTGTGTAATTTTAGCCTCTATTCCCTGAGTAATAATGAATAATATTGCATGGAAAAGTAAACAATTGTTTTAAATTCGTTTCTAGTGTGAATCGAGAAAGAACAATGTGCATTATTGTGTACTAGCGGATAGAGCAGCTTGTATAATGTATATGTACGTATATAAAAATCAAGTAGTAGGTAAGTAGTGAAATGGAATGCAGTTGATAGGACACTCTGGAGGCTATATATAGTGAATATGATTTTGTAAAATTGTTTTCGGAAAGAGCAACTGTTGAGATTCTTGCCTACTCTTCTCAACAGAACTGCCTTGCCTGACAATACTGACCTTATTGACCTATTTGAATAAAGCATACTTTTAAAAAAAAATTAAAGTGTTATTAAAACACTTACGAAATTGAAATACATATATTTAGAAAACGTATAAAATTTTTAACGAAGCAGGATTTGAACCCACGCCTCGTGAAAGCCGCTCAAACGCTCTGACCGGTAAGACATACGTTCGGGTGAACGCAGCGACTGAATATGGGTTTTCTAAATATATATTTTTCAAAGCATATTGTGATTTTTAATATATTCGTGGTGCAGTGAAACAGGGTCTAACTGTAAACGCGATTGATTGTGGGCATGATTCCCAGTCAGGGAAATGATTATATTTTAATCAGTTTTATTTGCCCATTTGGCAGGACAACGTGCGGCGTTGATCTCCGTTACTCAACTTGCAACTAAAATATAATTATCGCATGTTATTTACAGAATTTATATATTTCTATTTATATAACTTAAACCTTTTTTAATATAAATTTTACACAAGGGTAAAAACTAGATAGCTGCTCCACTTTTCAAAATTGTTTTATTATAAAAACACAGTTCTTTGATTTATTATAATACCGTTTTTTTGTGAACATAACTAATAATGGTTTTAAGTACATCCTGTTTTATTTTACCTTTAAAACAACGGATACTTGCCTGTTGTAAGGATAGACACACCACAATGAATTTTTATACAAAAAACAAACTTAAATCAATTTAACTAATCAGTCTTTATTATTTGATACAATCTATATCAAATAATTATCATTATCACACTTTTAAATAATTCAGAGTATTTTCCTAAAAATGAAAAAAAAAAGAAATACCTAGCGAAATTAAATCAGTGTCGGTATACCAGCATGAAGGGAAGGAATTATGTATAGAAACAGCAATAATAATAACATATACTCTGTAACTTATCGCGCACACCAGACTTGTTGGTGCATTCATGTTTGCGAGGCATTTTGTTCAACTAAAATGAATATAAGAAACTTTCCGCAAAAGCAACTGGGCAACTACACTTTTTGATGCGAATGCCCATGTAATTTACAAAATAATTAAAAAGTATTCAGCAGTAAAACGTAATAAATAGTATCAGTAATAAAAATATTCAATATAAAATACTTGTCGCTCCCACCGACGAAACGACGATATTCTATGCAGACGATTTCAATAACTCCAAGGTCCTTGAGAGAGGGGTCTCTATAATAATTGTAAAGGGCATCACTAACGTATCTATCTATATATATATCCAAAAGTGGGACAGCTAATCATCTGAGACAATTATCCGTATTTGAATCTAAAATCATCACATGCAATTCGAAGCGTTACAACTTCACCGAATTTGAAGCGTTGCAAATACTTAGCAATTTCATTAATTAAATAGCTCTTTCAGTTGTAATTACTTAAAGTTTAATCTTGTTTCCAGAAAACTTCTAAGTAAATGTATAAATAGTGCACTAGTAAGGTATCGGGTTGATTAAAATTTGACTTTTCTTGCTTTGCGAAAGTAAATCCAATTCTGTTAAAAGTAATTCCTGTTTACAATACCTTATGGGTCCATTATATATTCTGAAGGGCATCGTGGAACAGTGTGGCAGTGACTGTAAACGCGATTGGATGTGGGTTTGATTCTCACTCGATGGAATGATCATAATTTAATTATTTTCAGTTCCAGAGAGTAGTGAATAAGACCAAGCGTGGTGTTGAGCTCCGCCAGTCAACACATAATTAATATTATTACTTTATTTGCACACCTTATTACATTGACGAAAACAATAGGTACGAAACACATAAAAAAAAGAAATGTAATAACCTTTATGTCGTCCGGCCGTCTTATGGCTAAGTAGCCTATCTGAGTATCTCTTCCAGACCACTTTAAGGCCGAATAGAAGCTTTTATAATGAAAAATGGTTAGGTGGTGAAAAAAATTAAATTAAACATAATTAATATATAGATTTATAAATACATATAAGCAACTATAGATACATATATACCTACATACATACATACATATATATATATATATATATATATATATGTGTTTTTGTCACCTTCTTAAGTAGGTGATGTTTCACGGCTTTTTTTAAATGACAGTAATGATTTTGCCAAACGAATATTCAAAGGTAAGTTGTCCAGAAATTTATCGATTGAACGGTAAGAGACTGTTTAAAGAATTTTGATTTGTGTAAACGAATGCATAGCGTTAGGTTGCGTGATGATCGAACTGCATTTCCTGGCGTACCGATAAAATTTACAATGTTTCGAATTAGGACGGGAAGTAGGTAACGGGTGTCTTGGCCCTAGGTTTCCTTTGACTACTGAAACTTCTGTGAGACTTGAACTTTTGTGAAGTCTGAGAAAACTGCATTGATAAGATTTTTTTTGCTTCGAAATTCTTTACACTGGTTGCGGTTTCTCCTTTGAATAAAGCATTCCTTAAACTATAACTACTCACTTTACTTGAACAAAAAATATGCTCGAAGACTTGAAATATTATAGGAAAAGCTTATCGATGATGACTTCGAATTTTCTCAGACAATTGTAAGTATATATATATATATATGTATATGAGTTATATTTAAAATATTTTGGCCATCCTGGCAAGACCAGGAAAAAACTTAGAAAAAAGTCGTAGTAAGGAGATTTCTGCTACGAAATAAGAAATGTTTAAATACAATTGCCAAATAGAGTACTAATAATTAAGACGGAATAAAAAACGAGTGAGTTGTCAGGATATAGGATAGCCTCTCTCTACTAGATTTACTATCAATGTAAGATACAAGATAAGCAGCATTTTTCTTAAAAATCGTGTACAAAATTTTAATCAAAACATATTTAATGGTTTTCTCGCAAAGAATTTTTAATCACAACTCGAAAATATACTTCAATTCATAAGTTCAAGCCGTAAAGCCCAAATATTGGGCTATAAAAGTGAAAAAAATCTCCTTTTATTTGTAGTTTACGATTATATTCGGATTTACGATGGCACCTATTAAATTTACCCTCTTTATTACTTAACTTTCGAACCGAGACCGAGCTGAAGCATTATTTTTAACAATCCGGCTTTTGATGATTTAGTGGTTTTTTTATAGTCAGAGAGAAAAAAGGAGAGTGTCACTTCGGCGCAGTGGGTCAACGTTTTACTGAAAAGGTAATGGTTAAAGGTCCCCACTTGTAGAACGATTATATATAATTTTTTTTAAATTTTCTGATTCAGGTTAGAAAAATGTGCAACGTTGCAAAAATCAATGGGCAAAGTCAACTAAATAATGGCTTCTAAGATTAAACCCGCGCATGTTAAGCTTCAGTATTACTTTGAGAGGATTCTAGGAAGAAAAATAACTGTATTTTGATAATAAAAAGTTCTAAATGATGATTTATATATCTCAATAAGAAGAAGAAGAGAGATATTAAAAAGTACAATAGATAAAGAAGAAACAACGCTAAAATTCATAACAAAATAAAAACTTGGCACTTTATAATGCCTCTTTATGGTCTCTGAGTCTTAATGGTATCATCGGAGATCTTTAACACCTGCATAAATAAAAAAAGAATTAACATAGATCATAAAAAAAATCATGTTGAAACATGAAGAACACATCCCAATTCACAGATATTTCAGATAACATCTCCAATTCGGACACATTACAAAGGACTGCAATAACTCCGCGCATAACTGTTCTCATTATTTGACACGCGACTATACATATCAAGACCCGTACAAAATATAACTTAAATAATAACATAATGCGCTCCTTCTACATCAGCGTTTTGCCCTCGTAAAGTAGCGGTGGCTAAAGAAACTAAGTTTAATATAACTTACAATTATCAACATTAGTATTAATAGTAATAATCTAAATATGTCTATTAACTATGCATCAAGACTTAACAACTAAACCTAACAACATTTATTTCATTCAAGGAATTTTAGACAGGAGCTTTTGCTCACAATGAAAATTCTTCCAATATTTCACAGATAAGCAGTATGATGTAGCTTTTGTCTCGAATCTTACAAAAGTAATACAGGCACTACAAAGTCAACAATATTAAGAGATAAAATAAATTACATTCAGTACATTGGTAGATTATTAAAAACATTACAAAATTTTTGTATTGACAAAACTATAAAAATGAAATAGAAGAAGTTTATAATAAAATTAACTTATATAATTCAGAGCAATGAAACACTTAGACCTAAAACAAATGCAATAAAAGAAGCTGTAGATTGGACAATCAATCTGTATTTT
Organism: Podotricha telesiphe; assembly: GCA_038994665.1. NCBI lineage: Eukaryota > Metazoa > Arthropoda > Insecta > Lepidoptera > Nymphalidae > Podotricha > Podotricha telesiphe. The sequence goes on from JAOYRR010000048.1 coordinate 590,664, forward strand.
ATCAGACTCGCTTTCGGCCGTAACTTTAATAAATAATAGAGATAACACTAATCCAATGGTAGCAAGAGTCTTCAAAAATATTTTCTTAATCAGAAAGGTAGGAAATATCAATTTCTTCTGGATCAAAGCTCATACAGGTCTAGACAAAAATTAATCTATTGCTATTGCTGCAAAATCCGCAGCAAATGCAAAAGTCCATTGGCCTAAAGTAATTTTCATGTCAATTGAAATAAATAAAACCAATGAAGAATATAATAATACGCTTAACACAATAACATTATTAACAACAATAGAGATAATTCAATTATTCAGTAACATAATCAACAAACTACCATCAACACCATTATTTTATTTAGAATGTTTTGGTTTTTATTTAGAATGTTTTAACTGCTTTAACCGCTTAAACATTTGTCCGTGCGGTAACAATATTATTCAAACAATTAACCATCTAGCACAGGATTGTTCTAAATATAGTACATACAATATAAATGACATCTGCAATATAAATGACGTAGGAGTTCCATTTAATATAGAAAATCTTATAAGTAACGCTTGTTTACATTCATATCACAAACATCTTTAGCAATCTCAGGGAGTTTAATAAAAATATTGGGAAAATATGTGAAATATATATATATATATGTGTGTGTGTGTATGTGTAAAATAATTCAAATCATACATAATCTGGTGAATCGTCTGATTCAACTTTCAAATGAAAAATTTAAAATAATTTAACTCAGTATATATCTTAGAAAGTCATTATAAATTTAAAATATCTCAAATACGTCTCAGTTACATACTCAAAATTTACACTCATAATTTATAACAATGTTGCCCTTATCGAATCATAGAGACACTCCAGGCAGAATGTGGGAGTGTTTAAAAAATTGGTATAATAAACGCTTGAATTATTGGCTAACTGACAACGCACAGTCAAAATTACCGGGGGCCAGTAACTAAAATGTGTCATGTTTATTTTTTTCATAGTTTACTGGAGCAATAAGAGAAGGTTTTTGGAAATTTCCTAAGAGGCTAAGAAACTACTTTACTTAAGACAATCTATGAAGTTTCTCCGATGGATCACTTAACTGTCAAAGTGACAACTCATTTTTAATAAAAAAAACGCCTTCGTATCAAACATAAGCAAAATAAACATGAATGTCTTAATTCATAATTTTTCAAAGCACTTATTTTGATAAAACTTATCTGGGACCCTTTAAATTTTGTATTCAAATCTCCAGATCCAGGTGTCGTGAAGTAATATTATAAGGTTATTAAAAAATATTCTGTCTAATTATTCGACGAACGAAAATACTTTTTTCTTTTTTGACATCGGTTAAAAATATGTTTTGCTTTATTTATATAATATTGTTTTAGAAACTGTCATAAAATAGGACATTTTACGACTTACTTTATACATATAATTATTTACAGTTAGACGCTGTCCCACTGCGGCACGACGACATCTGGATAGTTTTCCTTATATTAAATATTTGATTGAAACAAAACAGTCTGTTAGGAAAATATATAGGTATAAATTGAGTTTTGAACCTACACTCACGGTTCATTATACTCAATTGACTAAGCCTGAACTGCGTCACAACGTTTCAAAAATTAGTAAGACAAAAAAATTACAGCCTTCATTTGTAATTCAAAGCCTCGCTTTATAAAATTCCACAAAGATTGGTAACAGAAGGTGGTAATTTAGAAAATTAGCTGCCCACAGCGTGATTATTTCATTTCCTTCGAGACCAAAGATCTTAAATTAGGTCCGAACTAAAATACTCGTGACTTAAACAAGGTTCGGTTTCAAAATGCTTGTGGAATAAATTATGATCAATCGTGAAATGTAAATCAGAAATCAACGGGCAAAGGTTATAATTTCTTAATCCAGAAAAAAGTTTTCATGAAATCATTCTACTATTATCCATTTCTATCTCTTTAGGACGGCAGTATGTTAATAATGCAAGTGTTTTCTGAGAAGGATTTAATTTTACACACATTGAGGCCATTGTGGCGCAATAGCCTAGTAACTAAGCTCGATTAGTAGTAGGTCCGATCTCCAGTCGAATATATGTTTTTGAATAAATTATATTTATTTTCGCTGGCTTAGTCATAGGACTGTGCCAGAAAAAGTGTAAAACTGTAAAGAAAAAATATACTCGTATACGTAACCTGTCGCGTCGCGCTAGTCGGGAAAATAGGCGAAAATCAATTTACAGTAATTTTGACATACACACAACCAAATAATGCACTCGATTTACAAAAAGTAAATGATATTTTTTTAAGATTCATACATCTACATAGGCAAAGAAGTTACTAAGTTACAGTCCTTATATTGCGTCCCTTTGAAACAATTTACGTTTTGAGTGGGGGTATTTATCGCCGCGATTCTTACGTCACTGATATCAGACCGATGAAATGGCAATAATTTAATTACAATTATGCTATACTATATAGCTAAGCAATTGAATATACACGGCAATGAACTCACTACCATTGCGGGTACAGTCAGAGTCTACCCTAAAGCACAACTATGGCAGATGCATAAGCGCAGTTTTAGTTTCAGCCTCAGGCTACGCCTTCACCTTCGCTACTACCTTCGTCTCCGCCTTCTCCTCTTTGAGAATGTTGGAGCTGCAATTTTCACGTCACTGATATCAGACCAATGAAATGGTAAAAATTTCATTACAATTATGCTATACTATATGGCTAAGCAATTGAATAGACACGGCAATGAATCAAGTCTCCAAACGGGAATCGCACTCACTACCATCGTGTGTACAGCCAGACTCTGCCCTAAAGTGCCACTATGGCGACTATTAAACGCTGCGCTGTAAATAAATAAATAGACAATTGCACGTGTAACTTCTCAAATTAACTATTTTCTTTGTGAAATCGTGTTCTATAGATAGAAATAGACGAGACGTTTAGTCGGCCGTGAACTTGAATAATACATCGAGTAAATACTTCCCAATGATTAAAGTACGAAATTTGTCTTTCAAGTTGTTTTCGCTGTTTATTTTGATAGATATATGGGAATACGTATTAAAATCGCTTTTAGTTTTTATTTTATACGCAAAATGGTTATTGGCTTTGCAGCTCGCGTTTTCGACGGTCGCGTCTTTTGCGCGTTTCAACCAATTTTACGCGTTTGTATCAATACAAGCGTAAATAAAATTAGTGCTTGTATCGATACATTCTCGCATTATTACAATTTAAGTTATGTTGAAATGGCGATTTTTTATGATTTTAAATTTTTTAAATATGTTTTTACATTGACCTTCGTAAATTGGTTAAGGGGTGTACTCAAAATTTATACTTTTCTTTTGTTATTAATTCTTGAACGTCGTTTTAAAAATTTATTCCAAGATTCATCGCAACAAAAGTGCGTTTGTAGTTATTTTTGTAGCAATGTGTCAGCGCGTTTGTCGCGCCCTGAACGCATCGACAGCGCGTAAAATAAACGTCGTGTTCTAAGGCCATTAGTGTTAAAGGCAAAATAGATCGACATTTATATCCGTATATCCATTAAAGTCAACTGTAAACAATGGTTGTAGTTACAGTCCTTACTTGTTTCCTGTACAAAAGCAAAACGTCGCGTAATTTTCACCATTTTATATACAAAGTCTCGAATTCGAGCTGAGTGAATAAAGAAGTGTCTTGATCCTAAGCTCCCTCTGGGTTACTTGAAGGTGCTTATATCCCACGAGTCTCTAAAGTCTCCAAATATACCTCATAAAATTCCAAAAAAAACCAAAAAAAATTCAAATCAATACTGATTTTTTGACACTAGTTACATACGTAACTAGTGTCAAAAAAGTTATTTATTCTTTCTTAAGAAGCTTTTTTACTTTTTATCGTGATGAATTCCGTTACGAATACCCCCCTATCGGGGACTCGGACGCGGTTATGTGGGACTCCGGACTGGCAGATGTAGGCCGCCTGTATACTCACTAAAGCTTCACGGTGCTCTTCCTCGGTAACCACTAGCCGGGGCCACAGGGACTACAATCTTCTATGACCCCGGCGGCTTCTTTCTCAAGAACCTAACATAACCTAGAAACCTTAATCTGATCCATTAAAATCATGCTTATAAATTCATATTCGAATATATAACCACTTGCCTAGGGCAATTTAAAATCATTATGCCAATAGTGGCATAGGTCTTATCTAATAAAAAAATCAAAATAAACCAATACAATGTTACATTCTAGCCGTGTTTGTTATACAGTTACCATAGAAAATTATACAACATTGGCATTGGCAAATGAAGTCATTAAGTCTACTGATAATCTAGTGCTATTTTCAAAACAAAGCCTTAGGTAACGCCAATATTTCAAGTTAGAGCCATCGCGCCTATTATCCGTCTTTATATAATCATGGGAGAATTATGAATTTTTCTTTTTTTTTTAATATATTTTTTTATGTTTAATTTTAATTGTATTTTTTTTTGCTCAGTCTTCCCGCTTTATACTATTCTTACCTTCTTCCCCAGGTTGGCTGGAAGATATATCTTATAGAGTCCACATTTTGTTTACGTTTTCTAGTTAGAATTAGTAATAATTTCTGGTGAAAGGCGTTAATGACTACAACACAGTTTTAAATTAGAGTAGTTATTATCGAACTGTGTTTAGTGTTAGGTAAGGATGTCCCATTTACGTGCCTATATAATATGTACTACAAGAGGTCATAGTGGCGCAGTTATACAGTGTGTGAATGTAAATTTAAATGTGATTGGTTGTGGGTTCGATTGCCATTCAGAATGATTTTAATTTAAAATATTTTCATTTCTCCGCTCTGGTACCTTATACGAAGCGGCGTTGAGTTCCGCCACTCAACACCCAAAGTCTCAATTTCGGACGGAAAGTGGAGAACTATCTTACAATCTATCTTTCTGAAATAGCATGAAGGTGTTTGTTTATAATATATATTTACTAGTAAAATTTCAATATGTATTCGTATCGATATCAATTGTATATGTAGGTATATATGCAATCTTCAGAAAATAATTTAATGATAAAAAATATCTAGGTATTAATTTTAATGCATTTATTGTTTGATGGTGGCTCTCATAGTCTTATTTTAACCGGGTCGTGTCAAAATTTGTATGCATAATTAATTTGATCCCACAACACGCAATTATTGAACACGCAATATCTCTGTTTTTTGCGGAAAGTGGAGAACAGAGTATCTTGACACACACTATGTGCTCTCTAACTCTACACTGATATGCAGGTAAAAGCGTAAAGGAGAAAAAATATAACAAATAATTAAAAGATATTTAAATATAACTACAGGCTATATTTAAATATCATTTAATTATTAGAATAAAATTATATGGTACACAAATAATTGAATGTCAAGGTTCGATGTTAATAATAGTTGGTCTAGAAGCAATCAGTGTCATATGCTATTAAAATACACAATAGAAATTTATCAAATTACATAGTGTACCGAATTTCTTTTTATTATTTCCGGGCAAGAAAAAAAAGTTGACAGGTTGCCAATATTATGGTTGTCATAATTTGTCACTTGCAACTTGGCAAATATTGCCCAAATAATTTATTTTGATTCTATTGCAGTGTATACGTTTGTCAGTTTTCCTCGCATACCAAAGAGAATCTTGGGTACCAACACTCCATTCACTTTCTGCCTAAATCCGAGACAATGCATGTTGAGTGGCGGGGCTTAATGCCGTGCTTTGTCATGGCACCAGGGCAGAGAGAAGTAATACAAAAAATAATTTTATACATTTCCCGAGTCGGAATCGTACCTGTAACCGTCGCTTATACAAACAGATGCTATCACACTGCGGCATGATGGCCTGCCTTTGTATATAATTTTTGATACTATTGCGGTAAATTTTTCGTTTAGCTACTTTTGTTCGCATAACATAGGAAAAGAGAACCTAGTGTAAAAACTCTCCGTTTTCCAGTTTTCGCCCAAATTCTAGACATGCGTTGACACACCATAACCATACAATTAAGAATATTATATTTTATTTCTTATATACATTTTCGACAGTTATCGAAGTACCTAGTGTTAAATGATTTCGTTTTTCACTGCTGTAATGCGACGAAAGTCGTTCTGAAAGCTCCACAATAATTATAAAATGGATTATTTTATAATAATTATTTACATATAAATACATTGCATATAATTTATATATATGTATATTTATATCTTCGGTATATAATTATTTGCAATGTTTACTATAGTAGAAGTGAACAACGATCCGTACAGGAATCATTGAATATCTCCGCAAAGGGAATTCGCACAAGGAATCCTAAATCCAATACAACAGCTTTAAAATTAATAAATAAAAAAAATAAACTAGTAGGTGTTTATAAAACATTGTGTGCCGTTTGGCATAATTTTACTTTAAAATACAGTATTAAAAAAAATTGTTTGATGTGTAAAATAATGTTTTTAACATTCTCTAGAATGTTATTTGTACACTTAGGATAAGAAAATTGTTTTAGGAAAACGTATAAAATTTAAACGTATCTGGACTCGAGCCCGCGACTCTTGGATACCATCCAAGCGCTCTGACCGCTGAGCCATGCATACTGCCAGTTGCGTTGATGTTCTTATAAGCTGATTGCAACTTATTTTTGTTATCAGCATAAGTTTTCGCTACTTTAAAATTTTTATACGTTTCTAAAAATATATTTGTCAATATACCTAGATGATACCACTACAATAAAATGAATGAAATAAAGGTAATCGATGAAAATTGTGTAATTCATCAATTCGTTCTATTTGCCGCGTATATTGATCGTCTAATAACACATAGGCATGGCTTAGTAAAGCACGTTTGACCCGAATAGCTAAACCAATTTCGCCAACCTGCCCTTGTTAAGAGTTAAACAGTATATTGATACCGTAACTGTATACAGAACTTAATAAGTTCTTTGATTTTCGCGATTATTACACATTTTGAAATGAAACTATTTTAACCGGATAAGCGAGGCAAATAAGAAATCGTTGGCGGTAGTTTGAGATAATAATTGTATCAAATGACAGACAAGTGCCACCTCAGTCTACCTGTGACCACGGACGGTTTACAGTAGTAAAGTGTTCGAAACGTCGGGTTCTAAAAATGTATTTTCGAATTTAGACGCGATTAATCCGGTTAAAATAGTTTAATTTCAAAATGTATACAGAACTGATGTTTAAAATAACTATTAACTTTTCGGTTACCGTTTACATTTTACTTAGATGCCATCTTGGCGCAGTGAGGTAGCGTCTGTACACACGATTGGTTGTGGGTACGATTCTCATTTGGTGGACTGATTATATTTAAATTATTTTCATTCTCTACACTGCTGGAATAGACAAGTTCTGTCACTCAACACGCAATGTTTTGATGTCGGGTGGAAAAACAGAATTGAGGCTATCGAGGCGCAGTGGGATAGCGTATGATTGGTTATGGAATCGATATTCCTATGGGATAATAACAATAGTTACACTAGTTTCATTTACCCATATTGGCAAGACAAAGTGCGGATAACGGAGTGTCTTTACACTAGGTTCTCTCTGACCTCTGCGTAAAATGCAAAAAAATATCGGAATAGGCAAAAATTTTATTATTAAAAATAAACTTATACGCATTAAATAAACGTATATTAGGTTTAGTATTCAAAGAGTCTAAACGCTGATCCACCTTTGGGTCCTCTGTTTGTCCAGGCAGGTTTGACAAGGCAATAAACTAATTATGAATCATAATAGGCTTTTGAGTTTTGAAACGTTGCTATTCAATGTTGGTACTTTTTGGACATATTAGTTTAAATATGTAAAAAGGTGTTTTTAACATTTTTTAAAATTTTTTCAATGTCTTATTCGCACACTCATGAAATTGAAAAACTTTTTTTAGAAATTTGTAAAAATCTCTACCGAGATGCTAACAACAAATATAAGTTGTAATAAGGGTATAAGAATTTCAACTTAGCCGGATGTAGAACGCATGGCTTAGCGGTCAGAGCGCTTGAACGGTATTCAAGAGACGCATTCACACACACTCACCCACACTAAGTGGAGAACGGAGTGTTTTGCCACTCGGTTCTCCATAAAGATAGATCCATTCCCTATGATTCAAGATGCATAAAAATTTCAAACGACATTTATTTTAAAATTGGTATTGGTCGGTTTTATTTTCGGCTTTCTAATGTCATAATTAAGTTTTCAATTTAAAAATAAATACGAACGATTTTATTTTTCCATCGTGGCACACTGTGTGTTGCTGTGGGTTCGGTCCCTAGTCGGGGGAATATGTAAATTATATCCTTGCTCTGGTAAAACAAAGCGCGGCGTTAAGTTACTCTCTCTCGCGGCTACTCAACACACAATGTCTCAAATTCCGGCAAAAAGCGGAGAACGTGAGTCTTCACACTATATTCTATCTGCCCTATATATGATAAAAATATCGTTGGATATTTTTTTAATAAGGTATTATTATATACAACAACTCCGCTAAGAAATATACGTAATAAGATTGAGCTAATATAGAAGTACTTTAAGCTAAGTTGAAAGTCTTGTATAGACATCTCATACCTAAAAGTTATTGGAACTACATTGACGGTGGGAATTTTAGTGACATCATAAACAGTATTAGTGGAAGGTGAAAAGACTAATGGTATGGAGTTAAGGGATCATTCTTAGTTGTTTTTTTTTTTAATATGTTGTCGATATATAAGTGTTGAATTTCAAATTCATTAAATTCAATTTTGCAAACTTCAGTCTGTTAAGGATGAAATTAATTTAATTTATCTTTAAAAATTCGTTCTCCTAAATATCATATTTATTCAACAATTTCTGGATTAATCTGAACTTTCACTTACCGCTTTCAAAATTAAAAAAAGATGAGTGAAGTATTTAACTTCACCCTTATTCTTGCGTACTAAGATAAGGAGAAATAACATAGTGTCAAATCGCTTGTTCTCCATTTTCCGCCGTAATACGAGATATTGCGTGTTGAGTATACTTTAATAAAACAGTAAAAAAGTTGTATCTGTACATTTAATATTTTTACGAAAAAACAATTTAGGGGGATGTTCAAACAGTAAAAACAAAACATTTATAATTTTTAAAATTTTTATCTTTTTATTTGTCGGTTCGCACGCGCATATCTTCTGATATAAAAGACTAAATAAATGGGTAAGTGGATACTTCCATGATATCAGTAAGGATTACCAACCGTTCTGATATTATATATGCAAAAGTCACGGCACGGCCAAACTGCATAACCGATTGCGATGAAATTTCATATAGAGATGGTAGAGACTTGAGGGTCTAGGGATGAATATAGTTTTTTCAGCAATTTCATTGTTTAAAATAAAAGCCGTGCGCGTGTCGCTAGTTATAAATAAATAAAATATTGGCACAAGCACCTGTCAACTAGGGATAAAGCGTGGAGCGAAAAATATGTCACAAAAAAGTAAAGAATAATGACAAACAAAATAATTTAATTAAAACTCTCATGAAAGCGATCCTTGTAGGTACGAGTACGTCCTCTCCTTAAATGAATGAAAATTTTCAGCTTAAACATGCTGGAAAGAGGTGGAATTTATACATTATACTTTGAAGCACGTATTTATGTGCGGTAATAAGGTTTTTTACACCAAATTGGTGCAACAGAGGTGCTTGGCTAAGAATAATAGCTTTTTCAGGTATACATTTTATTTAGGGCTTTTATTAAATTTGACAAGCAATTTTCATAATACTGTGGTACCCGTTGACGTGTAACATACGCGTTGCCTTAGCAACGTTTATGTCACTTCATTTAAAAGTACTTTAAACACATAGTAGTGTGTGTGAATTTATTTTATTAATTTTATGTATTTCAAAATGCATTATTACGTAAAATATTAGCTTTCTGGTTGTTTTTCATATAAACTTTAATTATGCCAAATGTCTAGTGTCACTCATCTGTCTAGACAATTTTCTATCTCTATATTTTTAAAAAAGGTCCTTTTTCCTTCACGTATATGAATGAATAAGCAGCATTATAATTAAGGCAAGATATGAGATGAGTATATAAAATCGAACTTTATGGATATTTGCCATTTATATTTTAAATATAAATACTTCCCGAATCTACTGCTTCAGAATAGCGTCATAATGGTATTATTAAACCTATTACCATATGTATACAAAACTCTACCGTTTATGCACTGAGCCATTGACAGATAACGTTCAGCTATAAATATGGAGCGCAGAAAGCTGATTTTGTACTTTCCTTGTGGAACTTAAAATAGAATTCCTGAAATTCCCTAAGGACATGGGAAAAATAAAATTTTAAGCTTTACATTGGAAACTATAGGCCATTGCGGTGTAGTGGAATAGCGTCTGTCTCTAAACGACTGATCTGGTACCTAAGACAAAGTGTGACGTTGATGTCAATTGAATGTCTCGATTTTGGGCGGAAAATGGAGAACAGAGTATTTTGGCACTAGATTCTTCTGACTACCCTGCTATGCGGGAAAACGCGCGAAGCTGTAAAAAAAAATTCGATACTACGGAAGATAGAAATGAAAATATGTAATATGGCAAAGATATTACGGGCGATAATTAGTACAAATATACAATATTTTCTATACACACATATTTTCCTATAAAGATAAGTTTAATATGAATATATATGAAACAAAGGTGACCGGTAAGAGCAGTCGGGGGAGAATTCGGTTGACCTTCGAGAACGCAGTATCGATGATACTGGAGGAAGGTCACGTAAAAAGCATAAGGACGGGAATGAGGTGTATGACAAGGTTGATGACTGTGACGAGGCGAGAAAAGTATGCAGATACCGTAGCGTTTGGCACTCCGTTCTCTCTGATTACCCCACTTTGTATAAAGCGTGAAGCTCAAAAAAATATTAGCTTAAAGTTCTTTATTTATTTAATATAAAATATTCCCAGCGAACCCTTAACGCGGCTCCACCCACTCTTTCGGTGGCGAATTTCACCCATTTATAGATGTCATTGGGTTGAAAAAATGGAGTAATAGCCGCATTACTGGCCCCTGAGATAAAGGCACGTGTTAAATAGGAATTTTGGCTATCAAATATACATCGAACTAATTTGGTCCCGCATAACAGGGTATGCAGGGAGATTACCTATTACCAAGACACTCCGTTCTCCACGTTCTGCCTTGTAGTCAACACCAATAGTTAAATTCAAAAATTGAACCTTTAACTACTTTACAGTAACTCTAATTTAGTTTATGTGACACCACCAGTGCCTACAAGTTTTATTAGTCATACAATTTATCTTATAAATAAAACATATCTTTCAGAATCTCAGTAATTTAAAAGCAAACAAATTCTATAAATATTTAAAGAAATATCAAGGATGCATTAGAGTTGACATCGAATATTCATTTGGTCTACCTAGCGTAAAATCAGTGCTAGCGTAAGAACATGTACATTAATTTATTAATATGATAGTGTTTTTTAGAAGGGGTCACGTATTCGATTGCAATGGTCCAAATTTCAATGTAGAACAAATTAAAAAATATTTACACATTTAGAGAAAATTCAAACTCTTTCTTTGCCTCTTGGAAAACGTCAAAACACTCTAACAGCTAAGCCATGCGTTCTTCGTTCGAAATTCTTATTCGATTATTACAATATATTTTTGTTGTTAGCATTCAAATTCATACAAATTTCCGCTGCCCAAAGATTATTCTACGAATAATAGTTTGGCACAAAGGAATGCTATTTATTAAATATTTTGAACACTTTAAAGTGTTATTCACACATTAAGGATGTTTTATTCTAATAACATCGTACGATCAGCCGTAGAAGCTATGAGCACATAGGTTGATGGTTACGTATTCTTTATTGCTACTTCCAGTGGAGTACACCATTTTCTTTATATAGTGAGTCATTATGCTTACTATCCTTGTCGAAGATATGTCCTGTTTTCTTAAGCGGCGAATGTTTTCTGCGATTGCTTTTGAAGCCTTCCTTTATAGCAATTTCCTCTTTGACTAAAAGGATACCAAGGTATGATTATCAAGCTCACTTTTTGTGATAAACCATGGTGCATTTGATATTTGTTTCATCATATTGCACCCTTTGCATAATCATAATATTGCTTGCTCTGGATGCGCCCCAGAGTTGTATTCCATACGCCCAAATTAATATATATTATATTCCTTTTCATTAACCAATGTAGACATTTATATTTTTTAAATAAATCTCATTTCTTTTCTTTTTTATATGTTTTAGCCAGACAAGTTTGTGATCTAAGTGCATATCTAGGTATTTTATAGAGTCTTGGTGTGGGAGTTGAATACGATTCAGTGTAATAGGTGCACAATCTTTCCTTGTGTAAGGTAAATTACATGTGTACTGATTTTGCATTTGCAGCAACTCTTCATTTGGTCAGCCGCTCCTTCATCACATTAAAGCTATCATCTCATATTATTATCTCATAAGTCAGAAAAATACGCTATACTCATAATGGCGTTAAAGACCATTGTAAGAAACATCACAGCTTTACGCGGCAGTTCCTCACGAAATTTTTTGTCAATGAAATCAAACCCAAGTTGTTATTTTTCATAGACTTGATGGTCTTAGCTGTCTCATTGGATTTCACTAGTTTTAAATAAAAGTCAAGTTGACAATCCTGATTAAAAATCAAATCAATATCCGTTTCGTCAGCGGTGAATAGAAAAAAAAACAGAATTGTGCGTGTTACAGACGAAGAAGATATAAATGAAAATAGTATTGGAATATATAGTAATAAAATCCACGGAAAAGAAGAATTTTAATTCAATAACAAGTAAAAGTTATTTCCAGTTTAAAATCCATATTAATGCGAAAGTAACTTTGGCTGTCTGTGGCCGTCATCTCGGTGAGACAGCCGAACCGATTGTGATGAAATCTTATATAGAGATACTGAGAATGGGATGAACTACCTTTTTATCTCTTTTCTTAAGTTTTTCCAGGAATGATTTTGTTCTACGAAAAGGCCAAAGCTGAGGTTGGTTCGCTAGTATTGGATATAAATTTACAATAGCAATATTTCATTAGCAAGGTGATTTATAATATTTTATTTCGTTGCTAATTTTAAGAGATTTCCTTTAATTTCTATAAAATTGAAAAACTAAAACAATAAAAAGATAAAATCCTGCTGCGTTCAATTTTTTATACTTTTTCTAAAATTGTATATCAATCACCTAAGTGTGTAAATAATAATTTTAAAATATTAAAAATATTTAATAGATAGCATTCTTTCTTGTTAATCGATTGTCCGTAGAATAATCTTTGGGTAGCAGAAATTTGTAAAAATCTCTCTACCGAGATGCAAATAACATAAATAAGCGTATAAGGATTTCGACGTAGCCGGATAGAACGCATGGCTTAGCAGTCAGAGCGCTTGAACAACCAAGAGGCGCTGATTCGAATCCCGTTGAGTTAAAAATTTTATGCGTTGTCTAAAACTTTTTAATAAAAAGAAGTTTTTAAAAAAATACTTCAGTTCAACATGTTATATTGATTTCACATAGAACACTTGGAAGTGTGCACTCCAAGTAACCGCTTGCTTGCTACTGACATTTTAAATGAAATTGTAGGAATTCTCTCAAGAATATTTTTATAATGAGGTAGAAAATTAAGATTATATAAAATAATTTTTCGCTTCCCGCTTAGTTTCAGAAAATTGGGTGTTAGTGAGGAATGCAGTTTATAGTTATGCGATCGAAGTAATACAAAATTTGGTGCAGTCAAAGAAAGAAATTCTATGTATATATTGTATCGCTATACAATTGGCGGCCTTCGTTAAATTTTTAATTGGTTCGTACGGGGTTCAAATCTAAATTTAAAGCCAAAGACATTTAAAAAAGTTTCAGTTTTAGTTTTAAAAAAGACGAAGATTGGAAGTAGGAATAAAGTATGACTTTGCTATATAACATACGTCTAGTTAGATTCAACTATCCAAAAATCATTTTTTAAACTAGAAATAAATAAATTACTAACAATCATAAAATAATTTACTAGAAATAAATATATTAACAAGCTACTAAAAATCTTTTCGAACACATTTTCAGTATGAATTTTAAATTATTGTTATTGTTTTACCTATTTTAAAGTCAATTGTAATCAATAGTTTTAGAAAACGTATACAAATTTCAACGCAGTGGGATTCTATTTTGAACCTCTTGGAAACCGTCGAACCGTCTAAGAGGCGTGGGTTTGAATCCCGCTCCGTTCAAATTAAAAAAAAATGGTTTTTTAATATTCCAATTTAATAACACTTTAAAATGTTAAAAATAACAGTTTTAATTGTCATCGTTTTTAAAAATACTTAAGAGGTTATGTCTCATTACATATTTATATAACAATTTATAGTCAAAACATAAAGCAGACTATCATCATCGATTATTGATGTGGGATTTATTCCCATCTCGTAAAATAAGTTCTGGTGCGAGCGCCGCGGGGCACGTGAAAACAAATAAAATCTGGATATGACATACAAGTTTTTATATCATTTCTTTTTCAATTATTTCACTATGATCGATTGTAAAATGTGCATGTCAAATGTTTATAGTTAAAATAATTGCGTTGAGGCCATTGTGGCGCAGTGGGAATGCTGCGAACACGACTGGTTGTGGGTTCGAGGTAATGATTATATATACATTATTTTTTCGCTCTGGTACCTAAGATAAAGTGTGGCGTTAGGTTCTGCCACTGAACACACAATGTCTTGTATTCGGGCGGAAAACGGAGAACGAATGCCTCTGAAGATATGCAGGATATAGCTGAAGGTCTGGTTTAACAAAATGCAATGTTGGTCGTATCCATGATATAGTGGCTTCAAACAGGTGGAAAGTAAAGAAGACTGAAGAAACACTTTTCTGTTTTATTTTTTATTTAGCAATTTGTGCGAGATATGTAAATAGATGTATAATATCAAGAGAAATTTCTTTATATAATTTCGCCATTATGGTCATATAAACCATCATAGTAAGTTCCTTTTTGCGTTCCTTTGTATACGCCACTTTATTGTAGAAAAATACCCTGCAAATATGAGAAGTGAGGGAAAAAGAAAAAGCAACTAATAACAAGAGGAGACAAATGAGTGTATTGCCGTATATTTTTATTACCTGTGACCAGCGACTACTGTATAATGTTCGAAAACCAATAATACAAGCAATGAATCCGATTACAATAGTTTAATTTTAAAAGATATAAAAATCGCGAAAACAAACAAAATGTATTATAAAAATACTCCTGGTCGTAGATAGCTGAAATTATTATAGGCATATAGCTTGGGATTGAAGGGAAGCACTAACCAATACCGTTTCTCGAAAATCCCACGGAAATGGAAGAAAATGGTAATTTACTATTTATAGACGACGCAAACGAAGTTGCGGCTGACAACTAGATCACAATATACTATCATTTTTTGTCTTCATATGTACGAGACAATTATGATTCTGCAACGTAAATCGTTTATATATGATTACACGTAATAAGTTCCAAAGTTTTAAGTATTTTCACTGAAGCCTGTAATATTCACCTTTGGAGCTCATTAATACCAAGTTCATGTTTTAAATACTAATTTGCTTTTCAAAGCCCGATAATAATTTAAAGATAAGTTAGTTTAAAGAAGCCTTTGTTTAAGACTTTTTAGTTTTTAATGAAACCTATACTTTTATTATAACTGTAAAAATTAACTAACAATCTCACAAAAGATTTTAATTTTTTGTTAAGTATTTAGTACCAAAAAAGAGTAATGCTATAAGTGTGAGTACCGACTTTGGATTGAAATTGACCATCTGTTTGTCTGTACATCTAAGGAACTGGACGGTCTGAATGTTTTTTTTTTATATATTTATATATAGCTACTAGCGACCGCTCGCGGTTTCGCCCCAGTTAACTATACCTGTTTCGTGTCGGCGGCGTATTCGTACGTACTATGAAATTACTAGAAAAACTAAAAAACAATGAGAGAAAAAAGTAGCCTATGTTTATTCCAAGACCAAGTATATCTAAATAAAATTTTCTGAGCTTTAGCCTGAGCAGGACCTAGGCTGTAATTAAATTTAAAAACTGGAACACCTGATGACGTACCGTCCAGCTTATCACAGAAGAAGAAAAAAAATAATTAATTATTCAGCGTGATAAGGATTTTTCGTTGGAATAATTGATAAGTATTAAATATTTTTTTAAATAAATGCTAATAACACACTGAAGAAATTGAAAAATATATTTAGAAAACGTATAAAAATTGCTGAGATCAAATATAAATTGTAGTAAGCGTACAAGAATTTCGATGAAGCTGGATGTAGAACGCATGGCTTAGCGGTCAGAGCACTTGAACGGTTTTAAAGAGGCGCGGGTTCAAAACCCGCTGCGTTTAAATTTTTATTAATTTTCTAAATATAAGAAGTATTAATGTGGGAAAGGTGATAAAGTCAACATAAACGAATTATTAATAAAATTGTTCCTTTAATGGACATTTTAATTAGAATACCACAAAAACAAACGACTAATGCCCATCGATAGTCGATTCCTAAGTTTCTATAACCGTGTACGCCTCTTTTACGACAGCAATAAATCAAACTCGATGCTAGTTCACATGAAATATTGTACTACGAATGCCTTGCTTTTGACGTTTCTGTTTAATATAATCGCAGTTATGCATTTTTAGGGTACATAATAAGATTATTTTTTTGTATAAAGCCTTTTAAATGTAAATTAATAGCATCTTTACGCAATTTTTTTATTGCAAGGTAGTCAGTAGTGTCTAGGCACTACAGCCTTCACTTTCTGCACAAAATGGAGACATTGCGAGACAATTCACATTATAGAGTGACGGAATTAAACGCCACAGTGTGTCATACCAGGACGGAGAAATGAAAAATAAAATATTGTACTATATCTTATGTTTAAATAAAAATATATATATAAAATATACAACAGTTACATTTTCAAATTATTTTTTACCTGAAATTTTTAGGTTTAAGCTTTAGATAAAACCCAATAACCGTTCACCAGAACGCATGGATTAGCGGTCAGAGCGCTTGGGTGGTGTCCAAAAGGCGCAGGTTCGAATCCCGATGCGTTTAAATTTTTGTACGTTATCTAAAAACGATATTTCCTAAGTTAATGTTGGAATAACAGTTTAAAAACAAATTAAATAATCTTCAAACATGGATAAGACATTCGCTAGTCAGATAAAATTCTTTTGCAGCTTCATGTTTTCTTCCGCATAGCAGGGTAGTTGGAGAGAACATAGTGTCAAGTTAGCTCCTTTCCCTATACTTTGATTGAAATCAAAGCATTATGAGATGAGTTGCAGAACTCTACGCCACGCATTGTCTTAAATACTAGGGCGGAAAAATAGAAATAATTTAAATATAAATTATATCTCTGAGTGGGAATCGACCCCACAACCAATCGCGTTTACAGTTCAGACTTATTCACGCTGCACCACGATTCCCTTTTTTTAGTTAGATAGATATTTGTCCCAAGTTGTTTGTAAGCTCACAAAAAAGTTACTTACTCAGTACTTACGCCTATACCAGTAGTTATATACATCCATTGAAAAGGTATTTAATTAAAATAACAAACTCAAATACAAAAAGTAAATCAAAAGAGCAGAACGATGCTCAAATATACTGCAAAATAATTATCAAAACAATACATAACTAACTAATATCAGGTATTCTTTGTTATTTTCAACGTTTCAATAGTAAATTGGTTATTGTATAAATGAACCCCTCAAGGCCGTTTGGCGCAGTGGGACAACGTTATCTCAAGGTTCAAGGTTCAAGGCTCAACGACAAGCTTCGCTGTGTCTATCCAGCTATGCGTGCAAAAGTGTAAAGTGGAAGTTTATGTTGAAAATACTCAGCTTTATTATTGCGATGTGAATTTATGGTACAAAAGTTTTTTAATTCTTAGTAAGGAAATCCTAGAGTTTGAATTTATTGTCCTTCTTGATCTTACGAACGATCGAACAAAAATTTTTTATTTATTTTATTAGATATTATTGAGGCCATAACTAAAACAAAGCGCTGCGTTGAGTTTCGCCACTCAACACGCAATGTTTAGATTTCGGGCGGAAAATGGAGAACGGGGTGTTTTGAGTCTCCGACTACCCGTGATGCTATGAGTGAAAAACCGCAAAACTGTAAAAAAAATACAATTTTAACAATGCTTCTCAAGTAAACTTCAAAACTTTACATCATACTTTATGTGATATCATATATGAAAATAATTTAAATATAATCATTCCTCCGATTTTTAATCGAACCCACAACCAATCGCCTTTACAGTCAGGCACTGTGCTGCGATGGCCCCAAAATTTGTGTTCTTTTGTAACAAAACCAAATTGTAATTCCCTTTCTTCTTATTGTAAATATGAAAAATACATATATAGAAAACGTATAAAACGCAGAGGGATTTTTATACGTTTTCTAAATATGTTTTTTATATGTTAAATATGTTTTTGCAAGTGTGCAAAAAACACTTTTAAAAAGTTGTTAAAAAAATTATTGTTAATATTATTATTATAATTTCTCTTAATTCATTTGGAAGTGGAGAACATTGCCAATGAGTTATCTTTTGTGTCACAATACATTCAATGACGTCCTAACAAGATTTAAATACAAAAATATATGTAAATTTTATGTCAATATAAGGTATTATTCAAAATAGGTCCACTGTATCATGTTTGGTGCTTATAATTGAAATCTTCGAAGGGACAGGTTGACTAAGTCTTACTTTATCCGGGTCACAAATGGAGGATTACTTGTTCAATTAAATGATTTTCTGTATGTTGAACATATTTTTAAATAAAATTAAACATACAATTTACCTTTTCAAACTTATTATCCTTTAAATTATTATTATAAAGGTCGAGGTCACCATGGTCAAGTGGGATGGCGACTGACTTCTTATTTCTGGTTCTGGGTGCGAATCCCACTCCCATTATTTTCAGTTGGTCACTGTTGTTAACTTAAAGCGCGGCATTGAGTTCCCATTTTTAATAGCAATGTCATGCATTTGAGCAGTATGTGGAGAAAAAGCCTGAAAAGTACAGTCTTGTTTTGTACAGAAATGTGAATTTGTTATTATTGACTAGGCTTGAAGCATAAGGCAATTGAAAATCTTATTGCTTGACACATTTGCCCAACAATTTATTTTCTTTTTTATTGACACACACACACAAATATACAAAATTTGCATGTTATTTTAATTTTTGGATAATATATATTTATCAAAGTAATATAATAATTAATAATTAGAATTTTGTATATATATTTTTAAGAATTTGTTTAATAATTTCTGGAGGAAAGCATTAATGACTAAAACACAGTTTTAAGCTAATAAAACGGTATTTAGTGTTATTTCTTAAGTTCCAATAAATAATATTTTTTTATTATTATTGTTTTACAACCATGGTGATCAAACTTTCACCAATGTACTATAATAAAATTTTACATTTGTCTTCTGCGTTTACTTTACCAAGAGCCTAGTAATCGAGAACCTAGTGCTTAGGCATTCCATTCTCCACTTTCCGCCTGAATTCAACACATTACGCGATTAGTGGCGGAACTCTACGCTGCACTTTGTCTTGTCACAAGTGTTGTCAATATAATCATTAACCGAGTGAGAATTGAACCCACGACCATCGCGTATACAGTCAGTCGCTTTCATACTGCGTCACGATGCCCTGAACTTTGACTTACCAGATCATGTGTAAATGGTTTCAATAGGATCATTCCCGCGAATCCAACCTATAACCAACGCCACAGTCTAATATTGGCAGCTTATTGTAAGCTTCTGAGCTTTTAACAAGCAGCGTGTTATATCATCAAATATATACAGACCTGTGCCCACACAATTCGATGAAGCAAAACAAATCCGATAACAATGCAAATACGAAAATCCCCAATTTAAAATGAAAAGCCATTTCCAATTATTTAGAGGCAATGAATTTAAATGTCAACATTATCTTAGGAATAAGAAGCTTAGAATATTTCACCGTTCGCGCCTTCACGTTATATTTTTCTACCTTAAAATATTAAATTTGAATATCGATTTTAGATTATTTTTTAACAGTTTCACGCTTTTATGCGCTTAGCAAGATAGTCAGAGACAACCTACATTTAGTCGTGAAATCGATTCTCATTAGAGGAATTTCATTAAAATTTGCAATTTTACAATTTTGATTAGTTAAAAAAAACTGTTATTGACACACTTAGGAAATACAAAAAATTTTTTTGGTAAACGTATAAAAAATTAAACGCAGTGGCCTCAAACCCGCGCCTCTTAGAAACTAGCCGCTACATCCGACTCTGCGAAATTCTTAAATGTTTATTACAACTTATATTTGTTGTTAGCATCTCTGTAGAGAGATTTTTACAAATTTTTGCTACTTAAAGATTATCCTACGAGCAATCATTTGGCAAGAGAGAATGGTATTTATTAAATATTTTTTAACATTTTTTAAATTGTTAATCGCACACTTAGGACATATTTAGACATATTCGACGTAGCTGGACGTAGAACGCACGGTTTAGCGATCAGAGTGCTTGAACGGGTTCTAACAGTTTGAATCCAATTCAAATTTTTATACGTTTTATACAGTTTATGAAATACGTTTATACAATTCAAATTTTTATACCTTTTCTAAGAAAATGTTCCTTACTGTATCTTTCAAATGCACAGAAACTAAACGAATGAAATAAATATCACTTAAAAAAGTATAAAAAAATGTGAAACGCATATCTTCTCAGTGTCAATTTTCATATAGTCTTGTAACAAAGGCAGGCCGTTTCGCGGTCCATATACGAAAGCAGTGTGCCCTCATTTCAATGCTTTCATTCACATTTCGATACAAATTTATATAGTTATTTCTTTGAGCATTTATGTTTGTAGTATTAAAAAATAAATATTTGCTATTTTTAAAAGTAATGATGGCTTTCTTTTTAATTTGGCTTTACACTGTTAGCGATTAATCGTCTAATAAACAAAATTGGATGCACTAATTTATATCAATTAGCTTCACACTTTTCCCTCATAATAGGGTAGGCTGAGAGAACCTAGTGTCAAGACACTTCACTTTCCGCCTCAATTCGAGACCTTGCGAGTTGAGTTACAGAACTCAATGCCGCGCTTTATCTTGTTACGAGTGGGAGTCGAACCCACAACACAAACGTTTACAATCTGACAGTCAGAGTAAACATTTTTTTCTGGACTATATTTTGCTATGCGAAAAAAGCGTGAAGCTGAAAAAAAATGTAAATGCGGCCGCCATAGTTTGTTTTCTGGAGCAGGCTTTATTTACGCCATTAGATCCACTAAGTGGATTATTTTGGTAATTATTTCTATTATGTTTATTAGTAGGTATTATATAGATAGTTCTTCAAATTTGCTAGTTGAAATGTCAATGGTTAGGCCACATCGCTTATAGAACCAATAACGGCTGGAGAACAAAGTTTCGGTAGGCGTAGCGTGGGACGGTCCCTTACTAGGTGGACCGACAATCTCGTTTGCAATTTGCTTGATTGCGAAAGCCCTGGATGAGGGAGGCAAGTGACTGTTCGAAATGGCGTTCTATGGAAGAGCTCTATATCTAGCCGTAGACGTCTTTCGGCTGATGATGATGACGATGATTATATTAGCCATACGAGTAAAGTCATACGAGAGGCAGAATGCAACTTCGATAGCTTGGGCTTTGTGGCTTGTTACACTATTTATATGGAAGCCGAGACAGATACTAATTAAAATAAGAAATTGGAAGTGTCATACAGAAATTATATAGGGATAAGGTTTCTAATGCTTTGATTTTGATGTTTTAGATGTAGCCTCAAGCGTCATTAGCGTAACTCATTACGCCTTTTGCCATAAGATAGAATTTAGTTTTTTCTTTTTGAATGCTGTATTTTTTTCTCATATGGCAATAAATGTCTTTTATTATTATTAATACCGGGTATTTTTTTTATATCTTCACACTTTATCCCACAAAGCAGGGTAGGCGGAGAGAACCTATTACAAGACACTCCACCCTTTGATTATCTGCCGAATTCAAGACAATGCGTGTTGAGGGGCGATAGTCAACGCCGCGCTTTGTCTTAGATACCAGAGCGGAGAAATGAAAATATTTTAAATATAATCATTCGCCCGAGTGGGCATCGAACCCACAATCATCGCTTGTACAGTCAGACTGTAACCTCAATTAATATTATATTTCATTATTAACCCATTGTAAAGATTGCGTGGTGGATTATTAGTACCTAAAAATTTTATTGGGTTATCGAACACACGACCTTAGTTAGATTCATTTGCAATCTATCCATAGTCAATGAAAAGGTAAAAAAAGTTATTTATAACAATATTCGTATATAAAATAGATTTCAACCGTGTTTTACATAAGCATTGTTATTTCCATAATTCATTTATGTTTTGGGAAATCAAATAAAAGACAATAAAGTAACGATCAAATCAGTTTATTAAATCATGTGTCCGCATAATATTCATGTTTATGAAACATTATAAATTTATATACAATAGAATTTATCGACTATAATAAGCAAAACTTCATTTTATTTAATATGTACATTTTATATTTGAAAATAAGTTTATAAAATGTGTACAGTAAAATAATTAAAAGTATCTCGGTTTTTAACATTATTTTCTTTTATTTATTTTTGAATTTTGCACTTTTTCCCGCATAGCAGGGAGACGGACAGAACCTAGTGTCAAGACAATTCGTTCTCCACGCCCCGCCTGAATGACTGTTTGTTTTGTGGCGAAGTTAAACGCACTTTGTCTTGTCACCAGAGTGGAGATATAAAAAGAATTTAATTATAATCGTTAAAAGTTAGAATCGAACCAACAGCCATCGTGTATTCGTCACAAAGTTCTTTAATTTTTTTTTAAACTATTTTTTCATGTTATGACAAAACGAAGCGGTGAGTTCTGCTATTGAACATGCATGTGTCAATTCAAGCTCTAATTTGAAATGGAAGTGTCCGGACACTAGGTTCTCACTGACTTCTATGCAAGAAAAAACGTGAAGCTGATGTGTAAGTACTTCTAGATTCCTGTATTTAAGGTTTTTGTTTCTCAATGTGCAATTACGACAATTTTTCTTACTTTAAAAACTCGTGCCTTTGTTAAATTTACATTAAAGTTTATCTTAACCTTTTTGTCTACATGTTTTAAAACAAATGTCGTAATTTTTTCTATACTAACCCCTACTCAAAAGACGATCACGTTGAAACATGTCATCTACAATAGTAGTTATTCTGGTAGACCCGTTTACGCGTAAAATAAATACGCATAGCTTTTGTATATATGAAGATTGTTATTTTTCTTCACAAATTCCACATAAATAATTAATTTAATTTAATTTTTTATTATTCCTTAACGTACTCGTATAATGATAGAATTAAGTTTTCTTGCTGCTTGATGTTCTTCTACAGATGCAGCCTTTGAAGGTATGAAAAATGGAAATTACTAATCAGAATAAGAGTTTTATACCGAATTACCGATATTACATACTTTTATAAATTTGAAATATTTTTTTTATTCAAAATTGCATTCGCTGTATGGATTGCACAGCCACGTTAAGTGCCGTTTAAGATTTTATAATAATTGTTATTATTTTTCGTATTGTAATTTTAATACAATTATTAATAGTGAATTTTTGATAATTTTTTTAATTTCTGCAGCCAGCCTTGTACGAATACGAATACGATAGCGATACGATACGATATACGATAATACCCATTCACCAACAGCAAAAAACTACGTTTGGAGTAAGGATATGTATGTATCACTTAACCCTAAAGTATATAATTAGTTTAAAATTATAATAATCTTTGGTATTTGCAGTTTTTTTTATACAATTTTTTTATTTAATCTGCTTTCAATATGACAGGTTTTTTTCATTTGGTATACATATACATAAGTAACAATTACAGTCTAAGATACAGTTAAATATATCTTACAAATGTGTTTTCAAGGATCCCGACTACTTTATTAAATATTTTTTATTATTGCATTTATTTACATCTAACAATACATTTACATACAAATATTTATTTTAAATATTACAACATTAATGTTTTTAAACTAACACACACGAGGCTCTAGTATTATTTGTTCATAATTCATCGCGACTCATATATTGTATGACTAGTGACACAATATTAGCCTACTTTTAAAATATATACAAATTAATTACAATTGAAGAGGCTACATTAAAATCACACGTTATAAATTTTAGTTATAACATACATTGGTATTTATAGGTTTTTGTCTTTTATATATATTGTAGCGGCATCTGACTGGAAACGCGATTGGTTGTGGGTTAGATCATTATTTGAAGGAATGATTTTATTGAAATTATTTTAATTTCTACTATACTAATTCAAGCAGAGAGTGGAGAACGGAGAGTTTTGACACTAGGTTCTATCCGACTACCAAGCTATACGTAAAAAGGTGCGAATCTGTCACTTACTTATATCAGAGTTTTTATTACTATTTGGCGATTTATGCCACACTGGAAAAACAATAAATTTCACTCAATGCCGTGCTGTGTTTATTTATAATGGATACTATTTAATATTAAACTGAATAAGTAGAAAATATTATTAAAAATACTGTGTTAGTGTTAAAATGTAAATTTACAATGCAAATGCTAAGCGTATTTGTTTATTAAAGCTCTTTATTTCACACAAATTGAGATCGGATGTTTCTGTTGACTGAGAGCGCGCCGAGACCTGGGTCAGAGCAGGGCCGTACGCGCTCCCAGGGTGCCGGCTACCTTCTCGTCTTACAATACTGACAAGACAGCACCTTCTTGAAAGCCTGCCGGAAAACTTTATTGAAAATCGTATAGAATATTGGGTTCACCATTGAACTGGCATATCCCAGCCATAGCACAAAATCGAATACCCAACTCGATATTCTTCTTTCACATTCTGGACACACTGCTGGTACCATGTTTAGTATAAAAAAGGGCGCCCATAGTACCACAAATGTGAAGAAAACAACTCCCAACACCTTCGTCGCTTTTTGTTCAAGACGCAATATGCGTCCATGTCTTGATGAATTACGAGATATTACACTCGAGTTTCTAGAATGGTGTGTTCGAAGTTGACGCTGAGGACTTGGGTTCACCGCCGGTCTGTTGTTAGCCGATCTCTGATTTCGAATAGTTCTAACTGGCGTTGAGAGTGTCGTTCTAGCGCCACCAAAACTTGAGCCCCTCCTAAATCTTCTCGCTTCTTCCCAGGTAACCATTGACGAAGCTCCACGACTAGACCTTCTAAAGAAAGGTGTGGATGGTTCATCATTTTTCATGTTCCCATTTCTGGAAAAGCCATTACATCCGTTTATATCGCCTCCAGGCACTATAATTACTTCTGTAGTACGCCTAGGTGGAGTCGAATCAGATCCAAAGTACGGACAAGTACACGGAGGTGGCAATAAAAGACCATCTTCTGAACTTCTGGACTTGGTAGTAAGTGTTACTGGCGCTAAAAGGCCATCATTGCCTTCATCATCAGATGCGCTTCTTGGTCTATTAACTGGGGCATTAGGGTCTGTTGAAGATAACCTTCGTTTGTCTTGAAGCATTGACGAAGGTGAACTGGATGAAACACTCAGTGACCCTGGAGTAAGCATTCCTCCACGCTCTGATATATTTGTTCTGTAAAGACGAATTCTTTTAACATATATTACAACACTAGTCATCGCAATATTGAGTCAATAATAATCATAAAGCGTAAAAACATTAAAGAGAAAATAAATTTAAAATTTTAATTGAACATCAAGAACCATTTACATATTATTATTTGCTTGACTACTAAAATAAACCACAGAGATATGTTAGTGGGATCTGCATGTGAAGCGCAAGGACAATTAAGGGTGTTTGCATACCGATTGTATAGCTTTAACATAATGCAAATTACTTTGCCCTATCACATCATTTTTATTGTGTATAGAAAAATACTTTTATTTGATACCAAAAGGAACATCCCATTATTTTTTATTTATAAAATTATTTTACGTAAATCCATACAATCGATATGAAATTTTGGGGCGAACAAATAATAGCCAATTTTGTACCCTCGGTATGTCGGTTTAGATGCAGCGGAAGCTTCCAAGCCTCGCGATAGTCGTAACATCTCCGCCCCAAAATGATGCAGTGCGCTCATGGCTGATGGAGCGGGCTCGCTGTGCAAACACACACATGTCAACACATAACACACACAGATAAACTTACAGAAGCAACATTTAATAGTATGTATAATTACGGTCTATAAGCATTCATAAGAATAAAGGTATGGCAATATAGAACAAAAATTAAATTTGAAAGGCTTTTGGCAACACACTTACAACAAATCGAATTAATTTGTTGTTAGTGTTATATGTCGAGAATTGAAATATTATATGTAACATTTAGGTATAAATCGCAAGGTCAAGGTTATTGATAAATTCTATATCAACATTTAGAATTTATCAATAACCTTCTCATATATATATAATATAATTATACAGAAATACTAATAAGAATAAGTGCAACACATATTAAAGCTTTACAAAGCGAGTCTAGACAAGATAAACACATTTAAATATTATTTATTTTATTTATTTATCAATCATTAAAAGGTTGGCATACCAACCTTTAAATTATCCTTCAAGTTAGAAATATGCACATAAACTAAAATATATTTAACATTTCAAAGTGTTATTCACAGACTTAGGAAATTGAAAAACATTTAATGAATACGTTTAATATCAAACAGTATTCAAAAGGCGCGGGTTCCCATTCCGCTGTGTTAAAAAAAAATTATACGTTATAATATAATTTTATTATTATAGATTTTGAAACAAAGCTCTATTAGATTAAAATTACTAAAGAAAACCTTTTACTACTCAGGAAAGGAATGGTAAGGCAAATAATGCAAATATTTCAGCTAGTTGATATAGCCTTGTTTGTTCCACATTTGAACTTTAGGGTTTGTACAGATTATGGTAATAACTAATAATTTTCATGTAAGTTAAACTTAGTTTGTTTAGTCAGTGCTCTATAATATATATATTACCGCATAAGTTTATAACTATTTAAAATTGTATATACGAGGTGTGATTAAAAATTCTGTGAGTTAAGTACTTGTAGTTAGGTAGGCGAATGTAGGATAGCGTTCGACTGTAAAAGCGATAACTGGAGTTTCAATCCCGGACAAAATTATTATATATTAATACAAGTATGCCACAAATTATTTTTCCTTATAAATATTTAGTTGACAAAGATATGAAATATTATATCTCAATGTTTTTTAAGTAAAAGTTTAAATAATCTGAAATAGACTCTTATATATGCAATGTTAGCAATTACTCGCAATTCGTTTTCATAACTAGCCCAGATACACGAACATAAATAGGCAAAAGTTTAATGTGTACTTAGGTTTCAGTAACTTAGGATTAGCTTTAAAAAAGTATGTAATTACATGTATTACCTAAAGTATAAGTATATATAAATGTAAAAATAAATAGTTTAAAAATATTTCAAATTTAAAAATATTTAAAACACGTCATCCGGCATAGCAGGTAAATGAAAGAGAACCTAGTGTCAAGACACTCAATTCTCTTTTATCGCCCGAAATCAACATATTGCATATTGAGTCTCAGTAGTCAACTCAACTTTATTTACCAGACCAGCTGAATGAAATGGTTGGGATCAAATCGTTATTACATCGTACAGCGCCAATTACTCCTCGTATATAAAAAATATTATTATGTATTATTATGTATTCGTATCGCTATCGAGTGCAATTTGTATAGGAATTGAAAAGCACCCCTACCGTGCGTAAAAGGAACTAGCTTTTGGTAGCACGAATAATTTTTGACATCATTCGTACGGTAAAGGTATCGAAATTGTCAAAATTAGTGACGTAATTATCGAAAAAGTAGTGACGTAATTATCGAAGTAGCACGAGCTCCGTATTGACGTACGGTAACGTAAAATTCAAAGGCTAGCGTCGAGAGTTGTCGAAAGTTTTGTCACTTGCCATTTGTCGGTGAGAAAACATTCGTAACATATTAAATTGTAGTTTGAAAAGTAATTGTAATGTTTTTATATACCTTTGTGCTTTTGCAATATTCTTAGATTATTTAAATAATAAACCATCCACAAGGCAAAGCCAGCCACTGAACGAAAACATACTCCTTTGTATTATGTTTTTACCGCAAGTTTGCTTGAAAATGAAGAAGTACTCACAGAAATCAAGTGAGTAAGGACTAGTGAGTAAGAATTATGATTATAAATAAGAAAATAATTCCAAAGAGCAATACTAAATTTTTGTAGGTATATGTATGTATCTATGTTACTATACATATTTAGTATTTATATATTTATATGTATTGATGTTTATATCTGTTTTTATTTGTGTATGTTTATGAAGTAAATTTTGTATTTTTGTTGGTTATTTAGATTTTCTCTTTCACTTATATTTAATAATTGCACGGCTTTCTATCTCACTGTTCACAACTCATCCACATCCACGGGTTAACTGGAAGAGATAAGTCCACCTTTGTACTTTTTGTTTGTTTATCATTTACTTAATATATATTTTTCATAGTTTCTTTCAATAACTATAGCCACTTTAGTCTGCAATTGCTACATCATTCATAATATTTAATCTCATAAAAAAATGTATATACAAAAACACAAAATTCGCAGCTACATGTTGCAAATGTAAACAAACACAGTCGTCAAGACGTCAAGTCAAACAAGTCATTGCAAACGTCAAGTGGATTTGCTTAGAAACCATAACACATGTATATTTAAAATCGATAAAACTATTTAATTTCTTCTAAGCTAATGCGTTTTAATATATCTTGTAACTAAGCTATGAGTTTTTTCTTCATTTTAAGCGTTTAAAGAAATTTAAATTCCGATGAATAAACATCTTAATCAAACGTTAAAACCATTCATCATTCCATTTGGTTTTTGAACGTTATTTTCATTCACTCAGTCACATCTCTAGTTTCTTTAGCGTGACGTCACTAACGAAATCATATCGAGTGCTCGATAGTTTACAGAGAAGCTTCGTGCTTCCAACTATCGTCTTACTCCGTTATCGTATCGAGGCCTCGCTACACTTACGTTACGAATTCGATAGTTTCTCGTGCTCGCCCTACAGTTCTGTTTATTTATGCTTAAAATTGATTATTTGTATAAGTGTGGATTAAAATGATATTTCAAATAGTTTAAAATAGTTTTAATTGTATAAAATGTTTGATGACGCTGGTGCACAGTAAAACTGAGTGAGTTTATGATGGCACCTTGTATTTGCATTCTTCTATGTAAAAATGATTACTTAAATAAATAAATACACAAATATATATATATATATATATATATATATGGTCGGAATACACAAGGGATTTATATAAATATACGATTTGAGTTTAAAAGCTCATAATACACGACACGACAGGTAATATCGGTTCCCTACAAGTTTTATAGCATTCAATCAACGTGAAATAGTGGTCCATAACACGCGCACTTACGCTAAGTATTGAATAATAGGAATCCCCAAGAAATGTTGTAAACAAAAACTTAATATAATTTTAAATATCCATACTAATACTGTAAATGTTAAAGGACTGTCTGTAACGTAATGACGGCCAAACCACTGAACGGATTATATAGGCTACTGTTTTCTACCATTCCTTTTTAGTTTTCCAGGAATTTCAACTTTTTACGAAAAGGCCACTCAAAATACGAGCAGTTCGCTAGTATGTATATATAGCTTTTACTGCTATCAACTTTTACTGTATCTGTCAATAAATTAAAAAAATCTTGCAGCGTCATTTTAACCCATTTCTTACTTCAAAATTGGCACATGTGTCCGGATTTCAAATCAATATAATATTTTCATACTATAAGCTTGCTTATGATGTCTTTGTCAGATAAACCGGTATAATGAGAATATATACCGGTATATGAGTAATGCCCCTTTCAGTTTAATTAGTAATTAATTTATTATTAAACAAAAAATACGCATTCAGGCATATTTTATTTATTCATTAATTAACGAGTGAATGACGTTCACCTACTATATGGCGCTATGAAGTTAATCGAATTTTTATTATTGATCAAACAAAATACGAAAAACGTGAGACAAAGTTATCAGAGAATTTAAATTAATAACAACCCAATTTACATATACAAAAAGAGGCATAGTCGACAAATGGAAACTAAAGACCTAAGAAACGGCCAAAAGTGTACGGCCTAATAAAACCCATCAATCAAATTAATACGTAACTCAAAATTCTGACGGCATAAGTCAATTCCGGAAAGGTACTACGCCGCATAACTTATAAGCATATGTTAATTACTTTCTGCGAATAGTGTAATGTCTCTCTAGCGTGCAATACATCTATGGTGCTAGGCTTGCAATATATTAGAGTTAAAATCTATACATATAGTAAAAATGTTGCTGATCTCTGTCTGTACAGTTAGCATATTAAGTAATTTTATAATTGTTCTTGTGATTTTAACTATAATTACGATTATTTAATAAAAATTGTTAGTATGGTATAGTAAAAATGATTTTTTTATTATATACTCGTAATGTTGAAATAAAGGTTGGCAGCATTGAAAAACAAAAAATACAGGGTAGAGAGAGATTAAGGATGGATAGAGGATACGAGGGGCACATTTAATTAAAAAAATAAATGTGAATGCTTTAATTTAATAAAAAAAGTAAATGGATGATATATAAAAAAAAAAATATTGGGGGCATTTATCAATGTAATAGAGCCCAAATAATAATTTTATTCTGATATCTCTGCCTTTGTGCACGCCAGTGTCATTTCAGTTGTGGTTTAACTGATTTAAATGCAATTTTAACTATTGTATTTTGGTAAACTTCCCTTAACGTTTAGTGTAGTACTTTATTTTATTACAATCGGTTCATAAATTAAAAAAAGCAAAGTTTGTGAGTAAGAGAACGCAGGTGGAAAAAAAATCCAACTAGTTTAGTCATGTAGTTCACGCAGGTGAAGCCGCAGGCCGGTCACTAGTTTTAGAAATATAGGTAAAAGTTACTTTAAAATTGTATGCATTCACTTTATGGTATTACTGAAAATGTAGGTAAGTAATGTAGCTAGTATACGTAATTCCATCACGATGGCCTTGACGCAGTAGGACAGCGTCTGACTCTAAACGCTATTTATTATGGGTTCGATTCCGACTCGGGGGAATGATTACTTTAAAAAATAAGTTCTTTGATTTTCGCGATTATTACACATTTTGAAATTAAACGATTTTAACCGGATTAATCCAATGTAAGATAAGCCACAGTCACAATCTAGTTTGGTCAAACAAAGAGGAGCATCGGTATCAGGGTGAAAGAATACATCTCTGATATCAAGAATAGGCGTGTATCGAAGTCAGCTGTGTGTGAGCATACAATGGATAAAACCAACCATTACATCAGGTTTGATAAACCTCATATTCTCGCTAGGGAAAACAGATATATCCCAAGGATGATCCGCGAGACTATTGAAATACAAAAACACCCTAATTTCAATAGAGAAGACGGTTGGAAACATTCTACCACCTGAGACCCAATACTGAAAACTTTGAAGTCTCAATCCCATCACACCAGAGATAAAGACAGCTCATTTTGCAAGGAATTAAGAAATCGTTGGCGGTAGTTTGAGATAATAATTTGTATCAAATGACAGACAAGTGCCACCTCAGTCTACCTGTGACCACGGACTACTGTAAAGTGTTCGAAACGTCGGGTTCTAAAAATGTATTTTCGAATACCAAAATTATACGCAATTAATCCGGTTAAAATAGTTTCATTTCAAATTACTTTAAAAAAATATTTCTCCGCTTTGTTATATAAGACAAAGCGTGACGTTGAGCTATGTATAACACTATATATAGCTCAACGGGCTATATGAGGAAAAACGGAAACCTGAAAAAAAATGCAAGTAAATACATAATAATGTCAATTATTGTGTCGAGCTTGGTTGAGATTGAGGGAACTAGATTGAAAATTTGAAATATTTTCATTTTACCTTTAAGGCTTTAAATTTAAATTCTTTAGGCCATGGGCTCCCAGTTTCCCGCTCTTTTCTGCATAGCAGGGTACCCAGAGAGAACCTAGTGTCAAGACACTCCGTTCACGACTTTCCGATTGAAATCGGAACATTGCATGCAAAGCAGAGAAATGTAAATAATGTCTTGAAATGTCAGAAAAGTCAGGAAAAGAATAATTTATTAATAGTTTCTAACTATACTTCTAGGGAATAAATTAAAAATGTTCTACATTTGTAATATTTATTCTGTACTCTCTGATGCCATTCAATCTTAACTTCAAATTTACATTTCCTTTGTACATTTACAACATAATAATGATGTGCTACAATAGTCTATATGTTGCCTAAAAATAATCATCATAATAGTAACGCATTCTAATAAATATTTTATATACAGTTACAAAATAAATGAAAAAATGCCTTAGCCCATACTTATTTTAATTTGGATGTTAGATATAAATAACTAATGCATCAGAAAGTATAGTATAATAGCGAAGTATCAAATTAAACGATGCATGCAACAGTTAATGAGTTCATTATATTATGCAAGAAATATTCGTTCAAAATTGTAATTCTCGTAGCACAGTGGTGGCGTAACTATGGTGCTGATAATTAGGTTTAATTCTACAAAATATAATTTTTTATATTTGTAAAAAAGAACTCGGTTAGCGGAGGCGATCGTTAATGTGCATTTAAAAAGGACCTCTTAAAGCCTACACTTGTATTGCAAGTTCCATCGGAAAATCCATGGAATGCCTAAGATTTTTTTATTTATTATTATATGCCTTGGAGAGTATGTAAATAGGATGTAAATAAAAGTATAGAAGTAGTTAAGTTAAAGGTTGTTTTCTGGGTGAAAATAACGTAGACTTCAAGTGTATCGCATATATTAAAATATTTTCTGTAAAATAAACATATTGTTTTTTTTAAAATGAAATAAAAGTAGCAAGACTTGTGTTTATTAATTGTTAAAATATGTTGTCAAAATATTCATTGTTCTTGTACCCTCTCCTTGCTTTTTCCCGTATATCATAGAAGTCAGAGAGAACATAGCGTGAAGACGCTCCATTCTCCATTTGCCACCCGAATCCGATACATTGCGCATTGAGTGACGGAACACCATGCCTTGTATAAAACCAGAGCGGAGAAATTGAATTTATTTAATATAATATAATAATTCCCACGAATGAGGATCGAACCTACGACCAATTGCGTTTACCAATCAGACGCTGTTCAAGTGCGAACACGATGGTCTTAAGACTTCAACAAAATCGCTATAACAATATATACATTATGTAAATATAAATATTATAATTTTTATTTCACTTTTACCAAAAGTATGGAGTATGATTAATATTCTAGCTTTAATTTCAATGAAAAGCTCAGCTTTTGTGTATGCATTTTATTCGTTTCGTTAGTATATATATGTTTCGGTGTTGTAGAGTGGAAAGTATGGCTTTTTAGCGTACTCAGAGCTCTGTTACAATATTAATTGAGACAAGTGTGTATCTGTTAAATATATCTATAATAGAGACCTTTGGCAACTGCCTTTGCTAACTAAATACACGATTTTTTTATATATATGTATATACTAGCGACCCCCTCGTGGCTTCGCCTGCGTAAATTACATACTAAACTATATCGTTTTTCGCCCGTCCGCGTTCACACTAAAATCACAAACTTTTCTTCAATTTATAATTAAAATGGTGGAACCTTTCTGTTTATGAACTGATTGAAATGAAATAAATACTAAATGTTGAGGGAAGCTTACCGCAATACAATAATAAAATTGGATATAAATCGGTTAAGCGGTTTCTAAGATTAGCGTGACAAACAGAAAATAAAACACATTTTTTGCTTATGAACCGCATCCACGACTCAAAACATGTAGTGCAATCGGTTAAATATAAAAACACACAAAAATTGTCAAAAGTTGTCACCATTTCCTTTATAATAGTACACATTAAACATAGTATTGCTCTACGAATATGTAAACACAAACAAACAAAACCTACATTAACTTTTACATTACCTAGAGTCTTGTAGCCATAGGTCTCTTGTGTCAATAGGTGGCAGTTCAGTCTCGGTTGAGGCAGCAGAGTGTTGGGGAGTCCCACCTCTAGGGCTTAGAAATCTTCTCCAAGTGCATCGCCGTTCTATTTTTTGAATAAACATAAATAAATATAGATTTTTTCGATATCAAAACTTATTTGGATATGAAAAACATATTTTTAGAATAGTTATACTTTAGAACCCGCTCCTCTTGGTTTTGAACCGAATTTCCCTCTGCATTCAAATTTTTAAACGTTTTTAAAAAATATATTTTTTAATTTCCTAAGTGTGTGAATAACACTTTAAAACGTAAAAATATTATTTGGATATGGTTAAAAATCTTTTCCTAGACTGAATTATGATATACAGCATAGATCAGGTGAATAAATTATCCACAGGCCTACGTCCTAGTCTCCAATCGGGCTGGGACAAAATCATATGGCGAGAGTTGAGCTTACTAGCAAGCTATATATGACATAGTAATTTTTTTTTAATCTTTGTCCATCCTTATTATGTGGATTAGATAAAGAACCTAATGACATATGCCTCATGACAACTTGGGAATAGAACCCACAACTCTCGTATATACAAATAGACAAGCTAAGCCAATGACTCTCCAATGGAGTCGAAATAGCTTGTATTCTTAAATAATTATTTTTTTCATTCTTCAAAAAGAACATAATATTACGCCAAACCTATCAAATGTGTTTTTGTAAATAATATAGAAAAAATAAAATCGGTACAAAAAGTTCAAGAGAAAATTAAACCAAAAAAAAAAAGTTTAAATTTGGCCATTTAACTGCTCCAGGTAACTGGTAGTTAAATATACCAGTAGGTGTCAATATACATATAATTTCATAAATTTTAAATCCCGTTACGCAAAATAATAAGCCCTACGTAGCGCAGTGGGACAGCGTCTGACAGCATCAAACGCCATTAGACTACTAATTAGAAAACCATTATAAAACCCACTAGGGTTCTATCCC
Source organism: Podotricha telesiphe (assembly GCA_038994665.1). Taxonomy (NCBI): domain Eukaryota; kingdom Metazoa; phylum Arthropoda; class Insecta; order Lepidoptera; family Nymphalidae; genus Podotricha; species Podotricha telesiphe. The sequence continues at coordinate 625,800 of JAOYRR010000048.1, forward strand.
CATTTTTCGGAGAAATCATAGTATTTAAATAAATTTTATATGCCCGCCCTGGTAAAACAAACGCAGCTTTGAGTTCCGTCTCTCTGTAACGATATAAACTGTACATAAATATGTATAGGTGTTTTATGTACAGTTATTTTATTCTAAATTTAAAACTAAACAAAGACTAGTGTTGTTATAATAAATAATGCTGGCTGAATGTGTCACTAGCCAGAGCATAGTTTATGAAAATAAAAAAAAAAGAGAAAAAAGCTTGGCTTTAACATTTAGGAATATAATTGTTTTAGTAGCATTCGTAGTTGGTATGATTTGTATTTGTTATACGTTTATAATATGAAGAATTTGTTGGTAAGTTCTTATTAATAGAAAAGAAACCTAAAATTTATATAGAAATACTAATATTTTAGTAAAATAATTATATTGAAATTAATAAAAGCATAGATAGAAGACAGAAGAAGATTACTTTTTAAAAATCTCATATAAATAATTATATGAGATTTTTAATAAGTAAAACTTCCAAATACAAATTTTAACAGAATACAAATGTATATACTTAGTCTGGGCATGAATAAAATAAAATATAAACAAAATATTAGTTTTGAATTTGGAATCTGTCATTTTTATGTTTGTTAATGAACAAACCTATAAAAATGACAGAATCTAAATTCACAAACACAAGTGTGTTTTCTTATTTTTGCGCCAATATAATGTATAATATTTTGTGATATTAAAATGGACTGGGGTGATAAAGAGAACCGAATATCTGTGATTGATGTTACAAATCAAGCAAATATATAATTTTATTATATTCTAGATATAATGAAGCGTAAGAAGTTCCTTAAGAAATATTATAAACAATTTTATACAAAAGTATAAAGTACAGATGTGTAAAAAAAAGCATAAGCTAGTGTCTTAACTTTCCGCCCGAAATCGATATATTACGTGTTGAGTGGCGAAAATCAACACGCAATAGCTCGATGTTAGATACGAAAGCGGAGAATTGTTTTTTTTTTAAATATGATCATTTCCCCCAGTGGCAGTTGATGGAACCCACGACCAATCAACGTTCACAGTCAGACGCTAGCACTGGGCCACGTTCTTATATATGTGTAAAAGTTAACTAATAAAGTTTGCATAGGGTACATAATTATCATAAACATTAGCTATTATAACATCATCCAGCATAACAGGTACCTTAGAGAAGGATCACACACAATTTTAAAATTATACGAATGTAATAAAAGTCAAAGTCAAATATTTTTATTCAAAGTAAGAAGGGACTTCAATTTTTTTTTTAATACAATAATTTACAGATTTGTTAGTGACAATGATACCTTTGAAATAGACTGGAGCGAGCATTTCATTCCCCGTCATAAATCAGGCGTTAATAGATAACTAATATTATTTTCTTAAACTATAATCGTTTGCTGAGGTATTGTAAATTAAAAAATCACCAGATGGAATTTACCGCTGAAGTAGCGGGGTGGATCCACTCGGATATCTTATCTCTATATATCCTTTGGATAGTTACAACTAGGAGATAGATAGAACACGCCCAGGGCATTTCCTCAGACGAGCTTTGTAATTTCAACGGTAATTTCAAAGGATACTTTATGATACTTTAAGTTTTATAAACATATCTGATGGCAAATTAAAAAATGTGAAGGACTATTTTCTGGTAGTTTATTATTTGAATTTTATAAAAATAATATTTCTTAACATTGTTACCCCAATCTATGGATATATCAAGCCAAGTAATGACTTAATTAATATATTTTATTACTAGCGATCTGCTCGCGTCTTCGCCTGCGTAAACTATATTATAACTATTTCGTATTTTCGCCAGCCTCGTTCTCACTTAAATTACAAACTTTGCTTAAATTTATAATTTAAATTGTAACGTTTTTGTTGACATATCGATTGAAATAAAATAAACTGTAAATGTTGAAGAAAATTGCATTTAAATCGGTTAAACCGTTTCGAAACAGACAGACACAGAAGAAACATATAATAAACACAAACAACAAAAGAAAATTCAAAATCATTGTTTTGGGTTCTATTATATTGATAAATACTCCTAATAATAGTTTTTTTTTCAAGTTACATTTTTATTATATGTATAGATATATGCGGAGAACAGCTACGATTTCGATTTCAGTCAGTAAGTATTTCTTTCAAATAAAAAAACTTGTAAATATATAAACGATACAAAATTCTAATTAATCATATGAAAAAATAAAAAAAATAAACCAAGTGTATCACACGAAGAACAATATACAAAACCCTTTCAAAATATTAAAGTCCTTGCGACACGTCAAACATAGAAGCTTTTAACAGATTAGTTTGGACAGAAATCCATTTGATTTGTGGTTTACAGAGAATAAGCTGTACTGAAAGAATCAATTTATTTTAAAAATAAAAATATTGCTATTTTTAATACTATTTTAAAATATCTCGATTTATTTAGATGCTTGATGCTTGCTCTCATACACTAGGGTAGGCAGTGAGAGCATAGTGTCAAGACACTCCATTCTCCACTTTTCGCCATAATATGAGACATGGTTTTTATAAAAACATTAACCCCCACTAGGGATCGTACCCACGCAAAGACGTGTTTATAGTATTTTTAACAATTTTTTAAAGCGTTAATTCCGCCCTTACAAAATTGAAAAATAATAAAAATTGTCCAAGCGCTCGGACTTCTGAGCCTTGCGTTCTACTGGACCGCTTCTAAGAGGTGCCGGTTCGAAATCCGCTGCGTTAAAAGAATTATACGTTTTACAAAGATATGTGTATATAGTAGTCGCTATCTTATTACGTTACGATAGCCTCAAATGCTTGTATAAGAAAATCAAATTATCCCTAGAATGTTTAGATATACAAATAATGCATAATATAATAAATTAATTAATTTTTAATAATGTATTAACAGATTAATTTTTTAATGACCTATACTCAACACATTTATTTGAACTTTTAAGTAATAATACAAAAATGTCAGCCCCAATTATATAAGATAATAAAGGAGATGCTAAATTAAAATACTTATCTGAAAATGATATCATTTACAGTGCTAGATTTTACTATCCAGAATACAGTGCCTCCAAATTGAGGCAAAATATACATCGACTTCTACCCATCCCACCATAAAGTCCAAGAGATTGCTTCTCTTGGACTTTATGGTGGGCGTAGTGGGTTAAAGTCTGATTGCAATTGTGGTTGTGGGTTAGATCACCACTTCGGCACTCAACATGCAGTCTTGAATTCTGATGGAAAGCGAAGAACGGAGTGTCATGACACTAGGTTCTTTTTGCTAGGTTAGAAGATAGAGCTATGCTATGAGGATAGAGAAAAAAAAGTTAAAGAAAAAATACTACAGAAAAATACTGGTATCTATTCCAAAAAAAAATATTCCGTAAATTTCAATATAAAGCCGTATTTAATGTTAGTGATAAAGGTCGAATTGCTCGAGGATTAAAAGGTCATAATTAATGTATTGTCTTGCCTCTATTGTTTTCGTTGTCGCCAAATATATAAGGGACAATCCAGATCCAGACTGATTATAAATAATTAATTTCCTTTTTGTTTATTCGAATGGAAAATTTTCATTTGTACAAATAGCTTATATTAATTAGTATAGGCATCGAGACCAGTATGGCACAGTGGATAGCGTCTGATTGTAGAACACACGATGGATGTAGGTTCGATCATGGCTACTTTTGTAAGTTCTATTTCCAGGTAAGACAAATCGCGACGTTTAGCTCCGCCACTCACATAAGCTCTCGAAGTGTGAAGAATAGAAGTGTGTAAATAATCATTTGTATATAGAATTTCAATAAGCTCATAAAGGGGATTTATATAGTTTTTGATATGTATTGAAACAAAAGTAACAAATTTTAATAGTGGTCCGTCCAACTATAATGCCAGTTTCGTTTGAAACGAACTGTACTCCAAGTGAAATGTCACTAGGCTTTTAGGCTTTAGGTGCAATCATTCTAGGCTTTTCAATGCCTTTAGCATCATCTGGCAAAGATTGAATCCCGAGTCAAGTAATCTGAATACACATTTTTTTAAGTTTTTTTTATGCTGTGTTCTATATTTTACTTAACGGTACTTTTAGTTCTATTTAGTATATATGTAAATAACTGCAATATGAAGATATCAGACTTTAATTTATAGTTTTACGTTCGATTCTCGTTTAGGGGAGAGTAGTTAAATATATATATATATATATATATATATATATATATATATATATATATATTGAAAACAAAGCCGCCTTGGACGGTATCCAAGAGGCGTGGGTTCAACTTCCGCTGCGTTAAAATTTATATACGTTTTCTAACAATATGTTTCTCAATTTCCTAACTATATTGTCAATTACATAACTTAAAAATATATATATATTTGTTTTACTTGACAGTTTAGGCAATATGTTGCATTGGGTTTTTCAACTTGGTGCGCAGTATCTCTAATTTACAGGTTTTAACAGGTTCTATTTGTTTACTCTATAGATGCAGCATAGCTATTGAAATGAAAAGGCTTATAATATTTCTGAGCTCTTATAAAAACACTAAAGAGAATGTTACCCCAATAGGCTTTGAAACCACATTCCTTTGATATTTAGATATACATGTTATTAAAAATTTCGCTTCACAGAAAATGTAACAGCGAATGTTTTTGATCATTTCAAACCCGTGTATTAATCGAGATTTAAACACACAAATGGATAACATTTCCGATTCAATTTCATGTGTTTGCGGGCCGTTTGGCGGATTTTAATCTACGAGTAATCATTTTTGAATTTCGTTATATGTGATGAGATGGAATGGTGCGAAATATTAAAACATATTGAAAAAAATATTTTTAGAAAGCGTATAAAAGTTTAACGCTCTGACCTGCTAAGCGCGCTAAGCGCTTGGACGGTTTTCAAGAGGCGCGGGTTTGAATCCACTGCGATCAAATTTTTATACACCATCTAAAAATATTTTTTATTTATCCATTTCCTAACTGTGTGATTAACACTTTAAGAAGTGTTAAAAATATTTCATACATATTGCTCAAGTGTAATAATAAGGTAAGGATGGTGTGATGGTGTGATATGTGTCTTGAAGTATTTTAGTATCTCAAGTGAAGCAGGTTTAAAATTTTTAAAGATGATATGTTTGGATTTTAAATGTTTCCCACGACCAATTAGATAATTAATTAACAGGGTTAAGCTCCGTCTCTTTGCCTGCACTAGGTTATTTCTAACTTAGGCACGCTTACGTATTGAAGGTGATTTCAATTTAGGTCCAATATTCAGTGACAAACGATGGAATATATAATGGATTATAAAGTTAATGCGAGCGAAGCTTTACGAACCTCCTTGTATATAAGATTTTAAATGCATTAGGAGGCCGTGACGAAGTGGAGAGCGTCTGACTGTAAACGCGATTGGTTGTGGGTGTGATTCCTATACAGTTGAGCTATTATATTTAAAATATTTTCCTTTCTCCGCTGGTGCCTAGGACTAAGCGCTGCGTTGAGTTCCGCTATTCTAAACGTAATGTCTTGATTTCAGGCGGAAACTGGAGCGAACGTCTTGAAACTAGGTTCTCTTAGACTACCCTGCTTTATGAGAAAAGGCGTCAAGCATAATAAGAGGATAACAGTGAAATGTTAGCAATAAAATTTTTATAAACAGATGTTGTAGCATAAATCTTTACTTAAATGAAATAAGACTGACATTGTGAATTAAGAATTTAATTTATATATTATTTATTTAATTTACACTATATAATTATTTGAAAAATATATTTAAATAAGAATTAAGCTATTCTAAAAACGATAAATGCTTTCATAGAATGAACTATCAAGTATTAACAAAAAAGAAAACCAACTTCAAAGTATTCTTGTGTCTAAGATTGTATATGTATGACTTATGATTATTTTCAATTAAATAAAAGATATATGCGTTTACCACCCAACTATACCTACCGAATAACTCAAAAACTCGATTTGAAGTCGGATAAAAAGGGTAAGCGACATATGCAAAAGCTCTACTTACATCACAGTAAACACAATAAACCCAAAAATTGTAGTTTAGTTTTTCAGTATTTACAAATTAAAAAATAAAGTACTTCCGGTTTGAATTTTCGAAATTTAAAAATTGGATTGGCGATAAACAAAAATTGCTGCTTTAAATATTAAAAATATATATCCTTCCTAAATGCATTTTCAACGTAAAGAGCGCTATATATCTTTATACTAAATTCGCTCCAGTCAAATGTTCTAAATCACGGTGAGTTACTGCCACGTTGGTTTCGCTTGTTATAAAATATTACTGGTTTTTTTAACTTCACTTACTTCCAGTAACATTAATTTGATTTGAAAAACAAACGATTTTTACGGTTACGGTTTTTAAATGAGTTTTTTTAAATCTTTTGAATTATTGGGTATGTAAGGAAAATATAGTATATTTAATAATAATAATATTTTTTATATAGGTATTTACTTTTTAGTAGATACTTTTTGTGTACAAGTTTATCTAGAGAAATAGTGTAAAAATTAATATACAAATTACTGTTTCAACTTCCCACAGGTACTTTTATAGGAAATTACGTATACGTTGCCAAAGTAACCCGTATTTTATGAAGTCAAACATATAATTTACGAAACTGCATAGCTATGTAAATCTTCTAATATATAGTTTTAATTCTATCTTAATCTTTAACATGTCTTTACAAATATATACTTTTTATATACATATTTAACACAAAATTTTGAACAATCAAGTCAAAACTGCTGTCTCTTGTATAAAATCGTACTCAAACGAAGTAAGAGTGCCAAAAAAAAAACAATATAAATACATTCATAAAATAAAAACAGATGCGCATTTCATTCAGTAATAACCAATATTTAAATTTCATTCGTCTATTTTCGTTCGACAAATAGTTCGAAGTTCGTGTTCGAAAGTTAAAAATAGAACGGAGTAAGCTGACACTAGCTTCTCTCTGCGTACCCTGCTTTACAGTAATATAGAATAAGAATAATAGAATCACTAAACCTTTAAATATAAATAATAGAAAGAAAATATTTCCAATTTTACATAATAGAACCGATCGGTACAAAATCGATCTTTTCAATTAAAGTGATTGCAACCTTTCATTAATTAAAAACAAAATACCTAGCATTGCCAGAAACCATGCAAGAAGAAATTTTAAATTGAAATCATTATTATATTTATATGTGAAGTAATTTTTTTACTTTTTATGTACATCTTATGGTAAACTTCTCGTTTATTTAAAGATACATGTTCACCTTTTTATTTCCTTATACACAAATGTGTGTAAATATTTAAGTATAAAAATAAATAAAATTAAAGTGTCCGTTTGTAATATTAAAATAACCGCTTTTTAATAAATGCATATGTATGTACACACGGTACATATACCAAAATAACATTTTATACAATTTTTGTGATTGTTTGTTCCAGTTAATCTATGGAATGGCTGGATCGATTTTGACGGGACTTTCACTAGCAGATAGCTGATGTAAGAAATGTAGTTTTGTTTTAGAATTCCAAGCGGATAAAATCGTCACTGTGCCCACAAGAAATAATATATCAAATATCTGTGTGATATTTGAACACATAACCATAGTTACTGTCACTCAAGCCTCAGTGACGCTGAAATAGACTATTACGTTATATACTGTGTATATGACTAATGATTTTCAATACAAGCTTGAAAAATTTATTAAGTAAAAACGTACAAAACTATATTACCACAAAATTTGTTGTAACAAGCGTATAAGATATTAGACGTAGCGGGCTAGACCGTATGGCTTAGCGTTAAGAGCGCTTAGACGGTTTCAAAAAAGGCACAGGTTCACAACCCGCTGCGTTCAATTGTTTATACGTTCTAAAAATATTTTCCTTATCCTAAGTATTAATATAATTAATGCTTTAAAATATTAAGAACATGTACTAGAGGTTTGAGGCGTAAAACATACGTTACCTTAGAAAAGTGCATATCACTTTCCATACGGTAGTGTATTATTATTATTTTTTAATTTAACGTAGACCTCATGAAGTAATGTAAAAAAGTTAGCTTTCAGCGATCATTTTGTCAAATTCCATTCCATCCCATTCGTAAAACGAGCAAGAAAGTAAAATAAATATAAAAAAGAAATATCTTAAAATATTTGTACGAAATAATAAATCAGTTAGACTTGCATCCCGATACTATGTGCTGTATGTATCTATATCATAACTTATTTTGCGAGGAATCTATTTTGCTCTCATAAAGAGGCCAATTTAATAAGGTGACCCAATTATGACGTTATTCCGTAATAGCTCATCTTCACTTTCTTGAATAGGAAATTTATTAACACATTTTATAAACGTATAATATTCTTTTAAGTTATAAGGTAACTTCAGCCGAATATTGTAAGCCATCTCCAGATGAGATTCATAATTTAACAGTTACTTTTATTCTAAAATTAACCTAATAAGCATTTTCAACATTTTAAAGTGTTAATCACACACTTAGGGAGTTTAAAAACAAAAGTTTTTACATAACGTATTAAAAATTTGAACGCAGCGGGATTCGAATGAGCGCTTTTTAGAAATCATCTAAGCCTTGGGTATTTTTATACGTTTTTCTAAATGTGTTTCTAAATATGCATGAACCGAAGTACCATCATACCTTGGACAGTGTAAATCTACTGCTCCAACGGTAACAACAACAAAAATATTATATATTCTTAAAAAGTAATAATAATTTGGCCCTATAATAAGCTAATCCAAACATTAAGGGAATCTGTGGTCACGTGACCATCATATAATATGAAGTATTGTAAGTTGTATGAAGAATAATTGGCCCTGGCTAAACGTTATAGCATATTTGCCATGAAGAAACAAAGTTGCCATATAAAAAGCACTTAAATTATTGGCTTTTTGCCGATCGGTAGATTAAATACTTTCTTTTAAAACATACTATATGAAAAATTATTTTACACACTCATATTAAAAGCAGAAGAAGTTAACAGTTAGAAGGCAGTAGCTATTCATAAATACCGATAGGTATCGCACCAAGCCAGCCAGCTGCCCATCCTTGTCCCAAGCCCTTCCTCTGTCGCGCTAGAAGATGCACCGTCAACGCGTATGTCAACAGCATCACGCCAAGAGGTATGTAGAATGAGATGATTGATCCTATAGCTTTATATAGTGGGTCCGGTATCTGACAGGAACCGCCAATGAGGACCGATTCTTCGTTCTGCAAATAACAAAATTGGTTAACTGACAGGAATTGACAATACTGACTGTTTAGTTTTTATCATTTAGACTAAGTGATATAGAATTTTTTTTAACATTTTAATGTGGTAATCACACACTTAAGAAATTAAATAACATATTTAGAAAACGTTTAAAACTTTAACGCAGCGGGATTTGAACCCACACCTCACCTCACCGTTATAACAACTTATTTTTGATCTTACTATCTCTGTAAAGAGATTTTTACAAACTTCTGTTACCCAAAGATTATTTAACGAACAAGGAAGAAAGAAGAAGAAAGGAAAGAATAATATTTAAACAATGCTAAGGCTATATGTCCTTAGCGTGTTAGATAGTTAGTCGGAACGAGGAACGTCTATAAAAAATTTAGCCTTTCTCAGCCTAGTATTTTCTGCTGTATCTTGTATGTCAGTTTCTCAAAGAGGGACTTAAGTTATTGCTTTTTCCTACATTTCACAATCAAAGCGTTGGTTTGGCATCCAATACGTAAAAGTTTTTAAATGGGCGGAATTATATAAAATCGTTTTTTGTTCAAATTTGAAAAGCGAAATGCTTGGGAGTTAAACATACTTCAAGTATTGTAATGGCATATAAATTTGTTATGACATTGGCTGGCTAATAACTTACTGCAAGAACGATTTACTAAACTCACGATCAGCAAAATAGCTATAACAAGACAAACATGATATTAATTATTATTGCAACTTTTTCCAGCATTTTCCCATGCAGAGTCAGACAGAGAGTAGAGAGAAAACGTATAAAAACCCACGCCTCTTAGAACCCGTCCAAGCGCTCTGACCGCTAAGCCATGCGTTCCACATCCAGCTGCGTCGATATTCAACTGCGTATACGCTTATTACAACTTATTTTTCTTGTTAGCATCTCTGGGAGGGAAATTTCTACTACCCAAAGATGTTTCTATGAACAATCATTTGGCAAGAGAGAATGGTATTTATTAATTATTTTTAAAGTGTTAATCACGCACTTATAAAAATTTAAACAAGAAATTGAAGAGTAGAGAGAATTTAATATCAAGATACTCCGCTCTCAAGTACGAGACAATGCGTTTTGGTGGACCTCAACACCGCGCGGCATAAAAATAAATAAAATATAATCATTCTCCAAGTGACCTAAGCCTACAACCATCGTACGAGTATATATATCAGTATCTCAGACGTTGTCATATGCCGTTGCCTCTATTGATATTAATTTTTTAACATGTTATTGTATGAAGTATTCTCTTTAACAAATACCTTTTACTATTATGAGCTTAAACGAAACTTTTATGTACACTAAAGATTGATTTTCAAGGAACATAATGGGATAAGGGCTAAATGACTTATTCAAAGGCTGACTGAATTTATAGGTTACCTACACTTTTATACAATCATAAAATTGTAATAGATCATGAACATGAGCGTTTATGTTAAGTTTATATCTAGTAATTTTCTACTTCTAGGAATTCTATTATTGTAGTTGAATGTTGCTGAAGTCAATTGTTAACAGAGATATTGTATTATTTAGAACGTAACAATTTCTGTATATGTTTGTGTAGTTTTTATTTATAACAAGCGATCCGCTCACGGCTTTGCCTGCGTAAACTACACAACTAAACTATTTGGGTTTTTCGCCCGCCCGCGTTCTCACATAAATCACAAACTTTGCTTAAATTTATAATTCAAATGGTTGTCATTTTTTATTTATGAACCGATTGAAATGAAATAAACACCAAATGTTACTGTTATATTTATAAATGCCCTTAATAATGTTTAATTTTATATTAGATCAGTTACATTTTTACTATATATGTAGACGAAATTACTCTACATGCTTAAAATAAAGTCAATATCTCAAGAAATTATTGTTTTTGGTAATATTTGGCACATTTATTTAAAATATGTTCTTCAGAAAAACAAATAATTAAATTTTTAATAACTGTATATGAATTCGGCGGTGGCGAAATGTGATCGTATAGTTTATTTGGTGTGAGTTTTAAAAAAATTACACATACTTTAAAAATGTTTGGAACGATTTTTTCTTTACACATTAAACACAGTTAAAGAATTTATGTACTGACTCCACTCTACCTCTATTTAAAAATTATAAAAGATAAAATTATCAGATCTTACATAATGATTAGTATTGAATTTTTAACAACTTGTCTCAACTTTATTTTAATCCATTTCTTGCAATTCAATTAGCTTACAAATTTGAATACGTGCCCCGATTCGACGAAAATATAATATTTTTATAGTATCCACTTGCCAGGGCGACTAAGTTAACGAGAAAATAATTAAAAATGTTCCTTATAGTTTATATTTTAATTAGTATAGTAGTTTTTAATAGTTTAAATTATTTAAACTACAATTGCTGTATGAAATATTGCTTTAAGCTTTGTGTCTGTATGCTGGAATCAATAGAATTATTTTCACAAAGAGACGCTCGCAAACTCTATAAGTCTAATAGATACTAAGCTATAAAAATAACGTACTCGTATTACCAATTCTATACCAAAGTATGTACTATAGGAAATTGGAAATATACTACAAGAAAATCCATCTAACCCTATATACAAAACTTTTCCGTCCCTGAGAGACTGACATATACCAACAACATTGGCTGGCCAATGTATCATTTTTTTTTATTTGTAGCTGTAAAACCGTGATGAAATTGTCTTTCTTTTCTTATTAATATATTATTCTGCATTCCGGGCGAATACGCAAGGTGAAAAAAGAAACTGTCACTCCCTTAGTACTACCCTATACTCCCCAGACAATATTAATTAACCTACCTAGCCTAGATGAACAGGAAACTTAGATGCATTTTTTCACGGCCAGCAGTGTGACCGATTGTACTTTGTCTGTCAGTCACTCAAGTAACGGGCAAAAATAATTTGTGTGTGACACAACCCAACATGCATATTTCAAACGTGCGAAGTTCTTTTTGTTCAGCAATAATTTTATTCGACTACGATTTACATCAATCAACTACGAAACAGGCACCACAATTCAATTTCATAGTGTTGACAGCTATTTAATTAAAGCTATCATTGTTATTCAGCGTGCATCGTTATATTTTCTGCTTCATCATCTTTAAGGGTATATACGAAAATTAAATTAAACACGAAAACGCTCGTCATTTATTTTCTTTTTTGGTGTTTACTTTAAGAGAAATTAGTGACAAATCAGTCTATTTTTACTTAAACCTTAAGTTTATACTATTATATTGAGTTTTATTAAAATTGTCTTTTTCAGACTTTATGGACACAGAGATTGACAAGTATTATATCGCTCATTTTAAAAGCCATCACGCAATCTGATGCATCCCACAATGCATCTTATTCATATATCCTTAGAAGACATCTGGGAATAAATTATTACTTAAAGAACATTTTTCCCAAAGATCTATAACAACCTCCATTTATAAAAATAATCAAATTCCTGCCACGCTTGATACTGGAGTACAGTCGTAAATTTAGACGTTTTATCGGCGAAAGCGAACATATACTAAAATATATGTTGACACTCCATTAAAAGAAGACTAAGGTTTATTGTAAAGTTCTTTTAAGCTTCCCAACAAAATAAAAAAGCTTTTTACATAATTTTATAACGTTCGAAGCGTTGTTTTTATGTATTTCGTTAATAAAATAGAAGTGCGCTTGAATTTTGTGTGTTATTATGATATTTTAAAAGCTAAAGTAATTTGGAATAATGTAAAATGAGTAAATAATTAACAAAAATTAATAAAAAAATAATAAAAGGTAAAATTAAATGTTCGTTTCATCGGGCTAGTTATAGTTTATTTTTACTTAGTCTTACCATAAATATAGTAATATATACAAAAAAAATCATATAAAAATGACAGATTCTAAATTCAAAAATATTATTTTGTTTATTTTTAATTATAACAATATTTAAGGCCAGACTAAGTATAGGTGCTGATGAAACCAAAAAAATAAATGCAATTAAAATTCCCGTCGAATCGACATCGAACCCACAACCATTGTGTGTCTCTCGCCTACTTCTTCACCATTTTTTAAGTACTTTGAAATAATTTATTATGCGTAAAGCTACATTACTTTGTCAGTCATATTTTGCACGTCAGTCCAACACATCAAGTCAAAACATCCTTCAGTAAATACGCTTTTGTTAATACTAATTAATCCTATCAAAGGCAAACATAATACGGAAACAAAGATGTTAAGTGTCGTTCTGACATACATAACACTTTGTAATGGATTTCTTGTTATACGTAATACTTATTATATATACCTATACAAAATAACATTTTTTACCATTTTTGTCCGTCTGTTTGTTCTGGCTGATTCTTGAAACGATTGGACTGATTTTGATGGGACTTTCACTGGTAGATGGCTGATGGAATAAAAAGTAACTAGGCTACTTTTATTTTAGAATTCCACGCATTACAAAACGTGGGCACAGCTAGTAAATGTCTCAAATTCGGGCGAAAGTGGGGAACGGAGTGCTTTATTTTCTCTGGATACAGCAGCAGAATATATGCGGCTATGCGGGAAAAAGTGTAATTTTTTTTTTGTAAGTCAAAGCATCTGCCATATTATGTAAAGGCATGGCATGTTTTGTTATTCATTTCCCACTCATTTGTCAACTATATGTTGTGTTTGTTGTAAAAATAAATGCAATCAGTCTCGTTGAGAGTAAATATTTAAAATTATTAAATGCGGTTAAGGAAATGTACAGATTAAAATGGAGAACGGAGAGCCGCATCTCTGAGGGCTGTTTGCTTTAATCGAGAAAAATAAAAATACTAATAATTGAATATGATATTACTTTATGAAAGTACCTAATAGTCAATATATATTTATTATATTATTATAATAATATGTGTCATGTATACAAGTATCCAATTTTAAATTATGTATCAAATTCATGTATATAAACTTCAAATTCAGTTTTTCATGTATCAGTGTTCATCCTTTTGAAAAAAAATGGTTTAAATTTTGAACGTAGCTAGACTAGAATTCCCGACCACTAAGCTTGAAGTCTTACAAATTTGTAAAAATCTATCATCGGTTTTTGAAAAGCAAAACTACATTTAAATTAAAATAAACTGTATTATTAGAACGTTGATCTTTAATGTTTTAAGTTTTTTTTTTTTTTTTTTTTTTTTTTTTTTTTTTTTTTTTTTTTTTTTTTTTTTTTTTTTTTTTTTTTTTTTTTTTTTTTTTTTTTTTTTTTTTTTTTTTATTTCAAAATGTGCAATAATTGCGAAAATCAAAGATCTTATTATGTGATCTAACTAACCTATAAATTTTAAATTATAATTTATAACTTAACGAATAAATGTGATAAAATGTACCACTGTATTAAAATTTATAATATTTAAACTTTTACCAATATATTGATTCTGTAACAATTATATATATATATATATATATATATGTGTAATTCAATTTCTGTACGAAATAATTATATGTTTTATTTTCCATTTCCCGTTAAATAATCTTTCACGCTTAAGACGCAGTTTTATTGGGTTCTTACGAAATTGTACTGAATGTTCAAAAACAGCCTCAGACGTTCACAACGTCTAAATTTCCAATATCTGTATTAGAACCTACAACCATTAGAGTCATTAGCTGGCGCTAGACGCTATTATTATGAAAAAGCTAAAAATATTTTCTGCGGCCATTAAATATTTAGAAGACGTATGTGTCCCATTCTTTGATGAATACGTCAAGGTCATATGTCATACTTTTTCATATACCGCTGAATAGAAATAGAGCAGCCATCGCTAGGCTTTTTTGTGGACTTTTATCGGTATTCACATACAAAAACTTGTCTCACTAATGTCTTGAACAGGCTATGAGTAGCACACAGGTATATTTGAAACCTGTAAAACTCACTTTTCATACTTTGTAATTACTACACATTAAATAAAACTATTTAACAGCGTCCGATTGTAAACGCCATTGGTTATGGGATCATACTCCACTTGGGAGAATGATTATATTTAAATTATATAATTGCGGCGTTAATGTTACCACTCGACGCTTAGTGTGGAGACCAGGGTGGCAAGAGACCAGGGTGGCAAGTGGAAAACAGTATCTAGACACTATGTTCTCATTGACTACCCTGCTGTGCAGAGAAAAGCGTGAAGCTTCAAAAAAATAACTGAAATATTATAGGTTATTACGGCGCAGTATTTCAGTAACTGACTTGACGCAGTAGTTCAGTACCTGACTTAGCAGTTGTTCAGTAACTGACTTGACGTAAGAGCAATGGTTGCAAGTTCAATTCTCCTTAGAGGGAATTGTTATTGTTTAAAATAACTAAACGTATATGCGCTCTGGTAAGATAAATTCTGGTGAAAAACAGAGACTGGAGTGTGGTGACCCCAGGTTCGAACCTGCTACGCAGGCAAAGCGTAAAGCTGCAAACGCACTTACAATTAAACGTGTTATTTTATATATTTAGCACTAACATGCCTTGTATTTTGTAGGTTAGACAAAGAAAACTCAGTCAAAAGCAATTTAGGCAAACCGCTATATTGGTCCATTCCGCCTGTGTGAGCGTTAAATTGCAGTATGTAACTCCCAATTTCCATGTAAATTAAATCGAAGGTAATCGAATGAAAAGAAAAATTTTTGTTATAATACGGTGTAGAAATCATTTCTAAATTTTGAAATGAAACTATTTTTAACCGGATTAATCGTGTATAATTTTGGTATTCGAAAATACACTTTAGATCCCGACGTTTCGAATACTTTACAGTAGTCTGTGGTCACAGGCAGGAAAATTCATTTCAAAACGTGAAGTAATCGTGAAAACAGGTTAGCAGGCAGGTCCAGAGTTCAGACACATCGTTCTAAGCTTTCCCCTTAATTTTGGTACATTACTTATTGAATGGCGATATTCAACGCCGCACTTTATTTTATCAGACCGAGAAAATAATAATAGCTTTGAATATATTCATTTCCTCGAATGGGAATGGTATCCATACAATTTTGCACAGGCACACACATACAGAGAGAATCCTATTTTTATTCCACATTATTTATTTTATTTTCACTTCTTTGATTCGTTGACGCAAAGCGCGGTGTAGTGAAATAGAGCGTATTTACACTACGTCCTCTCCGACTGCCCTGCTACGTGAAAACCACGTCCACTAGTTTCTTTGTTTACCTGAATGTATGTGTGTGTCGATAAAAGAAAAGCTGTTATATGATATATAACTTATCTAAAAGCTCTGGCTGATTGATTTATATTTTCACATCATGTTTTGATAATCTTATTTTAAAGCACACCATTGAAAGTTAAAAACATTAAAAATAACCTTGATAAGCTTAAAATTTTAGTACATAAATTCATTTGTAAGTTAAACAAGTAATTTACAATGTAATCTAGTAGTCAAAGGAGACTGAGCCCGCATATCTCGTCTTCCGCCAATTACGCTACGTGGTCTAGCCCCTTCAAAAAACTTAATTAAATATATTACTACCATATCATTGGCTCTTAAATAATTTCAGTTTTTATATATATATTATATTTTTGTATTATTCTTCTTTTGTTGATCGTGTTCTTCATTGCTAAAGGTGGATGCTTCCATTTCAACCTTTTTTCTGTTTTTCAGCTTTAAAGCTGCAGGAATGGAAAGTCCTGTAATCTCTCTAACGGCAGCAGGCCATCGGCTAGTTGAACTGCCGTTTATTTTGCCAAGAAAAATCATCTTGTCGAGACTATGAGGCTGTCTTCAAGCTATGTGGCCAAGGTATGAGTGAACTCGTGGTAACAGATGGCGGTGAGTTGTTTAGTCAGTTTTAATCATATGTAATACTAATAAATTTCTGCTACCCAAAGAAAATGCATGCTGCATTTTCAGCAGTAGCAGAAATTTGTAAAAAGCTCTCTACAGAGTTGCTAACTCTGAAATATACGAGACTCGTAAGACTCATAACTGAAATATAAGTTGTAGTAAGCGTATAAGAACTTATATTTAGAAATGTATAAGAAAATAACGCATGGTTTAGTTGTCCGAGCGCTTGGACGGTTTTCAAGAGGCATCGGGTTCAAATCCCGCTGCGTTCAAATTTTTATACGTTTTCTACAAATATGTTTTTTAATTTCCTAAGTTTGTGAATAAGTCTTTAAAAAAACGTTAAAAATGTTATACTAATATGTAATTGAAAAAGATGTGCTCCATTTAGTATATGGACGGAGTTTTAAATGAGAAAAAGTGCAGTACATTTGAAATATTATGTCACGTGTAACATGAACGATAGCTTTATGTTCCGATATGTTGTACACAATGTTTTTCTTATGCTCCAGAGGTGAAGGATGAAGAGAGTCACGCACACTCTAATGTCACTGCTTGCTTTGATTCCTTGTAGTATGCGAGAAAATACGTGAAGAATAAAATAAGTATTGTACTTAGTCTTGCAATAAATATTGTTACAAATATAAATAAATATTTAATTTGTACGTAACATTTATTACTAGTTCTAGTTTTACTCTCTAAAACTGACCATAAATCATAATCGAGTGAATTCAGATTAGGACTAGATGATGGCCAGTCTTCAGTTCTGATAAGGTCGGAACGTTCGTTTCTAACCAAGATTGGGTGGATCGGACTTTATGATCCGGCGCCCGGAATCTTGCGAAAATGACCATTCTAGTCAAAGTCAAAGACAAATCGTTTTATTCAAAATAAGACGTTACATGCTTAATTTTTAACGTCAAACAATTTACCACCGGTTCTGTTAAGTTAACGCCCCAAACCTGAGAAGAACCGGCGCGCAAGAAACTAAGCGGGACTTAGTGACAAAGATACCATTAAAATAGACTGGCGCGAGCATTTTATTCCCAAGGCGTGTTATCATTTACAAAATCGTTAATTAGGTAATAAACTTTAACACACGAACGTCTTATCACAACTTTTTAAAATTGTGATATAGAGCAATTGTGATTTAAAGATAGCGGACGTCTGGGATCGTAGGTTATTGAACATGGGGTTATTAAGTGGCTTAACTACCTCAATAATAGTATCTTGATACATGTGAGCCGTTATTGATACCATTCTCACAAAAATATGGCTCAGTCACTCTTTCATAGCTGCCCCCCCCCCCCCCACCAAACCATCGCTGAAGTCAGATAAAGCTCACGTTGTACCCTGTTGACTAATTGGGAAGCTTCGTTAGACCTGTCAGCTTTGTTTGTTAAAATAAAAATGTTCTCAGCCATAAACAAAACTTTTCTGTAACCTCCCATTATTATCAGTTCAAAAATGACCAGTGCGTCTCTTATCGGTTTTAAGGCTGCTTTTAAAATACGTGACATAGTTCTAGGGTGTTATCATCATTTCCCGAGATTTCCCTTTTGCTTTCGGATCATTTCTTCGGATTTCTTCGAATTATTTCCTTTACTGCTTTAATCGAATGGTTCCTACTACCACTACGTAGACGGCCAGACCTTTTTCTGTCACACACAGAGGAGGTTTCATTGTGCCTATCAATAGCCCGGTATACAAACATTTGAATTATACCAAGCGTGTGGAGGATTTTAAAAGTTGTATTTGGCACCTTAACCACTTTATGTCATGCAATCACTGGGCTTCGGTTTTAATACTTAGGGAATGATATTTAAAACATTTTAATTTCTGCGCTATGGTAAGTAATAAAAGTTTCGCTACCCAATACGCATTTTTTCAATTTCCGATTGGAAGTGGAGTACGGAATATCTTGATACTATATTTTCTTTTACAATCTTGCTGTAAGGAAAAAGCGCAATGCTGCCAAAATCTCGTCGTAACATATAATCTCCTGGTTGGGTCCGCGACTTGGTCCGCGTGGAATTCTTTAATAAAAACTAACCTAGCCTAAGTTTCATTTTACTACATCAGCTGTCTGACTTGGTCCCATCGAAATTGGTCCAGTGGTTAAAGAGATTAGTCGGAACAAACACAGACAGAGAAAAATTGTTAATACATAATGCTATTTTGGTATATGTACACTTACACATATTTTAATAATACAAATAGTCGCTCCAGTTTTATTTATATATTAATATTTCAATAAAATAATGTATTTTTTAAAATATTATCTTGATTAATTAATATTTCTCCAAATTTAAATATGGGTCTCAAATTCCACGAGAGCCTTCGTTAACTTATTCAATTAGCTGATGATACGCGCGTGCTTTGCATCGAATACTTTGTTAATAAGATTAGTTACGTAAATATTCTTTAGTAAGATAATTTATAAGAAGCTAAAATATAGAGAATTATTTAAAAGAACTTCTGCCATTGCGCAATTGAAATCGTATTAATAAAAATATTTAGTTTCACCTGTACCTTCGGCCAGAGTGCCGTTGGGTTCCGTGAATTAACATTCAATGTCTCTAAAATAAGCAAAAGTAGAGAGTATGGATACGATTAATACTAAAGATGAAAAAGTTTTGATTATTTCACTGTCAGCCTTGTACCCATCGGGTTGGTTAAACCTTGTCGTTTAATTTTCAACTAATTTAGCTTAAATTAGTTAACAAGTACATTAGATACAGAAAGTTGGTTTAAATGAGCGCGAGAATGGCGGAAATGTAAGTGGGTTTTGTATAACATGTAAGTAGGCTCTAATATTTCAATTTGTTAATATAATGATGAGTGTATATAATGTTATGTATAGTCTATTCACAATAATTCGGTGGTAGTGGGTAGTGGTTACAATGTATTAGACAAAGCTTTTGCTAAATTTATATTAGCTACAATTGTATCTATCTATCAATCAATAGATGTAAAAAAACCTTACAAAGCTTCTTTGACTCAGTTGCTGATCTCCGACTTGATATAAATATGTGCACCTTTTATAGCATTAACCTAACATCTTTGCCAGGACTACTTGAATGATGAAAAAAAACAACTAAATGGTGCAACTTTTGGTTTATTTTTGTTATGATATATGAATCAAAAAAAATGTGATTTAACACTAAATATTGCTAGATTATAAAAATATCTAGGCCGAAATCAAGAATTTATAAAATATTACAAATTATATTACAACAATTGTTACCTTAGAATACATCAGGCTCAGTGGCAGACTCATCGCCGTTGACAATATCCATACGAAGACGATCTTAATCGTCACACGTTTCCTTGTTTTATTTCGTCCAAATCTCATCGGGTATCTTAAGGACAGGTATCTAGACACAAACAAAGAGAAAAAAAGTAATATGAGTAAAGTTTTTTTTATTTCGTATTATTAAGGTAAATGAACGAGGCTAGTTCTTTAGTTTTGAGTTTATAATAATATTTTTTTTTAAATATTTTATAGGGTTTTTAAAGTGTCACACACTTAGGAAATGGAAATACATATTTTTAGAAAGCGTATAAAAATTTGAACGCACTATTTGGACGGTCTCCAAGAGGGTTCGAATACTGCTACGTTAAAATTTTTATACGCTTTCTAAAAATACATTTTTCAATTTAATTTCAAACATTTGACTAAAACCAAGCGTATGGAGGAATTTAAAAGTTGTATTTGGCACCATACCTTCTTTATGTAATGCAATCACTGCGATTCAGTTTTCCTACTTAGGAATGCGGAAAAAGCGCAATGCTGCCAAAATTCCATCGTAACTTACTAGCTGTGTCCGCGACTTTGTCCACGTAGAATTCTTAGCCTAAGTTAATCTTTACTACATCAGCTATCTACCAGTAAAAGTCCCGTTGAAATCGGTACAGCCGTGTAAGAGATTAATCGTAAGAAATTTGTTTTTCTATAAATAATATTAATTACTTTTTTCGCAGCATCACGCCCTTCTTCCACATAGCAGGTCAGAAATAGCCTAGTGTCAAGACACTCTATCCTCCATTTTCCGAACAAAATCGAGATATTGCTTGTTGATGGCGGAACTCAATGTCGCGCTTTGCCTTGCACCAGAGAGAAGAAATGAAAATAATTTAATTATAATCATTCCTCCGAGTGGGGAACCCACTTCCAATCGCTGTTGTAGTTAGCCGTACTGCGCCACGATAGCCTCAGTTACTGTTACTTCTGTATTTTCAATCTGAATATAGTTTCAAACGTTGAACCAAATTCGTTACAAGTTCTAAGTAATTTCACTGAGAACTGCGGATATCCCACGGGAAATTTAATGCTGTCGTGAAAACTGAAGGCAATTTAATAAGCGTGTGTGATCCCGGAACATAAAATTGAATGGAAGGACTTAAATTTTAATAGTAATATGTTTAATTTTTTGATAAGGTTATAAAGGCAAATTAATAATTTATTAAAAAAATTGGCTAATAAAAATTGTTGATGGATGTGAAAATTGGACCTGTAGAAAAGGGTAAGTACTCTAGACTCGCAAATTGAAACTCATACTTCAAAAAAAAAGCAACTTGCGTGCATACTGCGTATTTTTTAGTTTCCTTAGTGTGTGATTGACACTTTAAAAAGCAGAAGCTTGTTTAGGGATAAAATGCTTAACGACACAACTTAAAAAATCCTAAAAAATTGAAAATACACTACAATAATATTAGGGGGACCTAAGGGAATTTACCGAGCCAATTTCTAATGAAATATTTTTAATTCAATTATGTCCTCTGTAACTTATCGATCATGGCGCAACTTTGAGCATTACCGTAAGCTATGTGCGTAATTGCATTTTTGCGGTTTTTCACAATTGATGAACTCTTCTACGAATATTGCAAGTTCGATAATTTTAAAAATACAAGTGCGTTCATTGTAAGTGGTCTGCACTTTCAATCTGATGGTTTATATTATAAAAGCGGAAAAATTAAAATCGTTTACATAATATAATCATTCTCCGAGTGGAAATTAAACTCACAGTTCTTTACAGTGTTTACATAGTCACTTAAAAAATAGGAGGGTGGAGAAATCGCGAGATATATCACTAAATTCTCATTTCTAAAATTTAAAATAAACGTATTATTGTAGCTACCTGTCGACGCTGATAGTACACAGATGCATTATGGAGGCTGTGCAGAGCAAAACGTCAAGGCAGATCCAAGTCAGGCAATATACAGCTGGTAGTGGGAAATAACCTGTAAGAAAAAGTACATTATATTACCATACTAGTAGCTACCCGCATATTCGTTTACAAGACTTAATGAGCTTTCCACACACTAAAATACCCACACCCTATAAATGACTTTAGTTAAGGGGAATTTCCTTATATTTTATAGTATAGATAGCTATTATTTTTTGTTGTACATCAGATATTCCACTCAGGCATTTAAAAGCATTACCACAAAGAAGATTTCGGATCTGTATAGCAGTTCCGAAAATGTGCACATACAAACATATTTTTAAAGTGTTATTCTAATACTTAGAAAATTATTGGTTTCCAAGAGGCGCGGGTTCGAATCTGGCTACGTTCAAAGTTTCCGTACGTTGTCTAAAAATTTGAAGGATGCTGTTTTTACTGTTTTATTATAGTAAAATATATATTTTAACTTCGCTTTGTTTATTTAAGATCTTTGCCATTGTGACACGTTTAGAAATACCTGTTAAATATATTTTCAGCAATTATAGTAGAATGCGTTTTGCATTGCAAAAGTGGTGCATCAAAATATTTATTTCAAACCAAAATAATTGATATTAAGTAACCGAATGGAGGGCGGAGTCTTGACACTAGGTTCTTTTTTGACTAACCTGCTATGCGGGCAAAATCATCATGCTACAGGTTACCTAATTTTAACAAATAAGATAATACATTATTTATAATATTTAACAATACATGAATATTCTTACAATTTTACAAATATATGTAATACTTACACAAGATTACTGTATATTACGCTTTATTTTACCTTTCCCGTTTAGAAGACTATCTCGCTTTAGACAAATTTTTCGTTGGGTCACTAAGAAATCATAATCATAGTATTATGGCGTGTTTTGTTGGCGTTAGTTTGATATAATAATTGGATAAATTGACAGACGAATGCATCCCAGGCTACCTGTGAGCACAACTATTGTGTAAACTGTACTGTTAAGTTATACGTCGGGTATAAAATATTTTAGCTTCAGTGTCACACTTTTTGTCGTATAGCAAGGTAGTCAAAAAGAACATAAATGTCAAACCACTCTTAAAATTACAACTAAGAATTTGCCATTGCCATTACTAATTAAAATTGTTTTATTTAAAATGTGTACAGGTTAGCTGTTCATTCGCAGGAAGGCTTTAAATTAATTTTACGGCCATTTAAACATTAAGTATTAAGTATAAAAAAAACACTTACTAGACTAATTGGACTACTATTATGTGCATTGAGGCATTGCAAAAATCAATACTAATAAAATATACCCGTATGTTCTAAAAAAATATTTTACTGGATGAAAAACCAGTAATAGAATATGAGTTTAGGATATTTGTCTGTTTGTCTATTTTCAGGCGTATATCATCATATTTCCTAGACATATTTTAAATGTTATTTTTTCTTGTATAACTTTTAACCCTGCACAGGAAT
Source organism: Podotricha telesiphe (assembly GCA_038994665.1). Classification (NCBI taxonomy): domain Eukaryota; kingdom Metazoa; phylum Arthropoda; class Insecta; order Lepidoptera; family Nymphalidae; genus Podotricha; species Podotricha telesiphe. Next base: position 649,540 of record JAOYRR010000048.1, read on the forward strand.
CCTTGAAGTTTGCGGCCATCGTGGCGCAGAAGCATACGTAAGACTATGCACGATGGTTATGGGTTGTATCAAATATTGAAGTATTTATTATATTTAAATTGTTTTCATTTTTTCTCTCCAGTGAGACCAAGATAAGCGTTGAGTTTCGGCATTTGATACACAGCGTCTCGAGTTCAGGTGGAAAGTTGAGTACGGAGTGTTAATAGGCTTTGTCGAGTGAGAAAAGTGTAAAGCTGAAAAAACGTTACAATTAAACATAAAAAAGACTTAAAGACAAAAAAATTACCACCTTACAAGAAAGTCAGTATAATTTTAGGTCAGTTTCAATGTCAACATTTGTTAAATAGAAGTAGTATGTCATATAGTCCACGAAAACGAAGTTGCGGTCCTCATCTAGTATATTTTTGTTTTTCGCATATTTAGGATATGAAAAAGATTATTATGCAACAACCAGCATTATATTTGCCAAACGTATGTTCGTAAAAATAAAGTATGGGTAGCAGAAATTTGTAAAAATATCTCTATAGAGAAAATTTTTTTGTAAGAAGCGTATAATAATTTCGATGTCGCTGGATGTAGAACACAGGGCTTAGCAGTACGAGCGCGTGGAGAGAGTTGCGGGATCGAATCACACTATAATAAATTGTTTTAATGTAGTGTGATTCGAACCTGATGTATTCTAAAAAACATACAACATGTTTTTAATCCACGTAAAAAGTGGAGAATGGAGAGTCTTAACTATAACTTTTCTCTGCCATAAAAATGGAAACATTTCTTTTAAAATGCTCTAACTCGTTACACGTGGTGTTAGTTCACCCAATGGCAAATAAATTCCTATTTATAGAAAAAGGCCAAATTTTATTACGCGTATGTGATATTACGCAGTCATTAGTGTCATATTCCAAATTCATTATATGCCGTAATAGCACAAATATTTTTCTATTGCCTATTAAATTACGTGATTTTCAGTAAAAGCTCAGTTATTTTTGGTATGTTTGCTTAATATGTGACAGTATTGCATAGACAGGGTGTGCGTTCAAATCATTTGTATATACACACTGTCGGCCCGTCGGTTAATTAGTAGTAAAATATCATTATAGTTTTATAATAAGTACATTAAAAATTAAGGGAAATGCCGTTTTTACGAAAATTATGCTTGAAATTGAGTTTATACGGAGAATAAATAGGAGGTAATTTTTTTAATAGTGCATTAGAAACATGTAACACGTATGTTTGACATACACTTTTATATATACGAAATTAACCAACATAGCAGAGTTGAAGGCAATTCAAATTTTATGGTAGGTAGCTATCTACCTACCATAAAATGGAGGTACTAGCAAACATTTCTTTAGATATTAACCTATTTCTGGACTACATATTACCTGAATAACCACTAAACAATCGATAAAATTTTAATGATCTGATGAATGATTCCATACTATTGATATTAAAAATGCGGATGGAGCTGTCTCTCTGTCTGTGACATCATCACGGCCAAACTGCTGAACCGATTGTGATGGAATTTTATACATAGATACTTTATTCTCCCATTTTCTAGAAATTTAATTTTTTTATAACAAGCCCGCCGCAAATACAAAACAGTTACAGATCACGCGGGCGAAGCCGCTAACGGGTCGCTAGTTGAATATAAATAACCTTCAAATATAAGAACCAAAAGCCTGTTTCTTTTTATTAGCGTAACGCTTTTTCCCGCATAGCAGGGTAGTCAGAGAGCATCTAGTGTCCAGACACTCCGTGTTCATTTTCCGTCCAAAATCGATACGTGTGTTGAGTGGCGGCATTCTACGCCGCGCTTTCAAGTCTTCAACCCGCAGTGTTGAATTTCCCACAGTTTTGACACTATGATTGGTAACGAACAAGAAGAATTTTGTTAGCTTTACCATAAATTATTACCAGCAATTTTAAATTTATATACGTATATATATCAAGTTATATACCTATATTATATTATATATACCTACAGAATTTTTATACGTGTAGCGTAGGTATCAATGTTTTCCCGCAAAACCTCGCCTCCCTTCGAGACATTACGTGTTTAGTGGCGTAACCCAACGCTGTTTTGTCAACAGAGCGGAGGAATGAAAATATTTAAATATTATCACTCCCCCAAATGGAATCGTGGAATCGAATCCACAACCATCTCGTATACAGCCACACGCTGTGACATTACACAACAGGATCACTGAAGGATGTCCAAGTTATTTTTTTTATTTTACCTCTACCAATAGCTATTTTTTATTTTATTTAAGATTAGAAAGCTACTTTAGTATGTACTTTCAATTTCAATGCTAGTCACAGTACCTGTCTTATCTAGAACTCGTTTAGTGTGATTTTCAATTAATGTATGAACCTAATAATACATTAAATTATAATACATTAAATTATAATACAATAAATTAAAATACAATAAATTAAAATACAATAAATTAATTCATTAGAGCGGAGAAATGAAGTTAATTAAATCATGATAATTCTACCGAGTGAGAATCGAACCCACACTTTTCCACTGCGCCACGAAGACCTATTTCAAAGTATTTCAATTTTACCAATAAAAAAATGTTACAGTGTAATTTTTGTATAGTAATAGTTGCATTCGTGTCTTAAAAATTAAAAGTGAATTTTTTAATCACTCTCCAGACAAAAGATGCTTCGCTAATGAAAAGGTTGGAACATTATTCATTAAGATATCCGATTGGGATTTCGTAGATAATGATAATAATAAAAATATTTTTTTTATTATATATCAGGTATTGCTGTACAATAATATCTATATATATTCATCTATACATATAATAAAAATGTAACTGTTCGCTGTCTGTACATGGAAGATATATGAAAAAAAGTATTATTAGGCAATATTATACAAATCTAAACAATGATTTTTAATTTTCTTTTCTGTTTATTGGTTTGTTTGTGTAAGTTAATCTCAGAACGCTGTTTTGTCTATTATAATGTGGTAAAACTTCTCTTAACACTTAATGTTTCTTTCATTTCAATAGGTTCATAAACAAATTATAAATTTAAGCAAAGTTAGTGATTATAGTGAGTACGAGGGCGGGCGGAAAATCTGAATATTATAATAACTGATAATTTAGTCAAGTAGTGTACGCAGACGAAAGCCGTGATCGGGTCGCTAGTACAAAATATATTCCAAACAGAAAAACACTCGAATATACTACAAGAGATCCACAGGGATTGGTGAAAAGAAGTGTAGGTTTCTTACACGGATTATAAGTAATAATAATATTTCTTATTTAATTTTAACTACAAGTGCTTAGGTGAGTATATGTCATATCTGTGTTTGTATTGTATGTAGTATAATGTAATGTATGTATGTGTGTGAAAGTGAGTGTGACATTTTTATAACTAATCTTTAGTAACGATACGAACGAACTAACGAACGAACGATAGTAACGATTGTAAAAACGATTTCGTTTCTCCATACGTTTTCTCTTTTAAGAAATTGAGTGGACGGCTGATTTATATTCTTGTAGCAAAAGAGTAACGTATTATAGGGAGATCACAAATTTTACCTTTACGACGTTTGCTAAAGTATATATGCATAATAAATAACTGCCTGACGCTACGAACATTTACAATTAATTCAAGCGCTCTGACCGCTAAGCGATACTTTCAATATCCAGCTACTTGGAAATTCTTATACGCTTTGAAAACTTGTTTTAGTTGTTAGCATTGTAGTTTTACAAATTTATCCTGCCCAAGGATTTTATCTAGGAATAATCGTTTGGTAAGAGAGAATGTTATTTATTAAATCTTTTAACATTAAAAAAAGCGTTAAAAATATATAATAAATAACATTCCCTCTTGCCAAAACGATTGTTCGTAGAATAATCTTTGGGTAGCAGAAATTTATAAAAATCTTTCTACAGATATGCTAACAACTAAAATTAGTTGTAAAAAGCGGTTAAGAATTTCTACGCAGCTAGATGTAGAACGCATGGCTCAGCGTTAGCAGTCAGAGCGTTTGGACGGCTTTAAAATGTTATTCAGGCACGTAGGATATATAAATTTGTACGTAGCGGGACTCCATCCTTCGTTTCTTGGACGCGAGATCAACTGTGAATATAAATAAGATACTCGTATAATATTGTATATATATATATATATCACACATTTTTAGAAAAGTAAAGCAAGAAGTTTATAAAAACTACATTTCATTTCAATAATATCTGGATTGGCTATTTTGAGCTGATCAAATCCTATTGAGGATTTGTCAAATTATTGAAAGCAAAAATATTTTCTATAATATAAGCCCCAGATGCTGCCCCAAAATATAAGCTAAAAGCCTCATGTTGAAAATAATAAACTAACTACTAGTATAAGTACAACAGCGTCTAGCAGAAAAAAACAATGTTTTTTATAATACTGGTACAAGTTTGAGTTAATTATTATAATAGTTGTTGTTACGTTATTTAAAGTAATAATATTTAACGGCCGAAACATCCCTGCAGTTTTTTTGGTTTTACACGGGGTCGTGGTCGGCGGTGATCACTTACCATCAGGTGACCCGAATGTTCGTTTGCCTTGTCTATAGAATAAAAAAAAGGTATATTATGAGGGAAAGTTAATTGTTTAACGGAAGATATGGATTTTGGGATATAATAGAAGGCATGCGAATAAAACCGTCCTATTTTTGAAAAACGGGCAGAATACTGCAATAACTTTATAGAGTTAATAAAGCATATATTATAAATATAGCATAATTTTAGTACAACAAAAACAAACAGCATCTGAATATCCTAGTTTGTTACCAAACTCTAGACAAACTGAACACCAAAGTGGCTTGCAATTACGAAATATTTGCAATGGTAATGGGCATAGATAGTTTCTAACAACGACTTGGATAATAAACTAAAATAGCCTTGTTGTTCTATGGATAGCTCACAGGTATAGGCCTGGGTTTGAATTCAGATATTTGTTAATTTAAAATTCAAATTCAAATTATGTTATTCAAAATTGGAAGTTATATACTTCATTTTTTTAAACTTTATATATAAAATATCATTTTTAGAAAAGTAAAGCAAGAAATTTATAAAAGCTACATTTCATTGCAATAATATCTGGATTGGCTATTTTAAGCTGATCAAATCCTATTGAGGATTTGTCAAATTATTGAAAGCAAAAATATTTTCTATAATATAAGCCCCAAATGCTGCCCCAAAATATAAGCTAAATGCCTCATGTTGAAAATAATAAACTAACTACTAGTATAAGTACAACAGCGTCTAGCAGAAAAAAACAATTGTTTTTAGAATACACTGGTACAAGTTTGAGTTAATTAATATAATACACTTAACAAAAATATTTTGCGACACCTGCACCCACCATATAATACTATTTTTTGTGTTTTTTTATAAATGCTTCACTCTTTTTCCCTCGTAGCACTGACTACTCCACAAAGAGAAGCTAATGACAAAACACTCTGGTCTCTACTTTCACCCGAATTCGAGACATTGCGTGCTGAGTGGCTGTCCTCAACGCCGTGTTTTGTCTTGTCCAACAAAGCGGAGAGAAAATAATAAAATTATTCCACCGAGGGGGAATTGAAACCACAACCAATCTTTCCAATAATATATTTATGTATAATATTATTACTAAGAGGTCGTTGTGGCGCTGTGGGACATCATCTGACATAGTCTGACTTTACATTAAAATTCAAAATATCCTTTACACAAATAGACTTTTGCAAGCACTTTTGAATCGTCGTAGGGCTACCACCGACTCGGAGGGAAGTTCTGCCGAGAAGAGCCGGCGAGAAACTCAACAGTTGCTCTTTTCAAATCCAAAAGTTACAATTTTATCACCTAATACAGTGGTACTTCAACACATTTTTAGCTTTCAAATATTCTTTTAGAAAGTAATAAGCTTCTCAAGAGTTATACATAATTATTTGAATATTTCCGCTTTGGTAACAAGACAAAGCACGGCTTTGGGTTCCGTCTCTCAATACTCAGTGTCTCGGTTTTAGGGAAAGGTGAGAGTGGAGTATTTTAACACTAGATTCTTGAATAAAGTAGTTAAAAGAAAATATGAAAAAAAATGTAACTTAAACATTTACTCATACACGATATTTCATTCAACAAAAAGCTAGATTATTTAAACTTTCATTAGGAAATCTAGTCTAAAATAAATGCTTCGAAGGACGTAATAAAGGGTGAAAGCAACGCCATGAAATATACCATACAAAATACACAGGAAAGGAAACTTTTAACCTGACAAATGACTTGGCTTAACGACCATAGTCAATTTATTTGACAACATCCCTTTTTCATATGCTTTTGGACTAAATTTTGGATCCAGTTTAGAAGAAATGGTAAAACTTTTCGTTATATTACATATAAACATGTGAATAAAGGGGAGGAAGGCAATGAATTGATATTTTAAATGTAATTATATTCTTTTACTGACAGTTTAACTATTTATAATTTTTTTTAGTAAATCATCATTAGGTATTTAAAATTATGTATAAGTATAATATCGCTGCCCAAATAAAATATTCCTAATTAGAAGTAATAGTTTTCAACTATGAATATATTAAGGGATTTTTTATATTTAAAACAACCTTCGATTGTGTGATTTTCCTATGAACTGGTTAATTGGGGTACTACCAATAAAAAAATAGAGAATGGAATAACTTCTGTCTATGTCTTCGGCTAATAAAAATTAGAAAAAAATCTTTTATTCATACATCAAAATTAGTTTACTTATTACATTTAGTTTAAGTTACTTGTCGGCTCTTTTCAGTACAAATGTCTTACAAGCCGGTCGTAGCTTCATGCAGGACTGATAATTCTGACATTTTTATGTAAATGACAAATTGAAGTATTTGGAATATAACCGTTCCTCCGTGGAAATCGAACACACAACCAAAATCGGATTCAATCAGACGCTGGCCACCATAGTATCAGGCATAGTATTAATATTAAAAAGATAATTAAGAAAAATAATAATAATATAATTTTACCAAAATAGGTGACGATCTACATAATATTAATTCTAAAAATAGGCTTAAGCTTACCGCGCCTGTAACTCGGTTGCATAGAATCCATAATTTTTTCATACGACGTCAAAAAAACGTCTGAGAATGTTCTATATCACAATTTAAAATAGTTGGGAAAAAATGTTTTAAGGTCACTAATAAATCTGTAAATTATTGATTTAAAAAAAAGTACCGCTGACTTACTTGCTTCAGTTCTTCTCATTTTGAGGTTCAGTTCAGAGTTCAGTCTGAGGCATTAACTTTAGTGAACCGGTGGTACATTATTTGACATTTAAAAAAATTAAGTATATAACTTCCAATTTTGAATAACATAATTTGAATTTGAATTTTAAATTAACAAATATCTGAATTCAAACCCAGGCCTATACCTGTGAGCTATCCATAGAACAACAAGGCTATTTTAGTTTATTATCCAAGTCGTTGTTAGAAACTATCTATGCCCATTACCATTGCAAATATTTCGTAATTGCAAGCCACTTTGGTGTTCAGTTTGTCTAGAGTTTGGTAACAAACTAGGATATTCAGATGCTGTTTGTTTTTGTTGTACTAAAATTATGCTATATTTATAATATATGCTTTATTAACTCTATAAAGTTATTGCAGTATTCTGCCCGTTTTTCAAAAATAGGACGGTTTTATTCGCATGCCTTCTATTATATCCCAAAATCCATATCTTCCGATAAACAATTAACTTTCCCTCATAATATACCTTTTTTTTATTCTATAGACAAGGCAAACGAACATTCGGGTCACCTGATGGTAAGTGATCACCGCCGACCACGACCCCGTGTAAAACCAAAAAAACTGCAAGGATGTTTCGACCGTTAAATATTATTACTCTAAATAACGTAACAACAACTACTGTAATACTATAACTGTAGTATAATGATTATGTATAATGATATACTCTAAAAAATAAATAAAATTTGAGTCTGTTTGTAATATGAAAGTAACTGCTTTCTACTAACACGGTACATATAGCAAAAAAAAATTTTGTTATATTTTTTGTCAGTCTGTCTGTTTGTTCTTTTTGCTCTCTGGGTGTCTGGACCGATTTCGATGGGACTTTTACTGGAATTCCACGCGGATAGAGTCGTGGGCATGACTATAATAAAAAATATAATATTAAGATAGATGAAAAAAGACAACTTAGGAACTTATGTGTAAATAATCATATCTTAGTTTTTAACTTTGTTAAGTTAATACGAACTGGATCGATCTGGATACTTGTTGTAATTCAGAAATGTCTCACACAAAGTACGGATCACGCGTCCATCGTAATTAGAAAAAAAAACTATTAATTTTAAATTTTGCTTATACTAGAGGCCATCATGGAGCAATGTAACAGCGTTTGACTAAATACGCGATGATTGTTGGATCGATTCTCACTCGGGGAAATAAATGTATTTAAATTATTGTCATTTCTCCGCTCCGGTGACAAGACAAAGCGCGGTGTTCAGTCAGTCAGTCAGCCGCCACTCGAAACGCAATGTCTCAGATTCCAGAGTACACAGAGAGAACACAGCTAGTTTGAAAGCTAATACATTTGTATTCTAAGCATATGTCATTTACTAAGACTATTCACAGTCTACGTATTTTGTGCAATAGTATAAACTGTACAATTTAACTAAAACAAAACTTAATTTTTTTTAACGAGTGCATTTAAAACTCTTATAGATGAATTTAATGCGTAGAAGAACGAATTTGAAGTTCCTATACTATAGTTGCAAAAAAAAATATATATCTATCCTTTTTCTTTTATATATAGAAACTTTCCATAGTCCATTTGGATTCCAATCTATTAAGACATATTCTCAAACTTAAGTACTCCACTATAGCGGTAATGCTGTCCACGTCCTGTTCCTATCCTTAAATAACGAATTATTAAATAAATCATACGATTCTGCAATAGATTAAGTTGATAGTATTACTTATACAGTAATTTATATAATAAATTCAGTTAAATTATATTTAACTAGCGACCCGCTCGCGTGTTCACCCGTATGAACTAAAGATATTTCGTATTCTCGTCGGAATTTTCGTAAAACAATGAAATTCCTGGAAAGTCAAAAAAAATGAGAGGCAAATGTAGCTTACGTGCCATATTCATCGATAGATATAAAATTTCATCACAATTGGTTCAGCAGTTTGGCCGTGATGACGTCACATATCGACAGAGTTAGTATCGCATTTTTAATACTTCCATTTACTACATGTACATTGAAACTGATCAAAAATTATAATTAATGTCTTTACAGATCTGCCTTTATTAACAGACAAACAGACAGACTAAATTTAAAATAATATTAGATTCATATTTTCAATGTACAGACACAACTTTTTTACTGTCTTATTGAAGTCCAGATAGATAAACTTAGGCACCAAGTAACAAAAATCAGTTATTTTAATATTTCAATTTTATTTATTTACATATGTTTAAAATACTAGGTCGAATAAATCGAATGAAACCGTTAATATAAAACCAAAAGATTATTTATAAACGTGATATAAAACATGCGAAAGTCGAATTTAGCGTAGTCGCGATCATTTATTTGGCTCACCCTAATGTCAGTAGCACTGTAGCCCCAGCCGAGGCGTTATTAATGCTTCTGCCTTATTACGTCTTTCTTTAACTATGGAATCATATTATACTATTATACATATTTTATATTAAACGGGCTAAGTGACATATGCTAAGTCTGGCAATAAATACTGTTATAATTAAAAATAAACAAAGTATTATTTTTCAATTTGGAATCTGTCAAATTTGTGTAAAATGGAGTGAGGTGATAAATAGAACCGAATTAATGTATTTGCATTAATATATAATATAAAATAGGTATCGTGCCAAATACAATTTTTATAATCCTCCATACGTTTGGTATTAGTCAAATATTTGTGTATTGAGCTATTGATAGGTACAATGAAACTACCTCTGTTTCTGACAGAAAACCATCTGATCTTCCACTTAGTGTTCGTACGAAAAAGGCGATCAAAGCAGTAAGGGAAGGAATTCGAAGAAATCCTGCCCGAAAGCCATACCATGTCACATATTTTAAAAGATAACTTAGTATTTACAGCCTATAAGAGACGCACTGGTTATTTTTGACTGATAATTTAAAAAAGAATAGGGTGATGAATAATTAATGAATATTTAAATAAATACTTAAGTGGTGCGCACAGGGAGTTTGTGAAAACATTTTGTTTACGGATGAGAATCTTTTTACAATTGAGCAATATTTTAACAAACAAAATGACCGTATTTATGGTAAAAGCTCTAACAAAGCTTCTCAATTAGTCAACAGAGTATATTATCCGACATCAGGTGATGGTTTGGTGGGGTGTTAGCTATGAAGCTACTGACTGAGCCATATTTTTGTGAAAAAGGTATCAAGACATTGGTACAAATATATCAAGATACAATTCTTGAGATGGTTGTTAATCCCCTTAACAACACCATGTTCAATAACCAAGAATAGTATTTTCAGTAAAACTCCGCGCTGGGTCATTAAATTCACCCAATCTTGGTTAGTAACGAATGTTCCGCACTTCATCAGAACTGAAGACTGGCTGCCATCTAGTCTAGATCTTAATCTACTGGATTGTGATCTGTTTTTCTTTGTAACAACATTTATGGCAATAGAGGCTATCGTGGCGCAATGAGACAGTGTCTGATTGAAAACGCGAATGGTTGAGCATTCGATTAATCGATTCCCACTCGGGTGAATAAAGATATCTCTGTTACCTAAACCAAAGCACGGCGTTAAGTTCTGCCACTCCATACAAAGTGTTACGATTTCAGACGGAAAGTGGATAAAAGGTGGAAAAAGCTTAATTAATTATTAAATTAGTAAATATATATATATATTGTACAAAATATGTTTTTTTCCAATTCCACGCTATTTCCCACATAACAGTAGTGTTAAGACACTCCGTTCTTCAATGTCACGAAAATTAGAGGCGGGTGTTCGAAAATGAAAAGTAAATTTAAAAAAAACGTCGTATAGTGTGTTTAATTCTTGTTAAATTGAAATATTAGTTGTGAGCTTCAATTCTATAAGAAAAATATTTATATTATCATATATGTACAGCCTACTTTAGTTATGTAATAGTTTCATATAGTCACAAACTTACATAACGTATCTTAAAAGAGCAGAAAGTGGAATATTGAAATTAGTACCATCGCTTTAGTTAGTAATTGATTATATCCATACTAATATTATAAATGCGAACGTTTGTCTGTCTGTCTGTCTGTAATGCTTTCACGGCTAAACCACCGGCCCGATTTGGAATTTAGTGATGATGAAAAACTGATATATCAAGTGGGAGTGGAAACGGAGGCTGAAGCAGGAGCACAAGTGGAAGTCAAATGATAGCGGGAGCGGGAGCCAAAGCGGGAGTGAAAGCGGGATCGGGAGCGAAAGTGGGAGTAGGAGCAAAAGCGGCAGCGGAAAACGAGATAAGTAGCGATATTGGAAATAAATATTTTCTTAATCTCTAATTTTGGGTCAGTTTCAATGCCAATATGTAATAAATGGAAGTAACCCATACTAATATTATAAATACGAAAGTAACTCTGTTTATTTGTCTGTGACGTCAACACGGCTAAACCGCTGATGTTTTTCCAGGAATTTCATTGTTTTACAAAAAGGCCGCTGAAAATACGAAACAGCTATAGTCTCGAGCGAAGCCGCGAGAGTGTGGCTAGTTATGCAATAAATTACTAACTGGCGCAGTTAATGGTTAAAACGTTATTTTTTTCGAAAGAAGTAGTAATAGCTCTAAGCCCTTATTGTTTAAGCTTAGCTCTGATTGAAAATAACCAAGCAAGGTAGTTTTATAACATGACACGCCAATGCGTTTAGCCGAATCGCAAACACTGTGTGCCTTCTGCCGCAAAGCCGCGGCTCGTTAATCAACCTCGCCCTAATTGTCACCAGTGACATTGAATTAAATTAGAGCGCGCTTTGAGAATATTTTGTGTAAAGACTTTGAGTTGAGTGTTCATATGGACACATAGTGTGTTATATATTTAGTTACTTACACATTTTCAGTAATTTAAGTAATTTTGACTAAACAATTGGTTGTTTACTTTAAAATTGATGAAAAATTGGACTTTCTGTTGACAGAGGAGTGATGTGTTGATTGGCAAGACTTAACGCCGAATACTACTTAAGGTTAAAGATATTTTATTTTTCAAAAAAAGACAAAACATTCTCTTACATGAGTATAATCAGTAGTCAGTCTTAATACTCGCGCAATGTTTTTATATATAACAAACAGTACAAGTGAAGTAAGCAAATAATGGGTAGTTAAAACTATTTATTTAAACAATAGTAAAAGGGAACAAAATATTAATAACATTCAAATTTATGGGCGTGGGTAGGATATGTTCTTTGATGGTAAAGTTGTAGTTACAATTAGCGATTATTTTTAATTTGTTTATTTAGAATAATTTATGATAATAAGGATATTTTACTTTTAACGAGTAGTTAAGTTGTAGTATTATCCTTATGGGTGTAGTTACAGTGACTTATTATAACATTTTTATAGTACTATATATTAGAATAATTTTAAAGGATATATTTACATAATTTAAATTTATATTTTTACTTTAAATAAATATCTTATAACCGTAGTGCTTGGCGCTCCATTCTCTCTAACTACGCAGCTGGGGGTAAAGCGGGTATGAAAAAATATATATATCAGTGGGTTTTGTATGATACATCTGTATACAGGCAACTGCATGTTTGTTTAGCTAGCATATATTTTTATATTAAATGAAATAAACGAAAGAATTTGTCAACTATAATAATTTTTATTAAGCTAATCAATTTGACACCACCTTCGTGTTTTCGGGAACAAAACACGAAGCCTAAGGTAATGTCTGCTCACCTGAAGTGGATTGAGTTAGAACTGTTACAAAGTAATTTGTGTGTTCATTAGAAATTTTATTGCGTTTACAAGTTTAAATGAAGAAAAGCAATCGGGTAGAAGTTGATAAGGAATTAAATAATATACAAATTTGGTTGAGACCATGATGATGAAGCGCAGTGGGACCGCGTCTGCTAAACTCGATTTGTTGTGGGTTCCATTCTCACTCAGAGAAATGATTATATTTAATTTATTTTTATTTCTCACTTTGGTAAAACAAAATGCGGCGTTTAGTTTCAATACCATCCAATCCAATGTTTTAAATTTGGTATAAATAAACAGACAAAGCACTTCTTGAAATCTATCAATATATATTTTTTGCCAAGACATCATTATCAAATCAATGGGCGTAGGTATATAAAATTATTTATTCAAGTAATAATTATTTGATTTTTTGTTGGATAGTAGATAGCTCTTAAACATTTGTTGTGATTATCTAATATTATGATTGATTCAAAGAATATTTTCAAATTGACACATCGTTACTACTACGTAAATAAAATCACTAAAAAATTAGGGGACAAAATTCTACAGAAAAAATATTTAAATTTATAAATACAATTGTTTTTTTTTTTAGGAACAACGCATACTGACAAGTATGCATTGTTTTTTTACAGCGTCATGATTTTTTCCGCATAGCAGGTTCGTCAGAAAGAACCTAGTGTCCAGAAAATCTTTACGCCGCTTTCTGTCTAAAATCTACATATTTTATGTTAAGTGGCGGAACTCCACGCCGTACTTTATTTTAGGTAGGAAAATATTTTAAATATAATCTTTACCCCAAGTGGGAATCGAACCCACAGCCATCGCGTATACAAACAGACGTGATAGACATGTGATAGACATTACGTCACGGTGGCCTCATTGCAAATATTTTTACCAAATAACATTTAAACTTTAAATACCAATTATTTTGAGTTTTAATAGCCATTTATTATGTATTATGGGTAAGTCATAAAATATTCTATTAAAAATTGGGAGTAAATTATATTTTTAAATACTCACCTCTCACCAGAGTTAATATTCCCACAGGCATCACCAATATAGCGATCAGAAGATCGGTAATCGCAAGGGACATCAAGAAGTAATTCGTTACATTCTGTAACCTTCTCTCCAAATAGATGGCTAAGCAGACCAAAACGTTACCAGCCGCTGTACACACTACTAGCATTAACGCTACAAGCCCCCACCAATTATTCACTAATCCTACTTCTATGTCTGTTCTATTTAGTTCTGTTTCATTTAACACTTCAATGAATTCTCTGTCTGAATAAACACCGTCCAATGTATAGTTTATATTACTAATAAAGGGGTAGTCGTGTTTCTTATCATTCATTGTGAGGTGTATTGCGTAACCCTCTAATCAATTTCATTTTTGTTTCGTCGCATTTCATCTTATTTCGTAAATGTGGTAAATGTTATTACGAAGATCCATTTTCTATGTTTCAAATATTATAGCCTTTGGTAATCATCTGTAAAGAAATAATATATATATATATAAATATTTATATAACAAGAATATTAATTCAACAAAAAATATTATTGTATATTCAAAATTGTAAGGCAAAGAAAAAAACAACCATAGTAGGTACAGTCTTAGAATTTCAATTGCATTCTGATTATAATAATAAGTTATTTTTCTCTTTATATTTGGAGGCCGCGATGGTGCTGTGGTACAGCAACTGACTGTATATATGGCGGTTGTGGGTTTGACCCCTTACTTGACTTAGAGATATAATTTTATATTCATTTCTCTACTCACATAACTCTCGCTACTCAAAATGCCACGTTCCTAAACGGATAAAAATATTATTGATACTTTTTCTAAACTTACAAATAGGTATTTCAAAAAGCCATATAATAGATATACAATTTTTATTTAAATACATTTTGGTTGGATTTTTTACATATTCAAATAGTATAGTTATTGTTCCGATCGGCTTCACTGGAAATTGGATCGCAATGTAGCTAACCTTGTAATAATACTTTTATATAGGAAAACGTATCTATTTTGTTTATATTTTTAAATTAAATACTTTTTCTTTATTTTTTGTATTAGTAGCAACAAGCCGGCGGCTTCGCCCCCGTAAACTGTTTCGTATTTTCGATGGCCGTTTTGTTATTAAACAAAATGGGAGAAAAAAAGTTTTTTACATGTATAGCTTTTAACCTTGAGCAGAACTTAGGGTATAATAAATTTCGCAGACTATAAGAAATAAGTAAAAGCCGTCTTGACACAATTGGTCCTGCGCTACGCTAGCTCTCTCCGTAAACATATAAAAATATGAAGATCCAATACAACATAATGCTAAATTATAAGAAATAAGTAAATGAGCTTAGTAAGTAAATGGTGGACATTTATCATTAACAAATAAAAATTATTGAACTTTGCGGCCAGAAAGGGATACGTCTGACAGTACATGCGATAGTTGCAGGTTCTCTTTCCACTTAAGAGAATGGTTATATTTTTATTGTTTTCATTTTTTCTCTGGTATGACAAAGATGGGCGTATAGCCCAAAAGTATGTAGCTTAAGAAATTGTGAAATTAAAATAAATATTTTATGTCTTTAATTTCTTTTTTCCATCTTTACACTTTTTTCTAGACAAGAAAGGCAGAGAACATAATGTCAAGAGACTCCGGTTCAACGGTTTCCGCCCAAACTTATGTGTTGAGTAGCGGAACTCAATAATTGGATTTAATTTTATTTACTTAATTAATCAAATTATTAAATAATTAAAACGTATAAAAAATTTAACGCAGCCGTATTCAAACCTGCGCCTCTTGTAAACCGTCCACACAGTTCTCAACAGAGATGCTAACAACAAAAATAAATTGTTATAAGCGTATAAGAATTTCGACGAAGCAGGATGTAGAACGATTTTGC
This sequence comes from Podotricha telesiphe, assembly GCA_038994665.1. Lineage (NCBI taxonomy): Eukaryota > Metazoa > Arthropoda > Insecta > Lepidoptera > Nymphalidae > Podotricha > Podotricha telesiphe. Next base: position 665,405 of record JAOYRR010000048.1, read on the forward strand.
CGAACGGTTTTTTCAATTTCCTTAGTGTGTATATAACACTTTAAAAAAAAGTAAAAACTTTTCTTCTCTCATGACCACTTATCTTATCTAATCACAGCAGTACTTTGTTCTATTTAGATTAAGAAAACACTGAAAGGAAAATGGAATTTAAGTACGTTTTACTTGAGAAACGATAAAACAAAGTACATACATACATACAAATTGAATGAAAACCTTCTTAACGAGAGAGCTGTGTGGCCAATCTCCTTTAAAGCATAAAAGGAATAAAAATTAACTACATCAATAGCTAAGGACGTGTTCTGAGTATAATATGAGTATATAGACTACGAATATCGTAAAAGTCAAGTATTTTCATTCAATACACGGCCCCTAGTCTACACGTGTACCGATCTTGGAGTTGTTCCGTAAGCATTTAATCGACTATGAGAAGAGTATTTGTAATACCTGTTTATTATATGAATTACGAAAGAAGTATATGAGTTTAAGCTTCTAGCTAATGGTATTGGCTTTTCTCTATAAAAATAAACCCTAAGAAAAATTAGAGAAATTTTTAAATTTTAGGGAACGACAAGTTGGATATTAAACATCACTCCATAGTTAGTTAGACAAAAAGTAATTTTCCTCAAAAATATATGTTTTTAGAACGTATAAAAATTTTAACGCAGCGTGATTGGAACCCGCGCCTCTTGGAAACCGTTCAACCGTTCTTGAAATATCCGTTTTCAAAAAATATCACCTACATGCATTCATATCATCATTGCATATGAAAATATGAACATGAGGCACCAGGTTCCGCTATCTAACTTAACAATAGTAAAGTACACCTTAAAAACTAAAGCTTCAAATGAAAAATACATAAAATATCTGTCATTTTTTTTTAGCTTTACGCATTATAGATAACATAGTTAAGGCTCTATTCTCCACTTTTCGCCCGCACAATTAAACGTTAAATAATTTAAACTTACACATACATAAAATCCAGTATTTTTATGCGAAAAATTATCACATATTTATATAAACAGCGTTTGCCCAAATTTAATAAGGATAAATGAAGATTTCATTAATCTGACGTTACCTTAAATAGGTAAAAAGGTATATAATCTAAAACCTTTTAAATTCTAAGGGCATTTTTGACGATTAAAGCCAGATAAGGGAATGCGGCGGAAATGACTACAGTGAATTATTTGGGCTTTCTAACATGCGAACATTGGACAAGACAACGACTAAAGAAATTGTAATATTCCACTGCATTAAATATAATTTATTACTAGCGACTAGCTCGTGGCTTTGCCTGCGTAAACCAAACGACAGAACTATTTCGTTCTTTTGGCCGCCCTCGTTCTGATTTAAATCACAAACTCTGCTGCTGCTAAATATTTAATTTGAATTGTTGTAACTTTTTTGTTTGTGAACCTATTGAAATAAAAGAAACACTACATGTTACCAAAATACAATAGTTAAAATGTATTTAGCGTTTAAAAACGAGTAAACACAAATAAACAGATTATATTTTCGTAAGAGTTTGTTTAATTAAATTTTAGCAAAATATACGTTATATGCTTTTGTTCTGTGATTATTTATTACCTACGGTATATTTTTTACAAGTCTAGTAATCGAGGTGAATTTTAATATAATTATTTCACTTACACAAAACCTTAGCTTAAAAACGCACTTCTAGTCGTTATATTTTCTTTAAGTCTTGCAGAAGTAAATTTTACATAAAGTACGATTAACAGTATAGAAAAACAGTTGGTGAAACAACAAAGTGTGAATAAATCATTAAATTCTGTAAAACTGTAAGTTCAAATACGTCTAAAAGACAAAAATATTAAAAAAAATCGATATTTCAGCCATCGGTAGCTCATAACAAATAAAGATAAATTTTCAATACTTACTTCTGTAAGTTAAATAATCATTTTTGAAAGTAAACTGTACTAAACTGTACTACTATACTTATATTCATACTAAAATAGTCTTCTAAGCTTTATAACAATGCAATTAGATATTTACTGTGGAAACTCTTCAAATGTTGTTCAATAAGCCTAATTAACGACTTTCCCTAATTGCGAAACTTTTGGTAAAGTTTAATCGGTCTCTACATATTGGGCCAATTTAACCTTACTTCAGTGAAGTAACTTTGACTAGCAAAAATTACGAGCTTTGTCTCATTCATTATTTTCATCTTCATTTCCCATATTTTTTGACATGCTTAAGGAAAAGTAGTGACGTGACATAACGCCACGCTTCGTTTTTTTTTATAGAATATTTCTTTAGTTTTTGACTTAAAATGAGGTATGAAGAGCAAGATGTGTTGTTGATCTTAACTATTTTTTTTATTTTGAAAAGACATATTTAGAAAACGCCTCTTGACAACCGTTCAAGGTTTTCGGTTTTCAAGAGGCGCGGGTTCAAATCCCGCTGCGTTCAATTTTTTATGCGTTTCCTAATATGTATATTTCAATTTCCTAAGTGTGCGATAAACACTTAAAAAATTGTAATTTTTTTTTTATTTTTCTTGTTTTATCAACTAATTGTCGAATCGTATATTAAACGGTGACCTTAAAAGCTATTAGGAGTTCATTGCGAATATTAGCCATATAAGCAATAAACAGACAGAAAAGATTCATCATCATCAATTCTACCAGATTCTGTAAAGTTTTAATTACAAATATATTTGGCAAATACAAGTAAGCGTAATTCGTATAAGATATTCGTCGCTTACAACTTCATTTACATGGACTTTATGACTATATTATAAATCCACTTTATCTTTAGTAGTTTCAACTGCAAAATGTAAAGATTTTATCGTAATTAATCTTGTCGAACAAAATCGTTATTTCACATTTCCGTGGGATTGTTATGAAACACTTTCCCCCTCCTCTACACTTTTCAAGAAACTTGAGGTTTATATATGTATATCAATAGATTTTTTATTTCTATATCAACATATATTATTATATTAGAGGCCATGGCGGTGCAGTGGGACAGAACCCGTGATCACGATTGGTTCTGGGTTCAAATTTAGATTCAGAGGAATTATTATATTTAAGTTATTTTTATTTATAACCAATACCTAAGATAAAGCACGGTGTTGAGTTCCACCACTCAACACGCAATGTCTCCGATTTAGTGGGGAAAGTGGAGCACAAAGTGTCATGACACTAGCCTAGCTCTCTAACTACCCTGCTATACCCTGAAGCTAAAAAGAAAATATTAAGTCTGATCAATCTTTAATTACTTATAATAAATTTTGCAACGATTTATTTAAAAATATATATAATACATATATTTATAAATTCATATAATTATTTTATATTTATTATTGTATATACAGTCGTATTATATATGTATTCGAATAGGTATGTGTGTATTTATATATATATATATATATATATATATATATATATATATATATATATATATATATATGTGTGTGTGTTATTATGTTTATTATTTTTATATTAGTTATATTTTCCTATTAAAATTTAATTGTGTTTATTTATTGCACAGTACTGCTATCCCGCTATATTGACTTTACTCACTTCCACAGGTCGGCTGTAAGAAATCTGTTTTAGAGACAAGTCCAGCGTTGCTAACTTAATTTCTGTAAAGTATTTTTATTTTTTTAAGTGCAATAAATAATATATATAAAGTTACAAATGATCTTAGTTAAATAAGTTTAATTTTGACATAAAAAACCAATTCTACTAACACAAACTACTTAGCATCGACTCTAATTAAGATTTACAAAGTACACATACTTTCAAGTGAAATATAGCAACCGAAGTACCCTTCACCACATTGGTTCGTTTCTTGTAATAAACTACACGTCGTGGGACGTACGCTAAAAAATTGCTTTTGAGCTCAAATTTGTATGTTCTTCAAAGTTCCTAACTTTATTACCCTAACGACGACTTGTGAAATACGAGCACTTTGTGTAGAGTAGGTTTCCTTATTTCCCAAATTAGTTGTAACCTGACCGCTGTAAGATAATCATTATTATGTAATTACTTTTAAAAAAACATTATTTTTAACAAAACATTATTTTTCAATTATTTTAAAAAAATCATTATTTTTAAATTATTTTTAAAAAATCATTATTTTTAAATTATTTTATTTCGCCCCACCACTATATCTATCGTGGTACAGTGGTATTCCACTGTACCACTGTTTAGCTTTGGAATCGATTCTCACTTGGCAGAATGATCATAGTAAAAATTTTGTTTTTCTCCGCTCTGGTCATGAGGAAAAACAAATTTTTAGAAAACGTATAAAAATTTGAACGTAGCGGGATTCGAAACCGCGCCTCTTGGAAACCATCCAAGCGCTTCAATCGCTAAGCAAAATTTGCAATTTTGTAAATGTATGAATAACATTTAAAAAAATGTAAAAAAAAAGTCATAATGACAAACTATTTTGTCATTATGACTTTTGCCACTCAATAAAAAGTGGAGAAAGTTTTTTAACACTAGGTTTTTTCTACTGCTATGCGGGAAATAGTGTAGTATTATAGCCACTTGTCGCTTAAACATGAAGTTATTTGTTACAAAAAATAATTTTCATGGCTAAAAATATTTTTCTATTATACACAATATATGGAAAACGGTTATGCTTTAAGCAATTTCCCGCATGGCATTCTCTCTGCTATGACTGTCACAGAGACTGCCTGAAAGTGTCAAGACACTGCCTTCTCCATTTTCTGTCCGAATTTGAGACTTCGCTTGTCGAGTGGCTGAACTCAACGCCGCATTAGATTTTATTTTTTTCGCTATTTTATGTTAGTGTGTTAAATATATGTAGCAGCTGTATTTGTTTCGGAAAGGTTTGACCCTTGATCATTATTGAAGATTATAATTGAATACTTCAATGATATAGACGACTCCGACTAAAGTACCTAACGTTTTGCGTATTCAGACCAAGAAAGCTAATATATACGATAAACTAAAATATTCCCACCAGTAAGATTTGAACCCAAAACCCCAGCCGGCTGGTTTTGGATATTACTGCACCACAATGGCGTCCATTCCCTGGTTATTTAACTAATTGGTGTAACTTCTTTAACATAAAATTATGTAATCTGAAATCAGTATATTTCAAACAAAAAATAAGTTTTAATTATTTTCTCGTTACTTTGTCGCGCTGGCAAGAACATCAGGTTGATGCTCTCTTTGATAGCATTGTGTTGTCATCGTTATTATTGGCCTTTTTGAACAAATCCGACGGCAATACTAAGCTATTATAAATATAGTATAGAAATACAATCTGTTCATTAAAACAAACGATATAACAAATCTGATATGAAAGGTCTTTTTAGTAGTGTAAAATCAGGATAGCTGCCTCAGTGGGATAGTTTTGCCAGTTTTGAATACACTATGATAGGTACTGTATGGGCGATAGACTTTATGGTTTACAATGATTGTGAGAAGCCGTCCCAAGGACCTTTATGTCATAAAAATCTTCAACATAAGAGGTACACGTTTCGATGGTGAAAGCGTAAAATGTATCGCGGTGGAACTTCGGCAGTCGTTGATCTTATATTGGTAAGGAATTTTTATTACACCAATTTTTTCCTCACAGGCCTTGTTTTCTTTATCTAAAATTTCTATTCATTACGTTTTGGTGGTCAACACTTTTTATTTATTTTGCAAATTGAAAAGGCAAGTAGAAATATCAAAAAGGACAATTTTTTCAAAATTTTAGATGCTACAGCATTATATAGTTCTAGATTCTAGTTTAAAGCATATAATTTTTTTATTGTTACATAAATTACAAAAACGTATGTAGGAAAAAAGGTAGTCCTATATTAATATCTATATAAATTGATAATTTTATAGTGATGGCGATGCCTAACTGTTTCATGTATTAACTGTAATTGAACATCACATGTTTTGGTACGCGAAAAAAGTTAGAAAGTATTAATTAATATATATACTTATATTTTTAATTTTTTTGGAAAATCTTTTGAATAAAAGAGCTGTGGCTCACGTATTGAAGCTTGGAGACACGGGACCCTAAAAGAAGTACCAGTTGGTAGAACCACAACGGATAAAGCTTTCTTAAAAAGAAATCTGAAATAGTTTTCCGATAAGCTGAGGGTTTATCAATTCAAAAAGGAGTCTAGGTCCAGTCAAGTCCTAGCATTATAATAATATTTATTTAATAAAGACTGATTAGTTAATTGATATAAGTATGTGTTTATTTAAAAAAAAACATTGTGGTGCGTCTGTCCTTACACCAGGCAAGTATCTTCTTTGTTCAAAAAAATAAGCTAATATAATAAATCAAGGACCTGTGTTTTCATGTACAGGTTGGTATTCTTATTAAGTACATATTATATTAAAATAAAACATTTTTGAAAAGTATGACAATTATCCGGCTTTTACCTAGTAGTAGTACAAATAATGATACGAAAAATTGTGGTAAAATTTTCAAGCAAAAAATGGGTCAAAAAAATTTCTCACATTGATATTTTTTATTTAATTGTAAAAAACAAGCTATATATATCAAAGTCAAAGCAAAAAAACAATATTTAAAGCAAGAAGTTACTTACTTTTTTTTTTGAACATTAAACAATTTACCATCGGTTCACTAAAGCTAATGCCTCAGACCTGAGAGACCTTTTTTATGAATAATTTACATATTTATTAGCAAAGATACCTTTGAAATATACTGGAGCGAGCATTTCATTCACTAGGCGTGTTACCATTTTTAAAATAATTAAATGGAACTCACAACCTGTCGCAATTACAGTCTGAGGCTGTCCCTCAGCGCCTCGATGGCCTCTTAATAATAATATTATATACTCAAGATGCGGAGTAGTAGCAGAATACCCAATAAGCTCTTGTATATTTCTTTTTAATTTAAAATTTAGTTCTTATACTATATATTAAGGTTTTTATTATATTATAATAGGTTTTAACAATGGTGAAATATTTTATTGTTCATTTCAATCTGCCCATTTACATATGTTTCTGACAGGTCGTTTTAAAAAACTTAACTTAAAGAACATTAAATGTTTACATTATATATTCTTTAAGTTACAAATACTATTTTTTATTTTTGTCGCACAAATAAAATGGAGATTGGTTAACTTTTTCATTATAATAAATTTAGGTGATTTCTGTTAAAAGTCTCTAAATGCGTTCAAAGTGTTAAAAAATTCTACTTTTGAACAAAAGAAGTAGCTTGAGTTGTTTTTCAAATGACATTATCAAATTAACATTGAAATTATTTAAGTCTTATATTTTATTTCTATATGTAGTTTCAGAAACAATTTGATACTAAGGTATAATGGAGCTTCAAAATAATATTAATTATATAAACTCCAGCTATAGCTCCATATCATTAAATATATAAAATCAATTGCAAATTTCCTTAAACTCCTTTTAGAACCACTTTTATGACTAAACGGCTCAAGATCGTGGTATAATTGTAATAAGTTATTTATTCACTATAGATTGTTCAAAGAATTCACTTCAAAAATATATACACTTAATTTTCTTGGCTGAACTCAACGCCATGCGCCGATTCTTTTATAAGAAATATAATTTAACATATTAATTATAATGATATAAATTACAATGAAAAAAAAATATTTTATCAAAAAAAAACATAAACACAAGTTTAATTGTGATTTATGTTTTATGCTACAATTAAATATTTACCAACAACGAACCAGTCATAAATATAAAAATATAAAAAACTTGTAAAATCGATAGATTTTACACCAACTGAGAATTTATCTTCAAAGTAATAACTTCCAAAGCTTTGGGAAATGTCAGGTACCTATTACAATATCAAAAGTCATTATATCAACGGCTTATATAAAATTTGCTCCAAATTTCATGTTTAATTTAGTAGCCGTATAGCCTACAATTAGGGCGGGGTTACACTGCTACCAAGAACACACTCTGCTCTGGGAAACGACTATTAATGAATACTTTTTATCGTCTAAATTACGTTTAATATAAAAAATACATAATAGTTTTTATAATTTCTTAATAACTTTAGCCTAGAGACCATCGTGTGCAGTGTGACATTTTCTGACTAAAAACACGATAGGTTGTGCGTTCGATTTCCACTCGAGGAAATGATTGTATTAAAAACTGATTGTATTTTCATATATCTGATACCTAAGACAAGGTGCAGCAATGAGTTCCGCCACTCAATATGTCGCAATGTCTCAACTTTGGGCGGAAGGTGGAGTGAAGTGAAGTGAAGTGGAGTGTTTGATTTTATCTTTTATATATTTTTTTGTATAAAGATCTTATCCCGGAAATCACTTCGTTCTCCACTTTGCACCCGAAATCAAGACAATGCGTGTTGAGTGGCGGAACTCAACGCTGCGCTTTGTCTTGGGTACCTAAGACGAAAAAGTGAGCGGGTCGCTAGTAATTTAAATATAATCATAGTCCCGAATGGGAATCGAACCCACACACAATTGCTTCCACAGGCAGATGCGGTTCCACTACGCCACGATGACTTTTAACTTTTGTCACTTATTTATACCTATTTTGATACGTGCGTTGCTACCCTAACTTTATAATAACAATTTCAGTTATACTTGGAAACATGCAGACCCTTTCAAAGTTGGCTTTGGTGCTTAGATTGTGACCATTTCATTTTAATAACACAAACTATACACAAATTGCGGAGGGCATATTAGAGATGGAGATTCTCGTAAGTGTAAGTGTTAAGGTAACTTCGTTATGGAACTATGAAATTAAGCTTTTATATATTTAATGTTAAATGTTTTTGGCAAAGAGAAACCAGTGTCAAAACCCTCCGTTGAAAACATTCCACCCGAATGAACAGGACATTGCGAGTTCAAATTATCTTATTAATGATACAATAGTCATAAATTAGAAAAAAGTCTCGTTGACTGTCTTTCGCAGGTTCTTCTTAGGTCTGAGGCGTTTAGTTTATTGATTCGCTCTGACCGCTAAGCCATGCGTTCTACATCCAGCCATCTACGTCGAAGCTTAAACGGTTTTCAAGAGGCACGGGTTCAAATCCCGCTGCGTTCAAATTTTTATACGTTTTCTAAATATGTGTTTTTCAATTTCCTAAGTGTGTGTAGAATAATCTTTGGGTAGCAGAAATTTGTAAAAATCTCTTTACAGAGATGCTAACGACAAATATAAGTTGTAATAAGCGTATAAGAAATTGATGTAGCTGGATGTAGAATGCATGGCTTAGCGATCAGAGCGCTTGAATGGTTTTCAACAGGCACGGGTTCAAATTCTAAATATATTTAAGTTATTTTAATTTCTCCGCTCTTTCGTCAAGATGAAATTGCAGCATTCAGTTCGGCCCACGAAATGTCTCGAATTTGGGTGGAAAGTAGAAAACGGAGTATCTTAACACTTAATTTCTCTATATTCCCTGCTATGCGAGAAAAAATAAAAAAACCAAACCAAAAACAATAAAAACAACAATGGGTTTTCAAATGAAAATGAATGAAATAATAAAGCACATTTACCGTAACTTCATAAAAGCCCTTCCGCCCGATTAGACGTCAATCGACAAAGATTGCGACAAGCGAGATCTTTCAAACTCAAAGCGTAGTAGAAGAAAAACTTGAAGTAAACACAAATTTTCAAAGATATTCTTGACTTTTCAAAGGGAATATAAACTCTTCTGGGTACTTCTTGTTTTATTTTACTAGTTTGAATTTGCAACGTCAAGCGGAAAATGTATTAAAATGAAAAATATATATACCTATACCCCTTACAATTTTTAAGCTTTTCATTTAAAGACAAAAACTAAAAGTATTCACCAAAAGCTTAAAGAAGAAGCTTTCATTTTTGTCTCCACGCTTTTAGCAGAATAGTCAGAGAGAACCTAGTGTTAAATTTGCCTCCAAAATTATCTTATCACAATGGAGAAATTAATATAGCTCAAATATAACCATCTCACTATGCGAAAAGCGAACCGATCGCGTTTAAAGTCAAATGCTGTCCCTTTCTTTTATAATTCCTATTAAAAGTGCTTAAATGACAATAACGGCAACAAAACATAAAATGGCATATTATGCAGAAAACAACACTTAAAACAGAATGAAATGAGTTCCTAAGTAAACATTTATATTAATATAAAATGGTAGGTTAAAAAGTTGAGAAAAAATTGTATGTACCTAAGTCTGTTTAGAATATTTCAATATCAATAAAAAAATAAAAAATCGGAATGCTTTACAACTCTTCAACGTCAACGTTCTTGAAAAAGAATCGTACTAATACTTCTATACTTACCACTAGTAATAAACAAAAGTCACTAAATCCAACTCACCGCAACTTGCTCTAAAGTTTAAACCACATTTTCTAACATCGAAGTTTACACATTTACGAAATATGAAATAACTGTAACGATGTGGGACAAGTACTTATTGCAGTAGTAAATTTTGCGGCACAAGACCTTTAACTCACAGCGTAACCGCAGTATGGGGGCAGAATTTTATTTAACAACTAGTTGTGGCTGCGACTTCATCCGCGTGAAATTCTAAAATAAACGTTACTGCTTATTATATCAGCTATCTGTCAGTGAAAGTCTCGTCTAAGTCAGTTCACTGGTTCCAGAGATTAGCCGAAACAAACCCACAGAGAAAAATTGTAAAAATCAGTCATGTACTGTGTATACATACATATGCATTTAGTGTAAAGTGGTTATTTTAATATTACAAACAAATACTCCAATTATTTTAAAATTTTTTAAAGTGTTAATCGCACACTTAGAAGATTGAAAAATACATATTTAAAAAACGTATAAAAATTTGAACGCAACGGGATTTAAACCCGCGCCTCTTAAAAACCGTTCAAAGAGTTTTTATAAATATGTCTACTCCAATTTTATTTATTTGTATAGAATTATATTATTTAGGCCATAGAGTGACGTCATTGGTCATAGATTCGATTAGCATGCGGTGTAACGGTGATATTTAAATATCTTTCCTTATCTGATAAAAAAAGCGCGGCGTTGAGTTTCGCCACTCAGTATGCGGAACGTCGTCACACGTCTTACACTACACTATACTAGGTTCACTCGAGCTACCCAGCAATACGGCAGAAAGTGCGATACTGCAAGAAAAAATGTATATTGAAAGTATATTATATGTAAAACATATATTTAGAAAACGTATATAAATTTGAACATTTAAAAAAAACATAACATTTACTTTACATTCAAACGCGATATAACACAAAAGTATCAAACAAAAAAACCAAATCGTAAAATATATTACTTCATCTCAAAATGAATAATAAATCCTCAAAAAGAAATTGAATTGGATATGTTGTAGTGCTATATATATATATATGCTTTTTTATTTAATTGTGACCAATATAAATGCTTGAGAGACAAATCTTCCTCCTAAAAATATAATGAAAACCATGCCTTAATTGCTATCTAAACAAAAATGTAAAAAAACTCGTTCTTGTGATTACCTTAGCAAGGATGAGGTACAAAGAATCAAAATATTGTTTTCTCATCAGATTTGAACCTTTGTGAAAATTTTTAAATAAATCAGACTGTAAAAAGTATGAAAATAGCATTGTAAGATTATATATATATTATGTAAAGCAATCTGATAAAAATGTATGTGAAAAAGTACTTTTGTGAAATGTAGAACCCGGTACCTCTGTAGTATTAGCTTGCCATATAGTGCATGTGCTACACTTTAAGGATCAGCTGTCAAGATTTATCAAGCATAATTCACATTCTTAGGACAAAAATAAATAATTTAGAAAACGTATAAATAATTCGAATCTGTGCCATTTGGAAACAGTCCAAGTGCTCTGACCATTAAACCATATGTTCTATACAGCTACAAATCTGCTATGCTATTAGCATAAGTTATAAATTATAACAAGCTGTCCATGAGTTGCGGGTTCAAATCCCGCTACCTTAAACTTTTTATACGTTTTCTCAAAACGATCCATATGTCATTTCATAAAATTTCCATGATTAGAACTTATAATTAATCTATCCATTTCAATTTAATGTGAGCTTTCCTTAATGATTACTTGTACAATTTTTGTATTTGTCATAAGTAAATATTTTTATTACAAAAGAACCTTTAGCTTTCAAATAAATAACACAACAACTTCAGTAATAATTTGAAGCTTTTAATAATAATTATAATAAACTTTCGTGAACTTTGATTCTTGTATTTTACTGTTTTGAATTTTTTATTGTGTTAGAATTGCCAATTTAGTATTATAATAGGTTATTTTATTTCAGACTGATTTCGACTGCTAGAGGTTAGAGGTAAGTTCGATTTTTGTTTAAGACAATTTTGTAGGTAACAAAATATTTATGGGTTGTATTTTTCTATGTCTAAATTAATATATCTCTTTACATTTTTATTTTTTAATTCCTAAAATATTTAAAAATATATATTTGTTTAACTAGTTCATGGAAAATACGCTTTTCTTAGCATTTTTGCTCAATATCATTTGAGCATAACTAAATTTTATATAATTAATTTTTCAGTGCAGTTCTTTTACTTATGGAGCATTGAACGTGCTAGTTAAGTACTTATCACTTCACCAATGTCACGTTGTATGGACAATGCGATCAATACTGATCGGATCGGATCGATTATTTCTCTTCAACTGAAAGAAACGGAATGTCAAAACTAGTATATTTCTGTCCTTACCTTACAGAAAAAAAAACAAAAATACGTAAAGACAAAAAAATACACAATATAATGTATTTTTCACATGAAATCTGAGTATGTTGCTATAATGGAAATGTACATTTTAGCGTTTTAAAGGCTGATAGCTTCCATGGTAGCATATCTCGTTGCTGTATGTATTAGTGCGTATTTAAGTCACGTTCTAACCTTAATCATACAACACTAATACAAAACGACGTTGGTTTTGAATATTTTTTAAAATATAATTACGATAAGAAGAACGTTTTTAGGAAACGTTTTCTAAAAATGAAAAAATATTTATTAAATAGCATTATCTCTTGCCAAACGATTGTTTTTAGGAATAATCTTTGGGCAGCAGACTACGGAGATGACTACAAGAATAACTTATAACAAGCGTATAAGATTTTCCTGTATGAGATTTCCGTATAAGGTTTTCCTATTTGAGCTGTATCGAACTTATGGATTAGTGGCATTAAGATAATTTAAAAAAAAACGCGTATTCAAGTCGGGGCAGTACGTTCAAATGCTTATATATTTTCAAAAATGTTTTTCTTACAATATAACTTCCTTAGGACATTGTTATCTTTAATTTGTTAAAAAAAATTGACTTAATGCCTGTGTTGCCTATTGCTTGTGTTATTTACTATCCATTCAAAATCTAAATATTCTGTATTCCAAGGCTGTCCAACCCCATGCCCGCGGGCCACAGCGTAGCCTGCCAAGGAATTTGATTTAGCCCGCCAAGAGTAACCCACTGATAGCCGTAAACCAAATTACTTTCTACCAATATTAGACATTGATGTGTGCAGTGTGGCCCACAGACGGTCTTTGATGCAAAAGTAGTGCCCACTTACAGTTGGACAGCCTTGCTTTATTCAAATAGAGAACTCTGCTGTCAAAAACCTCCGTGCATTGCTTTCCGCTCGAATTTTAAACATATTATTTAAGTGCCTGAACTCAACGCCTAGTTTTGTCGTACCAAAGCGAGGAAATAAAAATAATTTAATTCAATCATCGAAACCACAACCATCGTCTCTACATTCGATGTACTCCATAGTCATCGAAAGTACTTGTTATTACAAGCACTCCTGCCGTCCTCGCTTTGGTAAAACAAAACACGGCGCTGAGCTCCGCCACTCAACACACAATGTTTCAAATTCAGAAGGAATGCAGTGGATGGAGCATTTCGATAGTAGAGATCCATTTGACTACCCTACTATGTGGAAAATTGTACACAAAAATACAATATAATTTAAATTCAACTGCTAGTATTTTAATGTACCGTAAAAAATGTAAGTATAATTGTTTTTTTTAATATTTAACGTAATTTACACTAGGCTCGCTGTGTTTACCTTGAAATATACGTCAAAAGGATAAAAGAAATAAAAATAAAATAATCTACTTTAGGCCATCGTAGCGCAATGCTACAGCATCTGACTGCAGAAGCGATTGGTTGTGGGTTCGATCCCCACTCGAATTAATGATATTTAAACTATTTTCATTTATTCACTTTGGTACAAGGCAAAGCACGGCGTTGAGTTTTGCCACTCAACATGCAATGTGTCTGAATACCATGCTATGTAAGATAAGAATGAAGATATTTTTAAGAATCTTTTCCTTATAAAAGCTATTCTAGAGTTTTTAAGTGCCTAATTTGATTTGTCTGTAGCTTGTTGTACGCTCCTCTCAGATTCTAAGAATGGATAGGTAATAAAATGTATTGATTAGCTAAGCTGTTGTAGTAACCACGTTGAAGCTTAGTGTTATATGACTTAAGTAATCTGGTAATTGAATTATTTAATATATAACCGAGAATATGAATGTACTATAATTATAAAAAACTTATTATTGCTTAATCAATTGGTTATATGCCCTAGACACATTTTTCGACTTAATACCTGTGTTGCCCGCATACCATGTTTCCCGCATCCGCAGGTTAGTCCAATTTTCACTCGAATCTGAGACATTATGTGTTTCGTGACGGACTCAACGCCTATCTTTGTCTTATTATCACAACGGAGAAATAAAAATTATTAAAATATAATAAATTCTGGACTGGGAATCAAACCCACAACCATCGCGTATACAGATCACAATAGCCTCGAGACGTTATTAAGTAAATACTTATTTATGTATGTTAAATGTCCTCTATGTCGCGTTCATACAAGTATATACTTACAATATCATAGCTTCACTTTTATCAATCTATCAATGCAAAAAATACTTTATTACCATCTGATTTGCTTAAAAATTTACACACGTGTCCGGATCTGATGACATTACATTATTTTTATTTTCCAAATTAAAATTGAACTCATTACCAATTCTAGTTATAATTCTCTACGTCTAACAACCTAACCACTACGCCAGAGGGTTGGTAATGACACGGCTAGATTTATAATTAAGATCAAGAGAATGGAAAAACAGCGATGGACTTTCAATCTGATAAGCGCTCCTCGTCGAGTTTCAACATTTTATTTACGAAAAATTCTAACGAGCTTGCTTGTATATAATGTAAGTTCTCACTTGTTTTTAATGTAATAAGTTCAATTCCCGGAGATACAACTTTTACCATAAATTTAGTTATTTGTATATTTGACGTATATGTAGTATTGCTAGTGAAATCTCTTAATTGATTTGTAAATAGGTTCATCTCTTCTTTATTGCAAAACGCAGTATGTGCGTAAAATGGAAAAAATTAACAAAATAATATATAAAAAAACATTTTCAGCGGGATTTGAACCCGCGCCTCTCGAAATCCGTCCACCGCTTCTAGGACGGTTCAAATTTCCTACGTTTTTTTATAAAAATTTTCAATTTCCTAAGTGAATCCGTGAATAACACTAAATGTATTGTAACTAATTAAAGTATAGAAACGGACTTCAAAGGTTAATAATTAGATATTCATCAAACATAATGAAACGCTGGCGGCTATTCATTTTCCTTTGTCTAAGCCGCCACAAACTAAGCGACATCAGAGGCTGCACCTGAGCTTAGTTAAAATAATATACCTATTGTATAATCAAAGATTGAGGTTATTTGAGCAAATTTAATGCAAATATTATACTGATTAAGGATTCGTGTAATGGGTTTAATTGAAAGTAATTTAAAGTGATATTTTCTTTGATTTTCACGATTACTACATATTTTGAAATTAACCTATTTTTAACCGGATTGAACCGAAATGTATTTTCGAATACTTATATTATACGCAAATAATCCGGTTAAAAGTAGTTTCATTTCAAAATAATTCAAAGTGTATACATATGTATTATCATAATTTATAAAATTGAGACCATTTTCATTCTCTGAAAACAGGAATATTGTTTTCTTAGCTTCAAGCTTTTTCCGTATAGGAGAATAGTCAGAAATAACCTAAGGCGACGTTATTCTACGCTATCCGCTCGAAGCCATCACATTGAGTTTTGAATGGCGGAACTTATCTTAATAAAGCGGAAAATTTTTAATAATCACTGCCTTCAGTGAAAATCGAACCTACAGCCTATTTTAAGTCCAGAAACATCTCAAAAACGTTTTAACCACGCCCTATCTTATCGTCTTAATCATATAAATATTTTATTACTCATAAACTGTTTACTTTAAAACTGAGTGTTCTATCCTTAAAGAATCACCTTATATTATTTTCTTAGACACGTAGTCACGTGTGGGTGTTCGTGTAGTCACACGAACACCTATTATTTCACACATCAATCTGAATTCTGGAATTCTCCATAACATTTTGTAGGTCGTATTAAGACATCAATAAAGAGGTAATAGCGAACGAAAGTGGCAGTAATAGTCCCTCAAGTGAAATGGCTACAACAAATGATGGTGTGGGTTAATCGTCCTGCGCGAATAAGATGTTCGAGTGAATATTTCTTATTGTTAAATAAATACTAGCTGCGCCCACGACTTTGTCCGTGTGGAATTTTAAAATAAAAGTAGCCTAAGTTAGTTCTTATTACATCAGCTATCTGCCAGTAAAAGTCTCGCCGAAATAGGTCTATCCTGATTTGCCTTACCAACCAGACAAACACAAATTATAAAAAAAATCTTATTTTGATATATGCACCGTATATACATACAAATGCATTTAGTTAACAGCGGGTATATTAATTGTAATATTACAACATTTAAATTTTATTTACTTGTATAGAAAATAGATATATGTGGGTATATTATGAAAATATTCTTGTTTTTGCTTTTTAATGATCTGTTTATTTGTCTCAAAATCAAAACAAAAATATTCTTTATTCAAATAGGCTGTTACGAGCACTTTCGAATCGTCGATTAACATAAAATGTCAATCCGTCCGTCCGTCAGTCAAACCGGCTTGGAAGGCAGTTTAAATATTAATTTGTTTATTTTAAATGATTTGTTAAATAAAAATCAGTTGCACTGTTTTTCTCGTATATCCGGGTAGGCAGGGAAAACGTAGTGTGACCGCACTCCATACTCCTCGATGTTGCCCTAGTTCAAGATATGGATTGCTTTGCCTTGCCAGAGTCATCCACTCACAATTAGCTCGTTTACGGACAGACACTGTCCCAATGCACCATGTTACTCGTTTTTACTTTTTATTTGAAACTTACTGCTCTATGGTAATCCATAATATTAAGAATTATCTTACCTTGTATATTAATATACCGTAATCGATAAATCTCTTTGAGGCTTTTTTTTTATTTTGGGTTTAAATTAAACTTTTTATTACATCAGTTAAAATTAAACAGCCATTGAAGGCGCGCAAGCTTCGAGAAATTGAATAATAAAAGTACCTTAATAAAATACATATGAGATGCTTAAAGATTGACAAAATAAGGTGAGGGATAGGTTCGGATCGAAACTTTAAAACTTTAAAGATTTCCAGAAAGGTCTGAATGAAGAAATATATTATACTTTCACGCTTTATCCCGCATAGCAGGTTAGGTTGAAAGGACCTGGTGTCGAAACACTCTGTTTAACTTTCCGTCCAAAATCCGATACATTTTCCCCTCCCGAGTGGATAGATATTTGCAACATAATTATTAAAAAAAAAATAGTGTGTTTTACATATTTTAATTGAATCACAAAGTCGTTATGCAAATAAAATTTTAGCATATTACATTTCATTTAACTTACAAATGTATAGAATTCTGATTTCAGCCATAAATCTTACACTATTACCCCCGACCATTACGGGAACGTTTCGCACATTTCGAAGACGCAAAATAACTCACTAAACGACCTTTGCCTTTGCCCGATGGTCTTTCTTTACGATAAATTGTAATAGTGCATTCGGATGTCCATAATTACGTAAGATTTATTTAAAATAGATTCCATTTTTTTATAATTGTGAATAAGTGTTTTATATATATTGTTATATGTGTATTAAATGACACGCTCGCTCGCTTCTTCGTCTGCGTAAACTACTCGACTAAGCTATTTAGTTTTTTCACTCGCCCCCGTTGTCGCTTAAATCACAAACTGTGCTTCAATTTATATTTTAAACTTGTTATAAAATTTATATTTATGAATCGATTGAAATAAAATAAACACTATATTATACGGGAAGCTTAACAAAATACAATAGTGAAAACGTTAAGTCATTTCTGAGATTAGCGTGCATAAACGCACTCACAATCAGACAGATCAACAGAGAATAAAACTAAAAACCATTGTTTTTGTTTCTATTGTATTGATAAAATGCCTAATATATATATATATATATATATATATATATATATATATATATATTCATATATGTTTCATGTACAGACTACATTTTTATTACATCTATAGTTATATGTATAGTACAGATATGAGACCTCCTCCACCTCCCTCTCTTCTCCTTTTTCGACCGGTAATTCTGTCAATCACCGCGCGCGAAGGCGACACGTAATAAAAACACCCGGCGCAGTGGCGAAAATCATTTAAAAAGATATACCGTTAATAAAAATCATATGTCATCCTCAATTTCTCCTTCTAGATAAGCCATGCGGCTTTTATATTAAGGTCGGAATTTGTACAGATTTGCTTAAATTTTTTTAGCTTTAATAATTAATTATCATTATATCCTTTTCCTTATTGAAAATAGAATTTATAGTTACTTCAACAATTTATGGAAAAAAGAGGATCAAAGAGCACCTTTTCTATACACTCCTTTCTCCACTTTCCAAAATTGCAAGGCGAAACTAAACGCCGCCCTTAGTAGTGAGTCTTACAATAACAACGAAATGGAAAATAGATTCGAACCCACTTTGTCAAAATATACATAAATATAAAATATACACATAATCCTTGATTAAAATGAACTTATATTATGTCATAAGTGTAGCTAGTTCAAATGGCAAGATGTTAATATGTAGTTAGTAGAAGAGCCTTTGCCACTCGACCGGCGGTAATAACCGTAGATTTTAATTACTACCTGTAAGATAGATATACTCAATATATGTTGTTATATACATTGTGAGTAAAATTCGGTTTTCAGTACATTTGACAGGATTTTTTTTACAGCTTCACGTTTTTGCCCGCTTAGCATGGCAGAGGTAAGCTAGTGCCAAGACACTCCCTGAGCGGAGAAATTGAAATATAATCATTCATCAATCAATCAACCAATCAATTATCGCTTTTACAGATGCTGTCACAATGCGCTACAATAAATTCTTCGAGAAATTATCAGTTGGAAATTAAGAGTAATATAAAAATACTTTATAATCTTAATTAATAAATGGATAATATAAATAGCTTTTTTAATTGTTTAACATTATTAATGGACCCATTAATAATGTACAGTTATATTTAGAACGTCGATTAACACAAGATTTTTAAAAGAAAGAATTAAAATATATTATATTTTAATATGCGTTTTGATATCGTTACAGTAACATAGCAAAATAAGCTAATTTTTCAGCGTTGTCTGTTTTATTGTTAATTTATTTTGTTCAATAAGGAATTATATAATATTTTAGAAGTAAATAATATTTTTAATACCATACTTTCCTAAAAATAATTATTTATAGAGCATTAAGAAAATTCTATATAATTCAAAATCCAACTGTTACAAGAGAAACCGTGGCTGAAGTTAGTTTACGGTAAAACCTATAATATTCCGGACCGTTCGGCACTAACGGTAAGTCATTACAGCAGTTATATATGAAATGGATTGCCTTAGTTTTGTACGTGTTATGTTCAGCCTAAATGGTCGTAGATCAAATTGGAAAGTGAGCCCTTTGTCAGCACAATATATGGATGAATGTCCTAGATTTAAGTTATCTTGATAAAAGTCCTGTTTCAAGTTCTTCATTGAGGTAACAATTATTAATAATTATTGGGTTAAGGATAAAAGTTGACTTTAAACTCATTTAAATTACAACAAAATAAGTACAAAAAATATGCTAAAATCAATTGAACTTTAAATAATAAAATATCAATACAAGTGATCACTTTTACCAGTCATTTTAAAACATACTCAAGTTATGAATTGAATGCAGACAATAATAACTGTAGTTAAAAAAGCAAAAAATGTTACAAAGCAAATTGAATTTAAATAAAACGCCTTGAGGGAGCTTAAAACTTTTGTTTCTTCTAAAAACATCTGAAATAGTCTATTAAAATTTAAAGCGACAGCTTCACAGGTAAGCTCGCCTAGAATGTTCCTCGGAGTACACTAAGCTTTTGATGCGAGGTCTCAACGTAATTGCAAGTTGCATTGGTTAACCAAAGAACATTGAATAGACTAGAATATGATCAAAATGTTATTAGTGTCAAAACTCTCCATTTTCCACTTATTGGGACATTAGCGTGGTTGGGGTTAAGAGTTCGATTCCTATTCCAGGGAATGATGGGCAGGACAAAGTACGGAGTTGAATTTAGCCTCTCAACGCGCAATGGCTCGATTTTGGGCGGAAAGTGGCGAACGAAGTGTCTTGCCATTAGGTTTTCTCTGAATACCCTGCTATGCGGAAAAAAGTGTGGAGCTGAAAAAATATACAAAATAGTTTAATAGCCCTTTTACGTAATTAAATTAATATTAATAATATGAGTTAAATACTGTCGATTAATCACATAGATACAATGTATATATATCTCAATTAAGCTTTTTAATTGATAACAAAATACAATTTAATTTGTATACGGTTGGTTTACAAAACTATAATAAGAAAAGTTTATTTACAGATATTTTACTGCCACCTTTTTATACACGCTAAATTAATATGCATTTAAAAAGGCCAGAATTTGCATTTATTATACTTAACTAGACGTTTGTTAAGATATAAATAGTTTTATTTCTTTACACTATTATAATAACTGGCGGCCCCATTGGCGCGTAAACACGCGTTGCCGTAGCAACGTATATGTCACTTTATACATGCGTGTTTATGAAACTTAACATATTTTTATGCATTATTTTAAAATATATTAGCAACCTGCATTCCTCCTTTATATAAACTATAATTGTGTGAAATTTCATTCTTCTCCGTCTGAGTACTTTTCGTAAAAAAGGGACACAAACACAACACATACAAGGTACAAAATCATTGTCCAAGCATGATAAAACAAAACGCGTTCTTGAATTTCTCCATGCATCAAGAAGTCGTTAGAATTGAAGGCAAAGTGGGGAACAGGGTGTGTTAACTAAACTAATAATGTAAAATATACGATCTAAAAAAATATTATGGTTAAGGTTTAGGTCTATTTTTACCGCAGAGCCTATTTTGGAGGCCATTGTGGCACAGTGGCATTTGACTGTTCACGTGATTGGTCGTTGGTTCAATGCACAATTTGCGAAGGTTGTGGAAATTGTATTTTATTATCATTGATACTCTATATATAGACATTGTTTATATGTGATTAGTCGACAGTATTAAACTCCTGTCACTAATATTATTTTAGTTGAGTAAAAAGACAACTAAAGATTTTTGTATATTTTCATTATTATAATTTCTCCGCTCTAGGCCAAAGAGCCGTTCTGCAGCACGCGAAAGGATATCCTGATATCCGAAAAACACGTGAAGTGAAGTCTATTTTTCCGTACATCGTTGAAAATAACTTACTTCATTACACTGCACTCCTGTAAAGCCAAGATTTTAAAATCTGTAACGGATATCCCTAATGCAGTTAAAATTAAACTTGTGCTGCATTCAAAGAGTTTTATTCTACTAAAGCGGCTATGACGATTTTTTGGTAAAAATGTTATAGTATTTTTTTGTCGTGGACTCGTGTGTAAACTTAGATATAAGTGACGGGCCATAGGTTCAATTCAACTATGTATGATTTGGTTTTATTTTTAATGAATAGTCCTTTTATTATTTGACTATACTCGTTATTATTGTGGATTGCCATAAGGGGATGAAATTTAGTATATTGTATAATTTTCCGGTTCTGGTGAGCTATGGGACGTTGGAGTCACATTGAACTGGCTCTAGGCTAAATGTGAAGAACGTCTGAAAATAATATTTTTAAATAATTATAAATTAATAGAGACTATTATGGCACCGTGGGACAACGTTAGGCTGTAAGCGTAAAAGGTTGTGGGTTTGATTTCCACTCATTCGAATGATCCTTCTTCCTTTTACCTGGAATTAATCCCGGCCTAGCCAGGGTCTGCCTTCCTACTAAATCTTTCTCGATTTTTGACAGTCAGTCAGTCGAACGATCATAATCTAATTAATTTCATTCCCCCGTTCTGGTACGACATGACATGGAAGTGTCTTGACACTAAGTTCTCTCTGTATACCTTGCTAAGCGATGTAAACTATGGAAGTCTAGAAGTCAAACAGCTATTTATTGTATACATAATTCAGCGTTCTGTAAATATTTTAAAAAAGTTTTTAAATTAATTTAAAAAAAAAATTTGATGTATTTTGTTTTATATTCTGTATATTACAATATTATATTAGGGCAATACTCTTTTGTTTTAATATATCACTTTATTTTAATATAAAATTTTGTTATTTACATTATATCTATATCTATACATATAATAAGTAGAGCTTATTACTCTGTAGAAGAATATTTAAAAGATAATAATGTGTGGAAGTAATATGATTTGAGTTTGGTGCATGTTAGCTACCACTTTATTAAATAATAAAATTGTAACTTTTATATTTGAAAAGAGCAACTGTTTCTCGAGAGTTTCTCGTTGGCTCTTCTCAGCAGAACTGTCTTTCGAGCCGGTGGTAGCTTTATGTTCATTCAACGATTCGAAAGTACTTGCAAAAGTCTATTTGAATAAAGAATATTTTGAATTTGAATAAAATTGTAACTGATCGCTGCCTCTGCATAATTATATATTTTTTTTTCTATTTGTCTGTGCGTTCGTGCACGCTTATCTCAGTAACGGCTTAACCGATTTAAATGCAAGTTGGACAATTGTATTTTAGTAAGCTTCCGTTACCATTTAGTGTTTTTTTCGATCTGTTCATAAATAAAAAAGCAATTTAAAGCATAAATTACAACAATTTAAATTATAATTTTAAGTAAAGTTTGTGGCTTAAGTGAATTCCAAACTCGACGGGTCAAAACTAAATTATTATTATTATTATTATCACGTTATATTCGAGTAGTATATGCAGACGAAGCCGCGAGCGGGTCGCTAGTTTTTTAATAATGTTCTAAGTCAACTACAAATTTCCTTATTCCACTGTAAATATACTATGTATATTAACTAATTTTGATACAATGTACGTAATTGTTATTATATTGACTCTATAGATATTATGTATCAAAAATTCACAGCCTTTGTTACAAAATAATGTAACAGCGTACAGTTTTACTTCGTATTATATTTGATTTGAAATTTTATAAATAGAACAAGCTTTATTATATATTCATA
Organism: Podotricha telesiphe; assembly: GCA_038994665.1. Lineage (NCBI taxonomy): Eukaryota > Metazoa > Arthropoda > Insecta > Lepidoptera > Nymphalidae > Podotricha > Podotricha telesiphe. The sequence goes on from JAOYRR010000048.1 coordinate 688,870, forward strand.
GTCTGAAAAACAGGCTTTCTGGATTTACACTCTCCCTTGCAAGGCAACCAAATATAACCTGATATTATAACACGCCGGTACTCACTTTCCACCCACTTCCAGAGATATTGCTTGTTGACTATCTTATAAGTAAGGAAATGAAAGTTCCAATATAATCATACTCTCGAGTGGATTCGACCCACAATCATCTTGTTTACAGGCAGACGGTGCCCTACTGTTCCATTTGCCATAAAGTGTAGAATATCATAATAAGTCTTAGTGTCAAGTTTGAATCAAAACCTAAGGCATAGCGCGGTGTTGAGTTTCACTTAGTATCCTAGTATTTATCTCAGCCTACACTGATATGAGTGAAAAAGTGTAAAGCTGTAAAAAAAATAGTAATCGGGTTTCGAACGTTTAGCTTAGCTTTATTGTCTAGGATTTCAAGAGGCGCTGGTTCAATTCCCCCTGCTTTCAATTTTTTATACGCTTTCTAAAAATATGCTTTTCTCGTATACTATAACATTTCTTTACCGCTTCATGATTTTCGCATAGTAGGGTAGTCAGAACCAATTATCAAGACAGTTTTCCACCTTCATCTTTTTGAATTATAGACATGGTGTGTTGAGTAACGTAACTCAACACTGTGCTTTACTTAAACGGAGAAGGTAAAATTGTTTCAATATTATAATTTTCTCAACTGGGGATTGAACTGACAAACACTACATTTACCTCGATTGCGTTATAATGAACCATAAAGTAATAAAAAAAATTAAAGGATCCTTGATTTTTACAAATCTCTTGCGTTTTTATATTAAAGTAGCTAAATGTTCTGCTTCAAGCAAATAAACTATAAATACTATATTTTAGCACTTTTAAAGTGTAATTTACATATTTAGGATATAATGAACGCACTTTCTCTTGGAAACGGTCCAAGCGCTCTGACTGCTAAGCCTTACGTATAGGACGTAAACGTCTTTATACGTTTTCTAAAAATATTTTTTATAAATACCATATTAAAACTTAAATTTTTAGACAAAATTTCAATGCAGTTCAATAATTATACATTAAAATGCGAGAAATGTGGCGAACGGCTTCTCTCTATACAAAAAAAAACATGATAAAGCAGCTTCCGCTTTTACTTGCACAGCTGGGTAGTTAGAGAGAACCTAGTGGCCAATTTCACAAGGAGAAGAAAATATAGTAAAATTGCACTTCGCTTATACTCGTTGAACTGTAAGTGTACAATATACCCTTTACAGCCATATCAAAGGAAAATACTCACATTAATGGACTTACAAACAAGCATATAATATATTATTTACGACACAATAAAATAAAAGGAATGTTTTAATACTCCATCACTTTTTGTTTAAAATAGCACATTTGAAATTCTTTTTCATATGTCGTTTACAATTGTATACTCAAAAGAATAATAAATACGTTTGGAAACGTATATTGTCAGGGACAGACATTATTGTCTAGTTATCGCCCGCGACTTTGTTTGAAAATTATGCCCCTTTTTTAACATTTAAAAGTGTTAATAATGCACTTAGGAAATGTTAGCATATTTACATGCTAACAACGAAAATAAGTTGTAATAAGCGTGTAAGAATTTCGACGAAGCTGGACGTAGAATGCATGGCTTAGCGGCCATCGCTTGGACGGGTTCCAAGAGACGTGGGTTCTAATCCCGCTGCATTTTCTAAATATATATATTTTTTATACCCCGTGCCAAGAGAATAACTTGAACAACAGAGTGTCTTGACACAAGGTTCTCTTTGCCCAACCCGCTATGCAGGGTAAAGCGTGAAATAAAGCGTGATAAAAGTATTCTAAATCTATACTAATTTCGTTGACATCAAAATAATTATATGTATCGTTAAGTACGTCTTAAGCCTTAATTATATCGATAAATTCAAGGTTGTCTGTATCGTTCTTTATGTCTATTTACGTTTGTACTTAAGTTATAATTCCTATACTGTTGAATTAATGATAAATAATTGCTTCAAAGGGAACATGGTCGATTAGCATTTGAAAACTACTAATTAAACTTTGTTTCTAGTTCTATAAATATAATTTAGTATAATTTTATGATAGTATGTAATATGCTTTTTATTTCTTTCTCACAATACACATTACCTAATTTTCATTTGCTTTTATTTTATTTAATATAATTATTCTCTCTGTATTAATTGTGTTTTGCACACAATGTTTTACAATTCTAATACAAAAAATATAAATATAACACTATAGGTATAGGAAAAATAATAGATAGTTAAAATAATAAATAATAGGTAGTTTTTTTTTTAAATAATGTGTATATATATATATATATATATATATATATATATATATATATTAACATTTAAAATTGTTAATGACGCACTTAGGAAATTGAATAACATTTTTCGAAAATGTATAAAAACATCTTTTTAGGATTCAAACCCGCTTGGACGGTTTCAAGCGCGAGTTCGATAACCGCTGCGTTAAAAGAATCATACGTTTTTTTTAAATGTTTATTATATATATACTTATGCAGAAATTATAATAATTACACACTATAATATTTATCTATTCTTTATTTTTTTATCCAATTCCGTTATGTGTTGAGTGGCGAAACTCAACGCTGCACTTTGCCTTCTGTACAAGAGCGGAGAAATGAACATATTTTAAATAAAATCATTCCGCCGTGTGGAAATCGAACCCACAATCAATCCCATTTAAAGCCAGACGTGACGATTGCTTCACTCTACCTTCTCTTATTTGCATTTCTTGACAGAGTAGTCGTGGTCAACATGATGTTTTGATTTTGTAGGGCAGGTATAGCTCAGAGTACGATGTCCAGCCGTCTTTTCCAGCTCGAAGTCATTCTAATACACACGTATATAGGTTTGGGTACCGACTTTAATTGAGCTGTCCACCGCATTGGGAACCTTGTGGTCTAGTGCCTCCTACCTTGCCTTGGACAACAAGACGTTCAATTGACTCATGATTTCCCCACGAGATATGACCAAACAGCTGTCCTATATACATTATAACCGCTGTTTGATGCTGAGCTTATTTAAAATGGAAACATTAATACGAAAATCCACTTATGACACTCAAAGCATCCTAGAACGTCTATCTTTTTCTTTTCGATATCCCTCAATGGTTATAATTCTGCGGCATATAGAATGGGGAAAATGAGCGTTCTGTTACAACTATAGCTCGCGAGCCTTATTGCTTACCCAAGTCCCATAAAAGAAATATCATCTTACTTTCATAGAATATCATTCTATTCCTTATGCCATGTCAGCTATCCTAAAGATCCCATAGAAAGAGACTACCAAGTAAGCCCACTTTAGATCCAACCGCTATCCGTGACACTCTACTGAATTTTCTTAAATCAATATTAATTATATTATATATAAAAATCAATATAAGTAACTCTAAAATAAACTTTAGTAATTTAAATATATATATTTTTAAAACCCTTAAGCCCTGGCGCGTCGTAATAGATCGTGCCAGTCAAATCTTAGTAGCGTTTGTAATATGCTGTTCTTCAATATATTTTTTATCGTGTTACTCCAAATTACTCTTTATTTTACACAAAGAAATATATTGAAAGATATATATATGTGCCAAAGGCGACCTTATCGCTTAGATAGCGATCTCTTCGAGACAACCTTAGGGCATAGGAAATAGTAAATTGAGATTAAGTTAGGGTGTAATAAAAGATGTTAAGTTATATGACATGGATATATATAGATATATAACATTATATAAACTACAATAAAAGTATTAAAATTAACCATGGCATAATAAGCAGTGTGATAACAATCAGAGCGGAGTCACGTTTCTCATCGTTTTCTCTGGATTGTAATCTCTTTTATCATAAATATATCTATATATTGATCTAATATATATATCCTCTTCGTCAAATTAAATCAGTGCCGTAATTTTTTTGTGGGATTTCAACCGACAATTAAAATATGAACATAGCCGCAACAACTACTGTACTCGACTCTACATTCTAAAACGTTTTTTTTTATCTAGAGAATAAAATTTAATAAACTTCTATACATACACACGTGTTTGATCTTTATATGAAATAATATATCACATCCTACCTCGTGTGCCTTTTATTAGTTTCATGTAACGGCCGTGGGGAAAGAAGATGTAGCCATATTTATGTATTTATGCAGCTAAGCTTTCTAAAAGTAATAATTCTTAAGCTTGATATTTTGTTACTAATATTTTATTTTATATGTATATTTTTTGAATTGAGTATATTATCTTATGGAACACTTAGAAAAATGAAAAAGACATATTTTGAAAATGTATAAAAATTTAAACGCAGCGGGATTTGAAACTGCGCCTCTTGAAAACCGCCTTCAATTTTCTAAGTGTACGAATGACACTTTAAAAATGTTAAAAATATTTAATAAATAGCATTCTCTCTTGCCAAACGATAGTTCGTGGAATATCTTTAAATTACAGAATTTTTAAAAATGTAGAGCTACAGATATGCTAACAACAAATATAGTTGTAATAAGCGTATAAGAATTTTGCTGGAGCTGGATATAGAACGCATGGCTTAGCGGTCAGAGCGATTGAACAGTTTTCAAGAGGCGCGGGCTCAAATCCCACAGCGTTCAAATTTTTGAACGTTTTTCTAAATAGATTCAAGTAATATTTAAAAAAAAGGTTTATTTATATATGTATGGGAACTATGAAGGAAATACCAGTCTGTCTCAACCTGCATTGCACAATCTAATAGAGTAATTTGAAATTAATTACTAAACTAAGTTTATATTTGTTTAAAAATATATATATAGTAAATTTGTAAAAAATCAAGGGCATCGTAGAACAGCGTCTGACTGTCGTGATTGGTTGTGGGTTTGATTTCCACTAATACCATCACCATAATAATCATAATAAATTAGTATATTACATTTATTTGAAAGACAAAGGCTTTTCTGTCAAGGGTTTTCCTTTTTTATAAGGATAAAGCATGTATCATAAAGTATAGTATCCTGTATGATTATATAAGTACAGTTCAAAATGCCAACCCACATTGAAATGGTTTTAAGGCTAAACCTTTTCCACAGTAATGGCTTTGTTACCAGGATTGATAGTAATTTATCACCCTCTATTGTTTTTCGATTTGAAAAGAAGTTATCTTGATGTGATTTAGTGAAAATCAACAGTGATTCATTAACAAAGTTAGATTTTTGAGATGAGGCCTTCATGGCGCACTGAGGTTGAAGGTTGGGGTGGATGTTTTAATATAAGATTGCTCAATCGGGGGAATGGTTAAACAAAGCGCGGCGTTGAGTTCCACCACTCAAAATGTTGTTCCAAATTCGGGTGGAAGGTGGAAAACTTCGTCTACTACATATATATAACAAAGTCTAAGTCAAATATTTTTATTTAAAATAAGAAGTGACATGCTTCAGTTTTTGAACGGCAAAAAATTTACCACCAATGTACCACCAAAAACTAAATTAGTAATAGCTTATATCAACAACTTACACACCAATATAAATTTATTGCGAGTATAAAAACAAGGGGTATATTATAAGTATACCCCTGAAACCATACTAGAAAATTTTACTAACAAATTATATTACGACAGGGCTGTTCTTACCGATATAACGTTACATTTTAGCATACCAGATATAATATTACAAATAAAATAGATAACATTACCTTATAGATATTACGGTACCTAATACTCTCAACATTCAAATAACTATTGCCGAAAAGTTAATAAATATGATGAGTGAAAAGATTAAATAACTAGAACCGGGAAACAGAAAGCAGTATATGTAGTACCTATAGTTCTCTTTAATACTGGCGTTATACCAAAACATCTTCACCATATCCTAAAAATGTTAAATTAAAAAAAAACAAATTACATTACATTACAACGAGCACCAATTCTAAACACATCTTGAATAGTAAGAAAACTCTTACGACGATAAACAAAGCATAAATTTATATTTTGTTAACATTTTTTAAAGTGTTATTCCCACACTTAGGAAATTAAAAAACACATATTACAAATTTTTATACGTTTTCTAAATATGTCTTTTTCAAAGCATAAATTTACTTGAAATATAATTTTAAACACAACACGTTGTACCTGCTTGTAGATACAATGGAATCCAGTTTCGAACTGGGAAAATAGCACCTTAATATAATAATAATAAGTTTATTTATCACAAATTACAATTTGACAATGCTTCGCTTAAATTAAATTAAATTAACATCGTAATTTATGTGGATGCCACTGTCGCCGTACGGAACCTGTATTACGGCATACAGCACCAGCCCCTCAGAATTGGTTACAAAGTATTATTAGCTAACTAAAAAGCTAAATAATGAAATACTTTACATTGTAAACGTAAAATAAATCCTTTTATGTATTTGTGTAAATATGAGTGAGTATTATTATTAGTATAGTTATATACACACGCACCAATACACACACAGTATAAGTGTGTGTGTGTGTGCGGGTTGGTGCGTGTGTATGTTGGTGCTAGTAGTAGCATGTATGAGAGGAAGCATATAACAACGTACACATCTATTGTAACCACAAAAGTACTTCAGTTTCCTCAATAGAAAATCACATCAATTATAAAAATAAAGAAAGCCGCTTCACGCTTTTTCCCGCATAGCAGGGAAGGCAGAGAGCCAATAGAGAGCGTGAGTGTGTTCCTCAATTTCCCGAATCTGAAATGTTGCGTGTTGAGTTCCAGAACTCAACGCTGCGCTGACATCTAGAGCTGGAAAATTTAAATAATTTAAATGCAACCCTCTTGAGTGGGGATTGAACCTACAATCATCGCCAATTATAAAGACCACCAATTATAAAAACGTTTTAAGTATGTTATTATTAGAATGCCCACTTGGCTAATTAAGTCAAATTTATTGAGGGCCCTTGTCCTTAGGGCTAATCAACAAAATGCTTTAACTAACCGTCTCTGACATAAGCATTCTATTGAAACAAGAATGCTACTTGCTTTATATAAATTATCATTAATATTGTTTTACCATACGTAGGAAGATAGAAAGAGAATTGTGTAATAATTTAAAATATGCGATTGTGAAAAGAGAACGTTGTGCCTTTCAGTTTTTAGCTAATTTATAGAGGCTTTTAAAATATATATAATATAATTCCTCATTGACGCACATAATGTACTAAAAATTAATAAATGTAAAAAAAATCAAAGCGTTGCAATTTATTACAGAATATAACTAGACTTTTTCTATTATAACACAGGGAAATATATTTTTTTACAGCTTTACGTCTTTTGTCATTTACCAGGGTAGTCAAAGGCAACCTAGTGTCAAGACTTTCCGCCCGACATTTAGTAGTTGTTTGATTAGTACAAATGGATCCGAACCCACATCCATCTCGTTTACAGAAAGACACTGTCCCACTGCGATTTGTCTAATCTAATGATAATCGAAATAATTTAAAAACTACTACTTCAGGATCTGGTAGGAATATACTATAATTATTGAAGATATATAGGAATTTCTCAGTATATAATTTAAAGGGTTGCACAGTGTCGTTTCGAATCGAGCTACGGTATTTGGATCAAGCATATAATGGCATTCATGATTGATGACTACGGCATTGTATAATATAGGCAAATATATAAACTGCTTGCTTGTAACGTATGTATGTAACATATTCCATACTAGTACTCTACTGGTATATTGAGTTCAATAAATTATAAGTGCTTTTATTTGACTATAATATGGATTTAAAGGCTAGAATTGAAAATCTATATATCCGATTTTTAAGTTAAATGAAAGGAACTCGGACAGTGGAAACGAACCTTTCAAACCGATACTTGGATCGCAAGTCCCTGGCATTGGCCCAGACTCCTCTTCCTGCAACACGAAGGGCATTCATTTTTTTTCTTCAAGATTTTGTTTGTTATCAAATTATTTAAATATTACTGATTTTTTTTTGGATTTTACGTAATTTTTGAAATTTTTATCTATTGGTACAGATATCAATTATTTATTAATAACAATATCTGAAGTAAATTGACGAAGCAATGAAAATGCTCTGTATATGAAATTAATTTACTAGGCCTTGGCGTATGTGATACCTTACAACTGATACTGTTACATGAACTGATACTGTTACTGGGGGAAATATTGGAGTAATATGTCCCCACACTTATATACTGAATTGATGGTGGTTATCACGGCCGTGGCCATGAACCGATTTTAATGGAATTTTATATTCAGATAATTGAGGGTCTTGGTATGAACTGATGATGATGATCAGTTTTTTTCCCATTTTTATTACTTTTTCCAGGAACTTCAATGTTTTATGAAAAAGCAGCCGAAAATACGAAACGCCTATAGTTCACGCGGGTGAAGCTGCTAGCAGGTTGTTAGTAACAAATAAACAATAAATATATTTTTTTACTAAATATATTTATTAATTGTCTAAGGTAATAAAGTAGATGGCTATGTAATTATACGCCATTACGTTTTTCTTTATTGATGTTTTACATATTTGTAAAAGAGTATGGAATTTTATCACTAGATGTCTCTAAATAAATTATAAACTATTTTCTATGCAAATAAAGTTATTAAACTACACGGAATATTTGTATATACGTTATGCTTCAGCTCGAATCTAGAACTTTCTCTTAACTCTACTAAAATTCACACTTCGCCACTACTAGTTAGTGAAGTTCGCATTTTTCTTGTCTAATTAGATATAATGCAGGTATATTCCCCCACCCATTGATCAAAACCTCTTGCTATTTTTTTTTTATTTTTAATATAATAATTTCAACTAAAATTAATCTCTACAATATTTTAACATAATACAATAAAGAAGCGCCTGTTATAAAAGGTTTTATTTTTAGTTGAGGTGAAACGAGCTCTTGAAATATCAGGTCTTCGTTTAAATTGTAGAAGTTTGATCACGTTTTCTTTGCAGCAATAAAATTATTATATTTTATGAAATTAAGAAAATTTGCTCAACAACAGTATAGAAAGAGACAAAGTTTCTGTATGTTACATGTAAAATACCGTATATTAAATATTAAGATTTTCAGTAAATTCTAGTTAGGTAATGTAATTAAATTTAATGATAAAAACACAAATTTTAATTGCTTTTTATTTCAATTTCAACATCCGTAGCGGGTCTCTCTCATGCACCTTACCTCGCTAATACTATATACCTACACTTAAGTTACTTTACTAATAATTTACTATTACATGATAATTGAGTATGGTGATCAAATCCGCCAAAAATATTTTTATTCAATCTTCATAAACATTGATTCATTAATTACATTAATTTTTATGGAAACATATATCACGAGAATGTCGGCTAGGATAGCGGCAGACTATAACCGCGAAGGTTGTGCTTTTATTTCACTAGGAAAAATAGTTATATTTCAATTACTTTCTTTATATCACTCTGGTAAGTCAAAGTGCGGCGTTGAGTTCCGCCATAACACGCAATCTTTGCCATTCGGGAAAGCGGAGAACTGAGTGCCATGACACAAGGTTACTTTTTCCCTGCTATTCGGGAAAAAGCTTAAAGTGTAAAACATACAGATATCTTTAATGAGAGTTGTAGTAATTTAGTAACAGTATATTTTAACCAAATCGTACAAAAATACTATCTAAAAATATAAAGTTCGGCATTTTTGTTCTTGTTTGATGTTTAATAATTTTTCTACATTTGTTAGTTGTGGAAAAGCTCGCAAATGCGTAGCCACTATTTGCTTTCGTCGATTCCCTTGATATATTGAATTCGGCGTGAATTTATAAACGTTTATATAAAACTTCATATTAACAGGACATTTAGAGACAGTCTAGAGTCAGCCTAGTGTACTTGAGACATTGCTTTTGGAGGACTTTTTAAATTTGATATTGTGTTGAGTAGCGGAACTCAACGTTAAACTTTGTCTAAGGAAATTTAAAGTATTATTAATTAAATCGCGTTACAACCAGTTGCTGTTCCACCATGCCACTATACATTCTTTCAGTTATATAAGTAGATAAAATAACATATATTTAGAAAACGTATAAAAAATTGCACGCAGCGGGATTTGAACCCGGGCCTCTTGAAAACCGTTCAAGCGCTCAGACAGCTAAGCCATGCGTTCTACATCCGGCAACGTCGAAGTTCTTGTACGCTTATTACAAAGTATATTTGTTGTTAGCATCTCTGTGCATATAAGTAGTTGTTAAAATATGAACAAATAGTTTTTATCACACACTCATACAATGTCCGCTGTCTGTCTGTTTTTTTTTTGGCTTGTATCCATTTCCGTGAACGTTTTATTTAATTTTTTGACAATTCATATACTATCTCATTATTGGCACGTTTAAAAGTTATAAAAACGAATACCGTCATCCTGTTTACTTGTGATTTTAAATATTTTTTTAGCTTCAATACATATAAACTTAAAGCAATAAAACTATAAGTCGTATATAAATTTGACGTCGTCGTAGCGTAGCTAGGGAATGTATGTCTGTGAACACGATGGTCGTGGGTTCAATGCCTACTCGGGTAATCACAATTAATTTAACAGTTTTAAGAGTTTAAAACGGTTTAATTTCTTTGGTCTAGTGAGAACACCATATGTATAAAATAGGTATATGAATATATAAATTGAAACGTATGTTTCATTAAATTTACTAGGAAAATCAAATTATACAACCTCTCCAGATCTGCTTTAGCGTATTTCATAACTGAGTAAACTAACTCAAGATGCATCGAAAACGTGATAGTGACAAATCTGTGGTATAACCGAGAATCTTTTAAGGCGTAGATTGCAGAATGAATATTCAATGTGCATATTTATTTTGTTTTCTATAAGGTCAACCAACACTTTACAATAATATATATGCATAAAACATATTTATTACTTACTAAAAAGTTAATTATTTGTATCATATATATATATATATATATATCAGTTGCGTGTTGAGTGATATTAGATTATCGAGAGAAACGAGAAGAATCAAAATATAATCAGTTCCCAAGAGATTCAAATTCAAATTAAAAATATCCCTTATTCAAGAAGACTTTTGCAAGCACTTTTCATCGTAGAATTATCGAAAGAACATAAAGCTACCAAGCTCGGAAGGCAGTTCTGCTGAGAAGAGCCGGCGAGAAACCCAACAGTTGCTCTTTTCAAATAGAAAAGTTACAATTTTATCATTTAATAAGCTGGTAGCTGACCTGCACCAAACTCGTAATCATGTTACTTCCACACATTTTTATCTTTTAAATATTCTTCTACAGAGTAATGAGCTTTATTTATTAATATTGTTTTTACAGCGGCTTTAAATTTCTGGAGGTGCAAATCTACCATAGGTCCACATTCAAACGGTATCATACTACTCGTACAGCATGATAGACTCAACTGCATTATTTCTAATCTCTCTATTTCTCCCGCAATAAACGGAAAATATGCAAAGTTTAAGAGGGACGTACATATAGGAATTGAATAAGGAAAGTTATATTAAAAATGTAATAATGCAGTCCACGAGCTTACGAGTAGGCTAACTCTGTTTGTATGTGCAGATTATCTTTGTATGCAGGCGATTTAATATTACTTTCTTTTAACTGTTTCACTTTATATATATACATACAATCTACGTATATGTTAATTTTTAGAAAACGTATAAATTTTTTTGAACGCAGGAATATTTGAACCCGCGCCTCTTGGAAACCGTCCAAGCGTAACCATCCGTAAAAAATATGTTTTTCAATTTCCTAAATGTGTGATTAACATTTAAAAAAATGTTAAAATTAATATGAGATTTAGATGAAGAAAATTAATATTTTTTAACCAAAACAATTTTGGGTGACGTCCATATAGTCCATAAACACAACTCGTGCTTCTAACTTTTTTTTCTACAGCCACTACTAAACTGACGGGGACAAGAAATAAAAAAAAATCTTAAATGAATCTATTTATTCCTTTTGTCTTTCAAAGATTCTGCCAATCACAATAGTGAACTGGTCCGACCAGTGCTTTCTATTTTAAACTTGTCCCCGGCAGTTTTAACCTCGATTGGATTCAATTGTCTATGTAAAAGACAAGCTCTTATAGAATGTATGTTTTTTTAGGCCATCGTAGCTCATAGTTGGACAGCGTCTGACGCGATAGGTTGTAAGTTCAATTCTCAGTTAGAGGAATATTTTTGTTTTTTATGTCTCGGTTCTCCTACCAAAGACAAAGCGCGGCGTTGAGTTTCGACATTCAACAAGCAATGTCTGGATTTCGGGCGGAATGTGGAAAACGGAGTATCTTGACACTAGGTTCTCCTTGACCTCTTACTCCTTTATTTAAGAGCGAAAGTATTCAACTGATTTTCATATAATTTAACGTAGATGAAATAAGAAATTGAGGGTAGAAAATATTATTTTATCTAAAAACTTATAAAAATACAGTAAAAGCTGAGGGAATTTAATAACTCGTCATACATTCAGTCTATATATGTAAAAACATTACCAACTATATATGCCCGCGACTTCATCCGAGTGGAATTCAAAACCAAAGTATTAGTTACTCCTTATTCGATAGCTATCTGCCAGTGAAAGGCCCGTCAAAATCGGTCCAACCGTTTCAGAGACTAGTAGAAACAAACAGGCAGATAGACAAACAAAAATAGTAAAAATGTTATTATGGTACATATACATATTTAATTATTACAAAAATACACTGCAATTTTATTTATTTGTATAGACTATAAATGTCAAATTAATTAATTTGTTTTTTATATTCATCATTTTCATAATAAAGAATAAATGTTTCTACTGAATTTCATTATATTTCTTTTATTTTGAATTGAGCCTACGATCTTTGCGTATTACATGTTGAGTTGCAAAACTCGTCAAATGTATAGCAATATTATTTATATTTAAAGTGTTTGTCATTCTTCTAAATAATCCTATATTTATATACTTGGCAAATGTAAGGGACAGCTGTTGGTAAACATTAGTTTCGTCGGCAATTTTATTTTCACTGAAACGATCTACAATGTTATTTTCCATTATAAAATAAATAAATACATTAAAAAATATGCCAATAATACTTTTGATACAATTCCGGGACCCGCAATTAATTACAGATTTACAAGGTATGTAAAAGGTATTATTTTTTTAAAATTTTAGTTTCACAACGAAAACACTGAATTAAAAAGGGGACAATTATCGAGAGCCACAAATTATCCTTAAACGAGTCACATGTGGATCGCCTGGCCCAGAGTAAAAATTAGATGCGCATGTGACATCAATCTCCACAAAGAACTTAATCAGAATTTTCGCTCAGAAGCGTAATGCTATTGATAAATAATGACATTTAGTACTTCTAATACATTTATATTTTATTTAACACATCTCCTGCCAGTTTTGGGCAGCGAGAATTAGTTTTATTATTATCATATTATCTTCTCCACCTTCCGCCTACATTGTTAAAAGAGAGAGTTCGTGTTGGCTGACGTAACCTAACGTCGTGTCTAGCCGGAAGATGAAGGTATCTTTAAATATAAGCTATACCTCAAGAAAGAATGGACAATCTTTAATTAAACACTTGCTATAACGTTCTTTCTCACAAAAGCATATATAACAACGGGTCTAAATCTAACAATGGAGTTCCGGTAGTCCTACTAAACGAGTCTCGGAAGTCGGTGACATTTACTGGATGTATGCCTAAAACCAACCTATTTAGCGGGATTGGGTGAGTTGACAGGCTGATATTGTCACACTGCACCACAATGGCGTCAAACTATATATCTTAAATTATAATTTATTTTATATTTTACCAATTTAAAGTTCTTAGTATTATACCTAATGTAATATCAATATAATAAAAGGTTTGACATCGATATGACAATGTCAAGGCGAGAGTGAGGTGAGGTAATAACACAATTTTATATAAATTAAATAAATAGGTATATTCGTATTTGAAAAACGACAGCTGTGACATACTGAAGTTAGTATTCAATTTTATACTATTAGAGGGGCTTTTTCAGATAGAAAATGAAAAATCATTTTTTGTAAACTTATAAAAGTTTTGCGCGGTTTCAAATCCCGCTGCGTTCAAATTTTTATACATTTTCTAAAAATGTTATTTCATTTGTATGTATTGGACCACTCTATTGTCCGTTTTCCGTGCCGTTTTGTTTATACATGAAGTGTTATACATTAAGGTATACTGTTTATACATTAAGGTTAGCGTAACTTAACGCAGCATATTGCCTAATTAGAGGGAGAGACGAAAATATTTTATAACTTGGGACCCGCCCGCGGCTTCGCCTGCGTAAACTGCACGACTAAATTATTTTGTTGTTTCTCCCGTCCGCGTTTTCACTTAAACCTTACTTTGCTTATATTTATACTATAAATAGTTGTAACTGTTTTATTTGTGAACCAATTTAAATAAGGTAAACACAAAAAGTTTAATAAAGCTTACTAAATTACATTCGTCAAAACTGCACTGAAATCGGTTGAGCCATTACTAGGATTAGCGTGAACGAATGCACGGACAAACAGAAAAAAAATTAAGTCACATTATTTTGGGTTTTTTTTTCTTATATATATTCCATATACAGACAGCTATCAGTTACATTTTAATAACATTTATAGATATATAGACGCTTTACAAGACAACTGCTTAGTTCATTCAAAACTTATTCTATTTGTAATTTCATGAAAATCGAATACATTGAATACACTCCCTTTCACAAACAAAACTGTAAAGATAACACTCTAGAGACGTTTTACTCGTAGCATTTGCAACAAAGGCCATACCGTTGGGGCGCAGTTGGGAAGATTGTATCGTCATTCGATCTGCTTGACAAACATTGCGACGGGACGTTGGAATTTCTCACTTGTCATAAACTTATATCTTTGGTTTTCGCGATTTTCACACATTTCGAAATGAAACTATTTATAACCGGATTAATTGCGTTCATTATTAGTATTCGAAAATACATTTTAGAAAGCCAACGAGAGAGTTACAATTATTATATAAAACTACCGCCAACGATTTCTTAGTTGCGTACTGCCCTGGATTATTGCAGGATAAACTGACTGTATCTTGTTCTCTGGTGTGGTAGGACCATCAGGATCAGTCTCAAAGGCTGCTGCTGAAACAACCTAGAGCTGTACACATACTATGCGGGAAAAAGAATTATGCTAAAAAATATGAATGATTTTATATATTATTTTTATTCAAGCTTTATATATTTATTACAAATAATGTAATGTAAAATTGATATTTTAAAACTCAATTGGTAAGATTCTTCTAGCTCTTTTCAGAAGAAGAGCCCTCTCAAGTGATTGCAAAATTTTCATCGATTTTTTTCTTATGAAATTATATAAATACTTAATTAAAATACTTAAGTTACAATCGTAAATTGAGATAAATGGCTAACATTGGTTAGGGGACACGATGGTTATAAGTTCAAATCAAGAAGATTTCTTTAAAAAATTGTCAGTAGTGTATGCTCCAGTTAAGTAGAAAATGGAAGTCGCCTTAACTTTTATGTCATAATAAAACGAAAATATACCTTCAAGTTTTTTTTCAACATCCTACTTTTTTCGTAGCAATATATAAATAACATCAGATTCATGGTATGAACGAGCGAACTGCGAATTGGATAGCAAAAAGTAGGTCAAAATAGTGTTGCAAGATTTTCTTACTTTGATTTATTGAATAATAAATAGTATGATTTTTATCTATAGATACCGGTGAAGCTAATAAATACATATAAAAATATATTAATTGGCAATAAAAGACGGTACTAATAAGATAAATAAAAATTTATAACATCTAAAATTGCGGATTCTTGATTTTTCCCGTACCGCAGGATAGTCATAGAATACCTAGTGTCCAGAAAGTCGTTTTTCCATTTTCCGCCCGAAATAGAGGTATTTAGTGGCGGAACTCCACGCCGCTCTTTATTTTATGTACCAGAATAAAAACCAATGCAGTAGATTCCAATACAATGATTTTTAATTTTCTTCTCTGTTTGTCTGTTTGTTTGTGCACGCTAATCTTAGAAACGGCTTGACCGATTATAATGTAATTTCAAATATATTATTGTAATAACTATCACATAATAAAATAAATAGTGTATATTTTATTTTATACGGCTAATAAATAAAAAAGTTATACAACCATTAAAATTATATATTTGAGCAAAGTTTGTTATTTAAGTGAGAACCCGGCGGGAAATTGTTAAGTCATGTAGTTTACGCAGGTGAAGCCGGGAGTGGGTCGCTATTTCTAAATATAATCATTCCCGA
Organism: Podotricha telesiphe; assembly: GCA_038994665.1. Taxonomy (NCBI): domain Eukaryota; kingdom Metazoa; phylum Arthropoda; class Insecta; order Lepidoptera; family Nymphalidae; genus Podotricha; species Podotricha telesiphe. The sequence goes on from JAOYRR010000048.1 coordinate 705,152, forward strand.
GCGGGATCGAACCCACAACCAGTCGTGTTTACTAGTCGCTACGATAGTGAAAATTTTATATAAACCAAATATGAATAAGGAATAACAAACTTTTATCATGAAAAAAATTTATTTTCTAGTTTAGGATTTATATTATTTTTATTTTAGTGCTATTTCTATGGTAAAAGTAAATTTTAAATTAACTTTATCCCTTATAAGGCTTAAAAGGCCCCGTCATATAAATAGCTGGTTGGACTCACTTCGCAATTAATTTTCACAATACCTTACTGCTTGTTGCGTAATAAATTTTTCGAACATGCCTAATTTATCCAAATGTAGACCGTAATAGCTTAGAGAAGGATGTGCTTACATTAATCAAGAGGGAGCGCGGGTACGAGTATTAAAATGGGACATATTTGATAACGAAAAAAAAAACAGTCAGAGAGATTGTAGTGTCAAGACTAAATGTTTTTGATTCAAACTCAGAAATATGATTAAATTTACACAAAATATTTTATTTCTCCGCTCTGGTATATAAGACAAAGCGCCGTGTTCAATTCCGCCAACATGTAATGTCTCGATTTCGAGCGGAATATGAAAAACGGAGTGTCTTGGTTCACTCTGACTACCCTGCTATGCGGGAAAAAGCGTGAAGAGGAACAAAAAAATATGCATAAGACATATTAAGGAAGCATTTTCTTGTTATTTTAATATAACTAAAAGTGCTGTTCACATATGAACATACATGCTTTTTGTATAACAATACAAAGCTCTGTGGTAAGTTGGTAGAAAATTACAAAATAGAACTAATATATTATAAATTAGTTTTTCTGATAGTGACTGGGAATTAAATAACACCAAGGCAGTGAAAAGGAATTCCGCTGTTTTTAATAGGTATTCGTGAGGCACTTATATGTCTCACAAAACCACAAAAGCGTAATTGCCTAATTCAAATTGTATAATATTTTACTGTAACTATATTATATTATTTCTTTATTTATTATACACAGTAAAAGATATTTGTTATGTAAATAAAGAGAAAACTATAATATATAAGGGGCTAATATATGTGTGTGGTTACAAATTAAACAATTTGTGGTGGCTTAAATAAAATAATTAAATGCACTGTAATACAATAAAAACAAATTGTCATTCGATACCGTTATAATCAACGAAATAATGAAACAAACGCAGGAGTAATTAACTCGCGCCCAATAAAAGCTATACACTAAAATTCATTTCGATGAACGAATTTAATGTGTATTATTGTGAGACCGTTGTGGCGCAGTGTCATAGCGCCTGGCGGTATACAAGATGCTTGTCGGTTCGATTCCCATTCGAGGGAATGATTAATAAGATCTTTGATTTTCGTGATAAATACAAATTTTGAAATTAAACTATTTTTAACCGGATTAATCGCGTTTATTATTGGTATTCGAAAATACATTTTAGAAACCCGACGTTTCGAACACTTTACAGTTGTCCGTAGTCAGTCACAGGCAGACTGAGGTGGCATTCGTCTGTCAGTTGATACAATTATTATATCCAAACTACCACCAACGATTTCTTAGTTGCCTCGCCTACTGCTCTGGCAGAATGAGCTGACTGTATCTTGCTCTCTGGTGGTAGGATTGAGACTTCGAAGTTTTCAGTATTTCTCTGTTCTCGTGATTGCCACTCAGCACGCAATGTCTCGGATTTGGGCGGAAAGTGATAAACTAAGGTGTTGTCACTCGTCTTTTTCCGCCTACGTTGCTATGCAGGAAAAGCGTCTAGCTTGAAATTTTTATTTGTTTATGTGTGAATTTTATTGTAGTGTGTTTAAACAATTCAAAATATATCCGAGGCTACCGTGACGCAATTGGACAGCGTCTCACTCTCCCACTCCCACAACTAATTGCATTTTGCAGTCAGATACTGTCCCAAAAAATAAAAGACGTCTTAGAAATCTATCAATACTATAATAAAATTGTAAAAAAGTGTGTTTGTACATTGAATATATTTACGCCACCAGCCAGCCTTAACAAAATTTGTTAAGAGTGATACGAAGATTCATAATAGCCTAGTTTAACTATAAGAAGTAATTAAGCACCTCTTTAACAAAAAAAACTATTCAATAGGATAGGCACTTTCCATTGACATATCAAAATTAAAAATCTGGAAAACCTGATGAAGAACCATGATAGACCAACTAGTCTATATACTGCATTTGCAGATGTTGTCTGTCTGTACACCCAATGGTTGTTGGTTCGATTCCCACACTAGGGAATGCTTATATTTATATTGTTTTAATTTTTTCTCCGGTAAAATAAAAAAAAAATTTGTGTTTTGGTATTTAACAAAAAATGTCTGAAATACGGGTAGACAATGGAGAACGGAGTGTTTCTAGGTCCTCTTTGTCTCACAAGAAGCATAAGAGTGGGCTAAAAATTAAGTACAATGATCTGAAAAGAAGTTGTTATAATTTTCGATACAAGTTTCAATGTCAACCGCTAGTTATCTCATAACGTACAAAGTCCACGCAAACGGAGTTGCAGGCATCAACTAGTAAAAAATATTTAAATGAAAAATGCAAATTTTTAGCCTAACTTGACTTCTTTTTAATGTATGTAAAATGATTGTGGCGCAGTGGGACAGCATCTGACTGTAAACGCGATTGGTTTTGAGTTCAATCCTCATTCGGAGAAATGATCATATTTCAATAAAGAAATTATATAATTATAACTTTCTATCTTCTTTTATAATGTGATATAGTTAAATTGATCTCTGCTCAATGAGCACGCCCAAAGGCATTGAATTAAGAAATCAATGAAATATAAACAAATTAAGTAACATTTCTTGAAATAGTAAAGGCTCCAAATAAACTTATAACCTTTTCCAAATTGATCTGCAAACTAAATGTAGTTTCAAATTATTTATTCACTTAAATAAATATTTATACTACCTTAGACCAAGCCCCAATTTGTTTGTTTTGTTGAAATAAACACAAATATTCATACTACCAACGACCAAGCCCCAAGTCAATTTATAGCGAACGAAATTTTTAGTTTAAGTCAATGAAGGATGCATTTTTTTCTTGTTACCCAGTTCAGTTCTTTAATTATGGCGCTACGAACATTTCTCGTTGCCCTGGTCTTTTTTGTGATGACACCAGATGACAATGACAATGATATGTCATGAAAATTTTGTACTGGCATCGAATTCGGACACGTGCGCAATTTTGCAAGCTAATGGAATGTATGAAGTGTGTAATAATGACAAATTGATAAATATATACAATTGAAACGAATAAAAGACTACTTCTTAATATTCAAGATAAGGTATACAGATAAGAATCTAGTATGTATGTTAAAACACTTCGTTTTCCACTAATCGCTTATTTTATAGGCATTGTGTTTTAGGTGATGAAATGTAACTTTGCCTTATCAGATCGGAAAATTTGGAGAACTTTCTTTTATTTCAGAAATTTAGATAGAATTACTTCAGTAAATAGGAATCGAACTCACAAACATCGCGTAGGGTTGCGAAAAACTTGATGTACAAACGCACCAAATACAGTCTGGGAGCATAGAAACGTCAACCTTGGGGAAATTGGTCGAGCTTTTTTGTTACTTGCGCCGAATACTTAAGATCAAAAGCAGTGGCAGTAAAAAGTTCTTTTATTTTCACTTTGATCAAAATCTAATTACGCATCTATTGGTTCTAGGAGTACGAAAAATCTTTCCTTAATACAACTAACCTTTTATTACATTGCGTAAATGGGGCTTAACTAATTTGCTGTTTGCATTTTCCTTGTAATATATACTAATCAAGACAATATTTCAATGTTATATTTTTTTAATTAATGTATTTATTTGTTTAAGATTTACCAGCCTTTTTACAATATTATATATACACTGTTAAGTTAAGAGTGAAATTAGAATATACTAACGTATTAAGGAAGAAATCGTCGCTTAGCAAACAACACCGATTATATTTAGAAAACGTATAAAAATTTGAACGCAGCGGGATTTGAACCCGCGCCTCTTGAAAACCGTTCAAGCGCTCTGACCGCTAAGCCATGCGTCCCACCTCCAGCTACGTTGAAATTCTTATACGCTTATTAAAACTTATATTTGTTGTTAGCATCTCTGTAGAGAGATTTTTACAAATTTCTGCTACCCAAATATTATTCTACGAACTATCGTTTGGTAAGAGTTTACTATTTGTTAATATTTTTAACTTTTTTTTAAAATGTTATTCGCACACTTAGGAAATTTCAAAAGACATATTTAGAAAACGTATAAAAATTTGAACGCAGCATTCTCTCTCCGCCTCTTGAAAACCGTTCAAAGCTGAGCCATGCGTTCTACATCCGGCTACGTGAAAATTCGTATACGCTTATTACAACTTATATTTGTTATTAGTCCCGCTTGTACTTTTTTTGTTCGTTGTATGCTTTAGTTGGGAATCCCGGTGCGTTCAAATTTATTCGTTTTCTAAATATATGTTTTTCAATTTCCTATGTGTGTTAAAAACACTTTATAAAAATGTTAAAAATGAGTGGTCTTGTTTGCTTAGGGACGAATTTAATAAAAAAGAATATACAACTCAAAAATATTTTATTTCTTATACAAACTAACAGGGATTATATCAAAAAAATATGAAACATATAGTATGACCGTTTATACAAATTAGATATTTCATCAAATTCAGGATTTTAGTATGATATTAGATAGTAGATAGTTAAATTAGATAGTAGTTATGAAGCTTATTTTAATTTCGCTAATACATAATGCTTTAATATTTGAATAAACTTATATAAGTAAAGACTTAAAAATATCAGCCGACGTTATACGCTACGGGAAATGATAAATTGACTTCCGCACTTTATTTGAAACATAATCTATCTCTAAAAGCATATACGAGTATTATAAAACTCTATCGTAACTCATTGAGTTATAAACAGACAATGCAAATCCGAAACCACTGGCTGTACAAATTAAATTCAGCATTTTTAGATTTTTAAAGTGTTATCTCATACTTAAGAAATGTAAAATACCTTTAAAAAATTAAAAAAAAACAAATAACCGGGGCTTGAACCATATTGTATCTATCTTAGATTATAAAAGTTAGAGTCAGAGTGTTAAAACGGTTTCAAAGAAGCGCAGGATCGAATTCCGCTACGTTCAAATTATTATACGTTTTTGAATTTGACATGTTGGTTCTTTAGGAATTATATGAATAATAAGCTTTAGTTTCCCGCTTTTTCTCGCATACAGGAAAGACAGAGAGAATCTAGAGACAAGGCACTCCGTTCCCCACCTTCTGCCCGAATCCTAGACATTGCGTGTTGAGTGTCGGAACTTAACGCCACTCTTTGTATTAGATACCAGAACAAATAAAGGTTTTTTTTTAATATAATAACAGACGCTATCTCACTGCGCTGCGATGATCACAATATATTATATTGATAGATGTGGATTCAAATACGATCAAGGGGATTTTATGACAAGATTTTTAGTTTTCACGATTCATACACTTTTTGAAATTAAATCATTTTTAATCGGATTAATATACGCGTATATTATTAGTATTCGAAAATACTTTTTAGAAACCCGACGTTTCGACCACTTTACAGTAGTCCGTGGTCACAGGTAGACTGAGGTGGCATTCGTCTGTCAGTTGATATAATAATTGCATTGCTACAAATAATTTAATTTCAAAAGGATTTATATTATTTATACGCGTTGGGGAGAGTAAGTACTAAGACAAAATTGCGCGAAATTGTATAGGAACGTGAGACAAGGCGATGCGTTACGTTTTACAGTAGACTCTTCACTGTACACTAGGGAACGATACAAATTTAAACAGTATGGTATCTTTATGATCTTTCATAAAGCCTACGCAAATGAAGTTGCGTGCAAAAACTAGTCTATTATAAAAAAGACTTGAAATAAGTTAAAGTACTATATAGTAGCTTATTACAAATATACACATAATATATGTGAGGATTACAATTTTCTTTTACAAAGCATCTCTAGCACTTTGCGGGGTAGAAGGAGCGACTCTAGTGTTCAAACTCTCCGTTTTTCGCTTTTTACTTAATTTGGAAGCTTTGAGTTTTGAAACCAACGCTGTTGATTATCAGAGCGGAGAAATAAAAATAATTTCCCACAACTTTGACCCACTTCCCCACAATGGTTTTATAATTAAGAGTAAAATGTAAACTAATTATAGATAACTGAAACAGTTTTTACTCTAAGCCTTATAACCTTTTTATAACCTTATTTATATTTTATACTCATCTATTCTATACATATAATAAAATTATAACTGAACCCTGTCTGTACATGGAATATATAAAAGATAAATTATAATTAGGAGCATTGATCAGTGTAATAGAACCATAAAACAATTATTTTAATTTTTTTCGGTTTGTCTGTACGCTTGTGTACGCTAATCTCAGAAACGGCATAACCAACTCAAATGCAGCTTTTACTATTGTATTTTGGTAAACTACCTTTGTCATTTATTGTTATTTTATTTCAATCCGTTCATAAATAAAAAAGTTACAACAATTTGTATTATAAATTTAAGCAAAGTTTGTTATTTAAGTGGAAACGCGAGCCAGTGGAAATACGAAACAGATAAAGTCGTGTAGTTTACGCAGGTAAAGTAGTGAACGGGTCGCTAGTATGTCAATATGTATACAAATTAAAAAGGAGCTCATTCTGTCCTTGAACAGGGCTAACAATAACGTTCTAATGACGCTATGCGGTGCATTTAGCTCAAAGTATATCTAATTTACTATTTAAATATGTTTATTTTGTAATGTTGGTCTTCTAAATACAAGTGTCGCGTTGAGTTCCGCCGCTCAATACGCAATGATAGAATTCGGGAGGAAAATGGAGAACCAAGTGACTGACTGGGCGGGCACTGGTTCTCTCTGACTAAACTGCTATGCAGAAAACAGACTAAAGCTGTGTGAAGTGTCATTTCATGTATTTCTTAGTGAAAATTAAATAATGAGCAGTTTTGGGCTCTTTAAATAAAGCACACACTTGAAGTTGTAAAACATTTATAGAAAACGTATAAAATTTGAAGGCAGCGGGATGAGAACTCGCGCCTCTTGGAAACTACCCAAGCGCTTTGACCGCTAAGACATACGTTCTACACCCGTCTACGTCGAAATTATTATATAACATTTAATTAAGTTAAGTAAATAATTAGTTAATAGTTACTTAATGGGTAAAAGCAAAAGAGGAGATGTGAGTTATCATCAGACTCACTCTCTATACCAAAAACAAAGAAACAAGAATAGAAAAAAAACAAGGATACAAAATAAACAAGAATTGAAAAATAATCTCAAAAACAACCTTTAATTTGGTGCTTCAGTGCTATAAATAATACAATATCGTGGAGCTGTACGTAGTTTACTGCCGTAAAATCTCCTTCTAAATCCCAGCATTTTTTATATTAAGGAAATTAATATTGTTGTATTTTATGTAGTCCGTAAATGCAAAAAATGTGCAAGATTTTTATTTCAGCTTCGCGCTTTTTTCCGCATAGCAAGGTACACAGTGACATAGTGTCAAGACACTCCATTCTCCACTTTCCGTCTGATTTCGAGACATTACGTGGTCAGTGGCGGTACTCAACGCCACGCTTTGTTTTGTCACAAGAGCGGAGAAATTATATCGATAGACTCGTTATATAAAATCGATATTGTATGAAATTAGCTATATAATATCATCTGAATCTATACATTTAATAAAAATGTAACTGATCGCTGTCTGTACATAGAAGATATATAAAAGTTACAGCCATATAAATTATAAATTTAAGCGTAGTTTATGATTACGGGTGAAAAAACGAAATAATTTAGTCATGTAGTTAACGCAGGCGAACCTGCGAGCGGGTCGCTAGTTTATTATATAGACTGATTTACCTAATTACAGAAAGCACTAGACATTGGCTGAAAATTATTAAATTGTAGAATATGAAAGATTTTTTGAAAAATCTCTCGATTGCTAAGCAGTTAAAAACTTACAAATAAAAGATGTTGCTTTACAGTCTTTAAAAAATGATTTTTACTTATATAATATCACAACATTTGTTTGTAATGTAATAATAAAAATATAAATTTTCTTTATTACAATAAATTTACACAATCCTACTAGTGATTGACTTAACTTAACATATTATTTTTACAAAATAATTATATTTGTAAATATATTTTTTGCTCTTAACTATATTGGTTTCGTTTATTTTTGTTTATATGCATATTTTGCATTACCACACCTTATTGATCCTATCACCATATCCTATCTTTTGAAATACGAATACATAATTAAAAAATTATAAGCATAAAAAGATTTCACCGATTTACCTTCTAGGTTGTAAATAAGTAAAAATGATCAGCTTTAATTTATTTACAACCAGTTTACATATTTCGTAAGCTTTTACTGAAAGCTATATATATATATATATTCTATATATACATGTGATTTATTCATAAAATATATATGACTGTGAATCTATAATACAATAAAAATGTTTGTTTGATCTGTGAAACATCTTTTCTCTGTTATAGTATTTCGTATATTGTACAAAATAGGAAGTTACTTAGAAGAAATATTAGTATAATATAGTTGAGATCGAAATATATTGAAAAGTGTTATTTAATAGTAATTTGCTTATAAAAAGTTGTATATCAAAATTTAAGCTTCTATACGATGTTCGCTTATACGACTAGGCTATAAATATAACTAATCTTCCACAATAAAACGATTAGTATTTAAAAAATTATAAATAAATGTATAATTCTCAGTTTTTTTAATTCAGATATTAATAATAGACAAAATAAACGAAAAATTTATAAAAAGAAATAAAAACAACTATACCTTACATGAGAAATTCCAATAACTATCACTTTCACACAAAAAAAACAGGTAAAATTAACAGTTTTTTTTACCAATTGCGTAATTTTATTACTTAAAAGATACAAAACGAAATATTTAGTCCAACTATCTTACAGCGTATACGTCCATTCGCTACGACGGTGGCGACTGAATGAAACCGCGCACCTGTTGTACTGACACTGAAGCTTTGAAATGTGAAAACCTTTCTCCAAGATATTTTAAGGTCCTATTAGAACTAAAATAGATTTGCAAATTGGTTGAGTTGAATTGATAATATTTTTTTGTTTTATATATTGAGATTTGTTTTGTTATATTTTTTATATTGTTTAGACATTTCTTCATATATTTTTCTTTAGTTTATCAGGGTAGTCAAAGAGACCCAAGTTCCAAGACACTCCGTTCTCCATTTTCCGCCCACAATAGTGCTAGTGACGAAATTCAATGCGGTGCAATTGAATTTAAAAAAATTTAAATTATTAAGATTAGACCATTAAATATTGTGGTTTTTTTTGTAGTAAGCAATTTTTGTAGTAAATTTGTTTTTGTTATTTCTTTATATTGTGCTCAGTTAATTTTCCCTTAATACTAGATCACGCTGCTTCGGAAAATATCAAAATGTACATTTTATATTAAATAGAATAAAATATTCATAATTTATTTTATTTTTTATTTAGTGTGAAGTGTTAGGGCACTGAAATAAATAAATAAACAAATATTTTCATATAGAAAAAGCAAATCACCTGTAGATTCGTTATACACCAGGCTACGTCGAAAACCTTATCACAATTCATTTTTGTTGCAAATATCTCTCAGAGAGAGATTTTCCAATATCTGCTAAGCAAAGATTATTTCTACAAACAATCGTTTAGCAAGAAATAATGCTATTTGTTAAAGATTTTAACATTTTTAAATTGATGCTCAAACTCTTAGGCCATGAAAAACTTATTTTTCGCAATAAACTAAACATATGTATATTTTTATATTTAACTGATTTGTGACTGTAAATAACATTTGTTCTGTAAGCATATAAGAATATTATTAAATCATTTTGACTGGCCGCAGCCGAAGTGTCACTGAAATCCCTTAGTAGATCCGAGTATGACGAGGGTGTTACTATTTCAGATTTTCTTTCAAAATGTCACAAAGTACATTAAGAGATGAAATTAATGGAAAAAGACATACTGAAATAAATAATAATAATGTGTTTTCATATTTTACTTATACCCTTTTAATTTTGACATTAATATAATACACTGTAAAGTAATAGACCTAGTGATAATTTATTCCACTCGTCACTTTCTGCACAATTATCAAAACACCAAGAATAGAGAAGAGAGAGACTCCAAGGTAGCTAAAGGATCTAAAGTCTTGAGACACTCCTTTCTTTGTTTTCCACCCAACTTTAACATATCGTAAAGTTAATCTCATTTTTAAGATATCTTCAATTATTAGTACTAGATCAGATATTGTCTAAGTAAAACGCCCTGTAGAAATCAAAATGACCAACATACATACATTACGTTTCAATTTAGACATTTTGCGTCTAGGTGGCGTATACCAGCGCCGTTTCTTGTCTAATTAGACATTATCATAATTTAAAAATATCCACCAGTAGGAACTGATGGACAGTTAGATTACTGCCACCAGTGCAACAATGGCGTCTAATACTCAGATACTTTTCACGAGTCATAATTGTGTTTGTATAGAGATGTACAATATGGGCGCAGTTTAATCTCAGGCTTTACAATGATGCAATTATTGCTCACAAAGCCGGCGTAAGTTTGTATATAAGTGTTATTTGTTATAACGTCGACCCCGTTTAAATCATACTTACATTATATATATACCTTGGATCCGCAGAACAAATCTAGTCATATATTTATTACTATACTTATTTTACATGTAAAGTTTTACCGTGCCATTTATTGCGTGCGTACCATTTACTGTGTCTCTTAAAAGTTAAAACTTACATTTTGCCGAGGTATGAGTTTGTAATGAATAATGGTCAAAGTACAATTCGGAGCTTTACCATTTATTTTAGTAAATGTTAAGTTTTAAAGGAAACTCTTTGTATTTGACGTAGTATGGGCTGTTACAGTAACATATGCATTCTGCACTATTTTTCCCGTTTTACAAATTAGGTTTGAAGCCCCCCCCCCCGTATATTATACGTATAAAATAATATCTACAATGTTGTTTTTTTGTTTTATGTTATTTTAAAGTTTTTTTTTATTAAAACGCCTTCTAATAATAAAAATCCTAACATTCTAGTATCTATTTAAAACACTTCGATTCCTCCCATATCTTAGATCGCTATGTAACTTAAGACTGTGAAGAACCGAGATATTTATGAAAAGGGCGTAGTAATAAATAAAATAATTAAATAAATAAAAACAGCTTCATAATTTTTCTTATTTATTAAAAGGTAACCAAAGATAATCTAGGGCTACGAAACTTCGTCCTCCACTTTTCGTCAAATATCAAGAGACGCGTATTTTCTTACCAGAGCGGAGAAATGGAAATGATGCGACTCGCCTGCGATTCACCCGCGTGATTTATAGCTGGTTCGTATTTTCGGCGGACATTTCGTAAATCAATGAAATTCGTGTAGAAATACTGAGTTCAGCATTTACAATAATATTAGTACGGATATTTAATATTTATTTAATATTATATAATAAGACTACAAATGTGGGAGGAAAGAGCTGACAGAATCCAGTGTAAAATCTACTACTTAATGTAACTTCGGGGCTCAAAGGAAAATACCGCCCAGACTTGGAAATTGCCAATTTAAATTCCTCTGTACATTGTTCAAACTACAACAATTGCAGTATAGAAGTAGTTTATTCATAACTTATGTGTAATGTATTTGAATTTGTACACAATCTTCTTGTGTCATAATATTTACTAGAAATAGTTGACATAAAGAATAACTTTAATTAATGCATCTGCAGATGCAAGCGCGATTGGTTGTGGGTTTGATCGACATTCGAAAGAAATTTTATATTTAAGAATATTTTTTTTTTTTTTGTATATTGAGTACCACGACTCAGTACTATTTCGGAGGGAAAATGGAGAACAAGTGATTTCACGCAACATCTCTCTGCTAACCTGCGTGTTAAATAAATTATTACTTTACTATTAGATATTGTTGATTTAATCATATACTTAGATAATTCCCGTGACATGTAAAGAACCGTTATCCATACTAATATTATAAATGCATAAGTAACGCTGTCTGTCTGTGACGTCATCACGGCTAAACCGTTGAACCGATTGTGATGAAATTTTAGATAGAGATACTTGAGAATCTTGGGATAAACATACTTTTTTCTCCCACATTTTTTAGCTATTAGCCTGTATTTCAGTTATACGAAAACGACACCAAAAATACGAAACAGCTACTTTTGACGCGGGCGAAACGGCGAGCGGGTCGCTAGTTTTGCATAATGATGAAATATCTTCGACAAAATATGTTAAAGAGCTCTTTGTTTATGGAAGGCGTATTATGGATTTTTAAATTGAATGCGTTGTACGAACTACATTAGTAAGAATGGATAGCTTTTATAAAGCTTGTATAAACGTAGCGGAGTGTGACAGCGCCTGACTCTATACGCAATGGTTGTAGTTTCGATTCCCATTTGGGGCAATAATTATATTTGAAATATTTTCATTTTTACGTTCTAATGTCAAGACACTCCCTTTTTCCACTTTCTCGGCCATTTTTCTCGGCCTACAAAAAAAACCTAATTGCAATGCCCTAGTAGCTACTTATAATTTTTTTTAGAAAACGTATAAAAATTTGGAAACATGCGGATGTTTGATTGTAGCGTACTTAAAAATTTTAGAAATCCAAATTGTACATTTATGTTCTTATATAATAATCAGTGATTAATTTAAAGATTGAGCTCACTGGGCCTCGTAGCGTGGACCTAGTTTGAAAACTGTTACATCGATAGTATTACGTAACGCTACAACTCGTAGGCAAGATAGGATAGCAGTATATGGTGATTGATATACATGAAAACTTTTAATCTTTGCGCATTCCTCGTGGCCTGCAGTTTTCCCGTCAACTATCTAAAAAGTGTTAGTTCACTGGCGTTCTTGAGAAATAAAAACAATAATAATAATAGAAGCTTTCATTGGAAATACTAATAAAAGTATTAAAAATTCAACTTAACGGTACTGGTAATCAGTGCAAAAGCAGCCTTATCACTAAAATGTTCTACCTAGGTAATTTTAAACTCACAACTATCAATTAAACTATTTGAAACGGAACTCAACGCCGCGACTTGTTTAATCTGAAAACCACCAAGAAAACACCTACATTACAAATATAAATCCTCGAGTGCAATTTAAATCCAAACCTATGCTTTTTATTAATGGACATTTTACTGTATTCTTCACTTAAAAGCTTTATGACGTCATAGTGGGTGCGAAGCGAAAATGACACACCTTGTTACACAGAACTAATGAACTTATGGTATTACTACCTTAAATCTGTTACAACTAATTTCCGGAAACAATTCTGTTCTGGTAAGAAATGCGGTGTTGAGTTTTGTCACTTCATTCATCATCCTGGTACTTGAAACTTAGGCTTATAAGATACATAGAGAACTAAGTGTATTCATGTGTACCCTAAGAGAGTCTAGTCACTCTGTTCTTTGACAAGAAAACATGACAAATAAAGTGGCGGACCTCAACGCCGCGTTTTGTGTCACGTTGAAGTAGATACTTAAAAGTAATTAATATGGAATCAAATAATTTTTTTCGTATTGAATTAATTCATATATGAGAGCAATGATCAATCCACCGTTAAAAGTCAACCACTATAACGTACTTACTAAATCGTAACTTCGTTGATTCTTTTCATATATCAAACGACTTGTATTATTTTTGCTTTAATAGTCAACAACTCATTATTAAAAACCATTTTTATTTTTATTATATATGAGCTGCAAGAGAGATAGAGGACGACTTTGGTTGACCTTCGAGAACACAGCATCGATGATACTGGAGGAAGGTCACGAATGAGGACCCCCTGGAGGGCGTGTTTAAAAAGGATAATGACACTTATACTCTACTTGTAACCACAGATTAAAATTTTATTTAAAATATTACAATATATTCGCTTAAATAACTTTAAGTTTTATGCATTTCAATTATCTTAACTTTATAGCCAGTTTTGCCTAGGAAAATATCCTTTATAATAAGTTTCTTGAAGTTATCCGTGATAACAGCTTGTTCTTAAGTTATTAACTTGGTTTAATTATACATTAAAATTATGAAAACTACATTTAATACATTATATTATAACGCCTCTTCATTTGGTTTTGGTTTTGGTGAATATCTCGTGGGCATCACGTCAGGTAATCGAGTACAACAATGGCGACTACAATTATTTTTCGTTTATTTGCTTAACAATGTCTTCAACGTTCAAGTAAAGAACTTATAAGAGTTATAGAAACTCAAATTGTAAATAAGACCACTACTCATGACGTAACTTCATACTCGTAATTTGGGGTAAATAAATCAATAAAGTCAGGAATGATTGTCGAGCGTTTGTAGTAGCTAGACTAGGAGAATAATAATAAAAACAATAATATTAGTAACAATAAGGTGAGTCACTATCCGCCAAGCATCCAATCTGGGACTGTTGAAACGGACGTCCGGTAGTCTTATACAATAGCCCAGTACTCAGTCCATCCAAATTTCAAACTAATTCTACGATAATAGAAATAGTTGACACTTAATACCAGGGGCAACGGATCCACTGCGATTGCAGGGAGAGCAAATATAGGTGTATGAGACCTCTTTAGTATGCAAACACTCACCTTCACGTGTTTGTATTAAGTAATAATAGACATCCCTAGTAGCAGCAAATGAACCACTCAGTAAAATGTCTTTCTGTCTTTCTGATAATTTGTGGTCCAACCAAAGAAAAAGAACTGAACAGAAATGAATGAATTATGTTAATATTAATATAAGATACGACTACAGTATTCTTTTTATCAGGGTCAATGTTTAGTCACAGTCTATTTAATTTTAATCTTCCCATTTCTATAGGCCGCTCTTTGTTACAATATATGTTTTTATATTGTAATATAGCTATATTATATTTAAACATAAGGGTATATTGTTAGAATTGGAACCCAACTCACAATTTTTTTTTTCGCAAGGACCAATCTCTCTCCCTCTTTCGTTCCTTCAACTTGTATATGCAAGCATTGTATACGATTTTCTCAATAAAACTAACTTTATTCCCACAAATAGCCTTTTCTCGGTAATAAAGCGTCGTTCTGAGAAAAGAAGTATTAGTGTTTGTACGGAATACTCAGTATTTACCGAATAGTAAGGTTAGAAATAGACGTGTGCGTGAGAAATTGTAAAACAAAAATAAAATATTATTTTTCAGCTGCACACGTTTTTCCCGCATAACAGGGTAGTCATAGAAAATAATGCTAAGACACTCCGTTCTCTATTTTCTGCTTGAATTCGATACATTACGTGTTAAATGGCGGAACTCAATCTCTAAACAGCAAGTCAATTGATTCCAGTACAGATATCAAAGCAAATTCTACACTAATATTCTTGTTATAACTGCGAAAAGCAAATATGTTAAAAAGATAATGACCACGGCTCATAAATTGTGAAGATTCTCAGGGGGTACATAATTTTTCACAGCTAGGTGAATATTCTGTTAAGGATTCTATAAAAAAGGAAGATTCAAGTGAGTATGAGACGGATACTGGTAAACGGTACCAACCAATCAGAGGTAACAAGCCAACCAGAGGTAACAGGCCGTGGACTAAAAAAAAACTCTTTAATGGGAAACCTGAAGACTGCCGTCTGATAAGTAGGCTATACTGTGCAAGTGGTTATATAAAACTGATCAGTACGGAAATAGTGCTCTTCTATTTCCTACTAGGACTATCTATTTCCTGATGTTCAAGGAAGCAGCAAACTATGGCCATGTCAACTGCTGAAGTCGAGTACAGGGTAATGTCGTCAGTGGCACAGAAGGCGGTGTGATTGTTTCAGTTGCACTTCGAGTTTGGGTTAACCCGTTACTGATCCTATTGCAATTTTTTACGACAATCAGAATGCTATAAAATTATCAACTAATGATTGTTTGTTACCTCGTTCTAAAACATCATTCTATACATAGATAAAATATATCATTTTTTGAAAGAACATTTAATATTTTTTTACCATTCCAATATGATTGCCAACATATTAAATAAGGGGACAATAGTAAGTGAACTTTTGTATTGTGTAGTAAAAATGGGTTTTGCGTTCAGGAATGGTTGCTAGAATTGGAACGCAACCCTAGTAGTCTAATGACATTTTTTGCCGCTAAAACCACTCTCTCTCTCTCTCTCTCTCTCTCTCTCTCTCTCTCTCTCTCTCTCCCTCTCGTTACGTGAAGTAGTTGTATCAATTGTACAATATATATATATAATGTTTAAGATTTTTATTAAGTGAAATCTCAGAATTTCCCAGGTCTTTTGTTTTACTTCTGTGATAGCTTTGAATAGTTGGCTGGGTATAATAAGATAAGCCGCGCTAAGTTTCTCGTGCAATGGGAGGCAAAATAGTTTTTCGATAATGGAGTTGAGCTTACCAAGCTTATTAGGGTTTTAGAAAATTTTGAATTCAGAACATAATTCAATAGATTCCGTTCTGCACTTTCCGGGCTCATTTTAAATATTACGTGTTTAGTGGCATAATTCAACACCTCGCTTTGTCTTACGAGAGCCAAAAATTAATATTATATGAATATATTATTATTCAAGTTTTTATTACACCAAGATAATAAGTATCAATAGGGAATAGTTAAAATTTTGGTGTAAAGGCGGCCTTATCACCACAGGTGATCTCTTCCAGGCAACTCTTACCGAGAAAAGTCAGAAGACAAAGAATTAGTACAAATGATATAAAAAAATATTTGTTTAGTGAAATAAATTTACTTAAAATTTTAATATTATATATTACATACAAATTTACATAAATATTCATCATTTCTCCGAGTGGAAATCGAATCTACAACCATGGCGTTGAAAGTCAAACGCCAAACTACTGCGCCAGGATAGTCTATATTCTCAGTACTTTTACATTTCTTCTATATTGCACTAAAGTCCAAATCGTTTCTGGAAAAGATTGTTATCCCTATCTATTGAGGTCAATGTTCCGCGTTCCTTACAAAGCGCTATAAATCACTGTTCAGGTAATTTGCTACCATTACTGTCCAACTACCGGTATTGTTCAGTATATATAGGTATATAAATATATACATATGTAGGTGGAACATTCGTGTCTGTGAGATCGCCGAATTTTTCATGTATTAAAATATTTGACACAATTTTAAGTATGACCATTCCCCTTTTCCCCACATAGCAGGGTTTTCAGAGAGGACCTAATCTCGAAACACTCCATGTTCTACTTTCTCAAGTCATGGCGGAACTTAACGCCGCACCAAAGCGGAGAAATGAAAATATATTAAATAGAAGAACTTCCCCTAGTTGGGATCGAAGCTTAAAACTACTAATATTTTTTTTTTATTAGTAGCTTTAAGCTTTTTCCGCATAGCAGGGTAGTCGGTGAGAAGCTAGTGTCAAGACACTCCGTTCTCTATCACTTACGTTCTACCCATCTATTTCTTTTTTTTCATATATTTTTTTAGAGAACTAAAGTATATAGTAGATATAAGCATATATATGTACTTGCAGTTTTACCTGACAACATTCGCAGTAGGTATTATTAGTGGGCAACTTTTCCGAATACGCCACATTAAAGTTTAGTAGTTCGAACATATTCTACATGGAACCAGTGACTTGTGTAAGTTTTACTCGTTTATGCTTTTATGAAATGGTTAGTTTAACAATACTACGACAAATTGATTAATTTTAAAATATTCAATTTGCGTAAATATTTTTATAATTGAATGTGCTGCTTCTACATATGGTACTGTACTTTTAATATAAGGTGTACTGTTTTAATATAAGTCGTACTGTATTATAAAACATATAGCCTTTCTGATTTTTTTCATAATATAAACTTAAACTTTGCTAAATTTGTACGCATAATTTTCGTAAAAAAACTTAGTATTTTCTTTCTTACATTATTATGATAAAAACGTATTATATAATATTTCAATAAGCTTAGTTATCACCCTCACCTCCGTTTGCGTCGACTACAAACGCAAAATCTCCTTTTTTCTCCTCCTCCTATGTTCCCCATAAAAGTAACAAGTCGAATTTCAGCTTTAGTTGGCCAGTAATATTGGCTGTTCGGTCTGTCAGTCCCTCAGTAACACAAGCGTTATACATACTTAGTGTGGCCATGAATACTGTTATTATTAAAAATAAATCAAATACTACTTTTGAATTTTAAATTAGTAATTTTTATATGCTTGTTCATTGTGTTTTCTTGCTAGCTTGCTATTGACAGGTATAATGAAAATTTCTCTGTTTGTGACAGAAAAAGATCTGACCGTCCGCGTTGTCTTAGTACGAAAAAGGTGATCAAAGCAGTAACAGAAAGAATTCGGAGAAAATCTTCGAAAGTTCGAAAGCAAAAGATTTAACTGATAATTTCAAAAATAATAGAGTGGTAAAATTAAAACAACTACTTCAGCGGTACACAAAGGGAAGTCACAGAAAATCTTTGTATACGGATGAGATTTTTTTTTAAATTGAGCAATTTGAACAAACAAATTGACCGTATTTATGCTTAAAAAAAATCCCAATTAGTCAACAGAGTACAACATGGGCATTACCCGACTGCAGTGATGGTTTGGAGGTGAGCTATGAAGGAGAACTGCGCCATGTTTTTATGAAAAAAGTATCAAAACATCAGCACAAATGTATTAAGATACCATTCTTGAGAAGGTAGTTAAGCCCCTTGATAACACCATTTTCAATAACCAAGAAAGGTCCTATCAGCTAGACTCGGCGACGGTTTAGAAAGCTCGATCCACCTGAAACGAACGTTCCGGACTTCATCACAGCTGAAGACGTTATCTAGTCCTGCTCGAAATCTACTGTATATGATTTATGGCCACTTTTAGATAATAAGGTTGCTCTAAACGCCGTGATAATTTGGAGTCTCCAAAGCCTGTCAATACCTGTGTAATATCCTGTTCCTCGATTTTAGAACATAAACACATGGATAGATGCATAGATTATTATTTTAAAGTGTTATTCACATACTAAGGTAATCGAAGATTTTTTTTTAAAAACGTTTCTCTCTCTCTCTCTCTCTACAGGGATGCTAACAACATGATATATAAGTTATAATAAAACATACGAAAATAATGTCGACGTAGCCGGATGTAGAGCGCATGGGTTAGCGGTCATAGCGTTTGGACGCTTTCCAAAAGGCGCGGCTTTGAATCCCACTGCGTTAAAATTTATATATGCTTTCTAAAATATTTTACAATTTCCTAAGTTTGGTTATTTTGCTTTTAAGTAACAACCTAACAGCTATTTTCGTTTTACACGTCCGCTATTTTAATTTGAAAGTTTACATGAATCATTTCTATAATATCGTTACGAGCTCAAGCGAAGACGTGTCTACACCGTATCAATGACAGGAAATTGCTTGCCCTAATTTACTTAGGTCAGTTTAGTGGGAGCGTTAAGTTTACGAGCCTTAAAGATTGTGTGTGATTCTAACGTGTAAAATTACTAAAAGAAAGTAAATATTTAATTGCTTTTTTTTCAGCTTAAAGCTCTTAGCTTTTCTCGCATTTGACTGAGAACTTAGAGTCAAGAAAGACACTGTTTGGAGATACGGCAAGTTGAGTGGTGGAATGAAATGGATGGAATTAATTAAAAATATAATTATTTCTTCCAGTGGGATACGAATATATAACTAATCGAGTTTATAGTCAGACGATGTCTACAATGGCCTTAATATTTTTAAAATATGGGCACAAATTACGACGTATATTTATATATATATGTATGTATCAAAATCTTTAATATACCTACAAAAATAAAAGCTTACGTTAACTGTAATTTTAAAATTTGTTTTTTCTGGATTTTATTTTGGAACTATTTTGTAACTGTATTTTGGATTTTTTTTTTAACTGGCTCAACAGCACTGGTTTCTGGCGGTAGTGGCTGCCCGTAGAGCTTGCGATACTGACATTCTTTTATCAACTGACGATTCTTACATGCTTACAGCTTAGCTTAGCTAACTTAATCTGTGGAAAGAAATAAAGAAAAACTTATTAAATCTATTTGAAATATATTTTTTATACAAAATTAACTTTACATTTGCAAGAAAATATCATCGTTTTAAGTATGCGATGACTCAGAATCGATTCACGATCACAAAGCATTAATGCTACTTCGTTATTCGCAAACATTGAGGCCATAATTCAAGCGATTTTTAATTTCTCTTTAAAATACGATTTCCCGCTTGCTATAAATTGGATTTAAAATGTCAGTAGTAAGTAAATAATGATACTTTAGCTTAAGATTTTAATAATAATATTTATTTAAAAGCCGCTATTGGACACGCGATGGTTGCAGGTAGAATAACCACTCAGGGGAATGATTATATTCAAATTATTATCATTTATTTTCTCTCGTAAGACAAAGCGCGGCTTTGAGTAACCACTTAGCGTGCAATGTCTCAAATTCGGGCAGGTAGTGGAGAATGGAGTGACATGACACTAGGTTCCCTTACCTTACTAAAGCTGAAGTGAAGCTATAAAGTGGCTATTGAAATAATTTCAAATATTTAAGAAATGCATTCGAAAACTAAGAAAATACGTAAAACGACTTTCTTTTCTTTTCAGTGAACTTCGTGTTGGTTCAAGACCTAGATCATGTAATAGATGAGGTGAAGGGATTTTTGTTTGTTACGATGAAACGTACGAACGTACGAAATATAGTTTGTTTGTTACGATGAAACGTAGGAACATTACGATGAAATTTTGCTCTACATTTCCTGCCTATACTAGTACAGTGCTTGCCATCCTTAAAAGCATTGCTATATCATTGGATTGTTAATGCGATTGCTAAATTCGCCGAAACTAAATAGGGATACATTTATAGGCATGGAATATAGGTTCTTTAGGCAGTATATCACTATGAAAGAATTTCATGAGCTCTCTACAAGAAAAAAGAAGAATTTACATTTTACAGACGAAAACTGGTTTGGATGGATTGAATAAAATCCACACAAATAAAGTTTCAACAAGTGTTAATTAGTATTTATTTTGTTGTTTTTGATTTGCGCCTACAATTTTGACGGGTCAGATATATTTTATTCTTTATTTTTGCATTGTGCTCTTTTCCAGTATACTGAGAGTACCTAGTCAACACACTCCGTTCTCCATTTTCCGCCCAAATTCGAGACATTGCGTGTTGAGTAGCGGAACTCAACGTGGAGAAAACGAAAATAATTTTAGTAATATCCTTCGTCCGAGTAGGAATCGTAGCCACAAACAATCGAGGTTACAGTCAGACACTGTGTGACGATGGCCTCAATTGATTATTCGATTTTTTATTTTTCACTCAAAATAAATGGATAGATGTCGTGACGCTAATTTAAAGGCTCCTTAAAAAGATTTTCAAGAATATCTCAAAAATGGTAATTTTGTTTGATTCCATTTATATCCAATATAGTCATTTAAGACCTCTTGAATTCTTATTATAGAGATAATGGTTATAGTGAATATAAAATTGCTTTATTTAAATAACAATAAGTAGCAATAATTACATAGTATCCCATCAAAAACATAAATGTGAAATGAGAGCCTAGTACAATATTATTAGAAAGTGTTGGTTGCCACAGGTCGGTATTGGGCAGCCCAGTATCGGATAGATACGGTGGAACCTCGAATATGATTGAATCCCCGCAGTGCTGCCTGCGTGCTGTCTTCTCCCCGGGATAAGTGTTACTTGCTATGCAGATGATACTCTCATCACAGCCCCGGAGATCGGCTTACCAGGAGGTAGCACGGTTGGCCGAAGCCGGCACGCGCCTTATTGCTCGGCCGCATTAAAGCGCTGGGTCTGAGGGTCTACGTGCCTAAGACTGAGGCTCTCCTATTCCATAGCTCACGCAGTGGGCTATGGAGGCATGCGATGGAGGTACAAGTCCCGAGGAAGTATCTGGGTCTGACTCTTAATGGACAGTGGTCGTTACTATAAAGACATTTATATACATTTTTAATTTTGGGTCAATTTCAATGCCAACATGTGGTAAATGATAGTCACATACTAATATTATAAAAGTGAAAGTAACTCTGTCTGTCTCTCTTCAACCGCTAAATTGATAATGAAATTTTATATAGAGATACTTGAGGGCCTAGGGATGAACATAGGATACTTTTTCCTCTAATTTTTTAAAGTTTTCTATGAATTTCATTGTTTTATAAAAAGGCCGCCGAAAATACGAAACACCTAGAATACACGCGGGAGCCGCTAGTTTGAAAGATTTTAATATTAATCTCTGCAGCTCACAATATTTTAAAACGGCGTAAAATAAAAAACTAACAATTAGTTATCTCTGGTTATTGCACAAAATGCACAATTAGATAAAAGATAATTTAATTAAATGTTATTAATTCAAATAAGGCGATACTGTTTCAAATAATAGTTACGGGTTTAAATTATTTATGTTTTACCCGGTCAGCTATGATGAAATTCAGCATTGTGTTACAAGCTCAATCTTCAATACTCAATATATACAAATAAATTAAATTGGAGTGTCTGTTTGTAATATTAAAGTAACCTCTTTTTATTAAATGCATATTTATGTATACAAGGTACCAAAATACTATTTTTTACAATTTTGTCTGTCTATTCGTCTGAATGTATGTTTGTTCCGACTAATCTCTGAAACTGCTGGACCGATTTTGACGGAGCTTTCCCTGGCAGATAGCTGATATAATGGGAAGTAATCATCAGTCTAGTTTTATTTAATAATTCCACTCAGACGAAGTCGTTGGCACAGCTAGTATATTCATGTACCTTCGAGGCCGTCGTGGCGCATTGTTCGATTCCCACTCAGGGGCAACATAATATTTAAATTATTTACATGTCTCCGCTCCGGTGGAGAAGACAAAGCACGGCGTTGTGTTCCGCCTCTTAACACGCAACGTCTTGAATTCGAGAGGAAATCGGACAAACTAGAAACTTGGTCATTTTTAACTACTCAGCTATGCGGGAAAAAGCGTGAAAGAAATCTCGCAAAATACAAAAAATACACAAAAAAACAAGTTTTAATTCCATTCCCTGTTATCATCGTATAAACATGTCGAGCCCCTGATACAAAGAGCCTCACACGTTCAATCAGGACTATAATGTATTTGCGTCACGCTACGCAAGTGATTTACAGAACCGGGTCAGTTTAAATACGATTACTTTTTTCTTTTGTCTTTTATAAACTTTATTAAATTGAATAAAATAATGTCGGTGATATTAAAAGATTAGGCAAGTGGTAGTTAAAAGGCACATTAGGACTGTGTCTGATAGTAAACTCAAATGGTTGTAGGTTCAATTCCCACTCGAAAGATAATTGTATTTAATTTATTACCATTGCATTGTTTTGGTAATATAAAGCACGGCGTTGAGTTCTATCACTCAACACGCGAAGTTGCCATTTTTCTCGCCAAATTATCTTAAGTTGAAATAATCTATAAATAGCGTTTTGCAAAAATTATTTCTAAAGAGGAGCTGACAATCAAGTTTGTGACCAGCGTACTCGTATAAGTAAGTATAGCTTAATTGGCTAGATCATTTCGAGTGAATTCGAAAAGGCAATATCAAATCTTATTTATCTGTATTTTAATACATGTTTCTAGATATGTATGTATACATAAATAAAATAATACGAAACCAATGTATATGGATAGTATACAAATATCTGGCCCAGATGGCGATCGCACTTCTTTTCTAATTTTTCACTAACTGTACCAGAGCGTTGTGACTTCAATATTATAATGAATGACGTGATAATCAAAGTGAACTGATTCTAGCTTTTTTTTCCCCTTATAAACAAAATGCATAATACCAGGTTAAGTGGGATTTTTACCCACTAAAATCCCTTTGAATTTGTATACGAGTACTCCCTGCAGGATTGTAATGAGCCCGCTAATTACTCAGCTGGTACTTTCTCTATGCTATTATAATAATTAAGTTCCAATAGGGACAAAATATATAGGAAAAGCCTATGACCCTACGGGTTTTTCAAATATGGTCAAGCCAAGGTCAAATATTTGTTTACATGACGAAACTTTTGAATTAGTAAATTTCACCAAAGAAGACCTTAGGAAGGGATTTGTTACTTGTAAATTCTTATGCTTATCTGTATAACAAATATTGACGGTGAAAATAGTATGGTGTAAAGTAAAAGCGGATAGCGGTTTCTGTTTTTAAAATTCGTTTTTTTTAAGCTTAGAAAGGTTTATAGAACGCTTCGTGCCAAGTAAAATCAACTTCAAAATATTTTTTATTCAAATAGGCAACAATATTCGAATACAACCACTTTCAAATCGTCAGTTAACATAAAATGTCAGTATGGTTAGTCCTAGAGGCAACTTCTGCTCAGAAGAGCTGGCGACAAACTTAACAGATGCTTTTTTTAAGTATAATTTTACAATACAGTCACAACGATGACGCATTAACATCAGAATAGTATCTTGGACAGAATAATATACTTTCCTCAAAAATATATTTTTAATCTTAACTGCAACTGACGGAGATGATTTCAACGAGGCAGTTACTTTAACCTTTTTGCAATCATTTTTGCATCTTCTAGATCTTCATTTATTAATGTATTATTTATTTTTATTTCTACCGGTTTATTACAAACTTTAGATCTTCCAGTCATAGAAACTAAAATCAATAATGTGCATTTTGAGCTAAATATTCGATAAAATTTCGAATCGACACTCCGCTTTCTTTTCGTCTATGCAATGAAAACAAAATATTTAGATATTGTTAACATTTTTAAAATTTTATTCACACACTTAGGATTTTTTTTCCTTCTGTGTTTAAATTTTTATACGTTTTCTAAAAATAGGAATTTTATATATTTTGATAGCAATAATTATTTATCGCAATTTATATTTGTGTTATGAATAAGAATCAAAATGTTAACGCGAAATAGGAAGTTTCCTATATTAATTGCGTTCAATAATACAGTATGCACGTTCTACTAGAAGAACTAATATGGCGATAAACGTATACTTCGTTCAACCAATTTTCATTATAATTATTTTATTCAATATAATTATTTTAGGTACATCAAAAAATTGAAGTTAGATTTTTGCTTCTATACAATAACCTTTAATATACAAATACCTAGTATTTTCCGTTTTTTGTAAACTGCAAAAAGTATAGTAAAGTGATAAAGTAAAAAAAAGATTTGAACCAGCGCCTCTTGAAAGCCGTTCAAGCGCTCTGACGTTCTACATCCAGCTACGCGGCAATTCTTATACGCTTATTATAAATTAATTTTGTTGTTAGCATCTCTGTAGAGGGATTTTTACAAATTTCTGCTACCCAAAGATTATTCTACGAACAATCCTTTGGTAAGAGTTTACTATTTATTTAATATTTTTAACTTTTTTTAAAGTGTTATTCGCACACTTAGGAAATTTCAAAAGACATATTTAGAAAACGTCCTGAACGGTTTTCATGGGGCGCGGGTTTTTATCCCGGTGCGTTCAAATTTTTATACATTTTCTAATAATGTATTTTTAAATTTATTAAGTGTGCGAATAAAACTTAAAAAAAATGTTAAAAAAAGTGATTTAGTTCTTGGATAACACAAGATTATCTTGAAAATAAGTTCAACGCTTCCTCTTATATTTTAAAGCAGCCAACATGACAACGTCACTTATCTCTGATTAAAATTTCGTCCAGAGCAAGTATTACATTGAAAATGTATTTTTATTAAAGTGATGTATGAAGTGAAGTTTTTAGAAAGACTCGTTTGAGAGTGCAAAATTTGGACAATGAAAACACCTTGTGTTATTCCAGGTTGCCATATTGTTGTAAGTACTTCAAACGATATAAAAGTTAGTGCAATTATTTAGCTAAGTACTTTATTTATAAGTTACTAAAGCATTTTTGTTACAAGCAGACTGAATCAAATGTCACACTCTGTTTTCCACTTTTTATCTATTAGAGGCATGCTTCACCCAATGCTACGCTTTGTCTAACAAATTTATTTTACAATAAACATTCGAATCTGAATATCTAATCCACGACTATTGTTTGTGGAATCAGATATTTCCCTGCGCCAGATAGCGTACTATTAAAATCTGTACATTACATTGTTCATTCAATATAAATTGAAGAAAAATAATCCTTCTTGGGGTCTTTGACGAGTAACAGACGCCAAATATAACATTTATTTTGAAAGTTTGATTACCTGATGAGTTAGTATTCCCGCATAGAAAGGTAGTCAGAGAGAACTTAGTGTTTATGCACTCTGATCCCCATTTTCCGCCCGAAATCGGGACATTGCGCGTTGAGTGGTGAAATTCAATGCCACCTTTTGTCTTTGGTACTAGAGCCGAGAAATTTAAATTCGCCCGAATGAGAATCGAACCCATAACTTATTAAAAGAATAACAAAAAAGCTTCCTTTACAGGTATGTATTCATTCGGAAATCATACGATATTGTTATTGGTATAAGGGGGAGCAAAAATGTAACGATAGAAATAATATAGCAATAAACTTTTCGCAAGGGCCATATAGCCTTTTTTTATTTTAAACGATCCATAAAAAAAAATTACCACGCCTAATATAAAAAATCTAAAGAATTTGTTTAGGTCGATAAAGGCAGAAACTACTAGATTGAAATAAAAAATATTCAAATGTTTGATGTCTCATTTGTCGTGGAATGCTGTAGACTATAGATGGCTATAAGGGTCACCCCTCGACCAATAAGAACGGAGTATCAATCAAAAATGTTGCGGAAACATGGAGAGTGTATTCTTTCTGTGATGCAGACGAAATTGCGTGGGTCTACCGGCGCAATATAACGGTAAAGTAATTAAGTAGTTACGGTAAAGTAATTCCCACTTGGAGAAATTTTAGAAAGTCATAGTGCAGTGGAACGACGTTTGACTCTTTTGGGTTAATTTGCCTAGAAGAATTCTCTTGTAGGCAAACGAACGAAAATAAAATATTTAAAATGTATGTATTCACTCAGATTTTTTTTATATTCATATCTCCTTGCTCTGGTAAGACGCTGTGTCTCGATTTTGGTTGGCCAGAATGAAATGTTTTCGAAAATATAAAAACTATTTTTAGTAGCCTAGTTAAAGACCAAATATAATTATCACAACTTTAATGAGTTAATCTACTTCAAAATGTATATATAATTGTATATATATTGGTTGTAGACTAACATATATGCGTATTTGTAAATCGTTATCAGGCACTTCAATTAAATATCTTACTAACAAATTAATGTTATCGGAAACTTATGTCTTAATAGAACGTTTTATCTGTTAATTTTCTTTACAGTATATTTTTGTAAGATTACTATTTATTATTACGCTAAGATATCCAGCAGATATATTATTTCTACTGATGTTATTTTATGCTACCGATTGAGCTGTTATTGACTTTAGAATGCAATAGTTATATTATAAGTTACTGTGTCAAAATTGAGCCAAAAGATAAGATTCATCCGAAAACCTTGAGAATTCTAAGATATAAAATAAGTGCATATGATAAGTTATACCGATTTCAAGATATTAGTTAACATTGGTCGTTTATGTACATATATTAAAAATAGATTTGGGGCAAGGATAGTGCCTTGTAGGACACCATGTTTAGTCTGTTCGGGATTAGTAAGAGAATTAGATTGTTGGGTTTGACCAGTGAGATAGCTTTGAAATAGAGATAAATAGATACCCCTTCATAGTAAGGCCTCAATTTAAAGGTAACAAAATAGGAAACAAAACCTTATAAGCTATCTTGGTGAGTTCCAAGAATAACGCCACACACTTCTGATTTTTGTCGAAGTTGCTTATAGTATTATTTTTATAAATAATGTAACACTGCTATGGTTCATGATTCATATTTTCTCCTCCAATTAACAATTCATATAAATTTAAGTAGTAACACACGCAAATAAATAACAAGTTATTTATATTAATCAATAAATCAAAAAAAATGCGATATAAGGTAACTCAACTTTGCACTTTGTATAATGCGATTATGGAAGTATAATATTGATAAAATAAATTATTCTATCCTTATCAGATTCAAAAATACACAACTACCACCAATCATTACGTTGAATATTAGAGAAACAAATAGAAATTTAACTCACATTAATGACATTTGACAGAGAGAGGGAAAGAGATGGAAAATGTAGGAAGAGACAGAATGTACTTCAAAGTACACTAGTTTCGCTGAAAGTGTATTATTACCTACATAATCTACCGTATCTAATTCACTTATCGGCGTTTGATAAGAATTAATCATGGCAGTGAGTAATATTACTGAATTGAAACGTGTTCCGTGAATCCGTGTCGATCAATATTTTTACTATTTAAATGCTCCTTAATTTTATTATATGGAGAGTTTGGAGGAGTAACACTCTGTCTATGCTTTTTATGAATCTGCAAAAGTACGCAACCTATATAGATTTACAAAAATTTGAGAACAGTCCTTGTCTTGCCCAAATCTTATGTCGATTTCGGATATCTTTCATATTTTGCAAGACAGCCTGAACAAATGATATACCACTTTAATTTTACAAAATTTTACACATTGTAAAGTAGGTAAAGAAATCGAAGGTCTAAATTGTGAAGAAGATGATGTTTTAAACATTAATACTAATAATAATAATGTGAATGACAAACAGCTTCAAGCTTTTTCTCGTATAGCTGGGTTAAATTCACTTTCCACCTAAATCCGAGCCATTGCGTGTTGGGTGGCTGAGCTCAACGCCTTACGCAAATTTTTTTACACACTTAGGAAATTGAGCGTATAAACATTTTGACATAGCCGGATGTAGAGCGCAAGGCTTAGCGGTCAGAGCTTGTTCAAATTTATATAAATTTTCTAAATATATTTTAAGCAAACATACTAGAACGGGGGAATGATAATATAGAAAATATTTTAAATGTTATCATTGCCCCGAGAGTGGTCGAACTCACAACTATCGATTTTACCGTCAGCCACTGCGCCACGATGACTTTAGAAACAAACAACCTTACAATTAGTATATTTGTAGAAAAACGTACTTAAAATATTTTATGAATTTAAGTGATGTTTACTAATAAGTGTACGTTTACACAGATTATATTAAAAAAACTTATATCATAATTGACTTCTGTGGATCTAATTAACTTGTTGGTCTAGTCATTAGTGACGCTAAATGCTTATAAATAAATGGCCGTAAAATTTTAAAAAGGAGTTTTTTTTTAACACTATCTACTGCTCGCCTGACATTAGTTTGTCTTAAATTGAACAAAAAAAATTGCATTATTTAAATTTTTACTTCATTCTGTCCCTTCTCGGAGGGGTGATCATATTTAAGTGAGTTATTTTCATCTTTTTGCTCTGGCGACACCAAACGCAGCGTTGAGTTGCGCCACTCGCAGTTTTGAAAGGGAATCTGAGTCTTCATACTAAATCCTTTCTGCCTACCCTGCTATAGGAGAAATAGCGTGAAGCTAAAAAATTTAATTGCAATAATATATTCTTTTACAAGAAAACTTTTTTTTATAACTTATTTGTTATATAAAATTATCTACATACAGACACACACAACGTGACCGTCATATAAAAACTTGCCAGTTTTGTCTACCTATATATAATCAAAATCAACACACGTACTACGTGCTGTATCAATTTCGTGGCTTTTGCATTTTAGCGACCTCTTTGTATTTTGATGTATCATTTCCCGTATACCGCTAATACGCAATTACAATTGCACTATTGTTCATTTTAAGCCACAAATCAGTTGCCAGTCAAATTTTTTACAATTAACACGTTTTTCAAGTGAATTTTAACTTAAAATTGCTACAATTGTAAGAAATAGCGATAAAAATCTAATTTGATAAAAACTTTACACTGTGTACTTTAATCTTTGATAGGGCTCTATGTAGAGTTATATCGTGTATTGTTTCTCTTTCTCTAGTACGAAATATGAGTGAAACAAAATGATATTGTGATAACACCACTAAATTTCATAATAGCATTCGCATTCAAAAAGGATGGCCTAAGTGGGACAGTCAAATTGGCAGGATCTCTCTGAGTGCTGATAAGAGGACAGTTGAATATAGCGATAAAACAAAATGGTAAATAGTTTTTCTTTTTACCGCTTTTTTAGTAATGAATCAGTTTATGTTAAAAGGTGTTTAACTGTATAATTTGACCCCACATATATTGTTAGTAAATTTGAATACTTATAATATCGTTATTTTCTGGTCTAGTTCCGGGTGATAATACAATGTCAATAAAGTAGTTAAAATGGCTCTACATAAGGATTTGTTAATGATTTATATGTAAAATATTATTAATTCATATTTAACTTAATTATAACAACGTTTTTCAATCTGTGAATTAAATATCAGGTAAGTGTATAATAGTTTAGATTACATATACTATATTATGCATTGGTAAGAATAGCTGATTTTAATATAAATAAATTTATGCTTAAGTTATTTTACCTGTATACACTATTCACAGTTCAACAGAACAAATTGATTACGTCCATTTTTAAGTTTTCAAACACTTGCAGTGAAATATTGTTATCTTAATTCCCAATATAGTAGAAAATGTGCCTTTCATACAACATATGCTACTTAAAATAAGCAAAAAAAGACAAACTTGAGTAAATAAAACTCTTCACGCTACAATGGCTTCCTCGAATTTTGGCTGAAGAAATCTTGTCTTTTTTTTATATATGCATGAGATTTAAAAACAGCACATTCGTATGAATGTAAATCGTATGATTTAACTAAACATTTGTATGTTTGATTAAGCTTGTATGTTTTAATATACCACAAATAAATATAGTTTTAATTTATATGCCGATTGATGATGATTTTTGATACAATAACATTTCTGTAGAAACTGTATATAGGTTTAATAAATATTATTTATTTATCACTTTTGTATACATCTTACAATGTCTTACGTTCAAATTATGTAGATTATTCTAAAATAACTCTCTTCAAGAGAACGTCTTGACTCAATCGGGTAAACTTGAGAATATATTTAATTGTTTTTCTCATTCTCCGCCTAGCCGAATACGCTGGCTAATAAAATAAACTAATATAAAAACACTCTGAGAACATTCATTCAAATCATTTTTGCGATATTGCATGTGCGCTTTGCTTAATCAAAATATAAAAGCAAATCTAATAAAATTGTAACTAATCGCTGTCTGTACATGGAAGATATATGAAAAAATATATTATTAGGGGCATTTATTAATATAATAAAACCCAAAATAATGATTTTTAATTATCTTTTCTGTTTGTCTGTTTCTCTGTGCACGCTATTCTCAGAAACGGCTTAACCGATTTAAATGCAATTTTGATTTTTGTGGTTACTTCCCTTAACATTAAGTGTTTATTTCATTTCAATCGGTTCATAAACAAATTATAAATGTAAGCTAAGTTGTGATTTAAGTGAGAACGAGGCGGTTAAAGAAACGGAATAGTTTAGTCATGTAGTTTACGCAGGCGAAGTCGCGAGCGGGTCGCTAGTTATGAAATAAGTAATACCAAAGTGATATTGAAGCTACTATTATTGCTTTTAAGCTAGACTCTATCGAACTATTTAACTTTGTTTATACATATTTAAATACGGCTATATTATGTTTCCCACAAAGCAGGGTGGCCAAAATGTCAAAACACTCCGTTCTCCACTTTCTGTCCAAATTCAAGACTTTTGTAAGCGACGGGACTAACAAATTAAATTTAAATATAATCTTTCGTCTACGTTGGTATTGAACCAATAACCAATCTTTATTACAGCCAAACGCTGTACCACTGCTCCACAAGTTTTTTTAGTACAAAATTGGATAAAATTAAAATAATGGCCTAGCCGGTTATTAACAAAGGCGGTTATAGTGGTTTCTAGATAGCGTAGATTAGCGCAGTAGCTCGGTCCGCGAGGTCTTTAATTAATGTCATACACATGTGTGTCATGTTCCTTTTTAAAATGACGAGCAAATTAACAAATGTATATGACTAATATATATGATTATATATAACTGTAAACACGATTGGTTATGTGTTCGATTACCACTCGAGTAAAATAATTATATTTAAAATATTATATTTATTTCTACTCTCTGGTATCTAAGTTAAATCGTTGTGTTGAGTTATGATTAAGTTCTCTCTGAGAATCCTCATATGTGGGAAAAGGCATATTATACAATTAATATATTATTTAAATATTTTTAAAATGTTATTCGCACACTTGGGAAATGAAAACAATATTAGAAAAATAATTAATTTGACAGTAACAGCATTAGAAATTGCGCTTCTTAAGCATAGCCATGTGTGGAAATCCGTTTCCTGAATGCTAGTCCGATAGGGGACTTATGTGGTACTTCAGCTGATATATGGGCCACAAAAACCTCAAGGTACTGTTCCTCGACCGCTACTAGCCGAGACCATGAGAGCCATCAAGGCACGTGGTGAAGTCAAGGGTGGTGGGCACCCTCGACGGCCTGTTCCTTCGTTTTTCATTTCCTTCGGGCTATGTATATGCGTTTTCATTATAAGTACAAAATGAAATTTTTTTTTTTAGATTTCACGATTACTGTTACAATATATGCTTTTAAATTTAAATTTAAATTAGTTAAGTTAAACATTTAATTCATTTATATACTTGTACATAAATCAAAATTACTTATAGGTATTTCTGATATAGTTACAAGAGCTAGGCACCCATTTATTTATTTATTTTTATTTTGTCTACAAGGTTAAGATTTATATATATATTTATATAAGATTTAATATTGAACTTGGCCCCCATTTTCACAATTATTTCTATATTTTACATAAAATTTCATAGTGCCAATCTACCACCGGCCAAGTTCTGAACAAGCAAAATTTCAGCTTCCTACAGTCAGTAGTTTCAATTGCGCGTTATCTCTTAGTAAGTCGAACTTGACCATTCGTGACTAATAAAATATGAGAATACCTTATCCTATTATTATTATAACCTTACAAAAACAAACAAGTAACCAAAAATATATATTTCATGTAAATCGACCTGAAAAGGTTTGTAAATTCAAGCATCGCTAACACCAGCATAATATTTACCACAAACTGCAAACATTTGTCAATTAATCGAGAGTCTCGTTTTCCCAAAAGATATTTGCGAGTTAAATAAAAATGTCGATGGCTTGTCGCAAAAATAAGTAGGTGTGTTAGAGTTTGTGTAAGCAGTGCTTTTAGTCACTTTCTAAAGGAGCCTTTACATTGTAATAAGTTTCATATTAATATTATATATGTATATCTTGTGTTACTATGTGACTGACTAACAAACATTGTACAGCCAAAACTTCAGGGTGCAAGAAACTAAAATTTGGCCTTTGTACTTGATGTTCCTTGGGGCTTGTTGAGGGGTAGTACCCAGATTTTCAGATTTCCAGAAATTCCTACAGAAATCGTAAAAGATGTGTCTTTATGTTTTACACTCGAAATTTCGGACAGGTTATACAGTCCATGCAAATAAAATTGTGGGCGATAACTCGTTTTTCATATGAAACATGGCTTGTGTTCAATATTAATTAGTTAATAAGTCATTATTTTATGTATAACATGGCATTTTTTAATAAATAAATTTACCTTATTTATATATTCCGTTATATTCCAAAATCGATATTTGATTGATCAAGTTCTCCAAAGAAATGTAGATATCGCAGAGTGCTTATAAAAATGGTTCGTTAATGTGCATAGGTCTTTATAGATATGCGTAGGAAGAAAACGGAGGCATGTTTTCTTTACCCACTTTGGGGGGACAATTGGTGGGAGAAGAAATAAGTGTTCACTGTCCGAAAATACTCAAGGAAATTG
This sequence comes from Podotricha telesiphe, assembly GCA_038994665.1. Classification (NCBI taxonomy): domain Eukaryota; kingdom Metazoa; phylum Arthropoda; class Insecta; order Lepidoptera; family Nymphalidae; genus Podotricha; species Podotricha telesiphe. Next base: position 739,070 of record JAOYRR010000048.1, read on the forward strand.
TTACTTATTTTATAGTAATAAATAATTCGTGAAAAAGAAGTTTATACTAATCTTTATTAATTGTTTACGGAGGCCATTGTGGTGGTGGTGGGTCAAGGTAATTGCGGGTTCTATTCCCACCTGGGGAAATGATTATATTTAGATTATTTTCATTTCTCCGCTCTTGTGAATTCCACCACTCAATACACAATCTTTACGGGTTTTTGGCCCGCAGAACAGAATAGTAAGAGAGAACCTAGTGTCAAAACACTACGTCCTCTACTTACCGCCCCAATTGGAGATACTGCATGTGGAGTAGCAGAGTTCAAGAACAATTAGTCTTATTTTCCGATTACGTTATTTATAAAATATAATTATATATTATAAAAGCTAAATATTTTAACATTTTTAAAATGTTAATTACACACTGAGGAAATTGAAAGACATATTTTTAGAAAGCGTATAATATAAAAATTTGAACGCAGCGGGATTCGAACCAGCGCGTATTAGAAATAGTCCAAAAAAATATGTTTTTCAAAGCTAATTTTACTAATATATTATACATTTATATAAATGGTAAAATTTCATTACATCACTTAGACAATGTACATTACAAATTTTATCACACTTGTTATCGGCTGCGGGCCTCGAAAGCAGGTTAATATTATATTCACTATTATAGCGATTTCTTTTTAACGATTTACCTAATTAGTAAGATAATATCGATATATTTGTTTCTATACCTGATATTTTCCCCCGTTAAAATATAAATTAGGGTGAAATATAGTGTAATGACTATCCATTGTACAGTTTCTGTCCAGTTTTTCTGGAAATATCGCATATTGAGTTCTAGATCCAAATACTGTTTCGTCTTGTTATACAATTTTACAGAATTTTAGCATTGTAAATGCGTATTTATGTTTTTTTTTTCAAAAATTGCTTGTTTGTTAAACATATAAGTTTATCTTAATATTAAACAAAATTTCTCATTATATTATATTATCTACAGAATCTACAAGATAATTTTTCATTTTACCCAGAAACTTCCGAGGAAAGTCTAACTTTTTCATATATTTAAATGTATGTTGAGTTGGTTGGTTGTCTTGTAAATATTATAAAGGGATTGCTCAATTTATTATTGCAGTAATTAATAAATAATTAAATACATAGTTTACTTGTGAAAGCCAAGAAGCCTACTCGTAGATCCAATTCCTTAACTATAAACGTATTAATTTAGAAAATTTCAATGGAATTTCTAAATGCATTTTTTTGTAAAGTTTTGTTAATTTCATTTCCATGTATTGACAGCGAACATGTCTTTATCATTTTAGAATCCATTAATCAGACATTCCACAACTAATGTGGATTTGATAAAGCTATGATCATAAACAATTCTATGAAAACATGACTTCAGGGTGTAGGCAATAATTTAAATTGAGCTGACTAATATCGAATAAACAATGCGTCATATCAGTTTTTCATTATTAATACAAAGACAAATTATATATATACTTTTTGTTTCAGAGTAAGCTTTTCCGGTCTAAATCAAAGGACTTCGAAAACGAAGCCTTAGAAGTCCACAACGAATATAGAAGAGAACATGGAGTAGAATCATTAGTTCTTAACAAAGATATATGTAAAATCAGTCAACAATGGGCAGAAGAATTAGCAAAAAAGGATTCAATGTCATATAGTATGAATCAAACATATGGAGAGAGCATATACTGTGGCTGGTCTCCTGATCCTAACATTAAAATACGAGCAAAAGATTCCGTCGACAGGTGGTATAATGAGATAAATGATTTCCATTTTGGCAAGGAACCGGAAATATTGACATGTGGTCATTTCACTCAAATTATTTGGAAGAGTACAAGAGAACTAGGTATTGGAAAAGCCAAAAGTGATTCTGGAAAATTGTATGTAGTTGCCAATTATTATCCACCAGGCAATTTTACTGGACAATTTGTCAAAAACGTGCCGCCACCAGGGGCAAATCAGTTTCGGAACTCTCTAAACTCAAATTCAGCAAGAGAATCTAGAAGTTCATTAACGTCATTTTCTTTTACTAAAAATGGTTTCATTTCACCGCCATCCCCTAATTCACGAAATAGTAAAAATTTAGGGGAACTTGCATCTGAATTAGTCACAAAATTTAGAAGCGTATCCGTATCTAATGAAAAATTTGAAGAGGAATTTTTAGACACTCATAACGAATACCGTAGCAAGCATAGAGTGCCACCGCTGGAACTTAATAAGAAATTATGTAAATATGCAGAAGAGTGGGCTAAGGCTATTGCCAAAAAAGGTCTGGTGGTACATAGAGATCAAAATGAATATGGAGAAAACATATTTTATGCTTGGTCTTCTGATTCCAATTTCACACTGTCAGGCAGAGACCCAGTAGATAAATGGTATAGTGAAATAAGTAACCATTCGTTTGGTAGAGAACCAGAAAATTTAGGTTCCGGACATTTCTCGCAAATCGTGTGGGAAGATAGTAAAGAACTAGGTGTAGGTATTGCTAGAACAAAGGAAGGGCAGATTTATGTAGTAGCAAATTACCACCCTCCTGGAAATGTAATGGGTAGTTTTGCCAGTAAAGTTAGGCCGCCTGTAGATTAGTGTCGAAAGTCTTACCAAAAATACTTAACATTCCAAAGAATATTTAATTTTATGTTCTATTATTTATTAAACTTTTTTTTAAATTGAAATTTTGTATTTTTTTTATTTTAAAAGAGGATTTTTATATCTTGTTTTAAATAAAATATCTAGCGAAATTTTACTATTTATGTAACATGCTACCAAATAGCATTATTACTAGTTTTTACCTAAAAAGATGTTGGTGGGCGGAAAAAATCCAGTACGATTCGATGATACGTTGCCTCCTACGTAAGTTGTTATATATCAAAGACCTCGTTGTAGGATACAATATCTTACTTCGGAAATATTGAAGTATACAAAATTTGAATAAACAATATCTAAATTTAATTTCCCATCGAAAATAACTTTTGATTGTTTAATTTATCCAAAGTATCTAAAGCTGAAAAGTTTAATTACTTACAAGTATTTGACCTTTAGTTGATTAAGGGTGAGGCGCGAGAGATTACTTAGAAAGATGAAGATAAAGCATAAACGAAATGTAGAAGTCTGGATGCCCACTGTGTTGAATATATCCTTGATATACAAATTGGAAACTTATTACCCACTGTTAAAACACAAATTTGAATTAGCCTTCATAGTCAAATCGAACAGTGTCGATTTCAAATTGGATAAACGAATAAATTTTGTATCCAATTTTGACCTCGAATTTGTCGCTTGGCTGAAACAATAACTATTTTTTTATCTAAATTATTGAATTCATTTAGTTTTATATATTTCTAAACTAGTTTTACTAATTTGGCAGATGCTTACATTCATTAGCGATGCTCGTATTTCAGTAACTGTCTAACGTTACACAGAAACTAAACAGTACCTTAAGTCGATATTGCCAGATAAATAAAAGACAAAATATCCGATACAATAGTTTACCTTTTGATTGGTAAGCTAATAAGTTTGTGATGAGATTATTTCTGTTCCTTCATTTAATTCACGATACTTCTAATGTTACAGAGGCTATTAATGAACATACAAATATATTTTAACTTCACCCTTTCTCCCACATACGAGGGTCGAGAACCTAGTGTCAAGATACTCAGAGCTCTCTAAGCTCCGCCAAAATTCGAGACATAGCGTGGTGAGGTTGTGGAACTAAGCGCCGCTTTGTCTTGTCACTGGATCGGTGAAAATAAAATAATTTAAATACAATCATTCCCCGATCAGGAATTGACCCCCAACCAGTAAATTCAGAGGCTGACACACTGCACCATGATGGTATTTTATTAGATTTCTAAAACGAATGTTGGTATATAAAATTATAGTATATAATTAATTTAGACTGGTTGACTATTTTTAAATATAAATACATAAATTTCTCTTTGTGGGGTTATATTACTCCAATGAACATTTGGAAATGAAACTATTTTTAACCAGATTAATCGCGTATATTACTGATATGTATATATTCTTTAGTGCACTTGAAATACAAATAAGGTATTACAAAACTAGAAAAAAAAGTTAACAAAAGGTGGTATTATACTTCGCAGACTCTCTCTCTACCTGTGACCACAGACTACGGTAACGTGTTCGAAACGTCAGGTTTCTAAAATGCATTTTCGAATACCAGTAATATACGCAATAAATTCAGTTAAAAATATTTTTATTTCTAGATGTGTAAAAATCGCGAAAACCAAAGATCTTATTATAAGTGGACACAATGAAAAGCTGTGGAATAGAATAACTGATGGTATTTTTTTATACAATTTCTCACATAGAAGGGTTGTCATAGCATTGTAGGCAGAGAGAACCTAATTTAAGAAACTCTGTTCTCCACTTTCCACCTGAAATTAAAACACTGCATGTTGAGTGGCAAGACTCAACTCTGCACTTAAGTGTTACCAGAGCGGCAAAATGAAAATAATTTAAATTTAATAATTCCTCGAGTGGGGACAACTTTTACGCATTTCTCATACTATAGTATGTATAATTTCGATTTTTAGGAACGCAAATCAAAAAACAAAATAAATTAAATTTATTTATTTCCAGCATTACGATGCAGTTTTCAAATTGCAATATAGCATTAAGTATATTCCATTTCACGGTTTGCATTCAATATATAACTTTCAGTACAATTTAAGTGGAAGTTGCCACAAATAGAATCATTCGTCGTACAATAGGCAGTATTATTGAACTCAGAATGTTATATTAAATCGATCTATTAAATTAATTTCTAATCCTTTCATATAGGAATACGTTGATATTTTAAGTTTAAACTACAGAAATGGTGAATTTGATTGTGTGTTGTGTTTTATTTGTAAGTTCTCATAATTTATATTAAATTTTATAATATCAATACACTATTGTGTGTGATATACATAGACTATAGCACGCAAGCATAAGCACTAAATTGAAGCTCCCAAGTTTTTTTTATTCGATATACACTTACGGTATATACTCTTGAGGCCATTGTGGCGCAGTGGGACCGCATCTGGCTATAAAAGCGATAGGTTTCAGTTCTATCCTCACTTGAGAGACTGAATTCATTTGAGAATTATTTTAACAACCACACATTTGAACGTAAACGCATCAGCAGCAGTAATTTCGACAAGCAATATCTATTGTGCGGGAAAAGTGTGAAGATTGAAAACAAATAAAAAAATAATATTTATTACCAAAAAGCTGCTTTTACAATTTTGACGTGAAAAAGATAACACAGATTTAACTTTTTAACGTATCATGTATGAGTGGAGAACGGAGTGTCTTGACACTAGGATATTTCTATACACATACAGCTATGCGGGATAAAGCGTAAAGCAAACAAAAGATAACATATCCGAGAGAAAAAGACTATAGCATGGAAAGAATACCCACTATGTACTTAGTAAACGTTCATAGTTAAAAGATTCATTTGATTTCTTTTTAGAGTATTTTAATTGAAGTACCAGCGAAACATATATTTATAAAGGACATGCCAACTCTACTTCGATTACTTAAAGTAAGTAATAACTAACTTAATTAAAATATTAATATGAGATTTCTATTGCGCAGTGGAATTGCATCTATTTATAAATGCAATTGGTTGTTAGTTTGGCCCTACTCGGCAAAATTATAATATTGTAATTATTTCCATTTGCCGCTTTGGTGACACAGAACGCGGAGTTGAGTTACGACACCCAACCCACCAATAGAATATTTCGAATTTATGCGGAAAGTCAAGAAGGAAGTGCCTTGACATTACGTTCTCTCTAAAACTGCAATTATTGAAAAAGCGTAAAAGCTGCTTTTTTCGTACTCGGATAGTACGATGATTTATTAATTTTAACTGAGATTATACAAGTTTTAAGATGTAGTTGCTTGCCTAAAGGCTTGTCACTATAGTATCGCAAATGTTTTATATACAAGTATTTATATACCTGCAACTTCGTTTGGGAAATACCGACAAACAGATTTAAAAAATTATGATGTTTGTTGACCCTTATTCCGTAAATATTATGAATGTACAGACAAAGTTTGTTCATACTTTTTTATTACAATATATCTAAATACTCGTAGACGGTAATTCAAATTTAACTTTAGATAATGAGAACGATGCGATAAAATGTATTTTAATAGTCATTGACGGATATTTTTTAAGTGTTACTCATAAACTCAGGGTAAGAAAAAATACGGTTTCCAAGATTGAGTGCGGGTTTGAGTCCCGGTACGTTCAAAATTTTACATGTCGTCTAAAAATAATTTTCTTATCATTAAGATATAATAAGTATTCTACTCAACCTGTAAATTTCAAAAATACAGCAAATAGATACATTTAATTTGTTTTTCCAATTTTATACTTATTTTTCAGTTAGAGATAACCTAGTATCAAGATACTCCGTTCTCCAATTTCCGCCAGAAATCGTAACTTCATGCATTAAATAGCGGACCACAATGCTGCGCCTTGTCTCATAACCAGATCGAAAATTTATATATAATCGTTCCTCTGAGTGGGGATCGAACCCACGACCAATTGCGTTTTAGTTTGACGATGTCCTACACTGCTATGATGGTCTCAAATTTTATGGTATTTAAGTTATTGTCATTTAACGTGTAAATGTCGCGCAGCCACTCATGTTGCAAGGACGCTAAAGTGTATATCCATGTAGCGGACAAATCCTTTTACTACTTGGTTCTAACTGCTAATTTGTTCAGTAAGTCCGCTACAATCAAGTAATGTAATATATTTCAAATGAAATTATTTTAACGGGATTATTCGCGTATATTTTGGTTTTAAACATTTTACAGTAGACTGCTATTAAGTGTCCGAAAAGTCAGATTTTCTGGTAAATTCCGAATGTATTTTCGAATACTAAAAAAATTAAAATACTCGAATAAGCGTATACTAAAAAACAATATGTTAAAATTTATAACAGAGGAGGAACTCAGAAATGAGGAATGAAAACATTCTGGACGTGCCGCAATCTTTAGAAGATCTACCACGAGCCGAGCCAATACATCCTGGCCACACGTTATTACAGCCAAGCTTTCAAATGCTTAAATCCGCAGTGAAATATCCGCAGAAACCAGACCGAGCGCCCGTATATGGAAATTTAGACAACCTTGGTATAACGTAAGGTTTTTTGAAGTATTTTTTTATTATTTTAACTTAAGCTTGAAGTTATTTCCTAATTTCTTTGTTAATTGTACGTTTTTATCTAATATCAGTTAATTTCGAACTTGTATTTCCTAGGTCACATTAGAAGTATCGTTTTAAATTTGATTAGGTACATAGGTAGAAACAGGAGCTCCACTGTCCGAGTGGAGATAGGCAGTGATGCACATTATAAAGCCCCTTAAGTCTATATTTGTGTTGTAAGTTCTAGGCACTGCTGTGAGCTTCTCTTACTGCGACTAGCGTTAGGCAGTAAAAATTTGTGACAGAAAGTTTTTCAGTATTTTCTAAAAACAGTTTTGCAATTAATGGAATCAATCAGAAAAAGTACGTAAGTAATAAATATACACACGAGATTTTTAATTAAATTATTATGATAATTATATTTTCTAGATATGGAAAAACCAATCAACGAGTATTGTACACGGACTTTCGAAAATCAAGCGAATTATTGGTAAAGTGAATTTAAACGTCATTATGATATACTCTATATGCATGACAAAGAACACCTAGTGTCAAGACATTCCGTTCTCCACATTGAACCTGAACCCAAGACATTTCCTTTCCACCAGAATTTGTGACATTACATGACATGACATTGTGATTTGTGTCTTATTCACCAGAGCGGACAAATGAAAGTAATTTAAATATAATCATTTCCACTAGTGCGAATTGAACATACAACCATCGCGTATGCCTCATGATATAAATAATGTGATAGAACAATTAAATAATTATGCAACAATGAATGCATTTATAAAATCAAAATATTCAGAAAATATTTTTAACATTATTCACACACTTGGAAAATTTAAAAAAGCTCTTGAAAAGACGCGGGTACAAATCACGCTGCATTCAATTTTTTATACGTTTTCTATAAATATGTAATTTAGAAAATGATTCATACAAAAGAAGACTAATCTATTTTTTTTAAATGCTCAGTATCGTGTGAAGCTAGGACTAAACAGTTAACTATTTAAGGTTTTACTCACGTTGTAAAGCTCATATGGAATTATTTTGTTTTAACTTTGATTTCAATATAAAAAGACCATTTTTTTTAATAGGTCAATATTCTGCGTCAAACCATTCAAAATATTATGGAAACAAAAAGTTATAAAAGGTTTGATTTGGATATATTTATTTTTAAAGCAATATGTTAGTAGAGACATAAAGAAGGAGATTATCCTTATATGTGCGATCTTTAAATATGTTAATCACTCAGTATAATAAAAAATATATATTTAGAAAGTATAAAAATATATAGAGGCCATCGTGGCGGAGTGATACAGCTTATGCCTATAAAACGTAGTGGATTCGATTCCCACTCGGATAAATTAATATATTTAATTTATTTTCATATCTCCGCTCTGGTATCTAAAGCCAAAGTGCAGCGTTGAGTTCACCGCCATTCAACACAAAATATCTCAATTTCGGGCGGATAATGGAGTACAGAGTGCCTTGACACTAGATACTCTCCAATTACCCCGTCTGTGTGGAAAAAAACGCGAAGCTTAAAAAATATAAACTTCGCCAATTTTAAACCTTATCAATTTAAAATTTATATTAGTTATCGTGTAGAATATAAAGATTTTTTGTTATTTTGGGTTGTAATGGACGCGACCATGCGCGACCCTTGACAGGTCGTAACAAATTAATATGGATCGTAATTTTTTACTCATTTTTGTACTGATTAATCATAATTTACATAATAAACTCTTACCTACATTTTAATATCGTTTTATACTAAATCGTAAATGAATATTTAATTAATAGAAAAAAATTTGTTCATATTTTATTTGTTCATGTTATTTTTATTCGCTACATCTATAACTTTGTACTATACAGTTCTTATAATAAGTTGTTTACCACATTTGTTATTTATGGTCCCCAGACTGGGTCAAAGCCTCCTCCAAAGATTTGATTATTGCCTGCGATTTTTTTTGTTTTCGTCCCACCTTGTGAGGAAGACCCCCTACTCTACCTCTTTTTCCTTGAGGACTTCTCCATATTTATAATGTTCTATGTCCATTTTTTATCTTAAACTTTGCTACGTGACCTGCCCACTTCCATTTTAACTTCTGTGCTTAATGTATCAGTAGCTTTCATTAGTGTTATCAGAAGCTTTTATTACTTAATTTTGTTTTTCATACCTTGTCTAGTTATTTACCTTAAGCATACTTCTCTCTAATCCTCGCTGGCAGATTGTGATTTTGTGCTTGACATAAAAACGGGTAATCAATTAATTTTGTTTATCTATACAGCATAAATTTTCATAACCAAAAAATATGAATTTTATGTGTAAAAGAATAAATTTAGAGTTTAAAACGTAGGTAACGTACCATACGTTACTAAATACACAATGAATATAACCTATGCTTGTATAATACAAATTTTACACACAATAAATATATCTACATATGTTTTACGCCGAATATTATACGGTAATATATATTTACATAAACAAAATATTGGCAACAATTGACTCGAAAATCACTAATCTTCTTCTACTTATACTATAATAAAACAGTAAATAATTATGTCTGTACTTTGGATATATTGCTGAAAAAATCTTAAGGTGAATGAACAACCAGTAATAGAATATGTATTTATGATTTTTATAAAAAATGTCAGTCTGTGTGTCTGTTTGCACAAACAAACAGTACACAGACTCATAATTGATTTGGAACAGTAGAAAATCTGATGTAGATCAGCTATGCACCCAAATTTCAATAGAGAAGACGGTTGAAAACTGTCTACCACCCAATCCCAAATATTTGAATCTCAATCAAGAAGTTGGCTTTCTAAAATGTATTTTCGAATACTAATAATAAACTCAATTAATCCGGTTAAAAATAGTTTAATTTCAATATGTGATGAAGATATACTTATAATAATCTTTAATAAATCATTAAAAATGAAACTGTTATAAATAAATAAATGCTGCAACAGTAATACTTGTTCAGTATGATGTGCAGTTTTCATTGACAAATAAAAACCATTGAACATCAGAGTCATCATGGCATCAGAGCCAGAGTGGCATAGTGGAAAACCGCGTTGTTTGACTGTCAAGACAATTTTATTATGGGTTCAATTTCCATCCGATGCAACTATTATATTTAAATTGTATAATTTTTTTCTCTGCGGTAACACACTCTGGGCGTTGATTTAACTTGACTGCCTGCCGAGTGAGAAAAGCCTGAAGCTAAAGAAAAATGTAGTCGTTTGGAACCTCTGATGTGGAAATCGAAAGTTATTTTGTGTTCAAATTTTGTGTGTGAATATATATATCATAAGTCATAAAATCAACACAAATGAAGTTGCTGGCATCAATTAGTATTGTATAAAATACATACAAGATATTATTCATACGACTATAACAAGAGGCACATCAAACGTCGCTACTTATAGCGACGTTTAATGTGCTCTTGTAATGAATATGCAAGTGATATTAGAGCTTACTCTAATATCACTTGCATATTCTTAAAAGACTACGATATTATGATGCTTCCAAATGCTATATGACGTAGCCTTTTGACGTTACAGAAGCACAGATATGCATTCAACTTGCAATAATGAACTATAAAAAACATATTTTTAGAAAGCGTATAAAATTTCAAGGCAGCAGGATTCGAACTGCGTCTCTTGGAAACCGGCCAAGCTCTCTGACCGCTAAGTTCTGACAGCTTTTTAGAAAGCGTATAAAACAAGCATGGTATATATATGTATATATATATATTCGTATAGGTAAGCTAAGAAACTGAAAAAAAAGATATATATTCGTTTCTCGGAGTGTGGTCCACGCCACAGTCAATCGCGTTTACAGTCTCCAATGGCCCCAATAGATACAAGTGAAACTAATAAACCCAGCTAATAATAATACTCAGTATTATTTCTTTTATTGTACATCTTTTTTGGCCTTGTATTAGAAGTAATGTATAATATATAAATATCTTAACAAAGTGAATTATAATAGAATGAAATAAAAGTTTTAACCTATATAAACTTACAGTAACCCATCAGTGGTAAGTCATATTTCTTGATGTAACTTTCACAGTTAAGCAGATTTAAATTTAAATGCATGCATGCATGCATGCATATTTTTTTTAGCTTCACGCCTTTGCCCGCAAAGCAGACACTCCTTCTCTCAAGACACTCCGCTCCCATTTGTCGCCCGAGGTCAAGACATTGCGTCAACACTCAGCAGTAGCGGACTTCGACGCCGCGCTTTGTCTTGTTTTACCAGAATGTAGTAATGAAAAAAATTAAATTGTGACTTATCGTCCGAATAGGCATGGAACCCACAACCAATCGCTATTACAGCATATGCTATTATTACTGTACCACTGCGCCACTATGGCTGGCGTCAACGATATATATATTTTTAAATATATTTAATAAATTATATTTAAAACATATTTTGTCGTTTGCCAGTGGCCCAGCGTTTGATTGTAAACGTAAAAATTGCGGGTTCGATCCCTATTCGGGGTGTATTTTAATTATTTTTATTTCCCCACTCCTACAAGACAAAGCATTAGTACCGTTCACATAACGCGCAATACCTCAATTTCAGGCGCAAAGTGGTAAATGAATCTGACCACTGCAATACTTACCGGAAAAGGCGTGAAGCTGTAAAAAAAGATTTGAGTTTAAAAAAAAATCATCATTACTTCATCAGATAGTTATGGAAATAGATCCTGAAAAGGTGAAAAAACGTACAGCACAGTAAGTATTTTTAGCTAATGTTATAATTTATTTTATGCCATCGAAGCACAGTGTGATATCGTCTAGTCTCGTCTAGTCTAGTCGTCTGTAATAGCGATTGGTTGTGGGTTCGATTCCCTTGGTGAAATATATCACAATTTAATCATTACCATTTATTTGCTTTGGCAAAAAAGACAAAGCGCGACATTGAGGTGAATGATAAGGATGATGATTCAGGCAAAGTGTTTTACCACTAGGTTCTCTTCCACTACTGAACAAACCATTTATAATAATTAATTTTATATATAAGTACATATACACGCTCTAAAGTTTCATCAAGTATTTTTTATAAAGATATAATAGATATATTATACTCAATTTTATGTCTATGAAAATAAATACTGATTTAGCAATAATACTGATTTTGGTTAAATAATTATATATAAAAATACACTAACCGCTGGATTAATACTTCAGTACTAATTAAAAAAATCTATTTATATAAAAGTTAGCTTATAATTTAATTATGAAATTGTAATAGACTTTGAACTTACTAATATATATTACATAAAAAGAATAATTTAATATATATAGTTTTTCTTTTAAAATAGACTTTCAGATTACTCAAAGGTATGTCCGCGCTAAGTTTGCACCAATTAACTTTGATGTCTTCAATTTACTTGCAAGTTTCCTTTAATTAATACACTACACATCAAATGCTTCGTTATGATGCTGGCTTTTGCAAGAGCTTTTGAATGTTTTGATATATATATTAAGGAAATAAATTACAGTTAATATTCAAGTTAGTGTAAGTTATATCTTTTGAAAAGCAAAAAAGGCAGCTTCTAGGGTAGTCCGAAAGTCAAGTGCCAAGACATTCCGTTCTACACTTTCGGCCCGAAATTGAAATATTAAGTGTGAGAGCGTGTTGAGTAGCAAAACTCAAAGCCGAACTTTGTCTTTTTAAAAAGGAGAAATGTAAATCATTTAAATATAATCATTCTTCCCAAGTGACGATCGAACCCACACCCATTGCTTACAGTCAGACGCTGTCCCACTACGCGACGCAAATTTTTATTTACACATTTAGAGTATATGTAAAACATTTTTGGTAAAATCATATACTAAATTTGAGAAATAAACTTTCAAATGTTAAAATATTCAATAAATATCTTTCTCTCTTACCATACTATTGTTGACGGTTGTAAGAGAAATTTATAAAAATCTCTCTACAGAGATACTAACAACAATAATAAGTTGTAATATGCGTATAAGAATTTCGACATATGTAGAACGCTTGGGTTTTAGCAGTCAGAGCTTTTGGACGGTTTCCAAAAAGCGCGGGTTCCAATCTCACGTTTTCTTAAATTGCTGTGCATTTATAGTAAAATTATTATAATTTAATATTATTAATTATTCATTGTTTGATGTGTAGGCTGCAGAAATCGACAATAACGACAGGTAAGAATTTTATACTTTCAGGCATATATTGAGTCATGTAAGAATGATAAGAAGAGCTTTGAAATCTGTAAATTTTCCGCTTTTCACCTATATTAGAATTATAGTAGGTATTAAGCTGTGGAAATTTTTGTTTAAGAATGTTTTGATAACGATAAATTGGTTATATTTCTCAAATGGGAATTGAATCCATAACCATAATTTACAATAACATAATACTCGACTACGACACTACGTTGTTTTGTTAGAGGAATTATAGTTTGTATTGAGTTATGCAAAGTTGACACAGTCGCAGTTTGATTAGTTTGAAAATTTGCATATGTATCAATCTGATACATTACCAGGACGATTAAATAAAGAGTAAATAAATCCAAGTGTATTTATTTTAGTTTATTTTATTAAATTATTTTTAAACGAGGAAGTGGTGGCTCAGTGTAACAAGATCTGAGTGTAATCACGATTGGTTCGATTCCCACTCGGAGGAATGGTTATATTTAAAATATGTTTATTTCTCTGCTCTGGTACCACGTTGTGTTGAGTTCCACCACTCAGCACGGAGTCTCGAGTGCTAGTGGAAAGTGGAATACGTAGTGTCTAGTGTCTGGCCACTAGGTTCTCTCTGACTACCTTGGTATGCGAGAAAAAACTGCAAAAAGAAGCTTATAATGTACATTCCAATTGATTTACAGCACCAATTACATGGAACAAGAAGATGATTTGGTGAGCAAATTTTAATACAATTAATAATAATATAGTTTTTTTTTCTCTGATACACGTTAATCTACACTTAACATTATAAATGCGAAAATAAATCTGTCTATCTGTCTATAACGTCATGACGGCCAAACCGCTGAACCAATTGTGATGAAATATTATTTAAAGATGAGGTCTTGAGGTCTGAGGATCTTGGGATGAACATATGCTACTTTTTTCTCCCATTTTTTTCTTTAGGAATTTTATTGTTTTATGAAAGGCCGCTGAAAATACGAAACAGCTATTAGCTAAAGTTCAAGCGGGCGATGCCGCGGACGGGATGCTAGCAATAATTTATATACAAATAATAATTCTGTGATTTTATATTGTTGTGTTTATTGTTGCTTTATATATAACCCATTTCAAATGGTATATAAATCGTAAAAAATGACAGATGAAGGATAATAAATGAGAAATAGTTGTTCTATATTCATTTTTTATAGCCGTAAGGGGCTTAAAGCGTAGGATTAGGTTATATGAAGTTGAAGTAAAAAAAAAACTATTCAATGTAAAAAGAGTAGACAAAAAAAAGTTTTATTTGTTTTAAACTGCAAACTTCTTATATTTCATTTATTCTATTCAGTTTCACGTATTTTCAAGTATACCAGGGTAGGTAGAGAAAATCTGTAGGCAAGATTTTAAATACTCTACACTTTCCGTCCGAATTCGAGACACTGCGTGTTGAGTGACGGAACTCAACGCCGCGATTTACCTTGTCACCAGCGGAGAAATGAAAATAAAATATATAATTAAAAAAACAACAGACCTCTAATGAAATCCACATATGTATAATATATATTTTCCGTTATTAGCTGAAGAAGTAAAACTAACAGGTCTAAATTTGAAATTTTGCATTACATTATTTGGAGAGTCAAAAAAACACTCAGATAGATATTCTTGAAATTCCAAAGGGAACGAGAAAAATTAGATTTTTCGTTTTATGATTCACATATATAAAGTTGGAGAACGAAGTGTCTTGACACTATGTTCTCTGAAAAACATATTTAAAAAACGTATATAAATTTGAACGCAGCGGGATTGGAACCCGCGCCTCTTGGAAACCACCCCAGCGCTCTGACCGCTGAGCCATGCGTCCGAATCCCGCTACGTGACAATTTCCTAAGTGTGCGATTTACACTTTAGGAGCGTAAAGCTGTTTACATAAATAAAGTGAAATACTACAACATAAACAGAACTGCTTTGGTAATGAAACATCACTGTGATTTATTTGACCTTTTCATCTAATCTAGCAGAGTATTTAATTTAAGCAATCAATTACTATCGCGTGAGCGATGACTTTGTCTCTTCTCAGGATCACGGTTGACGTATTTAATTAGCAAAATTTACGGTTATTTTTGGATCTGTAGACAAAAATAATTTGTTTGTAACAAAGTGCTATGCTCCATTGGGCACCAATTAGAAATATATAGTATATTTTTTTAACCAAGAAACATATTTATATTTACAGCGTCAGGCTTTTCCCCGAACCTAGTCCAGACACTCCGTTTTCCACTTTCCACCACTTTTGTGACATCTGTTGAGTAGCACTACTCCACGCCGCGTTTGGTTTAGACCAAACCGTTGCTCAGCTCTGGTGCCTAAGCAACGAAAATTTATTAAACAGTCTCTAAAATTTATTAATCGAACCCTCAACCAATCGTGCTTACACTTCGTGACAATGGCCTATTTCGAAAATATCTAAAATATTTTTAACATTTCACTTCGGAAACTGAAAAACATTATTAAAAATATAAAAATTTAACGCAGCGGCATTCAAACCTGCGACTCTTGTAAACGTTCAAATTTAAATATTTATGCCGTAGGTTTTATTTTTAAAGTATTTAAAGAAATCATTGTTAAGTAAATTGTTTATACTACTATAAAGTATACATCATTGTTAAATGAACAGAAAAAAACTAGAAGAAGTAAGAAAATAACAAGCAAATACAGAGAACGTGAAACGAGCGTTGAAAATTCAAGTTCGGACAGTTCGTCTTCATCCAAAGAAACAGATTATGAGAGGAATCCTGGCAATCCTTACACAGTATATAAGGATAAATATAAACAAAATTGGCTTTGGAACCATTATGTAAGTAATTAATTATCAACCTATTCATTATCCCTTATTACTATTTAAAAGACAAGCTCAATACGAAGTGGTTTTGCTTTTTAAGTGTTTATTTTATGTCTAAGCTTGGATCCTTTTTTACGGAAAAATAATTAAAAAATAAAAGAAATATCTCCAAAAAGTTAAACCATACCATATAAATTTAGAATTTGCTGTAGTATTGGCTCAGTTCCTATCACTAGACAAGCAACACATGTTCAAACAAGAACTATATATCTGAGTGAGCTTTCCATCCAGCTTAAAAAACATTCTTGCACTTTATTTAACCTGACTTGTATATTATATATTTTTTCAGAACTTAATGTCAAGACACTCCGTTCTGCAGTTTCGTGTTGCCTGGCGGACCTTAACGCTGCATTTTATCTTATAGGGCGGAGAGTTGAAAATAATTTGAATATAATCATTCTTCCAAATGGGAATCGAGCTTAAAGCCAGATGCTGTCCCACTGCACCATGTGAATTCATTTCCATACATACATATATGTGAATAATCCTCTAAAAAGGACCAAGCACGTCATAACAGAATACGAATATTATAGAAAAACTATCACATTATTTTATTGTATAGATGGATGGCGATCATATGAATGTTAATCCGTATGCACCTCAATTCGTCAGTGTTGGACCGTCTGGAGCGGCACTGTTCTTTGGCAGAAAATGGTGGTACTTTAATCAGGTACATTTAATATATTTATATTTATTAAAGTGTTATTTAATACACTTAATATACGAAATTATTTTAGAATCGTATAAAATGTTGAACGTAGGTGGATTAGAGCCTGTGCTTCTTGGAATTCGTTGACATACTCTAACCAAATTTTTATACCTTTCAAAAATATTTTACTGGTTGACTTTATACTAACTTAGGGCTACAGAAATAAAGCTTGTGACAAGCGTATAAAAATAAAGCAACTAGATAAGATCATATACGTTAATAGGCTAGAGTGCTTGGTTTCCAAGAGGCGCAAATTTTTATACGTTTTCGAAAAAAACCTATTAACTATGTATATTTTTTAAATAAACCAAAAAATCTAGAAGAAGTAAGAAAATAAAAATTGTTAGAGTCCTTCGGCAATATTCCAAGAGATGCGAGTTCAAATCCTGCTACATTCAAAATGTTATAATCTTCTATACATTATTACTAGTTTTTGGGACTTTCCAGATGCTAAAATAATTGGGGTACTGAAATTTGATTTACTAAATAAGAACAAATTATTCTATTTTATGGACAGTTCTCAATTATTACGCTATGTAAGTTGATACCATCGTGGCGTATAAACGCGATTGATTTTGAAATTCGCACTAGGGAGATGATAAAATGATTATATTTAAAATATTTTAATAACTCCGATCTAGTATCTAAAACAAAGCGCTGCGTTGAGGCCCGCCACTCAACACGCAATGTATCAAAGTAGGGCGGAAAGTAGAGAACGGAGGGTCCTGACACTAAGTACTGGCAGTGATCGCTTATAGCGATAAGGCCGCCGGCTATACATTTTATTTTCTTTTGCCATGTTTTCTGTTTTTCTCTGTAAACTTGTGGTACACTATAAAGTTATTATTACGCTCTGACTACCTTGCTAAGCGGAAAAACGTGTGAAGCTGCTTTGCCTTGCTTGCTAGCGTTTACTTTAATTGAGCATAGTTTTATAAAAAAATGTCAGTTAAGTATATTTTTTGTTTCAGGATGACTTCAAACCTTTAAATTAAAATTACGGATGGAGTACTGAAGTTTGTTTTATTATTGCATTTAAATATTACATAAGATAATATACAAATGAAATTACACATTGCCAGAATTTAAGCAAAATTTACACATACATTTAATAATAATATTAGTAACGTACCTACTGCATTATCAAAAATTGGGCGGAAAGTGGAGGATGGAGAGTCTTGACACTAGGTTCTCCCTAACTACCTGCTATAATAAAGTTAAAAAAAATCACTATTTAATGTGCGTCGTGCTATAAATTGCCATATCACTAATAGTCCTTAGCCTCTCATAGTTACAATACGCTTGAATCTAAGAAAAACTCAAATGTTATATATTTTAAGTTATATAATAACATATATTGTCACTATTGTATAAAACTGCACTCTCGAAGTCAGCTTTTAACAGTATGTTGAAAATATCCTCTTTCCCCAAATTCATCGTATAATGAACTTAACTTTTTACCTCCCCATTGATGTACATACAGAATCTATATAATCCTCTTTAAAAAGACCATGAGCTTTTCCAAAGTAGGGGTAAATGTGAAGGTCGTCAGGATTTATGTCTAAACTTGAAACTTTTAATCCATTTCATCCATAAATTAGGCTAGGTGTAAAATGGAATTCTAAATTCAGGCCACGTCTTTGCAGAGTTTGGCAGGAATGAAAAAAATATTACTTATTGAACGCTTGAGAAAGCTGAGATTTTAGATACTTTATAGGAAAGGTTCTGGTCGTTTCAGCTAACTACTTGGCGTAGTAAAGAAAAATCACCTTGAAATATATTTAAAGAAATGATTTAGTGACTTTACAAGGTAAGTATTAAGTACTGATTATGTTTTAATAAGATGACGCAAGGCCTTTGAATCTATAGAAATTTTGGTAATTTTAATATAAAAAAATACAGAAAAAAAAATTTGATATTTTCAATAATAAGTTTTAACATTAAATATTATTGTTTGACCTGATTTCTATTACTTATATTACATTTTAACTTTAATATAATATACATCTATTACCAAAATTAGTTTTGTTAAAGAAATTCTGAATTTCTTTAAGCTCCATATAACCGTGAAAATCAGTAAAATTCCGGCTTTCATATCCTACCCATATAATATTACATATAAGATTCGTTGAGGTATGGGCGATATCTGATTTTCTATAAATAAATTGAACTCAAACGTCTTTGTAAGCGTTGAAGCACAAGCTCTACAACATTAATTTCCTTCAAATCCATTTCCCAAGCGACAAGTGTTTGTAAAATAATTTTACGTTTATATCTGGTATACTGGTCATTTTCCTTTCAGCTTCACATCTTTTCCGCATATCACGGTAGGTAGAGAACCTAGTGTCAAGACACTCTGTTCTCCACTTACCGTCCAAATTTGAAAGTCCATGTAGGTCCACGTCCATGTTGAGTGGCGGAACTTAAGGCTACGGTTTGAATTACCAGATCAGAAATGACAGTTTAAATAGTAATAATAAGAGAGATGGTTCCCGGCTGATGCGTCACAGTAAAATAGATTGCTATCTCTAAGGGGCCTCTACGTGTTGGACCTGTGTCCCCACGCAAGCCTTCCAAAGGACCGGGTTCTTCTGAACCCGAGAACTATGTCGTGAGATACATCATTTATTAGCAATCTTTTCTCTCTGTCATGACTATCAATCTTGCAACCTATTATACTCTATTATATTATTTTTAAGCATCTATTCGGTTAAAATTAGCAAGGGACTGTAAAGTATAAAAACATATTTTAAGAAACCGTATAAAAAATTGAACACAGCGGGATTTGAAAAGCGTTAGTTTAATTGTTAACTATTTTTCTGAGTGGGGATCGAACCAATACCTTTTGCAGCCAGACGTTAGTTAGTCCTCAGATTTTGATCAGTAATATACTTAATTATAATACATTTTCTTTATGGGGATATTATAGCGCAATTAAAAAGAGTATAACAGTAAACACCATTGGTTGTGAGTTTGAATCCCGCTGGGACTAATGGTTCTATATAATATATTTTCATTTATCCGCTCTGGTACCTATGACAAATAGCGGTGTCGAATTTTGCCACTCAACACACAGTGACTCGTTTTCGGGCGGAAAGTTGAGAACGTAGTATTTTGACACTAGGTTCTTTCAAATTACACTGCTATGCCGAAAAGAGCGTGAAGCTGTATATGAGTATATATTTTATCCACACCGCCACTATACTATTCAATTATTCTTAATATTTCTAGAAGTCTTCTAGAACTATTAAAAATAATAATAATATTCTAAACGTGTAAAGCATCAAAAATAAGCTAGTATAAACCCAATAGATGAAAACTCGGGCGTCTTTTGACCCACAGCTACTATAAAGGCTGCGTATTATTTCAATCTATTTTCGATTCTGATATTTGAAAGCTATGAATATACAATTTTGTCCGTATCTTGATGATATTTCGGCGGAATTACTTTTGTACAGTTAGTGTTATGAATCCATTGATTAATTCTGAACTTAATATTTTTACTAATATAATATACGAATATTTGGCTGGGAAAGGCTGAATTTTAAGAAAATAATTTTATTTAGTGGAGAACGGTGTGTCTTAACACTAGGTTCTGTATGAATATAATGTTAAGCTGATAAAAAAAGATAACTTAACTTATATAAGTTAAGTTATCTTTTTTTATCAAGTTATGTTTTATACTACAAATATATGTAGTAAACAAAAACAAATACAAACAATGATTGACATAAGTAGGTCATGGTGATGAAATAGGACAGCGTATTTTTGTTTGTGAATTCGTTTCTCACTCAGAGGAATAAATATATTTAATTTATTTCCATTCTATCGTTCAGATTAGATAAAATGCGGCTTTGAATTCTGCCACTAGACATGCAAGGTCTCGATTTCGAAAGAAAAGCCTTAGTACTACAGGTACACGAAGAGTTCGTACTACAGGTAGTTCTCTCTGACTTTCCTTTTTTTTCTTGAGGAATTCCTTTACGGATACCAGCCCGATTGGAGACCCGGACAGGTAATATACCCACTAAGACCTCACAGTGCTACTCCTCAACCGTCACTAGCCGGGCCACGGGATCTCTGCCTACCCTGTTATTAGGAAAAAGCATTCATCATTATCCAAAAAATTGTTTATATATTTGACTTACGTCGACTATAACAAATTATTTATATAGCCATAACACTTAACACACCACATTAAAACGCTAACTTAAAATAATTTTATGTTACAATAACTTTAAAAACAGTGAATCCATTTAAAATACTGCCAAAACTGAAACTAGTGTGATGCAAAATGCACATAAAGTGCAACGAATAAAATTGTCAAAATGTCAGTCGTCAAATTGCCATTAGTTGAACCGACAGCAGCTTCCTGTTTGGGCACGTTGTATTTAAAACGAAAATATGAATAAAGCTTAGCGGTCACAGCGCTTGGACGATTACTTAGAAGCGCGGGTTCATATCCTGCTGCGTCGAAATTTTATACGATTTCTAAATATATGTTTTTATAACTTACAGTCCTTTGCGTGTTTAAAGCGAATAGGTGTTAAGAAATAATATAATAGATTGCAAATTGAGTCTATATTGACAGAGATGACAGAGAGAAATGATTGCCAATATACTATTTCTTCACACAGAAGTTAATATATAAAAGTTAATTCAGGGCTAGAAAAGAGGATAAAAGTGAGTCATATTTGTAACATAAAAAAAATGTTTTCTATTTTAAACCTACAATAGTTATACTCTGCAATACTTAGACAAGCTTTTTTTTTGTGACGCTAGGCAATGCCTTTTGCGCAGACTGCACACGGGCGGTAGACCCTTGCGGGAACGGACGGCACTGCGAGACTCACCGGAAAGTAAACTCGATACTACCCACTTAAACCCAGTAACGCATTGGTGGACGGCCCACATATTTCGGGCCACTGTCTCCTTTAGGGCGATCCGGGATTCCTTCCAGAGCACCCGCAGCCTCAATGACTTGCAGGAGGATCACCATGCACCTCCTGCAGTAGCTCCTCTAGGGTAGGGGGATTGGAGATGCGCGTACCGTCTTCTCCTCCCTCCTGGATTCACAGCGGAGCGGATCTGTATTCGCGCTAGCCACGCGCACCCACTCTGCGGCCTCCATCAAGGCGACAACGGATTCACAGAAGGAAACCATCGCTGACCAGTTGCTCTCACTGTCCAGGGTGGCCCTCACCACACTGGTTAATGAAAGGTCCTTATCCACTACAGCCATTAAAGCGTGACGTTGTGGGGCTTAAGCGTGACATTCGAGAGTATGATGCGCCGATACGGTTAAACGATGGCTTAAGTCAACTACAAATAACACCCTTAAAATTACCCATTTCTCACGTGATCAGTTTCATACATAGCAGTTAGTTAGTGATGGTCAGTTTCATACATAGCAGGTTCACACTTTTTCCCGTATAGCTGGGCAATCACAAAGAACGTAGTGTCAAGACACGCCGTTTTTCACGTTTTGCCCGACTTCGCACCGTTGCGTGTTGAGTGGCGGTAAAGAAAATATTTTATATCAATCCACCGAGTGGGAATTCAACTCGCCACCAATCGCGTTTACAGTTAGACGTTGTCACACTGCGCCACGGGGGTATGATACGGATACAGATTTTATGAAAATATAATTTTATCATCGGGTCCGGACACTTGTGCAAATTTCTAAACACATCTTACGGCATGAAGCGAACCAAAATAGCGTTGCGTGATATTCTTACATGTAGCTTAAGTAGTTTAAATAGAAGCTAATAATAACAGCATTTTAAATAAAATAACCATTGTAATAAAACTCATAGTATCATAATTTGGTGATCATAAATGAGAAACATCTATATATATAATAACAATGTAATTAATTATGTTTTCTGTTTGTGCGTTTGTTTGTGCACGCTAATCTCAATTTGACTAATGTATTGTGATAAGACTCCCTTAACATTTAGAGTATATTTAATTTCAATCAGTTTATTAAACAAAAGAATGAAATAGTTAGTCATGTAGTTTACGCAGGCGAAGCCGGAAGCGGGTCGCTAGTCTATTTTATGTATATTTTATATATATTATACATTTAAAATCAAACCTTTTTCACAGAAGCTAAACTTGACGCAAAATAAATTCCTACATACAAATACATTTTGAATGCTATTTCACGGTCCTTGACTTTTAATAGTCGTGCATCAGAATTCAGAGGTAATAGGAAAACTTTGATTCTACCTCAAAATTATATTTACTGTGAATAAAGAGTAAGTGACTGGAAATATGAAAAAAAGTATTAAATATTTTTATTTTTTATTGGTGAGTGTTTTTTTCTATTGTAATTGTGATGTATCAGGTAATATGTAGAATCCATAGTAGCGGAGTGGGACAATGTAAACTGTAAACGCTTGGTTGTGGGTTCAATCCTCACTCGGGGAAATGATTATATTATATATATATATATATATATATCTGTTCTGGCACCAAAAAAGCGCGGCATTTTGATACGCTATTTAGTATAAAACCAGCAAAAATACTTACAAAACTTGTTGATTTTGGATATATGATAACTGAAGAAACCGCTCTCTAAACGACTCTACTCTACTAAAAACATCCTTTTTTAATAAAATTTAATCAAGCAATGTATCTACATTACTTGATTAAATTGATTGATTGATTGAGATACAGCTCAGTAAAAATGTTGTGGCCTCGTCGACGCGTGAAATACACGTTGCCATAACAACGTATTTTATACAAAAAAAAATTCAAACACATGATATGTATGTGTTAGCTTACATAGACATATAAGCTTTAACTTTGGAAATATTTTTTTTGCTTTAGTAGTCAGAGAGTTCTCCAATTCCCGCCAATAATTTAGATATTGCTTGTTGATTTTGCCAATCTTCATACTCATACATCCACATAGTTTTCGTAAAAAGGGGTTCAAAATATATCTTCTACGTTTTTTGACATACACTGTATTTACAATATTTTATCTAAATGCATTTAGTACTTTGAATAAAAAGTCTAAATACACATCACCAAACTTAAAAACCCTCCTCCTCCTGTCATATGATGGAAATCACACAGAAATACACTGCTGTCAAAAAAAGAATTATTGAAATTCATAGGTCCTCAAAATTTGATGATTTTTAAAACGTTACTTTAATAAAGATTCAGTCCCATATTATATTGATTTAACAATTTTAACTAGTTTGTAAATATGTAAACTGTAAGGAGAAATATCTTATTCATTTTATACCCAGAAAATTGCAAATGGAAGAGGATGTTAAATTTTCTTTAAGAATATAATTGTAATTATTATTCATTTCAGTTTATATTTCCTTGTTACTGCATCAGCTGGAGGCGTCAACTCGAACATATCACTGTAAGATTAATTTGAATTTTTAATAGGAATCGAATTCAAATATAAGTGACTTAACTTAATATGTAGTTCATAGTATGAATTATCAATGTTTGTGTATATTGGAAAAACATATGTACCATCGAAACGCCATTTTTAAATTATTTTTTATTCTGAAAAACTTACAGCATTTTATTTTATATAAAAAAACACATAAATTAAACAGTTAAAACAAACACCAATAAAGTTTTCACTAAAAATAAAAGCAAAATAAAACTATTTTTTTTTTATCTATTACAAATTGAAGTCTTCGTGGTGTAGTGGGTCAGTGTGGCTATAAATGCGATGAGTTTGATTGCCACTGGGAGGAATAATTTGTTTCCCCGCTTTGACAAGACAAAGCCAAAGGCAAAGAACCAAAATCCGCCACTCAACTGTTTCGGATTCGGGCGGAAAATGGACGACAGAGGGAGACACTAGGTTCTATCTGACAACCCAGCCTTTCAACGCGGGTTAAACGTGATTAAGAAGAGGTAAAATAAGTATTACCTAATAAATGAATATTACCTGTTATTATTATTGTAGTTATAATAAAATTAAGTAAATTCAAATTATAATTGTAAAGGAGATTTATGTTTTTATACGAAAGAAATTATTAAACAGTATAGTTTACAGAAATTTTTTTTTACAACTTTACAATATAATATTGACCTCATATCCATCACCATTAGCTGTACGAGGCGTACTTTTAATATGGTGGACAAAATGATACGTTAAACTTAAATCTTAAGTTTAAACAAATTAAGTGCACTGCAAATAGTAAAATTGCAGTTTATGTTATAATATATACTTAGAAAACTAATTTTCATTTGCAGAAATCAAAATTGCAAAGTTTAGGTCTACGAAATGATGACTACGTTATTTCAGTAAGTATAGGTTTAGTGCATTTGCTTAATAAGTATGGAACACTGCATTTACAAATGGAGCATGCTTTACTTACTGAACACTACAGTGTTTTTTTCATCTTCATACTTTTTCCAGCATGACATGACAATCCGAGAGAACCCAGAGTCATGACAACTTTGCTCCTAAACTCGAGACATTCTGTTTTATTTTCAGTATCAGAGCTTAACGCTACGCTTTGACTTAGAGAGAGAAAACGAAGTGGGGATGGATCCCACAACCAATTGTGTTTAATAAAAATTAAATGAAAATTATAATCTAAATTGTAATTACAAATGTAAATACCAACTATAAAATTGAATAGTGATAATGGAAGGCAACTGGACTTAACAATGTAAAGTTTAAAACAGAAAATGTCAATAATATACGTTTAACAAAAAAATTGAACATTGTACTATGATTTACAAGATTTGTTTCTTTTACCAGCCACACGCTCTTTCACACAGAACAGTGTGGAGAACCTCATGTAAAACACTTCGTTTCCCAGTTTCCCATCCCAGACGTTGCGTGTTGGGTGATTGAACTCGTCGCCGCCTTTTGAATCATTTATTGTTATAGCGAAATTATTCTTCATTGAAACAGACCATTTGAAGCACTTTTTCATCGAATGAACATTAAGCTTCACCAGCCGTAATGGCTATCTATCTCCTGCTGAGAAGAGCCGATAAGAAACCCAACAGTTTCTCTTTTTTAATATAAAAGTTACAAATTAAATGTTTCGCAATTTATATTATTGTGTAGAAATTCAAATAACCTTAATTCCATAATTTTTTATCCTGCTTAAGATTTTTATAACGTTTAAATAAAAATTTTGTAAAGTGTTTTTTTTTTGTGCTTTAAATTACTTTACTTTATAACTATATCTATCTTCTAGAGACGATTCTATCAGTTCGATCCTCGTGAGCTGTCATCAATAATAGGCGTTCCGTCCAGAGTTAGTCATTTACCAGAAGCAGAACCTATATTACCAGGTCATACGCTCTTGAGGCCAGCTTTAGGAATGTTGAAATCTTCTCTCAAGTTCCCACACAAAGAGATGGAAGATGGTGCTGGTGTTTATGGGAACATTGATAGCTTGGGAATTAAGTATGAATTCGAATACTTTACAGTAGTAGTAGTAGTAGCTAATTTAGTAATATATGTATGAACCCATCGTCGTGTGATGATATTATCTTCTTTTCTCTTTTTTGTTCGTCAAGAGAAAGAATCATATATTGTTAAATGAATGCCATTTTAATGTCCTTGTTATATTGATTTTCTTTAAGAGTATTATAATTAACTAATTTAAATAATTAAATAACGAATGCTGTAATAAGTACTAGTTTCAGAACCAGAACTATGAATATATTATTTGTATTTTAAAAAATGTTACTTTGTACTGTTGGCATATCGAATAAATAAATATTCCGTGGTCACAGGTAGACTGAGGTTGTATTCGTCTGTCAGTTGACACAATTATTATATCAAAGCGAAGCGAAGAAGAGAGAGAGCCTTTTGTCAAAACACTCCATTCTCCAGTTTTTGACCGAATTCGAGAAATAGTGTGTTGAATTGCGAATCTCAATTCCACGCTTTAACTTACTAGAACAGACAAATGGAAATAATTTTAGTATAATCATTCCCTTGAGTGGAAATCGAAACCTAGAACTATGGCGTTTATAGTCAGACGGTTTCCTATTGCGCCACGATGGCCTTAAAACTTAGGACGTTACTGTCTGGACTTGATTATTATAGATTAAAATCTCTATCATCGACAAATAGGTCTTTAACAACTTTTCATTTTCTTGGTTATTGGTTATAAATGTGCTAAAAGGCAATTTAAGAATTTATTATTATTTAATTGGTCTTCATATAAAAGCTTGTTTTATATTTTTAATGTGTTATTCACACACTTGGGAAATTTTAAGATAACCTATAAAAATTAGACGCAGCGGGATATAACAAAAATAAGATGTAATAAGCGTATAAGAATTTTGATAATTTAAACTATATTTTAATATTATTTTTATACATATTTTTATACTTTTCTAAAATGCTAATTTTAATAGATGAGTTGACGAAATATATATGTATACTAGCGACCGGCTCATGGCTATGCCTGCGTAACTACATGACTAAATTTAATTTATTTAGTTTTTTCGCCCCACCGCGTTCTTATTTAAATTACAAGCTTTCCCAAAATTTATAATTTAAATTATTGTAACTTTTTTATTTAATAACCGATTGAACAGAAATAAACACTTAATGTTAAGGAAACTAACCAAAATACATAAGTCAACACTGCATTTAAATCGGTTAAGTGGTTTCTGAGATTAGCATGTACAAACGCACAGACAAACAGAAAAGAAAATTAAAAATTACTGGGTTTCTATTACATTAATAAACGCCCACAATAATATCATTCTCATATATCGTCCATGTACAGACAACAATCAATTACATATTTATTATATGTATAGATGAATATTTTTTAAACTGTTCCTTCTTTAAAATAGATTTTAACACTTTACAGTATTATTTTAAATTCCATATTATATCTATATCAAATTACAATACAATACAAGATTATATGTACGAGTATATACGAGTTTCACATCATATTAAGCTGAACCAAATGCGATATTATCCAATTAGGTACGATTCCCGAAACGAAAGATTACTTCACTCTGGATTTAGAAGATTTCCATCGGATTATATTATGGTAAAATTATTGATTGACTTATATTATTTCCTTGTAATGAATTCTTCCTTTATTTTATTTCAATTAATTTTTGATTTAATCATCTTGCATGAATATACATTTATAGAGTGTATTGCCAATGCAACTTCACAATTTTTTTTGTATACGAGATTTTGTAGGCAAAGAGACTTAGTGCTTAGCTTCTTAATAAGACTTAGCTTATCTGAATAAGACTTAGCTTATCTGCAAATTTGATATATTGATTCAGTCGTCACAAACATTGTGTTTTTTAATAAGACCCTGTGTCACAATGGCCGCCTTTCATATATTCAATATACATAGATAAGCTCGTTAAATTAATAGTTAATAATAAATAAATAAAAAAACAAATGATTTAACTAATACAATTTGTGTTTTAGGTAGTCCCTTCAAAGAGGCCACAACACAAAAAACCAAGGTAATTTTTTTGTATCATCCACCAAATCGAAAGTACCTACGAATGTGCTCCATTTATATATCTACTATAGTACATTAGAAGACATGTATGGAATAAAGATATGTCAGTTTCGGATTTTTGCAGTTTTATGCATAAATAAAGATGTTAAGTGAATATAAATTGTTATAAACCAAAGGTTTTATTATTTGCTTCAATAAAATGTATTAAAATCTATTTATTATAAAAAAACAGTAGGTAAAAACAGAAAGTACGCGCATATTTTTTAAACTACTAGACGTTTCTGAATGAAACCTTACTTATTGTATAGCTTTAAAGCTTAGACAGCTAAGCTATAATTGATTTTGAGGAGTGGAATACCTGGTGTAGAACCAATGATACTATAAGATTTAAGGAAATTTTGCCTTAACAAAAATTGTTCAGCGTGATTTGCATTTTGGTGGGAAAGGTCATCAAGTCCACGCAAACGAAGTTTCGGGCAGCTACTAGTTTTCAATAAAATTGTGATTCTTTATTAATTTATACTTAGTATTAAGTTTTTTCTATTAAGAAATACTAAAAATTCATATGTAGTTTTAATCTAATTTAATCTAGTTAAATATTATTATAACAGCAGGGTTCCTGTTATAATAATATTTAACCGATTTAGTCTCTTTACCTTTACCTTTTGTTTTAAACATTTTACCATTTTTAAAGTGTTATTCATACACTTAGCATATGAAAAACATTTTTAAATTCTTAAACATTTTATAAAGGAAGTTTTACCTTTCTTATTTTAATACAAAAGTTTAAACTCAAGTTTTTTAAAAAACGCCAATTTATCGACATATCCATGACTGTTTCTAATTTACAAGTATACAATTTTAATTTAAATAATGTTGTCTTCAAATATTTTGCAGGTTTACAGTAGTTCCTGTTGTTTTAGATTTGGTATAACATTTCAGTTTATTAGTTATTTAGAAATATGTAACTCTATTATCTATATATGAACTCACTCAGTTCAGTCTGTTTGTTACATTTTCCGTCTGTCACTCAGAATTGGAAGAGTCTTTATTTATATATACAAAAAAATCTTACATTATTATACATAAAAAATTACTAGACTTAGAAAGATGAAATTTGGCATGTAGATTCTTTAGGTAGCGTAAGGAAGCACTAAGAGAAGATTTTTCAAAATTCTTGAAGGAAAAATAAAATTTTGTTATCCAAGCAAACAAAGTTGCAGGCGGCAACTTGTTAAAGTACAAGTTTTCTGATGTAATTTCTTCTACTATATGAAGTTTTAAAACATGAGCATCATATAAAACAGGATTTGAATTAGAACTTTTAAGCTCTATAAGCTTTTAACAAAGAAAGCTTAACATCTTGATTTGTCATTAAATCTACATATGTCTTCATGCGACTCTCCTTTTTGTTTACTCAAAGACATTATATGCTGATTAGTCGATAGTCGCCATTATATAAAAGCTACATATAATATGTACTCTATACTAATGTCCCCATAAAATATATTTATTTTAGCGAAAAAAACTAATAATACCTTTTCATTCTTCTGTATTAGAAACACTTTGCGTTAGGTCAGAGTTTAACGCCGCGCTTTGTCTAACTAGACCAATGTATCTTTGTGTAATTTTTAAAGTGTTATTCACACACGTAGAAAATAAAAAAAAAAATTCCTAATTGAGTTTATTTCAAAATAATGAAAAATTATTATTATTATTAAATTATATTATTAATATTGGAATTAAACGAGTAATTCTTAGAAATGATTTTTAAGTAGTCGAAAATTGTATTTTTTTTTTTATTTTTTATACGTTTTCCAAAAATGATTTTCAAAAAAGTACATTAAAGTATTTCTAAACACAAATATTTCCTTAAATGTAAATGTAACAATTCCCAGTTGAACCACAATACACGTAAATTTTCAACGAGCAGATATTTTAGAGCGTTATTAAATCTAATCCCGTAATCTCCAGGAGCAAAAAGAAAGAGCGGAGAGCGGCCTTCAAAAGCTATTAAAAAGGTTAAACATCCACAAAGGGTAGGTCTTAATTATAATTCACTTTCTACGCTATTCCTTTTAAATTTCCATCATTCGCCGCCTAGATATGGCTTTTAAAAGTCTTTTTTATTTTTCACAGAGTGAATATTTTGGTTGCTGGTCTAGAAGCCGATGTAAGTATGTATAATAATTAGTAAAATCATTTTTGGAAAACGTGTAAAAATTTGAACGCAGCAGGTTTTGAACTCCGGAAACCGTCCAAGCGCTCTGACCGCTAAGCCATGCGTTCTACATCCGGCTACGTCAAAATTCTTATACGCTTATAACATCTTATTTTTGTTATATCCCGCTGCGTCTAATTTTTATACGTTGTCTTAAAATTTCCCAAGTGTGTGAATAACACATTAAAAATATAAAAAAAGCTTTTATATGAAGACAAATTAAATAATAATAAATTCTTAAATTGACCTTTAGCACATTTCCAACCAATAACCAAGAAAGTTAAAGAAAGAATTGTTAAAGACCCATTTGTCGATGATAGAGATTTTAATCTATAATATCAAGTCCAAACAGTAACGTCCTAAGCGGGCTACCTCGGGCTGCGAAGAAATTCTTATACGCTTATTACAACTTATTTCCACATAGTGGATTCGAATCCCGCTGCGCTTACTGACTTAGCAACGCTTATGTCACTTCATACAAAAGTGTTTGTCAGACGTTTGGTAGCTTGTGTAATATTTATTTTATTAATTTATTAATCATATATATTTATATATATATTATCATAAACATACCTCTTACACATCTTATCCCAAATTCCATATTCCTTTGTCCGCATAATACAATAAAAGGAAACCAACTTTTTCGTTCCCTTAGTAATGTAGTGATGATATTGACTTCTAGATATTATGTAACTTAATCTATTTATACAGAATGCAGCTTTGAATTTGAGCTTTACATTTTAATAGTGACTTTAATATACCAAAAAAAAAAGATTAACGGAGTAATTTACCAATGTATCCTGTCTGCCTAACCTTAAAGATTTAAAATATATGTACTATAAATGTACAGACAGACGAACTCTATTGATATATATATACTTAATGTGAAGCGAAGAAAATGTTTAAGCCCATTAAGTCTTAGAGAATTAAAGCACTTAGCAAGTTAAAGGCAACCGCATGCTGTAAGTTGAGTTCGTGGTGTATTTATCTAATAGCAGATTTCTAAAATAAATAAAACCTAGTTGCTAGTTTAGTACCTAAGTCATTCATAGACTATTAGTTAAAGTTAGGTTTATTTGGTATAAAATATATTTTTATTTAAAAAAAATGCCAGAGGGACAGACAGTCTTACTCGGGGGAATTATTATCTTAAAAATATTTTTTCATTTATATTATTTCTCCGCTCTGGTACCTAAGGAAAAGCTCGGCGTTAAGTTCCGCCATTGAACAAGCAAATGTTTTGGTTTCGGGCGGAAAGTAGAGAATAGTGTCTTGATACAAGATTCTCTTTGACTTTGCTATGTCTTTGCTTTGCTGCGGGAAAAAGCGTGAAGCTTTCTTGGATTATATTCAATAATTTTATTTCGTTTTCGCAATGCCTCGAATTTGGGTGGAAATTAGAGAACGGAGCGTTTTGACACTAAATCCACTCTGCCAATCCGTCTATACGGTTAAAAGCGGAAAGCTGAAAGTTAAATGTATGTTTGAAAATATTGGGGCCACAAATGTTAGAAAAAAGTAAAAACAGTCGTATATATTAATCTCATTTTTAAACTCTTGTCAAATAAGAATTCACACTTACATTTTGAAGTGATATTTAAAACCGCTTGGTTTTACAATACAATCTATAGTAAAAATGAAGTAATTAGCGCCGTCTATTGTAAGGGTTTCGTAACTTACAACAGAAAAGCAATTAATTTTAGACAGAAAGCTATAAACTATATTATAAATAGATCTTTATTTTCTGTTGAGTAATATTTGAACCTACATAATATCTTGTCTTATCAAACTGAACTTCGAAGGTGTAATAGAAAAAATAACTGTTAAAAATAATTTTCAGGACTCATATGAGCCAGTTAAAAAGCAAAGTTCTGGTTACCTGTAAGTATTAATTCTGGAATATAGCTAAGTGTAATTATTAGGTGAACTGGTAAGCCGGAAGTTGTAGATCGTTATCCCATCCAAGAAAGATGATAGGTACAATACAAATACAAGAAAGGTAGATAGAAGAATTCGGTACCAGGTACCAGGCACTGGCCCGAGCTCTTCTCTCTGCAACACAGAGGATCCGACACCCGAATGGTCAATCCATAGGAAGAATTGGTGAATACTAAGGAAGGAGCTTGTAAAAATAGGAGCTTGTCTCAGTGGAACAGCGTCTGTGTATAAGTACGATGGTCCTGTATTCGATCCCTAATCCGGTTAATGATTATATGTAATGATTTTTTGTATTACCCCCTCTGGTAAAACGAACTACTGTTTGAGTTGCGCCTCTCAACAAGAATATTGTCGAAGTTGGGCATGATTTCAACACTCGGTTTTCCATACATACCTTAGCATGCTGAAAAAACGTGTAAACATACATATATATATATCTTGCAACTTCATTCTTACTATAGATCCTACTGAAATATGTATAAGACGTAACTGCTTTGTACACTTACATCCTGTTGTCATGGTGTTAATTAAGACTGAATTATATATTATATATCTCAACAAACATTATGGACAGTATAAAGAAATTTAAAATTTTATTGTGAAATTCAATATATACTGTAGCAATTTTGTCTAATATAATGTATATATATATATATATATATATATATATATATGGTCTACTTTAATATAAATTATATGTTTCTAGCGGAATGAATAAACTTGTAAGTATATATATTTAACAGAAATACACAAAATATAACTCTCGTAGGCAAGAAAAATAACTTATCAAAGAGGGGGCTCTTTATGGCCATATCGTGAACACATTTTAATTAAATATTATGCAAAAGTCCTTATTGAAATCTACGAGCACCACTTCTCATTTCAGATGATACATAGGTACTTGTTAATCGTATTTTTTTTTTCGTCTTAACCGAAATAATAATCTGACGTGTTGCTTACTAAAGAGCTTTGACAGCCTTTAGAGCAGAGCATTGACAGACAGAAAGGAAAATTAAAACAAATATAGTTCGACACGTTTTTTTCCCGCATAGCAAGGTAGTCAGAGAGAAACTAGTGTCATGACACTGTGCTTTCCACTTCCAGAAAATGACACATTTCATGTTGAGTGGCGGAACTCAACGCCGCACTTTGTCGTACTAGAATATGATAAATCCACCGAGTGAGAATTGAACCCATTATTAATCACCTTTACAGTTAGTGTGAAAATGTTTACACTGTACTGTAGTTTTCTACATTTAATATTTGTATATTAGATGTAGAAAACGTAATATATTATTATATATGTATCAGAAAGCAAATTTTAAAAGAGCATAGGTCTTTAAGCCTGATGACTTCAATCATTAAAGAGCTACGAAGTATTTTTATCAAAGTGTCTGGATCAAAATATTTAGATAAAGGCAATTTGGCATTTGTGTCGCGTCCATTGCGTCAAATTGAAAACCATTACGAGAGAAACTTTTTAATTCGATGAGGGAGCTTAGGTTCTAATGTTTTTTTACATACTTGAGTTCTTAATAGAGGCCAACGAGGCACAGTGGGATAGCAACTGATTGTAAACGCGATTGGTTCTAGATTCGATTTCTATTTAAATTATTTTTAAATCTCCGCTCTGGTAAGATAAATCACTGCTAACAGTTCCGTCAATCAACAGGCAATGTGGCAAATTCAAAGTAAAGAAAGGAGTGTCTTGCCACTAAGTTCTATAGCAGGATTGCTATGGGGGATTAAGCTTGAAGCCTAGTATCTACTTTATGTATGTAGAATAGGTAGTTTTGTCCGTATAGAAAATTTTGAAATCAGATATAATTTCAATTGATAGGAATTGCAAGATTGATATGATTTCTACAATATAATAAAAATGATTTAAATCTAAACAAACATTCTCGCAAATACATAAGATTGTTTTGTCATTGATTGTATTGTCATCTGAGTGCAAGTTTTCAAGCAAATCTGATGGCAAGAAGCAGATAAAAATAGCATAGGAAAATTGGTAGATAGAAAAGTTAACTTTATAAAAGCACGGCAATTTTAAATAGCCTTGTTTACTTACTTCAGGATAGGCCAAAACTATACACACAAATGTTACGTACGAACGAAGATAACGATGCTAATGAAGAAATATTTGCTGAATTAGAAGGGGAGGAAACTACAACAATACCCCCACAGCACTCTAAAGATAGGGGGTCGGAGAAAATTAAATGGTTGCTGGATTCAATGGTATGTAGAACGTTATACTTTGAAAGATATTTTAGTGGTCCCGGATATTGTTACTGTTTTTACTGTTTTTCATGGAATAG
The DNA here is from genome assembly GCA_038994665.1 of Podotricha telesiphe. NCBI lineage: Eukaryota > Metazoa > Arthropoda > Insecta > Lepidoptera > Nymphalidae > Podotricha > Podotricha telesiphe. The sequence goes on from JAOYRR010000048.1 coordinate 773,980, forward strand.
TCATAGAGCACCGAGTTTCAAAACAAATTTAGAGACATGGTGGATGGCACAATCTAATGCTTTAATTTGGTATGAAGAAAGAGTGAATTAGGGACATTCCGCTTAAAAAGAGAAAAATTGACAAAGTTATTTTCCCATAGGATCGTTTCAATAACATTAAACTAAATCAAGATGCTCCAGACATAACTGACTTGATGCCGGCAGGAGTTGACCCAATACGCCAATGGTGGTTTTACAATGCAGTAAGTTTTTCCAATAATTTCATTAATAAACCGACACTACCTTAGTAATTACCATAGGTAATCTATAGAGATTAGAGGATTTTTTTAGGATTTAGATGGACAGAACGGTTTTTTTTTAAATGAGGTGACTCATATAATTCTACATTCTTCTATAATATGTACAATAATCTCATGGATTATCTCATGTATACAGAATGTATATATATATAAATGAAAAAGATAGACTTCAATAGCTATTCATATAATAACACTGTGCAAATTCAGGAATTTTTAGTTGTTCAGCATATTTATTAAAAAAGCTGGATTCCCAAAAAATACAGCCTAAATTGTTGAATTTACGCTTGTTTTTCTTTAAAGACTTAAGATTTTCGTATCATGGAAATGTTCTGAATCCTCGTTTTATATATATCACAATAGAATTGAAACAAAATGAGTGATATGAAAAAAAAATTAAGTTTTACCTATATTTCAAAGGCTGCCTTAAATAACAGCTTACTATTGATTTTTTTCCTTCAAATATTAATCTATACTAGTATTAATGTAAAATAACCTCTGAAATTTTAAATGACTAGCTCTAAGACAAGTTTTAAGAAGGTGTATTTGAGTCAAGTAGCAACAGAAAATTTATTATATCATACATACTTACATACATATTTTATTTCTTTTCAGGAGGATTACATGCCTTTTAATGAATAATAAATAAGTGTTTTAATAAAATTGAGTTGTTTTCTGTACCTTAAACGCCATCTATGATACTGTAAGCGAACGTAATTCATTCATACTTTTGACCTAATAATATTTAATTATGAAAATAGATGTCGCTTTGTAAAAATATATTAAATAAAATTTACTAAAAATTTTCTTTCTAATATATTTTCTTTTGCACATACCAAAGTAGGCAAAGAACCTAACGAGACAATTAAGACAGCTATTCGTATTCAGCCCGAATTCGAAATAATGCGTGTTGAAATGACGGATCTCAATACTGCTATTTCAATACCAGAGAAAGGGAAATGTAAATATTTTTCCGAAAATGAGGATCTAACCCACAATCATTGTTTTTAAAGTCACATGATGCTCCACTGCGTCACAACGATGAGTGAAAATGAAAAAATATGTATATTTAATATATTCGCTGCAGAAAAGTTTTAATTGTTTAACTTTATCTATTATAACAAGATAATGTTATCTATATAATAGGTGTAAACAAATAAGACAGGTTCGTGATTGAGAGACTAATTTGATTTTATTAAATTAAATTACAATACAATACATTTTACCAGACCAAGTTTGTATCATATAATAGTTTTTAACACGTGACGATCGCCGACAAATCTCAATCTCATATATATATATATATATATATATATATATATGTATTTAAAATATTTCTTATTTTAGCTCTGATAACACGCAGTCTTGGGTTCCGCTGCTTCTCACGCATAATCTCAAAATGGGACAGAAATAGAGAATTTTATATAATATGAAGTGAATCAATCCAAACTTATTTTATAAATATTATAAATTTTTGGAATGAACAATTAAAATATATATATAAATACGTTGACTCATTTGTCACATACTTTCACACAAAAGTCATATCTTTGTAGTTTTATAGTTCTACATACTTAAATCTATACATATAATAAAAATGTAACCTATCACTGTCGTCTGTACATGGATGATATATGTAAAAAAAATATTTTCAGGGGTATTTATCAATATAATAAAACCCAAAGCAATGATTTTTAATTTTCTTTACTATTTGTCTGTTTGTTGGCGCACGCCAATCTCAGAAACGGCTAAACAGATTTTAATGCACTATTGAACTGTAGTAACTTTCTCTTAACATTTAGTGTTTATTTCATTTCAATCAGTTTATAAAAAAAAATGTTACAACATTTAAATTATAAATTTGAGCAAGGCTTGTGGTTTAGGTGAGATCGCGGGTGGGCGAAAATACTAAATAATTTAGTCATGTGACAGACAATGCCCTCCCAAGCCTACTGGGCGTAGAAAGCTACATTTTGGCATACAAGACGAGTATAAAGAAGCATTAGGAAATTATTTTCCGAAATTCCAACAGAAACGTGCTAACTAGGGGTTTTTACTGTTAGCAGTCGAAAAATATATGCGAGCGATAACTAGGAATTAGTAAGAGCTAACTTCTCGTATTATTATTAGTGTCGAAACATTTTAATTGAAGATAAATGCATACAGTACAATAGATTAGGATGTCAGTACTAATTTACACTCGGGACAGAACTAGCTTATGTGAATAACGAGTGCAGTGTTTTGTTAGAAGAGTCTTAATGTGAAAAAATTAATACTAGACAGTGATACAAACATAATATAGCAAAAAGTTTATATAACACTATTTATTTTAGTACCATTAATATTATTTTTCAAATCATAAATAATTCGGAAACACGAAATGATATATGCAGTACGATTATAGAGAAAATGTGACTAGAATAGAAGAACTTACACCGTCTTACCGGAGCAAAAAAAATCAAACAAATATTTTAAATATTAACATATGTTTTTTGCGCTATGGTGACTTGAATGGCTCTTTATCTTGCTTAAATAATTTTCCTCTAACATTTGCGTATTGCCAAATAGAAAAATTTACAAGAGTGTAGTGCCGTTCATAATTAAGAATAGTCAAGTTTTTTTTATGCGACCAACGTGTTTGACTAATAAGTTTAAAATGTTTTTGTCCATTCTTACAACAATTGCACTGAAATTTTAAACAAAGTAATACTTACTGTCATCTAAATACTTAGCATTGAACATAAAATCTACGACAAAAAAGCTGACAAAAATATTTTTAACATTTTAAAGTGTTATTCACAATTAGGAAATTGAAAAACATTATAAGAAAACGTTTAAGAATTTGAATGCGGCAGGACTGGAACCCTCACTTATTCGAAACCGTCCAAGCGCTCTGACCGCTAAACCATGCGTTCTACGTCCGGCTGCGTCAAAATTCTTATACGCTTTTTACAACATAATTTTGTTGCTGGCATCTCTGTAGAGAGATTGTTACAAATTTCCGATAACGAAAGATTATTCTATGAACAATCGTTTAACAAGAGGCTGCATAGAATAGCAAGCTGATTTAACTGTTTCCATTCGAAATATTATGATATATAAGATTTAATATTATTATTTATTATATTTTTGACATTTAAGTTAACAAAAACGAGGATATTTTTCTATTCAGTCTTGCTTACAGTGCCGGCATATTTCCTGCAAAATGTAGACATTTTTGATCTACATATAACTATAATATGAACTTGATGAATATCGCTTCCTACATGGGTAGGAAGCGAGATGAATCGTGATGGACCATGGACCAAGGGGTCAGTCTGTTCTTATTTTCCTTTTCCTCATCGCCCGTTTTAGAACGTCATCGTTACTTACTACTTCTTCCTATGCCTCACTAAGCACTCCACCTTTTCATGGTACCTTGGCTGTCCTTACTGACCTTCAATCGAGTACTAGTATATCAATCTGAAGCACCAAATTTCAAAAATAGTCAGATAACCTTCACTTTACATCACTATACTATTATTGTCGTCCTCAGTCGTCGGCGATGTCGCACCCAAGGTCTCATCACACGTACTCAGCACATCTGCCTAAGTATATTCATTTCGGTTAATTGAATAGCACAAGGGCTTTTCAAATTACAGCGCATATTTCCGCCTATTTCATATTAGCCTTTCATATTTCCATATTAGCCTTATTATAGTTAATTAGTTTTTGTAGACTAAGTGTGAACAATATCTTCTTGTAGGTACACTATTAACTTCAATCACACTGTGGCCCTGTGTTGAAACTTATCATATCGCTTAAATATTTGTACTGATTGCACATGGTGACTAACAACTGTCCATTGATGGCGATCGGATTGATATTTGAGATTGGGTCATATATTTAGTCTAAACAGCACTTAACTTCAAGCTACCAATATTTTTCATGCCAGGAATACCTCTTGTTGCAATTTTGCGTAGTTCTAGGCTGTAGATGGTACAATAATTTGTACCATCAGCACCGTAAATAAAAATCTACGACACTGAAGACTGTAATACCTCAATAAGAGAGTTTAGAACCTGGCAAAAGGTTAAGGAGATGTTCAGTACTGAACCTGAACCTGCATACTTATATAGTAATTGATATATAATATCACTATAAAAAATAATTAAATCTATATTGAATGAATAGTAATTACAATATTATTATTTTTAAATAAAGTTTAATGATAAGTTAAGTGAATAAATCGAAAACCACGTTTTACGTCCCCTAGCTTATTTTATTATGTACCTACTTTATATAGTAAGGAAAAGTCTATCAGGCTGGATATTTAGAACGTATGCTTTAATAGGTAGAGCACTTGGATAGTTCCCAAGAGGCGCGGTTTCAAATCCAGCCCAACCTTTTTAATTAAAATTTTAATTTTTATACGTTTCTAAAAACGTTTTTGTGTATGGAAAACGCCTTTATTCTTTATTCTCTAACTAGGTTTCGGTGGAACTAATTTCCTAATTATATTTTATTTAAAATAAAAATATCGAAAAAATTATGTTTGTAAACAACAAAATTATCAATCACATGATATTATTTATTTGTGAAAATTACATCTGAATACCGGTTTCTTAAGAGGCTATAAAAGACGAACTATGATGAAAAATAAATATTTCACAGTATCGACCATAGCAGTGATGGTCGCTTTAATTTGCTTCGTTATTTATCTCGTTATAAATGGGTAAGTATTTTTTTCTTTGTTTATCTAAATAAATTATTGAATACATACATAGATTTCGACAAAAATTGAGTTTTAAAAAGTTGGCTTGAAATTTTAAAGTGGTTTTAAATGACTCAAACTGTTACAATATGAGCGGTTAATCTGTTATGATAATGATTTTCTAAGTTATACCTATTCGAATACGAATTGTCGTATTCGAATAGGTATAACTTTTTGTTTGACAAAGAAAATTTAAATCAATTTCTTTAAATAAATAATTAATATAACAATTATAAGAATTTCGCTTAGCGAACAGAGCGATGGTTTCTAATAGGCGCGGGTTCGAGTCCCGCTGCATATCACCTTCATCCGTGCATGTCTTATCACGCGTCTTTTGCTAAGTGTCCACTGTTTGTCAAATTTATTTTAGTTTAATTTGCTTTATAAATTCATGCAAATACATTAAATAATAGTTGCGGAGTAATCGGTTTGAATGAGTTAGATGTTTTTTATAGAAGGCCATCGTGGCGCTGTGGGACAACGTCTGAATGTAAGCGCGATTGGTTGTAAGTATTTTAATATTTTTTATTTTCCTGCTCTGTAAGATGAATCGTGGCTTTGGATTCCTTACTTCCCCCATCGTGTCCCGAATCGGGCGGAGAGTGGAGAATTGCGTGGGAAAAGCGTGGATATAAAGATGATTGTTTCAATATTTTTGACATCCAGTATTAAGGTAGAACAAAATAAAGTTTGTGTTACTCTAATTAATTCGGAATTTAAACAAGTAAAGTAAGTATATAATTTAATATAATATATTAAATTTAATTACAGTGTTCAAGTTGCATCAGAGCGAAAGAAAATAATAATAGATCAAGATGGTGGAGCTGACGATGCTATGGCAATATTTATGGCGTTACTGCATGAGAAATATTTTAACGGGTAAATTATATTATAAAAGAATAAATAGAGGAAAATATAATATATTACAGCGGCTAAAATAATACATATCAATAAAATAGTTATTTCCAAGGCCATAGAGATTAAGGCAACCTTAACATATATATATATAATATAAACTTACCTTTAAAAACATTAAAATTATCTTTAAACCAAGATTTTTGTCTTGATTCAATACTAGATATAGATATGCCTTTTTATTTCGTTATAGGCCAGAAGTAATCGCACTGACTACAACATTTGGTAATGTTGACGAAGATCAAGTGTTTAATAATTCACAAAGAATACTAACAGTCGCTGATAGAAGAGATGTAAGTTTTTTACTATAGAAACTATATATTATTTAAGTTATTTAGAATTTAAATAAATAAATTTCAAGCATAAATAAACATAAATTTATTTAGCAACGTGACTTTATATAAACGTGTATGTTAACAAATAGGAGGGTAATGTTTATTTTATTAATTTAATGTATTACCGATGAATTACTATAGTAAACATTTACTTTCTGTCCCGCGACGCATCGTTTTCCAATACAGAGCGGGATTACGGGCGCGGGATAAATAGCGATATCTATATCTAAACATATAATAAAAATATAACTGATCGTTCGTACATGAAAGATATATGCAACAAATTATTATTAGGGTAATTTATCAATATAATATAACCCAAAACAATGATTTTTAATTTTCTTTTCTGTTTGTTTGTATATCTGTTTGTTTGTGTATGTTAATCTCAGAAACGGCTTAACCTATTTAAATGCAATTTTGACTTTTGTAGTGTGGTGTGGTACTTCCCTTAATATTCAGTGTTCATTTCATTTCAATCGGTTCACAAAAAAAAAGTTGTCACCATTTAAACTATAATTTTAAGCAAATTTTGTGATTTGACCACCTTTTGGTAATTTCTTATTAATAATGTGTTTATTATGGACATAATAATAAAAACATTATAACGGATGTTTTTTAAATTTAATATGGTTTACAAATAAATTAATAATAATATCGTCTACAGTCAAATATTTCTAAGAAAAACGATAAAACGATAAAAAAATCGTAGTGACGGCTTTAGTCCTATTTGTAAATGCCAAGGATAATTAACCAGTTTAAGAAACTATTTTATAATCTTGATTTAACGAGTTACCATTTTAGGTACAAAATGCAAAAGAAAAAACATTACGACTTCTTGGCGCTGCGGTTGTTAGACAGTAAGAGTTGTGGTATTGGGTTCTTATTACTCAAGGCATGATTATATTGAAATTATTTAATTTCTATCATAATACAAGGCACAAATTTAAGATTCCTAAGCTGATTTTTCCAAATCACTAAGCTAGCACTAGGCCATTGTGGCACATTGGGACAGCGTCTGTGTTGTGGGTCCGATTCCCACTCGGATTCAAGAAGTATGTGAAGATTTGTGAAGAATATTGTGGGTTAAAATATCCATTCCTGGAAATGATTATTATTTAAAAAATTTTTACGTACTCACTTTGGTTAGAAAAAGCGCAGCATTGACATAGACATAAGACAAAGCGCGGCTTAGAGTACTCCCAATCAACACACCATCTCGATTTCCGGCGGAAATTGGAGAACGGAGTGTCTTGATACTAGGTTCTCTCTGACTACCCTGTAATTTTATTAATCTTCAGGTACCCATATACAGAGGCAGTCAAAGCTCTTTAGTAAGCAACTACACGTCAGATTATTATTTCGGTTACGACGGTCTCGGAGATACTGTAAAAGAAGATTTTCAACCAATCGCTGCACAAGAAGAACACGCTGTGTTTGCTCTTATTGAACTGTCAAAAAAATATAAAAGTAAGAAATATATATTATTAATTTCAAATTCGTGGCTATCATCGCGCAATGGAACACCATATGGCTGTTAGCTTGATGATTGTTGGTTCGATTTAAATTATTATTATAAGACACTCAAGAGTTGCCCTTTTATGATATAATTTGACAATCAGTTCATTAGCATTCATTAGTATCCAAATGAGCATCAACAGCATTTAATTACATACTATTCTTATTAAAGAAAAATATAATACATGTATATATAAAATTTTATATGGTGTACAACTTTCTGTTGTTACATATTTATTCATATAAAATATCATTATCAATTCATAGAAATTAGTTTGATTTGAAACCAAGTATTTGATTATATTTAGATCTTTTTTACAGCTTCATGTTTTTTCCCGCATTGCAGGATCGTCGGAGAGAACCTAATGTCAAGACACTCCGTTCTCCACTTTCAGTTTGAATTCGACAAATTGCGTGTTGACTTGCGAATCTCAACGGAGGCTTGTGTCCCAGAGCGAAGAAACGAAAATAATTAAATTACTATCATTCCACCGAGTCGAAATCAAACCCTCAACCAATCGCCATTACAGTCAGCCACTGTCCCACTGGGCTTCAATGGCCTTAAGATTAGATGTTTAACTAACCAAAAAAAAGAAATAGACAACAAAACAAAGATTTATTACGTAAATATAAGTATATTAAAATGAATCCGTTATTTTCATTTTGTTCATATCGCACTTGGGGAATTATCATATTTAAATTAAATTTGAGTACCAAAATGTCTTAACAAAGTTCTTAAATTGCCTACCCTGATTTAAGGAATGTGAATAGAAAAAAAATCTATTAAGATATAAATTAATATTTAATAATTTAAGAGGAAACTGTGGCAGGCTGGGACAGCGGGAATGTAATCGCCATTAGTTGTGGGTTCGATTTCCTCTGGAAGGAATTATCATAGCTTAATTATTTCACAAACCAAAACGCGGGGTTGAGTTCCGCCTCTCAACACGCAATGTCTCGAATTCGGACGGAAAGTTAAGAACGGAGTGACTTCTGTTATATCCTTGCTATGCGGGAAAAAGTGTGAAGCTGTGTAATATTTAATACATTTTTTCATTGCAGATAATCTCATTTTAGTTGCAATAGGTGCTCTCACGAATATTGCGTTGGCCGTAAAGCTCGATCCAAATTTTCTGTTTAGACTATCACATTTGTATATAGCGGCTGGCCATATTCATGGTAAGTTCTTTTACATTAAACAACAAAGACAAAAGTTTTAAGATTTGTACAGAAAAAAAATTCTAGTACTCTTTTCTTCATTGTATGATTTAGCTCTCTGCTATAGTTATTGGCTATAACAATCGCATCGTTATTTTCTTTCATTAAAAGACGCGGTCGTACTCTATTTAGAATAACCTGACAAAGCAACGTGGCTCTGAATGGTTTCTTAGCCCACAACTGGCACGCGTAATAATACAAATTTCAAGTTTTGAATCCCTTATCATAATAATTAATTCATATAGAGACAAATACATAAAACTTATAAACTAAAAATAACACTCACATATGAGGCCACCGTGGCGCAGTGTGACAGCATCTGACTGCAAACGCCATTGGTTGTGGGATCGATTCCCACTTGAGTGAATGAATGAAATGGAAATATTTAAACTATAACTTTAAAAATTGTTATTACCCCGCTCTGGTACAGAAGACAAAGCGCGGCATTGAATTCGTTCACTGAACACGTAAAGTTTCGATTTCGAGCTGAAAGTGGAGAACGGAGTGTCTTGACACTAGGTTCTCTCTGACAACCGTGTTATGTGGGAAAGCTGAAAAATATATTACAGCCATTAGCATATGTTTGACATATCTACCTTTTTGTAAAAAGTGAGATATGTAGGTAGCTACTATACAGTCTTCGACGAGTTTACTAGTATAGTTTTATTACTTACGTCATATCATTATTGAGATTGTTATATTTTAGAACTCTATTATAGTATATTTTATTTCAAGGTGTATTTTACTGTTAGACGCACGTATTTTAATTATCCCTTTCTTTTTTCTTGGCATTAATCCCGGCCTAGCCAGGGTCTGCCTTCCTACTGAAGCTCCTTCACTTTGCACGATCTTTGACATCCTCAGTGGTTAGTCCATTGGCTCTCATATCCTGCTTCACGGCATCCAGCCATCGCTTCCTTGGGCGTTGGGGGGTCTTGCAATTATCCATATATACCTAATTACAAAAATTGCAGCTTCACGTACTTTCCCGCAAAGCAGAGCAGTCAGAGAGAACCTTGTGTCAAGACACTTGTTCTCAAATTTATCCAATTTTCTAAACATAATTAATATAACTAATTCAACAGGAAAAGATTTCAAGAAACCAGAGTTCAATGCAGCAATGGACGTGGAATCTTATCACATCATTCTAGAAAAAAGTGATCCTGAAAAAACAACTATTATACCATTTTCACAGATACTGATTCATCAAAAACTAAGCAAGGTCACAAGTAATACGCTCTAAGTTCCTTCCTTATTCACATACTCGTATACATACATATATGTATTTAAGTATAGGAAATATTAAAATAACAATTTACAATGCTATATTAAGCTATGTTATATAACTTGAGCTTGTTTTTAGCTGGGCTTTTTTTCTCGAATAGCATAATAGACAGAGTGTCTAGACACTAAGTCCTCTTCACTTTCCGCCCAAATTCGAGACATTGCGGGTTGAGTGATGAAACTGTCTCGGATTTGGGACTGGAAAACAGAATGTATTGCCACTAGGTTATGGAAATTCGAGAAAAGGCGTGCAGCTCATTATATCATTTTGCATAAAGTAATTTTTAAAATCATACCTGTAAATCAGCTGTAGTAGTAATTTTTTTATAGAAAACCTTATTTCTTTCCAAATTTTAGAAATTTTACTTACTATTTTACAAATTTTACTTAAAAATAAAGTTTAAGTAAATATATGATATAAGTTAAAATATAATCAAGATAAAAATTATAGTATAAATAAAGATAATTTTAACCACAAAATAAGAATAACAAATATTTGTAAGAATAATTGTACAAAGCATTACCTTGTACACTTATGAATTTTAGTTTGGAAATCACATCCGTTACTTCGTTATTTGAATAATAATGTCGTTTTAACTTGTCCACCGTGATTTTTTTTGTATTGTACAAGCAGCTTACAATTAGTTATTCTCGAGACGTGACATCGACAAAAACTTTTTTTTTATACTATTTCACACGCTTAGAACACAAAATATGTTTTTGCAACGTATCAAAATTGAAACCTAGAAGGATTCGAATCTGTGATAATTGTTTTGACTATAAATATAAAATCTTCAAGTTTTGGCCATAATAGCGTAATTGGAAAGTATCTGACTTTAAATGAAATGGGTTTTAGGTGCTGGAGAAACGAAATATACTGCAAATCTACACTGCAATTTTTCAAATACGCGACGATAGCGCAAATTTTGAATTGCATATATTAGAAATCTTAACCTTAAAATTTAGAACTAACCGTAAAATTCTACCAACGAAAATGACTTGTAACAAGCATTATTACTTATAGCAGAATTTCGACACAGCTCTATATTTTATATCCACGTTATACGTTTTCACGTATAGCTCAGCAGTCGATGCACTTGGACGGTTTCCAAAAAGAGGACGCTACGTTAAAATTTTTGATACATTTTTAAAAAACGTTTTTAACTGTAAAAAATTAATTAATTTGACTAGTATATAACTTAAATTTACATTTAAAATTGCAGACATGGAGAAAAGAAGTTTTGGGATCAATACATACAAATATAATGAAAGCACAAAATGTATTTGAGACAGTGTCGTTACGCGATTCCACAGACTATTGGTGTCTCTTAGACCCCTCTGCTATGGCAATAGTTTTAACTGGAAATACAATTGTTAAAGAAATACGTTACTCTAATAATGATATAACTCTATGCGGTAAGTTCTATTTGAAAACAAGAATTTGTTAAACGGCTTATACTATTATATTATATTCGTATAGTAAAATCGGAATTAGATTATAATATTATATATTTTTTAATATTTTAATCTTTTAAATAGACATAACATAGTATTTTAGTAAAAACGTATATTTAGGAAACGTTTAAAAAATTCTGTTTATACTTTTTTTAAATATATGTTTTTCAATTTCCTAAGTGTGTTAATAACACTTTAAAAATAGAAAAATGTTAATTGTATTTTAGTATTTTAGATAGATTTTATAGTTTTCTAGATAGCTTGATTTAGATTTTTTACAATTATGTAAATGTATGCAAACTATGACAGTAGTGTTGTTACTTACAATAGCTATATTTTATTTACAGGAGAGCAACGCGGTATAAACACGAATGATTTTACGGCAACTATTGCGAATGCTAAAGTAGTCTACCGCGTGGATAAAGATTCATACCAACAGTTTCTATATAATTTATTTTCAGCAGAAATAAAACAACAGTAAGCTTATGGAAATAGTCATGTGATGAAAACTTAAAAGACGTTTGAAAAAGTGAACAAAATGAATATGTTTTTTGCAATATCAATAGTTTGTTTTATTATTTATATAAGATATTGAAATGTTTATATACAAAAACATTTATAGTGCCTAGCCTAAAATTATAATAACAAAACCCTTTTGTTTAGAAAATGCAGAATATATTAAACAATTATAATAATATTCATTATTCCACCATTGATATGTTCCTTAATATTTTTGAGGCTATATCATACTGTGACGGTTAGGTGCAGCCACTAAATATCATATTTATTGAAATAGATAGCTAGTTGACGATAGTGATATTTTAATAAATCTTTTATATTCTATTTCTGAAAAACTGCAGGAGATGCAAGAAATCAGAACAGTATACATATAATACTTTCCAGGGTCACTTTTGATCTTGCACTACAAAATTTGCAAGAGAAATTGCTCTTAATATTCAATAATAAGTAATGTCATAAGTAAGGTTCAGTTATATAATATAATTTTCAAAACACTGAATAGTGTAGTAAAAAATTTAATAATAAACATTAAAATAATTACAAACCAAAAATAATGAAAAATTGATTTTATGATTGCGTCGTATATTCAAATCTGTCATCTTAAATATAAACTTACCAGACAAAACTTTAAACTAATTAAATCGTCTAAAATTGCTCATACGTGGTATGATAAGATAATTGCCAAAAATCCAGAATGCTAAAAGATATTTAAAATGAATGACGTATTAAATAATCTGTGGTCATTATTAGCAGTGGCAGCATGACACATTCAAATATCATAACAGTCAGACGTCACTAGTCAAATTTCAAAGACTAGACTAGACTAGTTTATCATGTTTTTTAAGTTACCTATTTAGTAAATTTCGTTTAATATACGTCAGAATGCAGTGTGTGAAGTAAATATAAATTATTTATATTTTATCTTTAGAATGAAAATGAATGCCACATTTGTATAGATAATCTCTGTAAAATCTAAAATTGTACTTGCAAATTTTTGAGGAATGTTTATATACATTAATTATTGTTTTGTAGTTATTTGAAAACTTCTAACAAACGTCGTCTATAGCATGAAAAGTTTTAGATTCGAGACAAAATGGTTCAGTATAGTCTTTTGTTTTTAAGTTTTTACAACAAAATTTTAGAAAATAATGACTTATCGCGAGCGACGACTCTCCTGAAGAAGATATTTTTGTGATTAGAGAAAATGTTTAATTGCTTTGTCCACATAACTGTTATTTATATAGCTCCTTTCGTTTCATTAATAAAATGTGAAATGCTTTTAATGTATTTTATTCATAAAACCAATTGAATACTTCGTACGAACGATAGTAAAATCCATTTCGCAATTACGATAAACATTATTTAATTAGAGCTAAATATAAATGTAAGATTATTTTGTTATTTTAAAAGTAAAATACAAAGTTGTTAATACCACTAAATTCTTCTTATCAATGATAATTAATAACAGTGTTTAAAAAGACAAGTTTCGTAATTAGAAGTTTATATTTTTTCACATTTTATAGTTATAACATTATAACCATCCAAATAAATTTTTTATATGTTCAATTTATTCTATATGCATACTAAGTAGTAGATTTTAGGATGCATTGCCAAAAATATAAGTTAAATATTTTTCCTACAGCCTGTGAATGTTATGATAAGTGGTCCATACAGCTAGGTACACATGATAAAAGAATATAGACCTGCCACTCAATACATAACAATTAATAGCTAAATAAGATATATGTAGTGATTTGTTACTTAGTTCTTTCTGCCATACCAGTATATAAAAACATAAACAAAATTCATCTACAATATACATCTCGTCAGATATTAAGAATACAAGGTTGTGTTGGGTTTGGTTGTGGGCTTGATACCTACTCAGGAAAATTTATATTATTTTCAATTATCTGTTCTGGTGTAAAAAATTGTAGTGATTCAGCCACTCAATACACAGTGTCTCAAATTCCAACTAAGTGCAGAGCATAAAGTTGAAATGAAACTAACATTTGTATAACAAAAGGAATAACATTGAAACTTTTGAAGCAATTGCTAGTTTGCAAGGGAAACTCTGTAGACTGCCATAGGTAATTATATATATGATGATAATATTGATCTAGAAATCTTTTATAACTGGATAATTCTTAAATACTTTTTTTAGCTTCATGCTTTATTCCTAGTGGAATAGCCAGAGAGAATGGAGCATCAACCTCTACATACATGCCCTCCGGGGGTCCTTATGATTTTTATGTGACCTTCCTCCAGTATCATAGACATTGCATTCACGAAGGCAATCATGGTTGCTGGCCTTGCCTCTCTTATGGTCACTTATCCTCTCAAATTCTTAGATGCTGACAATACTGTCAAGTAATTCAAATACTTGACACTAATTAGATGCTACTATATCCCTTTTCATGCTAATATAAGGTAATATAAGGTTTTTAATACAGAAATTAAAACTAATTAAAAAATATTATTCTTCAAATTGACTTGTAATTTGAAATTGCAATAAAAATTACTCTAGTTACATATAATTTGGCCTTGACTATCGAATTTTTCTAAAAAAGTAGCCAAATGTAAAGCTACTATAGTATTTGATTAGTGGACAGTGGAGTATAAGCGATCCTACGCAAAAAATATATCAAAGCATTTAATCTTTCATTGCTCGTGCCATAAACTGAACCTGGTTGTAAAAATCTCAACATTGTCTCTGAAATTCGAAATTTCATGAGTACCACCAAATATATTTCTTTTTCGGTAATCAATTTTTAATAAGAAAACACCTATAAGGCTCCTACTACAAGCAAACAGCTCCATGTACTTTCGACCTTACCTACAATATATTTTTTATTGATTCTAATATATATTTTTTATTGATTTATTTAATTAATACATTTGGAGTGCATTATTTAAAACTTCTTCTCTACAAACTTTAAGTAGGCTAAATTTCTTAAATAATTATCTTAAAAAGGGATACATTTTTTTTAACGTATGATTATATCTTATCTTTACGTATGTCCTAGCTGTTCGCCACTTTGCGCGTCCGTTTCAGCCTATCGACGCCCACTGCTGGAACTAGGCATTTGCGCGTAATGCATAGAAATTGCGTGTTGGTTGTCAAAACCCAACTATACACTCTGGCTAATAAGACAGAATAAACAACAAAAAAATATGAAACGTAAAAATTTTATTATAATGGGACTCGAACCCGCGCCTCTCGGAAACCGTCCAAGCGCCCTGAGCGCTAAGCCATAGACAAATCTATGAAGCTAGATTTTTACCAGCGACGATACAGAGACGGTATATGCGTTGGGTCTCCCCAACGCATATACCGTCTCTAAACTACGCATATAAACTCTCTCGAGTTTGTTTGATGGTGCAAACCAATGTTGCCATTTATTTTAATTGCCATATTTTTAATTTTAAATATATTTTTTAGCCGGAGTTCTAGATAGTGTGGATCAAAATTTGCAGTCCTTGACGGATTCGCCTCTGTCGTCTCGTTACGTAAATTCTCTTAGTTGGGGGTTTTTCAATTATTTTTAAACATTTTTAGTTTTGCTTTTTATTACAAATTTCTGCTACCCATAGATTATTTCTAAGAATAACCGTTTGGCAACAGATAATGCTATTTATTAAACATTTTTAGGATACGAAAAATATATTTAGATAACCTATAAAAGTTTTCACGTAGCAGGACTCGATCTCGACTTGGAATCGAACCCACAACCATCGGGTGTACAATCATAGACAAGTTTTCTGCGACTCAATGGCGTCAAACATATAAACGGCACATTATTATCAGTAGTTATATCTCATGTCAGTATTTTATCTACTGTGAATTGAGCTTGTCGTT
This sequence comes from Podotricha telesiphe, assembly GCA_038994665.1. Taxonomy (NCBI): domain Eukaryota; kingdom Metazoa; phylum Arthropoda; class Insecta; order Lepidoptera; family Nymphalidae; genus Podotricha; species Podotricha telesiphe. The sequence continues at coordinate 790,126 of JAOYRR010000048.1, forward strand.
TAGTTTGTGTTACAATGATTAGGTTATTTTTGGTGTTACAATTTGTGTTATATGCCTCTTCTAATGTAACAAAGTAAGTTAATTCGATATTTTTAAAGTTGAAGTTATTCTAGTATACAATGGATATTGTAGAATAACGATGTTTGTAATAAATTATAATAACAGAGTGCTTTGAAGATGAAATATATCAATAACTAGCGACCCGTTCTCGGCTTCGCCTGCGTAAACTACGTGACTAAATTATTTAGTCTTATGCCCGCCCGCGTTCTAACTTAAATCGTAAACTTTGTTTAAATTTATAATATAAATGGTTGTAAATTTTTATTTATGGTCCAATAATTAATAAAATAAACACTTAATGTTAAGGTAGGTTTATCAAAATACAATAGTCAAAACTGCAATTAAATCAGTTATGCCATTTCTACGATTAGCGTGTACAAACAAACAGAAAAGGAAAATAAAAATTATTGTTTTGAGTTCTTTTATATTGATAAATGCCACTAATAATAAATTTTTTTCATGTATGTTACATGTACAGACAACATTACATTTTTATTATATGTGTATGTTCAAAACACATTAGTGTGCGTAATATTATATAATATTATTATTTTATTAATTTATCGTATTTGTAATGATTTATTATGAAAAAAGGTTAATTAAATTGTGCCAAATTTAATACACGCGTCTGTATAATTTAAGTGTAGTTTTTGTTTATTTGTAAGAAATCTTTTTTTGTTGTCCTTTTAATGATCTAACAGCTAGATAATTCTGTTATGTCATTTCAAAAGTATACATATATATGCTTTATGCAGCCTTGACCTTTCGGGACTTGGCTTGTCGGGACCGTCGTTTACCTTAAGTTTAATTTCAAAGTAGAGGCTAAGTTACTTTTATCTTATTTTCGCCCACACATTCTATATGGGCATTGTGAATGTGAAGGAAATCATGGTTGCACTTTATACGCGAAATCACTTGCATATATTGTAAATTCATACTATACTAATACTGTAAATGCGAAAGTAACTATGGTCTGCGACGTGATTACAGCCGAACCGGTCAACCGATTGTGATGAAATTTTGTATCGAGATATTTGAAGGTTTTGGTATGAAAATAGCCTTGATTATTCTTCCTTATATTTTTGTCGTTTTATAAATTTCATTGTTTTATTGAAAACACCGCCGAAAATACTAAACGGCTATAGATCACGCAGGCGAAGCCGCGAGCGTGAAGCTAGTATTGTAAATATACGTTTTTTTGCCATAATATAATTTATGTGTTATGTATCAGAGATCATGCACCGAAAATTATCATCGACAATGATGCAGGCGGAGACGACGCGATGGCCATATTTTTGGCTTTGCTGTATGAGAAGCATTTTAATGGGTGAGTTATCAATTAAAACTGGTGGTAGGTATAATATTCTATTTAAGTTAGCGGTTCAAGTAATGTATTTAGTTTAGGTAAACTAGTGAATGTTTATATTAATAATTAATAATAATTTATGAATATTTTTTTTATTTAAATATTTACATACAATGAAAACGTTACAATTGAAAAGTTACAAGTGCCCGTCATCTAAAGGCATAGTTCACACTATTGAGATTGTCTTAATTGACTTGACGTTTAAACTTATAGTGATTCTAGAATGCTAGAATGCATTAAAAGGTCAATATAGCAATCTCGCTATATAGATGCTAACAACAAGAATAACTTGTAATAAGCGTTGAATTTCTAGGTAGCTGGATAGAACGTATAACTTTGCGGTTCGGATCGGTCTTGTCGGTCGGTCGGTCGGTAACTTGGTCGGTTTCCGTGAAGGGCGGGTTCGAATTTTGCTACGTACAAATTTTTATACGTTTTCTTTATGTATTAATTATTTTTTATTTTGTTTAGCCCTCAATTAATCGGGTTGACAACGGCAAACGGTAATACAGTCGAAGATAATGTATGCACTAACAACCAAAGGATATTGAAAGTAGCTAAGCGACAAGATGTAAGTATTTACTGCGGATAGATAGATACTTTACTTAGAAATAATGTAAACCTAAATACTTAAGCCTACTATTTTGCAGTAAATCAAATATTTGTAATATTTTTCCATATTTTCCTATAGTTTAGTTTATTTTTCAAACTTCATAATTGATATTAAAAAAAAGCTTAGTGATACCAGTTCTACTTTAATATACTGCTGTGAATATTATTACCTATATAGTTTTAATAATATCGTTGGTTTTCTCAATTTTTACACATTTTGAAATGAAACTATTTTTAACCGGATTAATAATAATCGTGTTGATTATTAGTATTCGAAAATACATTTTGGAAACCTGACGTTCCGAAATCTTTACAGTAGTCAGTAGGTCACAAGTTAGACTAACTTACTAAAAATAATATACGCAATTGTTCCGGTTAAAAATAGTGTCATGTCAAAATATATAGCTATATAGCTAATATATATATAGTTTTAAGTTTTACACAACAAATATTGTAAACTATACAAGCACATATGTTTCTACAAAAAAAAAATAGGTTCCCATATACAGAGGGTCCAAATCAGCATTAGTTCATACACCGGCTATTACGGATTATTTCGGTAAAGATGGCCTAGGGGATATTAATGAAGTATTCACAGATCTTCTGCCACCGAAAGAACAAGGAGCTGTCGCTGCTCTTATTGAGCTATCTAAGACACACGAAGGTTGTAGGAAAAAAAGTTTTTTAATTAGGTATATTGAGAAGAATTTTCTGTAATATACCGCTATGGAGGCTTTGGGGTTGCATTGTGACAGAGTCTGACTGCAAATACGATGGTCGTGAATTCGATCCCCACTCGGTGGAATGGTTGTGGGTTCGATCCCCACTCGGTGGATTGCATGTGGGTTCGATCCCCACTCAGGGGAATAGTTGGGTTTAAGTAATTTTCAATTTAACACGCAATGTTTTGGATATGAGTGGAAAGCGGAGAACGGAATAAATCAACACTAATTTCTCTCTGTTGATCCCGATATTGTTTTTTTTTATATAAAGTTACATTCTCTTATAATATATGTTCAAAGTAACGTAAACGCTCTTTGGACATATAATTGACACAAATGTAGGCAGCTTTAGTATTGATACATTAGACACTGTGTGCTTAATAATATAGGTTATATTTAATTATTTTTGTATGGGGACTTTAAAGATAGTATAAGATGAATTGAATGTGGCACAGGTTCTAATTTGCACCCAATTTTAAAGTACATTTTACGCCCTTAAATATATTCAAAATTAAACGATTTTACAGCCTAATATGAATATAAATGTAAATAATATAATTTCACAGGCCAATTGACTGTAATCACATTGGGAGCGCTAACAAATGTTGCGATGGCTATCAAAATGGATCCTAATTTCCTGAATCGTTTATCACATTTGTACATTGGTGCTGGACATGTACACGGTGAGCTATATTTATTCTATTTTTTGTAGAAAAATTCGTTCTTTTTCTATGAAAGTAAGAAATTGTAATATTTATTAAGCAAACTGTACGGACAGAGGAAATGCAGTATGGAAATATTTTTTAATAATATATTAAAACACAACAATATACCCACTACAATGTGTTTAACATAAACATTTGTGTAAAGTGGAATAAAGTGACAAATGAAACGGCGTTTGCAGTAAAATTAAATAATTTTAGATTTTTTAAATTCGAATCAATTGCTTCTCTCTAATGACATAATAATATACAGGAGTATGAAGACTGAGTAAATTGCAATAAAAAATCCATTAATTATGCCATATCCATAGTGATGTGACATTTTTCTATAATTTATCATAATTTGTAAAATAGAAATATAGTAAAAAAAACTTATATTTAGAAAACGTATAAAAAGTTGAACACAGTGGAATATGAACCCGTGCCTCTTACTAAAATTAGTAGTGTGTGAATAACACTAAAAAAAAAAACTAAAATAGTATTTCTACTGTAGATATACTATTTTTAACGTATTATTATTTATAATGTAAACAAGGTTATTGTTGGGCAGTGAAACATTGTTTGACTTTTAAAGCGATTGGTTATAGGTTCCATCCCAATCTCTAAAATTTTTCTATTCTAGATCCCTAGAATTTTTTATTTCTTCGCTCATTTGAAAAAAAAGAAGTCCCGCCGAGTCTCTTGTACCGGTTCTTCTCAGGTCTGAGTCATTAACTTTATTGAAACAGTGGTAAATTATTTGTCGTTCAAAAAAATAAGCATGTAACTTCTTATTTTGAATAAAATTATTTAACTAAACGCTGCGTTAAAATCTGCACACAATGGGTCAATTTCGGGCGGAAAGTGAAGAACGGATTGTCTTGACACTAAGTGTGTATTTGAAAAGACCAACTGTTGAGTTTCTCGCCGGCTCTTCTCGGCAGAACTGCCTTCAGAGCCGGTAGTAGCTTTATGTTCCTTGGACGATTCAAAATTGCTTGTAAAATTCTATTTGAATAAACGATATTTTGAATTTGAATTTTAAGTTCTCTCTACCCGGCTATGCGGAAAGAAGTGAAGTATTAAAAAAAAAAATTATAATTTGGTTTTTCAGATGAAAATCTCCCAAATGCAGAGTTCAACGCTCATATGGACGTAGAGGCGTATCAAATAGTCGTGAAACAAGCAACTCCGGACAAAGTCACAGTGTTTCCATTTTCACAAACCATGACATATTTAAACTTGTCTAGAGTAAGTTTTTTTTCAACTTTTACTAACTATTTTTGTATACCCCTCCGATTGAGGACTCGGACGGGTTATATGGGACTCCGGACTAGCAGATTTAGGCTCCTCTTGGCTCCTCAACCGCCACTAGTGTACCATGAGTCCCGGCGGCGGGAACTTCCAAAGCACCTTCCACCAACCACCAAATCGATTCAGCCGGAAAGTGGAGAACGGAGTGTCTGGACACTAGGTTCTCTCCGACTATTTTGCTATGTAGGAAAATACATGAAGTTATAAAATAAATGGTAACAATAAATATATTTTATAACAAGCGTTTAACTATTTCGACATAGCCGGATAGAACTATAAGTATGGCTTATGGGCGCTTTCTAAAAGGCGTGGGTTCAAATCTTGGCGCGTATATATATATATATATACTTATCTTAGAATTTACTATGTAAAAAATGATTTTTACATAGTAACTTCTAAGACATCTAGTTGAGTCATTCGGTCAATCATTCAAGTAAATTAATTCAATATAAATGTTCGTAGGTATGGAGACAAAATGTTCTAGGTACAATTGACACAGATATTATAAGGGCACAAAATTTGTATGAAAGAGTGTCGATGCAGCACAGTGACCGGTGGCAGGCTTTAGACCCAGCCACAGTAGCCATCGCTGTCCGACCCGATTTGGTTGATCAATACAAATATTCCAAGAACGATATTATTTTGTGCGGTAAGAATGTTATCTATACAAATAAATAAAATTAGAGTGTCTGTTTGTAATATAAAATAACATATTTTGTAATATATTTTATTTTTGGTACAATTTTGTAAATATATAAAGATATGAAATATATGTAAGAAGAATGTAAATTATTTAAATATAATCAATTCCTTGCTTGCTAATCAAGACTTGCACTCGGATTTGATTAAAGTTATTATATCAATGCCCCATTATGCAACTATGTCATATTGCAATCAGTAAAAGTATTAAAATATGAATAATAAGATTATCGCGATGCAGTGGAGTCGCATCTAACTGTACACGAAGGTTGTGGGTTCGTTTCCCACTCAAGAAAAAGTATTATATTTAAATTAGATTTATTTCTCCGAAGTTAAATCAAAATTCCGACCATATTTTGTACGAAAATTGCTAACTGTTGCTGCCAAACTTTCATTATTTGCAAAATATTGCTCAACAATAAAAATACATTGATCTTTTGTGTAGCGCTGCATTTTTAATAATCCTGAACTGTCAGTTGTCGAGGTGTATTGTTTTTGTTTGGCAACACTTAACCGCACAAATGGCGCGAAAATTCAAATCTTGCGTCAATTTTGGGACACTCTTTATTATGCGAAATTGAATCAGTAAGGGAAATATATTCTTTTCTTGATAGATATATCATAATAACTATTTTTTTCCTTTTTTTTGTGACAGGTGACAAAAGAGGCATAACTACCCACGATTTTGTTGAGAAAAGTGAAGCCAACGTAAGGATAGCGTATAAAGTGAATTTAGAAAAATATAAAAAACTTTTACTAGACATATTTGCTTTAGAATAAAGTAAATTATTTAACCTTTTCTTTTAGTCAATGTACATGTATAAATATTTTTAGACTTACTTTTCATCATTCATTCGTTCAGTCATTTTGACCTACTGAATGAGTTGATTTCAGTAGACCCAGATGTAATTATATGTATATACCTAATATATATTATTCTTATATTTTATATGAATCCGTTTTATTACTAAATTTATCATTAGAATACAAGAATCATGATTCTATTATCTCTTATACAGCCCTATAGTGTTCACATTGTCACATTATGTATTGACTTGAGATCACTTTAGATTAATTAGAATTATGTTTTTATTTCTAGAGGTGAGCGTTGACAGCCATACTAGTATAAACTGTGTTGCAGCCATCAGCATCTTTATTTATATATATATTATTTTGGCCAAACTGTATATGTGTTGGTTGTGTGTTCGATTCCCACTGTGGGAAATGATTATATTTTTAACTTATAGTCACTTCTCAGCTCTGGTGACCAGACAAAGCGCGGCGTTCAGTGCCGTCACTCAACACGCAATGTCTGGATTTCGGGCTGAATGCGCTGAACGGAGTGTCTTGACACTAGGCTCTCTGACTACCCTGCTATGCAAGAAAGAGCGTGAAGTTGAATTGTTTATATATATTTCTTACATTTAATAAATTATTTTAAAGTAAGAATAAATAGGAACACGTTTAATTTTTCTCGTCTTTCATCGTCTTTAAAATATTCATGGTGATTTTATGCTAAGTAAGAAATTGTATTATCAACGGATAGACGGAACACGGTGCAAATTTTCATATGGGTCAAAATAACATTGATAGATATACTGAACGCCGTACTCTTTGTAAATTATTTAAATCGTAACAGTTTTATATTAAAACGATTTGATTGGCTTCACCTGTATCGTGAAGCTCGTACAGTTCCGCCACTAAATGTCCAATGTCTCGATTTCGGAACTTTCTGGAACTGATTTTAAAAAAAAGTTTAGTACATAGCGACATCTAGATAAATTGTGAATCGTTTCTGTAATGTTTTAGTTTTTGTTAGTTCCAAGCGATGGCGTTGTCAGTGAAAACTTTTTTAAAACGTTTCGTATGTCAATTCGTATATTGTAATAAGATTTTCAGCATTATCTATACACATAATAAAATGTAACTGATCGCTGTCTGTACATGGAAGAAATATGAATGAAAATATGAGGTCATTTATTCATGTTATAGAACCTAAAACCATTATCTTTTATTTTCTAACGGCTTAAACGATTTTGATGCAGTTTTAATTTTAATACTTATAATTTTAAGCTCAGCTAGTAAGTCAACTAAAAATTTGGTGTTTATTTTATTTCAATATGTTTATAAATTAAAAAATTACAACCATTTAAATTATAAATTTAAGCAAAATTAAAGTAAGAACGCGGGCAGGCGAAAAAAGTAAATAGTTTAGTTGTATAGTTTACGCAGGCAAAGCCGCGAACGGATCGCTAGTTTGAAATAAAAACGTCGGTCATTTTTTATTATAATTAGGTAAGTAATGTCAAAGTAAGTAAGTAAGTTTGGAAGTCTAGTATGTACTTGGTGGTAACTTTTATCTATATAAATAAATAAAATTGCAGTGTCTGTGTGTAATATTAAAAAATAACAGCTTTTTACTCAATGCATATGTAAGGAAAGGTGTACGCAATGTATATAATGGTAAGACGATCCGTGAAAACTGCAAACTAGGGTTAGAATTCCTATCAATTTTTTTCAGTAGTATATAGTTCTTTACACCCGCGCACTTCTAACAAATCGTAACGGTGGAGTGAGCAGCCAATATTTTATTGTCGAAGAAATACAATATTGGGACTGCGAACTAAGGTAAGGTTAGAAATCTATGATAGTTTTGCTGTAGGTGTTCAATTGCAAGGACTGGCATTTTGGTGGTAAGGTACAATGGTGCATATTCAGATTTACATGTAACATGCTTGAATTAAGATCTTATAGGTTATAGGTATGATAATGAACAAACAACAAAATGTACGTGTGAGCAAAATCCATGGCTCATCTCATTCATTGCGGTACATCTTCTATCATAGAAAACGAGTGGATATATCAATTCTAACTGCCTTCTTTAAATTGAATGCTGATTAAATGATATAACTTTGATTTAAATATACTTAGAAATTTGATGTTTTTGTCTATTTTTGACATGATATAATATTATTTAACAAGTAGTTACTTACGTAGTTCATCACTCCTTTTGAGAACTTTGACGGAAAACTTTCATGGAAATGCCATTCAAAGCATTTCTTCATCGACGCCAATCTTCAATGGTTAGGTTTACCTACTAAAAGATACTTAGGCACTATAATGCTATAGAAAAATTAATCAATCTTTTCGTAGTTCTGAGTGCTGAATATTGCATATACGAGTACTTAAATGTTTAATTACAGCCTTGGGATAATGACAAAGTTGAACCGTTATTAACCTTGAAATCGCTCACCTGTTAAGTTGTGTTTTCCACATGTAAAATTTTCGACAGTAGCTTTTGAAAACCGTCATCATTGTATTAATATATGAAAATAACACATTAAATCCCTTTGTACGAAACTTTATGTATTATACTAACGGAGGAGTATGTAATTATTCATAGCTAAAGTTTGTATGGAGATCAAGTGCAGAAAGCAATTATTTTTTATCGTTGAAATATATTATAATAATAAAATAAATATTATTATATTATAAATATTATACCATATTCTATCAAATGCAAAATTTGTACATTTATATTAAGTGAAATACACATTGCTAAGGCAACACTTTGTTTACACGTCAACGGGATATGTAGTTTAACGTCAAATGTCATCTAGTTTTATCTATTTAACACGTTAAGTTTCTTTAAGGCTTTCTTTGGTGGGCTCGATTTTCAGTTGGGGAAGTAATTGTCATTTCTCCGCTAATTATTATCATATATGATTAGACAAAAGGCGGTGTTAAGTTCTACCCAATTTTAATAAGACCGCACCTATCGTGTATATAATTAGGTACTTACTAACTAAACATGCTTAAAACAATTATATTTTTAATAAAAATAGTATATTTAAAATATAATTATAACATGTTCAATTAAATTTATGTCAGAAGTTTATGAATTCATCGCGGTTGGTTGTGGGTACGATTCCCATTCGGGGGAATGATTAAATTAAAATTATGATTATTCTTCCGCTCTAGTGAACAGGATAAAACGTAGCTTTGAGGTTCGCCACTCAACAGGAAATTAGTCAAATTTAGTTGGAAAGTGGAGAACGGGGTGTCTTGACACTATTTTCTCTCAAACTACTGCTGACTGACTGACTGACTAGCTAGTCAGTAAGTCAGTCAGCAGTAGGCAATCAGCTGATTGCTATGCGGAAAAAAGCATAATACTGAAAACAAAGGTATATGAATTATAGGACCAGGTTATGAAATCATGGACTTGACTCCTATTTCGAACTTCATAAATTAATAGATCCCCGATATAGTATATACCTAGTTATTTTTTTTTAATTGAGATAGTAATATCCATACCATGTAAGACAATTTTATAAATTTTTTTTGTGGTTCATACTTATTTTATTAAACGAGCTATTTATATAAGACTAGCGACCCTCTCGCGGCTTCGTTTGTGTAAACTACACTACTATAAATAACTATATCGGTCAAGCGTCCCGCCCGTAATAGAGATTTTATTAGCGTGCACGAACGCACAGACAAACAGAAAAGAAAGCACTAACGGAAAAAAAATAGCATTTCAAATAGCAATCGACAAACGCCCCCAATAATATTCTTTTCCATATATCGTCCATGTACAAACAACGACCGGTTACATTTTTATTAAATTTACAGATAACTGATAACCAAGATATCAAGAGCTTTCATAGAAAATGTTCAATTTGAAAAAATTGTGTGACAGAAATAAACTGTCATAAAAATAGTGTTCAATAAAATAATAAAAATGTTATGACATCGATAAATTCTTACTATAATACGGAAAGGTCGAGGCAATTACTAGTGCGTTTTTATATATTGCAACACTTAAAAATAGACTTACTTAACTTAGAAAAAAATATCGTTTAGGTAATAAAACAGTATATAATTATTATACTTAGTGTTGCTATAAATATTGTTACAAAGAAAAACAAAATTTCTTTGTATCCAACATTTATTACTATTGCAGTGTTAGTTTAATACTAATGTATTAAACTAACACTGCAATATAAAACCATTAAAAATATATAAAGCTTATTCGAAGTGGTCTTCATTGGCTGATCTAAAGTAAACCAGTTGAGGCCAGTTATCAATAGCAGCACGCACTCCTCCTGTAGGAAAATTCTTTACTGCCTCTCGTATGTATTGTTTTAGGTACTTACTCCAAACTATAGGTAAAAACATATGTATTTAAAAAAGCAGATATTTATATATTTAATCTTGCAGTGGGACATCGTCTGACTCTAAATTCGTATTCGTATGTAGGTTCTATATAATTATTCATCTGAATGGTATCTTGGATGAATGATATATTAAAATTATTTGCTTCTTTTCGCTCTTATAATACAAAAAGCAGCGTTGTGTTCTGCCACTCAACACACAATGTCTCAAATTCGGGCGAAGAGTGGAAAGCGGAGTTTTTTGACACTAGGTTCTCGCTGAGTACCATTACTATGCGGGAAAAAGCGTGAAAAAATGTGTTTGACGGATACGTGTATAAAGTGCTATAAAAAAGGGAAACGGGAAGCTGTTATGCAAGAAAATATTTGATAAGTTTATTTATAATTATACATGGTTGTTTATAAGGTGCCTATTATTATGAAATTAATACGTTAAGAGAGCTTTAGATCCCTTTTTATAAAAATCCTACGGACGCAATAATGTAAAATTTGTCACAGTTAATGTTAAAGCGGAGAAGAAGTGCAGTAAGTAAAAAAAATGCATTACAAATTATACACTAGCTGTGCCCACGACTTCCTCCGCATGGAATTTAAAATCAAAGTAGCCTAAGTTACTCCTTGTCACATTAGCTATCTACCAGTGAAAATCCCGTCAAAATCGTTCCAGCCGTTCAAGATATAAGCCACAGCGACAGACGGACAAAAATTTTAAAAATTAAATATTTTGGTAAATATACCGTGTACACATTATACATACGCATTTAGTAAAAAGCGGTTATTTTAAATATTAAAATAAATAAACAGACTCTCTTTTTTAATTTATTTGTATAGATAAATTGACATAAATGTTTCTAGATCAACGTGTATTGTATGCGTGAAATGGGTCGACTAGTATAAATAAAAACCTAAACAAATCACCCACAACTAAGGCACTGATTAAATAAAAAAGAAAATGGCACAAATATATAAAATTTCTAGACCCTTAAACGCTGATATCCTTTTTATAGCATTTACAAATACTTCTCTATTTCTTCAAGCCTTACCTTTGAAATTGCGTATGAATGACAAAGTGCTATCCTTGAAGGGTCTAAGTCTTTGATAAATGATTCTTTTAGCGTTTTTAGCACTTCATAATATAATCGGGTGGGAACGTGACACAGGGTTCAATGGAGGTAGTCTTAAATTATTTTGACGTATAAATGCTTAAATAAAATTTAATTCACAAGTGTAGTATGTAATAGATACAAAATGTCTTAAACGCTCCAAAAAGGCGTTTTATTATTACTATAAACCACTTATCCCACTTTATACAAATATATATATTCTTTACTGCATTTAAAGAAAATTACAGTAACAGCCTGTCCTGTCCTGTCCTGTCAACCTGTGGAAGTGGATGAGTTGCAAGTCGTGGAGTGTAAGTGTAAGGAACAAAGAAAAAAATAAAAAGAAACAAATATACATATCCGTTATTACATATAATGTATTATACATTAATAGAAAAAAATAAACATACTTATGTATACCTATATAGATATTAAACATATAAACCAATATATTAACTACATATGAGTATATCTATATGTTTATAATATTACATATATGTATATAATAAATTTATATATATATAATAAAATATGAAAATGTGCTGCTGTTTGCTGCTGCTTTTATACTAAGTCATTGTAGCTTATGTCGTATTTATTTTATTAATTTAATATATTTCTAATGTATTATTTATATGTATACATGTAATAAAAATATAACTGATCGCTGTCTGTACATGGAAGTTATAGGAAAAAAATAATATTGGGGTCATTTATGAATGTAATAGAACCCAAAACAATGATTATTTAATTTTCTTTTCTGTTAGTCTGTTTGTTTGAGTTTAGTCGTGTAGTTTGGGCAGGCGAACGGCGGGCTGGTCGCTAGTTTTAAAATATGTTGGCTGCATTCTGCATTTCTCCACACAAACTGTTACTGTGTTAAAATTCATACTACGCATAATTTTCGTAAAATGGGCCCAAAGTTTGTCATTCACGTATTAATATAATGATTGTATTTAATAAAAAAAAAACAAAGTTTAATGACAGACAAATATATTGATAAAACTACTATTCGTAAATTAATGAAATTCGATATGTTGGCCTTTTTATAATCGTTTCACCGAGTGGGAATCGAATCCACAACCTTCGCATTTACAGACAGACACTATCTACTCAAAGTTTTTAGCAAAACTTAAATTAATTTGAGTAAAATGGAAATAGTCAAGGAAATCAATTTCCGATAGCAATAAGTGCAAGGGAAAGGGAAGTGGCTAAACGGTGTTGTGTTTAATTAAGGATTGACAAACAACCAGGCGTAGGCGCAATAGAAATAGAACTTGTTTTAGGTCTCGTATACACGATCTAGTTTAGTTACTTTGATATTGAAACTAATATAATTTAGAACCGTAAAGGCCGTCGTAGCGCATGACTGGCTGGCTGACGCTATTGGATTGTAGGTTCGATTCCGAGTCGGGGTAATAATTATATTTAATATATATATATATAATATTATAATTATATTTTATAATAGAGGCCTATGTGGCGCAGTGTGACAGCGTCTGACTGTAAACGCGATTTGTTGTGGGTTCGATTTCCACTCGATTTAAATATTTTCAACTTTCCGTTTTGGTACCTAAGACAATGCGTTGCGTTCAGTTCCGCACTCAACACGCAATGTCTCGAAATCGGGCGGATTTGGGCGGGAAAAAGCGTAAAGCGGTATATAAATATTTTTCTGTGTCGAAATCGTTCGTCAATTATTAGAAATGCAATATGACACTTCAACTGCGCCATAAAACGTCTATAAAATTTAATTTGAATAGTTTCGTTTGGCGACTAAGAGCCTTAGTAAAGTTTATGTAACTTAGAACAAAAATACATGTAAAAAAAATATATTTGTATAACTAATATTTATTTTATTTATTAAATATTACATTCATAATAATCATTTCCAATGCATCGTTTTAAAAATATTGTCTTTCTGTACTCAGTTTTTTATATAAACTTTAACTACTTCAAATTTCGTATTCTGTATATTTTTATAAAAGAGGTATGTAGTTTCAACTTCATGTATTATTGTAATTATGACATTTCAGCGCGGTTTAAAAAGGGTTTCTGCCTTAACAAAGCGGATGTAGGGTTCAAATTGAAAAACACATTTAGAAAACGTATCAAAAACCCGCTGCGTTCAAATTTTTATACGTTTTCTAAATATATATTTTTTTTATGATTTATCTGTTTTCTAAATTTAAGACAAGATGACGTTGGCGCTCCGTCAATAAGCTCTTTAACAAATTTAGAGAATAAAATATAGAGACATGTCACTTCATTCTTTACATACTTCATAATTTAAAAAATTCAATACCCTTTATTCAAATAGACTTTTGCAAGCACTAATCTAGCGTCGAATGAACATAAAGCTACCACCGGCTCGAAAGTCAGTTCTGCTGAGAAAAGCCGGCGAGTAACTCAACAGTCGCTCTTTCCAAATATAAAAGTTACAATTTTATTATTACAGGCAGTTAACCTGCACCAAACTCAAATCATATTAGTTCCATACATTTTTGCCATACATAATGTACTCTAGGCCTTACAATCGATTTGGACAACGGAGCTTAAACAGCAATTAGCGTGTGACGTGACACCCTCTTGATTACGACTCGATGGCTCTCGGCGATAGAAGCCTATATAGAGGGTTTATTTTCGTCCTTTTTACAAAATGCTATAATTCTTTTATCCTATGTAATGAAACTTCGGGTTAAACCATTCAGAATATATTTACGTTTACCGGTTTTTTTATTACAATAGTATTTTTGACGTGCTTTAATTAGCTTTACCTGTCCCTATATATCTATTTATTGTACTCAGATCAATCAATGTAAGAAATGAGCTTATTGTAAAATAGAATTTCATCAATTCATATTATTCTATAAAATGTAATTTTTTATCTCATTCGTGTTTTCTCTACTGTATTTGACACTGGCAGATTATTTTGTGCTTGTCTTCACAAATTATTTTTTTTTTTTAAATAATGTCGTTAAGCTATCTATATCTATACATATAATAAGAATGTAGCTAACCGCTGTCTGTATTTAGAAAATATATAATAAAAAATACTAATGCGGTCATTTATTAATGAAATAGAATCCAAAACAATAATTTTCATTTTCTTTTTTGTTCGTCTGTGCGTTTGTGCACGCTAATCTCAGAAACGCCTTAACTGATTTAAATGCAGTATTGACTATTGAATTTTGGTAAAGTTCAAGTTCAGTTTTAGAAAAATGAATCCGTAAAACTAAAAAGTAAAATTCCTTGCAAAAAAAAAACACTACAGATCTATGGTTTGCAGCATGCGAAAATAAATAAAAATATCAGATATCCTGCTTCACGACATCCAGCCATTGCTTCCTTGGGCGTCTTGCTCCAGGGATAGATATATCAAGGCATATTCTTCCGACATAGTTCTCAGGTCGGCGTGCAAGGTGGCCATAGCACCTCAGCCGACGCTGTTGGAGCTTGTCCGCTACGTCACGGACTCTAAGACTACCTCGAATAAATGTGTTACTTATACAGTCAGTTCAGCACAGCACCTTTATTTCCGTGACGTGAAGCTCCTAAGCGTGCCTAGACAGTACTGGCCAGCAAACGCAGCCGTATAAGAGAACCGGCCGGATTATGCTCTAGTATATCAGTCCCTTGAACTAGGGTGGTATTCTGCGGTCGCAGACTTCTCGTGACCTCACGCCATTTTGCCCCAGCAGCGCTAATTCGGGCTTGGACATCGTGATCGATGCCTCCAGACTCGTGTAATGAATAGATCCAAGGTACCTGAACTTTTCCGACTGAACTGCTGATTCAGGACCTATATGGATTGTGCCAGATTCCGGGCTTCCAAAAGCCACGTACTCGGTCTTCGATACCTTAAGTTGAAGACCGCCATTCTTAAGCGTACCCTTCCACTGGTTCACTTTCTGCTTCAGTGTCAACCGGCTCTCGTCAATAAGCGCTATGTCATCGGCGTACATCATCAACCATGGAGGCTGGTTCTGGATATAAGCCGAGACATATATCCAGACATATCTTTGATAATGTCAATATAGGCCTCAGGGATTCCTTTGGATCTCAATGCCCACCAGATGCATTGACGAGGCACGCAGTCAAAGGCTTTCTGTAGATCTAGGAATGCCAAATGCAGAACTCTCCTTTTCTCCCAGTTTGTTGATAACTAACGCTATTATTTTTCGCATTCCTCAACACATTTGAACCTAAGTGTACGAATAATACTTTAAAAAATTATAAAAACAAAATATCCAGATAGATCAAAATTTTGTTGAAAAAGTTTATAGAGATGCAACTAAAGAAGCTCATGGGTATTTCATGGTTGATTTAAAACAAAATAAAAATGATGTTTTTTGTTAAGAATGCTTTTATTAATTTTCCTAAGAAGTGATATCATTATAATGCGAACCATGAGGGTTTAGTCAGTCACGCTTATGCCAAAATCTGAAAGAAAATAACACTTTTCTTTCAGATTTAGATACATAATATATATATTTTCAAAAAAAGTATCGTAAAATTTTAAAGAGTGCCTAGTGTGACTAAGAAAATGAACTAAATGGTATTAGTGATAATATAATTACAATTTTAGAAGGTGCGCAAGTTACGTTATACCACCACAGAGGAGCCTAAAAAAAATCTTTATTCAAATTTAAACCTAACAGTACAATTAGTACTTTACAATTAATTTATTTCTAAAGTACAAGGGTATTTATAGTCTACATTCAAGGCTGGAATATTACATCGGGTCCCACACTCTTATGGTCGAAACGTCCGGTGTCCGTTCGCTAATGGGCGCTGAAACCATTTCACTAATTGCCTTAACACAAACACTTTGCACTTGTTTAATAAGCTTTTCGGCAAATCCGTTATATTACGTTATATGTAACTCCTGTCCCTATGTATTTAATAATAAAGTAACTTTGATATCGCGCACGAGTTGTGAAAATAATCGTCGAAATTCAAAGTTATAATACTTGTAATGAAAGTTATTAACAAAGTGAAATGTGCGAATGCGGTTGCGTGATAAAGTTAAATGTAGTACCTACATTTATATATATATATATATATATA
Source organism: Podotricha telesiphe (assembly GCA_038994665.1). Lineage (NCBI taxonomy): Eukaryota > Metazoa > Arthropoda > Insecta > Lepidoptera > Nymphalidae > Podotricha > Podotricha telesiphe. The sequence goes on from JAOYRR010000048.1 coordinate 806,947, forward strand.
TATAGATACGAAGTGATTTCATTTAATATCTTTAATTTTTTTTTTGTGTCGTAAACAGACAAAGAATTTATTGATGTAGTGACAAAATATTCTTTACAAGTGTAATGATCAATTAGCGAAAATTATTTTTAATCACTTATAATACAATTACAATTACTATCTCGACGGTAAATAAATAAATTGTAAGAAGCGTATAAGAATTGGACGCAGCTGGGTGTAGAACGCATGGCTTAGCGGTCAGAGCGCTTCGACGGTTTCCAAGAGGCACGGGTAACCTAGTGATAAATCTTATAATTGAGTGACGGAACTCTACGTCCTTTATCTTGATGGAGTAAGGAAATTAATATAATTTAAATATGTTCATTTTCCGGACTGAGCCACCAAGGCCACTACTAATAATAACAGAGCGCTTGGTTTACAAGAGGCGCGGGTCGAATCCCGCTGCGTTGAATTTTTTATACGTTATCCAAAAATAATTTAAATAAATATAATTCATTTCCCCGCGTGGGAATTAAATCACAATCACGTAAACAGAATCTGATACTATCACTGTGCCAAAATACAAATACCAAAATATAGACAATAAGTCCGGTTCAAAAAGTTTAATTTAAGAAGTTTACATATAATTTTATTTAAACTCACTGACAACACAATTTTGTGTAGTGGCCAGTATCTAATAATTGGTTTATGACATAGTCAAACTTTGACTCCAGTGTAATCTCGTTTCGTTAGATCAAATGGAAACCGTTGACAGCCAATAATTACCCAGTAGATACATTCGAGATAACCTGATTAGTAGCATTTTAAATCCAATTACTGGATCAGTTAAGTACAGGCTTTGAAACAGTATCGAATTAAAAATTATTAGTTTTCTTTTTGCCAATTTCTTGCTTAGCCTTTGGACGGTTTCCAAGACGAGCCGCTTCGAATCCAGCTGCGTTCAAATTTTTATACGTTTTCTAAATATGTTTTGTATGCTGACTCAATAATTAGGGATATGGACAATAATGGACAAAAAATTATTCATTCATAGTTCATAGTAAATTTTATTTTTTTATAATAAAAGTTTCTCATTTAAAAAGGTTTTGTTAAATTTATATTTTATTTTATACTTCAAAATCGATCTAAACAGTGATTTTTCTTTTAACGGTAAAGCTATGGGATCGGTAACAGTGGGACAGCGCCTGATTGTAATCGCAATGGTTGCGTGTTCAATCCAATAGTAAATTAATTTTTTTTTCCTGCTCTAGCAAATACGAGGTGCTAAGTTCCGCTAACCCCACAATCTGACTAGGGTTTCCCCAGCTATACCGGATATAAGTTCCATCAATTTAAAAGTCAACCCCCATTTTTTGCCAACCCTTTAGTATTACAAAGTATTTACTAAAGAATTCACTGCATTCAAATATTATACGAAATAAGAAATATGGAATAATTCAAGTCTAATTTTCCCGCAGTGAAATTATAAAATTGTTCTGTTCATAACAGAACGTAATTGCTGTTAAGGAGTTGTGAAAATTACTCTTATGAATTTAATTATTTTTTGTCATCGCATTTTGCATTGTGAAGTAGTTATAATGTTAGGACTCGGCGTTGTTCACATTCTACGGCGTAATTCAACACCGCTTTTCGACTTACTGGGACAGAGGATTTTGTTTCAGCTTTCTGTGTTCCAGACGTTGAGTCGCCGCACTTTGTTTTAGGTACCAGAGCGGAGAAATAAAATTATTTATATATAATCAGACTTTCGAGTGGGAATCGAACCCACAACCTCGATGCCTAAAGGAAATATTTATGTTAATATAAAAAAATGTGTTTCTGTAAAAAATGTGTTAATGTAGAAACTTTCGAAATACGCCACTAACTGTGTTGTCTTAGGACATGTCGTGCTTGGACACTAATTGGGGTTACGGATTATCTTATCTTAGCTTTACGCTTTTCTAGAAAGAACTATCATGACTATGTTCTTCGCTTTCTGACGGGTTTCGAGTCTTTGTGTGTTGAGCAGTGGAACACAACGCCGTATTTTGACTTTAAAATGCGGCGAAATAAAAATAATTCAAATATAATCAAATGTTCAAGTGGGTATTGAACTTACAATTGCTTATAGCCCAATGTACCATGATTACATCAAGTTAGAAAGTAAGTTTAACTATATTTAAGTAAGTCAAATTGTATTGGTTATACTGTTTTGGGTCATACGAAGGTTCCTTTAGGTAGGTAGTCCTAAGCATGAGTCTAGTGTACCAATTACCTACGGATATATGTGACAGAGGACGCCACGGGTGCAGCAGTAAAGCGGACTAAGACTGAAATTGGTTGTGGGTTTGATTTGGTTCCTAACAAAGTGGAATTTTACCACGTTTAAAGCGCGGCGTTGAGTTCCGCTACTAAACACGCAATGTCTTGAAATGTCTTTGGGTGAAAAGTGGAGAAATACTGAAGATAAGATAGACAGTGCAGAAAGATTGTTAAAAATATATATATAACACACACACCTATATTTTTTTAGTACACTAACTTTACTCGACTCGCCAGTCAAACGAAATAAAGGATGAAAGGTTCTTTTTCAAATCCCCACTCAATAAACGTTTTTTCTAAACGGCGCTCGTACAGTATAGGTGTTTTGTTACAGAGCCCTGGCATATGTTAAATTGCGACGTTTGAACCGATCGTGTTTCATTGTTGTTCTCGTTTTCGTAATGCCAGAGCGAGTTTCAAAGAAAATTCACTTTGGAAGAGTAAATTTTTGAGAAGCCTTTGAGGCTCCAGTTATATTGTACGTTCGACGTTTTAAATTTATTTGAATTTTTAACTCATTTGTATGTAAATCAAGATAGATGAATAATGTTACATTAAAAAATTCAAAAATGTGAATTTATGAAGGCATATTTGAAAATTTTGAAAAAATTGTTAAAGTCCATATGTGTATGTAAATAATTATAACCCTTATTATTTATAGCAGTTTTGTTGAGAAATTTTCTGTATTCGAAATTCAATATGCAACGTCTCGAATTCGGGTGGAATGCCGGAGTGTACTCCGTTCAATAGTGACAACGAAGTTCTTTTTGCCGAGAGAGAAAAGCTTCTGAAAAAAATACAATTGTCTGATGTGGAAGAATTAGAGACTAAAAAGTTATCACTATAAAAATATTGAATATAATTTTGGGTAAGATTTTATGTCAACATGTAGTAAATGGAAGTAATACATATTTACATACTAATATTGTAAATGCGGAAGTAACTCTGTCTGCCTGTCTGTATGTCTGTGACGCCATCACAAATTTTGTATAGAGATACTTGAGGGTCTAGGGATATATAAAATAGGCTACCTCTTATCTCCCATTTTTTTTTATTTTTTCCGGAATTTCATTATTCATTATAACGAAAACTTCGACGAAAATACAAAACAGTTATAGTTCACTAGTTTATTAATACAGCATTTATGTACATTATTATAATACGTAACAACATTTTTAAAATTATGAAGAAAACCTTGAACTTAATTTTCAGATTGACGGAGTAACTTTATAACAAATTCCATTTCCATTTCCCAATACTTGCTGGTTTTGGATATTACTCCACTACTATAAGTTGAGTTGGAATTTTTCAATTCGAATTTCGAATTTTTGTAAAGAGAACTTGCCGCCCGAATGCGAGTTGAGTGGCGGAACTCAAAACCGCGCCTAATCTAATTCACCAAAGCGGAGAAATTAAAATAATTATAATACAAACATAATGGAAAAATTATGATATTATATTTTATCTTCAATATATTGTTTGATTTTTAATTTAAATTGAAATATTTTAAAACCTTGTGTAAAAGCTATCGAAAAACAAAATTTACGACTTAAACCTCAATAAAATGTATGTACTGTAGTTGTTTTATGGTAAACGTTGCTCGGCACTAAAATACTTTTTGAATATACATATTTTGTATCAATTTGTTAGCTAAGAAAATGTATAGCAAATATAATTTATAATTTTTTATTGTTTTTCGTTTTCACGCACTGTACGTTCGGCAGAGAAGACAATGTGAGACAGAAAAAAAAATTTAATATAATCAATTCCCCAAGTTAGAATCGAAACTGCAGCCATCGCCTATGGGCGCTGTCACACTGAGCCACGATGGTTTATATCTAAATAAATAGCTCACTATACAAGCGTTCACATTTGTAAGTATGATTTTGCACTTTTTTGTTCTACATTTCTACATCTCGTATCTTTCGGATACTTGTAATATTTTATTTTATCCAATTGGATGAGAGAAACAGTTAAATATTTAAATTTTGACATAATATATAAAAATTTTAGAAATTTTACATAAAAATTGTTTCTACATCTATTGCATAACACTGTTTGTTATTTAGAGTATTTCGCTTTTTAAGTAAATATTAAAAATAAATTAATTCAATTTTTTTTTAAAAACGTATAAAAAATTTAACGTAGCTGAATTCAAACCCGCGGCACATGAAATCCGTCCAAGCGCTCCTACCGCTAAGCCATATGTACTACATCCGGCTACGTCTACGTCAAAATTCTTATAACACTCCAAAAATTTAAAACATGTTAAAATAATATAGGTATATCAATCCGATTAAAAACTTTACAGTTATTGAAAACGACAGTTGTTTTTGTATTCTAGTTTTCCATTTTCACTGTAAAAGCAATAATGATTTTTGATTTGTCCTTAATGTTTTATTTTGGTAAGTATACACACTATAATATAAAATATATGTATAATAAATAAGAAATTTGGATTTATATGAAAAAAAATGTAGTGTTTTCTGTATAAGTGCGGCGCTGAGCTTCGCTATTCAACACGCAATGTGTTGATTTCAGACGGAAAGTGAAGAACGGAAATTCTTAACAATAGAGTCTCTCCGACTACACTATACAAGCGTTCCATTATTTTTTATAATTTAACTATAATTTTACCTTATAATTTATGTTTTTGGAAAATCGAAAATAACAAAAATGTATATAACACAGTTCTTTAACAATAAAGCAAAATGTTGTCTTGTTTTTCTTAAAAAAAGACAAATCTCTACGGCACGAGCAAGCGAAGCGCTCATCGTATTCACTAAACAAGACATATTTTCCTATACTTGTGTATTAGTATTTATTCTACATACATTTCTAGCATTACTATATCATTTTCATATAATATTTTCATTGGACTATTGCGAGAACTTGTGCCAAGACCTACCTGATGATGATAACGAGCCTGTATGTATGATGTATAGTCGGTATAAACGAGGATTCCAATTGTTCGTGAATTTATGTCACGCACGACGTACTGTTTGTAAGGATAATTTATGTAAGTTTGTTATTTCTCTTTTAAGGTCAAGGTCTGTTAGGTCTTAGTACCTACCTAACCTGTAGTACCTACTAAATAAGTAGGTGCATGGTATGACACTACAGGTACCTACCTACTTATTATTTTATAATTTATTTAAAATTTTAATACTACCTAATCGTATAGTAATAAATTTAATACTACATTATAGAGGCCATCATGGGTTCGATTTCCACTAAGGGAAACGATTATATTTAAATTATTTTCATTTCTCCGCTCTGGCACCTAAGACATAGCGCGGCGTATAGTTCCGCCACTCAGCACGCAATGTATGGATTTCGGTCGTAATGTGGAGAACGGACTGTCTATACTAAGTTCTCCTTTGCTAAGCTACTATGCGGAAAAAAGTTTGACGCTGTTTTTTTTACTACCTAATCACTAGTCATAAGTACAGTAATTACATTACCTATTTTTTTTAACACTTTAAAGTGTTAATCATACACTTAGGGAAGTGAATAATCAACTTGGACGGTTTCTAAGACGCGCGAGTTCAAATATCGCTGCTTTAAAATTTTTAGACTTTTTCTAAATATGTTTTTCAATTACATTACATATTATACTGCGATCGAGCGAGTTAGCTATATATTTAAATAGTCGAGTTTTAATTGCTTATTCTATTCCAGACAAAGCGTATAAACGTCAAACGTAACTTAAGCTCCACTTATGCTCAATATTATTGTATAATTTATTACACAATATTTTGGTCTGCCCAATTCACGATTTTTTTGATTTTTTTAGTATAAATCACACACTTAGGAAATTGAAAAACATCCATCTCGCTCCGTTCAAATATTTATATGTTTTCGTAAAATATGTTTTTCAATATAAATTATATTTTCTAATAATATATATAAATCAATTAATTTTAATTTTAGCATTACAAATGGTTCACACAGCAAGATGCCTCAAGAGCCGACAGTTTTACATGGGAATAGACTAAGACTAACTCACTAAATTATATTGTACGAGTACTCAAAGCCTGTTGTTGTGCCTGATGCATTATTATTAAACTGACGTTAGTACGACTTTTTATTTTGTGCTTTCCCTAAAACGATGGAACATTAAAAAAATATAAAAATATAAATAAAATGTTATGTTAAATAAACCAGCTTCATACTTTTTTCCTGTATAGCAGGCAAGTCAAAGAGAACCTAGTGTCAAGACACTCAGTTCTCCACTTTCTGCCACTGCGTGTTGCCACTGCGTGTCGAGTGACGGAACTCATCGCCGAACTTTGTCTTGTCACCAGAGTGAAGAAAGGAAAATAATATAAATTTATTTCGAAATGAAACTATTTTTAGGGTTAATATCGTTACATTTTAGAACCCGACAGTACAGTTGTCCGTGGTCACAGGTAGACTGAGGTGGCATTTGTCTGTCATTTGATACAATTATTATATCAAACTACCGGAAACGATTTCTTAGTTACCTATATGCCACTAGGAGTGGACACGGAGTGACACTAGGTTCTCTCTAACTATGTGTGAAAAAGCGAGGAGCTGTAAAAAAACAATATATCTAGCATATTTAGAAAACGTATAAAAATTTGAACGCAGCGGGATGGGAAGCCAGCACGTTTTCGAAGAGGCGCGGGTTCGAATCTCATTGCGTTCAAATTTTAATTCGTTTTCTAAATATGCTTGTCAATTTCCTAAGTGTGTGATTAACACTTTAAAATGTAGAAAATAATATATCTAGTATTTTATTTTTCTTAGTAGTTAGCTCATACTATTAACTTTTTAGATATATCCTAACTTTACTATTTTAAATAAGGTGATATTATTTGTTGATAGTAAAATTATTAACAAATTTTAAATACTTACTACAAATTTAATTATATATACCGTAGATACCTACATCAAAACTCCGAACGTAAACCATGTCCTGTACCCAACTAAAAGTAACTATAAATTAATCCCTTTACAAAATAACTCTCGTATTCTGGTATTGAGTTTAGTCATATGAATGTTTACAACATTATTAGTTTTGTAGTTCTTTAATTTTGTATAAGGTCCTAGGCTGGTATCAGTTTTTCGTCAAGAGTTAGAGGCCATGTGCAGTGGGACAGCACCTGACTGTAAACACAATTTGTTGTGGGTTCGATTACCACTCAGGGGTTAGATTATATTTAAAATATTTTTATATTTTCCTCTCTGGTACCTAAGACCTTGTTGTGAATTGGGGTAAAAAGTGGAGAATCGAGTGTATTGACACTAGGTTCTCTTTGCCCTGCTATGCGGGAAAACCCATAGACGAAAAAAACTTAGTGAATTAGGCACACCACAATATTGTGCAATAAATTTTACAATAATATTAAGCATAAGTGGGGTTAAGTAGTTACGCTATGTCTGGAATAGCAAAAAACATTAAGTGTACATATCATCTTACCAATTATTTTGAATTTCTACTATTTCTACTAATACTCGGAAATGAAATGGAAAATATATAAACTATTTACATTTTCCATTTCTATTAAGGCAAAGTGCGGCGTTCATTTCTGCCATTCAACACGCTAAACTGCAATGCGGTAAAAAACGTGAAGAAAAAAAGGAACATGAAAACATTTGAAAAACGACAAGAAACACTTTATATATCAACTTTTATAGCATTACAGCAATTAGTGGTTAAAAGCCAGTGTGGTCATATTAGGAGATACGGATGTAGTCGCAGTTGCATTTGGAGTTGGCGGTGTCGCGGTAAACTGGAACATTACTAGCTCATACGTAACTATTGTACCGGCGACCTGTGAAACAATAATAAAATTTCATTTATTTGAAGGCATATTTTGTTATTCAATTGAAATATATCCTATCGGCGGGTCCTATGTAAACTAGTACAAGAAAAAAAATAAAACTTTATAGGAGAGTGATTTGGAGGTTTCTAAGGTTGTTATTTAGTTAGTATCCAACGAAAAATTTAAAATTTCTTAACGCTGAATATTGCGTGTACTGAAATTTTAATCATTTCACCTTGGGGACCTTTTGCACTTGTACGTAGGACCCGTCGCTTCGCCTTAAGGTTCCCTGGAAGAGACCGCTTTTATAGGGAGACGGTACCGTGCTTATGCTTTTGGATTTTTTTATTGGATTTGGATTTCTTGACCCAGGGTCTAAATTTTGCAAGATATATTAATGATTCAAACTTTTTTAGAAAATAGTTTTCGCTAAATACTCGTAGATCAGAAAAACAGGTTTCTAATCTATTTAGAATAAATGCGGAGGATGATATCATTGATGTAGCTAAATTTATCTTTTAGTAAAATATTGTCGACGTTTTGAAGACAAGCTTCCGCTTCACTTTAGTGCTTACTCACAAAATTACATATTTTGAAAGACAGTGTATTCGGTTAAGCAAGGTTTTGAAATTTTTTTAAAGTTTAAATTTAAGTATATACTTTTAAATAATATTATAAACGTCTATTTTTTTCAAACCAGGCTGAAAATCGTAAAAAATATATATACGACTTTTTCCAAATTAGGTTCTAATCTATACACGTGACATGCACACGTCAAGTCAATCACGTCTCGTCACGCTACAATATTCATTCGTCATAATAATGAAGTAGCTTCCGCCTTTCAATCCAAGGTCATAGGTTGTAGTCTGTTTCAGTCCATCACAAAATCCAATGATGCTATAGAGGCCACTAGGGACAAAGTAAACGACAAATTTTATGCTTTTTGCATTCCATGATATTTTGAACCTCTTTTTGCCGTTATATTTGCTTGAAATGATTGATTTGATGAAAATACAACTTTTTCAGCATGATTTATCGCCTGAATTGATGTCGTTGCCAGGATAACATGCTGATGATGATGCTGATGATGATGAGAAAATTTAAAACAACAATAAATTCATATTTTTCACTTTAACACTTTTCTGCCAATAAATCTAGGAAAATAGCAAAAGAATAAAAATCGTACACGACCAAATAGGTCCACTTATAACGAACAAACGATAAAAAATACATAAAAGTTAGTTCATTTGTTTTAATTGAATTCCTCTAGAATTGGCACTGAAAGTCCGCTAAGTTCGTGTAAAATTAAATTTTTAACTTTCTTCAGCACATTAAAATAGGATTTTCTCAGGTGAGGTTTCAAGAGTGACATAAAAATGGACTTTGTTAAATTGGAGCTTTTAAATAAAGAGCTTTTTAAAAATCGATTGAACTTTATAGCTTTTGATTTAGCCTCGTGATTGATCAAAGAATATGAATTTTGATTTTTTCAGTAATTTTTTTTTATCTTGAATGAGAAATGATAAAGTACATTTCTAAGTAAATGTAAGCGTTGATTGTACTATTACGTTACTATATTCCAATACTTGAAGGAAAAACGTAGAATAATAGGTCTTCGACTACATTTATTATAAATAATGTGGATAGAGGAATTTCAAAATTGTCATAGTCAAATTTTGTCTATAATAAAGAGAAAAATGGATTTCATTGCATTAAAAAAAAAACATATATTTTATTGAATTAGACATCATATTTACTTACAGTCAACAACAATCCTTTGGTAACATTAAAAAATTGCAATCCACTTAACGCCACTTTATCCCCGTTCACCTGATCCAGAAACCTTTGGACCTGTAACAAATTGCTAGATAAAACTTAGATTAGGATCTTCTATGAAATATTAATAGACAATACTATATTGCAATGTGGAATTATTGTCTAAAATGTATTCCAAAAACATACACATAACATATTTACATGTATGCAGTTTATGTACAAGTGTATTTTAAACACATGGCAGTATGTGTAATATTTAATTTGGTAATTTAATACACCCCGTTAATACGCTCCCGCTTAATGCGATTCCTCGCATAATACGCTATTTTACGTAAGCTATTTTACGTAACTTGAAGCTTGCTTTTCATGCTTTTAATTTGTTCATACTAAATACAATTAATACATCATCTATGCTGTAACGACAGCGGCAAATAACTAGCTGACATACAAATTATGCGTGTCAGCCAGTTACTCATAGGAGGTTAGTCGAAGTTAATATCGTATTGGAATTAATCATTTATTTAGTTTTCAAATGTATTGAAACAGAAACACGTCAATTGAACATGTGATTAACTCACAAAACCTATGCAATGTTGAAAAGAAAAATAAAAATATTGGCTTTCTGCATACACATGCAAAATTGGATATTTCTTCATTAGAACATTTTTTGTAATAAAAGATATTTTCCTTACATTATTATAATTATTTTTGACTTAAACTTCTTATAAACTTAACTACAATAAAGAATGAACTTCAATTTTTTTTTATTTTTTTTCTGTTGTACTATTAAGATACTTTATTTAATATAAAATTTTCCAGCTTCACAGTTTTTTCAAAGAGAACCTAGTGTCTATTAACTCTGTACTCCACTTTCCGCCCGAATATTATATAAAAAACATTCCGTGTTGAGTGACTTTGTGTTGTTCAAAAGACCATCTACCTGAGATGAAAATAATTTCTCCGAGTGAATTCATACTATTTAAAAAAATATAATATTCTTACATTTCATTTCGCAAAGAAATAAGTGTAAGATCTTATTAACAAAGAATCACGAAGGTCAAGTAGTCTCTACTGACAACTTTTATCAACTGTGAGTCGAGAATATTTGCTTTTATTGTTAATTTTGTCTCAAGTGCCCGTTAAGCAAGTAATTTCAGTTATATTATATCAAAATTTACTTCTACGAAACTTAGAAAAATAAATTATTATATATAATACAAAGTTCTGTCTATAAATGTAATAAAATATTGCAACGCTATTTTGATCTACTTTATGAATTTTGGTCTATTTAAAAACTTGCAGACGTATCCGAATTTGATGCAGCTTACACTTTTTCTCACATAGCAACACATAGGGTCAAAAAAAACACATAGGGTCAGAAAAAAACGCAAGTTTCAAGACGCCGCGTTCTCCACTTGTACCACTGGTGCAGTGCTAGAGCGTCACGATTGGTTGTGGGTTGATTTCCTCTCGGAGGAATGTTTTTATTTAAAATATGTTGGTTTCTTCGCTCTGGTACCTTAGACAAAGCGCGGCGTTGAGTTCTGCCACTCAATTTGCAATGTCTTGACGGAGTGTCTTGACACTAGGTTGCGGGAATACTTCGTTCTCCACTTTAATGGTTTTTGATGCATTTTTTTATTTGTAGTCACATATATATTTAAAAATTATAATATTAAAATTTAATAGAATTATTTTTAAGTGTGTAGCTATGAGTTATTCATTGTTGCACAGTGGGACAGAGTTTAATTGTAGATGCGATTGGTTGTGGGTTCGATTATCACTTGGAGTAATGCTTTACACTTTAGGGTAAAACAAAGGGTAGTTTTGAGTTCCGCCACTCAACACACATAGCCTGGATTTCCGGCGGAAAAAGAAGTTGCCTTGAGTAAGTTCTCTCTCAGCACACTGTTATGCAGGAAGAAGCGTGCCTGCTTTTTATATTTTAATTAAATATTAATAACGATTTCTATGATTTAAGTTATATTTAATCTATAATATTATGGGTTTTATTAGACATTTAACGTAGAATATATTTACGAATATCGTTGTAGGAAATTTTAAAATGTTCATTTGCAAGTTTAGTGCTTTGGTTAAGGTATCGTGTATGAAGGAAATTTTATGTTCCTCGTATAAACTGTAAGTCGTTCTTAAACGAAACTTTTAAAACATATATAATATGTAGACGCTTATATAATTATTTTTAATATTTCGATCGAGATGAATATCGATGGAATAAATTGTAGAAAAAGTTAAGTTTTTAATTTTTTTTAGATTTCGTAGTGATTTTGTCGTATTATTAATAAAATAGATAGTTTTAGTATCATTTTTCAAGCGCTATTCACACTCTTACAATAACAATTTTTTTTGGAAAACGTGTAAAAAATTTTTACGTAGCGACACTCGAACCAAAATCTGTGTGAATATTTTGCTAAATGCATATGTATGTGTGGTGTTTTGAAAAATCACTTTAAAAATTGCATAAATATTTAGTAAATAGCTTTCTATATACCACACTATTGCTCATAGAAATAATCTTTGTCTAGGAGAACTTTGTAAAGACCTCTGTACAAAGATGGTAACAACACAAATAAGTAGTAAGAAGCATATCTACGTACCTAGATTGAACGTATGGCATAGCGCTTGGACGGTTTGCATGGGGTCACTCTACATATTTTTTTTTCTTTACTAATATTTTTCATGAAAAATCATGTATCAAATATCACAAATTTGGGCGGAAAGCAAAAAACGGAGTGCTATGACCTGGAAAATGAGTGGATGGTTGGTGGTTTTCTGTTTTACATACATACCTCGACACAGTAGACTGGAGACGGCACATCATACAACACAGGCGCAGGGACAGTGGATGCCGTATTCACTTGCGAAGCAATTAGAGAGACAGCGATAGATCTGGCTATTAGGTAAAATAGAGAAAAAAGAAAGTAGAGGGCCGCTTCGTAACCACCAAGAAGGTTTGTTTTTCTGAAAGTAATGTTTCTTTTTGTGGAAAAAATAAAAAAAGTAGGAGAAGAAAGTAACCTATGTTCATCCCAATACCCTCACGTATCTCGTAACGTATATTAAATTTCAATCAATATAAGAATAATCTCTCTATCCTAATAAGATAAGTGTATGCAAAATATTGTTAGCCATACGTATGTATGGCTTAGCGGTCAAAACGCTTGGACGGAGGCTCGCATGAGGTGCGGGTTTGAATCCCGCTGCGTTCAAATTTATATACGTTGTCTAAAAATATTTTTCATATCATATGTAAATAACGCTTTAAAAAAATTTAAAATCCTTTAAATGTTTTTTTGAAATTACAAAATTTTTTAAACCGCATTCTGTATTTAAATTGACTTTTGCAAGAATTTTTGAATCGTTAAACGAACATACAGCTACTTTTATTAAATGTATTAACTTTTATTCAATAATAAATTATTTTAATAAGTTACCCATTTATTCCTTTTAGTCAGCAATATCTTAAAATTAAATGAAATGAATTTCATTAGTAATAATAGAAAAACAATGTAAACGAGTTTTCCTGAAAAAGTGTTTGTACGCTATTATAATAATTAATTTATGGTACATATTTCCTTAAGCTTACCCTTTTTCTCGATTGGAGCATTCAGCCTCTCCCTTTATACCGTCTCTGAAAAGGATCTTTTATTAATATTATATTTCAAACATTTAAAGCTTCACGCTTTTTCCCGCATAGCAGGGTAGTTAGAGAAAAGCTAGTGTCAAGACATTCCGTTCTCCACATTACAACCAAATTCGATATATTGTGTGATTTGTGTGTATTGAGTAGTGAAACTCAGAGCCACACTTTGTCTTGCATAATCGGTAGTATATCGAGTTCTCTAAATAAACAGTAAGTGGAGAACGATTGGTCATAACAATAAATTATTTCTTTACATGAATACTAGGGATTGGAAATGTTATGTAACATTTCAAATCCAGATACGGATAAGGTTAAAGTTAATGAATATTATATCAATTTCGGATAATTTCGGTTAGCGATATAATATGTTTGAGAAATTACCGATTATTAGTAGTTTACCACTAATTTATTAATTTCTTTTTGATCTTCTTTCGGATATCTTCATCCCAGGTGTTTTCAAATTTTTAAAGAATCTATTATTGACAGCCCCAGTTAAACCTCTGCCCATGTCCGAAATTATCCAAAACCGAGAAATCGGTTTAAATTACGGTTAGTGTTTATTTCGGATTACCGATAATTTCGGTCACGGTAACGGCAATTAGCTCGACAACATCCCTAATGCCTACTAATATCAATCAGAATTAAAATATTTGCCTAGATAATACTCTGTTTTATTAGGGCACGTTGCCACCGTGTCAATACGGGTGGGTGTTATTGAATATATATATATATATATATGTATGTATATATTTGGATCGGATTTGGATATGTGTATCATATGTATCCTAAAAGCACATGTAAATTTTCTCACGATACCCTCCTTTAATCATTAAACACGAAACTGCTTAAGACGCTTTATCCGGTTTACAAAGAATCAGTCGACTGTCATTTATGTTTGATCTTCTCTGTCGGCAAGTATTATTTATGTATTTAAATTAAATTTAATGAAGTTTATATTTAAAATATAAGATTTGGAAACTTAAATAATTATGGATTACGGACTCAGTTAAAGATTTTCCGTAGATTAATCTAGGCAGAGATAACATAGAGTCAAGACATAAATATGTTTTTATTTTTGCATCATATGGGGCAGCGTGTGACAAACACATGTGGCTGTGGGTTTGATTTCCACTCGGAGGAATGTTTATTAAATATTTTTTATTTTTCTTCTAACAAAACGCAGCATTGAACTCTGATATTTAACTCGCATCGGATTTAGTCGGAAAGTGGAGAACGAAGTATTTTGACACTAGGCTCTCTACATACCACCGGTATGTAAGAAAAAACGGGAAGCTGTAGTTGTATTTATATAATTAATTCATATTTAAAGTCTTAAAATGGTCGGAAATTAAATAATATAAAATATATCTTACTCCAAAGTATTAAACAATTGAAGGCAAATAAAAAAAAGGTTGTTCGCAAAGGATATGAAAATGATCCCACTAATCACTTCGTCTACTTTTCGCACAAGCTGAACTACACGTCCATAATCTTCCCGAGTTGTCCTCCAAAATACTTCTGGTAAATACTGTAACAAATAGCAAAAATATGAATAAATACTAAAAATTTTAGCATATATAACCAAGAATAATACATTGTACATAACAATTATGGTCTAGCTCAGCATGATATTAATACAAAAGAACCAAACTTATATAATTCCCTACACCCAAAATAAACACAATAAAAAAATGCCTTTAATTTAAGAAAGATACAAAATAAATAATATTAATAATATACTACTTAAATATATGATATGAAAAATAATATCAAACATATTATAATATAAAAAACAAATAAGAACAAATATGACCTAATAATTTACAAATTTCATACTAAAAATAAGTTATAAATATATATATATATAGCAGAAAAGAGAAAATAAATAGAGTGTAATCACTCCTAAAATTAAAGCAATCCTATTTATTAAGACAAATTATGACTGACTGACGTGTCGCCCTGTATGTACTATATATATAGCTTTTAAAATATACTATACTTGGAATATTTGAGGTGTTGGCGCAGTGGGATCAGCCTGTATATTCGAGGGTTGCAGGTTCAATTCTCACACGGGAGGAAAATAGTATTTGAATTCTTTTCATTCTTTCGCTCTGGTAATTCTAAGCGCGGCGATAAGTCACCACTCAACACGCAATGTCTTGTAAAGTTCTTGACAATAGGTTCTCTCTTTATACCAAAGGTTAGAAAACCATAATAAATATAGGCTTTAACAGGTAATGCATTTAGTAAGATATTATGTATGAACTATAAGATAATGGGCATCTTCAAATTACTAAATAATTGATAAAATTATACTTAATGTATTTATTAATTATGAAGTTAGCAGTTCAAGTTGCATGAACTGCTAACTTCATAATTCACTAAAATAGAATTTTAATATGAAACTACTTACTTTCCCTTGAGCGTTCAATAATTTTTGATTTACATGATCCAGTCGCGCTGTTAAATAATAACTCATGCATATAACAAACAAATCTGAGAAATTCCAAATAAATGTTGATTGGAAATGGAGAAACTGCAAGAAAATAATATATCGCCGTTACAAATCAATTTGTGAAACCCTTCTAGACACAGTGGCACAGTGACATAGATTGTATTTAAAAAAAAAATTTATCTGCTCTGGTACCTTAGACAAAGTGCGGCGATAAGTTATGCCACTCAACACGCAATGTCTCGGTTTCGGACGGAAAGTAAAAAACGCAGTGTTTTGACACTAGCTTCTCTCTGACTACCCTGCTATGCGGGAAAAAGCGTGAAGCTTAAAATGAAAAAGATTTTTTTAAGAAAAAAGGTATTAAATTTAATTTACCTGCGTAAGAACTCCTAACCAAAAGGAATATGGCAAATAATTGAAGACCCAAGGGTAGAAATGATTTACAAATTTCTGATAGGAGAGCCCGTTGGGCTGACACACCAATGTGCCAGCGACTGCTGACAGTAAAGACAAAATGTGTTCCACTGAAACCAAAACCAATTTTTTTTATTTTCTTTCGCACCATACACGGTAGGAAGAGAAATCTTGGTGATAATTCACTGTGGTCTCGAGTAATAAATAATAGTATATACACATGTATATACTATTATTTTCACAGAGATAACCTAGTGTCCAAACACTCCATTCTCCACTTTTCTCCTGAATTCGAGATATTGCGTGTTGAGTGATGGAACTCAACGCCACGCTTTGTCTTGTACCAGAGCGAAGAAATGAAAATAATTTAGATATAACCATTCTTGGCAGTGGGAGTCTAACCAACAACCACTGGCTCAAATAACAGTAAGCGTTTATGATGATATTCTAATTGTTCCAGAATCGTCATCTACCAAGGTCATTGATATTTTATATTAGGATTTATATTAAGATATAAGTGTACCTTAGGCACAATAGTGGCGCTGTAGGCGAGTATCTATTTGAGGTGGTTATGGGTTCGAGGTCCGCTCGAGGGAATGATAACTTGACTTAAATTATTTTCTTTTCCCTCTCTGATATTAGTTTCTTGCGGAATGTAAATAAACTTCGGTTACTTAATTATCAATTTCCTTTTGTTTGTTATTACTTTTATTGCAGGTGCCTATATTTTTTGAACAATCTGTTATTGATAGCTGTCATTAAGCCTTCGTCCATATCAAAAAATATTCGAAAAAATTTATATAGGATTCCGTTACGGTTAGGGATAGTTTATTATTCTGGGTAGCCGATAATTTCGGTTACGGGTACAGCGCCCAAAAACATTTCTGGCTAATGTGTAATAAAACAATCCAAAAATAGAACTCACGCAGTGCCAAACTTAAAACAACCAAACACGTAGTGTCACATTTATAAGCTAGGCTTTTCTTATGGTAAGGGTCCAAGTCTTCAGTCCTTGCGATATGATTGACTAGATCTGGCCATTTTTTTGCTATTTTCAAGAATAATAACATGGTTACACACGTTGTACTGTAGAATATTATTGGTGCTGAAAAAAATAATTCAAGAAAAGTTTGAAAGAAAAACATATTTTTAAAAGAATATTAGTATAATTATGTAAAGAAACAGCTACAAGGATCAAATAGGTAAAAACATATAATAGTTTAAACGATATATAGAGGGATATAAACCCGCGCCGTCTAAGTCCAATCCCGCTGCGTTCACCTTGAGCTCATAGCTTAGCGGTCGGAGCGCTTGGACGATTGGTTAGAACCTACACTGTTATATGCAAGACAAACGCGAATTAAAGAAAAAATCGAACCTGTACCCACGGCGTACACAAACGTTAAAAGGTTGCAACAAATTCCAGTAACAAGCAGTAGTTTCGTATAGAATAGAATAGAATTTAAACATACAACTTTATCGTCAACACGAAAATGCACTAGAGTGGAAACCAATGGTTATCTAAGTTTGTAAACTCTTGAAATGCTGTAGATATTCTATAATTGAAATTATGTGGCAAAGATATTTTTATTTGAGTAATAGTTTTATAGTATTAAATTAACATGAAAATTACTTGTTCCTGGTGAAGCTGAATTTTTTTTTACCTCATGCAGGGTACGTTAATGAAAATTTAAAAAAAAAAGCATATAATTTAATTATAATCACTACAAATCACATCACAAAAGTTGAGGCTGCTCTAACAACCAATGCGTTAAGAGGCAGATGCTGTACCACTGCGCCACGACGCACAATGTTGAACAATCATTTTAAACATATATAGAAAAGAACTTGTTGCGTAAAAACATTGCTTATTTTTTATTGTTATAAAAAGTTCAATCATTTACTAATGCTTTTTAAGACGAACTAGTGATGCAGCCGTTTTTTTATTAAGGTACTCATTATATTACGCTAATAGAAGGCCCCAAATAAGCTTTAATTTAAGTCCTATTTGAGCTGAATTAATATTAAGCACATAGTATTTAAGAAATTCTATACTCGTATGTAAGAAGTACAAAAATGTTAATAAGTAAAAGTTTTTTATAATATTGAATTGAATAAATAAAACCAAAAGCTATCTAGACAAGTTTTATATTTTTGTTCACGATAAACAAAAAAAATATGAGGAAATCCTTACAATTTAGAAGATAAATTTAAAACATAAAGCTAACTACGTACTTATGCCGTTTAATGACGATGCGGAGTGTAAAACTTTATGGATACACATGCATGTTATAAAAAATTGCCCGAACAGCGACAGGACTGAGTAAGTACACTTCCATGACGTCCATACGAATCTAGAATAAAACAATGTTATCATAACAAACTAGCTGTGTTCGCGACTTTGTTTGCGTGGTATTTTAAAATAAAAGTACTAAGTCACAAAAGTAATTATTACATCAGCTATCTGCCAGTGAAAGTCCCTTCAAAATCGGTCCAGCCATTTCAGAGATTAGCCAGAACAAACAGACAGTCAAACAAAAATTGTAAAGAATTAGTTTTTGGTATGATGTTTCGTGTTTATTTCGTGAGCATTTAGTAAAAAGCAGTTATTTTAATATTACAAACATATATTCCATTATTAATATCATATATAAGAGGTCATCGTGTCCAACCCACTACCAATTGTATTTATAGTTTGACGATGTCAAAATACTGGTCTCAATTTTTGACTAATTTTAGGGCATTGCAAAGGGTTTTGATCTTTAAAATGGCTAGCAAATTAAAATATAATTATTGGCTTGGGAATCGAACTGATAACCATCGGTACAGTTATCACTGGTCCCTGACAGTTATTGGTGGTTACCGTACCACTGGTCCCCGATGGCCTCATCAAATTACTAGTAAATTAATAAGATTACATATATTTTTATATAGAAATATAACACATACTTGACATCGGAAGCTCTCTCGCTCCACACTCCATTTACCGGTATAAGAGAGAAAATTTGTCCAATAACAAGCGTCGCTCGTAAGCACACTTGAAACGATGCGACATATTTTTCAGCTTTTTGTACCATTACATCAATTTTATTATCTGAAAGCTCCCAAATTAATTAATAGCAACGTTTTATTTTTATAAATTCCTGAAACCAAGTCTGATTAAAAATAATCTTCTCATTATGCTAAAAATACTCATAAAGCATGTATAATGAAAAAGAAGCAGCTTTACACATAGCAAGGAAGGTAAACTAAACTTAGTGTCTTATGTGTAAAGTGATAGAACTCAACGCAGCGTTTTATTCTTTACAATCAAACAAAAACTTTCCTAAAACATATATTTAGTAAACGTATAAAAATTCGAACGCGGCGGGATTTGAACCCGCGCCTCTTGAAAACCGTTCAAGCGCACTGACCGCTAAGCCATGCATTCTTACATCCTAACAACAAATATAAGTTGTAATAAGCGTATAAGAATGTTGACGTAGCCGGAAGTAGAAGGCATGGCTTAGCGGTCAGAGCGCTTGAACGGTTGTCAAGAGGCGCGGGTTCCAATCTCGCTGACTTAAAAAAATTATTTGTTATACTTTATAATCAATCAATAACACATCCAAATGTTAAAAAATCTTGCCTCATAGTGGAGATTGAACCAGAAACTACGCTAACAGTGATACACTGTCCCATTACATCAAAAAACAAGTACATTTTAATAAAAAATATCGCAACTTACTGTCAATAGGTATCCAGAAGGCTAAGTATTTATTTTTCATATATTTCATTTTCATATTAAAATCGGGAATAACTTCAATATACGTACTAATGCATAGCTTAGTACTGACTAAAATCATTGAAACTTCCGTGTTTAATTAACAATGAATAGCATGTATTAGTAATTTGCCCTAACGACAAAATAAAAGGGTTATTTTGTTACTTGACTTTTGACCATGTTGTCGTTATTTAATTTTATGTAATTTGGAGTTGTGCAGCGTTTCATTGCATATGCGATTGGTTGTGGGTTCGATTCCCACTCAGAGAAACAGCATATTAGGGAATAGAAGATTTTATTATGTAACACGCAAAATTACTTACAAAAGGAAAATGGCGAACGTTGTTACTGAATAAAATTATACAATCTCAATATCCTGCCTGTAAGCGCTACTAGTTGTGGGTTCGATTCCCACTCAGAGGGTTTATTAGATTTAAAATATTTTTATTTTTGCTGTGATGAGTCAAAAGTGCGGCGTTAAGTTCTTTCACTCAATACACAATCTCTCGATTTGTTTTATGTTATTAATCTTTTTATTAATAAATAAGCATATACATTTATGAAAAGTGCTACCAATATAACAATTTATTAAGTTACTATTTTAATTGATAAACCTATTACGGATTTTTATATAAGAAGCGATGGAAATTTGATACGCAAATTTCTATGTGCAATGCAAATTGTATGAAATAATATAATTGTGCTAGTAAAAAATTGAAGGAAATAATAACCCAAGCCACGGTGTTAAGTTCTGCCACTTAACACGCAATGTCTCGATTTCGGGAGGAAAGTAGAGAACGCAGTTTCTTGATTATGCGGAAAAAGCGTGAAGCTGCAAAAAATAGAAATAATCAACTTATTTAAATATGATCTAAGACGATTTCTGATTCCGAGGGTCTGATTTTTATCAAAATCATTTGAAATATTTAATTAAAATATAATTTTTCACATTTTATTAGTAATGTACTTACTTGCTTGCTTGTTAACATATCCTAAGGACGAGTGGGCCAATATTTGTCAGGATCCTAGTCCATAGTCTATCTCATTTTTTAAATCATTGGTAAAGAAAAAAAATGCCTTTTTATTACTTACTGTAAACACAAAATAGATACGAAGATATATAATAAAACATATTAATAGCAAAAGAAAAATTATAACAACAATTTTATACTTGAAATTAAACTTATGTAGCCCCAGAATGACCTATAGGTGGCGATAATTTTGATAAATGTCTAGTGAACAAACCCAAAACACAGAACAAAAAATGTCGTAAAATGTCCTAAAACGCTACTTACATATGTATAACGTAAACAATATCCAAAAAAATATTGATATAGTTGCACAGGTAACATATGTATCTGTTTAAACATTTACAACATCAAATCAACAAAACTTTCCAATTTCTTTAAATGAATTGTCTTTTTTCAATTTCCTAAGTGTGCGAATAACACTTTAAAAAAATGTTAAAAAAGATTTCCAATCCCTTTACGTGAAAACTTTTTATACGTTTTCTGATAATGATTTTTTTAAAGATATAGCCCAGCCTCCATCATAATTCGATAACTGTAGAGGCCACTAAGAGAAACAGCATATTACTTAACCAAAAGAATATATAAACTTCTTTGTGGAATTTTTACATATTAAACAAACATATAGACATATTGACTCTATCATATTAAGCAATTGACACGTGTATGGTAGTATGAAGGTGTTGTTTTCATTTGGACTTTTGAAGCGCCGTAGCTAAAGAACTGAACTGAACCAGTTTAATTTTCAAAGGGAATAGACGATTTTATTATGTAACACGCAAAATTACTTACAAAAGGAAAATGGGGAACGTTGTTACTGAATACAATTATACAATCTCAATATTCTGCCTGTAAGCGCGACTAGTTGTGGGTTCGACTCCCACACGGGGGAATTATTTCATTTAAATTGTTTTTATTTCTTCGCTCAGGTACCTAATATATAGCGCGGTGTCGAACTCTGCCATTCTACACGAAATGTCTCAATTTTGGGCGGAAATTGAGCGGAGTGTCTTGACATTAGGTTCTCTCTGAATACCCTGTGAAAAATGGTGAAGCTGCTTATATATATATATAGAATACAATACATATGCCTCATGAAAACAAATATAATAGTCACCTATAAATAAAAAACGCATAAACATATGAATTTACTTTTTGTCATATCTCATCACCATTACCATTAAAAGATGAGAACGGAGTGTGTTGTAAAAAATAGCTATAGCTATGTAGCTTAAAAAAATTTAAAGCACACTTAAAAATATCGTCTCTATAACTTGGATGTCAAGTTAAAAAAAATCTATATTCAACGAGTCCGGTATTTCCGATATATATGAAATATTAAAACTGCGAATAGGATTCGAACCCACAATGGTAGTCTTAAGTTAAAACAATTCTACAACGGAAACAGATATAACACTTCTATTTCAATTGCGACATCAAAGGTGTCCATATAATGACTACTCCATACAAAAAGTACTAAACTTCGCGTGATTCGAACACCCCGCGTCATCAATCGTCGATGTGTATCACTACATAGTATACAATTATTTTCATCGTAAACAAATAAAAAACTAACCTATCGTTTATAATTATGAGTATTTGCTACTACGACACCATTGGCATATTTGTCAAATATGCTCGAGGGAAAGGTACTAGTGCCAAGACACTCTCTTCTCTACGTTCATTGAATGTATTAAAATATTCGCTGTCTTGATCATATGAAATCTTTTATAAAAAAACAACTAAGCCTAAATTAAATTATTTATCCGTATATAGCAGGGTGCTATGCGGGTAAAACCGCGAAGCTTCCTATCGTACAAGTATTTTACAACGGCAAGAAATGTGCTAATATTGTTACAAGCTTTTCTTACAAAGATTGATATAACTGAAGATGAAAGCGTATAAAAACTCAATCTGAGTTATTGTAGTTTAATTTTTTTGCCTAGTAAATATTCACCAAGCCTACTTATAGTATAAAATGACAAAATCTGTATATACGCCGCCTACATAATTAACACAGTTTTGGTTTAGGCTTAGCGATAAAACGCAGCTTATGCTGACTAATGCTTTACTAAACTGGCGATCGGCTTCATTGTTCCATATGAATTTATTTGTATTTTATTATAATTATTGTTTCTATATTGTCGGGGGAATGGTTGTATATAACATATTTTAAATTCTAAGGCCCCTAAGACAAAGCGCGGCGTTGAGTTCCGCGACTCAACACGCAAAGTTCCGATTTCGGGCAGAAAGTGGAAAAAAGCGTGGAGCTGTAAAAAATGTAGCTTTTGTATTTGACAGACGTGTACATTGAATTAATGATATTTATGTGCACGTATAAAATATATATATATCTACAATGGCCTCATAACAGTTTTTTTTTACCTTCTCGCTTTCCCGCATAGCAGTGTAGACAGAGAGAACTTATTGTCAAGACAGTTATTTGTCCAGTTTCTGCCCTAATTTGAGACATAGTGTATTGAGTGATTGAGTGGCAGAATTCAGTTGTGGGAATCGAACCCACAATCATCGCAAATATAAATGCCAGACGCTGTCACACTACGCCACGATGGCCTCATAAAATTTTATATAAAAATATTAAATGTGGCTTGAACGAGGAAATTGGTAATACATTTACAATAATTTAAAACAACGTATTATAAACATATATGATGTTAGAAGTCTCGAGCGGGTCGCTAGTTAACAAACTGGCGAACCGCTCGAGGCTTTGTCTAGGTAACTATACGACTAAACTATTTCATGTTATCTTTATTATTTAATTTATAGTTAAAATGGTTGTAATTTTTTTATTTGATCACCCAATGAAATGTTATAAAAATTTAATGTTAAAGAAAGTTTATCTAAATACAATAGTGAAAACTGCATTTCAATAAGTTGAGCCGTTTCTGAGATAAGCGTGCACAAATGGAAATACGAACAGGAAAGAAAATTAAAAATCATTGTTTCGGTTTCTATTCATTGATAAATGCCCTAAATAATTTTCATATATCTTTCATGTAGCGATCAGTTATATTTTTATTATATGTATAGATTCACAAATAGAGACTCACAAAGATTTGGACGATACAAGGTGGATCAAATCAACAGCTTTCCCTCACTCAGTGATTCTTACTTTTCGATCCCCTATGTCCCAAATATCAAAATATGAATATATTTCTGAAGCAATGAGCTATATAAACCGACCGAGCTATAAATTTTCCATCTACATTCAAATGTATGGTCATAAAGCAACACCATCATAAATTTATTGCCAAAATCTAAAGGAATAAGTACCCTTGCTATATTCTAGAGGAATTGTACACGAGTTTATTGATTATATAACTAAAACTACTATTTATTTGAATAACATTTTTAGAAAACTTGTAATAGACATATTTAGAAAAACTTGTAATAATTTGACCGTAGCGAAATTCGAAACTGTGCCTGTTGGAAACCGTCCAAGCGCTCTGACTGCTAAGCCACACGCTCTATATCCGGCTGCGTCGGTATTATTGAGCGCTTATTACAACTTATTTTTCTTGTTAGCATTTCGAAGACATTTTTACAAATGTTTACTACCCAAAGATTATTTCTATGAACGATCGTGTGGCACGAGAGAATGCCATTTATTTAACATTTTAACATTTTCAATGCTTTTTATATCTAAAGATCTATTCACGCACTTAAGGTATGAAAAACATTTTTAGAAATCGTATAATTTTTTTAACATAGTGGATATCGAACCTGCGCCTCTTGAAAACACTCCATTATAACAACTATTTATTCGATTTAGTGTAATAGTTTAATTCACTTAACAGGCGATTGCGTCAAATTTGTTCCTTTTTAAAACTTTTCATCGTTTCATCCTTTCATCGTCTATCTATCTATCTATCAACGTTATTTTGACTTATTTCTTGCCGTCTGATTTGATTGAAATAGCTTAACACTTTTCGCAAAAGGCGAAGATAATTATACAATATTAATCGCTCTGGTACAAGACAAAGCCCGGCGGTGACTTCTGCCACTCAAAACGCAATGTAACGAACGCAGTGTCTTGCCGCTAGGTTCTCTCTTCTATGTAGGAATGTAAAAGCTATAAAATAATCATTACTCCAAGTGGGAATTGAACCCACAACCAACTGCGTTTTTAGACAGACGCTGTTACTTTGGGCCACGGTGGCCTTATAAATAAAATATTTAAAGAGGGAATTTTCAACCTGTAACCACTGTCAGTCAAATTTCAATTGCGACTCAATAATGTCAAGCTATGCGATTATTCAACATCACGTAAGCCGGATTTACAGTAGATTATTCATTACACGCGTTCATTATTCAGTTCATACATAAGATGGTACTCAATAGTATTTCTTTTTATTGACGAATTGTCGTCTATCGTTTGAATGGTCTTTGTGAACCTCGCCATACTTTGTCGTTTCTATCTTTTGTCATTAAAAAATTAAATAGATAAGTATGTTACGTATATAAATATTATATTTTATTATGAACTTAGCCATACAATTTCCATTTTAATTTTTTCTCATTTCGGGAAATAAATAAATAAGTATTTTATTTTCTAACCACATCCATGGTACACAACAAGAATAAATTGATTTAGTACAATAATATAAATTTGTGGCAAGGTTAAGTGCCTGAGATAGGAACATAGCCCGTGGTGCAGGTCATCAGGTCTCAGTACAGTAAATCGGACAGTATATCAGATATATTGAAATAAAATAAACATTAATTGATGTTAGTGTATATCATATTTATTTACTTTAATTACTTTAGTCTAGATGACCTGCGAACATTTTAAAGTATGTATCGAGATTACAGTGAAGAGCTTTCCCGCTGCTCCTCTATGGTCTAAAAATTAAAATAATATAGTTAAATAATCAAATTGTATCGATCGAAATATACGATTTAAACTTTTCCTACAAGATTTCTCGTAAGCTTTTGTTATTCCAATAACAAATTCTCTAAGTATGAAAATAATAAAGAAATACTTTAAATTTTCTTGTCACAAGATATGAGCTTGAAAACAATTCATATGAGTAAAGTTTAAACGATACTTTCAGTTTTCTTGGTTTTGTATACAAACGTCAACCGCTAACCAAAGATAAAGCTAATTTTATTTTCTTATATGTGAAATATCTTGGATACTTTGCATATTTAGGGTTATTTGAGATAAGTCAGTGTTAAGACTAGATAAGATTCATTTTCATTGTGGTCATTGTGGCGCAGTGAAATTGATTGGAATCGCGATGGTCGTGTGTTTGATTCCCACTCGGGATTAATTTATACTGTTTTCACATCCCTGATCTGATTGCACAAGTTGAGTTGAGTTTTTTTAATTGGTGCGGAAAGAGGATAATCTTGACCCTAGGTTCTCTGTTGCCAGTTGGTGAAAATAAAATAGTTTTGATCCTTTCCCTAAAAGTCAAAAATATTGCAATTACCATCCCAGGTTGACATATTTTTTTTCAATTCAGTGTCAAATCGTTGTCATGTGAAAGTCAAAATTTTAACGATCTTTACTACATGCATATATTCCTAGCTCCATCTATTATTTACATATAATAAAAATATTACTAATCGCTGTCTGTATATGGAAAATATATAAGTAAACGGCGGTGGGAGCCAGCAAAGCACGTCGCGTAGTCAAGGGTGGTGGACACCCTCGACGGCCTGCTATGAGTAGCACGCGACAGTGACCAGCGCGCACCTACTCGGGCCAGGTGACTAGGCGATCAGCTTCCCCAAGTTGACCACCCTGTGGCCGAATCAGGGCGGAAGGCGGCGACCTTGTGCCGCCCTCCGGTGACCGGATCGTCGGTGGATGGCGAGATTGGCGGAGGCCTCCCTCGCCCGTTCCGCCGCTTCCTTCTGGAGCATCACTGGAGGCTGGAGGTTCCGACCGCGTCCTTTGAGCTCTCGCAAGCCACCATGGCCTTCACGATATCCGGCAGGGAGAGCCTGAAGCCTTGTTAAGGGCAACCTTTAGGCCCAGTCATCGAATCCGCCTACTACTACGACTACTTGGGTCACCCTTGCCGTCCGCTTGCATCCGCAAATAGGCTTGTCGTCTTCCTCTTTGTACACCTTTTAGCTTCACGCCTAGCTGGATTGCCAGACGCTACTTAGTTCCCACCACCACGACAAGGTGGGCGCACGTTCGGGGGAGATTTTGGTAAAATTCCCTTAACATTTAGTATTTGTTTCATTTTAATGGGCACATAAATAAAATAGTTACAACAGTTTAAATTATGGTCGTGAGCGGGCCGCAAGTTTGAATATATATTAGAGTCACTACTTCAAACAAAAAAATACTTTACTATATTGAGGCCATTGTGGAACAGCATTGGACTGTAAACGTAGTTAATTGTGGGTTTGAATCTCTTTATCCTGCTTCATAAGATTTTAACTTTAAGCAAATTTTAGTTTCAGTATAAAACACTGAGCGAACCAGCACGTTGTTCGTAAGCTCCAAAGATTACTTGTGATGAGCAAGTTATAACAAGCTCCCGTGTTCTAGCATGCGGTTCTAAATTTAATTTTATTATTAGATATTCTTGTTTATTTTGGTAAATTGTTATTTAAATTAAATTTAGTTATTTATAACATTTTGTACCCTTATAATGCATGTACGAAGTTAGTTCATCACGTTTTTCCCTACAGTTTCACTTAGTTAAGTCCACCCGAAATCAAGACCTATGTGTGTTGAGTGGTGTTATTCGACGCCATACTTTTCTGTTCTGTGGTACCGTAGATGAAAGTGTATAAACAAAATAAAGGGAAGATAAAACTTTTAAAAATCATATTCTATTCCATTTCAGCACCTATATTGTTTGTGACAGAGGGCTTTGTATAAAAATGAGTTTAAAAAGTCTTGTATTGAGTGCGGGCTGCGGGTACAGCATGCCACGGCTGAAGTGGAGGTCCTTGATTAAAATGAGAATCCGTAATTTTGATATAAAGCGGCGCTAGGACCTTGGACTTGCTTCCCCCGCCCGTCGACGACGCAAGCCGAGGCTCGAGCTCCGCGGGGAGCGCCCTTGCGGTCGTTGACCTACGCTCAAGCAGCCACGGAGTGCTTGTATTTCGCAGGGACAGAGTACCCTCTTCCCTCACCCCCCCGGTGTCGCTGTAAAGATCAATTGATCAACAGCATTAAATCAGTATAGAAAAAAAAAAAAAAAAAAAAAAATTGGACTTGCTCACCTGTGGCCATCTGTTTATAACAGATCGCCACAGGCGGTGTTTGTCTTGTGTCTTGCCACTAGGTTCTCTCTTTCTACCCTGCTATGTTACCTGCTATGTATGTACCCTGCATTCTTTCTCGAGTATATTTTGAACCCACAAATGCCATTCGCAGTCAGTCCCATCATATATATAACTACACCACGACGGTTCTATAAAAACATATATAATTGCCTATGGAATATAAAAATATAAAACAATTATGTTTTTATTTAAAACATAGATTGTCATCTGAATACAATTTATTTGCGGATAAAACTTTCTCCATTCTAGTAAAGTAAAGTTTTGTACAGCAACCGATTAATTTAATAAACGGTATTATTTATACTTTTAGGATCGAAAATACGATGTATGAAATTTAAGTACATATACATTAATGTTTTATCATGAAAAATATTTGATTAGGTACTTGGTGCCTACTGTTAAATAATATTTACAAATTTTATTTTAATATAAAATCAAATATATATTAGTTAAGAACACTCACACGGCTTTAAGTTCCGTCACTCAATACGCAATATCTCTAAATTGGATGAAATGTGAAAGCTATATTATATTAATCAACATATGTGTATGTATACGTACATACAATATGTATTTCTTCAATTTGCAACAAGCTTATAAGAATTTCGACGAACCGGAACATAGTACGGCTTAGTGGTTAGAGCGTTAGAGCGCTTCCATGATAAGTGAGTTCTAGTCCCGCTATATTCAAATTTTTATACGCGTTTTAAAAATGTTTTTTATAACCAAAGTGCGTATGTGTGTGCAGAGCGCGTTGTGCTGCCAGACCGGAGAATTGAAAATAATTTCAATTTTATGTTTGCAACAAGTGGGAATTAAACCCACACCCATCGCCCATATTGGCAGACACTGCCTAACTGCGATGGATTTATATACAAGTCAACAATATGAATATAATGAAAAGAACTGATGATGACTTTTCTTAAAAAATATCTTATTATAGATTTTACTTATTTAAAAATCAATACTTTATTATCTAGCTTAGTTTTTATATTACTAAACTGTAACCTCTAGAACCCAGTTCAATACACTCATATATTTGAAATATTTATAACAGCATATATACACGAATATAAAGATTTCTATCAAACACCTGCGGCGCATTTCAAAAAGATACATGAAAGGAGATTTACAAAATAAGTCTTATCTTTCATTCATATAACTTTATTATTATCAAAATAGCTCTACGCTTTTTCCCGTAAACTAAGGGTAGCTAGTCAAAAGCAATTGTCAAGACACTGTTGTGTATTTCGGAACCGAAATTGCCCATTGTTTAAATAAAGTCATTCCCCGATTACGGATCGAATCCACAACCAACATATTCCAGTCACACAATACCACTGCGTGGCGATGTACTCATAGATATATACAATATAAATGGTAACGGTATTGCTCTAAATAAAACATTTTCTTTTTCATCTTTGAACGCTCAACTGGAATTTTAATCATATCCAACCCTTAACTGATCATTGACCGACGGCGAAAATACGTAACCAAAGCCGTTTACAACAAAAGAGCTTCAGCTATTTTTCAAATACTAACATTGTGATTTATTAGTAATATCAAGACCATACTGGCGCAGTAGCACAGTGTCTGTAATTGCGATTGGTTCGTTTCTCATTTGGAGGAATGATCATACATTAATTATTTTCATTATCCGGTCTGATGAAAAGCATTGAGCGGCGAAAAACAAAGCATGGCTTTGAGTTCCGCCATTAAATTCCGCCACAATGTTTCGAATTTAGACAGGAAGTGTTGATCAAAGTGTGTTGACTCAAGGTTCTTTCTGGCTCTGAAAAAGAAAACTTAAGACAATTTTACTATAAATATTGTATCAAAATCATAAAAGTAAAAATGGGAGCTTGAGAGTTCAAGAATGAGAACCAAGTTTTAAGAATGTGCATGTCTATTGACTTTGCTGACAAAATATTAGCCTAAGCCTTTGCTAAGTTTTGTAGGTAATCTTGATTTTTTTATTGGTAAATAAATATATTTACAGCTTCACGTTTTTTCTCGTCAGAGAGGTCACCCTAGTGTTAAAAATTTTCGTGGTGAGTGGTGGCTTTTAACGTCGCGTTTTGTCATATTCACTCAGAGTGGGAATCAAACTCACGACTAAACGCCATTATAGGCAAACACTGTCCAGCTGCTATATAAATAAAGACCAGTTTTAAAAATAAAAATACTCTTTATTATACAATAATTAAAACGTACATAGAAATATTAACAATATTTATATAATAAGTAGTACAATGGGCGATTTTATCTCTAAGTGAGCGATCTCTTCCACGCTTCGGGTAAAGGAGAAACCTTCGAATAATAGGGAAGGGTTATTTCAATACCATACTTGAAAACATAGTAAAATGAATACATACATACATATATAAATACAGTATATGGAACTTTACGAATTACTTACACCTAAAAGCTGATAATTTCTGTACATCAAAATTAAGTTTTTTAGCTCATTTGGTACTAGAATGTCGAATATTACATTAATTACTTTTCAACTATCTTTATGAAATTTGGGTAATTGAAGCAAAAATCATGTTTTTAAAGTAAATGGATTTTGAGCTGTTAAGCGCTTCATATTTCCAATTGAAGTTCCAATTGGTTTGTACAACTTTACTCTAAGTTGCAGGGTCGTCGGTTTCTTGACTCGAAATTCGATTAGTGACAGAAGGACAAAAATTATAGCAGATATATACTCAATTTAACTGTTTTTTTCAGCGAAAAATATATAAAAAAATTGGGATAAGTAAAATAAAATACTGTATAAATATTTAAAACATGTATTTATTTTCGCACGCCTATCTTTAAATATTCATAGTACTTTTAGTCTCTATTAAATTGCAAGAGCACTAGCTCATACGTCACGATGGTGCCTATGACCTGGAAAGTAATATAATTTGTTATCAACTTAAATAAATCTATCTATACTATAATAAAACAGTAAAAAACTTGTGTCTGTACATTGGATATATTTACAAGAAAGCAATTTAGGGGGCATGTAAAAACAGTAATAAAACACAAATCTAACATTTTTAAATGTTTGTCTGTCTGTTTGTACGCGTACACCTTGGTAGCTACTGGACCGATTTGAATGAAACTTCTTTCGTTGTATACCTTTTAAGCTTGGTCAGGTTTTAGGGAATCATTGATTTCGAAGAATGATATAGAAATATAATAGATCTGCTAAACTACAAGAAATAAATCAATAAAATTTTATCAAAAGTTGTTCAGCATAATTAACAATTTGCCGCTGACATATACAAATTAAAGATCTAATGAAGAATCATATAAGCCTAGCTAAAGTATAAGAAATATCGAAATGACACTTGAACACCGTGATGCGCATTTCACGTTGACATATAAAAATTTAAGAAACGGTACAGCTGATTATAGTCTGGCTCATCAATTACAAAATAGCAAATACCTTTGTAACAAAAACTATTCAACGTGATAGGCATGTTCCATTGACATATAAAAATTCATGATCTGAAAAATCTGACAAAGAACCATGATAGAAAAACATATAACGCATGGCTTAGCAATCAGAGCGCTTGGACGGTTTCCAAGAGGCGCGGGTTCGATTCCCGCTGCGTTCAATTATTTGTACGTTTGTAAAGGCTTCATAAATAAAAGTTGTTTAGTATGGTGGGCAGTTTTCGTTGACAATTTAAAAAAAATATCTAACTTTGCGTGTCACCGTGGTACAGTGGGACCATGCGATTCGTTGTGGGTTTGATGATATCATTCAGCCAAGTGAATATTTTAATTTTCCCCAAATATTTTTATTTTTATTTAAAATCAGGGAGACGCTTACAAAGAGAAATTTTACTGTTAACGAACTTTGAATCAACAATCATTATGTTGAGGTGCTTCTTATCTGCTTGACGCCGAAACTAGTATAAGTGGAAATAGAATAATTAAGTCTGTGTAATGAATATCGATTTTAAAACTTACATTTAAAACCAATTCCTTAGTGACACAGAAGAAATTGAGACCAGTCAGCGCCACTGTATCACCGTGAACTTGTTCTATGAATCGTTGTACCTATAAAGTATTATTATTTTTTTAACGAGCCCAGGAACCAATTAAACATATTTTTAGAAAACGTATACATGTTTAAAACGCAGTGGGATTCGAGCCCGCGCCTCCAGGAAACTGCCTAAGACGATCGAAGGGTTCGAATCCCGCTGCGTTAAATTTTTATATATATTCCAAAAATGTATAAATAAAAAATGTATGAAATCTTTGAAAGATGTAACAACTAATTTAAAATATTGAAAAGTAATTGTATTCCTTAAAAAGTGCGTATCAAGTCTCCATAGTGAATTGTATTAGTGTATATGTAAGTAGACTAATTAACATATAAAAAATCTGTTAAGTGTTAATGTCGATTAAAGCACCGTTAAAAAAGTGTATACAAAACTTTCGGCTGGCTAAAATTTTTTTCGTAGATGAAACTTAAAACGACTAGACCATGAATTTCTTTAAAAGTTTTAGAGCCACTTGAAAGTATTGTCATTTCCCGCTATTAAAATTTTAAACGACTTCAACGTATTTTTGGTTATATTATCTTGTTTTATTTGAATCTTTTTAAAGAAATGACCATTGGCGCAGTGAGACTTGATTCCTACTCGGGGTAATGATTATATTTAAATATTTTCCTTTCTCCTATGGTATGGTACTTAACACAAAGCACGGCGTTGAGTTCCGCCACTCAACACGTAGTTTTAGTTGAAAAGTGCAGAACGGGGTGTATTGCTACTAGGTTCTCTCAACTTTATGGTAAAAACGAAAAGCTAAAAAAATATATTATGTAAATACTAAAATCTAGACACTTACTTCAGCACAATATGAAGGAGACGGTACATTGTAAAGAGAAGGTGCCGCAACCAACGATGCAGAATGTACTCTTGCAGCTATTAAAGATACTAGAAACGATCGTAAAATGACAAACGCCAATGAAAAAGTATAATAGATTACGTCTTCATATCCACGAAATAATCTGTAAAAAAATTAACGAAATATAAATTTAAGATAGGATTATTTCAATGAGCTTAAAGCTGTCATAAGATATTTTGTAATGTATAAAAAAAATATGCACACACACCCACAAAAAACTACGAAATCCTATTGAGTACCTTTATGCCCAACAATTAAAAAACGTTTTGAGTGTTCTCTGCGATGACAAGCTTGTAACGCAAAGTTATCGCTTCTAGGTCTTAGTATAGGTATTCATAATAAAATCTCGCAATGTATTTTAGTTTTATTTGTACCGCAATGAAATGTCACTTGAAAACAATGAAAAAAAAAGCTTATTACTCTGTAGAGGAATATTTAAAGGGTAAAAATGTGTGGATTTATTTAAGTTTAATGTAGGCGAGCTGCCATTGTATCACATTAATAAAATAGCAACTTTTATAATCGAAAAGAGCAACCGTTGAGTTTCTCGCCGGCTCTGCTCAGCGGAACGGCATTCCGACCCGGTGGTAGCTTTATGGTCATTCAACGAATCAAAAGTACTTGCAAAATATATTTGAATGTGGGATATTTGAATTTGAATTTGTAAGGCCATTATTCGATAGCAAACAGATAAAATGGCGGTCTGTATATAGCATAATAAAGAAAATACAATTTATTAGGTTATGTTTCTAGCGGTGTCATGGAAATAAAAAGTGCCTAAAAATGTAGTCGAAGAATATTTTTGTGTTAAGACTTTGGCATCATTAAGCCTAAATAGTTTACTCGCTACTTTGTTTTTTTTCTTCAGCTTTACGCTTTCTTCCGTACAGCTGGGTAATCAGAGAGAACTTAGTGTCTAGACATTCCAGACTAACGCCGCGCTTTGTTTTGAGTACTAGAGCGGAGAAATTATTTCCCCGTGTGTGGATCGAACCCACAGCCAACTGCGTTCACAATCAAACGCTGTCACGTGCCACGAACACTTATTTACTTACTAACAACATTAAGGAAAAAGTTACCCATTAGAATGATTCAAGCATACATGATGATCCGGAGACGTGTGTGGCGTGTTGATACCTGCCCTGTAAAAGAGCAATATTTAGACTTATATTTTGTTAACATTTTTTAAAGTGTTATTCCCACACTTAGGAAATTGAAAAAGACATATTTAGAAAACGTATAAAAATTTGAACGGTTTTCAAGAGGCGCGGGTTCAAATCCCGCTGCGTTCAAATTTTTATACGTTTTCTAAATATGTCTTTTTCAATATTTAGACTGATCATTTCTTCAAGTCAGTGTAATCAAATTATGGGCGATGTGGGAAATACAAAAATATAGTATAATAGAACGCTGTCGAGTTATTAATTTCACATGATGACAAAAGTCGCCAATTAAATATCAAATTTTGTAAATACAATAATTTTCAATGCAAAATAATTGTAGCGTTGTTGATGCGTTAAATACGCGTTGCCTAGCAACGTCACTATACACAAAAGTGTACGTCTATAAACATCCTAGTGTGTGTAATATAGATTTTACTAATTTAATCTACTTTTAATGCATTATTATAAAAGTCAATTTATTTCCGCAATTCTGCATATAAACTTTATCTGTACCAAATTGTGTACTCGTCTGTCCGTATGATTTTCGTAAAATGGGGCTTAAGTTATCCCATCACGTATTATTAATAATGATTAGATGTCATTGAAATACGGCTGGAAAGTGTCTACCTAAAGATGAGATTGTAGTGAGTTTGATTACATACGGAAGAATGTTTTTTGTCGCGCTTTATGAAGATAAAACGCGACTGGTAAGACCAGAGTGGAGAAATTAAAGTAACTAAAATATAATTATTCCCACGAGTGGTAATCGAACTCACAACCAAACGCGTTTACAATGATACACTGTCCAACTGCATAATGCAATGTTCGCGTTCTCTTAAATGAAGGTGTTAAATTAAAAGAAGCCGTTGAGATCGGCTGCGAGTTTGAAATCCATTCGGATACATTTATCTTTAAATTATTTTCATTTCTCAGCTCTGATCCATAAGACAAAGCGCGGCGTTTAGTTCCACGTAAAGTGTCTTGACATTATATTCTTTTTGAGTACCCTACTTTGCGGGAAAAAACGTAAATATACATACTTACGATAACACATGATAAAGTTGTAAGCATATAAAAAATAGATTACATGCAAAAGAAACGAATATAAGACTATTAATAACATCGTCGAAGTCACGGATCAGGCGAGTTGCTCTGTTGTAATCTTCGCGTAGAGAACGCCAGAAGGACGCGGATAAATACTGAAAATATAAAAAAAACTTATTTTCTCAAATTTTATCATAAACATTTGTTTTATTAATTAGGTCTTTGATTTTCGCGATTACTAAACATTTTGAAATGAAACTATTTTTAACCGGATTAATCACGTATGTTTTTGGTATTCGAAAATACATTTTAGTAACCCTACGTTTAAACACTAGGCTGTTTGTAGAAAAAAGTAAAGCTTTTTTTTTAATACATTCTTACCTGTCCTTCGTGAGATAGAATTTTCTTGTTTATTTGCTCTAAAACCGATCCCAAGTAGTAACTAATACCAACGATGAACATGTGCGCAAAGTTCCAGCTTATTGATGATAATAAATTTTGAATCTGAGGATAAAGAAAATAGTTGAAAGCAAAAAAATTATAACCTATTCTTTATTCATTCTGTCCGATACACTCCGCTCTCTTATTCTTAAATGTTCTTAAATAAAATATAAATCAATTTTTCCCCCATACTCGCGCTACGACGCGGATAGTATTCCTATAGAGGTAGTATCTCCTCTCTATACTCGGCCGAAGAGCTGCGCGCCTATGCCGGACGAAGTGTGGCCTCTATCCACGAGGATCCGACAAAATCCGGCCACCTTAAGGGTACTTACGTGCGTAAACTTAAGGACGTCGCTGTGGCTGTTACTGGCATAATAGAGTCGCTAGTTTGTTACACCCGCAAGCACCCAAGTCTAAACCACCTCGCACTAAGGCAGTTATGGTCACTCGGTCACCAGAGGTCGTTGCAAAAAGAGTGTTTTATGCCCCAGTATGCCTTTATGCCCCTTGGCAGGCTACTGCCGAATGTTGGAGGGCCGGATTCTCTATGCCGATGGCTTTATGTCGGCGTATAGATATAGATAAAGAGATCCATGGCGTTTTGGGTGCACCCGTATAGGCGCATGCTCTCAACGCTCGTAATAGGACCCATTTGCGAAAAGGTCAACGGTCATAGTGGTGAGAGCAATTCAGAGATACCATACAGTGTCATCTACGTAGGCTACTCATCTGGCGGGTTATCTGCCTTGGGATTTGCAGGTGGAAGTGCTCGTTAGAGTGCACGTATTCCGCGCAAATGAGCGTGGCAACCGACCATCGCATCACATGGGATGCTGAACAGTGAGATTAACTGGTCTGCGATGGTCTCCTTTTGTGAATCAGTTGTGGCATTGAAGGATGTTGCGGAGTGGGTGTGCGAGTCCAGCTCGAACGCAGATACACTCCGCAGTAGAAGACCAGAGGGTAGGAGAAGGCAGTACGCGCATCTCCAACTCTCCCTACCCTAGACAGGAGCTACTGCGGGAGGTTCGTTCTGAACCTCCTGCAAACAATCGAGACTGCTGGAGCTCTGAAAGAAACCTTGGAACACCCTAAAGACGGTTGCGGTGGAGAGGATTGGGTTTTAGTGGGTATCGGGTTGAGTAGCCGTTGAATCCCATAGTACCGTCCGTCCCCGTGAGACATCTGTCTTACTGCGTAAAAAATCGTAAAAAAGCGTCACAAAAAAAGTAAAGAATTAGTTTAATACACTTTATATATAAAGAACTTGACATTAACCCTTTAATCTATATATATTATGTATTAGATACAAAGATAAGAAAAGAAATATATATTTTCATAAATATTACCATTAAATAGATTCCTATAAAATGTGAATAGTGCACGTTGATATCAAAAAGCCAAGGAAATACGACTCTTGAAAACGTCTCAAATTTATCATCGCTGTTTGGAAAGCAATCTTGGACGACTGCTAATTTTGATATTATTGTAAGTATATGCTCCACTGAAATATAAGAAACAAACATTATTTGTTTGCTGCTTCAAGTTTTTTCTCTCAAATGATTCCGCCCGAAACTGAAATATTGATTATAGAGTGAAACTAAATGCTGCGTCTTACCAAGGAAAATACAAAAAAGAAATAATTTAATCAAGTCCGCAACTTCCTCTGAGTGAGATTCAAATCACACCCACAACCAATTGCGTTTACAGTCAGATCTATTACTTAATAAACAATAACAGCTTCACGCTTTTTCTCGCATATCAGGATAGGCAGTAAGAACTTAGTATCAAGACTCTCCGTTCTCTACTTTCCCCCCGAATCCGAGATATTAGTCCAGTGAGGATCGAATCACACAACCATCGCGTACGCTGCCGCACTGCGCCAAGATAGCTTCTATATGACGTCATCTTATTGGAATATCTGACTATATAGTCTGCACACCACGATGGTTGGAAATTCAAGTTTAATTTTTACTAAGTTTGGAAGATTGGTGAAAATAACAAAACATTATTACGCGATCGAATTCAGAATTTCACGTTTACTTTCCGTAGCTTTTTCTGCAGCTTCGTTTGCGTGATATTAACAACCCTAGCATACTATTTGCAAGTAAGTTATGACTGTAAATGTAAATTCCAATTCTGAATTAACATTTCCTGTGGAATTTCGAAAGTCCTTGTCTCTGTGCTCTTCTTATACTTCACGTAATACTTTATTTGTTTATTGATTACATATTTCTTAAGTATATTTCAGCTAAAAATATTGTACGATTTTTGCTATATTAATAAATCCTATATATGTATTAGACATCAAAAGTTTATTAATTTCTCACGAGGCACTAACTTCCAGGGACAGTGTACGCGTGACCAGGTATAACTTTAAATAATATATTAGTTACAATTATTATATTATGAGCTTTAGAGCTTAATATTTTGTATTTATAATAAAGTACGGCTCTTATCTTTATTTAGGGCTTACTTTTTAAACTATAATCGGAAAATACACAGTTAGAAACAAAATTTCGCCATTTCAATACAAGCACCATAATATTGGAACGTTATAAGTTTTTAAAAATTGGTTTAAGTGTTCAAGAATACTAAAAATATTAATAACTTTCACTCTTCTTTTTTTTCTTTTCCTATATATTTAATATATACAAATATTATTTAAAAATGTAAAGAGTTTCTCGCATCGATTCTTCTCAGGTCTGAGGTATTATTAACTTTAGTGAACCGGTGGTAAATTATTTGACTATAGCAATTTATATGTACTTAGGAAGGTGACCGTGTTTTATAC
This sequence comes from Podotricha telesiphe, assembly GCA_038994665.1. Classification (NCBI taxonomy): domain Eukaryota; kingdom Metazoa; phylum Arthropoda; class Insecta; order Lepidoptera; family Nymphalidae; genus Podotricha; species Podotricha telesiphe. Next base: position 845,777 of record JAOYRR010000048.1, read on the forward strand.
TATGTAAACATTTACAATAAAAAATCACACTCACCTAAAGTCAGACTTAGTACACCAAAGAATACGACATTGCTTCTGTAAATTGCACTGGGATCGACATACTCGTTTAGATTGGATGAAGCTACTTGCCTCAGCAAATAGTTCCATTTTGTTGACAACCGAATGAACAAAACGTTAGTGACAAAATTTGAGAAATAAAACGAGAAATATGCTAAAAAAAAAATTATGTATAAAAATAATTCCAAGATATAAGCTTAAAATACAGAATATATTTGCAAACAAAATGATTATAATGAAATTAGAAAACAGCAATAAAATATGAATCTTGGTTAAGTGTATAATTTTCTGTCTCTCTTCTTGTCTTGTCTGTTCGTGTGTTTGTACGTATTCGTTTTTACCATCAATCCAGGATTTAAATGAAACTTTGTTTGTTCTATAACTTCCATGTAAGCTGGGCAGGACTTAGGGTATGATTAATTTCAAAGATGGAACACCTGATGTAGAATCGTAATAGACTTGTTTAACTAAGAAACAGCTGCCTTTGCGAAATTGACCCGAATTGGACAGTTAACAAAAGTAAAAAAGAAAGAAAAGTCGTCCTCTTGAGTCCCCTACCCAAGAGTGTATTTGCAAGAGTTGGTTCGATACTCACAACCATCCCGTCATTCAGATGACGGCCACTTTTGTACTGTAAGTCAGCACAACCTACGTATTTAATTTTTTTTGTAAAGTACTATTCACACACTTAACAAATTAAAAAACACTTTTAGAAAACGTATAAGAATTTCAACGTAGCTGTATGCCTGGTATTAACAACGCATGGATTAACAGTCAGAGTGTTTGGACGAAGAAGCGTTTACAAAAGGCGCGGGTTCGATCTCGCTGCGTTCAAATTTTAATACGTTTTCTAAATAGGTTTTTAATAACCTAAGTATCCCAAATGTAGGGCTTGAACCTACAATCATTACACCCACTACTTGATTTTAATTTAAAAAATTATAAAAAGTAAAAAAATATTTATATTGTAAATAATGATTACTTATTTTATAAATAACGTTTACCAATTAAATGAATATTCACAAGCGAAATCGTCATTTTGTAAAAGCATACAACAGCAGCGAAAAGTTGTCCAAAGCTTACAGCGAAGCTTACTAAGTATCTCCACGACAAAAATTTATATCTGAAAAATGAATTTAATGATAGAAAACCAATCATAATGAAATAAATGCTCCATTTTTTGTATATAAAAAAAGTAATTTTTTTTTAATTTTAATGTATTATGTATACTTAGGAAATTGATAAAAAATTTTAGAAAATGAATAAAAATTGATGAAACTGTTCAAAGGCGCGGGTTCGAATCCCGCTGTGTTCAAATTTTATAAGTTCTCGAAAAATGTTTTTTTTTCGTGATTTTATTGTAAGCCATTATAAATAAATGTAAAAAAAATATTTAACAAGATTTGAATTAACGATCTCTCGGAAAGTACATCCACGCATCATAACAACATTATGGGAAAAATACCGTTATATGGCCGGCTTGGTGCAATACGACAGCGCCTGATTGCAAAAGCTATAGTTGTGAATTTGATCCCACTTGGGGGAATTATTTTCATTTCTATGTTCTGGTACCTTAGACAAAGCGCGGCGTTGAGTTCCACCACTCAACACGTAATGGCTCGATTTCAGAAAGAAGTTGAAGTACGGACAGGTTCGAGTAGACTTCTTTGACAACCGGTAAGTTAATTAAAGGTTAAATACCAGTAAACCGTAGACTATTACTTTTGAAATTTAACATTTTTCTACTATTACATTGAGACCGTTGTGTAACCAAGATATTGCTTGTTAAGTGACGGAACTCATTTTGCCTAACCAAAACAGAACAATTTAAATTATTTTAAGAATATTATTCCCCCTATTGTCCCACAATCACTCTAATTCACATTCAGATGATGCCCCAATGCATCACTCTAGCCTCAGCTCAATTTGATAGGGATTGAAATTTATAACCAGAAGGAAATCAGAGAATCAGATTTTTTTACCTTTCCCATAGCAGGGTAGTTAGAGAGAACCTAGTGTCAAAACACTCTGTTCACTCCACTTTCCACCCGAATTCAGGACATTGCGTGTTGATTGACGAGGTTCAACGCATCGCTTTGTCAACCATGGCGGAGAAATGAGGATTATTATATTACGATCACTCCAAATCAGACCTGCTAGATGTAAATATTACACGTATGGTAAATATTAACAGTAAAAATCTTACTTCCTGTTAGATGCATCAAGACTTGAAGTATTGATCATAGGAAATATGCCAAAGCACTGACCAGTCAACAAAAAATACTTCATCGATCGCTGGAACACTTCAACTTGGCTGTTAATATGCGGTTTACGTGAAAAGTATTTTATTATACGTGATACTGAAAATTAAACGAAGTTGAATAATTAAATTACTATATTATTACGTTAAAAAAACCATTCTGGATGTAACAAAAGAGATGTGCAAAAACGATCTTATGAAGCTGGTATAATAATAAGCTATGTTGTGGATATACTAAACATCTATATATACATATTGTAAAAAAGTAAGTGGTGGCTGTCAGTACGTGGAAGATAAATGAAAAATATATAATATTGGGGTCATTTATCAGTGTAATAGAACCAAATACAATGATTTTTAAATTTATTTCTATTTGTTTGCCTGTCTGTCTGTGCGTTTGTACACGCTAATCGCAGAAACGGCTTAACCGCAATTTCGTCTTTTGTATTTTGGTAAGCTGCCCTTAACGTTTAGTGTTTATTTTATTTCAATCATAAAAAGTTTACAAATTTACAATTTAAATTATAAGTTTATTGAAAGTTTGTGATTTAAGAGAGAATGCGGGCAGGGCGTAAATACGAAATAATTTAGTCGTCACGTTCGCGGCTTCGTCACTAGTACGATATATAAGTAATTCATAGATTATTTAATAGGAATACAAAACTATATATGTACATATATAAATGCATATACATATATAAAATACTGTTTAATCCTTTCAAAGGATGTTGAAAAGAATGAAAAACATTTTATTAAATTAAATTATGAATTTGAAGTAGAAAATATAAATTTAATTTGTAAATGAAGAAAATGACGCTGAAATGTTCTAAATTTTATTATTTTATAAGTTCATTATACCAGACGTCAACGATATTCTTATAACGATTCACCATCTCCCTGTATTTTAGGTATAGAGAATCAAGTGTCAAAAGACTCGGTTCTCTTTTTAAGGAACCCATCAAATTCGGGAATAGGCCTACAGCAATGTATTTGAATGTAAACAGTCATTTCTTCTATTACATTTGTGGTACAGCTAAGAAATCTCTGCCGAGTGATTAAATTTAATTTTTTCCAGCTTCAGGCATTTTACTGTATAGTTAGATAGTCAGAGACTACTAGTGTGAAACTAGTGTTAAAACACTCCGATTCCACTTTCTGCTTAAATGTAAGACGTTGCATGTTTAGTGCTGGACCTCCACCCCAGCATTTTATCTTGTACACCAGAGCGGAGAAATGAAAATAATTAAAAAATGATCATTACCCCGAGTCGGAATCGAACCCGCAACCAATCGCGATCACACTCAGCCAGTGCTCCACGATGGGCATGATGAAATAGTTCAGGGTTGAAAACGTAGTAGAAAGAATATTTCTAGGTGAATCTGTATATTGTGTAATATAAGCAATAATTTACATACTTGATGAATCTATATAAGATTACATAAAATAATAGTAAAACGATAAAACAAATGAGCAGTTTTTTTACAGTTACAGTGTACAACAATAGAACACATCTGAATATCACTTTAAAGTAAGAACGAGTTCATGGTGAACACTTATGTGATAGGTGATACACGAATGATGGTTTTTTTTATATCTATGAATTTTCCACTGCAAGTTAATGCTACTGCAAAACAGTATGATTATATGACAAGAAATACATAAATTTATCAGAAATTTAATAAATTTAATATTTTTAATATTCTAAAGTGTTATTTACACACTTAGAAATTCCTCGCAAAGCCGCCTCTTTTAAACGCATAGCTTAGCGGTCAGAGCACTGGGACGGCTTCCAAGAGGCGCTGGTTCGAATCCCACTGGGTGCCAATTTTGAAATGTTTCTTAATAAATTTCGTTTTAAAAATCTGAAAGTGGCAAATTTTTGTTATACATGTTACACCATGGAATAATACTAATTTTAGATTTAAAAAATTGCGGTGTGTAAGCTTGTTAGATACTTACAATATCCAATTTTAAAATACTTCTTTTTCATGTCCATTAGACTTTTCATCTTGGTTCTACAAATATAAATACACTAAAATAACAACATAAATATAAATACACTAAAATAACAAAAAAATACACAACAATAATCTCTATCAATGAATCAATTATTATGATCGAATTCCATGGATTCATTAAGCGTGTATTATACAAAATAACTAAAGCTGACATGTTTTTTAAATTCCCCTAACACGAGGCTGTGTTTTTAGTTTCAGCCCGAATTCGGGACATAGCGTGTTGAGTGATGGATCTAAACGCGCTTTTTCTTGTACCAGAGCGAGGAAATGAAAATAATGGAAATATAGACATATTTAGAAAACGTATAAAAATTGAACGCAGCGGGATTTGAACCCGCGCCTCTTGAAAACCGTTCAAGCGCTCTGACCGCTAAACCATGCGTTCCACATCCAGCTACGTCGAAATTCTTATACGCTTTATTGCAACTTATATTTGTTGTTAGCATTAATTATTTTTAAAATATGTCTTTTTCAATTTCATATGTGCGATTAACACTTTGTATATAATTTTTTTTTTTTTTTTTTTTTTTTTTTTTTTTTTTTTTTTTTTTTTTTTTTTTTTTTTTTTTTTTTTTTTTTTTTTTTTTTTTTTTTTTTTTTTTTTTTTTTTTTTTTTTTTTTTTTTTTTTTTTTTTTTTTTTTTTTTTTTTTTTTTTTTTTTTTTTTTTTTTTTTTTTTTTTTTTTTTTTTTTTTTTTTTTTTTTTTTTTTTTTTTTTTTTTTTTTTTTTTTTTTTTTTTTTTTTTTTTTTTTTTTTTTTTTTTTTTTTTTTTTTTTTTTTTTTTTTTTTTTTTTTTTTTTTTTTTTTTTTTTTTTTTTTTTTTTTTTTTTTTTTTTTTTTTTTTTTTTTTTTTTTTTTTTTTTTTTTTTTTTTTTTTTTTTTTTTTTTTTTTTTTTTTTTTTTTTTTTTTTTTTTTTTTTTTTTTTTTTTTTTTTTTTTTTTTTTTTTTTTTTTTTTTTTTTTTTTTTTTTTTTTTTTTTTTTTTTTTTTTTTTTTTTTTTTTTTTTTTTTTTTTTTTTTTTTTTTTTTTTTTTTTTTTTTTTTTTTTTTTTTTTTTTTTTTTTTTTTTTTTTTTTTTTTTTTTTTTTTTTTTTTTTTTTTTTTTTTTTTTTTTTTTTTTTTTTTTTTTTTTTTTTTTTTTTTTTTTTTTTTTTTTTTTTTTTTTTTTTTTTTTTTTTTTTTTTTTTTTTTTTTTTTTTTTTTTTTTTTTTTTTTTTTTTTTTTTTTTTTTTTTTTTTTTTTTTTTTTTTTTTTTTTTTTTTTTTTTTTTTTTTTTTTTTTTTTTTTTTTTTTTTTTTTTTTTTTTTTTTTTTTTTTTTTTTTTTTTTTTTTTTTTTTTTTTTTTTTTTTTTTTTTTTTTTTTTTTTTTTTTTTTTTTTTTTTTTTTTTTTTTTTTTTTTTTTTTTTTTTTTTTTTTTTTTTTTTTTTTTTTTTTTTTTTTTTTTTTTTTTTTTTTTTTTTTTTTTTTTTTTTTTTTTTTTTTTTTTTTTTTTTTTTTTTTTTTTTTTTTTTTTTTTTTTTTTTTTTTTTTTTTTTTTTTTTTTTTTTTTTTTTTTTTTTTTTTTTTTTTTTTTTTTTTTTTTTTTTTTTTTTTTTTTTTTTTTTTTTTTTTTTTTTTTTTTTTTTTTTTTTTTTTTTTTTTTTTTTTTTTTTTTTTTTTTTTTTTTTTTTTTTTTTTTTTTTTTTTTTTTTTTTTTTTTTTTTTTTTTTTTTTTTTTTTTTTTTTTTTTTTTTTTTTTTTTTTTTTTTTTTTTTTTTTTTTTTTTTTTTTTTTTTTTTTTTTTTTTTTTTTTTTTTTTTTTTTTTTTTTTTTTTTTTTTTTTTTTTTTTTTTTTTTTTTTTTTTTTTTTTTTTTTTTTTTTTTTTTTTTTTTTTTTTTTTTTTTTTTTTTTTTTTTTTTTTTTTTTTTTTTTTTTTTTTTTTTTTTTTTTTTTTTTTTTTTTTTTTTTTTTTTTTTTTTTTTTTTTTTTTTTTTTTTTTTTTTTTTTTTTTTTTTTTTTTTTTTTTTTTTTTTTTTTTTTTTTTTTTTTTTTTTTTTTTTTTTTTTTTTTTTTTTTTTTTTTTTTTTTTTTTTTTTTTTTTTTTTTTTTTTTTTTTTTTTTTTTTTTTTTTTTTTTTTTTTTTTTTTTTTTTTTTTTTTTTTTTTTTTTTTTTTTTTTTTTTTTTTTTTTTTTTTTTTTTTTTTTTTTTTTTTTTTTTTTTTTTTTTTTTTTTTTTTTTTTTTTTTTTTTTTTTTTTTTTTTTTTTTTTTTTTTTTTTTTTTTTTTTTTTTTTTTTTTTTTTTTTTTTTTTTTTTTTTTTTTTTTTTTTTTTTTTTTTTTTTTTTTTTTTTTTTTTTTTTTTTTTTTTTTTTTTTTTTTTTTTTTTTTTTTTTTTTTTTTTTTTTTTTTTTTTTTTTTTTTTTTTTTTTTTTTTTTTTTTTTTTTTTTTTTTTTTTTTTTTTTTTTTTTTTTTTTTTTTTTTTTTTTTTTTTTTTTTTTTTTTTTTTTTTTTTTTTTTTTTTTTTTTTTTTTTTTTTTTTTTTTTTTTTTTTTTTTTTTTTTTTTTTTTTTTTTTTTTTTTTTTTTTTTTTTTTTTTTTTTTTTTTTTTTTTTTTTTTTTTTTTTTTTTTTTTTTTTTTTTTTTTTTTTTTTTTTTTTTTTTTTTTTTTTTTTTTTTTTTTTTTTTTTTTTTTTTTTTTTTTTTTTTTTTTTTTTTTTTTTTTTTTTTTTTTTTTTTTTTTTTTTTTTTTTTTTTTTTTTTTTTTTTTTTTTTTTTTTTTTTTTTTTTTTTTTTTTTTTTTTTTTTTTTTTTTTTTTTTTTTTTTTTTTTTTTTTTTTTTTTTTTTTTTTTTTTTTTTTTTTTTTTTTTTTTTTTTTTTTTTTTTTTTTTTTTTTTTTTTTTTTTTTTTTTTTTTTTTTTTTTTTTTTTTTTTTTTTTTTTTTTTTTTTTTTTTTTTTTTTTTTTTTTTTTTTTTTTTTTTTTTTTTTTTTTTTTTTTTTTTTTTTTTTTTTTTTTTTTTTTTTTTTTTTTTTTTTTTTTTTTTTTTTTTTTTTTTTTTTTTTTTTTTTTTTTTTTTTTTTTTTTTTTTTTTTTTTTTTTTTTTTTTTTTTTTTTTTTTTTTTTTTTTTTTTTTTTTTTTTTTTTTTTTTTTTTTTTTTTTTTTTTTTTTTTTTTTTTTTTTTTTTTTTTTTTTTTTTTTTTTTTTTTTTTTTTTTTTTTTTTTTTTTTTTTTTTTTTTTTTTTTTTTTTTTTTTTTTTTTTTTTTTTTTTTTTTTTTTTTTTTTTTTTTTTTTTTTTTTTTTTTTTTTTTTTTTTTTTTTTTTTTTTTTTTTTTTTTTTTTTTTTTTTTTTTTTTTTTTTTTTTTTTTTTTTTTTTTTTTTTTTTTTTTTTTTTTTTTTTTTTTTTTTTTTTTTTTTTTTTTTTTTTTTTTTTTTTTTTTTTTTTTTTTTTTTTTTTTTTTTTTTTTTTTTTTTTTTTTTTTTTTTTTTTTTTTTTTTTTTTTTTTTTTTTTTTTTTTTTTTTTTTACTTCTTGGTGCTATGGGTTCTAAGAACCAGGGTATCTTATTAGGGAGACTCCTTATACTAAGAAGCTCTTTCGTTATACTAAGTTCTTCCAATATTACAAATTGATACATCGAAATATTTCAATCTTATAAAAATCTATATTGAAAACGTAAAACTTCATACAAAATGATGATGAACTGCTTGACATTGATATTTCTCAATGAAAGGTCACATAAGCTATATCAAGCCTATCTATGAATTTTGTTACTGAAAATTTCATACTAACCTTAATGTCAAATCTAATCTGAGGTTTTTATGTATGGAATAAATAGTAACGTAATAAGGCCTTTCTTGTAAGAATAAAAATATTGTTTGCTCTTTCGACAAGACGACATCTTGGCTAAGTGTGAATTCCACACAGTGAAAAATTGCTTGTACTATTTCGGTCTTATAAGTAATGATAGATATAAATTAAACAAGACAAAGATTTATATATTATTATATTAATGCCATTTTAAAGTCCTTGTTAATCTAAAAAAATAAAAACTGAACCAGAAAATTATCGACCAATATCGTCCTCACGTCATATAAAAATTTTATGAAAATATTATCTATACGCGTCTTTCTTAAATAATCAGAATTTCTTTTATACTAAGCAATACCGATTTCGGCCTAAAAGTAATACTCTTTCGGCAACTATAGATGTTGCGACTAAAATAAATTTAAATATCGACAAGAAACAAGTGGCTCTGGGTGTTTTTATTGACTTAAAGGAGGCATTTGATACTGTGGGCCATACTCTACTGTTAAAAAACTAAAGGATATAGGAATCACAGATAGTGCTTTGAAGGTAATGGAATCTTTCCAACAGAACCCAGATGGTACAAGTAAGAGAAATACAAAGCAATCCTCAAACTGTCACTTATGGAGTTCCGCAAGGATCAATCTTAGGTCCATTGCTTTTTCTTATTTATATTAATAGCATACAACACTACTAACTTAGGTGGTGATACATCGTTATATGCTGATGACACTAGTCTTTTCTATATTGGAAGTAAACTAGAAAATATAGTGAATGATGCTCAAGAGGATTTAAAGTGGTTGAATATCTGGTTCAAATCTAACTAGCTTACAGTCAACCCATCTAAATTATATTTCATTGTGTTTGCCGCAAAGAATAAAAAGATACCTTCGAAATTTGTGTTAAGTATTAATAATGAAGCATTAACTGAGTTAATCTCTAAAGATTAAATAAAGTGGATCAAGAAAAATATCTAGGACTGATTCTTGATAGCCGAAAGACATGGAAACCTCATATATATAAAATAAATTCCAAGCTTACATCTTTGATGGGATTAATTAGAAACATTGTTCGCTGCCTGCCTCACCAAATTCTTCATATGACATATAATTTCCTCATTAAGCGGCATATTGATCATCGAAGTTTGGGGCTCAGCTTCAAAAACCAGCTTAGAGGCTTTGCAAATAGCACAGAACAAATTAATAAAAATATTATTCAAATATGATTTCCTAGCCCCTACCAAAAAGATATATAAAGAAACAGGGTTCCTGAATATTAATCAAACCTATATTTATAGCTGCATCTTAGTCCGTAAAATTTGAAGCAAAGATATACATACAAATATTATATTTACAAAAAAAACAAAATGACCAAAAAATTTTATTAAGGAACGATATATGAAACTTTATAAGCCACGAACAATTTACGGAAAAAACGTTGTGCTTAAAAATGTCTACATATTTAATAAATTACCGAAAGATATTAAAGAGGCAAAGCCAAAATTAATCTTTAAAAGGCTACTTAAACATTACGTAGTTTATAATATAACATAAAAAAATATATATATATTTAAAAAAAAAAAACGAACTAAACTCTTAAATAATACTAAACACTAGGAAATGTTAATATATAAACGCTTATTATGTGTAAATAAATATGTAAAGAGTAGCTGACACTTCCAGTTGCTCTCATGTTTTAAGTCCATGTATATTTTACCATATTCAATATCTACCCTGCATTTTATTTGTTAGCGTAGTGCACTATTTGTTAGCTTAGTCTCTAAGCCTTAGTGTAACCTACTCACAAAATTGTATTAAGTGTGACATGTTATTATCTCATGTAAGTGAATTTAATTCTTTTGGGAACTAATACTCTCTTTAACCGATGTTATATTAATTATCTTTAAGAGTATTTTTCTGTTTTTACTACTACTAGTTTCGGAACCAGATATGAATATATTGTTTGTATTTGGTAAAATGTTACTTTGTACTGTTGGCATGTTAAATAAATAAATGAAATAAAAATCTATAATGATATAATACGGCGTTAAGTCCCGCCATACTACCTTGTGAAAATTCCATTCTCTCTGCCTTAGTGCATGCTTAAGAGTTTTTCATTACAGTGTACAAAAAACAATTATACGCGTTGGATGGATTTGCAAGCGCATTACACTCGCTTGGCACGCTTAGTCAAGACAATTGATGGTTATGTGAACCCTTTCATCTTTCTTTCCTTCTTGTCTAACCTCATTTTTATTTGTAGGACGATATATGTTCTTATACAGTAAGTATCTGTATGATTTTATTATTGATGTTTATAAAAAAAAATTTAAGTGTTAATCACACACTTAGGAAATTAAAAAACATATGAGAGCAGAATTATGTAAAAATCTCTCTACAGAGATGCTAACAACAAGAATAAGTTGTAATAAGCGTATAAGAATTTCAACGCAGTTGGATATAGGACGCATGGATTAACTGTCAGAGCGCTTGGACGGATTCCAAGAGCCGCGGGTACGAATCCTGCTACGTTCAAATTTTTTATACGTTGTCTAACAATATGTTTTCTTACCGTTGTTTTTTTTATTAAATATTCATTATTTACTTACATACATATACGTTACAAATACGTTACAAATTTGTACACAATTAGTATTGGCAAAATCTGAAAATTATACTTAATGAGGCTAGTGGCGCCTATATAAGCTCATAAGATATATTAAATAGCTCATCACAACTTATAATGCGGAATATATGCATAATATAAACCAGAAAAAATATAAATACAATATTTTTTCTCATTAAATATCATTAATTGCTGGGAGTAGTAATTAAAAGATAGGCACTAAAGCAAAACACTCTCAAAGACACTCAAAGAATAGTTCACAGTGCAACCAGTTTACGTTACTATTGTAATTGCCAATGAAATTATTAAAAATAGTAGATGTGTAATATTTATTTTCACGTATTAATGTAGTTTAATATATTTCTAATGCATTATAATAAATAATATTGACTTAATGACTACCTTCATTGTACATAAAAATACAATTGTTTTCCTTCCTTATTGCTTTATAAAAAAAAACATATTAAGAAAACGTATAATTTTTTTTTTTATAATTATATATTTTTCAATTTTCTTAGTGTGCGAATATAACTTTAAGAATAGTGTAAAATAAATTATAGCTTTATGTTTTTTCCCGCATAGAAAAGTAGTCTAGTCCGCTTTATGTATACAATGATGCTTGTTCAGTCGCGGAACTCAACGACATACGTTATATCGTTCCTTTATATCGTTCCTCCCAGTGGGGATCGAACCCACAACCATGGCGTTTAAAACGCTGCCCCACAGTGCTTATATAGCCTCTTTTTTATTTTAATTACAATGCCTTTTCATTATTAAAATTATATATTTTAAATTGTTTTTTAATCATTTTAAATTAATAGTGTTTAATTATTTCAGGAAACAGAAATATTTATATCGTCATAACCAAAACAACATTAAATGTACTGTAGCCCAGTGGTGAGAATTTTTTTTTTTAAGTAAACATAATTTAATAACTTATTTGTTAATATCCCCGTAGACGCGTAAACTCCGCGTTGCCTTAGCAACGTCTACGTAATTTAATGTATTTAAATCTATTATTTGTATATTATTATTTTGCACTCCTTTCTTTATATATACTGTAACTGTGCCAACTGTGCCATATTACGCTTCTCCACTCCACTTCGCATACTTTGTACTCTCGTAAAAAGGGGTACAAAGTTTTTACTTTACGTATTATATATATATATATATATATATATATATATATATATATATATATATATATATATATATATTTGAAGTTTTTATATTTACATATTAATGGTAACATTATGTTACCTACGAACATTTTGGGTTGGTTGGTAACATTACGTACGAATTTGTTACTTACTTATAACAAATTATAATTACGAAAGCGTAAAAAGGATGAAATAATAAATTTTGTTTAAAATATATAAATACATACAGCTTCAAATATTTTGAAATAACACTATTTTAATTACACAAGTAGTGAAAAGTGAAGAACGGAGTGTTATGTGCTTGTCTCTGTCCAAAATATATAGATACATGTGATGTGATTTTTACCTTGCCTTATCTATCTATTTCATATTATGTACTTTATTTCAGTTCTGATTGGGTAGCAGTATTGGATACATTTATAAATATAACGCATTTATTCATCAAAACCACTCTAATTTCGGGCTTAACAGCTCATCTGCATACGTTGAGTCGAAAGCCGTTAGACGCTTTACATACTGTACCTGCGTCTGCATATAGTTTTGAGGTATGTGCATATGTAATAATATACATAAATACATATAATATAAGGTCGTAGGTGCAAATTGAGGAACAAATATATAAAATATTGGCGACCCGTTCGCTTCGCTTTGTTCGCTTTGTCCGCATGAACTATTAATAGCTGTTTCGTATTTTCGGCGGCCTATTCATAAAACAATGAAATTTTAGGAAAAACTAAACTAAAAAGTCGGAAAAAAAATAATTCCAAGACCCCCATATATTTCTAAATAAAATTTCATCACAATCGGTTCTGTGGTTTAGCCGTTATGACGTCACAGATAGACAGTCAGACAGAGTTACCAACCTGCGATCATAATTTGGTAAATTATGATATTTTAATTTTATTTGCTCTTCCCCGATCTGGTAAAGTAAAACGTGACAACAAGTTCCGTCACCGGATACACAATGTTTCGAGCGGAGAACGGAATTGAGACTAGACAATTTCATACTCTAAATAATAATATATAACTTTTTACTCTAAAATTATTTAATAAAATTACGAACAAATGGCACAGTGAAAATATAATGACATATTTTTTACATATTTTGAAGTGTTATGTCAAGTGTGTGGACACTTAGGAAATATATTTTTAGAAAACGTATAAAAAATTGCACGCAGCGGGATTTGAACAGGCGCCTCTTGGAAACCGTCAAAGCGCTCTGACCGCTAAGCCAAGCGTTATACATCGGGCTCCGTCGAAATTCTTATGTGCCTACTTCGAAATTCTTATACGCCAATTACAACTAATATTTGTTTTTAGGATGATGTAAGGATACTATAATATAATATTATATATATGTGTGGAATTAAATGCTGTTGATGTGATTGTATATTTTTAAATTATATTTGAAAAGAGTAAATGTTGAGTTTTTCACTAGCTCTTTTGAGTTTCCGGTAGTACTCACAATACTGAAATTTTATCTTCGTTAATCGTTTGTAAGGGATTGCCGATGCTAACCCATTTGAACAAACAATATTTTGATTTTAAACTGCAAAAATTAGTTTTAGAATCCGCTATCCAGCGTGCAACGTCACTAAAACAAAAAGTAGAAGAAGGTACTCCTACAAAAATATTTCTTATTATTTACTTTGAGATTGAGTCTTCTAAGCCTACAAAATACACGAAGTATAAAAGCAGACATGAAAATTAGGTATAAACGTATTAGAAGGCGTATGTTATGTCGACATAAACTTTTATTCACCAATTATCATAAATAACTGAATGCTTTAGATCATTAGGAATTTTATGTGAATATCTTTTGGAATTACGTTATATGCCTTGTATATTACCAGGCATATGTATATATAGAAAATAGTCTGAAGTGAAAAGTGGAGAATGGAATGTTTTGATATTACATTCTCTCAGCCTACCCTGATATGCGAGAGAAACCGTGTAGCTGCTTATTTACGTGTATAGGTATATGTCACATCATCGTGGTGGAGTGTGAGTGGCAGTGTGTCTGACTGTCATCACTATTGTGGGTTCTATTCCCATTCGGTGAAATGATCATAATATAATTATTTTTATTTCTTCGCACTGGTGAACAAGCCTGCTGCGCGGGAAAAGTGTAAAGCTAAAACAAATATATTATTAAAAGTTTAGCATATTTTCCTACCCATACAGCAACAAGAACTTTACTTTGGATATCTTCTCGATCAGAGGGTACAGAGTCTTTGCACCGGTAGGTAGGCCAACTTTCAGCATTTCAGCAGATATAAAGTCACAACGTGGCGCTTTTCCAATCTTTAAAGAGAGTATAGCATAGAGTAGCATAGAGTAGTATAGAGTATAGCTTTAAAGAGGTGGATCAGTGTTAATGTCAAGAAGCCGTGAAGGTGGAGGACGCCTGGTGTTTCAGCTGGTATTGTTGACTCTGAGCTTCAGAAGACCTCCATAAAGTGTCACGATGAGCTGACCATCTTTAGACTAAAGAGGCTTCCGCTTAAAGACTCTGTCCCAATGCGCCAAGATGGCCTTTTTAGCTTACTTATGGTTATAGTTTAAAAACCATTTACTAGGTTTATAATATCATTAAGTGAATATATATTTTTCGATGAGTAATGCTATGTAAATAAACAAGCGTTGTGATTTATGACCGACTCGGTTTGATATTAAATTATCATAATGTATGTGCATTGATTGACTAAAGCAATCGTGGCGCAGTGGGATAACATCTCACGCTGAACCGGTGGTTGTGGGTTCGACCCCAATCACGGAAATGGAAGTGGAGAACGTAGTTTTTTGACATAACATTTTTTTTCTGGTTTTTGCTTTTTCCCTCATATCCTAATATGTCCCTGGTAGTCAGAGAAAACCTACTATCAAACACTCCATTCTCCACTTTCCGCCCGAAATCGAGACATTGCGAGTCGAGCAGCAGACCTCAAGACCGCGCGGTGTCTTAGATCTGTAGCTAGGAAATGAAAATATTTTACATATAATCATTCACCAAGTTTATTATATTTAAAATTAGGAATCGAATCCACAACTAATCGCGCTTACATAGTCCCAATGCTTAGCGACGCCGTGTCAGTAACGATTGGTAATTTATGGTAATACCATAATTAATAATAACTGTATAACATAATAACTATATAATTTTGTTTTCGCATTATCTTTTTACAGATGCAGCGTTTCATGGACCAAGTATATTACTCTCAGATAAATTTGACCGGATTAGGCATTTTTAAAGTCACACGTGGGACAATTCTTTCAGTATGAATAATTAATTTTGTTTTCATTTTAATAAAACTATTTTAACTGGATTATAACTGTGTAAATACTAAAATGTTATTCGAAAATATATTTTAGAAAATTTGAGGTTTCGAACAGTTCAGAGTGGTCCGTAGTCACAGGTACTCCAATTAAAATAGTTTCTTTAACACGTATGCAAATCCAGATACTATTATATTTTTTGTATTTTTTTAAAGCGATATTCGCACACTTAGGAAATTGAAAAAGACATATTTAGAAAACGTATAAAATATTGAACGCAGTGGGATTAGAACCCGCGCCTCTTGAAAACCGTTTAAAATATACCGTTCTATATATAATAAATAGCATTCTCTCTTCCCATTGTTCGTAGAATAATCTTTGAGTAGCAAAAATTTGTAAAAATGTATCTACAGAGATATATGCTAACAACAAATATAAGTTGTATTAAGCGTATAAGAAGTTCAACGTAGCTGGAAGTAGAACGCATGGCTTAGCGGTCAGAGCGCTTGACCGATTTTCTAGAGGCGCGGGTTCAAATCCCATGAAAATTTTATACGTTTTCTAAATATATCTTTTTCATATTTTTTGTAGTTATGATAATTTATGTAAAAAACTAGTTGATGTCAGCTGCTCCGTTTGCGTGGACGCGGAACACTTACTAACATTGAAATTTAGACACAAGGTTATAATAACTTTCATTAAGTTGGTAGTTTTCTGATCATATTCGTCTGAAACAGTTGAAAAAAATACTTATTTCTCGTAGCAAAGAGACTTACCTGGACAAATGTGTTTCCGCTTATGTGTCATGTCCCACTAGGCCAACAACGTCTTATTCGCATGGCATTAATACTAATCCTGTTAAAACATTCATTTCAGATGCTGTCAACTATAATTACATACGAACTTGTGCTATTACAATTGCCTATGGACCATTTTTATGTATCATAATTGTTTTAAATTCCCATGTATAGAAAACGTATAAAAAATTTATCGTAGTGGCATTCGAACCGGCTACTCTTGGAAACTGTGCAAGCGCTCTGACCGCTAAGCTATACGTTCTACGTCCAGCTATGTCAAAATTATTATTCGGTTATTACAATTTTTATGTAGTTAGCATCTCTGTAGAGAGTTTTTTACAAATTTCTGCTACCCAAAGATTATTTCTACTAAAAATCAAGGCAAAGACAAGGCAAGAGGCAAGAGAGAACGCTATTTATAAATATTTTTACATAACCTAAATGTGTGAATAATACTTAAAGTATTCACACATTAACATTTATTTATGTAATAACTAAAAATCTAAATGTTTAAAATAATAAATGTACGCTTTAAAAATGTGTTTTATTTAGTCGATGTTGATGTCGAAATTGACGCGTAAAATACTCGTTGCCCTAGCAACAGTATATACGGGTATATACAAAAATGCATCTCACACACAGAATTGTGTGTAGTATTTATTTTATGCATTTGATGTATTTGTAATGTGTTACTATAAATAATATAGATTTTTTACACATAAACTTTAATTATACTAATACCTCTGTCTGCATTGTTTTCGTAGAAAAGAGTCCAAAGTATATATCTTAAGCACGCTATATATTTCACGTGTATTAATACAATGATTTACTTAAAATAATACAAGATGTGGAAAGCTTTGTTGCTTAGACATTACTTATACTTCAATTTTATTTGAATTATACTTAAACCTTATTTGTGGCGAAATCAAACTCAAAATTAAATTTATTATAATTAAAAATTTTAATTTTCTGTTATGCTGGAAAAAAGACTAAAGCAAATACTCTATTTTTAATTATTCATCTCTTTGCTTTGCAACACACTCGCAGTTTTAATATGTTACCACTAAATTAAAATTAAAAACAAAATATTTTTTAAATATCTGTATTTTTTACAATCACTACTAATAACATTACTATTTTGCATCACAAAAATTTATACAAAGCACAGTGCTGTAAAAAAATTTAGTTGAATATTTAATCAAAATTTGAAAAGGTTGTTACAATAAAAGCTTTTTACATAAATCTTCAAGATATTATGTACATACGTAGTATAAGTTATTTTGTGATTCGATGAGTGATATAAAACTCAAGACCTTTTTTGCAGATTCACGCTTTTACTCGCATAGCAGGTTAGTCAGTCAGAGAGAACCTAGTGTCAAGACACTCCATTCTCCACGTTTCGCTCGCAATCGAGACATTGAATGTTTGCGTGTTGACTATTGGAACTCAACGCCGCGCTTTTTATTCGGTACCAGAGTGAAGAATTAAAATGTTTATATATAATCATTTTCCGAGTCGGAATTAAATATACAACCATTCCCGTTTACATCTCATTAGGACCTGTGACTCAGTAGCAGAAGAGTTTTATATGTAAGTATAGGTTTAAAAAACAACCATAAGATTAATTAAAAAAATAATCTCCAAACACTTTTTAATTCAATATCTCATATATTGGAAACGAGATAACCGGTCGCTTTGTACTCTCAATTCAGAAAGTACACGGGATCCCACAATTTAGTGTCGAGATTAGATACACATATTGCAAACGTGATGCTGGGATTTTGAGATTTTCCTTGTATTGTCTTGTGTAGTTGTACCTAGTAGTAAAATGTGCAAGGTTGTCTTAAACTTCTAACTAATATTGTATTTTATCATGTGATTTTCTTCAAATCTTTATTTTCCATCACCTACTCGATTTTGGTGTATTAATTAATATTTAATTTGTAGCATGAACTATTAATATATTCAATTATATTAATAGTTTAGACATTTAATTCAAAATGTAAAATTATTCTTCGAAGTTTCGCAATCTAAACTGCAAAAGCACCAATTCATATTTTATCACAGTGCCAATTACCTGCAAAAAAAATTTTATTATTGGTATGAATTATATTTTTATTATTATTTTATACTTTTTTTCACTTTTCACTAATATGCACTCGGTCGGAATTTGATTTCGTATCCAATTAAATAACATGTACATATATATGTTTTTCAGTTTCACGCTTTTTCCCGCATAGTCCTAGAGGGAATCTAGTGTCAAAACACTCCGTTCCCAAATTCCGTCAGAATTAGAAATATTGCATGTTGAGTTGAGATTGTTAAATTATGATCAGTCTTTGAGCGGGATCGAACCCACAGCCAATCGCAATAACAATTAGTTGGCTTGTATAATAACACATTCTATGTATTATAACTATATTAGGATAAGTACCGTATATTAGGATACCATATATTAGGATAAGTACCGTAAGTATCATTCCTCTAGTAATATAAAAGTATAAGCCGCTCAAAGCTGTTGTTGTATAACGAATTTGTCGAATGAACCGCTGTACCTTAAAGTTAAACAATCTGAATTATTATTGATATATATATATGAGAAATAAATGAAAATTCATATTTATATATTCAAAAAAAAACTTTGGTAAGCATTTTTTTTCTAAAATATGAGAAAAGACTCGAGTCTTCTTCTTGTATGCCACTTTATATAAACGTGTAATTTTTTTATATACTTTTATGCAGTATTTAAAAATATATATGAATATTCTGCACTCTTCTCTAAGTAAACTATAACTGTGCCGAATTTAATACTCCTTCGTCCACGTGATTTTCTTACAAAGTCTTTGCTTCACGTATAAAAGACTTTCTTCGGTATAAAAGACAAATTAAAAGAAATCTAGTAAACGCAAACGAAGTATGCAAAACCATAAGTTTAAATGTGATCTTACATCAGCAGTATATTCCGAAGTAGGCACATTTTGTAACACAAATATTGGCTGACACGCAGCAGTGTTTATATTAGCAGCAATCAAAGAAGTTACAGTTGCTCTTATGAACAAAAACAGAAAGGAATACGAATAATAAAGCAGGTGCGCTGGGCCTTCGTATGATCTGAAACAAAGTTTAAATTAAAAAATATAATTCATTACTATATATTTTAAGGCCATAGTGGCGCCGTGAGTGAATTTTGAGTTCAAGTCCCACATGGGGGCAATAAATATATTTCAATTATTAGCGACCTACTTACTACTTACTAACTTAAATTATAAACTTAGTTTAAATTTATAATTTAAATGGTTGTTACTTTTTTATTTAAGTTTGAAGTTTATAGTTTAAATACAATATTTAAAATTTCATTTCTATAGGTGGAGCCGTTTCAGAGATTAGCGTGCACAAACAAACAGACAAACAGAAAAAAAAATTGTTTTGAGTTCTATTCATTCATAAATGCCCCAATAATTTTTTTTTTAATATATCTTACATATACAGACAGAGACCAGTTATATTTTTGTTATATGTATAGAAATAGATTGTATTATTTTAATTATTGTGATGTAGCAGCGTTGAGTTCCGCCACTCAAGCTCAAATAAGGAAAAAAAGGAGAGAAGGTTTCACTCTGCCTACCCGGCTAAGAAAAAAAATAAGGATGTAAAAAGCTTGTAGTTGAAATAAAATACTATACTATAGATATAGTTTTAGTTAACTACTAGTAATTAGTATAATTCAATAATTCATTCAATTTAGTTTAGTGACGTAAGGCAGTTAGGTTCTGGGTTGAAATCTCACATATGGAAGTGCTTATATTTAAAATACTAAATTAGAGAACTAGAAATTTAAAAAACCGAGTTACACATATTTTTGAATATTTTGTAAGATAAAATAATATATTTATTTATTGATTAAAAGCACATAGTGGCGCAGTGGCGATTGTTTGTAGGTTCGATATCCATTCTGAGTGAAATTGGCTTATTTTTAATAAAATATTTGCATTTTCCTGGTCTAACAAGACAAAGAGCGAAGTTGAGTTCCGCCACAAAACCACTGGTGCCAATGATGAACGTGCTTGCTGACAATCCTGCTATAAAAATTTAAAATAAAAAGAAAAGCTATATAAATTTTGTTTCCAGTCTACTTACTTCATCAAATAAAACAACTGAACGCATATAAAGAAAACATTTGTGAAAAATGATAGCAATATCAAATAGCACATTTTACTATCTAATTCATTAACGAGGTCTACCAAATACGAATAATATTCTCGTACTTTCTTCCAATTGATTGTTTTCTGAAAATAAATTAATAAAATGTTTTAATAATAATTCAATTGTTATTTCAACAGGGTATTTTAACATGTTTTACTTTTTAGATACAGATGAAGCTATATCAATCTTGTAATAATCATCAATAAAAAATAAATAGTCTTGCATCGCCATTTTTACCCATTTCTTTAAGTCCGATTTTCTTGCAAATTTGCATACTTGTCCGATTTTAGTCAATATTTTCGTAGCATGACTGCCTTGTCAGGTAACATTAACAGTATACTATAACTTCTACAATAGTCTTTGTTACATTTTATAGCATACACATAAAAAAGAGTCTTAATCAATTACTACAGCATAGTATTAATAAAAATCTTTGTAACAAACAGGCAAGTAAAACAATAACAAACAAAATAATAAAATGGAAAATAAGAAATTGCTCTAAAACTACTATAAAGAAATACCAAGTCTCTGTTTTACACCTGGTTCGAGACATTGCGTGTTGAGTGAACTTCGCCCTAAAAGAGCAGGAAATGAGAAAAAAAAATCATAATCTATACATTCTAATGTACCTTAGGAAAATTTATATACGTTATATAAGTACATAACTTTTTCTGATTCAGTTAGATGCAAGTTTTGAACAGGATTCATTCTTTCGAGCATCAAATTCAGATATCTGAATTTCAATTTTATTCTTTCAAGTATAAAATCTAGTTAAAAAAAAAACTATACCTAAATTTGACAATATAGCTTAACATACCTGTTGTTCTTGTGTTTTTATAACATGGTTTAAATCCTTAAAATATGAAATCAAATAAATACTAATGCACATTGTCATTGCATCTGTGAAGTTCCACAGGAACGTCGCTTGTAAAGTGGCTACCTGATAATAAAAATAATTATTTTATACTTCAGTAAAGCTTCTTAAAATATTTTTATAAAGCTTAAATTTTAGACGAACAATATTGATGTTCGCTTTTTTTTCATATTTTTTTGTTTCGTAAAAAGTTTTATAATTATAGTAATGATTTTCCTGTATAGAGTTGCGTGTTCAGAGGCGGAACTCAACGCCGCGCTTTCTCTGATACACTAGAGCGAAGACATAAAAATAATTTAAATATAATCATTGGGGATTGAACCCACAAGCATTTCGTTTACAATCAGACGCCTGTACCACTGCGCCAGAATGGCCTTCTAATTTAAATTAAAACAAATACCTCAAACAACAGAGCTTTCCATTCGTTGTACTGGATGACCTTGAAAACGTAAGGCGCATTTTTTGTAAAAAACCGTTTTATCATTTCCAAGTCGAAGCCAAATCTATTCTCAGTTGGTACCAAGCCAACTGTTATTGTGAATTTCGTTTTAAATATTACTGATAAAATATGTTCAACTGTAAAAAATCATCATACACCATCATCATCATCATCATCATATAATACGTAAAGGAAAAAAAATCTTCAAATACAGGGGTATGAAATATAGTTTACATTGAGAAGGAGTACAGAGAGCCGATGTTTTTTATTACAAGGCATTGGAAATACATTAAATTAATAAACTAATATTACATTAGCTGGATGTAGTACGCTTGGCTTAGCGGTCAGAGCCCTTGGAAGGTTTCCAAGAGGCGCGGGTTTGAATCCCGCTGCGTTCAAATTTTTATACACAAATTTACAATACATTTTCTAAATATGTCTTTCAAATTCCTAAGTGTGTGATTAACACTTTGAAAATGTTAAAACAAATATTACACATGTTACCTCGTGTTTGGCTAACACTTTGACATGTAAAGTGTGTGCTAAGACAATACATATTAGTTTACTAGTATAGTTATATGGTTATTTTAAATATAATTTTTATAAATTGGCATAATAGGATCCATATTAAAATAATTATTAAAAGTATTCTCAATATTATAAATACGAAAGTGAGCTTGTTTTTGTGTTACGCATTCACGTGTAAATTACTTAAGCGATCAACATGTAAATACGAACACATATTTATTAGAGTATAATGTAGAACACCGGCTTTTTATAAAAAATATTAAATATTTGTGATGTTGACATATAGTAATATTTATTATATGAATAAATTATTTATAATCGTGACAATTTTTGTTTTATTTTTGGTCAAAACACTTTCTTTTCCAATTTCCGCCGGAAATCGAGACATGGCGTGTTGTTTGGCGGAACTCAACGCGCTTTGCCTTTAATACTAAGGTGGAGATGAGTGTAGAAAATATTTTTTTTTTCATTTAATAGCAAAAACAAAAGATCGTGTACAACATCTAATTTATAAATACATTGTGCGAGTAAATTGGACCGTTCATTCGATGCAATGAATGGAATTTTATTTCTTTTTGATATATTCAAGTTCTTTGAATAATATTAATTTTTTTTTAAAACTTGTATTGGAAAATATTGTATGATATTTTCCAATACAATTTTTAGAAAATATTGTATATGAGAGGCCAATAAATTGTATTTTTTACCTATAAATTTAAATTTTCCAATAGGTAAAACTTTAGATGACCTTAGATTATTGTCACAATCTTCAGTATATAGCATAATTCAAAATTTTAAATCTTCTTAAAACACTACACTAAATTTTTGACTAATATTGATAATTCTTACATAAATCTCATCGTCTAAGTTATATATAAATCTAAAACGCCGCTAAGTAGGGTATTGTTATGCAGGTGTCCAAAAATGATTGTAATTTTTTAACTCATTTAAAAAAGAATGAGGTGGTAAAATCAAAATAACTACGTAAGCGATACATTTTTATATTGAGCAATATTTTGAAAATTAAAATGACCGTAATTATGCTGAAGATGCTCTAAAGAAGCGATTAGTCAAGAGTGTAACGTAGTTTTTTATATTTAAGAGTCAACGATTATCGCACTTCAGTGATTGTTTGTTGGGTTGTAAGCTATCTTTTGGTACAAGAGTATCAATATACCATTCTTGAGAAGGTAGTTAAGCCCATTAACAACACCATGTTCAGTAACCAAGAATGGTCCTTTCAGCAAGACTCGGCGCCGGGTCATAAAGCTTGATCCAAATCAATCTTGGTTACAAACGAATGAAGACTGCCCTTCTGAAGACTGCTTTTCATCTAGTCCTGATCCTAATCCACTGACATATGATTTATGGCCAGTTTTGTAGAGTAAGGCTTGCTCTAAACGCCATAATAAGTTGCCCATAGAAAATGTGCGTGCTGATATTGATAACTGGCCTCAACGTTTAAAAGACTGTATTGCAGCCAATTAAGGCCACTTCGATTAAGCTTTATATAATTTTAATGGTTCTATATTAATGTATTAAACTAACATACTGTAATAGTAATAAATGTAACGATAATTAAAATAAATTGTTATTTTTTGTAACAATATATATGGCAAGACTAAGTATACTATTTTAAGGTAAAATATTTTGCAAATATAAACGATACTGTTTCTTTTATTTTCGAACCCTGCGACAAATCGTCCCGTTTTTAAAAATCCACAAATGCAAAGAATGATAGCGATATGTTAAATAAATATTTAGTTTTCCATATAAGTTTCGTACTTTAGTATCGTTAAAGTTTTATTTTAACAAACGACAATAAATAAAAGGAACATATTTATTCTAAGAGGCAGCGCCTGAATGTAAGCCCGATTAGTTGTAGATTTGTTTTTCTTTTATTATATTTTATTAATCCACTGTCCACATCATGTCCACATCATTTTTACAAATATCATTCCTTTTTAATATGACAAGTTTTAACGATTTTCAGTCCTAGCAAAGCTAGGCTTATATAAATCATAGAGAGCTTAGTGTCTATCGATACCCTAAAAAAGTCTGGTTATTTTAGTTGTGGATATGATCCCCATTTGGTGAAATATTCATATTTTGTTTTTATTTTAACTTCTTTACTTTGGTGAACAATACAAACCGAGGCGGTATAGTTTGCCTCTCAACCCTCAATGTCTCGAATTCGGGTGCAAAGTAGAGAACGGAGTGTCTTGACACTAGGTTCTCTTTGACTAACCTCCTATCCATGAAAAAGCGTGACCTTTTTGTTATATATTTTTGTGAATAATCGTGTATATAGTTTTTCAATTTATTTTTTATTTGTATAATTATAAACAGCCTTTGTATAATGCTATAAAATGTTGATATAAACAAATTGACTCGTCACTACGCCCTCTTAGTGTAATTATATTCTACACTTTGCGAATTACAAATTATTATTAATTTAATGCATAATTATAAAATTGCTTTTTTCAATATCTAATATAAACTTTAAAACTATAAAAAAATCATGCATCCGTCCGTCCGCATAATTTTTGTAAGAATGGGCCTAATGAAAAGTTTATAAACCTTTTATGTTGCTGAGTGACTGACTGACGGACAACAGACTGGCACAAATGCTTTACCTAAAAAGCTGGGTTCATTGGTAAATATAGGGGGGCGCTAAAAGAGAATTTCAATATCAAATAGAACGAAAAAAACGGGATTTCACACTGATGTTCATATAAACGATCTTGCGGGCTACAATTCGTCAGTCATATATTATGATAATCATATTAGTACACTATCTCTAATACTTACAAAGTGCTAAAATCATGATAAAACTGGCAACTTTGTTATTTTTTCTGTAAATTTCCTTTTTAGTGCGTATAGCAGCCACACAGTTTTCTATATGTTTTGCTCTTTTCATCAATTTTGGCCAATTTCTTGCCAACTTTAAAAGAAACATAGACGACATCCAGCTAGTTGAGTAAAATAGAAGATTCGCTGAAATTATGACATATTTATTGCTTTAAAGTGTTAAGATATATAAAAGAACGCTTATGGATAAAGCCAAACTAGTTAACACTTTTTATAGCTTCTCGCTTTTTCCCTCCTTTTTTTTAGCTGGGTTGTCAGTGGAACGAAGCTCCAAACGCTACTGTCCCTGCATACTTCTTACGCCTCATCCACTGGCATTAATCTCTTCATATATGCCGGAAGCTCTTCTTGTTTTATATGTGACCTTCCTCCAGTATCTAATTGTCGAAGGTCAACTGAAGTATTTGCCTATCTTTTTTACCTTTGTTTCACATATCTTTCGTTATATATTTTAGTTCAAAATAATGATCAATATAATAATAACAACTACAGTTTGTTACACTAATCTTAAACGAAACTTTTCACCGAATGGAAATCGAATCCACAACCAATCGCGGTTACAGTGAACACTGTCAGTGTGACAACGTTTGAATGTCAATGCAATTGGTGGCACCAAGATATAGCTGTTTTTTTTCTATTCATTACAAATAAAAAAATAGGTATAAGACGCTTTATATTGAATTAAATTTAGTAAGATCTTTGATTTTCGCGGTTATTACACATTTTGAAATGAAACTATCAGGAACCGGATTAATAGTCCATGGTCACAGATAGACTACCTACTAGACTAGAGTAGAGTCTAGAGAGAGACTAGAGTCTACCTCACGGACTACTGTAAAGTGTTCGAAACGTCGGGTTTCTAAAATATATTTTTGAATACTAAAAATATACGCGATTAATCCAGTTATTAAATAGTTTCATCTCAAAATGAGTTAAATTTATTTTATTTATAACCTCTGTCATATATGGCTATACAAAATTAAAACTTACTTAAGTTATGCAGATCTAAGTCGGTAATGAAGAAGTAGTACGTGCTCAGGCAAGCTAGAACGCTTTGGCAGACCAACGTTGCAACGTGATACAAAACATAAGGAGATTTCAAGTTAAACCTGAAATAAAAAGTTAAAAAAAGGTGGACTTATCTCTATAAGAGTGCTTTTCCAGGCAACCTGTGGAAGTGGGTAGATAGAGCATTATAAAGCCGGAAGACACTACTGTGCAAAAAAAAATCAATACAATAAATTTAAAAAGATAGAGAAATATATACTTACACCTAAATACGCATACACATTAATACACACACATATATATAAACATATATGAAGGAAAGGTTGTATGTAAATACATTTTTGACACATTTATAGAATATATACAGAATTAATGTACAAAATTTTTTATAAATTATTATAGTATTATGTAAAATATGTATCACACACACTATCATATGTTTTGCATACACCTTGTAATAAAGTGACATTGCAAACTTTTTTCAATTCGATTTCTACATAAAATTAGAATATTTAAATTTATATATATTTCCGCGCTCAGTATAGACAAATGCTTTGAAAGAAAATGAAAAAAAAAATACCTTAATCTACTTATGGTTTTCTTGTCCAAACCCTCTACAGGGAATACGCCAGCCCAGCGACAAAGTCTCATAGCAAAACGAAGGCAAGCGTGCAACTCGCATTGTTTAGTTACCAAGTTGTGGAATTTTACAACTAAATCAGTTGAGATCTGTGGATTTATAATAATGAATATTAGGGAAGCCAGAGAGAACTTAGTGTCAAGACACTCCATTCTTCACTATCCGCTTAAAATCATTGTATTGAGTGACGGAATTCAAAGCCGCGCTTTGTGTGAACCAGAGCGGGGAAATGACAATACTTTTAATTTTTAATATAAGCATTTCTTCGATTGGGAATCGAACCCACAACTACAGTTGCAGTCAGACGCTATTCCACTGCGCTACGGTAGCCGAAAAAATTATATTTAATAATGAAAATAAATAGAAACAAACGTATAAGAATTCCGACGCGGCTGGATGTAGTACGCATAGCTTAGCGGTCAGAGCGCTTGGACGGTTTCCAAGAGGCGCGGGTTTGAATCCCGCTGCGTTCGCTCGTTTGTCCGTTCATTACCTACGCATAAATAAGCGTGAAGCTGGTTTTATGTTATAAATAATAATAACAGTTGTTTGTAATATACACCTACAAATTTGGAACTCACACCCATCGTTAAAAGTAATTAGGTATTTATTAAATTGAGCTACAATGACAATCTTATATTGTAATAGTATTAAAACGATTATTACCTGTGTTCCTACGCCCATATTAAACGACTAATAGAAATATAAAAAAATTGCCTCGTAAAATGTTACTAGAGAAAATGTACGATTATTTTATTAATCGAATTTTTTTATTTAATATTTTATTCATAGTCATTGTCGGCTTTCATAGGAAATTTGTCAACATGTCACAGAAACACACTTTAATATTTTTACAATTTCGTATGTCATGTTCGTTGATTTGATTTATTGCTCACTAGCTCCTAGCTGTGATTTCACTTATTTATTTTTTTTCTAGGTACTGTACAAGTACTGTATATAATACATTAGTGTAACAATGTGTAATGATGTCTCACGACAATAGTAGATTCGATCCCCACTGGAGATATTGGTTATATTTAATTTATATTTATTTAATAATTAAATTGGTCTGATAACACAAAGTGCAGCGTTAGATACCGCAACTCGACACGCATTTCTCTAATTCGGGTGGCAACTAATAATGGGGGAAAGGAATATGTGAACACTATTTTGTCTCAGCATATCTAGCTACATACAGGAGCTGTGAAAAGCTACAAAAAAGCTTTTTATTATCTTATTATCACGATTTTAGAGAAATTGCTAAGTGGAGAACGGAGTGCTTTGAATTGCTTTGCGGTAAAAAGTTAGAAGCTGCTTGTTGGGTGTTGAATGCTAGGTTTGCTTTTATTTAATCAACTCTAAATAACTCTAGGATAATAAATAAATATTCATTGTTATATTAAAAACCGAAAACCTTTCGATTTCATATCCTCTCAAACAAGTCTTAATTTCGCCATATCTATTACAGAAAAGCGAACCTTAATTAAAATTTTGAACTAAGGAAATCCTTTCCTAACTTAAATTATATAAAATATATAGAATATATTCATATCATAGACACAAAATTTTTTAAAGTGTTCCAAGAATTTTGCTTATACCTACGTGATTTTACAAACTGCAGCTTGATTAAAGGTTCTTCCTTGTGTTGAAAAACGTGTTGGCCACAACGACTAATTTTATGTTTCCTTCAAAATTATTATATATTTTCATATAGGCAGGGGTAAGGATTTTACAGTCAGAATATAAAAGCAGAGAAGAGAGTATCTTGACACTAGGTTCTCTATGACTAGGTTATTCAGAGCTATGCCAGAAGAGGCATGAAGTAAAGTCAAAATACTAATCATTATATATGAGTTGGTTAATAAAATACACTAAATTGATAAAATATATACAACACATAAGATCATGTGTTTGATATAATATGAGACACATAAATTAATTGTTTAAAAAGCTACTAGTCATAATACACGTATGTAACAATAAGTATTTTTTTAAAAACATATTTATGTGGAAACATCTAAAATATATATAAAATAGTATAAAAATCTAAACGCTGTGAGATTTAAACCCGCACCTCTTAGAAACCATCGCACCGCTGTCACCGTTAAGCCATGCGTTCTACATCTGGCTACGCCCATACTCTTATACGAATATTACAACTTATTTTAGCTGTTAGCATCTCTGCAGAGAGATTTTTACAAATTTCTGCTAACCAAAAATTTCGCTGGTTCAAGTCCCGCTGCATTTCAATTTTTATACGTTTTCTAAAAATATGTTTTCAATTTTCATGAATTTTTGTATATTTTATCAAATATAAAGGTGAAATCTACTACTGTTAACAAAATATACTTTACAATTCACAAGGTAAAAGCTGACTTGCCAAAACAACTTTAATGAAAACATGTCACGATGATTTTACTATTCTCGCAGTTCCATCACATCTTTATAAATGAGTTTAAGGAAAATTAATCCATACGCACTATAGTTTTAGGGTAATTTTGGGCTAAATTAAAAGGAAAATTTCCTTGATATAAGTCGTTCTTGTTACAGCGAAGGACGATGCAAACAGTTACTGGTCCCTCAGCTAAGAAGAAGGAATATGAAAATGACTTACAAGAGTACCTGTTGTGTATGTACTTTAAGTGTGTTAAAAACAACAGTTGTGACCCGCAGCTTTGTCTGCGTGAACAGTAAGGAATATTATATAAAAACTATATATTATACTTATAGTAAGTCAGTGGAAGATATATAAAAAAAATAAAACCCAAAAGAATGATTTTAATTTTTTTCTGTTTGTATATGCGTTTGTGCAATCCAATCTCAGAAACGGCTTAACCAATTGAAATGCAGTTTTGACTATTGTATTTTGGTACTATTCCCGTAATATTTAGTTTTTATTTATTTTAATCGACTTATAATTTAAAAAATAACAACCATTTAATTTCAATTATAAATTTAAGCAAAGCTTGTGATTTAAATGAGTACGCCGGCGGGTGAAAAGCGAAATAGCTTAGTTGTGTACTTTACGCAGACGATGCCGCGATCAGGTGGCTAGTTTGTAATAATCTATGTACTAAATATTTAATAAAAATATGCTTCAGCACATAAAATTTGGATCAGGACACGTGTGCAAATTACGTTACATAAACACTTTATTGCAAACAAAATTATAAAATATATAAACACAAGAAATAATAAAAAAGAACGTACAATATCGCCTTATCGCTTAAAACGATCTCTTTGAGGCAACCTTTAGATGTTGGAGTTGTGTGAACTGACGGTAGGCGGCGACAGGTGAATATATAAGTGAATATGTACAGGTGAAACTAATAAAACATTTGTTTACAATAAAAAAAATAAGAAGCCATGCCATTTCTAAATCGTAACTCAATATTCACCTTAGAAGTACTCAGGTGTTAGATTTTAATTCAATTGTGTGGAAGATAAATGGGTTTGTAGACGTGAGTGGTAATAGGTAAGTCTGTATACATTTCATTGTATTCAAATGTTCTATATAAATGGAGAGGACGGAAATTCCCATAGTGTAAAGATATAAAGTTATATGAAACGTGTGTTATTTAAGGCTGTATTTTATAAATTGTCAGGAAAACGTTGGATTTCTTGTGTTTTTTTTTTAAATATTCTAAGTGCTTCTGTAACTATTTCATAAGCCTGAAGATGTTCGTAAGAAAAACGAATTAATATCTATATATAGCTGCGTGTTTAGCCATAGGGCTAAACAGGTATAGATAGGTATAGGCAGGTATAGACAGGTATAGAGGTAAAGTAGTCAGATAAAACCTAGTGTCTAAACACTCTGTTCTCTTAATTTCTCCCGCAATTGGCGCATTGCTAAATGGCAATGGAAAAACTTTGTAATAAAAAACTTATTTTAGCTTTCCAGCTGGGTAGGTGGAGGGAACCTAGTGTCATGATCCTTTTTCCTCTTATATGTTAACTGAAAAAATAGTAAAAAATTAATTAAATAGTATTACTTATATGTACATTATTCGTTCAGAGGCTAAATCGCACAACATTTAATGATTTCCTCTTATCGTCGTAGCGTTTAAAACTCATTTTCTTTGTATAAACAGCTATAGTCGGTAAAGACAGCCTTTACGCGATAATGACGAGTTCGAATACAACTCAGGATATTAATTACAAAAGCTTAATGTAAAATTCATGAAGAAATGATTTTTCTAGCTTCATGCTTTGTTCTAAGCAGAGTTATCAACCTCTTTATCTCCGCCATCCTCATGCTTACGTAACCTTTTTTATTTATTAAACAATACATCAAAATTTTATACAAAAGAAAACTGTTGAAGAAGAAGTCCTAGAAACTGTTTGTACAAATTGGATGTAGGATCGATTGAATCTTTTAATTTAATATTTTTTACAGTCGATAGCAAATATTGTATTACTTTTATTTTTAATAAATTAAAAACTGGTTCACAGCGTATGTCCTCAGGCAAAGTGTTTATTTAGTATATGGTTATCTTTTTTTTAGAGTTCCATCTCCAAAGTAATTATGTACTTTTGGTATGTCATTTTTCTGCGTTTTTCTGCGGACAGAATAGACAGGGTACCATGTATTTTACTAACTAAGGCTAAGTTATATTCCTCAGTACCATTGAGACTTCCTCCAGCATCATCGATACTGTGTACATGAAGGGCAACCGAGGTCACGCCCTTCCTCTCTTACCGCTCACTTTCGCTTCATATGGCTCCCTTACGATTAATTCATCACTCGTCCTTTTCACGCGACCAAACCACCTCAGAAAAAAAAAACTTATGCTACTACTAAAAAAATAAGTATTGTATATTAAAATAAGCACTTTCTCCAATTATCTTAAAACTACCAGTATTGTCAGTTCTACAAAAAGCTACCATAGGCTCAGATGGCAGTACTGACAATACTGATATTTACATACAATTGACATTTAAATTGATAATATACAATTGTATATTGATACAATTGAGTATCTTTAACAAGTATGACAAAACGTGGATTTTCGTATCAAACAAAGGCAATATCTGTCTAACATTTAAAAACCATTAGCGGTCATAATAAAAAAGCTCCAGTGGGCTTTATTTATGAAGGCATTAATATGCTGTGGTAAAAAAACATCATTCATCAACAAAATTCACAATATCTACGTTATATTTGAAATTAGAATTTACTTGACATAACATTTTAAGGCTGTATGTGTGTGTGCTTTTGCTATGAAATATGTCAAATTGATCCGTTTTTTATAAACCTATGTGTTCAATTATGTTTTTAGACTTTAAAGATTTAGCTGTTTATTTATTTGTGGAACATTTTAATTGTTTTATTATATTTTATTATTTTAATGATCATGCGTCCAGCGTCTTAATGTAATCACGATTGGTTGTGGGTTCAAATATTTACATAGGGCTAAATGTATAGTTCAAATTGTCCTATCATTCGCTTCTTCGATTTCTTCAGTATACTCCCGCATAGCACGAAAGTCAAAGATAATTTTGTGTATATTAAATAAATTTGTTCTTAATTCTTAGTCCCGACATCAAGGCATTGCGTGTTGAGATGTAAAACTCGTTGAGTTTTTGTCATATCACAGCGGTGTAATGAAAATAATTTAAATATAAGAACTACTTCAACTGGGGATCGAACCCTCAACCACATCGCGTTTACAGTTAGAGGCTGTTTCACTACACCACGATCGTCCATGGCATTCTTTGATTGCCTCTTATGGATATATAAGATATGCAAATTGGATAAATATACTAAACACCTGTAATTTACAAAATATCATTTAATATCAAATAAATACCTGCAATTTGTAAATTACAATCAAATATCGTTCTAATTTCAAACATATGACCAAGGTAATAAATAACTCGTAGAATAATTCATCGTTCAATAACAAAAGGCGCTAGCCATTTAGTTTTGAAATGACCCTATTATTTTGCAGTGTCAACTCCATAATTGGTTTTCTAGTGGGTGAATAAACATGGTTGGACGAGATTGTAATGAACACACTAATATTGATATCTGCTGAACATTGGACTATGAAATCATTTAATATACAGTGCGTTCTTGTGTTTAAAAAATAACAGTACAAAATAATGGATTACGTACACATTCATAAGTTTGGGAGGACTAAGCTTGGTATGTGTAAGTGTAATATTTTTATGAATAACACATAATTATTATACATTGATCTGAGGCCGTCCTAGTGCATTAGAACATGTCTGAATGGAATGCGCGATGGTCGTGGGTGCGATCCGCAAATTACAGGGAGTTTTCCTAAATGTTTTTAATTTTCCTTACTCTTATAAGACAAAGTATAAAATTCGGTGGTAAGGTGGAAAACGAAGTGAGTGAAGTAAGCAGAAATTATAAAGTTGCTACAATTTGATAAAGCCAAGTTTCGTATGAGTGGAGTGTTGAATTCTCATTCTTTCTTTGATTATAAAATTCTTAGTTTTCGGTTTACCATGTATCTAAATCTTATTCATACAAAATAAATGAAAAAGAAAATTGCATTATTTAAGATAAAGCTGCTGAGTTATATATACAAATTATTTTCATAGATAGATAAAGTTGTAGTATTTACAGCTCCACGCTCTTATCCGCTGCCCTGCAGGGTAGGCAGAGATAAGTTAGTGTCAAGACACTCCGTGTTCCACTTTCCTCCTGAACCTGAGCCATTGTGTGTTGAGTCACCGAAACTCAACGCTGCGCTTTGTCTTGTCAACAGAGAGGAGTAACGAAAATATTTATAATATAAATATAATAAATATAAATCATAGTTTATTTATCTAAGTTCCAGTAAAACCTAAGAAAAATGTTTATTCTACTGAAAACTATTTAGAACAAAATCATACAACATTTCAAGCAGTCATGAGGCTGCCTGTGTTTATGGGGCAAGTCTTCGGCCTGAACCCTGTTCTTGGGGTTTCTGCTCATGATTCTTCTAAGCTAAGGTGGGTATTGCAACATTTTTATTTTTATCACTTTGAGCAATCAAGGAAGTACTACAAGTAGTGGACATGCACGTATATCATTTAAGAACGCATATATATATTTAGATCACTCACGATGTTACCGGTACATCTAGTACTCACGAAACACTTAAGGATGAACCACTACTCATTCACATAGATTCAAAAATTTTAAGCATGTCTTGTACTAGTGCATACACACTTAAAGCACTTAACAATGCACCAGTGCCATGTTCAAACATACTCAAAGCACTGAAGGATGTACCAGTAAAAGTGAAATAACACTAGTGGCACTCAAGAATGTACCGGAACTAATGAACCCACAAAAAGACTACTAATTACGAGTATAAATACAAGCATGTACTTGAGCTAGTACATACATACTTAATGCACTTAATAACAATCTTGTGCTTAGTACTCATAACTCAGAGCACTTGAGTGCTTTGGACAAAACTACTGTCGCTCTTACATGATTGTTTTCATTGCACTAAATACAATCAGAATATAAATATAAAATTCAAGTATATAATTACTTATGTTCTTTTTTAGTTTTAAATATTTTTCTGGGCGCAGTATTTACACATACATAACAATTTTTGGTCAAATTGTTTTCTTAAATGGATTCTTTTTACTGAAATATTTCAAGGATAATGGAACGTCGGTATCATCTAATAGTAAGAAATGCTTGTGGTTATTTAAATTTTATCTGTTTTGTTATAATTATTTTTTTTAATTTAGCCTTGAAACACTTTCATTTCTCCACTTTTTGCCCATTTATACTCATATTTTCACAAGTACTTTTGAATCGTCGAATAAACATAAAACATAACTGCCGTCAGAAAGCAGTTCTGCTGAGAAAAGCCGGCGAGAAACTCAACAGTCTCTCTTTTCAAATATAAAAGTTACAATTTTATGATTATATTATAGTCAGTTGTATTAAGATATCATAACCCTTTTCCAGCATCACTAGTATTTTACCTAACAAATACTACAACCACAATACTATTCTTTAGAATAGCTATAAAGTGGCCTAAGCTGTGCCAACATATATCTAGTACGGAAGCCACAGATCCTTTCGTAGATCCAAAGCTTGCGAGGAAATGTGCTGTATCTTGTTTCGTGGTTATGTTTTTGGCAATAGGTGAGAGGTTTTGTTTCATTATATAGTATAACAAATATTAAATAATAATAAAATAAATTAAAATATATTCACTAAATAATAAATAACATAATAATTAATATACAATAACTAAAGAAAACAAATTGGGTTCAAAGTAAAATTTTACGGATGCGGACGGACATATATTCGGAACACTTATATAATTTAATTGGAGAAGAATATAAAAAGAAGAAGTGCATTATGTCATTTATTTAATTATGAATTATAAATACAGTAAATTAATAAAATAATTATACACAGTACCGTGTGTATTTAACATAAACTTTTGTATAACGTGCTGACATATACGCTGGTTTTTGTATGACATATACGTTGATAGGGCAACGAATATTTTACATGTCAAATATAGATAAAATTACGATATTTGAAAAACATATTTTTAGAAAACCCGCGCCTCTTGGAAGCCAACCAAGAGGAGTTCAAATTGCGTTCAAATTTTATACGTTTTCTATAATTTTTTTTATAAAAGTTTTTCAATTTCCTAAATTTGTGATTACACCACTTTAAAAATATGTTAAAAATATTTATTAGGAATATCGTCATATAGATGATCGTTAAAGTTACAAATGTATAAAGATATGCGTTTGTAAAGGTAAACGTTGCATATTTCAAATTTGAAGAAAATTGAGCTTTAGATTTTGGGACAACATTTCATTTTCAAAGAAGTGTTGAAGAACTTGAACAGTAAAATATTATTATCTATAAAAGCGACATTTTAATATTTTATTAGGAAATTACTTAAAATAACTTTTGTTGTGGTTATAATATATTGATTATTTATATATGGAATTTTTTATTAAGAAAACTAATGTAGAAAATAGTAAAAAGTTACGTGCAATAATTTAATTATTTATGCAAAAAACGGTGTAATATCATAAGCGTGACCTATTGAAGCCTTCATTATTTCATATATGCCTTCATTATTAGTAGCTTCACACTTTTTCAGAGTGTCAAAACATTCCGTTCTCCACTTTCTGTCCGACTAGTCATTGCGTGTTGAGTGGTGGAACACTTATTTCATTCTTACCTGAGCGTAGACATGAAAATAATTATTTAAGCAATATTATGACCCAAGTGTAAATTATCTAAATTTTAGTCAGCCGGGCTGTTAATTTATTTAATTATCCAGTTTTAGGCTTTTTCAAATACTATTATGGGTACAATAAGAAAATTAAGACTCCTCGAAAATCATTTGCTTATTATTTTAGATACTGTATAGGTAGTCAAGAATTCTATTTAAACGTCAAATATATTTTAGTTGAACACGGCCTATCCGAGCTTTCGGGGTTTGTAACATCCGCTGACTGCAAACCCGATAAGATTTATGAAACATTCATTATGCACAGCTTCCCTTGGATTAATCACCAGCTGGACTACAGTCCTGGTCTTGCAGCTTTAACTCAGGTAAGAAATATTTGCTAGTAAGTGTAAGTTAAATTTCGAGAATCATTTTAGCTTATATTAATTGATAAGTAATGATATTAAGATTGTTATTATTTTTGATATTATATATATTTATTTGTTTGTATCATTCAGTTATAAGTAGTATATTATTAATAGTATTTATTTTGTATCTTTCTTAAGTTAAAAGCATTTTTTGCATAATTGTGTTAATTTTGGATGTAGGGAATTATATAAGTTTGGTTTTTTTTTTTTGTATTAATACCCCTCCCCCGCCCGTCGACGACGCAAGCCGAGGCTCGAGCTCCGCGGGGGGCGCCCTTGCGGTCAAGCAGCCACGGAGTGCTTGTATTTCGCAGGGACAGAGTACCCTCTTCCCTCACCCCCCCGGTGTCGCTGTAAAGATCAATTGATCAACAGCATTAAATCAGTATCGAAAAAAAAAAACTAAAAAAAAAAAAAAAATTGTATTAATATATAGCCCATAATTGAGATGTACAATGTAATATGAGATATGCTATAATTTTAAACACATATCTACTGTATGTTACTTTGGCCTGCCTAATAAGTAAATAAAGAAATAAAAAATGAATATATATCGTATATTATTTTTTTCATTTAGTAGTTACATTTACTGTAGACCAGATTAGTTGTAGGTTCATTCTCACTCGGGGGAATGATTATGTTTAAAATATTTTCTTTACCGCCACTCAATACGCAATGTGCGACTTCGGGCGGGCAGTGGAGGAGGAAGTGTCTTGTGAATAAATCAAATTTGTGCCCGTTTAATCGAATCTCTTTCTACCATTTTCAGTTCCTATTTTGTTCTTACAATCCAATTCATTTCGAATTTTCAAATATAAATTCGCTGAAATCGCAAGAGATCGCAAGAGAATTCAATGATAAAAAGTACGTTACATTATTTTCCTGTGCGAATTTTTGTCATAAAATTATAGACGACATCGTTATAAATACTTTTATTCATTAATTCCGTCTTAATAATGCACAATAGAGCTACAGCTTGTAAAAAATATTTTTGGCTAACGTATTTCGAAAGGCGCGGTTTCGAATCCCGTTGCGTTCCAATTTTTATAAGTTTTCTAAGTTCTACTTTAAAATGTTAGTTTTTAATATTTTAGGCTCTAGGTCTTAATATTTTTTCACTCTTTTAGAAACGACTAGGTAATGTAAACTGTGTATACCAGCTCCAGCAGCTCTTTTGATATGTGAAGAGCTATGTCCAAGTTAGGATAAGCGTCTCGCACAGACAAAGATAAACTCTCTAATATTCTCTCATAGATTCTGGTACATCTTACCAAAATGAGAAGGAAAGTGGTTTTGAAAATATATGCATTCTTGAAGTTATAGTACATTTTGTTCTATGGACAAACTTTTAATGACGATTATTCGATCATATTAGACAAAAACTCAGTTACGAGCCTAACAACGATAGCGAGAAAGCTGCAAGCCCTGACAGCGTCACTCGCGTTCATATTTATTTCTTAATCGTATTTTTGATCAAACTTTGTTTTTTGGCTGTCTTGTTTCCTGGTCTTGGATTAATTACTTTGTTTATTCTTTCCAATAAACCATTTTACCCCACAACTATTTTATATAATTTTGAAAGAGTTCCCGTTACTTCGTTTCCTGTGGCAGGCCCTTCGAAGTCACCCCTGGTACCACCAATCAGGTTTCTACTTCACGCTAAGAATATCTCAATCTTCTTTCTATATGCATCCTCCACCACCAATTGCGTTTGCAGTCTGACGCTGTACCATATCTACACGATGGCCTCTAAGCTTTTTAGAGAGAGAAGAGATGAAAAGAGATTTTTAAGACACCAGATAACCGTAATGTTTAAAAAATATATGACGTTTATAAAAACTTGATTCAAAAATTTGCCGCCCTAGGCTTAAATCTACTCAGACTGCTGCAGACACTGGTAGTGGAAGAGCGTTTGGTTGAGAGCACGATAGCTTTTGGCTCGCTTCCCATTCAGCGAATATATTTAAGTTATTTCCATTTTTCCGCTCTTGTTAGAAACTCAACCTGTCCCGAAATCAGGCGGAATGAGGAGAACTGAGAGGAACAGTAGGTTATCCTGCCTACCCCGATATATATCATAATGTCTGGCAACTTGAGTTCGGTTTTAACTAGGAACATATTTATATTTGAAATATTTTAATACCTTTAATCACTGAACCACAAATAACTTTAACAACTGAACCACTCAGTGCATCTAATATTATTTAATAATACTTTTAATAATATAATGTTTACAGTTCCTGAACATACAATGCACTTTCAATTGGAATTTTGCTGATTTATTCGTTATTTGCATCAGCTTCTATTTAACATCGAGGTTGGAACAAATTAATAGGAAAGTCGCCGCTACGAAGGGAAAGGTAATTTATATATTAAAATAATGATACCATTGTGGTATATTTGTAGTATACTTGTATGGACACGATGATTGTGGGTTCGATGCCCACTTAGAGCAATATTGTTAAGTAAGAAGAAGGAAACAAGTATATCAGCGTGTAGTTCAGTACGCACTTATTTAATAATGACGAGAGGTCATTATTAAATTAGTTTTGTTATCTTTTTGAAAGCTTTTAAAAGCTTTTGTTATCCTTATCTGAGTAAAATCAATATATATCAAATATATACATATAAACATATTTTTCATTTACCTGAGCTGAGCTAAGTCCCACCACACAAAATGTATTGTCTCTAAAAGAGGTAGAAATTGAAATGTGGAGTATTTTAGTACGAGGTATTTCGTTATCATTGTAAAGAGTATATACACAAGTATGACTATTAATTCAACCTGTTAACTGTTTTTTTATAACATACCTTTTTTAAACCTAGTGTCAAAACACTCCGCTCTCCACTTTCCGCTCTAAATCAAGATATTGCGTGTTGAGTGGCGACCCAAAGCCGCGCTTTGTGTTTGTTACCAGAGTGGAGAAATTAAATAGTTTAAATATAATCATTACCCCCGAGTGGGAATTAAACCCACAATCAATAGTGGCTTGTTATCATATCTACTTACTTTTCTTTAGAACGTACCCCCAATATTCTGGCGGTCAGTACGAGAAGATTACAACCGAGTTACGAATTTAGTGACACGAGTGGACGAAGTCATTGGCTCTATAATATTTATTTCATTCGCAAATAATTTGTTCTTTATTTGCCTACAACTTTTGCATACATTGGCGTAAGTAAATTACCGTTTTACCAATTCATAATAAAAATGATTTAATTAGTTTCAGTGTCCTAATATTTGAAATAAATTAAGTTATGCTATTTATACATATAATAAAAATGAGACTGATCGCTGTCTGTACATGAAAAATATATGAGAATTATTATTGGTTGCATTTATCGATTAAATAAAAACCAAAGCAATGATTTTCAATTTTTCTCTGTTTGTCTGTACGCTTTTGCACGCTAATCTCAAAAACGGATTAATCGAATTAAATGCAATTTTGTAATTTTGAAAAATAAACTTCCTTTAATATTTAGTTATACTTTACTTACTTTATTTGTACACCATATTAAATTGACAAAAATATTAGGTACGTAACACAAAAAAAGGAATGTACAAAAGGCCGTCTTAGGACTAAGTAGCCATCTCTTCCAGACAACCTTTAGGCTGAAAAGAAGCTGTTATAATAATGATAAACGGTTAGGTGGTGGACAAATTAAACATACAATAAATAATATGTAGATAGATACATATATACCTCCTACATACTTACAAACATACATACCTTTATATATATATAATTATATATATTTATGATGTGATTATTTTATTTCAATCGATTCATAACAAAATTGCCTAAAACTGTGATCAACTCATTGTATACATATTATCTATAAATGAAAATTATTACGATATTAAATTAAAAAAGGTAGTTTCTATTGACCCATTATATATATTCATAAATTGACAAAATTGTAAATTTAAGTAAAATTTGTTAGTAGTTTGTCTTCTAAAGCGAAAATACGAAAAAGTTAATTATACCCATATTAGCTACATTTATTTACAATATATATTTTATAGAGAATAAATAATTTTCAAAGACCTTCGTGGCACAGTGGAACATTGTCTGCTTCAAGCGATATTTGAGTGTTCGATTCCCACTCAT
Organism: Podotricha telesiphe; assembly: GCA_038994665.1. Taxonomy (NCBI): domain Eukaryota; kingdom Metazoa; phylum Arthropoda; class Insecta; order Lepidoptera; family Nymphalidae; genus Podotricha; species Podotricha telesiphe. The sequence goes on from JAOYRR010000048.1 coordinate 886,047, forward strand.
CAGTGATAAGTAAAATACATTATAGCTCCAAACCGCGTAAACATATATTAACAATAGTAAACGTTTAGTAAATAAAGTAATAACGACATTTAACGCTATAGTGGTGATGTTGAAATATCTGATGTTGGTGGGTTCGATTTCCATTCGAGCTAATGATTATATTTAAATTATGTGAAGGTATATAATGAACGTGTATAGTTTTACAATCTCACAGATCCGCCATCCAGTAAAATAAAAGATAAAATATATATTTTTTATTTAATTATGCCAACAATTTTGATTTTCTAGAGATGGTATCAAGGCAACACCAGGTTGTCACTTTCCTGATAAAAGGTATTGTTAATATACATATGTTTATCATTACCATACTAAAAAATATCAGGGAAAAATAGTGTAATAACAAACTCATGCACATATTGACATTTTAATTATCTAAACGATGGTCTTGATTTAAAATTTCACTAGTGTCATAATATGTAGCGCTTCATAAAAGTTCACCCATCATGCAAGAACTCTAAATAAATAGTTCCGTACAGTATAGAATGAGATATCGTTATCTCTGTTTTAAGTTCCGTCACTTAATACAGAACATCTTGAAGAGCGTGAAGCTGCTTTATATTTCAAATTGTATAATTTATTTAAAACACTGTTTATTTAAATTTTAATATCTATTTAATGTTAAAATAACGTTTATCATTTCGAAAAACAGGCCACTTCGAGGTTATGAACAGCCTGTATATTTCACATACTCTCTCATCTTCCTCATCGTGAGATCTTTAGCAGTGTGCCTGATCGCATCTGGAGTGCATACAGCGAGTCAGACACCTGTATATGCTCTATATGAAGTTCCATCACCGGTTTACTGCATTGAGGTATTGTAACTTTACGAGAAATTAACGACTTAAGTGAAATTCTAATATTTTTTATTTTCAAAGTATTCATAGAAAAAAGTTGTAATAAGCATTTAGGAATTTCGACGCAGCCTGATGTAGAACGCACGGCTTAGCAGTCAGAAAGCTTGGACACAGCTTGGCTTTCCAAGAGGCGCAGGTTGAAATCCCTATGCGTTTAAATTTTTATGTTTTCTAAAAATATGTTATTCTAATACTGTTTTTCATAACTTCCTCGTTCTGGTAAGACAAGGTGCGGCGTTGGCGTGCGAAAAAGTGAATGTGTCATGGTTCAAACAGGTAAAGGAATGTAGCTACTCGAGTTTAGGTAATAAGTAATTAATGTAATTACTTTAATAATCATTTTGTTTTAGATATTGTAAATTAATTTCAATTCAAATATGAATTGAACTGAGCACAGTAGGTCGTGGGTTCACATCTTACTCGATAAATAAGTATATACAATCTAAATAGTGTTCCTACTTTAGTACGACATCACGTAGTGTTGTATATAACAATTGGAAAACTTACTTAGAAGAATGGAGTTATTAAGACCTATAGTCGAAATAAAATCAAGTAATAGCTAACTATAAATAAAATGAGTAGATCTCAGGATTAATGTGTGTTTTCTTATATTTTATTGCATACATCAAAAAAGAGTAATCAAGTTTAATAAAAAAGTGAGCATAAAGCGGAGCACGGAGAGTCTTGACACTAACTGTGGCTGAAGTTAAAAATATATTGATTTGAAGTATAATGTACTTATTTCACAGGTGCAAAGGTTCATTGAACAAATTCACGGACAGACAGTGGCTTTGAGTGGTCTTAAATTTTTCAAAGTTAAGCGTGGAATGGTTTTGGCTGTAAGTATTTTTTTAACTGTACATTTTTGTAAATTTCCACTTTCCGCCCGAAATCGAAATTGCTTGTCGAATGGTGGAACCTACAATGCCGCCATTTATCTGGTTTCACTCGTGAGCGAAGAAGTAATTGGGTATGGAGGAGTGGAAATCGAACACACAACTATTGTGTATTCAGTCTTTTAAACAAAACATAAATTTACTATACTTCTGTAGTCATCTAAATATACATTGTTGTATGTAATTAGAAAAAATACGAAATATATTTCTGTAGCAAACTGAACCAAGTAAAATTTTATATGCTTATTACAACTTATTTTTGTTGTTTACAGATTCTTTAATAATAATCGTTTGGCGGGAGAGAAGGATATTTATTAAATATGTATAATATTTTTTAAAAATTATTCACACTCTTAGTAAATTGAAAAATCATTTTTAGGAAACGTATAAAAAATTAATGAAACCTATTTGAAAAGACTACTATACCACTAGGGTGTTTAACAATTTATTTGTATTCGGTCTATTTCAGATAGCCGGAACTATTGTGACATATGAACTCGTTCTACTCCAATTCGCTGGAGTCACGCCTACTGTAGCACCTCTGCATAGCGATGATGAACTAAATTGATTTAAAATAATAGCTTTACGTTTTTTTCTGTATAACAAGGTATCAATTCACTTCATTACACTTTTCATATTAAGTGTTGAGTGTTCCGAAATGTGACTAAAACAAAATGTAGTTTTGAGTTTCGTCAATCAACACACAATATCTTGATTTCGTGTGGACAAGTGTACGTTTTCTTTGACTGACTCTGCTTTGTGAGAAAGAACGTGAAGCTGCCTTTTTTTTCAGAATCCGACAAAAATCCTATAATATAATTAATTTAAATTGTTTTTAAAACACTGTTTATTTCAAATTTCTCATCTCATCTCATCAAATCTAAACAATTTAAATAATATTTATAATCTTTACATTTTATAATCTATACAATTTAAATAATATTTTTATCGTGGTTTCACGCTTTTTTGTACATAACAATTCACTTTGTTCTCCACTGTCCATATTGAGTTGAGTATCGGAGCTCGACGCCGCATTTTGTTTTACTAAAGCGGAGAAATAAAAATTATTTCAAGACATTTCCCGATTAGGTATCGAATCCACAACCATCACGCTTGCCACCTGACGCTGTCCTCCCGCTGAACCATGATGGCCTCAATAATATTTTGTGTAATTTAGTTGATTTCGTTTTCTAGTCACTAGTGTAACATTTGTAGCAATGACTTTTACTATTAAATGGCTTAGAATTCATAATTAAATTAAAACTAAAAGAACCATTTAGTTTGTTTTATTTATGGTATGTTTTAAAAGTAAAAATGACAAGATTTTGTAAATCAACATTTGATTTACATTTCTCATACAGTTATTTTAATTTATTTGGTCCCTCCATCGTCATATTGAACAAGAACTAACACATAGGTCATAACACTGCCTGCCATCTGAAAAAAAAATACATTTTTAATTTTTTTGTATATAAAAATAAACAATATTTGATTTAGTATTTATTCTGAAATCAACGAAATATCTACAATGTTAAGTAGTGGAACCTAACACCTAGGAACTTCATGATTTAAATATAATAAGATCTTTAGTTTTAACATTTTATTCATAGTTTTTAGATCGATCCCCGCTCAATAGGATACTTAAACCGTTTTGAAATGAAACTATTTTTAACCGGATTAATCGCATATATTTTTGTCTACCTGTTACCAAGGACTACTGTAAAGTGTTCGCAACGTCCAGTTTCTAAAATGTATTTTCGAATACCAAATATATATGTAGTCACATATACACATTCGGTTAAAAATAGTTTCATTTCAAAACGGTTTAAGTATCCTATAGAGCGGGAATCGATCTAACAACTATTGTGTATCTAATCACAGACTTCCTAATTGCGCCACGATGGAATCAAGTTACATATCAATACAAATAAACATAATTTTAGTATCTGTTCGTAATATAAAAATAACCAATTTTGTTTATCTGTTTGATCTCCGGAACGGCTGGATCCATTTGCATGGGTTTTACTGGCCGATGTTAGCTAGCTAATGTAAAAAGTAGTAAATAAGGCTACTTTTATTTATAACTCATCGCGGCTGAAGTCGCGGGTACTGCTAGTTATATAATAAATATGAATATATTTCCGAGTGGGTTTTAAGCTGTGACCAACTAGTTGTGTGAAAATACTTAACCACTCCATGATAGCAACTAACATATAGCATAAGTTAATTTTAACAGGCTTTTTTAGCTTCACCTACCTACACCTACTTATATATATGAAATAAAATAAATCTTACAGTACTATTTTGACTCTCTTCTCCCTGTCCAATTTGTTTGAAAGTTGGCACTGGTGTCCGGAATCGATGACAACACAATATTTTCATATCATAAAAAATAATCTTAAGCATGTGCTTTTTTGTTTATTTAAACTAATTAGTTTACAACGCAAATGAAAATTATAAGTAAATCGGAGCAACAAAAAAGAAAGTATTACCTGTAATACGACACTCCTGTTTAAATTGAAAAACCCCATTCCGGTTAACGTGACGTAATCCTTATTCAACTGCTTTTGAAGCCTCTCCATCTAAAATGTTAATATGTTTGGTAAAGCTTTGGAAGTACGGTTATATCAAATTACATATCACGATATGTGGAGTTATCGTTGAGACATTTTAGTCAACCAAAAGGTTTATTTGTGGCAACTGTTTATGAAAAAGAAAAATCTTAAAAATACATATTTAGATTTGAACCCGCGCTTCCTGAAAAACGTAGCTACGTTGAAATTCTTATACGCTTATTACAATGAATGATAAATGGATGTAGAACGCATGGCTCAGCGGTGAGAGCGCTTGAACGGTTTTCAAGAGGCACGGATTCAAATCCCGCTGCGTTCAAATTTTTATACGTTTTCTAAATATGTATTTTTCAATTTCCTTAGTGTGCGAATAACACTTTAAAAAATGTATAACTACACTACACTATAAAAAGACTACTACGTGAAAGTTTTTGATATACACACTAGTGTGTAATCATTATTTTTAATTTTTATACCTTCACATAATATTACTAAAAAGAAGTCGAGTTTTCCTTCTCGTATGAACATTTCACAATTTTTAAGAGACGTTTATATTAAATTTACGTGATAGAAAGCAGTAGTAGCCTTGGGTAAAACAAATAGATGAATATGCTATAATTAAGTAAAAAAAACGTAAAAATATGTTATTATTTATTTAATATGAGCATATAAAGAATAAAACCAAGTGGACTACACAACTATTGCGTATGAAGTCTTTTAAACATTGCATATATACTTCTGTAGTGATCTTAATTTAAATTGTTGTATCTAATTAGAAAAAAATACGGAACTACAAATAAAATCTTATACGCTTATTTCAACTTATTTTTGTTGTGAGCATCTCTGCAGAGTCATGCGCCATGATAATTTGGCGTCCCTTAAAACAATCCATACAATTGGATTGGACAATTTTCCCAAAGAAAGAGTGCGTGCTGCTATTTTTCTTTGTCACAATATTTACGGCAAGACTAAGTATATATAATATTATAAATGCCAAACTACTTGTTCGTTTGTCGAATGCGATTTTATAAAGAGATACTCGAGGTTCTTGGGATGAACACAGGCTACTTTTTTCTCCCAAAATATTTTTTATTTTGCATTTTATTACTATAAAGAGCAAATAATAATAAAATACTTACCTCAATATTATAAAACTGTCCCTCACATTCATATAGAAACGGCAACGCCAGTTTAGAATGCTTGTTGACATCGGCGGCCGCTAGCACAGTATAGCCAGTTCGAATACAGAGCCATGTTAGGGAAACTGCATAATATACTTGCTTCAGCGGAAGTCCTGCTAAGCCTAAACTGAAACATGTTAAATGTGAAACATATTTTTACAAAGCCTATAAAAATTTCAGCGCATCGGAATTCGAACCCGTGCCTCTTGTGACGGTTTCCATGTCCGTTTCCATAAATATGTTTTCAATTTCCTAAGTGTGTGAATAACACTTTAAAAATGTTAAAAATACATATTAAATGTTTTTAGACCAAAAAAATATTATTAGGGGCATTTATCAATATAATCAAACCCAAACCAATTATTTTAATTTTCTTTTCTGTTTGTCTATTTGTTTGTGCTAGCTCAGAAACAACTTAACCCATTTAAATGATTATTGTATTGTTTCTACTATTGTATTGTTTTAGCTTCCCTAAACATTTACTGTTTATTTCATTTTAATCGGTTCATAAGTAAAAAAAATCAAGCATTAAATTATAAATTTAAGCAAAGTTTATAATTTAAATGAGAACGCAGGCGGGGGAAAAAGCTAAATAATTCATGTAGTTTATGTAGGCGAAGTCGCGGGTCGCCAGTTGTAAATAAACTCAACTTACGTGATGCCAAGAAACAATTGTAAGCAAATAAAGTAAAAATTGAAGAAAGTAGATGCTAGAATGATTCCACTCAAGTAACTGTCGACCTTTCGTACCAACATGGCTTGCTTGACATAAGCTTCTCGCAATTTACGCCATGTATTCATTTTCATGAATTCTGTATCCTGTAATAAAAAAAACAGTTCTAGGGTACTGAGGAAGCTTATAATTTAGACTTTGCACTTAAAATTTAAATTTTTATGTTTAAATGAAAACTTTCAACGTCAACCTGGTTTGTACATTTATTGACATAAAGTTCCATGCTACGACGACGTAAGACATATTATAATTCAACAGCTAGTGTCGAATTACATTCAACACTAGTGGTTCCCGCGACTTCGTCGACGTGGAATTCTAAAAAATATTATATTAGTTATCTGCCATTGAAAGTCCCGTCGAATTCGGTCTAACAGTTCCAGAGGTTAGCAGGAACAAACAGACAGACAAAAATTGTAAAATGAATATTTTTAGTACGTTACTGTTTTTTTTTTTAATATTAAAAACAGACACTCCAATTTCATTTATTTGAATAGATTTGACATTCGGTGACAATGACGCGAGTTTCATGATTTTTATTTACCCAAAAAAGCTCCTACGCCCTAATAAGTTTTCATCTCAATAATTTCAAATTTAGTTATCAAATAGTATAAACATTTTTTTTGTGTTTTGACACAATACTTACTTTATTACTTTGCTCCAAACTATGCCTTGTCATAACTTTTTTTACACATCGATTCAGTCTTTGATATCTAGACGTCAGTCCCATACTTATTAAAATTATTATTAAATCTTGCAAATTCCATATAATAGTCGCTATTATACTCATAAAAAGGAGAGGTACGCCTATCCAGTGTGAATATTCAACTAAAAGCCATTTAAATTATTAGTGAAACAATTTAATAATAAACCAGTTTTTTGTTTGTTTTACTCATACGAGTAAAAATACTTATATATTTATACGAGTGTCGTTGATGCTTAAAATACACGTTGCTTCAATGTGTACATATATCACTATATACAAAAAAAATATGATGAACACATAAAACAGTGTGTGTAATATTTATTTTCTTAATTTACAATATTTGTAATGCATTATTACTAAAAACAGTGTTTTTTTTTCATTTCTTCTCCATATAAACTATACATTTCAAATGATAAATTTAATTCAACATTGAGACATACGTGGAACAGTGGGTTAGTGTCTGATTGTAAACGCGATTGATTATGGATTCGATTCCCTTTGAAGATATGATTATATTAAAATTATTTTCATTTCTCCGTTTTGATACTAAAGACAAAGTTGAGTTCCTCCTAAATACGTAATGTCTGATTTCGGGCAGCAAGTGGAGAATGGAGTCCGTCCTCCGTAAGCCTAATTTTCGTAGCCAGGGATTTTAATAAATGAGTGGCAATATTTAACACGTAATATAATATTACGTCATATATTGCATATACAAATAAATAAAGAAATTAAAGGTTAAATCAAGTTAAAAATTAAAAAATATATTTTATTTTAATAAAGTAGTACTTACATTCTAATAATAAAAATCCATGTGATTTTAATATATACTTTCTTAAGCACAGCGATGATTCGCATTGGAAGTCGAATGAGGCTGCCATATCCAATATATGTTCAACTGCAAAGTAAAAATATATAGTGAGGCCATCGTGGCTCAGTGTGTCAGCTTCACTACGCGAAGGTACAGGCAGGTAGGGAAGTTTCAATTTCCACTATGGGCAATGATTATATTAAAATATTTTAAATTCACTGCTTTGTAGACAAAACAAACACACGCAATGTCCTGGATTCGGGCGGAAAGCGGAGTACAGTGTTATGTGCCGATTCTGTGCCGCTATGATCTCTATATTACTTTGATTAATATCAATCTATAAGTATACATATAATAAAAATGTAAGTGATAGCTGTGACATGCACGGACGGGCATGTAAGATGTACCAAAATTATTTATTATAAAAATATTCATCAATGTGATAGAATCCAAAACAATAATATTTTTTGTCTAATAATCTCAGAGACTTAACAGCTTGCAATATAGTTTTGATTAAAGTATTTAATTTCAATCGGTTAATAAATAAAAATGCCCCAATAATTCAAATTATAAATTTAAACAACGTTTGTGATTTAAGTGAAAACACGGGTGGGCTAAAAGACGAAATAGTTTAGTTGTGTAGTTACACAGGCGAAGCTGCGGGCGGGTCTCTAGTTATACACATTTAAAATGGTGAACTTTCTAGAACGCTCACAAAGAAAACTAATATCTTTATAAGCACTATTCATCACAAAACAGTTTTTTTCCCACAAAAGTGTCATAACTTAAATTAGTATCACGATATTAAAGTAACTGTTAGTTATCTTTTCCAAACATATTTCCCTGCGAGTTGAGTAACTTTGCTGTAATAAACGTATAAGAATTTCGACATAACCGGATGTAGAACGCATGGCTTAGCGTTTGTAGAGCGCTTGGACGGTTCCCAAAAGGTGCGGGTTCGAATCCCGCTGCATTAAATTTTTTATATGTCTTCTAAAAATGTTTTACAATTTCTTGGACGTGTGAATAACACTTCAAATTTTTTTTTATATATGGCAGTCATAATTACTCATCATACTAATTTATAATAAGTAACTTGTTTTTATGGGTAAATATTATATTTAAATACAACTAACAAGGACTCTATTTGAGTTGACAGTGGAGAAAATAGCAAGAAATTCTGTTCGTTAAATTTCTAGATAGGCAAACATGCCAAATTAAACAAGAAACATAATTGTAGTATGTAAAGGTATCACTGTTGTGTGAGCGACTTCTTACAGATAACCTTAGCCATATATATTTAAAAAATCATAGATTACTTTTGTATTGCATATTTAATAATCAGAGAGTCAATACACTTTCCGCGGGAAATCGATATATATATATTCTGTATTGTACTTAAAAAACAAATAAGGTGAATACAAAACTAGAAAAAAAAAACAGACCGTGGACTTATCTCTATAAGAGATCCCTTCCAGCCAACCTGTTGAAGTGGGTAAGAGCAGTATAAAACGAGAAGGCAATATAGTGCAACAAAAAAATAATACAATAAATTCAACAAGATATATTTAATCTATTATGAAATATATTTAATCTATTATGACTATTATTCCTGAGCAAGGATCGAACCTACAATCGACCGTGCTTGATCGATGTCACGCTGCGCCACGATAGCCAACTTAGTCACACAGCCACGATACGTGTATTGCATATAAACCTATATGCTTAATGTCACTTCATATTGGCAATTACTTACACTAGCACTTAGATAACTAAGAAACTAAGAATTTGAATAAAACTATTTTAACTCTATTAAACGCAAATATAAAACCTGAGTTTACTTTGAAACGTGTAAAAATCAAGAAAACCACATATCTTATTGACTAAAATTTATTAACAATTTCAAAACTTACTTGTACCACAAACGGCTACAAAGAAGGCCACCTTATACATTCGTGTCTTTGTTATTTTGTCCGGAAGCAGACCTTTTATGTTCATTACCCGCTCCATTGAAGCCCAGTACTTTGATAGATCTTCCCAAGAGCAGGATAATCTCCAACATTGTAATAAGCTTAAGATAGACGAAGCATAGAAAAGAGATCCAGCGAACCTGGCTGTTACACTTCCTTGAATTAAAAGGGTTGAGTTAAACAAGTAATGAATACTTTTAGGAATATAAAAATGTTGATCGTGTACTCGAACCTGCGCCTCTTGGAAACTGTCTAAGCGTTTTGGCCACTACGCCATATGTTCTATTCATTTACATTGAAACTCTTATACGCTTTTCTAAAAAGTTTCTTCTTATCCTAAGTGTCTAATTAACTTTTTAAAATATAAAAAAGTTAAGTTTAATTACCTGTCTTATATTAAAAATAGGTATATATATTGGCAGTGTCATTATTGGTCAAATATATAACACAGTCTTGGAAAACAGCGATAATTACCTTGAGGCCTGCTTGAAATAATTTCATGCAAATGATGTTATTGCATTACATGCAGATTAATTTATGTATATTTTTTTTATATTACCAAAAATTATAAAAATATTTCAAGAATATAAAACTTTAAATAAATATAAAATACATATAAGAAATCACAATCAAAACATTATTTATTCAAGAAGACTATTAAAGGCACTTTCGAAAAGAGTCGGTATTTTTATTTCTAGAAGCTGCGATCGGCTCGACAAGTAGTTTAGCTGAAGAGCCGATAAAAACTCAACAGTTGCTATTTAATTTCAATATTTACATGACTATAGTATTCTTGGATAGAACAATATTTACTTACGATGTCCAGCCATATCTATAGCCCATCCTGCTAGTGCCTTCACTACTTTCCAAATGGCCTCCCCTTCTATAGCCAAAAAAAGGGATAACAGTAGAAACGCCCATAATTTCCATACAGATGACTCGAGACCAACAAATCCGACCCAACGTGACCAGTGCAATATCTTTGTCATGGTTTGCAAGAAATCCTATAACAATATTTTTTTATCACTTTCACAATTTATCCCGCTTATCAGAATAGGCAGAGAGAATCTATTTCACAACACTGGCGACGCGGTCCTCGTTTACCGATTAATTTCAGACTTTGCGTGTTGGGTGGCGAAACGCAACGCCTTTATGCTATTGAAATATATTATCTTATATTAAATTTTAATATATATATCGCAATACTTTGATTCCAAAATAGCCATATAAACCCAATTTGGAATCAAAGTATTGCGAGCAGTCTCGTCTCTACTATAAGGGCACATGACGCCAGTGTATAAGGCCTGACCTTACGGGGCTTTTGACGAGTATAATGCAATATCTTATAATTTGTTTTACTTTCCCGTTCTAACTCTCTATAGTTACTAGGTCACTTTGCGAGTGCCCAAGGGCCCCTAAATGTCCTAAAGTAAATAAGGATCATGATTGTAGGTTCAAATACCACTCAGTCTTGGTGAGATTACACTAAATATACAAGACATGTAAACAGAGAACGGAATTATGTGCCACCCAGATTGTTTCAGTATTACACTCCAAATTTCCATATAAGCTACTTTAGGCAAAATCCAAGATGAGCGAATGATCTAAGCTCTATATTCCTTTGATTATATTATATACCTACGATTTCATCAGACATTCGCCATTCTAAATGTTTAAATATATTTAAAAGTCGTCTAACTAATTATATCCTTTCATTACAATGATATATATCTGTATATATATACAGATACACAATATTCTTTATTTATAATTTAATGCCTTTTTAGTTACAATATACTCGTATGTGTATTTATTATTATAAATATTTGAATATTTATATATTTAATATGTTATTTACTGTTTTATCTATTATTATTTACTTATATTACTTGTATAAGCGATATCTTGTTCGGTAAGTATAGAAATATTACTTTTTAATTTATTTAAACTTTTAATTTTCTGAAATGGCACAAACCCATATCTATTAATATCAAGCTTCTTTCACCATAGGTTATCTGGCAGAAATTGCTTCTAGTAATAATACCGCCTTTGCACACTCTGTACTATTTAGTAAAATCTTATGTGCTGTTCCTTGGCTTTGTGTGCAATAATTTTTTTCTATCCATCTATCTATGTATTCCTTATCTTTTCAAAAATTACGTTTGAAGATAAAATATATATAAGGTTTTTTTTTTATATTTAAAAACCTTTTGGTTGTGGTGTAAAATTGATATTCTTGATTTTCAGCAAAAACATTTTCCAGCGTCGATATTAAGATGGTAAAATTAATAAGATAATTGGCTACTAGGTTTTTTATTTAGAATCATTTTTATATTCAGTTGTGTTAAATTTTAATAGGGTATAGGTATAGATAGGGTAAGGGTATGGTAGGTAAGGGTATGACTTGCGTTCCATAACACTAGGTTCTCTGTCTTATTTTTAGAAAACGTATAAAATTTTAAACGCAGCAGGATAACAACCCACGCTTCTTGGAAACCGTCTTAGAGGCGCGTGTTCGCATCCCGCTTCGTTAAAAATTTTCGAAATGTCGAAAAAAATGTTAAAAATGATAAAAATCGAAAAGTATACGTAGTAAATATATGACGTACATAATAGTAGCAAAATTAAAATGTTCCTATTAAAAAGGGAAACAATAATAATACTTACATCAAAATAAGGCTGTTGAGACAACACTAAGTTGTTCTTTTGAAAATCATTCGTAACACTCACTTTTGTCATTTTGAAATAATTTTTCTATCGAACGTGGCTTTTCTCATCGCGTATGAAACTGTACACAATATAAGGCACTTGCTTCAGTTATTTAAAAACAATAATGTATTGACTGTATAACTTTACATCACGCTAGGTGCAAATTAATGGACTTGGTCAACATAGTGTTTTTATAAATTGCATTTGTGTGAAAATATGGCTGTAAAGCCGTTATAAGTTTTAATTCTCTCCTCGATATATCTTTTTTTAGCTTGAACAATGAAAAAAGCAATTAAAACAGTAGTTTTCTGAGTTACGGTTTCAAGCAATTATATCAGATGGTAAGTATTTCATGTAAAGTATATTTATGCAAAGTAAGCATGGTGGCGCAATGGCTGAACGTCAAAATAAAAGCAATTCTTGTAAGTTCGATACACATTTTGGGGATTTATTATATTTCAATTATTTTTTATTTCCTTTAAATTGCGCCAATAAACACGGAAGGTCTTCAATTCTGTAATTACTTAAATATGTCAAGCTAAATAAATATCTTGTGAAGGCCATCGTTATGGGTTCAATTCCGACTCATGGGAATGATTATATAATTATTAATTAATTCCAATTCTTCAAAAAGCATGAAGCGGTTTTTTTATGTTTATTTTCTTATTTTCTATATATTTTAAATAACGACTTACATAATATCACTACCAATTTAAATGCTTTTTTTTGTTTATTTTGAAAATTTAACTAACTAATAGGAATTTTGTATAAACATCGGATTGCATGCCATTGTAGAGCCAATATTTGATATCGATCACGCGATACATCGTTTATCTATATTCAATCATATCTATGTGTTACAAACAAAATTATAAATAACATGTAAATTGACGCCATTGTAGTGTAATTAAGTCTCGCCTGAGATCACACGCTAGTAGGTTCGAATCTCACTAGGGTTTTTTCTTATTAATATTTCATTACGTTATTCTAATTTAATAAAGTAAATAATTTAAAAAATACATTATTTGCCCAACTCTACGCTTACATTGGAAAAATGAATGCCTAATCAAGGAAATGACCAATGAAAATTGAAAATTCAAATTTTATTATAATTAAGCCTACACAAGGGCCGCAATTCCCTGTTTCCGTAGCCTCGGCTAGTGCAGGTCGAGGATGAGCACCGTGAGGTTTTAGTGGGTATACGGACGGCCTATCTGCCAGTCTAGAGTCCCACATTACTACGTCCGAGTCCCCAATCAGCCTGGTATCCGTAAAATATTTCCTCATGTAAAAAAAAAGAAAAAGGTTTGCAATTCCCAGGCACTGCCTCCAGCTCCGGTTTCTGCAACGCAATGGGCACGTGATTGGGCAAGGTGATTCCATGCTAAGGAGTTACTTCTATTATAGTAGTGGAGAACGGAGTATCTTCAAACTGGCTACTCTCTGCCTACTCTACTATGTGTTGAATAAAACAAAAAACACGGTGAATTCCCGGAGAATATAGTAAAATTTATGATATTTACAAAGAAAGAGTTTTGAAAGGCAAAATAAAGGAAGAATAAGCGTGTGAGTAGCAGAATTAAATTAAATTTGTAATGAAAACGTCATGTTGGCTTGCGTTGGCAAGTGTTTTCGCACATATAAAACTCTTATATTACTGACTGACAGACAACACACAGCCCCGAAACTACGAACCAAAACAAAAGAAGTTTACTCTAAATTCCTACAGGAATGGAAAAAAAACGTGATTATACAAGCGAAGGGTGTGCGACAACGTGTAGTTTATAAGAGAGACAAGAGAGACTAAAAACGCAATTCTCACTGTAGGGAAGGAGTATTATATTATACATTTGGAATTAATAAATATAAACGGAGTGTCATGAGACTAGGTTCTGTATACCTAAAAGAGGAAAAAGAGAGATAAGTAGATATGAAGTATTTTTGTTACTTTTTTGAACAATTACCTATTTAAACGATTTTGTTCCTATTCCAAGTTATATTAAATGATTTTCATTACTTGGGTCTGGTTCAACAAAGTGGCATTTAGTCCGGCCATATAACGCGCATTATGTCAAAATATATAAAAAATTGTGTGATGAATGAGAAAAATAATATGTCTACTGCATTTTAATATCAAAAAAGCTTTGTCATCATTTGATTTGTGAAAGAAAATAGTTATTCGTGATTGATCGATAGAACTAAATCGAGAGCAAATGATTGACACGTCTAATTACGACGGCGACACTGTTAGTAATATTTTCAATTTAACCCTTTTTATTACTGTTATTAGGCAGCTACGAGTACATGAATGACGAAAACGGCATGTATTTATACTAGATTCTATCCCGACTATCCTCATATGCGGGATAAAGTATGAAGCTGCAACAACAAATGTATATGAGGGTACAAATGAGGGTACAAATGAATATACACAGTGTGCATACTGAACGCAAAAGGTACACATTTGATTATTTCAATGTGTAATCTAGAGCCACAATATTTTGACGTTGCATATCTAGTGTATACACTGAAACCGACTTAGATATCCAACTCGTAACTTGTAGAAGCTTTCATAGTGTCAGTCGACACAGTGCCTACACGCCCTAAAGAATTAAAGCTAACTTACCTTACTATTATATATGATAGTATTTCAATAAGTACTGTATTTTAATGTGAGATTATTATGGTACTTTGAAAATGACTTAAGGTATGACCTTCCCCTCGGAAAATGATTAATTGTAATTTGGTAAGATGAGTTATCGGAAAAAACTGTCATTGATGTCGTTTTATTTGATACAATTAGATCCAGTTATTCCTGTTCAAAAGCCCGAAGTTTTTTGAACACCCGTTATCCTTTAACCAAACGCATATTTGACACACTTCTTGTCGTCCAATTCGCTTGAAAATATGAATAATACTTATATTAAGTATTCATTATATTAAGATACTTTATATTAAGTATTCATTAAATAAACATTATTTCTTTGGCAGGACAATTAGAATCTTTACTTTTTAAATCTGGTACTGTTCAGTTTTTTAAATTTAATTTGTCATAATAATTGATTCCATTTAGTGCATATCACAATGGACGTGATTTTTGTGAGTTATCTCTATAAATTGTCTATAAATAATGATTGTCCGTCCGTACGCTCGGACAATCATAAGTTAAATATAGGGTTGTTTGAGATGTGTAGGTATATGGTTTTGTATAAGTATTTATTCTATCCATCAATATTTTTTTAGCTTCAATTGTTATCCTAAATGGGGTAGTCAAAGAAAACCCTGGTTCCTACATACTTCTTTCGGCTTGTCCACTATAATCAACCAACTTTCTATATAGCATCATGGTTTTTCCCGACGTTCCTTCAGTTTCAACGATACTGTGTGTGTGTTCTCGAAAGTTTAACACACACAAGGCAGAAGTAGAAATAGGTTAGCGATGGTTATAAAGCGTGTGTCACGTCCATCGGGTTGCTGACCAAATTCTGTGCAAAAGGGGAAGCTTAATAACCTAAAGAGAAGCTAATTCTAAAATTGAATATCTAACTTTTAGCGCATAGGGCCGTACACCCTATAAATAAATGTTTAGCTGTTCCTATTGCCTCCCTACACACATAGCTGTGCTTAGTTATACTTTAGGGTAGCTCAATGCCATTTTAACAATCTACTTTGAACCCTGAGATTCATTTGGAATGCAAAAAATACAAAATAATAGGGGATATAAAATTCCCCTATTCTTATATACTCATTGTGCCTTTCTACATCTTAATGAAAAGTGGAAAGCAAGCTATGAAATATTTAAAATGATTTAAAACATTTTAAACATGCAAATATCAGTAAGGCTGTCATTGTTTTCGCGACCACTGATAAGTGTGGCTTGGCTCTGATTAAAATTATAAGCTATTGTAAGCCACAGTAAACCAAATTGGTTTATGGTATAAGTGTATGAGTTAAATTTAATAGTATAAGTGTATAAGTTAAATTTGTTATAACAAATGTGAAATCTATCTAAAAAAAAATATTGAATGTTTCAAAGTACAAACAAATCAGCATTATTGAATCCTTTTCTTTCTTCCTTTATATTTTTTATATTTTATATTTATATTTTGCAAATACACACTATACATAAATACACGTACTATGCAGTACACGTAATATTATAATTTTTTATAAAATATAATTTAATAATAGTATGAAAAACTAATAATAGTATTTAATAATTCTAAACCAATAAAAAAATATTAATATTTTTTAAAATTGTAATGCTGGCTGAATGAGTTACTAGCAGATTATGACAAAAAAAGAAGGAAGAAATTGGCGGGAGCGTGATCAGAAAAAGGACACTCGAATGGAATGGAATGGAATCGAAGGACACGAATTTTGAAATACTAAATTAAAAATAACAAATTTGAAACGTACTTAAAGTACTAAATATATTTAATAAATAAATTTGTCATAATATAAAGGCACGGAAATTGAGATATTATTATTCTAATTGGTTCGATGGTTAATTAAATAAAAAAAGAAGTTAAATAAATATTTTTAACATTTTATAAAGAGTTTTTCGCACAATTAGGAAATTGAAAAAGACATATTTAGAAAACGTATAAGATACGAATGCAGCGGGATTTGAACCCGCGTCATGACCGCTAAGCCATGCGTTCTACATCCGGCTACGTCAAAATTCTTATACGCTTATAACAACTGATATTTGTTGTTACCATCTCTGTAGAGACATTTTTCCAAATTTCTGCTACCCAAAGATTAATCTACAAACAATCATTAACAAGATTAAAAAAATATATACAGATTAATTTAATAAAAGATAATAATATAAAGCTTTTAAGTTTATTTTTTAAAATTAAATTGATTTATTTTTTAGGGTCCTTTATAGAAATAGAGTAAAGAAAATAAAGATGAAAAAGTAACTGTAAAGTTTATTTAGTTTTGTTTGAAAATCATACATATTTATAAGTGAAAGTGATGTTAGAAATATTTCGTTTAAAATTTAAATTAAGTCAGCTATCCACTATAGCTATTTCAATAACAAGATGCTCATTTTTAGTATATGATATGAGATTATATAATAAACTATAAAGTTATATGCAAAATAAAATAAAAAAAAACGGATTTTCTTTGACAAACACTATTTTTAACATATCTGATAGTGATGCTGGGCTTTCCAATGAAAATCATGAAAAAAGCCACGTCTTTTTACAGCATCACGCTTTGTCCGGAATAGCATGGTAGTTAGACAGAATCTAGTGTCTAGACACTCCGTTGTCCATTTTCTACCCGAAATCTAGTGCGTGTTAAGTAGCAGAGCTCAACGCCGTTTGTCTCTCATTGGAATAAAGAAATTAAAACAATTTTAATATAATCACTTATTCAAGTGGGAATCGAACCCACAACTCTGCGCCGCGATGGCCACAAAGAAATAAAAAAAAAAGATTAAATGAGAAAACAACGATTAAATAAGAAAACGCAACATCAACAGGAGCTTTCACAAGGATACCTGTAATACGGTACAGTTTTTAAAACATTGCATTGGGAAACTCAAATAGTTAAGTGAATTCCAAGATCGCTGGATCAGCTAATATAGGTAGAAAATCTTGCACTGAAATCTTTAAATGTTCCAACTTTTATACCCCTGGAAAGTTACTTTGGCAAAGGATCTCAAGCAAAAACTTTTCTCATTAGTTTTCTGTGTAATTTTCTTACATTTTTCAATAAAAATACGAATACAGTTTCACATTTTTAGAAAACTTTAAAATTTAAACACAGCGGGATTAAAACCCGCGCCGCTCGGAAACTGTCCATGCTTTCTGACCGCTAAGACAAGCGCACTACAACCGGCTGCGTCGAAATTCTTATACGCTTATTACAACTTATTTGTAGAGAGATTTTTACATATTACATATATCGTTTGGTGAGAGAGAATGCTATTTATTAAATATTTTTTTTAACATTTCTAAAGTGTTATTCACACTTTGAAAAAAAAATATTCAGCGGTACGTTTTCCATCATTATTTTTTAATTTCCTACACGTGTGAATAAACCTTAAAAATACACTTTAAAAATGTTAAAAAAATATATATTTAATTTTTTATCTCTTAATAATATTATGTAAATATATAATGAACTTTGTATAAATTATTAATATTTATTAGACAGGTTCTAACTTGGCTTTATCCATTATTATATTAATAGGTCAAATAAAAACTGACTACTCCGCGAAAATTTTGCGGACGGTAGAGAATGCAATTTGGCATAGATGGAAAAAATGTGAAAACGCTATATATATATACATATGATAAAAACGTAATTGATCGCTGGGGGCATTTATCAATGTAATTAGAACCCAAATCAACAAAATTCTTGTCAGTTTATCTGTTGGTCTGTTTGTCTGTGCTTTAGTGCATTATAATCTCAGAAACGACATAACTGACTTTAATGCACTATTTTTTAATTTTCACTATTTTATTTTGGTAAACTTGTTGTAATATTTAGTAATTAATTTATTTCAATTGGTTCATAAATAAATATGTTACAACATTCTAAATTATAAATTTAAGCAAAGCTTGAGATTTAATGAGAACGGGCGAAAAATCTAAATAGTTAGTTATAGTAGTTAGGCAGGCGAATATACAAAATTACAAAATTAAATACTCAACCGTGTAACTTGTTTTATATGATAAAATAATCCCTCTTAGAGGGATCTTAGGAGATATTTTACGATTTTTTCTATGATTCATAAAATTACAATTCATTAAATACATGCAAACTTAGCAATGGCCTAATGAAGACTTGTCTCTCTCATCTCAATGAAAACTTATGATCAATTACCTAATTATGATGCTGTGGGAAGACTGTAAAAGTTTAAAAGCTGTTTAAATCCTATTTCCTTGGAAAGCAATTTTCGCGAGCGTCTATGCAACCTCTTTTAATTTATGTTCTAAATATGTATTTTATTTTTATAATCATATATTTTTATAATTTTTCATTAATATTTTTACTTTTGCTGCAAATCAATATAAGAAAAACTTGAAAATTAAAAACATAATAAGTATGTAAGTAAAGCACCTATTATGTAAAAATAAGTTATATATTACTCTCTTCATTTTTAATTTCCATTAGCGGAACATCTTAAATTTGACATTGACTAAAAGCAAAGCATTGAAACGTGAGCTTCAATAAATATTTGAAACCTTTAAAATTGTTGACATCTTATTTCTATAATAACAATTATTGTAACAAAGCCAATAAAAGGCAATAGTATTCGAAAAGAGACTAAAATACATATGATATTCAACCACGGTGTATTTCTAAAATCAAGCTAACTACTGTGTAATATGCACGGCCATCCTTGCCTCTATGCACCCGTCTGTTTGTGTATCCGTGCACCCGTGAGTCTATATCATGCGTCCATGAGCCCCTGTATCCCTATGTCACTGTGATCATGTGCCGCCCATGTATTTATAAAGCTAGACAAGCTACAGTTACAGTGGCGAATGACAATTTAAATGGAGAGGTATTTGAATTTGATTTTAATAACCAGGGATATTTTAGTTTTGTTTTAAATCGTCCTAAACAAATTAGTTTATTAATATTTTTCCTCTCTTTTTTTTCCTGCGACAAAAATGTTTCAAATTACGTTTTTGGTATGGGATACACTATAAGACAAAGAACATTTAAAAATTATATTTACAGTAACGTACCTAAGTAAGTATTATTAGCGATTTATTGTTACATATCACATTTTTGGAGTTTTATTTAAAAAAAACCCTTTTACTTCGTCTAAGACACGTATGACTCAATATGTTTTAAATCGCTTAGAATATCAAACCCTTTTCGCTTAACATCCTATTACCAAACATCTTATATGCGTGTGGGTTGACGCAGACGTCAGATTCACACGACGGGCAAACGAGATTTGTACAGCCGATATAATCTAATATAACAAGAAACTCTCCATCTCCCACAAACACAAAGAGGTGACCACCTAATTGGTGACCGATTATAGAAAGATAATTTTTAACAATAAAGAAAAACAGAAGAAGAAGACACAGACGACATACGTCCGTGGTAATTCATTAATAAGAAAAGACAATTTTGACGTGTGCCATGTTTTTAATATTTTAAAGTGTTAATCACACATTTGGGAAAACTGAAAAACGTATAAAAAATTTAACGCAGCGGGATTCGAACCCACGTTTGTAGGACACGCAACGCTTGAACGCTTGGGTGAGCGGCCAAAACGCTTGGACGATTTCCAAGAGGGGCGGGTTCGAATCCCGCTGCGTTCAATTTTTTATACATTTTCTTAATATGTGTATCAGTATGTCCATATGTCCGTATATGCATGTGTCTGACAGTTTCGAAAGGGAAATATAATTAATATTAAAAAAATAGGCAAAATAGCTAACATTTGAAGTTTTTAAAGGCATATTACATGCGTGCATGCGAGATATTTTTAGGAAATGAAAGAATGTTCATATATTTTTAAACTACAACTATATTGATATCTTAGTTAAAACGAATTGTTTGCGAAGTGCAGCTAATGCAGACAATATAATTATGCGAAATTGACTACTGACTAGATTTCGCCCTAATGGGATGCTGCACGGCAGTGAGTAATTCAAAGCTATTACCGCCAAGATGACCTGAAATCTAAACAGGCTTTACATAAATTTATATTACTTAGGCTGTGAAAATATTTACTATTATTATAAATTGTAATAATACAACATACACCTACGTGTATGTTTTATTTTGGTATAATAAATAAATATTAATATAATAAATAAAATGTCGTTATCAAACACTCTCTCTGACTCTGACCTTATTTATCTTGATCTAAGAGAGTATTAGTTAAATAAAAATGAGCGCCTCCAAAATTTATGCATACGATTCATATTCGGCTTACGTAATCATCATCTCAGATCATACTCGTATCTCTAATCTTCATCTTCTTTACTGTATTCTGTTCAATCCAACTTCCCCACCGTACCTCTAGGATCATTTTGAGTTTTTGGGCGACTCACATTCCCGAATCCTTCGTTCCGATCTCAATCCTACATTGAATATTGAATATATACATATATATATATATATATATATATATATATATGTATATAATTACATCTTACGAATATTTTATTGATTTTATTGTTTGTTCACGCTATTCCATACTTAATTTGCTATTTCCTATGCCTTGAGGTTGCCTGGTAGAAATCGCTGCTTTAGCGATAAGGTCGCCTGTAGAATTTTTATAGAATACTGGTATCGTGTACAATTTGTTATTGTTTTGTTTTTCATTTTCATGTTTTTTTTACTTATTTTCTGTTTTTTTTTGTGGATGTACAATAAAGAATTTTTTTATATTATTATTAAATATATGGAGAATATTATGATATTTTTTGTATAACTTATTCAAATGATGTATAGAACTATAGGTTTTTAACTAGGAATTTCATTTATTCATCCATTCTCTCAAAAGTCATTATCAAAATCCTCTCAAATTTGGCTAGTAAAGGATAGAATGGATTTGGCGTTCCAAAATATATATCTCCTTGCCTACTATTCAAACGCCTATGATGCATAAAATTTATTATTCAAGCTTAAATTATGCTATCTCCAGAAATTTGGCACAGTATTTATGTATAATACACGCAGCTCCAGCCTTTTTCCGCATATCAGGGTAATCAGAGAGAACCTAGTGTCCAGACACTCCACTGTCCCTTGACATCGAAACATTGAGTGTTAAGAGCGGAACTCAACGCTGCGCTTTGTCTTGGGTAGCAAAGCGGACAAATGAAAATAATTCGAACATAACAGTTTCGTTAACAGTAAGACGCTGTTCCACCACGCCACGATAGCCACTTATATATATGATAAATATTAAAATAATTTGAAGTAGGATGACAACTTTTAGTATATATGAGTACATAACAATAATTATATCTTATTTCCATTGAATACAATTGAATACAATTTCCATGTATTTTAGAAACTCAACACCTAAGAACATTTTCAAAGGAATGCTTAGAGTTCCAAATTAACGGTTCCTAACTTAATTTATTATTGTACTGTACTAAGTAATTTACACGGCGCCAGACTTAGTTTAAATGGTATTGCATACTAGGTCTTATTTATGCCTCTCTTTACATTTCCATGGTAAAGTCAAGGGGATAAATCTCATATACTTACCTACTTTGTCCTTTAAACAGTTCTTTTTCCGTTTATATATGTATTTATATCTGAATGTAGGAATAGATTGTTTTTTATTTTGAGAGAAATAGAGTGCCGAAATAGTGCCGAGTGGTAACCTAACAATTTATTTTGCTTAACTTTCTTTATTCTTTATTTATCTATGTAATAATTTTTACATAGAAGAATGCAAATTTAAGGTGCCATCATAAACTCATTAGAAGCAGTAAGCCGTGCACCAGCCTCGTCAAACATTTATTCAATTAAAAACGTGTAACAATTTTAAAGTTCTGTGTCTCAATAATAAATTTCTGGAGTAGAATATTATAAAGGTCATATTTGCCGTACAATTTTTAAAAGAAATTACATCTTCTCTCCCGAGATTTAATAAGCGGAAAATATCTGAGATTTTTAACGTACTTTAAAACGAGCTGTATAGAGTGAGAATTTAGCTAAAAGATAATTTATAAGGAACTTCTTTTATTTTCTTATTATCACGATATTTTTTATTTGAAATCTTCACAGGGAACGTAGTGGTGCTTCTCTCTCTACTTAAAGTAAGTACTATGTTGTTTTTATTTAGAATAATAAATAAAAACATATGTATTCTTTACATTTTTAGTGTTACAGTTCCGGGATTCGAACCTATTGCCTAAAAATGTTTTTTAAATGTATGCAATTCACACACTATATAAGTGAACCTTCAAAGGGATAAAATGAATCCAGAGTAGAATAATTAGAAAAATTTATTAGAATATTTTAAAACAATTTAGAAAATAACTATACTTTTAAATTATTTTATTTTCCATAGAATTTTGTAAATGTATATATTATCTCACACTTTGGACTATATGCTTGCCTTTCATCTATTGGGACATATATGCGTGTCTCGTTTCAAATCGAAACGATTCTAAGAAAATTTTACTTGAAAAATGAATTTATATATTTTTTACCAAAAGAACTTAAAGCATTGAAAATTGAGTAGCACTAACGACTTCCTCCTTATGAGACATCCTGTACTTGAAAATTTCTATAAAAAAACGGAAAGCCAAGTTTATTAATAACTAGCAACTCCCTCGCGGCTTTGCCTGCGTGACTTAAAGTTATTTCGTATTTTCGGCGGCCTTTTCGTTAGACAATAAAATTTCTGGAAAAACTAAACAATGGTTACATTTTAGTAGAGATTGACAGACTAATTAGTAAATTGGTTAGAAAATTTACCAATTGATCGGTCAGCAGGTCCACAGACCGCTCGTCAGATATGTAGACAGACTGGTCGACAGGTCTCACCGATCGGCAGACTGCTTGGTGGACAGGATGGCAGACTATCGCACAGACTGCTCGTCAGACATGTTGGCAGTCAGTCACTCAGTCAGCCAACTGGTCGAAATGTTTGACGGATTCACAGATTGTTTGGTTAGTTGGGTGGATGGCTCTTCCCTCAGCGCATAAGGAAAAGTCAATGGTCTAATCAATCCATCTCCTCCAATCATCATATCAATCAAGAGATGCGTGACGCTGTGCATATTAACTTCGTCGTTCTTGAGACTTCTTTAAAGATTATTGGAGCCGAGCGACTTTCACATCTCGAACTCTTTTGAATTACAAGATAAATTAAACTTACCTTAACTGGGATTTTTCTTTTATTTATTAAAATTTCAAGCTAGTTAAAGTCTATTTCAATAATATTAAGTTATACCTAGTTCAAAAATACAGTAAATATTTCTATTGATTAAAATACCACAAAATTTAATACATACTTAAATAATCAAAATTGACTAAAGATGATGTACTAAAGCAAATAACCTTGCATTAAAATATTATATAAATCGATAAACTAATAAAATTAACAAAAAAAACTAAACAAAACTAGCTATACTATCAACTTAAAGTAAATAAAGTTAAAAGTAACACACAATACCCACTAGAACAAACCTACGAAGAAATTTAAAAAATCACTAATCTACCCAAATATGCGAAGAGAACCAAACAAGAATATCAATTACATAAACATTTGTAACCCGCCCCCGCCTCCGCACACAGTGCGGTTCGTCAGCCGCTCACACAAGCACCCCGCAGCTTCATTTTATGCGTTTTCTTTATTATTTGTCTCTATATTTCACCCTTTTCTATTTTATTTTGACATATTTTATATATGTATATTTATATTATATGTCTATGCTATTTTGATATTATATAATAAACACATAAAATATATAAAGTACTGCACCCGAATCGCTTCTTTTCATCTCAAACTTTTTCACATTCAAGGGTTTCTGGTAGAGATCGCTTTTAAGAGATAAGTTGTTGTTTTTAAATATTTTTCTTTCCTTTTAGTTTCTGTATATTTTGTTATGGGGTACATAAATAAATTAAACAAAAGAAAAAAAGTTCAACTTAAGATATGTAATCCTTGATCTATCTTATTTCGATTGGGCCAAAATGGCCATGACCCCTACATCGTTTACTCTAGTAACCTAACCCAATACAGACTAACCTAACACAGTTCAGAAAGTTTTTGTCTTAATAAAACTTTCTTTTGACCCTCATTCGCAATTTATCCGATGTGAACTTCGAAAGAAATACGGAAATAAAGGAAGTTACGATGTAAGGACAACTATATATGACTTAGTTAGACCTTCATAGAAACATCAATATAGTTTGTTTTTTTTTACAATATATTATTTTTTGGACAAAATTCTTATAACTCAATATATATACAATCAATTTATATACATTAATAGACCTCTTCCGTTACACACTGATAAATTGAAATACAGAGAGCGCCTCCAAAACTAGTAAAAGTACTTGAAACGCTAGAAAGCAGCCATGTAAGTTCCTGGTTAATGTAGGTAAGTACAATTTTTTTCTTACTTTATACGGCTATGGTTGTGGGTTCTATTCCCACTCGGGGGAATGATATTTAAATTATTTACATTACTCCGCTCTGTTAATAAGAACAAACGCGGTGATAACTACCGCAGCTCAACACGCAATGTCCTGGATTCAGGCGGAAAATAGTAAATGGAGTGTTTTGACACTAAGTTCTCTCTGCCTACAAAGAATATTTTACAGAACTAAATAAATAAATTTACTAATTATAATTTATTTATATATTTATATAACTTAAGTTAGTAGTGACTAAATTGTAGTTTAGTTGAACATAAATGGTATGTGTATATATATATATATATTTATTTAAGTGTTGGCACTAAGTTAATGCAAAAGAACTTAGATATAACAATTGTTATTTATGTGTTGATCTTCCTACAAATGTAGGGTGTGTATCACTAATAGACTTTGGAGTACACGTATACTTAAAATATATATATTTTACTATGACTTTGAGATACATATATAACTTAAATATCTATTTATATATTAAATAGCTATAGTTTCATTTATACAAATAAATAAAATTGGAGTGTCTGTTTGTAATATTGCAATAACCGCTTATATGCGGTACGTATACCAAAATAACATTTTTAACAATTTATGTATATCTGTTTGTTCTGGCTAAACTATGGGATGACTGGGTCGATTTTGACGGGACTTTCACTGACCGATACATGTAATAAAGAGTAACTAAGGCTGATTTTATGTTAGAATTTTACACAGACGAAGTCTTGGGCATAGCTAGTGTAGCCTGAATTCTGTACATGAAAGATTTGAGAAAAATATTAATTGAGTCCGTTATATAAAACGTCCTTATTATTTTACAGGCTTTCGGTCATTTATCTTTAATAACTAGGTTATAATAAAGATAATTGCTACTTTTAATGTTGTTTACTCATAAAAATTAGCTTCGCTTTTTTTCTCACATAGCAATCCTGCGGGGAGAAAAGCCAATCAGCAGTCAAAGTCAATGAGAACCTAGTGTCAAGGCACAGCTCTCCTTTCTGCCCAAATCCATGTTATTGCTTTTTGAGTGTGGGAACTCAACGCTGCGCTTAGAAATACTAGAGCAGTGCGATGAAAATATAATCAATCTCCGTATTGGGGTTCAAATCCACAACAATTGTGTATGTACCGTTAGATGCTATCCTACTGCTCTATATGTATGTTGGATACTCAGTGTTGAAAAAATAACCATAAATATTTAGATGTTTATTTGTACCCGCGCAATAAGCACATCAATCTTGTGTCAAAGCCTTTTACAATAAATCAAATATCATTTCAAGAGTATTATTATAAAGGTAAAATTATAGGTGGTTCATATTATTTTATTTATACCTACTTAGTAGTCAAAGTTTGTTATGATTAGGGTGTGAAGTAATAAATAAGGAACGTTTTTTCAAATTACTAACTAAACATATTACTGATATTTATTCTAAATTCGTTATAGAATTATGAATGATACTTCATGCAAGACATTTAAATGATCGTGTAAAAAATGAAAAAAGCTTGAATTTCGTTAAAAAAATAATATTGTGTTTCATTGTAGGGTTTCTTTGGATATAAAAAGAAGCATTTAGTCTATTGATGAAGGTGAGTGATAATTAATTATTTATGAAATACACGAATACTTTACTTAGTTCAAAATATATTTGAAATTGAATTCTAATTCTAGAGTGAATAAGGTGTTTGAGGTTAAATATCCTATACTAAGAAAACTCTAATAGTATCCCTCTAAAGTAATGGAAACACGACTAGTAGTTCCGCAGCCAATTTTGTAGACTTTATTTAATTGCCCTTTGCATTTAAGTAAACATGAAAAAAAGACCCAAGATCTAAAAACTACTTGTTTCAACACACAAAGCTGCATTTAAGTTTTGTAAAGATTTTGTAAGAGATGTAAAGCTATCCAGCCTATGTCCAATAATTGTATACGAATATACATATTCGTTTACAATTATTGGTCATAGGCTCAGGGGAATAGTAATCGTTAAATTTAGATAGCTGTAATATTGACTATGGTTTCATGATGAAAATGCCTGTATTAAAGTTACTGTATAGCTAATATAGCCGTTTTGATTAACAAGATGGTTGTGAATTTGGTTCCCATTCGGTGGAATTAAGTTATTTTCGTTTTTTTTACTTTGGTAATATAAAGCACGGCGTTGAGTTTCGACAATTATTACACAATGTATCCAATTCGGGTGGAAAGTGGAGAACGATACTAGGTTTTCTCCGCCAAACCTGCTTTATGGCAAAACACAGCTTTACTATGTTACGTAATATTAATATTAAGTAAAGGTGGTAATAAATGAATATAGATATTTTTCTTCTTGTTCATCATTATTCTTTTTTTATTTAGTGTAAAATTTCACTCTACAATAATAAGGTAATATAATATTATTATCCTCTATATTTTTTTATATTTTTTCAGTTGCACGATTCAACGAGGTAGTCAGAGAGAACCTCGGAGACACTCCTTTCTCCACGAACGAAGCCGAGACATTGCGTGTTGAGTGGCGTATCACAACGCCGCATTTTATAGTTATTACCAGAAAAATGAACATAATTTAAATATTATCATTCCCCGAGCGGAATTCAAACAGACAACCATCGCGTTTACAGTCAGACGCTGTACCACTACACCGCGGTGGGTTCATTCACTCATTTTCAAATATATTTGATTTTTTTGATTAATTTTTATTTCTAACAAGTTTAAATCAAAAGCTACCGCCTACAATTAAGCACATACTACTTATAAATTATTCAAATAAAAAAAGAAAGAATGGTGGTAACAAATTACATTACGAATCCCAAACTTTATCAAAATTATAAGTGTTTCATCCAAACTTTTTAACATTGTAACAATGTCAGACAAAGTGTGACAAATTTCGTGTAGCTGCATTTTATACTTGGGCAAAGTTCACCAAGTTACCTCATTACGTGGATTTATGGCTATTTAAATTTTAAATTTCCAGATGGTATAAAGGCAAACTTCCAATTTTATCTTTTTTTAAATATATTTTATCTTAGATAAATAAAATGTTTAGAAATTTTATGTTATGTACACAAATATTTATATAAACGATATAAATACACAAAATATGAAGGCAACTTAATATTTTTTATCTTGAAGCATCTCCTATAGGACGAATAGCCAGACCCCCACTTGCCCCACTTTTCAAAAATGTTATGTTATGAAAAACGTATGTAATTAATGCAACTTGTACATGAAAACACATGTCTTTGATCTATTATATTAGACTATTTTTGTAAATGTAACTAATAATGATTTTGACTCAATCTTGTTTTATTTGACCTCTAAAAGAACTACTGTAACGGATAGTAAGCACCACAATATTATATCAATTTAACTAATCAGACTTTATTATTTAATACAATATTTATTAAATAATTATCTTATTGAGACTCCTTTTTGAATTGATAAGTCCTCAGCCTATCACAAAATTATTTCGGGGTTTTTTTCAAGAAAACTTTACTTGCCTTTAGCCAACCGACTGGTACTTCGTTCAGGACCCTGCGTCTCGAAACGTCAATACACGTGCCAACAATCTTTTTAGGGGCAACTATCCGCAAAAACAACTATCCTTTTTGGTACGGATACTTTTCCTTTGTGTTTATGAAATTAATAAGAAGTGTTCAGCAATAAAACGAAATTAATAGTGTAATTTAAACTATAATGCATACGAGGACGGTTTGTCGTCGTCTACCGTCGACCGCGTTCTAACTTAAATCTTCTTACTTTGCTTACTTTGCTTAAATGTATAATTTAATTGCCTGTAACTTTTGTTATTTATGAACTGTTATTTACGGGTTGCTTGAAACAATAAGACCGCGTTACTTACATTTTTTATTATTTCTAATATAATTAGAAATAGCTCCGAGTGGAACTCGAACCCAGATACATAGATTATGTTAAAAAAAAGTTTTTTTTAAAGTATCAAAATACTACCATTTCAAATAGAACTAAACGAATAGTACCAGAGATGTGAAATGTTACTATAACATATTTATATGACCATTAAAGCCCATCGAGGGCATCAAGCGTTAATTAGAAACAAGCGTAAATTGTTCTACCGCAACGACAGATGGACATACAAAAGTTGATTACATAACAAATTGAATTTTGTTATTTTAATATATGGAGAGACCATTTTAACGCAGTGGGACAGCATCTGACTGTAAACGCAGGGTGGGTGTGGGTTCCAATACTCAGAGGAATATTCAAATATTCTAAAATTATATCATTCTTCCGCTGTGGCGGACAGACAAAGCGCGGTGTTGTTTTTCGCTCAACACGCAATGACTTGTTTTTATACGCGGGAATAAGCGTGAAGCTTAAAAAATATAAAATATTGAGTAAATACTTGTTTACATTTCATTGAAATGGTTTTGATTTACAAGATATAGCTATTCCCACTTCAGTGACATATTATAGTCAAATTAAATATGATAAAATATTGTTTTTTTATTTGCTGAAATTATTTTTGAAATGCTAACTTTAGAACACACGGCTTAGTCGCCTTGCCTTTTGACGCCCACTGCTGGACATGGGATTCCCCCAAGGATCTCCACGACTATCGGCCCGGTCCGTTCGTTGTTTGTGGTGGTGACACATGGCTTAGTATTCATCAAAAATTAAATAATAATGTAGAAAACTACCTGCCAACGTCAACAAATAGAACTACTAATTTTAAATGCTGGTTTATATAAACGAGTTTTGAGGAGCTTAAAAATATATTGCTATTTAAATATACGAATATTGGCTTTTAATCGTATAATGAATACTAATGAATACTAAAAATCATTTCACTTATACAAATACTAAGAACGTGAAAAAAATATTTATAATATATATTTATATACGAGTATATATATATATAACTTAAACGATGCAATGCGGCGTTTACTTATTTTATATAGTTAAGTTAATAGACTACTAATAGGATTTTTCATATGATTTCTCAAATTTTTATCATAATAATACCATGCGTATCACATTGAACATTTTTTTCTAGGGCGACATGTCCCTTATAAGATACCTTTTAGACAAGCATGTGTCATTTTAGACTACATCAAAGCCTAATATCAGGCTTGGTGAGGTCTAACGTAAACCATATAAGTCCACCTAAACTATAAGGAATAATGATTTTTGTTTGATTTTTTTGATTAAATAATGATAACATTAAAAAAAATATTATTCCTTATAGTTTAGCTGGACTTATATGGGTTTTCATCATATTTCCCATATCTTTAAATTTGAGCTGTCAACGGATAATTAAGGTCGGCACCTTCCTTTATTGCTTTTAGTTTTGCTGGTCCACTTTGGAAATAGATTATAATTCTAAGACCTACCAGACAAACAGACAGTCAAAAAAGTTATAGATTCATATTCTATTACTGCTTCTTTTTTAATTCCACTAAATAGTTTTTTTGTAAATATATTCAACGTACGGAAACCATTTATTATTATATTTATATATTTATATTATTATATTTTTTGTTAGGTTGGTTTGTTTTTGTTTTTGTCTCCATAATATATATAGTTAGGTAAATTTATCTAGAATAACATGTTTACAATAGCGACACAGTGAACACACTTTAGCAATAAAGGATTTTGTTAGAACAAATTTGAAAACGAAAAAAGGCTTAATGTAATTTAATATCAAAAGAGTGTTTATGTTTCTAAACTAGCGAGTATCTCGCGGCTTCGTCCGCGTGAACTATACAACGATAGATATAAACAAAATGTCTCTATTGAATGTCACGTTATGCTGAAAATACACTGAAGTACAATCTTCTGGAACAACCGATATAGAAGTCTTAAACACAAGAAACTTACCACCTTAAACGCAGTTAATTTAAATTTTGGGTCTAGTTTCAATATCTACAGATGGACTTTATGTCATAAAGTCTACGCAAACGGAGTTGCGGGTATCAACTAGTGCTTTAGTAAAACCATATATAAGTGCTGTAATAAATACATTATATTCAATTTTTTTTATGGAATTTCTAAGTAGCTCGATATAAATTCATAGCTTAATTTATAAAGCTCATGTTAAGCTTCAAATATTTAAATCAGTCAATCAAGTGTGCCGCTTTCATGTCTCTTAGGCAAAAAGTCATGTCTCTTAGGCTAGTGTCCAAACATTCCGTTCTTTGATATCCGCCAATTTTATTTTATAGATCTTGCTCGTAGGACGGCGGAATCTAACTCCGCGTTTTTTTATTTTTTGCATAAACAGGTAATATCGTGTTGGAACCATTTATGATAAGTGAAATTACAAATACAAATATACAAATGCCATGAGGCATTCAGCTTGTGGAAATCAATAAGTTTTAAACACGCGTTGCTTACTTTTCAATAGAATCGTATAGCGCTTTGTTTGAAACGTTTCATCTTTATTGAAAAACTTTAAATAAAAGGGTTTAATTTTAAATATTTCAGTATTTCAAATATTTCAGTATTTTTACATTATTTTTAGTGATCGATAGTGTAGCACATTTTGTAAGTTATTCCATATAATATGTATATCAATATATAAATACATAGTTATTTTATATTGAACAGTTTTAAAGCCCACGACTTATTTAAATTAGATCAATAGTAAAAAGTTTAATAATGGCAAATTAAAATAATATAATTTGTATTCACACACTATTTAACAGAGCTCAAGTTAATTTTACGTTTGCGAAATCCGTAAAAAAGCATTCATTTATCGTGTATATATGTATACAAGGAAAAACAATTTACTTATTATAATGATACTATAAAGGTCTGATAATATTAGCTTATTAGCGTATGTATACGATATGGTTGTAGGTTCGATTCCCACTCGGGGAGAGGTTATGTATATATTTTTTCATTTATCCGCTCTTATGATAAGCCAAAGCGCGGCTTTGAGTTCCACCACTAAACACGCAGTGTCTTGGATTCAGGCGGAAAGTGTAGTAAAAACATATTATTGAGGAAAGTATATTATTCTGTCCAGGAATATTATTCTGATGTATATTTGAGTTAACTACTGTTGAGGCTGACTCGAGAGGCTAATGATATTTATTATTTTTTGCATTCTTAACATTTTTTAAAGTGTTATGAAGCAGAAACTAATTTACAATATTGCAATATACGCTATACATTAATATTACAACTTCTACCTTATATAAAAGCAACTTTATTTTACACTATTGTGGCTCAGTGGGACAGCATCTGACTACATACGCGCTTCGCTGTGAGTTCGATTCTTTCTCGGAAAGTGATTGTAAAATTATATTTGAAAAGGCCAACAGTTGAGTTTCTCGCCGGCTTTTCTCAGCAGCCTTACTAAATACATTTTATGTTAATTGACGATTCGAAAGTACTTGTAATAGCCTTAATTAAACAAAGAATATTTTGTTTTTTTATTTTGGAGAACGGAGTGCCTTCACACTAAGTTTTCTCTGCAAATCCTACTATGCGGGAAAAACGTAAAGGTGAAAAAAATATGATACTGTATATATCGCATATATGTATATGAAATATGAAATCTCCCAATTGTAATAAGCTAAGCTTAATAAAAACTTACATAAGTATATAGAAAAGCACAGCGTAAAAAATATGAATATGTAAACATATTCATATTTTTTACAACTTTCGAAATCAAACAAAATATCAAGTGTGCTTCTAAAAAGCTTTATTACATATGACGAACTTATTGACTTTGAAAACACAAAATTGCCTTTGTGTAATGGAACATTGTAGCTTCATTCGAAAAATTGTCAAAACTACCACCTATACTTAGCGTTCATATGGTAAAATATTAAGTGCTGTATTATTACAGCACTTAATATTTTATGTAGTAAAAGACTGTGAGCTTTGACTTTATTTTATTCTACAGTTAAAAATACGTCTAATAGTTGTCAAAAAACAAGTTATAGCTTAAAAAAAATTAATAATTTTGTAGTATGAGTTATTTTTAATGTAAGGTACAGTTGTTCCAATTATGCAGATAAGGTAAATTAAGTTAATCAGTACTCAGAAAATAGCTTGTCCAAAATAACGTAAAAGCTCGTGATTTTTATAATTTGTTTGAATATAATGGTTATTTTGGGGCATTGATATCATGTGTAACAGGCAATTTCCCATAAGGTTATATAAAACCTCAATAAAATTATTTTAATTCCAAATATATTACCTAAAGGGGATTCCATATATTATATTTTCATTGTCGCTACACTAAATGGTGACGGGTTTGATGCCCACTCGTGGAATGTACTCGTGGAATGTATATCACTTTAGACAAAATTTAGCGTTAAGTTACGCTATTTTACACGCTGTATAAGAAACGTAGTGGTTTATGAAAGGTTTGTTTTTTTAAACTTGAGTAATAAAAAGGAGATGCGTGAAGAAAAAGAAGATTTTAAATATATTTGAAAAATAAAAACAATTTGTAAGGAACAAGTTTCACTTTTCTATGAAGGTGCTTTTAATTTAAATAGAGTTTAATGTAAAAAGTTTTCATATTTGTTCAAGGTAAAATAAGATTCCGTCACAATTATGCACAAGGAAAAAAACGTCTTTAAGAACACTCATCGTAAACGTGATGTAAGAATTAATATAATTTAATGCTATAATTAAAAGCTATTTCACAAAAATAAATTAAATCAATTTTGAAGCCATCGTGGAGCAGTCCGGTCTGGTCGCGGTTGGTTATGGGTTCAATGCCCACTCGAGGCAATGATTATTATTTATAATATTTTTATGTCTTCTCTAAAACTACTATTTTGAGATTGAAAATAATTAGATGCATTAAAAATGTACTAAATTTAACGAGTAGAGTAGAGTAAAGTAAATCAATCGAATACATATTTTTGAACTAATTTAGAGTATTAATGTGAATAGAGTTTACATATGTGTATATCGTTATTAGACAGTTTCATGTGATTTTAGTACAAAAATAATATTTCAATTAAAATTGTACGATTTCAGGAGTTCTTACCAATTTTAAAGGAAATATTCACAATCGCCCGTTGGTTCGGTATACCAACTTATGGAGGAAAAATTGCTTTTATCTGGTCTTTGGTATTGTTAGCCATGCTGATTACAATTGAGATAGGAGCTATATGGAAATTGGTTCGACTTTTAACTGGATACGCTGTGAATTCTGCAGGAGGCCGTAAGTTATAATTTTCTTGCTGAAAGGACAATTCTTTTTTATTGAACATGGTGTTGTTTCAGTAGTTGTTTAGATTTTACGGCCCAATTTTTGTTTATCAGTTAAATGTGGCCAGTGCGTTTCTTAGAGGCTGCAAGTCGTAAGTCAATCTTTTGCTTTCGGACAGAATGTCTTCGAATTTGTTCCCTTACTGCTTTGATCACCTTTTCGTACGAACACTACGTGGACGGCCAGTTCTTTTGTCACTAACAGATGAGGTTTCATTGTACCTATCAATAGCCCGGTAAACAAAGATTTAATACCATGCTTATGGAGAATTTAAAAAAATGGTTTTCGCACCATACCAATTTTATGTAATGTAAGCAATACAATATATTGGCGCGAAAATAAGAAAATATTACGGTTACAGATTCCAAACCTAAATGTTATATTTTGTTTATTTTTAATTATAACAGTATCCAGACTTAGTATATCTTTACACTTTTCCCTTCATAGCAGGGTAAGCAGACCACTATTGTCAAGACACTTCATTCCCCAGTTTCGCACTCTGTCTTGTAAGAACAGAGAAATGAAAAACTTTAAATATCAACATTCCTCCAAGTGTGAATCGAACCTACAACAATCGCTTATACAGTCAGACGCTGTCACACTGTGCCACGATAACCTCAGAACTTAAAAGAAAATTAATACAGTTTTCTATTTTAACAAGAAACTGGAAGCATGAAACAATGTTATGATTAAAAATAGTATTTACATAATACACTGGTTATTCGTCGTGCGTCTTTGACACTAGGTGCTAGCTGCCTAACCTGAAATGCGGGTTAAAACGTGAACCTGAAAAAAGCTATGTAATGTAAATTATAAACTAGCGACCCGCTCGCGGCTTCGCCTCCGTAAATTATACGTTTATAACTAACTTTTTCGTTTTATCAACCTCCCCACTTAAATAACAAACTTTACTTAAATTGACAATTAAATATCTAATAAAATATCTAAATATATATTTATGACCCGATTGAAATTAAATAACCACTAAATGCTAACCAAGGCTTACCAAATACAATAGTCAAAACTGCATTTAAATCGGTTCAGCTTTTTCTGAGATTAGCGTGCACGGACTCAACGCACAGACAAACTATATTAAATTAAAAACATTATTTTATGCTCTGTTACATTTTCAAAGGCCTCCCAATAATATTATTCTTATTTATCTTCCATGTCCAGACAGCGATCAGTTATATTTTTATTACAAGTATATATATATAGATATGTCAAAATTGTAGGAGCAATTAAGAAAAAGCTTTTACATATAATTATATAATAAAACAATGTTTCAAGCTTAATAGATTTCACAAATCGGATTGTCATTTTATTATTCATTTCTTTTACGCGTTTCCCAATATAAATTAGGATCACGTCCGACATTACCCGTTCTCCCGAATTCTGCTGTATTTTATCTCGAAACAATGATTATTTTTATAGTCGATGTCTTTACAATATTATAGATATTCACGATTTATTGGCAAGTGTTTTCCTAATGAAGAAAGGAGGCACGATGAATAGCGATATTTTTTCGAAGTTTAAATATTTTTTTAATCAATATAAAAAAAATTAACAATGTTTCATTCTTTTACTTGTTTGATTCATAAATAGAAAAATGTATTCTTAAGTTGTGAGGCCATAAACGCGATGGTTGTAGGTTCGATTCTCACTCCGAGTATTTAATTTTTTATATAATTTACTAAATTCGTTGAGTTCCACTACTCGACACGCAATGTCTCGATGCTGGGCATAAAGTGGAGAACGGAATGCCTACACACTATGTTCTTAACTAACTATCCTGTTAAGCGGTGAACCACAAAAAAAAGCTTTGTAAACGTTATTTATTTAGTACATTTATTTGCATTCGAGAAGACATATAATAAAAATATAATATTATCACAAGTACTCTATTATGACTCGTACCGCAGAGAATTTGAGCTTGCCTCTTTCCGTTGCACAGATAATTTAACAGGGCGACTGTCAGGGTCAATTTTCTACGGGAATGCACTTCTGTCGCTGATACTGTGTTGGAGAACTGTCAAAACCTGGCAGAGCCTGTCTATCTATTGGTTGCAATCAGAAATCAACGGGCAGTACTTCGCTCCTGATGTCACTGTTCGAAGAAGAGTCGTATTTGTGTCAATTTTTGTGACAGTTTGTGCTATTGGTAAGTAATCGAGATAATTGTTTGAAAAAGAAACATTTAAATATTTTACAAGTATATAATATAAGTAATATATATTTTTAAATACTTTGTCGACGCCTTACATACGATGACCTTAGGTTTTGACTATATTTCAACTACCTGGGAAATGGGGAATGACTACATTGAAATTATTTTCACCTCTCCTACCTGCTTAGAAAAAAACCTCAAAGTTCGCCCTGTCTACTTTACTTAATGTGAAAAATGTGTGCTACTAAAATAAATAAGTAGAAATATTGTTGCAACAGAATAATAATTAAAATAATGAACAATATATATAGCTATACAATTTTTTTTGCTTCAGTTTCACGATTGCACTGCATAGCTGTTTTTACACTCCTTTCACCCCTTTCCACCTGAATTCAGGACATAGCGTGTTGCGTGGTGGAACTCAACGTCGCGCTTTGTCTTTACCAGAGCGGAGAAATGGAAATAATAAAATTATGATATTAATTCCTCCGAGTGAGAATCGAACCCATAACTAATCGCGGCTATATTCAGATGCTGTCCCACTGCGTCTGATGCGTCTCAATGGCTTGTTTGGATGCTTGAGATACAAAATGAAATTAATTCTAAATTAACTAGATATAATGTCGCCTTAAGCGTTTTGATGTTTTAATAAATCATACAAATCTAATTTGAAATGATTTTTTCTTTTAGTGTATTGTTGTTATTTTTATTTCCAGAAAGGTTACACAATTGATTTGTCTATCTGAACTTGATAACTAAGTATGTAAATTATTTTCTATAATTTTCCACGTACACAAAAATAATTTGATATTACTGTACTGTAGTGGTTATTGGTGCTGACTAACAGGAAGTTTTTAATTGTAGTTATCTCAAGCTAAACTGAGATATTTCAAATTTCGAATATGTGTTTTCAGTGGAACACGTATTAAGTATGATATCAGCCACAGACTTCAATTGTCCACCAGAAGAATATTTTGAACGCTACATTCTTTCTTCTCACGGATTCTTATTGCAAGCATGTAAGTTAAATAAGTTTGCAAAAAACCTAAGACATGGATTTTGAAGCCCAATATATTATTTTAAACTTGAAATTAATTTTGACGTAGATTTATTACATTACATAGATGTTATCCTAAAACGGTGAATTTAAAATTTTAAAACATTATTTTCAATAGTTATCAATTTCGTGTGGTTTCATAATCTATAAATTTATTTTGCTATAATTTTAAATAGTTTAACTGAAGAAAAATAAAAAATATATATTTTATACGCTTGGAACGAAGTACAGAGAAAGGCATATATTAATATACGTAAACTAATTCTTAAGTACTGTTTCAGTTTTGAAGTGTTCTTCCATTTACATACTCTCTTACACTTAATGAAATGTTTTTTCTAATTTAATTTTCTTAATATCATAGATGAGTTCACACTTTGGTTAGCAATACCAATTTTTATACTTAGCAAATCAGCAACCATTTTATGGAACTTTCAAGATCTGATCATCATCTTGATAAGCATGGGCTTAGCGTCGCGCTACCATAGGATGAATTCCTTCGTTAAACACGTTCTTACATATGAGAAACGTGCTCGGAATGCCAATAAGGTCAGTCTTGGACAGTGTTACAATATATGAAAACAAAATAATACTAAAAATCTAATCAAATCAAAAATAATACTAAAAACATACTGTCGAACGCTGTCACAGCGCTACGACAGCTTTCTTTTTGTATTCCTTTGATGCATTTTAGTGTTAAAATAAAAATATTTTTTAGATAAATATTGATTTCTACTACAATGTGAATATTTGGCGGAAAATACGCCAAGCTTATGTGAAACAATCGACATTAGTAAGAAAAGTCGATGGAGAACTCGGTGCTTTAATTCTGTTGTCCAATTTGAACAATTTATATTTTATATGTCTACAGCTGTTTTTGGGCGTACGGTAAGATTGAGTTAAAATTTTGTATACTATATTTGTATACATCGATATTTCTTACGCAGTGCAAATGTTTAAAAGTTTAAAGGAAGTATATAAAAATGAAATTGAAACCATACTAATATTATAAATACGAAAGTAACTCTGTCTGTCTGTGACGTCATCACGGTCAAATGGCGGAACCGATTCTAATTAAATTTTATGTAAAGATACTTGAGGGTTTCAGTTTGAACAAAGGCTACTTTTTCTGCCTGTTTTTGTGTACCCAGGATTTTCATTGTCTCTAGTTTAGTCTGGTCCAACCAATTAGTCTACGTACATACATACATACAATATACATATATTCTTACATTTCAGTCTTACACATATATCATGGCATGTAGAGAGAACCTAGTGTCACAACACTCGTCCCTTCTGTAAGCCCGATTTCAACAAATTGAGTGGCTGAATCCAGTCACACTAGAACAGGAAAATGAAAAAAATTAAAATATTCTTCAGATTGGATTGGATCAACCCTAAATTACCGTGTTTATAGCAAACATTGTTATACTGGGCCAATGTGTTCAAAATTTGTAAAATTGATTTAAATTAGGAGAGTTTCTGTCAATTTCATACTTGTAAATTACATATCTCATCTTTATATTTACTTTATATCTCATCTTTATAGTGTTGAGAAATATAGAGAAAAGAAATATAATAAAAATAAAAAAAATATATAATTGTTATTTTATCATTATTATATAAAATAATAAAAAAACATATTATACCTGCTTTTCTATTATTTAAATATAAGCACTTAAATAACTCTATCTAGAAGAGATTTTCAACTTAACGAGGCTCTCACTTTATACAG
Source organism: Podotricha telesiphe (assembly GCA_038994665.1). Classification (NCBI taxonomy): domain Eukaryota; kingdom Metazoa; phylum Arthropoda; class Insecta; order Lepidoptera; family Nymphalidae; genus Podotricha; species Podotricha telesiphe. The sequence continues at coordinate 925,818 of JAOYRR010000048.1, forward strand.
CAGTTATTATGGGCTGAAGTTGCTTTTGACTTAACTACAACAGTAAACTCTGTTATCAATTTAAATTGAATAAAAACACTCTGGAATTCTAGTGAATTGTAGATATGAAAGAATAAAATACCATATTACTTAAACACGTTTATACTCTTTAACAATATTAATAATCGATCGTGTTTTCTGTTTTTGACATTTGAAGGTAGTTAGATGTAATTTTATTAAAATTAATGACTTGATACAGATGCAAAAACTTTTAATATATTGAAGTTTTTGACTGTCTGTTGAGGTATATGATCCCACCAAAAATATAAATGTGAAAATGACAGCCAAATTTAATATCAAGAATTTGAGTGATTATCGGTATCGATTTCGTAACTTTCAACAGTTGAATTATTTACACAGTGCTTTGTAGTGGAATAACTTAGAATAATGAAAATGAAACATTTTATAAAACATATAAATATTTCTGATTTAGCAATTTGTGACTTTCGACGTAGCTAGGTGTAAAATATTTGGCTTAGCAGTCAGAGCCCTTGGACAATGTCAAAGAAACGCGGGTTCGAATTCCGCTGCGTTACAATTTTTATACATTTTCTAAAAATGTGATTCGATTTTCAAAGTGTGTGAATAATACTTTTAAAAAATGTTAAAAATGTGTTTGTTTATTTGTGTATGTGTTTGCTTCGCCTTAGTTATGTAGCCTAAATGCCTAAATGTAAATACAATTGTTATGGGTTCGATACTCACTCCTTAGTAGCAATCAAATTATTTACACCTTTTCACTCTGTTAAAACAAAGCGCGTCGCAATATTTTAAAAACTCTGCCTACCAGACAAATAGTCAGATAACAACTTTAAAAATCTTTCTATTATTTATTGTTTTTTTCTTATTTTATCTGTACACAACCTGAATAATTAATTCCAGATATATGACAGTCATATGTAGAGACAAAAAATATACAACGTTTATTATAAACACATACTACCTCACATTGTCTTGAATAAAACATTTTATAAAGCTTTTATTCTTTTATTAATTATTATACACTAATTAGAAACACATTCGTTCCAGGCAATTAGATGGCTCACTAATTAATAATATATATTATTTCTATTCATTTGGCTGGTTACTTTTTCGAGCGTGCAGCGTTGTTTTGGCCGCGGCTGATGTGAATTTACATTCAAATCGGGCTCTACCTTACTTATACTGCTGTCCGAGTAACTATGATAACATAGAGGTAAGAGAGATGTAATATTGTAAATTTTCATTACTTAATAAATTCTAATCTCAGTTGTAAAATCTTTGATTGGTAAAACGAAAAATTAAATAGAGTATATATATATACGAGTACATATCGCTTTATCGATAGAACATTAGTAATCAAAATAACAATTTTGTCAATTTTGATCATAATGTATTATTAAACATGAATTTATACTATAGTTCAAGTATCTTCGTTGAATCGAACGGACGGACAGACGGGAAGATGTAGGTCAAAATAGCTTTGCAAAAGTTTCTTAATTTGATAGATAGATATAGGTCAAGCTTCTGAAATTAAAATCTAAGTCGAATAATATTATTTAAAAAAAGAAGTTACATGCTTATTGTTTTGAACAATAAACCAAGTAAATACCACTGGTTGATTAACGTTCCACCTCAATCCTGATATGAACCGGCGCAAAAACTTTAGAGGCATTTAATCAATAATTTACTGATTTATTAGTGACAATGGATACCCCTAAAATAGACTGGATAGAGCATTTTATTCCCAACGCTTGTTATTATTTAAAAAAATCATTAATTAGGTAATAATTATTAACACACAAACTTGTCTTCACAATTTTTTTTAACTTGAGATATAGGACGAAAATAAAAGTCTATTAACAATATCACAACACCTGTCACGTAAAAAGTATATAGTAAAAATCATACTAAACAAGTAATATTCCAAATTTTAAACTTTTACAAAAATACTTAAATAAAATATAACTTTTTTAACATAGAATTTTTGAGATTTTCAGATAAAAAGGCTTAAAAATCAATTAAGCCACGACGAAGTGGTTTTGAGCGGAATGGGCTTTTTTTCTTTGGATCGGCAGAAGCTTTTAGAGGTTCGTTAAGCACTTATACATATTTAATGTTCTTTAAAAATTAAAATTTGTAATTCCGTCAAATTTTAAGTCTTTCTTCGTTGATGTAGTTTCGCAGTCAAAAGTGCCAAATGCCAGTCTATCAGTTACACTTTTCATCAAGTAATTTATATAATGTATAGTAAAATAAAATTCTTATAATCATATTACGTTCATAGCTATATGTATGTATGTATGTAAATATTTTCCCTTTGCGCACCTACACTTTTATATCCCACATGACAAGGTTGGTTGGCAGAGGATGCTTCTTAGCGCTAAGCCCGCCTTTTGCTTTACCTCTCTTTTTATTTTGTTGTAAATTGTGTGCTATAAAGAATATATAAATAAATAAATAAACAAAATACTTTTCTTTGAACTATCAATAATTTCTATTACTTTCAATAAATTGAGAACATCGTGGCACAGCGCCTGGTCTTTCCGGACGCAGTTGGTTCGATTTTATTTTCTTTTAATTTCCTCGTTCTGAGAAAACTGCCTGACGTTGACTTACGCCACTCAACACTCAACGCATAATGTCTCAAATTCGGGTGGCATGTTAAGAACAGAGTATCTTGACACTAGATTATTTTTACCTTGTGTACTTTACTTTGTATAATGTATTTCTATGTATTGATTGATTGAGGCCGTGGCTCAGTGGGACAGCGTCTGGCTGGTTTTGGGTTTTTCCTTTCGGTGGAACAATCATAATTTAATTTCTCTGCTCCGGTGAGCAATACAAAGCGCAGCGTTGGGATTTGCCATTCAAATATGCGGAGAGTGGAGAACGAAGTATTAGGCAGATGGCTCTAGCTTCACTTAGGAGCTGCTAATATATTTTTTTAATTATAATATACTATTTTTACAGGTTGCAGCTGCAATTGTGAAGTACGAATTAATTCTAATACAATATGATAAATAATTATAATGGATAAATTTTGGAGAATAAAATTCATCTACAATATGTTTTTATTTACCTTTTAAAATGGAAAACGGAGTGTTTTAACATTAAGGTCGCTCATTCTTCTTAGCCTGAAATTTTAACAATTTTAAAATATATTCTAGACAACAGTCATGGTCTATTCTGTGGGTGGCCAACATGCGGGTCGTGAGCCACATGCGGCTCTTTAAAGTAATAACTCTCGACAAATGTACCCGAGAGCGTTTTCATTTTTGTGTCAATATATTTTAAATAAAAAAAATATGCTGTCTGTACTAAAGTTCCCAAGACATCTCAAATTTAAAAAATGGCTCAGACTATCAAGGAGCTTTGCCATCCTTGATCTATTCAGAAGACAACTACTTTACCAGAAGTACCTATTAAATATTACTATATGTACTTTAAACTTTCTAAACTAAATGTTTAATTTTAACTTAGCAAGAAAAAAGTTATGAGAGAAAAAAATATTCTCAGAGTATAAAATACCATACTTAAATATCTTGGCTATAAATATAAATGTTGTATGAAGACAAAACTTGGACTTTATAATCCTTGCCATACTATTTTTTATCTTATTCCTATACTAGCTGTGCCCACGAATTCATCCGCATGCAATTCTAAAATAAAAGTAGCCTTTATTAGTAGTCATTATTACATCAGCCAGTGAAAGTCACGTCAAAATCTGTCCAGCCGTTACAGACAGACGAAAATTGTAACACAAATTGCTATTTTAAATATGTTTACTCTAAGAATTTTGTTCTTGACTGTATAAAGAAATTCGTATCGGGTTGTAATAAGATATAAAAGGATAAACCCCTTAGAAATTGATTAAACCTTCCTCTCGTAAAACACTGATACACATCAATTTGTAGTCTTTCGTATATTATGTCTGAAACAGTTCGTCATATAGACTAGATAACGTAGACGTACCTAACAAATAAATTTATTTAATATATATGTTTTTTAAAACGAATTTTCTTTAACTCAGTTATCGGATGAAAACCGGTGTATTGAACGTTGTATGGACGTTGACGATGATTAGATATTAATATACTATTTTGAAGATTCAAAATTCACTTTACCGAATCAATCTAAAAATATGAACTTAGTTCAAAAGTGTACAACAAAAAAATATATACAAATCTAGTAAACAAAACGTAAAGGAGCGGAGCTTTAGGAAAATTTATTATAAATTTTGTCAATTAATAATATAATTGTTTTGCATTACAACAAAACAGATATCATGTGTACGAACAAACACAAGGCGCTGATTGGAGAGACAGCTTGTCTCTTAATTTCGCCCTTTTTGATATAAATAAATGGTGTAACTTACCTTCTTTCTTCCTTCTTTTATACTTTGCTTTCTTTCACTCCTGAATCTCAGTCTCATTCTTTTTCGAATTATTCGCAGAAATTCAAACATTTGATATCCATGTTGTACATTAAAATTACTCGTCCGCCATCTTAGGTGTTCCGCCATGTTGGGTTTTGATTGACGTCACACAGCTTACCAAACATTGTCATGAAACTAAACATGTATACAAAATATCAGCTCAATCAGTTAAGGATAAATGCTTCAAAACTGAGTTTTAATAACAATTTTTTATTCTACAATTTATTATTAAAGTGAAACCAAAACATACTTTTATTTTACTACCAAACTTATATTGAAAAGCTATATTATGAATATAAAATACAGGCAGTATAATATAGACCGTAGATTACGATAAAAATCAAGGCTTCCAGTTTCTTCTCGATCAACTAGATTTAAATGGTAGATAACCGTACCCTCGAACGCTATTGACTGGAGACAAATTGAATAATTCTACCTCATAAGATATTTGTTGAGGTCGTCGTTGCACAGTGGGTTACTATCCGATTGTAAACGAGATGGTTGTAGGTTCAAACCCCACCGGAACGAATGAGCATACTTAAAAATGAAAAAAAAAAATTCTTCTTTTTTCTTTCCTTTCGCATTTCGGGTAAAACAAAGCGCGGCATTGATTTCCGTCTTGATTATACTGATAGTTGGGAAAAATCGAAAACTAGCTTTTTAATTATATATAAAATATTGAAGAATATAAAAAGTCAAAAGATTATACTAATATTAATGTGTGGAATTAAATGATGTAGATGGTCATTCTTTAGGTTAATTGTGATCAATTGTTGAATTTCTTCGTTGAGAAACCGGCGTTCTTCTCAAAAGCCTTCCGAGCCTGTGGTAGCTTGCTGTAAACTGACAATACTGACATTTTTATGTAACTTGACCATTTAAAAGTGCTCGTAATAGTATATTTGAATAAATAATATTTAGATTTAAATAACATGTGAGAATATTTCAATAAATTAAAAAAATAAAGTTGCTTTTTATATAACCCTAACAATATCTTGATCCCTATTTTCTATAGTAGTTCCTTAAAATACCAAAGGTAAAATATTAATTCATATGTTCAATTTCAAAATAAAAGACGATATATTTATAAATATTTTTATTCTACATACATTCAACATATACAAAATACGACAGTACTAATTGAACATGTTTCACAATCTAGTGGATAGTTACTACATCTACACAATTTATGTACATTTTATTGCGTTTTCGTTATATATACATAAGCAAGTACCATTAAAATATTATATATTTATTTGGTCTACTCAATACACTATGTAATATTTATAATTTTTCTAATACTATACTTATAATAAAAATTCTTTTTACATATAAAAAAATGTAACTGATCGCTGTCTGTATATGGAAGATATACGAAAAAAAATATTATTGAGGGCATTTATCATTGTAATGAACACAAAATTATTTTTTTTATGCTTTTCTGTGCGTTTGTGCACGCTTATTTTAAAAACAGCTTCATGTCGGTTTAAAAGCAGTTTTGACTATTTTATTTTGGTAAGCTTCTCTCAACATTTAGTGTTTAATTTATAATAATCGGTTCATAAATAGAAAAGTTAAATTATAAATTTAAGTTTGTGTTTTAAGTGAGAACGCGTACAGGCGTAAAATGGAAATAGTTTAATCGTAGTAAAGCCTTTATATATACAATGTGCTCTTTTTATTTTTTATGCGCTTGGTAGAAATTTTGTTGTTACCATCTCTGTAGGCTTTTTTAAAGCTGTATTTCGAAACGATATTTCATAGACTGGTTGTTCTATCACCAAGAAAAATATTTACTTCATATTTAAATAACATGTTATATAAAAAAAAATACTTTTTAATAATTCTTTATAAGTTCATACAGGAACAGTATCACTGTAAAGCAAGCAGTAAACTGAAAGCCGTTCATTGGTCATCAAATATATATATATATATTTACGTAGAAGTTTTCTTTCTATTACAGAACGGTAATTAATTATTTGTCACTGAAAACGCTTTTTTTAAAAAAAAGCACTTAGAAATGTGCTTAAAATTTCAAACGTAACATATTATTGTATAATAGCCTATAAATTCTAGATGCATTGGAGATATTGGCACAGAATTTGGCAGCCGATAACCTTACTGCCTTTCAATTTATGAAATATAAGTGCATTATATATTTCGCATTTTTTGTTTATTGTGAAATGAACAGTCTTTGGATATAACTTCTATGAAATTGTAATGTCTGAAGTATATAGTGGCGGAACTCAATACCGCGCAATATAGGACTTGTCTAGAAGTTGTAATACATGTGGCTGAAATAAAGAATAGAAGTATCTAAAACTCCATTACTACACTTTTTATTTGCTTACAAATTTTGAGAAGATTTAATCTTCACTAAATAGTTTAAGTTACACATAATAATTTTATCTTATTTAATAAGGTTATATGTTTAATAATTCGTTTTAATAATAAATTAATTGCAATAATATGTACAGTTTTCTTTCTAATATATCTTAAATTTATGTTTTTTAACGTTTATTATAATGTAATTAAACAAACATTTAGATATTTGTTTTAAACATATTAATTACAAAATATATTAAAAAGCTTTAATAATTTTGATTAATAAAATATATTAAATAAAATTAAGAAACATTTCTTAACGGAACTTAAAATTTTTCTATTTAAAATTAAAGCACATCTAAGCACAAAACAAATAATAATAAAATACCAAGAATTTTTTTTTCATTCTTTAATTAACAACGTATTTCTATGAAATACGTTGTCATATATCAATTAATCAATTAAAACTTTTTAATTATATTCTTTGAATTTTACGTAAATTAGATACGTTTTAACCGAGTTTACATGTTCAAAGAATACTTTAACATTTTTAAAGTGTTATTTACACACTTATATAAGATATGACACATATTTAGAAAACGTATACATAATTTTATAAACGTAAGTTGCAACGAGCGTTTAGGAATTTTGACGTAACCGGATGTATGACGCATGGCTCAGCGGTCAGAGCGCTTGGACGGCTTGCAAGAGCTGCACGTTTGAATCCTGATACGTTCAAGCTTTTTTTACATTTTCTTAAAATAATTTTAATTGAAGATTTTACATTGGCATATATTTTATATCTTCTTTGCTAGCTTGCTCTTTGCTGGTTATCGTCTTTGGCTAGTAGTTATATACTCTGTTTAAAACTATTTTAGATCAATAATCAATATAATTTTGTAACAACTACTTTAAATAATAAGAGTAGGTACTTATATAAATAGTAATAAATTATAAATATAACAAAATAATCGAGCAAAACACAACCCAGGACAGGAATACAAACATAAAACAAAATCAATAATTTATAATATTGAGCATTGAATGTTTCTTCTAAAAATCTAAAACTTGACTAATTAATATCTTACTTTAAAATCACTCAACTTTGGTTCCATGAGAACAGTTTCTGTTGTTTCTTGAGTAGGCGTTGTTGTGGGCATGGCTGATGGTCGTAAAGATATAGCCAAGGGTAAAGCAGATCGTGCGCAAAGTTGGGAGGCACCGCGTGTTGAACCCGCCGATCTGTACCGAGTGCAGCGACCTCTCCTGTAATATAAATACATTTTATAATTTTCTTTTGTGGGTTCACGGTATTTCAAGATACTCCCGTTTGCAACTTACCACCCAAAATCCAGGTGTTGAGTGTTGAGTCACTCAACGAAATATTTTGTTTTACCAAAGCGGAAAAAAATAATATTTAAATATACAAAGAACTCACAATTAACAGCGTTTGTACTCTTATTACTGATATGATATTACTGATATTATTAGATTTTTTGCAGTATCACGCTTTTTACCGCATGTTAGTATCCCGAGTAAGAATCGAAACCACAACCTGTCGCGTTAGCAGCCAGAAGCAATGCCACGTGGACGTCTTGTTAGATATGCAAAATCTAATATATGAGTAAAATTTTATATTGATTTTAGATTACAGCCACGTTTTGGCTTACGCGAGCGGGGAAATAAAAGTAATTTAAATATAATCGTTCCCCCGAGTGGGAATCAAACCCGCAAAAAATCGTGGTTACAGTGATTTTTAAAGAGGTACATATTAATTATTTAATTTATTATCTACTTCCTTTAAAAAAAATATTCGCTTGACAAATGACGTTATTTATTACTTTGATTTTAATACTCGATTTCAGGTGGAAAGCGGAGTGGAGGAGTGCGTTTCTCTGACTTCTCTGCTATGCGGGAAAAGGCTAAGAAAATATTCATTTTACGGCGAAATTCGTATATTATTTTATAGAGTTAAATGCTGTTATATAATGCAAGTTTTAGAGGCAATGTGATGAAAAAAGTTTCAATCCTCCTAAAACCTAATTCAAAGTTGATATTATTTTACTAAGTCATAATATAACTATAATTTTTAAATAATAGTTTAATTACATTTTAACCTGTAATACGATTATTCGTTTAAATATAAGTAATTTTGATGTTTTAACAAAATAATTCAGTAAATATAGCAAAAGTTAAAGATTTTGAAAACAGTTACTGATTTAGAGTTTAGTAAAAACCGTTCTGGCGTAGCAGTATAGGGTCTGACTGTAAACTTGGTTGGTTTTGGATTCTATTCCCACTCGGGAAATGATTATTTATTTTCATTTCTCTGGTCTAGTGAGACAAAGCGCTGCGTTGAATTACACCAAATAACACGCAATATATCGCATAAGTATGGAGTATCTAGAGTAGGAGACTAGTGTAGAAAAAAAATTACATTTTATTATTTATATAATTACGTTTAAAAAATAGGTTTTCTAATACTCACTTATAAATATCGCAATAATTCACATGCACAAAGTTAGTCTAGAATCTCAAATAATCTCTTAATATAAGCAATATTGGTTTAAGCATTTTCTTAAAGTGCTCTTAAGCACATTAAAAAGTATTTTGCGTAATCCTACTGAATAATAATTTCTTTATTTTACAATATTAACAAGGAAAGGGACTACAAACTTTTAAATAGCTGCTAGCTCAGTTCTTGGCGACATCAAGGTTATGGGTCCAATCTCCATATGTTGATTATTAAATTTATTATCTACCTCCTTTAAAAAATATTCGCTTGACAAATGACGTTATTCATGACATTAAATATGCTATATATTTTCTAGACAGAATAAAAATAGTAAATATTCTATAAAATGTATGAAATAACTGTATATACAAAACAAATATCATACACACAAACATAATTACATTCATAATACTAATAATAGTATGCTTTATTATACCCCATAAGCTTACAGAGAACAACAGAAAAGAAAATAAAATGTATATAGCAGGCCTTACCGCTATAAGCGATCTCTGCAGGCAACCTTAAGGTTAACGCGTAGTTGAATTGGTAAGTAGTGTACTTGCTTTATACATACATATAAATAAATAAATAAATGCAAACATAAGCATATAACTAAATAGACAGACAGACAGACAAACAAAAACACTTCATAGTAAATATATACGTAAAATAAATATATAAAAATGATATGGGAAATAATAAAAATATATATTGTGTATACATACATTTACATAATGAGATATATGAGATATATACTGGTATATAAATAAAATTCTATTTAGAACAATACCGTATAACATATATAGAGAAAACATAAAAAATTTAACGCAGCGGGATTAGAACCCGCGCCTATTGAATACCATTCAAGCGCTCTCACCGCTAAGCCATGCGTATTGGTCAAACCCGCTGGTTTGAATCCCGCTGCCATAAAATTTTTATACGTTTTCTTAATATATATTTTTCAATAGTGTGTGAATAGTACTTTAAAAAAAGTAAAAAAAAATGTCGTATGTTTTTAGTTGCTATAACAATAAATCATCGCACTTATATAACGGCATTTCCTGACTCAAGTATTTTGTCTTATCCAAAAGGGATAATAAAACACTCTAATTATAATACATACCCACTAAAGTTACATTTAAGGGAGAAATGTAGTTTTTAAAAGTGCAATTCTTAAATGAATTAGAATAGCACAATAATATGTTGAAATTATAAAATATTGAATTGTTTTAATACTTCTGTATACGTACATATTTTGTGGATAATAAATAGAAATTTATTTTTATGTATTTCTTGAAAAAGTTATCGGGTTCAAAAGAACCCGGTCTTTTGGATATATTATAGCAATATATTTTACCGTGACGCATCTACCGGGATACAGGTAACGACAGGTAATTGCCCAGAGATGGTCACCGGCTAATGCGTAGGAACTATGAAACACTAAGCTGGGACTATGGAATGGAATTCAAATGGACTGAATACTAGACTCTTATATGAAACTACCGGACGTATGCCTTTTCAACAGTCAGATTGAATGGTTAGATTTTTATTATAATTATATTTACTTTAAGCTTCACGCTTTTTTCCGCATAACAGGGTTAGTAGAGAGTACCTAGTATATATCTAGAAGACACTACGTTCTACACTTTCCACCCAATTCCGAGTCGTAGCAGAACTCCACGATGCGCTTTGCCTTTTTTCACCAAGGCGAAGAAATGAAAACATTTAAATATAAAGAATATATTTAAAAAAGATATTAAATTTGAAAAATTTGAACTCGCGTCTCTTGAAAACTGTTTAAGCGCTCTGACCGCTAAGCCATGCGATCTACATCGAGCTACGTCGAACTTCTTATACGCTTATTACAACTTATATTTGTCTTTCAATTTCAATGTAAATATATGTCTTTCCTAATAACACTTTAAAAAAAATGTTAAATATATTTAAATATAATAATTCCCCGAGTGCAATTTGAACCCACAACCAACGGGTATACAAACCGACGCTGTCACATTGCGACAAAATGGATGATTACGTTATTTATTATTTATAATAATATAAATTTATATAAAAGAGATTGATTCAGCTTAAATGAATTTTGAAAAAAGTTTTCAGTATGTATCAGCATGCAAAGTCACTTACATCAATACTATATATTGTCGAGATTAGTATAATCATATGTGAGATTAAAAAAATAGCTATAAAATCGGTAATTACTTTTTAATTTTCAAAATAAATTTGAGAATATTTTTTTTGTTTTAAAATATTATAAATAAAAATATTTTTTATGGAGAACGGAGTGTATTGATACTACGTTCTCTCTGACTACCCTGGGATGCTAGAAAAAGCTCAATGCTGTAAAATAAATAATAGTTGTAATTTACAGTAGGTACAACAAAAGTTGCCGAAACAAAACCATCATAAACTTATTAATGAACATCGGCACTCAATTTTTACTCCGAACAGAAAGATATGTTTTATTCATGAATTATCATGAATTCATTAATTTAAATTCACCGACGGACCAAAATCATAGTGAAAAGCAATCAGAATCTAACCTTGTGAAGAAATCTATTAATTTAGCTTTTGAAGGAATACTCGTATTCTGGTTATTAAAATATACAATTACGAATAATTGTTTTTAATTTGTTTCAAACTCTTTGTGGTTAGGTTTCCAAGACTTAGGAATAAAATGTATAATATTGAAACCATCGTGACTGTAACCGTGATGGTTGCGGGTTCGATTCCCACTCAGGGAAGCAATTATATTGAAATGATCTTAATTTCTCCACTCTCGTGATAAGAGAAAGCCCTGCGTTGAGTGCCGCCACTTGACAGGCAATGTCTTCAATTTTGGTGGAAAGCGGATATCGCAGTCTTGCCACTAGGTTCTCTCTGACTACCTTGCTAAGCGGTAAAAAACAGTAAACTGTGACACCATTATATTTATAGATTTTATTAAATAACATGTAACTAACACTGACTATGCATGTCGGTTGTATAATTATTTTTTTATATTTAAAATTGTATTATTTTAATAAAGATATTATTAAAAAACGTAGTCAAGATGTTTCGATTATCACAAAAAAAATCAATTTTGGTTTCTGTATTCTAATTACATTGTGTTATGGAGCTTTGTATGAAACTGTGAAAAGTTTGTTACAAGGTTCACCCAATTTAACTCTATTAAGGAAGATATATCAAAAAATACTATTATAATAATATAGTTCAGAAAAGAAGGAGCCCAGTAAAATTTTCTCAATATCCTTGCCATCATCAAATTAATAATATAAAAATGAACAAAGTTTTAAGCAAATTGGCCGCCAAGAAATATATCCAAATAGTAGTTGAATTCTAACATATTCGTTGCTAAGGCGACGCCTAATTTACGCGTCTACGATTCATTTAGTATTGATAGATATATAGGTGAAGCTAACAAAGCGTGTTAAGAAGACACTTTTAATTATAACTTTATAATACTGTCCTCAAATTTCAATCGTTAATGTAACCCCCTCTATTATTCAATCGTTAGTCGTTATATATTCAGATCCTTACACGAACAACAGATGTAATTTACATGCAATATAATCACCTGTAAATTAGCTATAAATAATGCAATCCTAATTATCATAAGCGCAGGAGCTTAATTAGGCTGTATAGTTAAATCAGCTTTACAAACGGTATCTACTTAAAGCTTCATGGAAAGTACGACATAGGTATGTAAACTTTTACTACATTACTTTTATAAAAAAAAATAATAAAGCTATATGTAATGTTTTTTTTAAATAATAACTAAATAAATAGCAGCCTGTAAAGATCACGACGAAAGAGTGAGTGGTGGCAGAAAAAATCTCCTTAATTGATCTTTAAATATATAATATCGATAACACTTCGATCAATAAATGTTTTTTTTTAATTAAAAAAACCCAGGAGTACTATCCAAATAGCGCAGATGGATGTGCATCGTAACTAGACTCGACAAAATCAGCAACAATCAATTGCTGAAACTGACCCCCACACCATGGGGAACGACAGCTAGAAAGAGAGGGATAGAGGCAATTTTTCGATGGATTTTATTAGAATTTTAAAGAAAATAAATTATAATTGTATTCATATAATGTTGAACTACCTTAAAATGACGACGTACAATAAAATACTACAGTAAGGGTGACGAATATCGTTTTTTTTTATTTTAGTTAACAAACAGTACTATAGTAGGTATTGTATACATACAGTGCAACAAAATAATAAAAGTAATACCAACCACCGTTTACCACAGTCTACAGTTGGTCTATAATCCAGAGTCTATAATTGGAATATAATTTAAAAATGACAATCAATTCTGTCCAATAAAGAATTACAAAAACTCAGTAAAAATGATGTCGTCGCATGTGAAGACTAGAATAGACAAGACAAATAACAGAAAGAGTAAAAAAGGAGACTAGTGCTGCAGGACCCTTCCGGACCGACTTTGTCTTCATAGAAGCTTTTACTCAGTTAGAGTATACCTTCAATTCGCTTAACTGAATAAAAAATAATGAAAATTCCATAAACGATATGAACGCGAAAATTCTATGACGTCTAAAAAAATATTAATATACTATTATACAGACACACTAGAAAGCATCTTCATAATCTGCTAAGCGTACCACGTAAAGTTAAAACCAGAATAATGAATACAGTAATTCGTTTGAAAATAGATTGATAATGTGCATTTTATGCATCTTTGAAATAGACATGAATCGGAATTAGCAGATTTGTTGACGCATCAAACACCGTTGCCTTAGCAACGTGTATGTCACTTTGTACAAAAGTATATGTCAAATACATAATAGTATTTTTTTAGCTTCACATTTTTCCTTGCATAGTCAGAGTGAGCCTAGTGTCGAGAAACTCCGTTCTCCATTTTCAGCCTGAAGCTGAGACACTCTGAGTGGAGTGGTAGTAATCAACGCCTTGCCTTGCTACAATAGCGAAGAAATGAAAAATCAAACAAATATGATCATTCCGCCAGGTGGGTCTCGAACCCACAACCATCAACACGGTTACAATATATATTCCTATTTAATTATAATTAAATAGTGCTAAAGTCATAGTTCCCCTTTTGCAAGTCCAAAGTTTTTCATTCACGTATTAATATTAAGCTAATGTAAATACATTGTCATAGTAAAAAATTTACAAGAAAATTTGCCAAGTGCACATAAAAAAGAAAACAAAGTGCAGTTAAGAAAATAAAACTAACATCTTAAAAGTCTTTCCTTACAGGATCAGCACACAAAAGCATATTCCTTTCTCATTCACAGCGCGTTCTAATTAAATTAAGTACCATTTATTTAACCAAGTCACCGTTTAATCCTTATAAAATGTCTGAAATAGCTAAATCCCTGCAGTAAAGTTGAATGGAAAACCGTCTAGTGGGCAACATCTGAGTCCTTTGAGGCTTGTTCAAGTGTGGTCAACGATGCGACAACGAAGTTTGGGCAAGCAGTAAACAATCCAATTAGTCTTTTACTAAAATGTGGAAATGGCTTAATTTAATTTAAGAAAACAATTGTCGTGAGCAATATAATGTCAGTTTTCGTCGGATTTCTATTGCCACTATAAATATATATAGTTACTAGTGACCCGCTCGCGGTTTCCCCGTAGTCCTCACCCGTCTTTTAAGCACATCTTTACTTAATTTATAATTTAAATGATTGTAACCTTTTTATTTATAAGCCAACAGAAGTTAACGAATAAACAATAGTCAAAACTGTATTTAAATCGCTTTAGCCAATTTTAACATTAACGCGCACACACAGATAAACAGAAATAATAATAAAAAAACGTTACTTTTGTTTCTATTACATCTGCTGTATTTCCATGAACAGACAGCGATCAGTTACATTATTATTATATTACTATTTTCATATTACTCGATCTGGTTACATAATGTGCTTGGTGAGTCAACACCAAAAAAGGTGGTGAAAGATATCTCAACAATAAATTAGCGTTACCTACTGCTCATGATATGGGTAATTCGTATTTAAATCGTAAGTGTTTAAATAAAGACTAAACGTTATTTATATATCAGATATGTTATGATATACAAATTGTATTATTTTGAAAGCCTTGTGCTTTTTTCTTTTCTTAATCAGCGAGACCCTAGTATGACTTGACACACAGTTCTCCACTTTCCTGATGAAATCGAAATATTGTATTTAGAGTGGCGGAACTCGCTACGCTTCGTCAAAGCCATTATATAATGAGCCTGCAAATAATTGTTTTTTTACAATCAAATAACAAAATTACACTATAAACATACTGATCTATGCAATAATAACAATGATACACTTATAAGAATGAATTTTTCACAAAAGAGCTTTTGCATACAAATTTCCCTCTTACATCAATTTTATTTCTTCGAAAGATATTCAAGAATAATTCTACAGGAAAACAAAAGAATGCAAACTAGAACAAGTTTCAACAAACAATTGTACTATATACAGAAATGGTTGAAGACGTCTTAGTTTCGAAAGCACTTTTTATATCACAGTTTTAAGAGATATTCACAGTATACTTTTTAATGTTATAGATTTTTCTGTTAATGAAATGGCGAAAAATAGCCATTTGCTTAAACTCTTTACGAGTTTGTCCAAATAGACTTTAGTAAAATCACTTTTACGCAAGATAGCACAAGTGCAATAAAAAAACCTAAAGCGCAATGACGTTGTAATGACGTTATTTAAATACAACGGGACACCCAGCAAATATTTATTAATACTATACCCCTTGACGCGTAAAATACGCATTACCTTAGCAACGCTTATGTCACATTATAAAAAATTGTATGTTAAACTTATAGCAGTGCGTCTAATATTTATTTTATTAATATATTGTATTTCAAATAGATTATAATGGAATATATTGGCTTAAAGCATTGTCTCTATATCAAACTTTGAACTATTTACTTAAATGTATGTAATGAAACTATTTTAATTCTATAGCTTGGTAATAAGTACAGCAGTTCATGACCACAGGAAGAGTAATGTAGCATTCGTTTATCAAAATAATTTATATCAACTTATTATATAACCATATACAATATTAAGAAAATCTAAGTATTAGTCTAAGTATAAGACTTACACAATAATTTTTGAAGCTTTCAACTTTTAAACTTTAATTAAGTGTTGCCCTGTAATTAGTCGCATAAATTAGCTAATTAAACAATGTGTATTTTAAAGGGCAAAATAAAAGGAAATTCTTGAACGTATAAAAACGTACAGCCCCAGAATAGGGACGTTGTTTATATATTAACATTAGCATCCCCTTACATTTAATTCGTTGTTTACGACTTTCATAAAGTGAGAATTATTCTCATTAGGTAGAAAATAAACAGTTTTTCTGTTGCATATTTAAGACTATGAATATTTTCATTTAACGGGATTTGATCAGGTTGGAATTCAAGTTGGAATTCATTTAATTATTTTTATTAAAGGATTGTTTAATAAATCAATTAATATATATGCATATATACGTATATGAGGTAAAAGTACAAATTGGCCTGAACTATTAATATCATAGTACAAGGCAAACGAGCGTTTGGGTCATCTGATTGTAAGTGAACACTACCGCCTACAACCCCGTGTAACACCACAGGAACTACATCTGCGTTGCCGACCTTTAACATGGAAATACATGCGCCTCTTGAAGGTACCCATGTCATATCTACCAGTCAAACCTACCTGTGGAAGCACTGCTGCTGGTAAGCCATTCCACAGTCGTGTGACACGTGGAAAAAAAATCCAGATAGTGAGTTCCCCAGAATACTCCCCATGATATGCGGTAGGGCAAACATACAGAGGAACCGTCTGTACGCCACGCCAAAGTGTCTAGCCTTTCACAGATTATTGGGTCCCTGATGATTCAAACAGCTCTACGTTGTACGCGAACGAACACACCCCACTCGTCTACTATGTTTTAATATGTGGGTAAATTGTTTTAAGATCTCTTCATTTATCTAGCCTTGGAAGTAATCAACAGAATAACAGGCATATCTTGTTAATCTAATAATAGAATGATGTGTTGTTAAATAATTGTCCCCGTCGTCCGAATTTTTTGGGTCAGCTATAAAATGCTGTCATAAAAACCACTATAAATTTAGTGCCTTTAATGGGTTTATTATGGAGAGCTATGGCATACATATAGGACACATGATTCCTTGTGTTCAAACACGTTTAACATATTTCAAACGTTCAACAACGAGAAATGCAGTATCTATACTAATATTATAAATGCGAAAGTAGCACTGTCTGTCTATGTTGTCATCACGGCCAAACCGCTGAACTGATTGTGATGAAATTGTATATAGAGGGTCTTAGGATGAACAAGGGCTTTTTGTCTCCCACTTTTGGGGTTTTCCCGGAATTTCATTGTTTTACGAAAAGACCGCTGAAAATACGAAACAGCTATAAACAGCGGGTGAAGCTGTGAGCTGGTCGGAGGTATTTTAAAAAACAAAGAGAAAAGTTTAAATATGAGCATAAGCCATAATACTTTTAGAATCATTTTATCAGAGTTACTTTTCTTTTTGTATTCTAAAAGACTTTTAAGACCAAAGGGCTTTTAGTTTATTTTGGAATCTCGTGGCGGAGTGTGATAACGTCTAACTCTAAACGCGATGACTGTTGTTTTGATCTACACCCGGAAGAATGATAATTATTCTTGTCTTTAAATTATTTTCATTTCTCTGCTCTAGTAAGACACAATTGTAACTAAACACGCTATGTCTGAAATTCGGATATGAGTATCTTGATCATAGGTTCATACTGCCGACCCCGAGGTGTGGTATTAAGCGTAAGGTGAAAAGGTTACCTGCTACAGTGACACCTCAGCAGTCGAAGAAACGCTGCCCTGAAGGTCCTGTTGAACACTGTGTAGATAATTGGATTTATAGTCGACGACACGTATCCTAGCCATAGACAAATATCCACCACGTGCTCTGTAACAAAATAAAAATTATTTACGTTATTTACTCGTTACTGGGCGCAAGGTAAACGCGGATCCACCGTTGTGGGCACGATGGGCTCATAACCCAAATTGACTTGTGACATAACATTTTTGATCTTCGTATTATTTCAATTTTGAAATTTCAGTTACACAGTTATTACAATAACAACTTACTGGTGCAAATTTCTTATGCGCAAGATATACAGTGGGTACTCAGTGAGAATGCCACTTACGAAATTAAAGTCTGCATATATGGTCTGGCCAGATCGACGAAATATCTATATTACGAATATATATAATAATATATTCCCTCAAATCGTATTTGAACTTACAACCATAGTGTGCAGTCACTGATGGTCCAAATACCACATAATAATAAATTATTTATTCTTAGAACATATGGCGGTCACTTCTACTTACTAAAATAATAGATAGATTATTAACTAGAAATAATTAAGTTTTTAAATATAAAAGTCAGGCTATCAAGGGACAATAAGACAGCATCTGTCTGTAAACATGATAGTTGTGGATTTGATTAGTACTCGGGGTAATAATAATATTTAAAATTATTTTAATTTCCTCGTTCTGATATGATGTTAGTATAATGCTGCGTTACGTTTCGCTACACTAACTTAAGTGCTACACTAAGTTCCACCCCAATTCAAGACCATAGGATCCTAGGATCATAGTCTTCATTTGAATTGAATTGAAATGGGGTGGAAAAAGGAGAACGAAGAGATTTGATAGCAGGTTCTCCTTGTATACCTTACTGTATGGAAAAAAATTAAAGCTGTAAAAAAATATATGTATAAAAATTTCTAATTACATTAAAATATTGTTACTAAAGCTCGAGTGTCAAGTGGAGTTAAACATAATGGGCAACATCTTGCTTAACTGGACGATTACTTGCATTACGAGTCTGGACTTCGGCCAACGCAATTAAACCACTATTTGTATTTTTGTTTTAAGAAAATCATTTTTTTGAATAAATTGATACCTTCTCGGTTCTATAACCAAGGAGGAGGAGAGCAAGGTTATTACCACGCTGCAGGGTTGGTCAGATTGAATTATAAGCTATAATACTAAAGTCAAATTCAGAATTATAGTAGATTGTGATTGAAGCGCGATTGGTCGTGGGTTCGATTCCCACTCGGAAAATTATTATATTTAAAATTATTTTTATTTCTCAGCTCTGGTACTTAAGACAAAGTGCGGCATTGGATTCCACCACTCAATACGCAATGTCTCGATTTCGGGCGGAAAGTGGAAAACGGAACGTTACGACACTAAGTTCTCACTGAATACCCTGACACGTGGGAAATGTGTGAAGCTCTATATTATAGTATATTCAATATTCATATATATATATATATATATATATTAATATAAATTTCTTTCATGCCTTGAAAGACTGACACATTATTCTATAGTATACGAAGAAAATAATGTACAAATCACTTTGCTGTCCACCTTCCACCCATTTTTCCACACTTTTTTAAAGTTTTTTTTTAATATTTAAAAGATAAAAATGTCTGGAAGTAATATGATTTGAGTTGAGTATTCGTAAGCTAAATTGTAATAAATAATAAAATTGTAACATTTATTTATGAAACAAGAACTGTTGAGTTTCTCGTCGGCTCCACTCAGCAGAACTGCCTTCCGAGCCGGTCGCAGCTTTATGTTCATTCGACGATACAAACGTGTTTGAAAAAAGGATATTTTAAATTGGAAGTAATGCCTTTTGTGTTCAATTTTAGAAGTCAACTAGTACCATTATAAAATTATTAACTTTAAATATTCTCCAAAAAGAGATTGTTAAAAACAAAACAGACAAATATAACACGTTTGTAAATATATATATATAATGCCATTCATCAGATGTAAGCTCATTGTGGCATCGCGTTGTGGTAACCGAAGAAATTCAACTTCGAAGTCTATAAAGATTTCCATTGGAAGCCATTAAAACTTGTAATATAGCAGTTAAATTAACATTTTGGACGGAAAGCTGAGCGATCCATTCCAACATAATTAACTAAGTTTCTTTCGTATTCGTCAAACAGTAATGTGAGTGTTCAGCTTTTACATTTCTTTTGTTTTTACTTTTGATTGAAATCTTTTTGTATGTTTTTTGCTTATTTATTCGTCTTTGTTTATTTTTGTAATCGTGATTCAATTTTCATTTTGTATGTCGACCTGTTATCACATAGGCATTAGTATTAGTCTGTTTTATGGGTATATATGGGTAGGTATATATATATATATATACTTAAGATATTTTCAAAAGCTTTATGCTTTTTCCTGCACAGCATGGTATGTAAAAAGAATAAGGACAAGTGTTAAGATACTCCATTCTCCGTTTTCCTCTGAAGGGGATCACCGAGGTATTGCGTGTGTATTCACGTGTTAAGTGACAGAATTTAATGCCGCCGCGCTTTGTCTTGTCTCGAGAGCGGAAAAATAAAAATATAATCATACCCTCGAAAAGGGATTGAACCCACAACCACGCGTATACAGTTAGACGTTCACAGCGATGGCCTCAGTATACCTTCTATATAATGTAATTAAGGAAAGCATTTTTTTTAAAGTTATGCGCACACTTAGAGAATTGAAAAAGACATATCTAGAAAACGTATAAAAATTTAAAGCAGCCGGATTTGAACCCGCGTCTTTTGAAAACCCTTCAAGCGCTCTGACCGCTAAGCCATGCGTTCTATATCCAGCTACGTCGAAATTCTTATTTTTTCTTATATGCTTATAATGTAGAATAATCTTTCGGTAGCAGAAATTTATAAAAATGTCTCTACAGAGATGCTAACAACAAATATAAGTTGTTATAAACAGCTACGTCCAAATTCTTATACACTTGTTTTAATTTATGTTTGTTGTTAGGATTATTTCTAAGAATAATAGTTTGATAATATTTTTTCATATATTCTTTCTCTCTTTATATTTTATAAAAATGTTTTTGTATAATAAATGTGTGAATAACACAAAGTGTTAAAATATATGTATTTTCAAAACCTACCTGGTACTATACAACCTGGGCATGAAGCAAACAGTATATTGAGAAGAAAGAAAGGCGCCCAACACAGTACGAATGTGAAGAAAACAAGGCCCAGCACTTTAGTCGCTTTCTGTTCGTTCGCGACCGCGTTTGCCGACATAGACCTATCCTTTTTGCGGTTGGCTAGGAATCTGTAACAAATATTTTATGTTAACTTTGAGAAATGGTTTTCAAATATTACAAAAGTTTTTATTAGGGTATAAGTGAATATTTAATTAAATATATATATATATTTATATACTAATTTAGTAACACTTTGCTTAAATTATAATTTAAATGGACTGTAACTTTTTATTTAATAACCGATTGAAATGAAATTAACACTAAATGTTAAGAGCAGCTTACCGAAATACAATATTCAAAATTACATTTCAATCGGTTAAGCTGTTTCTAAGATTAGCGCGCACAAAGGCACAGATAAACATAAAAAAAACATTTTTCGTTATATTACATACATTGATAAGTGCCCCATAATATTTTTATGTCATATATCTTCCATGTACAGACGAGAGAGTATGAGATAATTCAAGACATTGTATGTTAAGTAGCGTAACTCAACGTCGCGCTTTCTTTTACCAGAGCTTAGACATTAAGATAATTTCAATTTAATCGCACTTTTAGTGACCCCACCCACCCACAACCCACTACCATCGCATTTACAGCCAATGCTGTGCATCTGCGTTACAAAGGGATCATCAGCTATATTTACTTCATAAATAAGATATATGAAGATTTTATCTACCATCCCTTAATTTCCTTCATTTCAAATATAAACAACAATCGTTAGTGTTATCTTATTCCTACAAACCAATTTCCTTCGAGTTCTTCATACAAAGCGAATTCAACGAAAACAAGTTAAAGTTTGGACAATAAACAAAACAAGTTTACAAACATTGCGACGTAGCTGGATAAGAGCGTACGTTCTTCTATGTACCTTTGATATTTAATTGTCAAAGATCGTGCAAAGTGGAGAAGATTGAACAGAAGAAGGAGGATTTAAGGCTATTAATAAGTTTCTCAATTGACTTCCTATGGCAGCACTGTGCTTTGATTTGACTTACGTTGTGTATAGCGTTTATCATTGGTAAATGTATTGACTAATAATTACATATATAGATGACCTTAGATTTTATAACTTTAATTGTTTCAATATATTTCTCGGGCAAAAGAGGTTCACATCTCGTATATAGCAGACAAAGCTACAGTGTAACTTGCTAGTTTATATGCATAATTTCATAAGCTTGTATAAAACATAAGTATAAGTTATTTTTACTGTACTAATTGATGTATATTTAAAGGAATTGGCATTTCGTGTGGTATACTCGGCGACATTTTAAACAGAAGTAAATAATAGTCTTTAAATATATTACACTCTGCTAAATAAGGGATCTTCGTTTAAATTTTTTAAATAAAACAAAGTTTTCGTATTAAAATTAATATCTTTCATAAAATTAACTCTGAATAATGTACAGTGTGGCTCAGTGGTTGTGGGTTTGATCCCACTAAGGGGAATGATTATATTTTAATCATTTTAATTAAAGATAAAGCGCGTCATTGTGTTCCGCCACTAATTTTGAAATGTCTCTATATTGGGCGGATTGTAGAGAACGAAGTGTTTGTCCATAGCGACCCTACAGAACCTAACTCAATATCGGGCTAAGCGGGAAAAAGTGTAAAAGAGAAAATATTTTTTTGAGTTCCCATATCTATATTATTAAAATTTGACTGATACAGAAATGTAATTAAATAAGTATATAAAAAAAAAATTAAAAGTTCAAGTTTATCATAGTTAATTACACAATACACCCTGTAAAGTACAGTTCTAAACATCTAGATCTTTGTTTAGAACAGTACTCTCTAAAGAACTGTTTTAAACAAATTTATTTATTAATTAATACAATATATCATATCTGAATATACAAAATATAAATAATATTCGAATATTTTGAGCCGATTAAACTAACTATAAACTATGTAAATAGCTAGAAAAGTATCATTTGTTTACTACTAGAGCATAGCCTTGACAACATTAAAGCAAGCACAGCAGGCCTATATACCCTTTTCAAATTGATTTACAGACGATAACCGTTTATATAACCATAAACTTAATTGTAATTTAATTTATGTAACTGGTTTAATAGTTAGAGTATTTATATGTAAAATAGTATTTTAGGATATATATCGATATTTAGGTTATAGCGCAAGGCGATTCAATATCCACTCGGAATATGATTATTTCCGCTCTGTTACCTAACAACAAGGCGCGACATTGAGTTTCACCACTCAACATGCAATGTATCTATTTCAGGTAGTAATTTATTAAATCTTTAACGGAGTCAAACTCAACATGTGAATTCTTTCAAAATCACAAAAAGATATTGATGAATATATGAAATAATGTTTATAGAAGTAGTCAGTAAGATATAAACAAAATAGTTGAATTTTCATAGTTAAAGCTATGATGAAATTTATATCGTTATTGCAAAACTGACAGGAATATCTGACACAAAATATTTAAACAACGTAAACTATTCACTTCACGGTTATATTCACCTGGAGATTCATAAATTGTAACATTATTTAAATTTTCATGATATGTTACTAGTTAAAAGGTACTCACAAGGCTACAAGCTTTTAGGGCCTTAAGGGCAATGGCCTCAGAGTATGAAATATTACTAAGCACGATAATACTTTCGTATTATTTTATTAAATATGGTTAGTGTAGAAGACTAAATAAAAACAATTCACTTATCTGTTGGTATCATTGTAACTTCATAGTTATGGGTTCAAATCCAGCTTAATTATATGTTGACTAGTAAGTAAATCCCATGTGTTAACAAACATTTTTATGTGACAAACGGGTTGCTAAGGTAACGAGAGAAACACGTTTGTTATCCATACTATACTAATATTATAAACGCCAAACTAAAAAATAACTCTGTCTGTCTGTTTGTGACGTCATCATGGCCAAACCGCTTAACCGTGATTGTGATGAAATTATCCCATTTTTTGTTTTTTTTTTTAGGAATTTATTTCATTGTTTTACTAAGAAGCCGCCGAAAATACAATATAGTTATAGTACACGTGTGCGATGCCGGGAGCGGATCGCTAGTATTATATGAAAGTCGTCAACACACAATACGGTTATGTGTGTACTGTGTAATATTTATTTTATTTATATATTTTGTTTCTGGCTATCTGCATTTTTTAATTTCTTCTGCATATAAAGTTTAAATATTACAAATTTGATCCTCCTCTATTCGAATAATTTATGCGAAAAGGAGTCAAAAACTTTTATCAGATCAAATTCAAATTCAAAATATCCTTTATTCAAATAGACCTTTGCAAGTACTTTTGAATCGTTGAATGAATATAAAGCTCCTACCACCACCAGCTCGGAAGCCAGTTCAGCTGAGAAGACCCTGATTATGAACGTGTGTGTACTACTACTGGTGCTTCTTTAAGTACTTTTTGTGTCAACTTGTACTTGTGTCCTTGAGTTTTCTGACATTTATAACCTGTTGCGAACATTAGTACCAATTTTAGCTCGATATGAGTTACTATAACGATATAGAAATAACATTCCTGTTTTATTCCTGGTCTATCTGTGCTAATTAGAAAATTTCTCAATATGAATAAAGACACAATCCAGACCAATGCCCAAAATTTAATAGCTTCTAATAACGCCGCCTTGCACTGCTATAGAAATTTAAACTACTTTTCACTTATTTTCCGTATAATCCGCCAAAAATGTCATTAAGATTGGCTCATGGTGATAAATTATAGCTGCTTTACTGTATGTATTGTTTATATTATCGTGAATTTAAATTAAGCTGAAAAGATTTTCAGCTTCCTTATTTACAGTCATGTTCTAATATTCGAATATATCACATACGGCTAAGCTAGTAACTAAGAGAAAGAGACACATGTTACACTCAATATCCACTTCCTCAAGATTGACGTCGCTATGAATAACCTGTTTACAGCTTAAACGAAATTGAAATATTTTCATCTAATACGTTATATTTATATTTTTCCTTATACACGTTAGTTGCTTGTTCTTATGAATGAACTCATTATATTGTCGTTTATTTGCTTTGTTCATAAAACACATTTTGTATTTTTGTTCCTATTTATTATATACATTTTCGAACTTACTTAAATAAATAAGTCTGTAATGACTGTGTTACTCTCTATTGTAAGAAAGAGAGATATATAGCTATGTCTAATCTGATATTAATAAGTAAAGCTTATTACTCAGTAGAAGAATATTTAAAAGATAAAAATATGTGGAAGTAATATGATTTGAGTTTGGTGCAGGTTAGCTACCATTTTATTAAATAATAAAATTAAGAGCACCCTGGAATTGAGTAAGGCCATCGCCGATTTGTTAAAAAACCTACCGATTAAATGCTTTGTATATAAAATATAAATAATATATTGATAACTGATTTACATAAACACTATACACAAGTACTTTGGCATTCACATTACATCATATATATATATTAAGCCTTTCATACTTTTCATACTTCACTTTCCGTCATTTTGAGTGGCGGAACTGAACGCCGCGGTTTGACTCAGGTACCGGTGATGAAACTACGATTTTAATTTCTATCATCAACATCTAATCATCTATAATTTTTTAAGCTAAATATGGTCCATTAAAATAAATAAAATAAAGTAATCTTCATCAATTGAGATATTTACATAAAATATTCTTCATTCCTTGTATTTTTGACTGACAAAGGTAGCCTTCAAAAGATTACATGAATGAATGCTATAGAAATTTCAATATTTGGAATCGTTAACGTTTGTAAGAAAATATTATTAAATTATTTTTTACTCTTATCAAATTATCCTTATATATGTTCCATAAATAGATCATATCGTCATAGGAAAGTAACTATTAAAATGTTACCAGTAGGCTCATTAACAGTTGAAATATGTGTTGTCTTAGCAAAAGTATGTCGGTTAGTAAAAAAGTGTACATGAAACACAAGGTAGTGTGTAATATTTACTTTATTAAAAATATTTAAATTTTCCACTTAAAATCGAGATCATTGACATTTTTAACATTATTTTAAAGTGTTATTCACACACTTAGGAAATTGAAAAACATTTATTTAGAAAACTTGAACAACAGGGCGCTTGAACAGTTTTCAAGAGGCGCGGGTTCAAATCCGCTTTTTAAATATATGTTTTTCAAGATCATTGACATCAAGACAGTGAGTAACGGAATTCAACGAAGCGCAAGAATTTATAATATATTATATGTTACAGCGAAAATATGAATTCCATAATTGAAGTATCAAAGTCGAGGATAGCAAAGATGGAAATAATTATAAAGCGTATTCAAAGCTTCAGAATAGTGAGCGAAAGTAACCGCAAATAGCTTTCACTTACAATTTTAGCTATTCAAAGTATTTTATTAGAAAACTTATATTTAATTTATCCCATACAATTCATTTCTAAAGATATTAGTAGCAATGAAAAATATTTTAGTATAATATATAAAAGCTTTTCAGCGTTATGCCTTATCCTGGTAGGCAGACAAAACTCATATTTTTTTATTCTGGTCTCGCTTGGAATCCAGACATTGCGTGAACAAGTGGCGGCAAATAATCTAATTATACTTTTTTTTTATCATTTCATCATTTTTTATTTTATCTAAGTATATTATAATAATATTAGTTATTTAAGTATAATCATTCCTTTCGATTGGGAATGTACTTTTCTAATATGAAATAATGGACTAAAATCAAGTTAAAATATTATATTATATGTATAGTTATATTTGCTCCAATGTTAGCAGTAGAGGCATAAATACACTTTGTACAAAAATGTATGTCAAACTTATGTGTAAAACTTATTTAATTCACTTAATGTATTTCTAATGCATTATTATGAAAAATCTTAAAAAAAGGGATACAAAGACTTTTCGACATCTACTCGTATTAATAGAAAAATTATCTCACTATTAGTAGGAAAGTCTAACTTAGCACAAATAAAGTTATCGTCAACATTTTGAGTGACTGTTTTGTATGCTTTTTTATGTTACTTAAACAAATAAATTTATAAATAAAATAAGTAAATTACCAGACGAAACAAATATTTATGTCATGATTCTAAGCCTTAATTAATTTAAATTATAAACATTTCTCAGCTCTGGTTACAAGGCTGGAAAATCTTGGGTTCAGGTGGAAAGTGGTAATATGGAGAAAAAGTTCATATATTCCGTTTACTTATTAAAATAAAGTAAACAGTTTATTTTACATAAATCATTCAAATTTTCGTCCCCTTATATTTGGATTTATGACACCTTCTTAGTTCAAGATGTCACCCAATTCCACAAATAAAGAGCTTTCTTTAAAAAAAATCATTTTTGATGAGAAAAATAACCTTATTTTTTCAAGGAAAATGTATTTTTTATATTTTTATGACTCTTTCTTCCGTAATATGGCGGTAAGAAAATATATTAAAGTATGTAATAATATACCTACATACTTATAAGTATTTAATATTACGTAAAGTTGTTCGAGGATTTATTTATTTATTTATTCTTTATTGCATACAATTTTCAATAAAATAAAAAATGCACAAAAGGCGGGCTTTACGCTAAAAAGCATTACAAGGTTATCTGGTAGAGAACTACCAGCCAACCTTGTCAAGTGGGATATGAAAGTGTTGATGCGCAGAAGTCAAAGGTATAATTTTTATATTTATACATCCACATAAGAATTAACAATTGATTTACAATATATATATATATTTAAACATATAAATACTCGAAAAAATTATAAAATAAATAATATTAATATAAATAAAATAAAAAGAATACTACTGCCCTAAATTCAAATAAAAAATTGTAATAATTGAAATCTGATGTAGTATATTTGAGAATTTGAAAATTTGATGCTTTCATAGACCTAATAAATACTCTAACACGTAAGAATATTTTAAAGGAGAGAAATTTTCTTTACTAACTCTTCTTAATCCTGTCACTTTCGGCAGAGGAGTCATGATCAAAATGTTATTTCAATTTGGAGTGGCAGGTATCACTCGCTGTACCTGCTTGTATTCTGGTTTGCTTAATATTTTTAGAAAGAAATGTGTACTACCCAAATGTTATTCCTATGAACAATCGTTAGGTAACTAGAGAGAATACTATCTATGAAATATTTTTTAAATATGTAAAGCCTCTTTCCTGCCAACAGACTAACCACTGAATATGCAGTTAATATATGGATGAAATAAAATGGATGATGATGATTCTGATGATACTAGGTTATCTTTGCCTGGACAGTTAAGTTTGTAAACCTGCAATTAGACTTTCAAATTTATACACTTTTATTTTATCTACAAGCTGTGTCACACTTAGCAGGGTTTCTATGTGGGATATGTGCCCAACATACCTTAAAGATAAGGCGTTTGGTGCAGCCAGAGTTATCTTCAAAGGTTTCAACCTCGCTCTTCTAGTTTCGGCTGCTATACTAGGCGGAGTCTGCGTCGCTACATCTCGACCTCGTCTCGATGAACCCGATCCTGTGCCATTACTACAACCATTCATATAGCTTAATTGGGGATGGGAAACACTCATGCTTATTTTAGTACGTTGGGCTCTGAAACAAAAATTGTAGATAGAATTGGATTTGAAGCTCAAGAACTCCAAATATATACGTAATTTGTACAACCAAAGGTAAATGTAGTATCCTAATATAATAAGCGATTGGTTGTGAGTTCGATTCCCACTCAGAGGAATAAATATTGATATTGTTATCATTCTTCCGTTTTGGTTAACAAAACAAAGCGTGGCGGTGAATTTTATCACTCAACACGCTATGTCTCGAATTCTGGGGCTTGAGAATGGTGGGTTTTGACACTAGGCTCTCTATGCCTACCCCGCTAGCCCGCTTTGTGGGAGAAAGCGGATAGCTGATATGATGTTAATTAACATTTTGTTATCTTAGTGGTCTAAAGCCCAGTTTTGCTTGTCTGACCGTTCCAAACTTGAGTAACTTCTAACATTTACATATAAAAAATATTAACAAGTATATAGTATACAGATACTTTAGGAATTGCCATTTATAATGTACATAGACAATTTTATACTTAATTACCATTATTACAAAAGTTCTATAGAAATGATAGACAATAGCAATATTCGCACTACATATTCAAATTTCAATAGTTGTTAAACCTGTTTGATCTTTCGCTAAATTATCTTTAATATAACAGTTGAGTGTAATGTTTAAGAGTTCTTCAAACATCAAAGCTTTTAATAATAAAGCTACAAGAAATAAAGAAACAACAAAAAATACCCTCGCAAAGAAATTATAAAAAGCTGTAATTGTATAATTAAGAAAATGTTCAACCAAACGAAAATGTTCGTTGAAAATCTGTTAATTTAAAGACAAGTCAACCTTATAATTTGATTTTGCTTAGGAAAATGGATGCAGACAATAAAATTTCTATAAATAAATATAATTTTCATATGTTGTAAATCGTAAATTATTTATTATTTACATAACAGATAGATATCATCGCAGTGACAAGATGGCGCAGTGTGACAGTGTCTGGCTGTAAGCACGATTGGTTGTGTGGGTTCGATTCCCACACGGATAAATGGTATATTTCTCCGTTCTGGTATCTAAAAAAAACTCGGCATTAAGTTAAGTAAGATTCCGATCAGGACATTTGTATGAAAAACTTCGACTTTGCTATGACCAAATGCGATATAATATGTTTAAGTATTTTAAATTATTATTATATATTTATTACATGTCAAAATACAGGTTCAAATTAGTTTTGATTAGATTACCTTGTCTTGTCTAAACATATTATTATAATATCAACAACTTTGATTAATAGCCGTAGATTGTAGAATAGAATTAATGATTGTAACCTGTTCCTTTCGCATATTATAATAGATAGAGTAGCAAAAGTAAAATATGTCAAATCAGTGTCAATTCATTATTTGAGGGCATTTGGCACAGTGAAATAGTGTCTGGCTGGAACGTGATGGTTGTGAGTTCGATTCTTACTCGTGGAATGATTATATTAAAATTATTTGTCATTTTCCTACTTTGCTGAAACACAGAGGGGCAACCTAAAAAATTATCACTAGAATTTTGTATGCATTTGTTGAAGCTTTACTGAAAAGCTCTTGTTAAATATCCAAAAAAAAAACTTTAAGTAGTAAGGATATTTCGTCTTACTTAAAAACTTACGGTGGCGTCGTACTTGTGCATAAAAGTAACTTTAAGTGATTTATTTAGTTGAACCTCTCCAGTTGAAGGTAAAAAAGTTTTTTTCTATATGTAGTATGCTGTTGTATATATAGTAGCCTCTACAGCGTCACCGGATTTTAGGGGAGGCCAAGCTAAAAGAGCTCCGACCTTGGTTTGGAGACCTCAAGAGGAAACCATCAAATTAGTTCCACGGTGACGCCAAGGCGCCTCATGTAAGACTCGAACCTCGATTTGCGACACAGTTTGTCGTGGGGGACTTACCTTCGCTCAGTCCGAGCTAGGCCTATTGGCAGGGCGCTTGATGCCCTGTACGTACTGGACGGCATCGGGCCGTTGGAAAACTAGGACCTCGTCTCCACCGGCGGGGTAGGTGTGTGTAGCGTGTGCGTTTGCGTGTGTGTATAGTGGCCAAAACCGCAGTAAGTAACTACTGTGGTTTTGGCATGGTTTGCGAGCGTAATGGCGTCAGCTTGTTCTGATTGTAGGCTACGGGGTCACCATTGGAATCGTTTGACGTAGTAATTAGAGGCGCTTACCACTAGCGGAGTTGGATGAGTTGTGGCCTTATCGAAATAACTACTCGATAGCTTGCGGCAATGCTTTTTGATAGAGTCGATCTTAATGTCTCTATGAAGGTCAGTGTTGCGTACGTACCACGGTGCGCTCGTGGCCATACGCCGAAATCAGTTTTGAAGGATTTGTAGGTGACGAAGGTCTGTTTGTGCGAACACAACTCAGGCGTACGTGAAAATAGGCCTGACACACGTTGTGTACAGGCGGATCTTATTTTTAAGGGACATTTTGCTTTTAGCACAAATCAATGGATATAGTCGGCTAACGACGAAGGCCGCTTTGCGGTGGACGTACTCTATGTGCGGTTTGAAAGAGAGTTTACTATCAAGGACGACGCCTAGGTATTTGGCGGATTTAGCCTCGGGGATGGGCTTGCCTAACAGGCGGACTGTGGGTATGTCGTCTGTGTGACGAAGAGGGAAGTACAAAGAGGAACTCTTTTCAGGGTTTACCTCTATGCGCCATTTGGTGAGCCATTTACCTAGACGGTCTGTAGCAATCTGTAGGTAGTTGGCTATATTGACCCAGACGCGGTCAGAAGCGAATATTGCGGTGTCGCCCGCAAAGACTGCGAGGTGTATACACGGGGTTCTAGGGATGTCGTGGGTGTCCAAGTTGTACAGAAGCAGAGATAGGATGGAGCCTTGTGGTACTCCGGCTCTTAAGGGGCATCGTGTGGAGAGGATGCCTTTGACTCAAAAGCGTAAGGAGCGGTATGTTAGGTAGGCGCGTAAAATACGCACGAGTCTATCTGGCAGATCTACGTGGAGTAGTTTGGCTATTAAGCCATTATGCCAGACTCTATCGAAAGCCTAGGCGATGTCTAAAAAGATAGCAGCTGCTCGTAATCGTTTAGTTTTTGCCATCAAGT
The DNA here is from genome assembly GCA_038994665.1 of Podotricha telesiphe. Lineage (NCBI taxonomy): Eukaryota > Metazoa > Arthropoda > Insecta > Lepidoptera > Nymphalidae > Podotricha > Podotricha telesiphe. Next base: position 957,861 of record JAOYRR010000048.1, read on the forward strand.
ATTCTGTTAGGCGGTGGACCTGATGGGTGCTAGAGTGCCGAGCTTGGAAGCCGTGTAAGGAGGATACGCTCTTAGATCTTACCTACTGTGCTCAATAGACTGATTGGGCAGTAACGGGTTTGTCTGGGGTTTTTCCGGTTAGTGAATACCTATGACGATGGTTTCTTACCATCTGTTAGGGAATGAGCACTCTTGCAGGAGTGTGTTGAAAAAGGCTACGAACAGCAATATTATGGTAATCGGTAGGATTTGGAGCTGGACCTGGAGATTTTTCAGGCTTAAGGCCTTTAATTATATTTTGTACCTCATCGACTGAGGTCGGGCCGATGGGTTCTCCTGCTGGTGGTAACGATGCCCACGCTTCGACTTGTGCGTACACCGCGGTGACGTGAGTTGGATCGCACGGTTGCTCTTAGGGCGAGCAATGCCTTTCGAAGCTGTCGGCTAAGCATTCGGCTTTCGATAACTCGTCAGTGGCTGTCGTTCCGTCCGGACGTGTAAATGGTGGCATTTCAGCGACAGTGTCGATTTTAAAGGTTCTAGCCAACGTCCAGACCGCTAGATGCGATCGTCCGATGCGTCCCTTAGTATTTTATATATTAGCTATCAAAAGTAGTTTTCTCATCTTCAAGCTTTTCCTGTATAGTCAGATAGAGAAGTCAGTATGAACTTGTCAATGTCTTCAGTGTCAGTGTTTTCAGTGTCAGTGTCTTCAGTGTCTTCAGTGTCAAGGCACTCCAATCACCACATTAAGCTGAATTAGAGACATTGCGTGTTGAGCGGCGAAACTAACTGCTGCGGTTTGTCTTAGGTATGAGAGCAGAGAAATAAAAATATTCTTTAAATATATTCATTTCATTCATTTATTATTTTTTAAATATATTCATTTCCCTAGTCGGTATCGAACCAATGACGAATTGCGATAAATAATAGTCAAAAGTGCTTACCGTGACGTAGATGTAACCCGCCAAGTCAATTGTCTGGAAACGTTAGTTCCTGGTGAGAGATCAGGAGAGCTCCTTGCGCCTAGGCGCCTTACACACTGCAAGGGGCCGTTATCATAGCCGCCGCATTGCCTGGGAAAATATACATAATAACTCACAAAAATACAATTTACAATATGCTATAATATATGTAATACGATTTGAATAAATAAATCTAGGACATACTAGTAATATATACTATAAAAAAAAGGAAAACATAATGTATGTACAATAAATATTATTGATAATTCAGGGGATATCTTTACGGATGCATCATAGTATGTATACAATAATGTTTTGTTTGTCCGCAAAAATATTCACGATTAAAAAAAAACCGTGATAAACACGGTAAAAATACAACAAGTAAAAATAAGCTAATTACTCCTTGTTTTCGCCTTCAAAAGGTGAATAAATCATTTATGTCACATGGTATACGTATGTGTAATAAAATCCCACAAATAATTTCAGACTTGCAGAATTAAATATATTATTGAAGAAAATGTATTATTCTGTCCAGGAATACTGTTCTGATGTTAATGTGTGGAATTAAATGCTGTTGATGCTCACTCGGGGGGCTAATGATAGATATGAAGTTAAAGTTGTAAAAGTATATTTAAAAAGAGCAACTGTTGAGTTTCTCGCCGGTTCGTCTTAGCAGGACTGCCTTTCGAGCCGGTGGTACTTGCCGCTAGGACGGACAATACTGACATTTTATGTTAATTGGCGTTTCGAAAGTGCTTGTAATAGCCTATTTGAATAAATAATATTTTGGTTTTCAAGAGTGGAACACCTGATATAGTATAGTATAGTAAATATAGATATGTTAAGCTATAAGAAATAAGGAAAGACCGCTGTAACGAAAGCCTTTAAACGTGGTACGCATTTTCCGTTGACGTATAAGTATTAATTAAAGATTCAAAATAGCTGATAAAAAACCAAATTTGTTTTGCTTTGCTAAGCTATATCAAATGCACTCTTAACAAAAAATATTCAACGTGATTGGCATTTTTCATTACCCTACATTATTATTAAAGGTCTGGAAAAATTGTTGAAAAACCAAGATAGGCCAGCTAAACTATAAGAAATAAAAAATAAACATATATTTAGAAAACGTATAAAAATTTGAACGCATCTGGATTTAACCCTCGCCTCCATACTTTGCGCGGCAATGAGTTCTACATCCGGCTACGTCGAAATTCTTATGCGCTTATTACAACTTATATTTGCTTATATTGGCTTCGCGGTCAGAACGCTTGAACGGTTTTCAAGAGGCACGGGTTCAAATCCCACTGCGTTTAAATTCTTATACATTTTCTAAATATATATTTTTTAATTTCTTAACACTTTAAAAACTATGGGAAAAGAATATAAGAAATAAGTAAATTCCACGTTAGTAAAATACTTGTATAGTACACTCGAGGGATCCGTTATATTTATATTGGTATCATTTTTCTCTAATAAATTCAATGCAACAGGTGGTAAATTGAAGTAGTGTGTTATAAAGTCCACAAAACCCAAGTCGAGGGCATCAACTAGTAAATAATAAATTGAAAATATTACTTTATTGCAAGTCATGAGATAAGGGTTCAAGCCAGTGACTAGGTCTTTTGGCTAAAGAACCTTCTCACGATGGACGTTGCTTTTAACAATAGCAGCTTAGAATACATTACGCTGAAATAACATTTATGTACAAAATAGAATTTCATGTTTAACAAAAGATATATATTTTATGAAACAAGCTTTCAGAACCGGATTTCATATATATTATATGTTTCTTACAATTTGAAATATCCAGTCAAGAATCGTATGGACGGACGATGAAATATTATAAATAGACCTTAATATGGCTTCGTAGTATCGACTTTACGCTTTTTCCCGAAAAAGGCAAATAGGAACTTAGTATCAAGACACTCTGTTCCCCACTTTCCGCCAGAATTTAATATTATGTTTTTTTCACCGACCCACAAGTACTTTACCTAGACTGTTTTACAGAAGATATAAAAATAGTGATGCTTATGATGATTATTTTCAGTAAATTATCACTGTGTACATAGATACATACATACATATATTAAATAGCTTTTCAACTTCAAATAGAAAAGAATGCTGCAAATTCATCTTTTTGAATTCATCAGACGGTAAATTTGAAAGTAAAGAGAAGGTATTTCATGAGAAAAAAAAATCATTTCAAATTAGAATTTTTTTTATAAGGATGGCTGTTTCATGTTTTTTTCCGAATAGCAAGTCAGAGAGAAACTAGTGTCCAGACAGTCCGTTTTCAACTTTCCATTCAAATCCGAGACTTTGTGTGTACCTCAACGCCGCGCTTTGTATTATTAACCTGAGCTAGCATAAACTAAAATAATTAAATTATGATCGTTCTACCGAGTGGGAATCGAAACAATCACGATTACAGTAAACACTGTGCCACTCCACCACGATAGTCATTTATGTGAAAATAAAGTTCCAAATACACCGAGAATTTGAGGTAGTATATAATACACTGGAAATCCCGTAACAATAGATGGTTTTCGCTGAGCCATTAAATATAAATTAAAAGTTCATGACAAGCGAAACATGGAACGTCATGTTACATAATACAAAATTGTTTTTTTTTATAATTCTTACTCTTCAAATATATTTACATAATTTAAAGTACAAACATTGGCTGCGGGTTCGATTACCATTCGCAGAAATGATTAATGACTATTAGGAAAAAAAAATCCGAGGCAATGGTGTTGCTCGCAGTGGGGCAGTTTCTGACTGTAATTGCGATTGATTACTCCCAGTGGAAATCAAACTCACAAAGTTTGATTCTCACTCAGTATTATGATGATAATTTAGTCATTTTCATTTCTCCGCTCTGGTGAACAAGAAAATGCGCGGCGTTGAGATCTGCCTCTCAATACACAATGTCTTCTCTCTGACTTTCCTGCTTAGGGGAAAAAAGAACCAAGATGTTAAAAAAATATCTTCTGAATCTGGAAGGCAAAACGCGATGTTATTTTAAAATTGAGCGGAAAATAAAGAAAACAATATCTTAAATTTAGGTTCTATACATATAATTGATAGATATGACCCCTCATACGATGGACGGTTGGACGATGTTATAATAACAAACTTACAAAAAACTAGGATGGAACACCCATGGGTGGAAAATGGTTAATTGATCAAAATGCATGAATGAAAAGAAATGCACAAAATTGAACAAATATATTTTATTTTATAGCCGGAAAGGATTTGTTTTCTTAGACCCTCTTATATTATAATTTAATACCTTAGTACCAAACGTGGTCCAGGTGGATCCTCAGGGGTCCACGGAAGACTTGAAGGGTCTCTACGTTTGTGTGACAAAAAAAAGCGATTCACAATTTGTAAGCGGGGGTCCAGGAACATTTATCTGATTTCCATAATGAATAACTATAATAATGGCTTGATTATCTATATAGGCAGATAATAATATGTTGAGAAGCTCAGCGACTGTTAATTGTAAAATCTTGAATTTTCCATATTCAGTAGAACGTGAGGAGACTAGCAAAGCGCCGCCGCCTTTTTTTCTGTCAAGTTTTTGGAAATATGATAGTTTTGTAGCTGCAAGGGGTCTACTGAAAACCAGCAAAGTTTAAAGTGTTCTATGAGAAAATATCCTAAAAATCTCTGATTTAATGTAACAAAAATAGAATCTGAGGGAACATTTATACGTACAAGAACTATTGTATCATCATCATCATCCAACAAATTTTACAGCTAACTTTGTTTCAACCACATGGATGTGTAAAGTTTTCTTTTGTTTACAATATGTATATATTTGAACAATGATTTGCTGTTTCCCTTCTTGTAATATTCCATAGAAAATGCTGTGCAATATGAAATGTAAAAAAAAATAAGAGTAGGGAGCAAAGTGATTTCTCACAAAGCTATTTTATCTTAATTATAATTTAGGGACATAATGTTCACTGCCTTCGACAGTTTCCATTAAGCGCGGGTTCTAGTCCTGAATATGTTAAAAATTGTAGAACGTCTAAAAACGTTTTTCTTATCAAAAGTGAACACTTTAAAATTATTAAAATACATTATGTACTTCCGTAGTTTTAATTTTATAATATTATGGGAGTAACAAAAATGTATAGAATATTGGAAACTAATCGAACAGACATATGAACTAAGCGCAAGTTAATTTAGTAAAATATATTAATCACATATTGAAGGCTTACTGCTAGCAGATCAAATTTCTCATAAGAGAAACAAACAAAATATACAACAAACAATATATTCTATGAATTCTATTTTAGCTTCCACGCTTTGTCTCAGGCGATTTACTTAGAGCGAGTGGAGAGCCAAACGGTACGGCATCTGCATACTTTTTTCGCGTCGTCCAGTTTCATCAATATCTTTATACCCTCATACCCTCAGTGGAGTCTGAATCATTTTTACCTAGATCAATCTCCAATATCATCATTGCTATGTACTTAAAGATAAACCAAATTTTTCCCCTACCTTTCCTTCACCCCTACTTTTCCTAACGGCTCCTTGGCATCGTACATCTTTTTTACAATTCTTTTATGACTAATCTTCTCGATAAGATTTACATTATTGTATTTAAAGTAATTTGTTACAATGTATCACAAATTTTTAAGTTAATGACGGAGTCAATACCAAATTTGAAATTTAACATGAAGAACGAATTTATCATAGACTAGCGACTAAACTACACTATTAAACTATTTTGTTTTTTCGCCTGCCCGCGTTCTCGTTTATACCACAATTTTTGCTTAAATTTATAGCTTAAATCGTTTTATCTTTTTTATTTATGAACCGATTGAAACGAAATATACTGAATGTTAAGGGACGCTTATCAAAAATACAATAGGTAACACTGCATTTAAATCAGTTAAGCCGTTTCTGTGATTTAGAGTTCAGAGAGTTAGTGTGCATAAACGCACATAAAAGCAGACAAACAGAAAAGAAAATTAATAGTGATTGTTTTGGGTTGAATTACGTTACATTTTAATAATATATTTTTACAAAAATATTTTTTTTCATACATCTTTCATGTACAGGCAATCAGTAACAATTTTATTATATGTAAAGATATACTCGTAGGTCATTGTATTAATAGGTAAATTATGTTTATGAAAGCTTTACCTGACGTAATCAAATAGAAACTTCTATATATCAAGTTCCACATATCGGAAGTTAAAATAGATAGCTTCAATAATTCAAACTAATAATGCACATCGGCAACTTTGGCTGTGTGTTTATATAATTGATATAAACTTATTAACTGCAGACTAAGAGGCATTGGTTTGCAAGTTGTTATATCTTTGCTGTGTACAATTACAATAAGATGCATCCAGGAGAAAGGGCGTTCTGCAGATTTTTTTTAAGATAATTGAAAATATTTTAAAATCAATACTGTTATCAAAAAAGTGTATGGGTAAACATAAATTCGTGTTGAACGTACAAGTGGTCTATAAAAATTAATTAATTAAATCCGTCATCTATTCATCGTCAACTAAAAATTGAAAATATAAAATTGATAATATATATATATATATATATGTGTGTGTGTGTGTATATATAAAGTCATTTAAGTTTCTTGGGGATTCTAGAAAAACACTATAACAGGATTTCCTGAAATTTCTACGGAAGCGAGAAAAGAAACGAATTTTTCGTTTAACAGCTGTTGGAACTTTAGAAGACTCCGGAAACAGTCGATAAAGTTCAAGCCAAGGTAGTTGCAGCCAATACTTACATATAAATAAGACTACGCCAAGAGCCATCTAAGTTATTAATATAAATCAAAACGTATATTTTGTTAACATTTTTTTAAAGTGTTATTCCCACACTAAGGAAATTGAAAACATTTTTGAACGCATGGCTAAGCGGTCAGAGAGCTTGAATGTCTTTTTTTTAAATCAAAACGACTGACTTAAATATAAAAATGAAGACAAGGATTTGCTCAACTTTTGGAAGGAACACTAAAATATTGCTTACTTTTACAAAATGTTTATATATTTTTCCGTATATTGTTAATATTAGTAACGAGCTCATTATATTATTTATTTCGTAACGGTTTCACAATAACAAGATGGTAAAAACGTATTATACATAATTTCTCAGTGGTACAGCGTCTGACAGCGAACCTATGATAATGGGTTAGATCTCCACTTGGGGGAATGATTATATTTAAATTATTTGCATTTCTTCACTCTGGTAATATAACACAAAGCGCGGTGCTGAGTTTCACGACTCAACACGCAATGACATGAATTCGAGCGAGAAGTGGAAATTGGAGTGCAGGATAAAACTTCAAGCTGAGAAAATACCATATGTTAGTTTAAGTTTTGTTTATATAATATTTTAAGAAAAATTGCGGTGAGTATTTACTTGACTTGCGGGAATGAATATATTGACAAAGTGGTGATTTCTGCAAAAACGGAAAATGAATTTTCCTAACACTGTATAGGCTAAAAGATAATGAAATTCGGTTAATAAAACAAGAAAGTGTTTCTCTAAATATTAACACTCCCTATTGTTGCAATTAAACCTGTGGCCTTCGTCAATATATTCAGTTTTTTTTCTTGAACAAATAATCTTAAGGAAAGATAAGTAATAAGATTTTAAAAACGTATAAATAGATTTAGTTTACTAAGTAAAGAGAATTTCCAAAGAAAAAAAAATGATCAATAGATCAAATATTTACAATATCTGTGTAAACAACCTGCTCTACAATTGGACGGACCACTCCAAATAACCGTCAAACAGAATTTCTCAAACAAATAATACATATTAGTTACTTAATAAGTTCTTTGATTTTCTCGATTACTACACATTTTAAAATGAATTTCCCTGCCTGTGACCACGGACTACTGTAAAGTGTTCGAAACGTCGTCAACGTCGGGTTCTAAAATGTATTTTCGAATACCAATATTATACGCGGTTAATCTGGTTAAAAATAGTTTAATTTCAAAATCTTAGTTACTGTTTTGTTATTTAATGTTATTTATTAATATGTTAAATATAAGACTAATTCTTCAATAAAAAAAAAAAAAAATCTTTTTCAACCATTTTATAAAGATGCAAAATCAACAGAATTGTTAGTAACAACTAACAGGAATGATTGGACTCATATATATGTGTATAGAAATCGATCTGATTCTGGTTAGCTAAAAAAATATCTGCTACGGGAAGTCGACACTTTGTTTACACTTCTTGCTAATATATATAATAGTTTTATTTGCAGCTTTACACTTTTTCCCGCAAAGCAGTGTTATTCCACAAAGTATCACTTTCCGCCAGAATTCAAAATATTGCGTATTAAGTGGCGGAACTTAACACCGCGGTTATGTCTTTGGTACCAGAGCGAATAAATGAAACATTTAACACAGAGATTTCCAGAGCGCATATTGGGAATCGAACCCACAACCAATCGTGCATATCGCTGGCCCACTACGCTACGATGAACAACAAATATAAGTTGTAATAAGCGTATAAGAATTTCGATGTAGCCGAATGTAAAACGCATGGCTTAGCGGTCAGAGCGCTTGTGCGGTTTCCAAGAGGCACGGGTTTGAATCCCGCGCTGCGTTCATGTTTTTATACGTTTTCTAAATATGTCTTTTTCAATGTCCTTAAAAATGTAAAAAAAAAATGAATACAATATACTTGAAAATTCTTCTAAAAGCTTCACGTTCTTTCCCGCCTAGCAGTGTAGTCAGAGGGAGGTTACTGTCAAAACACTATGCTTTCCAATTTCTGGCCGAATTCGAGACATAGCATTCTGACTGGCGAAACTCAACGCCGTATGCCGTCATGCACCAGAGCGAAGAAATGGCAGTTACATAAAACATATGAATTTAAATATTGCACTGGACCTTCATATCTCTATGCGTTTCATTGGGCAAATATCCACATCGAGACCATCTATTTGAATCCAATGAATAGTTAAATTTATTTCCTACAGCGGCTGCCTGGGAGATAAGAATGGATATTAAATCACCTCCTCATCGTAAAAGAAATCAAAATGAATTACTTGTATTGTTAAAGTTCGATTTCGACCCGCTAGCGGCTTCGCCTGTTAACATAACTAAGTTATTTAGTTTTTTCGAATACTCGCGTTTTTTTGTTTCTAAATCGATTGACACTAAATGTTAAGAGAAGCTTACTACAATACGATAATTGAAATGTATTTAAATCGGTTAAGCCGTTTCTGAGGTTAGCGTGTACAATTAAAAAGAAAAGACAAACAAACAGAAAAGAAAATAAAAAATAGTTTTGGGTTTCTATTACATTCATAAATGCCCCTAATAATATTTATTTTTCATATATCTATGTACATCCATGTACAGACATCTACATCTACATCCATGTGAACACAGCGATCGGCAACATTTTTATTATATGTATAGATATGTATAGGCCATCATGGCGCAGTGTGAAAGCACACTTTAAACACGATTGGATATGGGTTCTGTTCCTACTAGAGGTATTGATTCTGATGAAAATATTTTCATTTATCTGCTTTGGTACCAAGCGTGGCGTTGAGTTCTGCCACTTAAAGCTTAATATCTCGAGTTTGGGCGAAAAGTGAAGAACGGAGTGTCTGGACACTAGGTTCTTTCTGACTACCCAGCTATGTGGGGAAAAGTGTACAGCTGAATATACATATGTTTCAAGAGCTATTGAGGGTCTATGACTTGACAAAATATGGCTTTCAATCATGACACTTAATGTATCTATTTGTGTGAAAATTAAAGAGAGAATTTTACTATTAATTTTACTAATGCTCTTAATATTAATATGTAAAGGAACAAAAATAGATATCGTTTTTGAAGTTTGGCACAGCTAGCCAATATTGGCTGTACCAAACTTTAATTTTTCTAATTCTTTTATTCGCTTCATGATTATATTTAACTATACAACAGAAATATATTTAATTATTAACACAAATATAGTTGATACTTATCACAATATTTAGTTAAAGTTATTTTAACTACATCGATTGCCTACTCAATGTTACAGTTTTAAATTCGAAAATGTTTAAATAGTCTTTATAGATAGTATTATTATCAATTTGAGAAAATAATCATCTTTATCAAGTTGTGTTTTGAGGAGATTAAAATTATATAAAAGAAAACGCTTTCTATCACTCAGCCTTTTTTCTTTCTCGAATACCAAAAAAGGGTTAAATCATAAAATATACTCGTATACAATTTAAATAAAGCTTGAACGAAGGTGCTCGGTCTTAATATATTCTGGCGGAGGTCCAAACAACGGCCGGAGTTGAATAATTCCTCACATCGATCTATCATCTAACAATGCCAAAGAAGTTTACTACGCACGATAATTTATTTTTCGATTGCCGATTAATATGATGGCAAGTTCAAGGGAATTTGGGAATGGTTGGTATATCTGTATATCTGTATTATTGATTTTCCAAAAGGTTTTAAAATAATATACTATATTTTAAGTACAATCGTTTATTGAGCTTGGTATCAAGACATTAAGTGTCACAATTATTTTATTATTGAATTACCCACTTGATTTAAGTTTTTACACACAAAGGTAAACAAATTATCAAATCATATATATAATAACTTATATAATTATCAGAAGAGTATTTAGAACCTATTATCTTACGTAATATTTAATATCTAATCTATCCGTTCTTTACTTTTCGCCCAACCTCGAGATATTGAGCTTTAAGTGGCAGAACTCAACGCCACGCTTTGTGTTAGGTACCAAAGAAGAGAAATTAAAATATTTTCAATTGAATCATTTCCTCTAGTAGGAACAGAACCCATAACCAATTGTGTTTACAGTGCGCTGTCACACTGCACCATGATGGCCTATACATATCTATACATATAAAAATGTAACTGATCGCCGTCTGTACATGGAAGATTTATGGAAAAGAATACTATTGGAGGCATATACGAATGTCATAGAACCCAAAACAATGTTTTTAATTTTCTTTTTTAATTTTTGTCTGTTTATCTGTTCGTTTGTGCACGCTATTCTCAGAAACGGCTTAACTGATTTAAATACAATTTTATTGTGGTAAGGTTCTTTTAACATCTAGTGTTTATTTCATTTCAATCAATTTATTAACAAAAAAGATACAGCCATTTAAATAATAAATTTAAGAAGCTTGTGATTTACGTGACAGCGATGGTGAGCGAAAAACTAAATAGTTTCACCATGTATTTTTTGCAGGTGATGCCGCGGGCGGCTCGCTAGTATTAAATGAATAGGGATCTAGGCCAAGTCATCATTCAGAAATCATCTTTGAGCTGTGGAATTTTGTAAAAAATACTATAAAAATTACAAAAATAAGTTGCTAACAACAAAAATAAGTTGTAACAAGCGTATACTTTTAACGAATGTAACTCGATAAGAACGTATAGCTTAATTGGCTGAAAAGTTTGAAAAACCAGTTTCTAACAGGATTCTCGGATTCTAATCCTAGTACTTTCAAATCATTATTTGTTTCAAAATATTTACTGTATGTCTTTTGAACATGCCTCTCAAAAACCGTTCAAACGCTCTGACCGCTAAGTCATGCCTTCTACATCCAGCTGCGTCGAAATTCTTATACACTTATTACAACTTATTTTGTTGTTAGCATTTCTGTAGAGAAGATTAAGAGGAACATTTCTTTGTCAATGCTGTTTATCAAATATTTTTTTTAATATTTTAAAGTTTTAATCACATACTTAGAACATTGAAAAGCATATTTAGAAAACGTATAAAAATTTGTAAAAATTAGAACATTAAATATGTTTTCTAAATATGCTTTTCCTAAGTGCATGATTAACACTTTAAAATGTTAAATGTTTTAATTAATTTTTACATTTCACTCATTCATTTTATGTATTTTTGCAGGATAACCGGAGAGTCCTTATAATATATTACACTCTGTTTACCACTTGACAGACGCTTAGCGTGGCGGAACTTATCGTTTAAATTTGATTTATTTTTAATTTAAGATATATTTATATTTTAGTATGATGGAGACCTGTACTTCATTCAGTAAGTCATCCAGTAAATTGAAAAATACGATAATTATTGACAATGGTATGAATTGTTAAGAATTTTCATATACTTGTAATAGGCATAAGGCGAAGTTATTAGATATGTGGTAAATTGAATTGACTAAATTTCACTAAAAATTATAACCAGGTCTTTGATTATAATTTAGAAAGAAATAATCAATAAAAATTTATTTTAAATCACAGCAATTAATAAAATCTTTGGTTTTCGATTATAACACCTGTGTATATTATTTGTATTTGAAACCTGTGTATACATTTTAGAAACCCGACGTTTCGAACACTTTACAGCAGGCCGTGGTCACAGGTAGACGACATCCGGAACATATGTCTAATATACGCGATTAATCCGGATCCGGATAAAGAAAATCTACTTATCTATACTTTTCGCAAAACTTCTAATGTAAATAATTTTTTTCTTCCTTAAACGCGGTTGATATCAAATATTAACAATTTTTTTTTAATTTGAGAATCCCAAAAGATGTGCCAATTTGGTGGATGATGGATCGGTTTACATAATCCCATAACCAATTAGGCTTTATGGCATTACCATAACCAAGGTTTTATGGCATTAAGGGCCGCTATATTGTAATATTGCAACTTTTAAACATTGTGGTAACCTTAAATCTATGGAAAAATATTTTACAATTGTCTTTTTTTCATATAGCACTTCATATTCATATTCACTTTCTGAATCATTGCACGTTGAATTGTTGAGCGCAACTCAACTCGCTTTCTATATTACCAGAGCGGGAAAATAAAAAAAAAAAACAAAATATATAAAAATGCCCCAACTGGGAATCGAACCTACAACAATCACATTTCATACACCGTTGATTTGACTCTTGTTTCGTTCTTCCATATTTTTCTTATTTTAAAATTATTTAAATACGTATGCCTGTGCCACTTAGGCGACTAATTATATAAAATAACGTAATAGCATTTTAATTTACACATTAAAGTATTATTATAAATAAACTACTTAGTATATTTCTGATTTTAAAAATAATTATTTTGTATATGTTATATATGTGTTATCCCAAAGCTTAAGCTTTAAGCTATATGAGCTCTTATCTCAAAGTAATGAACGCAACATTACGAGTACGAGTAATATGCTCTAGATAGTATAATTTGTCACTATATTATATGCACTGTTAATTATTATTTTTATAATATAAAAAAAATCAATAAAATTGGTGTGTAACTAAAGCAGTATTTTAAATCAATATATACGGTGCGGAGGGACAGCTGACTGTAAACTATATTGGTTGTGGGTTCGATTCCCACTCCGGTGAATGATTATATGTGAAATATTTTCATTTCTGCGCTCTTCTATCTAATATTTGTATTAGATATAGATGTGCGGCGTTGAGTGGCGCCACTAATGTTTCTTTGCAGGCATTTGTTTTTAGTCAAGTCACTGAAGTGAGAGATGTATGCAAAAATTTACATTTCTAAAGCACCGTTCGCAATCCTGGCTCGAAAACAAAGCCAAACATACTCACAACTTTTTTGCTTAATAGGGATATTTAAGCTTAGATGGCTTAAAGTCATGGAAATATTTAAACATGAATTTGAAATCGTATTTTTTTATTAAATAATAATAATTTTAAAGACAAAACGGTGTTGAATTCCGGTACTAAACTCGCATTGTCTCAATCTCGAGCGGAAAGTGGAGAAAGGAGTGTCTTGACGCGGGAAGCTGCTTAAAAAAAATATGTTTTTCATAATAGTAATTAACACAAAATAATAATTAATATTACAAATAAAATACACCCCCATCATTGCGCTGCGGGAGAGTATCTCACCGTGCGGACGATGGTTGTGGTATAATTATCCATTTGAGGGAAAGATTGTATTTCATCTTTTTGAATTCCCTGTGAAAAAATAGAGCACGATATCGTGTTTCACCACTCAATGTGCAATTTCTCGAAATTGAGCGGAGAGTAATATTATATTCGTATTCTGACTGTAAGCGCGAATGGCCGTGGGTTCGATTCCCGTTTGGGAAAATGATTTTATAATTTTTTTTATATTCCACCTCTCTGGGAAGGCAAAAAATACGAAAGTGGAGAGCGGAGTGTCTTACAAAAGGGTCTTTGTACAAAATGTTAAACTAATTCATGCATTTCGGAATACTGCGTTACGTTATGATCGCCTAAAATATGGAAATAAGTAATATATTACTGTACTAGCCACCCGATTGCGGCTTCGCCTGCATAAACTACACGACTACGACTATAACGTTTATTCACCCGCCCGCGTTCTCACTTAAATAACAAGCTTTTTACTAAAATTTATAATTTAAATTGTTCTAACTTTTTTATTTTTAATACAATTAAAATAAAACAAACTAAAGTTTACCAAAATACAATAATCAAAACAGCATTTAAACTGAAAAAAAAATTTAAAATATTATATAAAAAAAAAACTTTTTTTTATTTTTATTACATTGATAAATACCCCCAATAATAGATTTTTTATCTCTGCCTTTTCCGCAAAACTCTTTAAAATAAATACACAAAATCTGAGCAAAAATAATCCACAAACTATTATTTATTTCAACCTAACTTTATACTTTAGTGTCTTGAGATAAAATGTGAAAATTCACCACCTATCCAAGTAAAATGAGGTTTATAGTACTCTATTGGTTAAAGTCTTAGAAATTCATTTTTATTACAAACAATAAACAAAAGCATGATATACTTTCAGAGATTTCCTTAGTTAGTTTTTATCAGCTTCTCACTTTTTCCCGCAGCGCAAGGAAGTCAAAGAAAACCTAATATCAAGACACTACGTTCTCCACTTTCAGCGGAGCTTTCAGAACGGAGAAATGAAAATATTTTAATAATAATCGTTCTCCCGAGTGACAATTGAATCCACACCTAACAGTGCTTAAAGTCAGACGGTGTCCCACTGGGCCATGGCCTTACTTAAAGTATGTTTTTTCCTTTACTATATTATTATTAATAAAATAGTTTTACCGTCTTATAAAAGGTCGTTATCAACTATAAAATATATTCAACGTCGAATTCACAAAATATACAATCTCAAACTATATCTCAAAGTAAAATTATAAGCAAATTTCCGTTATTACCCATTTTTATAACATGGTGAAAATAAATATTTCTATTTCAAATGTTTAACGATCTTTATAATAAAGTTCTACGAAAACATTACGAGACAACAATAAAAATCCATAAACATACTCGTACTTATAGCAAAAATTTTACTCTTTGTTTATTTTACAAAATACACAGAATATGAACCTAAATACCAAGGATGCTATGAAGCTGCAAGCTTTACTGAAACTATCGAATATTCGAAATAAACAACTATACGTTAACGTTACTGCATCCTATATTAAAAATATATTTTTAGAAAGCGTATAAAAATTTGAACGCAGCGGGATTAGAACACACACCTCTTGGAAACCGTTTAACCGGGAGCTTATACGCCTTCTAAAAATATGTTTTTAAATTTCTTAAGTGTCACCAAACACTTTAAAAAATGTTAAAAATATCCTATATAAAAGTTCGTAATAGAATACTATATAAAATTTCGAATAAGGACGAAGTCAAAATGATAGCTGCCAAAAACAGTTTTTTTTAAAATGGCACAACAAAACAAACAAAGGCTTGACACTTGTAAATTGCTAACATTCCTTAAAAATGTAATTCCACAATCCAACAAAAGGCATTTCCGCAATCTTCTTAAGCTATTCCGTATTGAGAGCGCAGCTCAGCGCCGTGTTTTGTTTATCAGAGCAGGTTATTAAATTAAATTTAATATAGTACTCTCCACTATGCCTTAATAGAAATAATTACCTCCTCTGAGTCCCTCCAGGCACTGGGGTAACCGCTAGCTTCGCTTGACGTTTCAACAATTGCACAGTCAGCGCGAATGATACCACCATCGTGAGCATGGGAATGTAGAAGGCGACTAAAGACCCAAATACCCAGAACAACCGGTTATTAATCACGCATAGGTCCGGCGTGGGCATTATGTTCGTCTTGTTGATGAGACCTGTCATGAATAAAATATATTAGTAGGTACTTAGTGCTGTCACTATAGTTATCGTTAAGTATAATATAATATAATCTATGATTCTTTGTGATATTTAATTGTCGAAAATTAAATTTTCGTCCATGAACTGTAAAGTATTTAAAATGCCGAGTTCTCTCTAATATATTTTTGAAAACCAAAATATATGTGATAATTCCTTTTAAAATAGTTTCATTTAAAATAGTTTCATTTAAAACTCTATGCAAATATTTTGTTTAGTACTCGACTTTCCTTAGTATAGAGGTTTTTTTTTTCAGCGTCGCGATTTTTCCCATATAGGGAATAGGGTAGTCAGAGAGAAGCCCTAGTGGCATGATACTCCGTTCCCCACTTTCCAAATTCGAGGCATTGTTGCATTCGTCGAATGGCGGAACTTAACGCCGCACTTTGTCTTATCACCAGAGCGAAGAAATGAAAACAATTTAAATTAAATATACTCCTTATAGAGGTAATAATCGTCTTAAAATATAAGATTTTAACACTATACTTATAAACTAACTATTTCCACTTAATGCTTGAAATAAGTGAAAATATCAAGAAATACAATACACTTACTAATCGCCTTTAAAATGAAAATATCAGCAATTAAATCATATAATTACCAAAACTTCTATCACCTGCATTTTCTTACAACAGTAAGACTGTGTCCGAAAATAAGCTTTACAATACTATAAATATTCGTAAAAGTCGTTATTTCTACTTACTAAAGCACGAAATGAAAAAATCTGGAAAGTTATAAATTTGTCACCAAGCATTTTGTCCAAAAAATATATAATATTATAAAATTGTTTTAAAATATATTATTATGAGAATCTATCTTTGTTTATTAAGAATTTTAAAGGGGAAATTAATCACGCCAGTGACATATGCTACGCTTCGTTCTTCCTACCTACTTGAAAATATAATCAATAAATTAAATTATAATCTGGTGTTCAATTGATTTAGAATACTATAGAAATATCTGTATTTTAAATAAGACCATCGTCGGCCGGAAATGAACCCTTATCCGATTGCTCACAATCAGAATTCCAAACTACGTCACAATAATAGTGTTGGTAGTATCCACAAGGTGGGCCAAAAGAAGTCATCCGATGTTCTTTGGCTCTAATTTTTTTTTCTAAATGAAAAACTTCGATTCTGTTGAAATAAGAACAAAACATGTTCTAAGCTCAAAATAAACAGAAACGACATCGGATGACTTCTTTTGGCCCACCTTGTATATACTTAAAAAAAGCAGTGAAGTTATTTTTGTTCGCTTTTCCACCGTAGTAAGGTGATGTTTTTTCTAGTGTCATCGCGTATTAAACGGCAGAACTCAATACCGCTTACCTTGGTAGGGCACTACTAGGGCGCGAAAATGCAAATAATAGTAAGTATATTAAGTAAGTATATTCAGTGCCACGCGTGGGGATCAAACCTACAACCCATCGCGTTTACAACCACGCTGTTCCACTGCACCAAGATAGCCTACACGTATATGAAAATAAATTTTCTTATATTTAAAGCATATTTAACTGTACACGGAAATACCACTGAAGCTCACAATATAATTTACTCCAAAACGAAATTAGTATCTATTTCGACTATATTAAGCATTAGAATCCTCTACATTGACTTCTGAGATTTTCAGAAAAGATTTTTCATATGTTTCAATAGTAACAAATATTCTTTGCATTTACGTTGCTACGTTGCAATACAACGTACCTATAATATAAATAGGTCAGTCTTTCTTGGAAAACTTACGATTCTTGACCTTTTCACATTTCTAAAATATGCTTATTATAAATTTGGACGATCTATCCTGTATATATATTTTACATTTTTTAAAGTGTTATTCACACACTTAGGAAATTGAAAAGACACATTTAGAAAACGTATAAAAATTTCAACCGTTCACCGCTTAAACGGTTTTCAAGAGGCGCGGGTTCAAACCCCGCTGCGTTAAAATTTTTATACCTTTTCTAAATATGTCTTTTAGATCTGTCCTGTTTTAGATATATTTATTATATTTTATTTTAACTTCACGGTTTTTCCCGCATATTAATTAAAGCAGTGTAGCCAGAGAGAGCCTAGTGTAACGACACTACGTTCTCCACTCTCCGCCTGAATCTAAGACATTGCGTGTTAGGTAGCGAAACTCAACGTCGCACTTCATCTTGTTCACTAGAGTGCCTACAGCCTCTCGCGTTTGCATTCCGCTGTCCCACTGCTTCACGATAGCCTCCATATTATAATAACCGTATGTACATTCCTTTTTTTTAATGTGTTTTTGTACCTATTGTTTTTGTCAAGTTAATGTGGTATGCTAATAAAATAATAATGATAATTTTAAACATTTTTAAACGATTACATAAAGGAGATAAAAAGTAACTTCAGGCTTTTCCCCACATAGTAATATAGTAATATAGAAAGACAGAGAGAAAGTTGTGTCAACACAATATTCCACTTTCCGTCCAAATTTAAGATATTGTGTTTATTGGTGAAAATGTTTAAAAATAAGTTGATTGATTTTCACGTTTATTACACATTTTGAAATGGAACTATTTTAACCGGATTAATCGCGTATAATTTTGGTATTCGAAAATATAAAGTTTCGAACACTTTACAGTAGTCCGTGGTCACAGATGACCTACGACCACGGGTACGCGATTAATCATTTTAAAATAGTTTCATTTCAAAATGGTTAAAAAGTTATAGGTATTTTGCAAATATGTGATTTTAATCAAATATGCTTAAAGCAAATTTTACTAATTTTCTCATACCTCCAGATAAACAATGCTTTTGATATTAAAACTGTCATTTTAGTCAAGTAACTGGTTTAGGTAAGGAAAGTAAAGCTGAAATATTTCTATCATTTTAAAAACGTTCTAAAATGTAGCCTCAATTTTTTATCTGTCTGATGAAATAATGAAATTCTCTAAGATTAATGTCTGCAAAAAGTGTTATTCTAATAATTTTATTACTATACTAGCGAGTTGCTCGCGGCTTAACCTGCGTTAACTACAGGATTACAGTTAAGTGGTTGTAATATTTTTATTTAAAAAAAAGACATATTTAGAAAACGTATAAAAATTTGAACGCAGCAAATCAAATTTTTTTACGTTTTCTAAATATGTCTTTTTCAATTTCCTAAGTGTGGGAATAACACTTTAAAAAATGTTAACAAAATATATATTTTTATTTATGAACCGATGAAACGCTAAATATTAAAAAAACTACATTTAAGTTGGCACCGTGGAGGGGGGAGGGGTTTTTGAGGCCTACGTTCCTACTGCCCAGCTCCACAGCCCCGAGCTCCTCTCTATGCGACGTGATGGACACGGTTAATCCATGGAATGCTAAGATGTTTTTTCTCTTCTGTTTACGTCTTAGAAAGGTATATGGGGGACAAAGAGAACCTAATTTGTAAAGATGTGATATACTATCATACCCGTTATCTATTTCAAGATAGTTTTTAGATATATAAGTTTTAAGTTCAAATTTCAATTTTCTTTTTCAAATTTCAAATTTCTTACAAAATTAATTTAGGTTTTAAAGGCTAGGCTTACTAAAGAAATTTAGACTTGCTTATTTTAAGCTTCATAATACATTTTTTATGTAACCTAGTGGCAAGACTGATAATATTTAACGTTTTGAATTCTTCCAAATGTCAAATTGTGAAATTAAAAGGATTAGTTTGAAGTTTGTTGAAGAATTTGAAACTCTAATTTGGACTACGCGGAGAAATCACAAAAACAAGCCATACAACGTATCACGATGAGGTAGAAGTTCCCAAGATTTTAATATGAATTCACTAAATTCCAAGTGTCAAGTGTCAAGACATTCCGTTCTGCACTTTCCACGCGAATCAAGGCATTGTCTTATTCACCAGAGCTGATAAAACAAATGTTTCGAATATAATCATCACTCCCCCGATACTCCCACTGGGTATCAAGATCATATGCTGTCCAAATGCCATGCTAGCATCTAACCAAACATTGTTACATTGAATTAATATTCAATTTTTTTATTTTAAATAAATAGATTTAAGTCCCAACCCTTTTAGGTTTAACCGCAAGAGTGTTGAACGAAAGGTAAGACTGTTGCCTCTGCATTGAAATTTGTGATTTCATTGGCCCAACTATACGTAACTATATAAGAAGATTTGGGTACGGTCTTTTGTCTATCTGTACCGTACAATGTAGTTGGATTCCTCGGTCTTAACTATTATGAGAAAGTAGGGTATGCATGTTTCAGAATAAATCAATTTTCGATTAATGTCCTAAAGGACTTTTTTGATTAAAATCAAAAAAATATATATTACGCCATCGAGGCGTAATGAGACAGCATCTTCTTCTGACTAGAAACGCGATTGATTATGGGTTCGATTCACGCTGGAACATGACTATATTTAAATGATTTTAATTTCTTTTCTCTGGTACAATACAAAGCGCGGTGTTTAGTTCTGCCATTCAACACGCAATGTCTTTCAATGTCCGTGTGAAAAGTGGAGAACGGAGTGTCTTGACACTAGGTTCACTCTGATTACGGAAAAAAGCGTGTAGCTGCAAAAAAAATAATGAATGTTAAGCAAACACGTTTTAAAGTTGTACTACCATTTGATGTAAAAAAATTGATGCTTATTTAAATTCTTTATTAGGTGTTATTAAAACACGAGTACTTAAAACAGAGATTTTGTCTAGAATAAACGCACGTATGCTTGAAAACAAACACACACACACACACATTGGAGTGATTTCTTTTCTATCTCATTTATTTTAAATTTACTATTTCACCTTATTTTTTTGCATTCTTGCTACTATACAATTATAACAATATTCTTATAACAGGAAAGATCTTATTCACGTATAGCTCTGTACCTAAAATCATTATGTAAAAGTATATAAAAAGCGTGTGGGGATCGAATCTAAAACCAATTACGTTTGCAGTCAGACGCTGTCCCGCTGCGCCACGACGGCCTCAAGATGACCATAAATTTACATATTGCTTTAATAAATGTATATAAGTTTCCTTTATTAAATTTATAAATACAGAAGACCATAAACATTTATTAAGGCTCGGAAAATCTCTTCAAGGTGAATTAGACACAGATAGACGTACTTATATACATATACACTAACAACGTAGTTTGGTTTTACTATTTCCTCGAACTGGACGTGAGTAATTTTAGTAATAAAGCATGGTGACTATTTACTTGGAAAAAAAATAAAAACTCAACAAATATATTATGGATTATTCAACAAATATACACTTTCCACCTGAAATCTAGACATTCGTTTTTAGTGGCGGTGGCGGTGCCCGGTGTTAGGTACAAGATTTTAAAATATCTATATTGAATAATAACATTAAATAACAATTAGAAGTTATTTTAATTATTATTTTATATTGATTACATCATTTATAATTATTAATTTTGGACCGATGTAAGCCCATAGCCAACGAAATTTTCGTTCAGTCATGCTAATAAAAGCACCATAGACCCGACCCACCCACGAATAGGAATGTAGGAAGTACGACTACCCCTTTTTTGTTTTATATAATGCATTTGAAATTAACTTTAATTTGTCCAGCTATACGTTGCTCTGATCACCAAGCTATACGTTCTATTAGATTTCAGATTAGATTCAGATTATATCTAAAAACAATAGTATGGCATCAGAGAATGCTGTATGTGAAATATGTTTTATAACTATGATTTACATAATAAGGCCAACAGGCTTTTTAGGCTTCAATAACTTTAAATGGTACTAATTTAAAATTTGCCTAATATATTGCTATATTTACACTAATTATTTAATATATATCATGTCTATGCCCAATTAGAACTTCTATACTATTTCTATCACGTCTGTATCATTACTATCTCAAGGCCTACCTTGATCATAATTAAGGTTGCTTCTAAATAACTTAAGACGAAAAAGGATGTTTGATTATATTTTTTTATTGATATTTTGGTGGCGATGGTTGGGGGTTCAATTCCAACTCGGAGAATGGTTATAAGCTTTTAAGCCTGGACAGGACTTGAGGTTCAATTTATTTTGAAGAGTGGAACACCTGATGTAGAATCATTGTAGAGCAGCTAAACTATAAAAAATAAATGTAAGTCGCCTAAATAATTTATCGAGCGTCAAGCGCATTTATCGGTGACATATAAAAATTAAATCCATTCCAGGCCATTGAGGTAATCGTGGCCCAGTGGCGGATCATGGCAGGATTGGTTGTGGGTTCGATCGTCCGAAGGAATTAATATAATTAAATTACATTACTTTCTCTTTTCTAGTAGAACAAAACGCTCTGGCAAGGCAATTTTCGTTGTCAAATAAAAGTTGAACGATAAAGCGGCTAGTTGAGTTCCGGCATTCATTCATCTCTAATTCGGGTGGAAAATGAAAATCCTTCTTCTTTGCAGCCATTACTGCGCAATGAGACCGAGTCCGATTATAAAACCGATAGTCAATTAGGTTTGATTCCCACTTGAAGGAATAGTTATATTTATATTGCTTTCATTTCTTCTTTCATGTAAGATAAAGCGGGGCATTGAGTTCCGGCATTCAATACGCAATTTCGGAATTCAGGATGGAGAACAAAGTGTCAGTCAGATCTAGATCATCTTTGTTTGCCGAAAAAGATGAAAAAAATATCTAAAAAATTTTTTTTTGGAAACTAGTAGGTAGGTTTTCATTTAACATTGGAATCATCAGAAGAGACGAAAGGTCACCGTGCGAGTAAACATCACGTTGATGATACAGAAGCTTGAAGCAGTGCCTGGGACTTACGACCCAAGTTTAGGTTCAAGGGGCTAACCTATCGCTAGCCTCCACTCCTCTCGCAACTAATATATATATATATATATATATATATATATATATATATATATTTTTTTTTTTTTTTTTTTTTTTTTTTTTTTTTTTTTTTTTTTTTTTTTTTTTTTTTTTTTTTTTTTTTTTTTTTTTTTTTTTTTTTTTTTTTTTTTTTTACAACAAAACTATACTGTTATGTTGTAAAATAATCAAATTTTAAGATATAAACAAGATTTTTCTTACAACTACTTATCTTCAAGTGCTAATACAGTATATAAACTAAATGTATAAAACGAATAGAGGCTATCGTTGCACAGTTTCACGGCGTCTGACGGGAAATTATATTTAAAATATTTTTATTTCTTCTATCTGGTACCTAAGACAAAGCGCGATGTTGAGTTCCGCCACAATGCAATATCTGGATTTACCGGAACTAGATTTGGCCGTAAAGTAGAGTTTATGCCGAAACCAACCACACCTCTGTCTATCCTATACGACAAACGGCATAAAGCTGATAAAAAAAACAAAGTTGGCTGACTTTTTAACTAAATGCATTAAGATTACTTCTAAGTTTAAAATTCAAACAAAGAATATTCCTTTTATATTTTTCTTCATTATTGGCTATAGACTGAAAAAAGGTGTTAAAATGTATACAGGGCTGGATCTAGGGTATTATTGATTTATAAGAGTGGAGCATCTGATGTAGAATCACAGTATCCAAATTAAACTTTAAAAAAGTCAAACTTTTTTGTTAACTGTTGGGCAGTTTTGTAAACAATTAGAAATTGAATTTAAATTGAGCTTTGCAGCCATAGTGGCGCAGTGGGACAGCGTCTGATTGTAAACGCAATGTTTGTGGGTTCGATTCCCAATTGAGAGAATGAATGATGAATGGTTATTAATATATATGTTCTTTTTTTTCTCCGATAATACATAGATGAGTTTTAAGTATCGGCATTCAATACTTACATATCGAATTCGATTGGAAAGCTGAGAACGGAATGTTACTAGATATTTTTGTCTGCCAAAAAAAAAAGCAAATTTAATTTCTGAAAACACTTCTAGAACATCTCGTATTATGAAAATCTTAGAGACAAGATAACTACAACATCATTATAAAGAAATCATTATAATTTTGCGGCCAAATTTTAATGTATTTTGGTTGTAAATTAAAGTAGCATAAGGTCCACGCAAATGGAGCTGGGTGCATCAACTAGTTCAATCAAGCATCAATTATTTTTATTTATAAAAATAATTAGCTTTCCTTGTATAGCACATATATAATCAGCTAATCTCAGTCCAACAGACCAACTTGGTTGAAATCTATGTATCGGATATAATTGTACACATATAATTATTATCATGTAATGAATCAATCTATCATCTTTCATGACGTAAATGAGGCCATGGTGGCTCACTGGGACAGCATTTTGCTGTAAACATCAAATGGGTTCAACATCGTGGGTTCAATTCCCACTTGGTGGAATGATTATATTTAAATAATTTTCATTTTCCGGCTTCCGAAAGACAAAATGGCATTGAGTTCCGGCATTCAAAGCAATCGCAATGTCTCAAAATCATTACACTAGGTTCTTTTTGCCTACACCACAATTTAGGAACGTTTACGTGAAGCTAACAGAGAAAATAAATATTCAAATTATATCGAGATACTTTCTATATGTTACATCGACAGCAAAACACCTGCGGCTTTAGTCTTCGTATCTTATTAAAAAATGGATGAGAATAGTAATTTGATAGCCAAAAGATAATACTTATTTTAGGATTATTTAATATGTATGATATCGTATAAATAAGTTGCGCCAAAATAAAGTCTGAAAGTACCTCAGAAAGAATTGGTGTTTTTGGTCATCATGGCATTAGTTAGTGGAACAGCACGGCTGACTGCAAATGTCATAGTTGTGAATTCGATTCCACTCAGAGAATTTATTACATTTACATTATTTTATTTCCTTAGCTCTAGTAAGACAAATTTCTCTCTGCTTTCTCCCGTTTATTTGTATTTTTGGATTATTTAATAATTGATTTCGATTAAATTTAACACAAGGCTATTGTATAATATTCCTTAATATATCTTAGTATTGTATAATATTTCTTTTATTAATTTATTTTTTCAGTTTCACGCTTTTTCCCGCACAGCAGGTTAGTCAGACCCTAGTCAAGACACTCTTTCCTCCACTTTCCACCCGAAATCGAGACGTTGCTTGTTGAGTGGCTGAACTCAACGCCGCGCTCTCTTAGTTATTTTAAATACTAGAGCGGAGAAATGTCAACATTTTAAATATAATCATTTCTCTGAGTGGTAATGAATTATAAGAAGTATTCGTGAGTTATTAAAATAACTAAGTAACCAAATTAATCAAACTTTCAAAATCCATTTTACCCAAAAACAAGGAAATGATTTCGTCAACAACCGCTTAATTGGGGTTCTGGGGGTTGAAAACATCTTTTAACATAATTTGACCATGATTGATTAACGACTTAACAAAGCCATTGCTTTTACCTAAATTAACTTGATTGCACTTCAATTAATGTTCATTTACTTTCTAATATGACTGCCATAGTATAGCAGCTTCACGATTTTTACCTTTATTTTTAGGCAGAGAGAACCTAGTGTCAAGACACTCTGTTCTTCACATTCAGCCTAAACAAATTTAGTCTCAAAAGACGGGGAGAATGGGGAAATGGAAATAGTTTAAATATAAATGTGGCCCGAATATCAAACCTACGAACAACGTGTTTACAATAAGTCGCTGTCACACTGAGCCATGGTGGCATCTTATCATAGTGAGAAAAAACACTACTTTATTAATGACTAGCGACCCGCTCGCGGCTTCGCCTGCGTAAACTACATGACTAAACTATTTCGTTTCTTTCGCCCACTTTCTCTGTTAAATCACAAACTGTCTTAATTTATAATTTAAATTACTAGTAACTTTTTATTTATGAACCGATTGTAATGAAATAAACACTAAATGTAAAGGAAAGTTTATCACAATACAATAGTATTCTGAGATAGGCTGACGCTGTTTATGAGATTAGTGTGCACAAGCAAACAGACAAACAGAAAAAAATATAAAGTCCTTGTTTTGGGTTTTATTATATTTATAAATACCATGTACAGACAATGATCACTTACATTTTTATCATATGTATAGATACAGGTTTGTTTACAGCTCAATTAAGAATATAAATTAAAATCCATGGCATATTCATAAAAAATATGTAACTCTATTTAATGTGAAATACGTCGTACATATAGTATTCTGTAAATGATTTTTTGAATTTGATTTTAGGCCACTGCGCATCTATTTACTCGTAACTACATATATATCATAGTAAGAAATTCTTGCAACGCTTTTTTGCCGCCCAATTTGCTTACAAATATGTGAGTCTGATTTCAATAAAAAAACCTTCAACCTAAAAATACTAAATAAAAATTAATTACCTAAAAATATTAAATGAAATTTTACGCGTGATCTCTTAGTTTAGTTTAGTTTTGACTTATAATTTATATAATTCTCTCCCAGTTTCATTAGACATTATATTATATTACGCCATTACGCAAGATATTGTTAAGCCGTTAGACAAGATATTATCACGTCAAAAGAAAAGATATTATGTCACGTCATTAGACTAGGTATTATGTCACGTCATTATGTATATATCTTTTAAACGAGTGAAAAAGGCATATACGAGTACATAATGTGTCCTTCTCTCTGCCACCTCGAATTCAGGCGATACTTGAATATACTCGTATCTTCTAAGTTAGAATTTTAAAGTAAAACTCACATTATTATGAAATATACTTACGAGACTAAAATATTATTATTTTGCTAAAAAACTTTTATCGATGACAAAAATTTCCAAACACACATTAAAGTGATGTATGGGAGCTGTCATAGGGTATACATGACATAACTTTTTTTAATATAATGTAATGTATGCTATTACAATTTCGGTGTAAATATTTATTACATATTTTTGCTTGTGGTACTTGTGGGTTCCATTTCTGACTAATATCTGGAACAGCTGGACTAGTTTTGACGGGATGTTCACTGGCATATAGCTGATGTTATAAGTAACTTAGGCTACTTTTAATTTAGAATTCCACGCGGACAAAGTCGCAGGCACAGCTTGTCTTTAAATATAAACGAAACCATTCATTAATTTTAGCTGAAAGAAACTACATAGAATAGCTTAATATTTACATCAAAATAAAATTATTAATATATCGTATAGCAAGGTACTCAGAGCGAATCTAGTGTTAAGGCATTCCATTCTCCATTTTCTACCCGAAATCGAAACTCAATGTCGCACTTTGTCTTAGGTACCAAAGCGAAGAAATGATTTTTGTTTTACAAGTAATCATTCCCCTGAGTGGAAATCGAACCCACAACCAACAGCGTATACATTCAGACACTATCCGCACATATATATACATATAGGTATAAAAAATATGTGTAACTACCTACAAAAATATTACGCAGCCCATAAAAAACCATATAAAAGTTACTGTACCTAACCTTTTTTATCACAAGTAAGATTATAACAACACTTTGTGCTCTATAAAAGTCTTAACAACTTGTTTGTGTCTAAATATTTTCTAACATTAACAATTGTACATGAAAATAGTACAATAGTAATATTCAAAATATACTTGGTACCTTTGAGTGTCAGTCAACAGGCAATATTACTACTGAGTAAAGACAGTGAAGTGAAAACAGATGAAAGAGGAAGTTCAGGCTCAGCAGTGAGAGTTTCTAACAATTATAACTGGATGAACTAATTTTAAATATAAATTATTAAGTATTTTTTTTAACATGCACATTCTCAAGTTACATAATCGGTTAAAATCCTTTCCTATAAGCTTAGCATATATATATTTTAAATACTAGTTATGACTGTATCTGTTCTCCTATTTTCGTTTTTATACTATACAATTAAATATAAAAAAGCGCGGCGTTGAGTTCCGCCCCTCACCGCACGCAGTTTTGCAAATTTAGGCATAATGTGGAGAACGGAGAGATGACATTAGTTTAGTTTCTCTCTGCCTAACCTGCTATGTGATAAAATGTATGAAGCTGAAAAAAATAAAACTTATTTCAGGTAAAAAGATTTTCTATTGACGTTACGTCTCACAATATTAGTTATAAAATCTTTTATTTTCTGTTTGTACTATTTGTTTTCTCTTATTGTATTACAACTTCGCTTGGAGCAAATAATACATTGATTCGCAAACTGTAACGCCATTGTAGTGCAGCTGAGGCACTATGGACTGCTGAAAATTCCACTATATGACGTGCATATACATATATATGTAAAAAATAAGACATTTCTTTGCCGTGATAGAGCAAAATGTAGCGGAGAAAGTAAAGAATTTATATTGTATAGTATATTTTAAAACAATTTGTGAATATCTTCTTAGACATTGCTTTAAAAAGTTATTTTTTTTTGTATAATTGCATTATTGATCTAATATCATTTCAGAACCCCAGCCTAAGCCAATAGTCGGTTAGTTGGTATTTTTAAAATTAAAAGTAAATATAAATATTCATATAACATAATATAACTTTTTTAAAAATGCCTTAAAAGTAATTCACTACATATCAATGAAAATGATTTCGATGGCCTTTTCATAAAACAATGAAATTCCTGGAAAAATTAAAAAAAATGGGAGTAAATGTTATTCCAAGATTCTCAAGTGTCTCTATATAAAATTTTATCACAATCAGTTCAGTGGTGTACAAAGATAGACAAAGTTACTTTCGCATTTATAATATCGATTAATAAATATGTACTAAAACTAATAGGTATATTTCTGTATAGATTACCAATTACATTACATAACATTTGAAATTTAATTGATCCATTACCTTTTTAAATGCGGCTTCACGCTTTTGCCCACGTGACAGGGTAGTAAGAGAGAACCTTGTGTCAAGACACTAAATTTTCCACTTTCCGCCCAAATTCGAGACATTGCATGTTGAGCTGTGGAACTCAACGCCGTTCCAAAGCGCTAACACAAATGTTAGATACATAATATTTTAAATATAATCATTTCTCCGAGTCGAAATCGAACCCACAACCAATCGCATTTACAGTCATACGCTGTGCCACTGCACCACGATAGCCTCGAAATATATTGTTAATGACTAAGTGATTTCTCTCGCAAAGACATTACGTATCATATGAGCTCATCAAACGAGGATATCAGGTTAATGCTAAGAAAATATATTTAAACCAAATCGAGCTGCCAGAAGTGAAACAAAATAAGATTACAAGATTTTTTTATATTAATTAATTGATAGAGAGATAGACAGAAACCTGAAAGACCTGTAAAGCTAATAATCATTAATATTGTAGTAGAAACTATAGCAATATTGTAATAGAAAGTACATCGCGTCCTAAGTCTTGAAAGTGCACTCCCTGAGCATTTAATGAGGCGCCCGCGGTGTTATTAAATTTCATAATTATTAAGGCCAAAATTTTAGTGCACGACCTGCTTGCTTCATTTTGAATATTGCAACGCTACATTAAAAATTTCTACAGTATTTTAATATGGTGATGTAAATTAAAATATCACGTTTATGATATATTGTATGCTACAGAAAAATAGGTGTGATAACAATGCTCGCTGTCTACATCCTTGTAAAAATATTTCTCACAAATATATCTATATAAAAATATGTATGTAATGAACAAACTTTCCATAAACTGACTTCTTTTTAAAATTATGATGACGGGGGGTTTGGGCAAGAAGTGCAGAAAACCAACATTATTCTTAGTTATTTTCCAGTTTCACGCTTTTTCCAGCAGAGTAGTACGTATAACCTAGTGTCAAGACACTCCATTTTCCACTCTCCGCCTGCGTGTTGAGTGGTAGACCTGAATGGTAGACTTCTTGACCAGACCAGAACGGAGAGATAAAAATATTTAATTTATTATAATCCCTCCGATTGGGAATTCAACTCCTTACCAACCGCGTTTACATACTGCAAGACTGTCCCACTGGTCTACTATGGCTTCACTTTTCATAACAATGCAAGTATTTCACACACAATCACTTTATAAAAAAAAGCGCTAAGGGATACTAGTATGTGTAAACTAATCAAGATTGGTTTTGATTATTAGTTAAGTTAAGATTATTAGTTAAGTGTATATCGAAGTTCAAGTATTCGTATATTATTATTTCCCGGCACTGGTACGAAAAAGTGTTACATCGAGTTCCGCCAATGTTTCGAAAGGCAAATGATTATTTAAATTATACTCTCTTATTGGACTATAAATCTGTAAGCATAGTTTCTAAATATACAAGTAAGTTTAATGTACAATAATTTTTTTTAGTCTTGTTGTTATTTTAGTTTTTTAATAATAGATATTTAAATTATAATAATAATATGCTAGATAAAAATCATATTTTACTCAAAAATGACGGATATATTTATGTGATATAAGTATGTAATAATAAAAAAATAATAAAACAGAGTTGTAAAGATTTTGTTTCAAATCATGCACAAATATACACTTTTATAAAAAGACTTTCAATATTTTCGCAGTCCAAATACATGATAAATCGAACTACGCCTAATAAAAGAAACCAGGTACATTTTCTTATCAAATCAGCCAGTTCACAAGCATTAACGTCGACAGCTCTTAGCACTAAATCAATAGGAAATAATGAATAGAGATTTACGAGTGAAATCGTTCATAAAGACTCAAAGGGTCTAAATTCGATTTCAGATTACATCTCCCACTGGCTCATATATAAAATGAACACTTGAACGGAATGCTTTTGTCCGATTTTCCAAGAGGTTGCACAAATTATGCTTGGGACATTTAGATTATAATAACTACTTAGTTTTGTGATTGATTAGCATTTCTATAAGCTAATTCTGTTATTTCCTCAAATACAGGTTGTTTCAAATGTTTATTATTATAATTAAATTATTTTGTACTTAGAACATATTATGTGTGTAGAAAGTAATCCAAGCATAGTGATTGATTTCATTTTATATCTATTAGATTTTTGTCAGATTTACGGTTTTTTTCTGCATAGGAACCTCCTTTTAGGTCGAAGAGAACGTAGTGTCCAGATACTCCGTTCTCCACTTTACGCCCGAAATCAAGATATTGAGTGTTGAAATTAAGATATTGTCTTGTTGAAAGTCAACGGTGCGCTTTGTGTTAGTTAGTAGGTTTTGTCCAGAGTGGAGAAATAAAAATATTTTAAATTATATATAATCATTCCCCGAGTGAGAATCGAAACTAAATAAACATGTTATAAGTTTTTTTTTAATATCCTGGCCTTTTTAGTAAAGACAACAGGTTCATGCTTTAATGTACATATTATGTTATTGTCATCGGATCCGAACATACCGGCAAAATTCAAGCAAAAGTATTTCAAGATACACGTGAAACTACTAAAAGACCATCGTGGCTCAGTTGGACAGTGTATGTAAATGCTATTGGTTGACGGTTCGATTCCCACTCAGCAGAATGATTATGTTTAAAATATATTTTTTTGCTGCTCTGGTACCGAAAACAATGCTTTGATTTCCACCACCCAATGTCTCGATTTCGGGTGAAAAGTAGAGAACCTTGACACTTGGTTCTCTCTGACTACCCTGTTATGCGGGAAAAACCTGTAATAAAAGCTAATAGAAGCTAGTAGAAACTTACTCAACTGGGATAGAAACCAATTACCATAGCGTAAATTCGCTTCTAATACGCCACAAATGGCATGCCACAAATGAATGCATGGCAAAATAACAATAATAAAAGGTATAACGTCAATAAAAAATTAAGAGATAC
Source organism: Podotricha telesiphe (assembly GCA_038994665.1). Lineage (NCBI taxonomy): Eukaryota > Metazoa > Arthropoda > Insecta > Lepidoptera > Nymphalidae > Podotricha > Podotricha telesiphe. The sequence goes on from JAOYRR010000048.1 coordinate 989,595, forward strand.
AATCTGTTATAAAGGGCTTAAAAACAAATGTGATTATTTTCTCATTTGAATAGAAAAAGAACGCTTTGAAGAAACAATTGAGTTAAAATCTATACAGCTACTTTCAATTTCTTTGATCTTAAAGTGAAGGTAACTTGGTTAATGGGATAAATGCAAAGAGTGCTTGTATATTATTGTATGTCTTCTTAATTAATATTCTGAAACACAATCTGGTTTTGTAAAAACATTTTTCCTCCAATTTGCGTCTATATCTATCTATTACTTTAATAACATAGTAAAAACAAAATTTCACATCACATCACATATCTTTAGAACTACTGGATAAATTTGAATAAAACTTTTTTGTTTATAAAACAAAACTTTTGGCTTAAGCAGCACTTAGGCTATAATTGATTTCGAAAAGTGGTACATATTATAAAGAATAATAATCCAGTTAAATTATAATAAATAAGGATAATATATTAAAAAAAATTATAAAGTGTTAATCACACACTTAGGAAGTTGAAAAACATATTTTTAGAAAGCGTATAAACTAACCGGACCCAAGACGGTTTCCAAAGGCGCGAGTTTGAATTCCGCTGCGTTCAAATTTTTATATGCTTTCTAAAAATATGTTTTTCGATTTTCAAGTCTGTGATTAACACTTTAAAAATATTAAATAAATAGCATACTCTCTTGCCAAAAAATCTCTCTACAGAGATGCTTACAACAGAAATAAGTTGTAATAAGCATAGTTCGACGCAACTGACTTAGCAAAAATTGTTCAGCGTCATGGGTATTTTTGTGGCGAAGGCCATTAGGTCCACGCTAACGCAGTTGTAAATAATAGTTAGAAATATGATGTAATGTCATAATTAAATATTTAAATTATATTCAATTGCCTTTTCTGGAACGCCAAAGTGCACCATTGAGTTCCGCCATTGAACCCACAGTGCGTCGGATTCAGATGAATGGCTCTCTCTGCCCATTGCGTAGCGTTAATAGCGTAAGCGTAAATAAGCTGGATCGTAACTCAACGCTACACATTATCTAGCAACACTGGAACGAGGATTCATTGGCAAATACAAAAAAGTATATTATATATACCTCAAGTAGATATTACATCATAGTCATCGTATAAAATTACAACTCAATTACACAATTTAATGAAAATATGTTTTTTTTAAGTAATAAATATATGTGTTTGTTGAGGGCATCAAGACACAGTGGGCAGCGTCTGATTGTAACCGTGATTAGTTGTGAATTCGATCCCCCAACTTGGTGAAATAATCTGGTTAACATGAAACAGCGCGACGTTCAGGTCCGACACTCAGTACGCAATATCTCGAATTCGGGCGGAAAGTGGAGTGTGTGTTCTGGCACTAGGTTCTCTCAGAAAACTATGAAGCTGAAAACAAAAAATAGTTTTTAAGAAGTATTAAATTAACTTACCTAAAACAGTGATAGAGCTCGATACGAACATGCTGAGCAGCCACACTAGCGCTATTTTGATTACAACCAGCCGTTTGGTTGAGTGATGCCGGCTTTTAAGTGGATTGCGGATACCCAGGTACCTATGAAAATGAAATCATCGTATAAATTTAATGTTTACTAATAAAAATAACAGCTTAAATATAGTTTTACAAGGTTTTGTAATAAAACCTATTATATTAATCTTTATATTGAAACGTGGAATGAAACGAGAAATGCATTTTGGATTCCCTTTTTACAAAAACTATGCGGACAGAGTAAACACAGCAAACGGCAAATGTAGTGAAGAAGAAGCGTAGAAAGTCAATATAATAATGCATTAAAAATGTATCAATAAATAAAATATATTTTACACACAACTGTGTATTTACCATACACTTTTGTGTAAAGTCGTTTTCATTATGCTGCGGCATATTTTACGCGTAATTTTGTAATATATTTTAAAACTTTATTATTTGTATCTGTTATCATTTAGTATTCTAAAGACCTAACTTTGAACCCGTCTTGGTACGTATAAAATTTTAAACGATTTCATCGATTCATTTCAAGGTAGTTCACGGTATCCCTAGTGTCAATCAAGACACTCCGTTCTCCACTTTCCGTTTGAAATCGTGTCATTGCGTGTTGAGTAGCAAAACTCGATGTCGCGCTTGATCTACTAACAAAGCGGAGAAAGTAAAAATAATTTCAATATAATCTTATGCGGCGTAACCAGGCTCATAAAAATTAAGGCGATAAAGTCCGCAACGATGACGTACGAGGAAGTACGAACGAAGTAAGAACTTACAAGATGCTGAAGTGGAGGCTGCGATGGTATGGCCATGTAAAAAAGAGGCCATCTGACTACACTGGGAATTTGGTGCTCCATCTTCCCTCCGGTGCTACATCTTCCGTCCCTGATCGAAGATCAGGAGGTAGTCCCAAGACCAGGTGGAAGATTGTAGTACTGAGTTATATTATTATATGAAAGATAAATAAAGCTGGCCCCATTACTATGTGGGACTACAGCTAGGAAGAGAGAGTATCATATCCCCGAGAGGGCATCGAACTCACAACCATCGAGTATACAGTCAAACGCTGTCACACTGCACCACGATGGCTTTGAATATTTTTGTACAAAAAAAATCGGAACAACTCTTTGTCAGCTTACAAATAATTAGTTACCGTCGCGAGTGTCAAAGTTACTTCATTAAGTTGCCTTTATGAAAAGTGAATGTTGAATAAAAAGAACTTCCTGCTTTTGTCTCCCCATCTGTCCTTCCGCTGTTCTTTTTTCTTTGAAATGTGGATCTTTTAATAAAACAATTTTAGAAGATTCGTGGCGCAGTGGAACAACGTCTCACTGTAAACGCGTTTGATTGTGAGTTGGATTTCTGTTCGAGTGGAGAAATGTAAATTATGTTTATATTATTTTAATTTATCCGCTCTGGTACCTAAAACAAAGCACGGCGTTCAGCTCCTCCACTTAACACGCAATATGTCGTATTCGGGTGGAAATTGGAGAACGGAGTATCTTGACTCTAGGATCTCTCTGACTATCTAGCTGGGAAAAGGCGTGAAATAGAAAAAAAAATAATAAAAAATTACGGGTATCTCTAGAATATCTCGCCTTTAGTGAACCACAACTGTGGCGACGCTTTGCAAGTCTCGGCACCTTAAATAAATATGAAATATGCAAGTTTTTACAAGTAACAGTCCTTGAGCTTCTTAACATATTATGTGCCGACATTTTGGTTCTTTAATATCGAAAGGTAACCTGCTTTCGATAAATCGTGGGCCCCCTGTTATCCGATTGTGAACCCCCATTTTTGGTCACGCCAACGTAGAATCCTGTCGAGTTTCCCGTAAACGCCTAAGGAACTACTTAGACCACTTTAGGAACTAAGGGTATAAAGATAAAAGGTAAAATAACTTATGTTTTTCATTTTTGTTAGTCACGAGAAATCCTCCCTTATATGGGTATTTTTACCATCCACGAAAAACACCTATTGTATAATAATTTATTATATTTAAAACTATTATAAATTATAATAGAATAAGTGATGTCAATGGAAGAGAAACGAAGCATCTATTAAGTAACGGATAATGTAAACGCATTTTATGTTGACCTGAGACATATCTAGGCTATATCTAGACATTTTTTTTTAACATTTTAAAGTGTTAAAATCACACACTTAGGAACGTTTTCTAAATATGACTATATCAAAGCAGCCAAAGAGAGTTGCCAACTGACTGAGGAACAAGATACCATGCGTAATGAGATCACTAGCGTTTGTCGTCACCAACCACTAACTAAATATCGGTTCTGCGAAATCTATTGTACCTAGCTGCCGTCTATTTAACTTAAAATGTGGTTAATATACATGCACTTTTCCACTGTCGAGCAAAGCCTAAGTCATTGGCAAGTTTTTTCTATTTTATTTACTTTTTTTATCTCTACGCATCTTACTCATAACAGAGTTTATTGAGCCCTTTAATCATTTAGAGTCACTGTGTCTGAAGGTTGAAAACTAAGCTTACTTAATATTAGACTGAGCATTGAGCAAGCGATTTTGAATCTATAACCAAATTATTAGTTTGGCAAAACTATCAACTTTTCATTACATTTGATCAAAAGCCATATAAATCTAAAGATTTCTAAATATTTCTTTAAATTATGTATAAACAATACTAAACTACATACAAATATGTATAGGATAGGTACTATTACTAAATTCGAAATAACAAAAGGCAAGCATTTATTAAATTGAACCATTATTATATCGTGACTATAAAACGATACTTTCTATCAAAATACGTTATATTTTTTATTGCGTTCTATTATGTCCAAGCTTAGAAAAATCTTTAGTGCTCATCATTTTCTTAATAGCTCTAAGCGAATACAGCCCATAAGCTTGTAATCGCGTTAAAGTATATAAAAGGCTAGCGACCGACTCCCGGCATCGCCGGCAAAAAATTAAAATATGAAGAAAAATGTAGCCTTTGTTTATCTGTTTAAAACCCTCAAGTATCTCTTGATAAAATTTAATCACAATATGTTCAGCAGTTTAGTCCTGATGACGTCATAGACTGACAGAGTTACTATCGCTTTTATAATAAGCATGTATTAGTATGGATGAATCAAAGTGTTTCATCCTACACTAAGAATATTCCAAATTAAAGGTCGTTTTGCAGTTTTAGACTTTATCCCGCATAGCAGAGTAGTTAGAGAGAACCTAGTGTCCAAACACTGTCCGCCACAATAGCCTCTCTAAGGTATATACAAGATATATCAAAATATGTATAATTATAAACTTAAAATATTCAAAAGGATTTTGAAAGATACATATAAGTGTAGTAAAAGTGTTAACTAATTTTTACGAATTTTACGTGATCTAAGGAGGTGCCAAATTGCATATTTGGCACAGCTAATGTTTATATGGGGAAGGAGTGCAGAATTTTTCTTTAATAATGCGCTAGACATGCATTTCTTTTTTTTGTACCTAGTGTCGACACAGTCTGTTCTCCACTTTCCATTCGAATCTGAGACATAGCGTATTGAATGGCAAAACTCAACGAGATTTGGCTCGCTTTGGCTTAGGTACCTAAGCGGAGATATAATTTTTTTTTAAATATAATCTTTCACTAAAGTGGCATCCGAACCCACAAAAACCACCTTTATAATCTGACGCTATCACCTGCGCCTTGATGGCCTTTGATTTTTACTAAATGAAGAAAATAAACATTTAGTAAAGCATATTTTTAAAAAACCTATAAAAATTAGAACGCAGCCGGATTCGAACCCGCGCCTCTTAGCATGGCTTAGCGGATCGAGCGCTTGGACAGTCTCCAAGAAGCGCGGGATTTTATTTCATGTCTTAACATGACATAATTTACATATAAGTAGATTTTTATTTAGAGATAAGGGAAACTATACCTGGTCCTTCAAACTGAGACAGGACGTTGACCACGACCACTTTACCCAGAGTGACACGAGTAACAAGAAAATTAGTAATTCCTCAACAGGATAGGCAAAAAATAAGTGACAAGACACTCCGTTCTCTACGGTTTTGTTAATAAAGAAATATATTCTTAAATAAACAAATAAAAGGCATAATATTTGGTAAAAAAACAATTATTATCACTATTTTATATTCTATTGTTCTATTTTTAATATTCTATTTTTTTTACTGCTACGAACTTAACCATTTGCCAAAAAAAAACATATAAATCAAATTCAAACATATTAAATTCTTCATTATCAGCTACTCTTCGTACATTATTGAAAATATGCCGTTCCAATAGCACGACAATTAGCTCGTTTTCGAATTCAAACCCCGCTATAATATTCAAGAGATTCACACAAAAATCATCCAGCCTATATAAATACAACACTTCTCTATAAATCATTTCAGAAAGGTCTCGACTGAGGAAATAATACACGTAACGCTATATCCTTTTGGTAAACATTAGTTCCGATAAAACGCTATGTGTACAGCAATCTGATCCGTGACCGCGCACTCCGCGACGTTTTAATATATTAAGAACAAAATTACAAGACATTATTAGCAACGTTACACATGTACAGAGGTAAATGTAAAAAAAATTGCAGGGCAGGTACTAAATTTTGTAATTTTAAACGGAAGTGTATAAAAAGTTACAGTCATTTGAATTATAAGTTTAAGGAAAGTGTACAATTTAAGAACGCGGGCGGGCGTTACTGTGGATTGGTTATGGGAATTTGGGAATATATTATGTTTTACGAAAGCATAGATTCACCTTTTTTGATACCCTGTTTACGTCCGGTAAACTAAGATCTGACGAATTTTGTAATATAGAATTGCGCCGTAAATGCTTTTCGAGTGGACAATTCCATTATTTGAGTCATATACTATACAACAATATAAATAAAAATTTAAATAATATTAATTTTGTAATTTTAAACCGAAGCTTAGATGAAATCCACCATTCAACATGCAATCTCGCTATTTCAATTCAAAAGTATAGAACGACATGTCATGACACTATGTTCTCGTACTTCCGCTCGACTTCAAAACTTTGCGTTTTTAAATGCCGAAATTGAACCCCACTCTTTGCTTTTACTAAATCGTTAAAATGATAGTAATTTGAAATACATAAAAAAAGTTACGTTTGTCTATTTTTAAAACAAAATGGCTAATATTGATAATCATTGGTTTAGATAATCCAGCCAAAATGAAACGCTTAGCCTAAGTTCTGACGAACATAGAAATTAATGGGCTATATAATATGACCCTTATTTTATACAATACGTTAGTACTAACATTTTCAACGCTATAAAGGAAATCATTTGCATCCAAATATCCACGATATGAGGCAGTTAGTAGATATTTTAACAACATCTTAGGCCTGTTTGTAGAAATTCGCTGATGTCAACGAAGCTGATTATACCGTATGAGTATTTAGAGTAACTTTTAAAGTAAGCATAAAGTACGCGCGTCTATTGCGGACTTAACCTTGGATTTAGTAAATCTTCTTTGTTTACATATAGATATATATGAAATAACATTATAGTATTATAGAGGCCTTTGTGGCGCAGTGTGACAGCGTGAAACTGTATACGCGATACTTGTGGATTCCATTCCCAATCGGGTGAATGATTATATTTAAATTAATTTCATTTCGACGCTCTGGTAAACAAGATAAAGCGTGGCGTTCAGTTCCGACTTTCAACACGCAATGTCTCGGACTTTAACGGAAAGTGGAGACTCGGTTCTCTCTAACTAACCTCCTATGCGGGAAAAAGCTTGAATTTATATAAAAAACTCTTTTAATATATTTTTGTATAAGACACCTGCTATAAAGTTTTGTTGGTAACACTAAAAATGTACTCGTGATAACAATAAAAACTTAAAATAAAATAAAATTCTTAATTTCTAATGAGTTAGATAAAAAGTTCAAAAACATTTTTAAAAATTTACAACTTCAATTTTAAACTTTTCTAAGAATTTTGAAGTAAAATCCGTTACGTTGATTAAAGTAATTTGGAATCTAATCTATAATAAAACTTTTACAACTAATTTAACGGATGAGCAGACGAATTATACATTTTGTTATTGTCAAATATTGCAAACGTTTTATGGTCTATGTAGACGAAATTGTGATAGTAATTATATTCTGTTGTTCAAGCTACCTAGCTTGCTTTAAAGCTTATTGAAAGTCATTTTTAGAAGACATAAATTTTTTTTATGTGTTTTCTAAGAAATGATTTTCAATTTCTTAAGTGTGTGAATAACACTTTAAAAATGTTATAATACCTTATTTTTTTAACATCAAATAATTCAAAGACAATTGTTGACTTTTAAATCGTAACAAAATAGTTAACAAAAAAAGTTATCAAAAAATAAGGTTCTGTGTCATGGCTTTCTGCTTTCTGCCCAACAAGCAATATATTAAATTTGGGCGGAAAATAAAGAATGGATTGTCTTAATTTCTCCCTTCATAACCTGCTATGTGCGGGAAATGTGTGAGAACTTTAAAATAAATAAATCAGTTTATTATCTTGAAAAAACAGAATTAATAGATCTATCAAAAATATATTAAATGTCTATTTCGTTCACTTACTAAAGAAAACACTTTCTATTACCATTAATGGAAATATGAACAAAATCTTAAAAAAAAAGTTTAAAATAACCTGTAGCATAACAAAACAAACCTGTAACAGCTTTTAATATAGAGTGTTTTAATATAAGCAATATTATTTTATATATAATTGAAAATAATATTTTTCTCCATGAAATTCGGCAAAATAGGCCAGTCTTGCTAACATTAGACGCAAACGAACCGCCTTATATGCTCGGCACGAGGGTACAATTTATTAAGCTTTGTATACACATAATATAAATGATGATGAAGGGAACAGCTAAAATAATATAAAATATAAGGAATAGCCTGCAATTCTGCTTGTGTGGGCTGTAAAGTGTACGAATTCGTAAGAATCATCCAAGTGCTGCACTTCACTCTTCAAGGAAGATTCAGCTTTATATATATGAGTTGAATAAATAAATGTATCTCCTACTAATCGATTATTTTTTGTTTTAGATAAAGTCTGAAGATTGTATTATACATTTTAAAAGAATATAAATTATTCAAATAAAAGGAGTGACTATTTAAATAAAGAGAGAGAGAGCTTAACTTACAGTAAGTTGGATTGGAAATAATATATTTACTAATGTTTTTTCTAGTGATGCAATACTTTGTTTGCTTATTTGTAAAACTTTACGCTTTAAGTGGTGGAAATAGCTACACTTTGTGGAAATTAATACTGTATGCCAATGTTTATCTAAAAAAGCAGGTTCAGAAACTAGTATCAAGAAACTCCATTCTCTACTTTCCGCCTGAGGTCGAGACAATTCGTGTTGACTGGTTGAACTTAACGCCGCGCTTTGTCTTAGATACCAGAGCGATGACATGATTTTTTTTTTTAATATAATCAATCCCTCGAGTGGCAACTGAACCCACAACCATAGCCTTTACAATCAGACGCTGACACGCTGCGCCATGAGGGCATCTAACGTTTATTAAATTAATATAATAAACATTAAGTACGTGAAGAAACATACAGGCTGCGTTGTTTTAAGATTACACGTTTTACTTTACGTGTCAACAGGACCTCTAATAATATAAGTAAATTTAAGTATTTTTTTAAATTATAAGTAAATTTAAAAAAATATAAGTAAATTTTTCCTGCTTCTTCAAACTGAAACAGCATACTGACCACTACCACTTTGCCCAGAGTGACACGTACTAGAACGTGGAAATTAAAATAATTGTAAATACTGCCGAACTGAGTAACAAACCCAACCAATCGTGCTTAAATTCAGACATTGCTCCACTGCGCCACAATAACATATACATGCAATCATATAAAAGAAATATAATTAAATTTTCTCCTTAATACAGACCTGCCAATGCTAATAAAACACATATGCATTATGCTGGCGGAGCAAGCGAGGACATCGCACGTCACGTACACGTTGCACCAAACAACGCCCAGCGGCCAGTAACCTAAAATGACAATTTAATTTTATTATACGATTTTGACGAGAATTTGAGTATAAACTAAGACGCGTGTTTGGCCTAGATCTGTACATCCGTATGTCTATTACTCGATGTAAGAAATTTTTGTAACGCTATTTTGTCTTTACGTTTTGGTTGCAGCTTCACAATTTTCCCGTATAGCAGCATAGCCAGAATGGACCCAGCGTCTTGACACTCCGTTCTTCAATTTCCATCCGAAATCAAGACTGCGTGTTTAGTAGTGCAAATCCGTCTTAGGCACCAGAGTGGAGGAATTAAAATAATTTAATGAATGTCTAAAAATTGCGAATTCAAAGATCTTATTAGTATCAAGCCGCTTTGTCTTAGGTATATAACAGTGCGAGAAATTAAAATATTTCAAATATAATTATTTCCCCGAGTGGAAATCGAACCCACAGTAATCGAGCCATTTAATTTAATTGAAAATTTACACAGGTTTCCGAATCTGATCACAATACATTTTCATAGCATAAACCTGACGTCCTTGCCAGGACGATCAGGGTAACGAGAAAATAATTTAAGTGTTGTTTTAAGTTTAAAGAGAGCTATTATTATTTTATATTAAGGCCATCGTGGCGTAGTCGAACTGCATCTGACTGTAAACACGATTGGTTGTGGGTTCAATTCCCACTTGGGGAAATGATTGTATTTAAAATATTTTCAGTTGTCGCAATTTTAGTTACGTATTATTTACACCAAACACTTCTTATATATTCAGTAATGCAATAAAATGTAATCTAGTTATAACAAATAAGTTCTCCAAATAAGGTTTTATCATTAACTTTATATTTAATCTGGCATACTTTGGCATAGCTTTAAACTTAATATTCAAATATTGTATTTAATGTTTATTATATTAAATAAAATATTAAAATTTCCAATTTTACGCTAGACACATGTCAATTTGATAAGGAAAAAACAACAGTGTCAAATACATCGCATATTTATTTGAGTTTCAGTGTCATTCAAACGACATTATTGTATTGAAACTCAAATATACTGTTTGATTTGATGAAATTATTTTTATTTATTGTATTAATTTATTTTTAGTTTTTCTTTTAGGTACAAAAGCCAAATTTCTGTTTAGACTAATCGTATACACGTCCACCCACTGAACCACGATGACGTCATTTTTTGGAAATGACGTCATCGTGGTTCGCTAAGATAGTGATTCAGAGCAGTAATGAAATTCTGTGCTAAATAAAAAAAAATGGGAAAGTAAAAATATGATACCTGCCAAATTCTGAGTGAACTGTTGGCGTCAGTAGTGGCTTTTATGCAAAGATATGATAAATTATGGACATATCGGAATATTTTATATTTTTTACATACATGTCTACAAAAGCGAGTAAAAAATAAAACTGTAAAAGTATTTTAAACTCTTTCTTTAAAATATTTTCAAATTGTTGTCTCGTTCGACAGTGATTTTATTATACTTGATGTTTATGAATAGAAATTAACTGCGTCATTTTTGAGGAAGTTTTACTTCATACATTTAATATAACTTAAAGTAATCCCCAAACCCCAAAAACCCCATTCTAACAAAACCTTTAAAAAGAAATTTAGTTTAAAAATACATAAATCTATTAGAAACAAATGATCAATGTCTTACCTAAAAATCCTGGTATAGCTCCCATCGGCATGACAAACAAACTGACGAGTAAATCAGCAATCGCCAGTGACAACAAAAAATAATTGGTCACATTTTGCAACCGCTTATCCAAGCAAACGGCCAAGCACACTAAAATGTTACCCACACCTCCCGCAACTATAAACAATATCACAAATAGGAAACTCCACTCGTACCCAACACTATCTATTCTATCATGAGTGCCGTTCTCGTTCCACGTACATTGGAAATTTTCAATTAAACTTATATTTTCACTGTCATTCAAAGAATCCGTGTACAACGTCCGATTTGTATCGCCGTAACAAAATAGTGTGTCTGCTTTACATGTACCGAAGTTAGGTATTCGTAACCACAAATATTTCATTATACTTTCAACTAGTACAGTCATTATATTCAGCTTGAGTCTAACCCTGCAATCAATGTCATAGCTTCTGAATTCCAAGGAATTGTTCGAACATTGAAAACAGATATAAGTAGTTTCATTGTGAACGTCCAAATCTAATTCACAACTGAAATCTATAGAGTTTCCGTTTGTCACACACTCTAGACCCAACGAAAAGGACTCGTTTACACAGCTCTTGCCAGAAACCAATTGGCATTTGAAGTCGTCGAGCGTTGGATCCAGATAACTAAAATTCGTCATAGCCGGTAGAATTATTCCATTAGGTCGATATTAGGTTATCCTTTCTTGGAACATTGTTGGTATTTCTCGTCTACTCATTAGCTTCTTTTAAAAATCTGAAACAAGAAAAAGAATCGTTTAGGGTCGAACAATGAGAATGGGTCGAGAGAGGTAATTTTGAAGTCACGGAATCGAGCAATAAAATTGCGGAGATAAACAAAACTCCCTTTCTTTTAGTCATTAGCAGACTTTTCTCTTAAAAAGTAAAAAAAATCTTAAGCTAAACAAAGAAACAATGCAAGAATTACGTGGCTTTTTGCGAATCATAATTAGTTTTTCTACTTGCCATTGCAAAGGCTGTTAGGTACGCTTTTATCAGGTGTACAATTCTATTGATATACAAGCGTATGCTTGTACAAGTAAAGCATCTAATTTAAATGACGTACTTCTTTCTACATTATATGGAAAATTATTTAAATAAGCCACTTTCTGCATTGCGGATTGAGTGGCGGAACTCACATCCGCGTTTTATCTTAGGCACAAGATTAATTTAATTGTTATTTATTTATTCAATTTTATAAACATAAAAATAGCCTATATATACACACAATTCGAAATACGTTTGTAGACAAAAATAAGCTTATATTTGCATCCGAAATGTCATATACTTTTAGCTGTATTTGAAAAGATATAATAATTCTTTACATAAAATAAAAATATCGCTGTCTGCACATGGAATATAAATGGGAAATATATAATATATTATTAGAGACACTTTGCTTAAATTTATCATTTAAACGTTTGTAACTATTTTATTTTATAATAAAATAAACACTAAATATTACAGTAAACTTACCACACAAAATTGCATATAATTCGGTTAAGCTGTTTTTGAGATTAGAGTGCACAAACAAACAGATAAACAAACAAGCAGAAAAGAAAATTAAAAATCATTGTTGTCGATTCTATCACATTGATAAATGTCCATAACATATATATTTTTTATATATCTTCCATGTACAGACAGCGATCAGTAATATTTTTATTATATGTATAGATATTTGCTTAATAACGAAAATAATTAAAAAAATAAAACATTTGAACAGAAAATTCTATATTTTGGGGTTTGATTGGAACTACAATTCAAAAATAAATTAGCGAAATATTTCCGTGCCAGTTTCGAGAACTAACAGCACTAATTGGTTTACCGCAACGTCTAAATAAGCGTTTTCTTTAATGTATACCAATACTTTTCTCGTACAGAGACTTTTATTACGAAAACAATATAAAGTAATAAAAAAAAATCCCGCATAGAAGGAAGATCCAGAGAGAACCTAGTGTCAAGACACTCCGCTGTCCACTTACCATCCGAAATCGAAACATTACGTGTTGAGTGGTAGAACTCAACGCCGAGCTTCATCTAAGTTACAAGAGCGGAGAAATGAAAATATTTTTAATTTAATCATTCCCCGAGGAATGGGAATCAAACCAATATAGTTTGCAGTCAGAAGTCACACTGCGCTACGATGGCCTCATTATCTCTGTCATCTGTAACTGTCTGTCTGTATCATGTCTTGCTCATCAGAACGGAGATATGAAAATGATTTAACTATGATAATTTCTCAGAGTCGAAATCGAACCCACAGACAATCGAAATTACGCCATCACACTGTGCTACTACAGAATGTTAATATTTTCATACTAGATTTTTGCTATTTTGCGGTAAACTTGATTATTTTTCTAGTAATAGTTTGATCTTCAAGGTGCGATAACCACTCATATTTGCATACAGTTACTTATGCAACATATCCACTGCGGATGTCGCATGAATTGATATGGAAATGACTTGGTCTAGCCGTCTCGTAATAAGGAAACCAGTAAATAGGAATGCATATTTGTAAAATAGAATATAATAGAACTATTGTTTTTTTTTAATCTAGTGACGTACAAATTGACGTTGAAAATGCAGTCGTCTTATAAAATAGCGTTGGCGTTTTAAACGTTTTTTTTGTAGAGCAATATGTGTTATTTTTAAGTATTTGATTATTTAAAAGCTGATAATTTGGCTGAAAACTAAATAAAATCTGAACTTTTGATCAAATAGCAACATAAAGTATACAATACTCTACAATATTACTACAGAATAGATCTACGATAATAAATGTCGATAAAACACTTATGTATGTAAAACGAAAGCTATTACAAAGTAATAATTTGCTTTGATATTTCAGAAAGAAGAGAGCTGTAATAATGAAACATTATTCATACAGCAAGCTTTTGAAATAAGCTTTGTAATACAAAGCTCTGTTGAGAAATGTAACTCCATTCGTCACGAGCAGATTTGATGAAAGTGTTATGGTTGTAGGAAACAATGTATTTTCTGCTTTGGTAGTTATGAAAACTTTCTTTTTTTTAGTTTCAATTTTCTTACTTTAACACGTAAAGCTGTGTAAATTTCTTGTTTTAGTTTCACTTTTTATAGTTTGTATTTTACATAGGCAATTAGACAAAAATTGGTGACTAGACACTCTATTTTCGTCTTGCCGCTTTTAAAAGCATCGTATATAGAAAACGTAACCCAACTCCGTGCTTTATCTAACCAGGCTGGAGAAATGAAAATATGTTTTATACATATTACTAAGTATGGAATTGTACTTACCGCCATAGCTGTTACAGAACAACGTTTATTATTTCTGCCCCGAAGGCGACAACAGCTATTTAATATTTTTTTTAGAAAAATCTTCTTCAATAAGTATGTACAATTTTTGTTTAGACATAAAAGATTACCTTGAAAGTAAAAATTGAGCGTAGGATGTTTCAATAACACCTTTGTGTGGGAACAAGGAACCTGTTAAAGTTCATTTTATTATTTCCATATATACTTATAAGACTTCACAAAATATTTTACAAGGTTCACATTTTTACATGCTTAAAATAAATTTTATATTATTTTTGACGCCTACATAGTACTCTTGGCCTACAGCTTCATTGTGACCGTGGGTTCAACTCCCGCATCCGGTATAAAATGAATTTAAAGTGTATGTAGCCGTATTCGAAGTTAAAACGCAAACAAGCAAACACTGAAGCATGTATAATATAAGCTTTTAAAGTAACTATAGTATTAGTTAAACAAGAGAAAAATGACTAAATGTTTTAATACTTTTATTATTAAATTTATTTTATACACATACCTACTACATATTCAATATTCCAACGAAAAGCCGGCACCAAAAAGTGGGCCTGCTATTTACTACTCAACGTAAAGCCAAAATAAAGAGCATATAAAAATAGTATTAGAAAACGTATAATTTTTTTAACGCAGCGGGATTAGAACCCGTGCCTCTTGGAAGCCGTCTAAGCGCTCTGGTCTGTAAGCCATCGGTTCTACATCCGGCTACGTCGCAATTCTTATAACTACAAAAATAAGTTGTAACAATAGCGTATAAGAATTTCGAGAGTGCTTGGAAGGTTTCCAAGAGGCGAGGGCTCGAAACCCACTGCGTTCAAATTTTTATACTTTTTCTAAAAATGTTTTCAATTTCCTAAATGTGTGAATTACACATTAAAAATGTTAAATATAAATAACATATAATTTCTATGAGAAAGAAATATTTTCTATAATTTCTAATGTAAAAAATTATATTACATATAATTTTTACAAAAAAAGTAAAATCTTTCGAAAATTTACACTCTTCAAATTTTTTTATTATTCTGACCTTTTCGTACAATTTTTAGAATATTCTTTCTCTTTTCTCTGAATCAGAAAAACTTGTCTTCAAAAAGAAATTGTAGTATCTACGCAAAAATCAGTTAAAATTACTATTTTATTCTACAATTCTGAAAGTTTTTTGTTTCAGAGAGGTACGTTATAGCTGGTAGACTTCATCTCAAAACGCATTTTGTGACAGGGCCGGATTAGGGGCATGTAAGGGTTTTCGCAAGTTTGTATGAAAGTCCTAAATTCTAAAGCGTGTTTTTAAGAGGATGTTTTTAATTGATATTATTTATTATTTAATCTAAATGTCTTTCACCATATTTTTATTCATTTTAAGTTTTATCGATAATTATGAAAGCAATAAGCGACTAGCAAGAAGCGATATTAAAGCCATCCAAGGTCAAATGTAAATGCGGCGACATAACATGATACAATGTAGGTTGTCATTTGTAGCGGAAACATAAATAAAATTCTTTTCCTCTAAATTCACTTTATGCTTTCCAATTTATTTGCAATTTGACAGCGGCTGCTTGTACAACGCGATGGTTGCAGGTTCCATTCTAGAGAATAAACATATCAAAACTATTTACTGTTCCACCCTGGTAAGAAAAAGCCCAGCCTTGATCCGTTCGGGAATATTTGCAATGCAAAATAAAATATAATACACATTTTCCTGAATTCTCCGCTTTCAGCCCTAATTTCAGTCATTGCGAATTGGGTTCCTGTATTCTACTAGTTTTTGAATATGGCTATACAATGAAAACCTAGTGTCAAAACACTTTGTTCTCCACTGTCATCCCGAAAACGAGACACTGCGTGTTTAGTGGCTCACTCACCATTCATACTTCACTATAAAAAAACAAATATAATTTTGACATTTGTACAGATACAGTGATTGATATTACACGATTGTTGAGGGCTCGTGTCTTATGAAGCAAAGTATCTTTATTAATAATATATAATCTTCCTATTTTTTAAAGTTGTGAAACATGCATTTTTCACACAAAATGATTAAGAATTAAAAAAAAACCTGGAAGTTTTTTTGCGCAAAAAGTATTTTTTACTCCATATGACAATGATAAGTAGCTTAATATTACTTACTATTCGTAGTTCAATTATTTTGTCAACTATATTATACCAAAATGAAGGAAATTAAGCTGCAGCGTTGCTATATGCTCAAATCACCTCATTACCTTGGCTACCGTTATTATTTAGAGTTTTACGTAAACGGAATACAAGCAGGTCATTATTTTTTGCATTAAATGCAAAATGAATAATCAGCTCCCTTTATTTATAGAAAAGGTGCTATAATGGCGCAGTGGGACATCGTCTTACGGTAAGTGCCTCGGCTCTCTTACTCTCTACTAGGCTCTCATTCTGACTACTTTTGTATGCGGCACAAAGCGAGCAGCTGCTTTTATTTTAATTTTATTAATTATAAAATGGATTGATAAGACAACACCATGTTCCTTTTATATTTTGAAAAAAAAACAGAACACGTTTATTGATTCAACTGTTCTTATTTATCTCTCAATTAAGATATCAAAAATTTTTACTAAATCTTGCAACGCTACTTTGGCTAACTTATTGGATGACATTATAATATTCTGCTTATTATAACTTATATATATTTATTAATAGGGGAGAAATTATATTTCATTATTTTCATTTCCTCGCTCTAGTGACAAGACAAAACGCGGTGTTGAGTTCAACATGCGATGTTCCGGATAAGGGTGGAAACTGGAGAACGGTGTGTCTTGAAACTAGGTTCTATCTGCCTATCCTGCTATACGCAAAAAAAAATTGAAACTAAAAAAATAAAAGAATTCAATAAATACATACGTTATTAGGACATTGAGTACTTAACTTTTAGTACATAATTTACTTTTAGTACTTAATTTTTCAAATGCTGAGTTTGTAAAAAAAGGGATTTGAATATGAAAATAATCTGTAATAAATGAAATTATTTACAGAAATATTTATACATGCTTTATAGTCTTATTTTTACTCTAATAACAGTAATAACAGTACTAACGCCCGACGTTTTGTATGAAAAATGGTCAGCAGGCGGGAGCAATAAATGATTTCGTCCACTCTGTATGCGGATCACAACACGTAATATGTACAAAACTTAATAAAACCTATTTTCTAGCCTTTTTTTATATGAACGTATACAATTTTAGAAGGATCCAATATATAAAACCGTTGACACTGTTTGTCCGCTTACTGCAAAAACGTTTCCAGATAATTCTACTTAAGTTATTATTATAAACGATATAAGTATCGCGCTTTGTCCCTAGCGAGGTATTCAGAGGGATTAGAGCTACGGTACTTTTCCTGCATAGGTACCTCTTGCGCCCTCGTCCGCTGTCATCAACTTCTTCATATATGTCCTTCTGAGTATCCACACGTTACCTTTCACAACTACCTTTCATACTGGTATCATATAAAAACGGTTAAAATTCCTATTTTATAAATAATGATTATTTTAATATAAATAGAGATAACTAAGAAATAATTTTTATTTATTTATCTAGATAAAATATATATTTATCACTGCCTAGGCAATAAGAAAAAATGAAGTGATATTGTTATGCACATTTCATCATCACACTTCACCCCTATCGTGATTATAAAAATATATATGCATATTTTTATCATTTTAAAGTGTATCACTTAGGAAATTGAAAAACTTTTGGAGAAATCGGAGAAAAATTTTAATGCAGCAAGATTAGTACCCGCGCCTCTTGGACGGTTTGCAAGAGACGCGGGTTCGAAACCCGCTGCGTTCAAATTAAAATACGTTTTCTAAAAAATATATGTAGGCAAGTTGTTTTGCAGTTTCACGCTTTATCCCACATAGCAAGATATGCAAAGATAACCTTGTGTCAAGACACTCCGTTCTTCACTTTCTCCTTGAATTAATTCAGACATTGTGTGTTGAGTGGAGGAGCTCCGCGCCATGAGAACAAGACGCCAGAGCGGGAAAATAAAAACTATTTAAATATCACCTTTCCCCCGAGTGAAGATCGAATCCACAACTATCGCGCTTGTCAAACGATGTCCAACTGGGCCACGGCGGCCTCATACGTAAAAATATATTAAATGAGAAACTATATATTTTTTAAATATATAAAAATAAAATTGGAATGACCCTCCCAATGTCAAGCCTAGCATATAGATAACGCTATTAGGCTAGCAAGGATTTTATAACTTCAACACTACCTAATAGGGATAAAGCGGATGATTAGATTTCGTGAAGAAAAGCTTATTTTATAAATCAATTTAATAAAGATTTTTGATTTGATTAAATAAAGACATTAAATCAAGATTTTTGTTAGACTACAGTTAACAATAACAATAACAGTATGATAATTTGAAGGTAAAATACAAGCTCGTATGGGAATTTTCATTACAAATGTGCCATAAGCCAATATCTTATTATATTGTATACTAGCTATGCCTCCGAGTTCATTCGCATGGAATTCTAGCCTAAATTATTCCTTATTACCTTAGCTATCTGCCAGTGAATCCTGTCAAAATTGATCCAGCCGTTTCAGAGATTAGCCTGAGCTGACAAATAAATAGATAAAAATTGTTTTTTTTTTTTTGTTTATTTTTACACCGTGTATTGTTACTAAATAGAGATTATTTTAATATTACAAACAGCCACACCAATTTTATTTATTTGTATGAAGGAATTATTAAAATCTTTTTTCATCCTAAAGCTACACTGCACAGATCTAAAAATTAGAATAAAATCCCACCTGTAAACAAAAATCAAAAACAAGGAACGCTTTCATAAAGATGTATGAAAAAGGTTGTATGATGTATATAAAAATATATTGAAGCAATAAAACTAATAGTATATTCAATATAAATTTGTACCTAGAAAATAGGTTTTGCTATTTTCTAATAATCACTTACCACCGTTTGATTTAGCGCTAATTAAGTTTGAGTAGGCTTCTTAAGCCGCTGCCAAGCCTGTAATTTAGACTTAGTAAAAGAAAAATATAAAGGAGTTTCTTTTTCCTATTTTATCGAGCTTCTGTGCAGTACTTTTTGAAATTCAATTATTTGCAGTATTATTGAATTCCTTCACTGAACAAATGCGCAATACGTAGTGTCACGATTTTAAGCGAAGACTAGACAACTGAGTGTCTTGGCACTAGATTTACTGGCAAAAAAAGAGTAAAAAAGCAAATAAAATTATTATTTATCAAAATTTAGGAACAATTAACTTTTTTATCAGGTTAGAACGTAATAGAAATAGCTTTATGTCTTAAAACCTAAAGTAAGAGGTTATACCTTTTTTTTCTCTTCATACACACTTCAGTTTAGGCATAACCAGATTAAAATGTATCAAAATCATCCATATAAAAAAAACACTTTTATTCAATAGTTTCAATAGACTTTAGTTATGAAACTGGTGTTAAAAAGTAATTTATATATAATGTTGTGATAAATTATTATAAAAATTGGGTTTTAAATTTATATATTGTCATATAAAGTGTAGGGTAATAACTACTAATTAAATTGTTAAATATATTCACGTCACTACTGACAATAATCCTTGTAGTACCGTACAACTATTATATGAAAACGTCTCGTTTTAATAACAGTTATAGTTTATCTTAATGAAATAATGAAATTTCATAAGTAATAAATCAAGATCTTAATAAAATAATGAAATTTCATAAGTAGAAACAAATAAGTTGTAATACACGTATAAGAATTTTATCGTAGCCAGTTGTAGAACGCATGGCTTAGCAGCTTAGATGATTTCCAAGAGGCGTGGGTTAGACTTACAAAATATATTTTTTATATCCTATGTGTGAATAACACTTCAAAAAAATGGTTAAAAATGAAATACATGTTTAGTAAGTAACATTAGAAATAAAACATTAAAGCTTTTTTCAAAAATAACTTTATTTTTATATTGCCTCCACAACTCGTCGTTAGCAGTGTGCTGTAAAAGCTATATTCTTCTTATTATCGTAACAAGGTCAATCCAGAGCGACATTAACGATGATAAGCTTGCCAATAGTCTAAGATACCACTACTACAGTAATTTCAGGGCTTAAAGCACAGTTGAACAAGTAAAGCGATGTTCTTATTGTATCGCTATTTTCTTTGAAATATTATTAGTGTATAATATAATAATAATATAAGTCTTGGCGCAGTGGGACAGCTCCTTACTGTAAACGCGATTGGTTGTGGGTTCGATTCTCACTTGGGGAATTAATTTTTAAATTTTTTCATTTCTCCGGCCTGGTACCTAAGACAAAGGGTTAGTTCAGCCGCTCAATATACACTGTCTAGATTTCTTGCGGAAAGTGGAGAATGAAGTGTTTTGACACTAAGTTCTCTCAGACTATTCTGCTTTGCAGAAAACGCGAGAAGCTGTTTTTTTTAATGTATATATATAATGATATTAGAACAAAATATCTTAGCTTAACCAACATATAGGATAAGGCTTAGTTTTCATATTTTGTTTTAGCCTTCTATAGCAATAAAAAATTGTTAACTATAATTTAAAATTTGAGGCTATCGTGGTGTAGTGGGACAGCGTCTGTATACGGGAGGGTTGTGGGTTTGATTCCCACTCAAAGGTTTGATTATATTCAAACCATTTTAATTTCTTCTCTTTGGTGAACAGGAGAAACTGCAGCGTTGAGTCCCGCCACTCAATGCGCAAGGTCTCGATTCAAGCAGAAAGTGAAGAGGGAGTGTCTCAATACTAGGTTCTCTCTAACTACCCTCTTATGCGGGAAAACGCGTGAAGTTAAAAAACATAAAAATCTATTAGGTATATAATATTTAAAACAATTATTACTTTTAGTTTACATCCACGTCTATGTATATGCAAATTTATTCTGATCTTAATAATCCATTTACATTTATCCCTATTTAAATATAATTAAGTCGAGTTTAAAACATTATATAAGTACACAAAGCTAGTAACCATTTTTCAATATATGATGAAATAGTTATGTTGTCAATTTAGATCAAATAAAGGCAACCGTACGGTTTACCGTTAATTTGTACCGTTAATTAAGAATATGTTTACAAAAAGAATAAGTAAGAAATTAATAAATTATTATTATTATTATAATAAAATATATATATATTAATTATTATTATAAAATATAAATATATTAATTATTATTATAGATAACACAATATGTAATATATAGAAATAATGACAAAAGTGAAGAACATGTCTTGTCACTAGATCCTCACTGCCAACCCTACATTACTTAAACACGTTTAAAAAACACAAACACACAATCAACATATGTAAAGCTGAGAGAGCTAGGGAGCCTTCATTTGACCTTCAAGAACACAGTAACAATAATATTGGAGGAAAGTTACGTAAATACTCATGAGACGAATATATAAAGATATATTTAACATTTTTTAAAGTTACACACATACTAGAGATGAGATGCTAACAACTAAAATTAGTTGTAATAATCGTATAAGAATCTCGACGCAGCCGGATGTAGAACGTATGGCTTAGCGGCCATAGCGAGTGCGAGTTCGAATCCCGCTGCTTTTAAATTTTTATGTATTAGATTAGAAAGACGAAAGCATGCATGGACAGTAGCGGTTCTCCGTTCTCTCTTAGACGGGTACCTCTAGAGATAAAAAATTAAGTGTAAAGTGCTCTTAAAACTAAAATACCAGTCACACGATACGAATGATAAAGTTTCACAAAGCCAGGTAACGTAATGACCGACGGACAGGAAGGTAGGAAGTAATAAACCTCTACAGAACCAAAGTCGAGCCTTTGTTCAGTAACAATATAGTCCTATACTTTATCGAATGATATATATGAGATCGTTACTTATTACTCATAAATAAGATGTAATGATTTCCTTTATTAACATTTAGTTAATCAGCAAAGTGGTTTGATACCGCTGTAGTCCAGTTGATTTGTATTATGGTCTGGTTTAAATAAACTAAAAAAAAACTTTATGTCTAGAATTGTTATATTTATATCTGGCACAAATTTTTAAGGTGGCATTAGCAGGGTCTTTTTCAGTTTGGTAGAAATAATGCTCATTTAAAAGGAGTTCGGAGCCTACTCCTCAAGGCTTTCACTGGAGTCACAAATGCTAGGGCACTGCTCTGAGAGCGACGATGTGAGCTCCAAGGCGCCCACACGATGTAGCCATGCAGGTAATGAATCTTCTCACTTCTTCTATATTGGATGGATGAAATGTGATGTTTTATATATTTATTATTACCAAAGAGCAACATTAATAAGATTTTTAATAATGATTAAATTGTAATCGTTCCATCGAGAGGGAATGGAACTAATCGCGATTATAGTCATGCTAACCCAATTACCTCAAAAGACGAAAATATTTTAGTTATTACGGGTTCAATCTAAGTTAGTAAAAAAATATGTATGAAACTCAACAATACAGACTTGTTTCATGAAAAAATTGTATCTGTCAAATGCATTTAGACGTTTGATTTACGGACGTAATAAATCCCATATTATTCAATACATTTCCATGTCCATTACAAATTGTATTGACATTTCCTTATAATAAACTATTGGAATGGTAAACTGGAGTAGAAAAATATATATACATTACATGTCCCTGTGCGGACTTCGGACGGAAAGTGGGAAATGAAGTAATTTTTGTCGAAATAGGGTAAAATTCTGTTGATACAGTTGGTCTTTACAGAGACGCGGGAGGGGGAGGGATACGAGTATTCTGTCCCTGCGAAATGCAAGCACTACAGGGCTGCTTGAGAGGGGATTCAAAGTCCGCGCCCCCACGGGGCTCGGACCTCACTTGCGTCATCGAACGGGCTGGGGTTCAATGAATCCCCATACTAAGCAAACCAGCCGCGCCATAAAGACGCAACTGGATACAATTAGAATCGTCTTCTAAGGGTCAAATAAGATTCTACACGGGTGTCTACTGAAAATGAAGTGTTTTCACACTTGTTTCTCACTGAACACACTGCTATGCGGGAAAAAGCGTGAAACATGTCCTCGTCATGGTTCAGTTAATGTTTATCTGATACACGATAAGACGATTTAAAGTCTATTCGGGATATTATAATAGACGTTGAGTTACGCAACTCCATACGCAATGTTTCTAAATGAAAGAAAAGTTGTGTAATACACGTTTGTTTCTTCTACAACCAACTAAAAATAAAAAAGAACTTAATCTTAAAAACTTTTAAAGTGCTATTTACATATTTAGATGTTTAAAATAAAAAAATATTTTAATTTATTTAATAACGTATAAAAATAGAACTTTGAATTAGGCACGATGCAAAGGAAAAGCTTGATTAGCTTTCACGGTACCCAAGAAGCGCGGGTTCGAATCCTGCTACGTTTAAATTTCTTTTTTCTGTTACTACTCCACCATAATAAAAAATAGGATATTTATAGTTCCTAAAAGCACTACATATATACTTTCAAAGTAATTTCGTTGGCTTTACGAACATAAACCGGATGTAGAGGCCATTTATATCTATTACTATCACCACTATCAAGTCTTAAAGTTTGATGCATCGATGCACCCTAGCGTACGACATTACGTCTCGTTCTCTTTTCTATAAATCTAACGATTGAACGGTTAGATTTAGTCTGGTTTATTTATCAGATTTTTAAATATAATACATGTGCAAAGTATATAGTGTAAAAAAAATACTAAATACAAAATTTTTTGCTTGAAAATGTAATAATTGTGAAGATCTCAGCTGAACTATAGTTAATAGAAATTTAAAGAAAACAAAATCGAAACAAAAATAGCCAAAATTCGACAAAAAATGTAAGCAAAATTCAAAATCAGCATTTTAAAAAGCCCAAATGAATTACGACTTTTTGTTTTATCCATATGATCATCGTTTTCACACATGTAGACTTCAACCGTTATAGCCGTGATTTTTAAAGTTGTGAAGTTTAATCGACAAGACTTTCTCACGTGCTTTTGCACCGAGTATTAGATTATTATTAAAGATTGATATTTTTCATACTAAAAATATATTGTGCCCATAATTTACAGGGTATTCTATCATTATTATTCATTAATCATTCATCTTTTTGTAGGGACGAAAATATTAAATAGGAGTAAGTCAATTTAAAAAAAATTGTACTACCGCACACCTACAAACACAACCTAGTGTCAAGACTAGTGTCCATATTCCGCCGTAAGTTACGTGTTGAGTGGCGGAACTCGACACCATGTCTTATCTTAACCAGAGCGGAGAAGTGAAAATATTTTAAATATAATTATTGTCCTGAGTGGGATGAGACCCCAATAATCGCCTTTCCATTTATACGCTATCCTATTGGGCCATGATGGCCTCAGAAAGTCAATTTGTCAGTAAGCTATCTGCTGAAATAGATCCATTTAGTTGAGATAGAGAAAGAGATTAAATTTAACGTTAATTAACCGGTATTAAAATATTAAACCGGCTATTAAAATATTCAACAAAACTCTTAATACTAGTGTCAGTTAAAAAAATACCATGTTAAAATAAGGAAATATAATAAAAGTCATATAGTTTTCATTGTATAGCTGATCGGCTTTGATACGATACAAAGCGACATAGCCCAGATTAAACACCAGTGGCGCTCGAGTATTTTTTTAAGTCCAATATTTACATTGCCAGAGTAAAATGTTCACGAGAACAAGTTTGAATAGAATTCATCAGAGACTGATGGAAGGTCAGAAGCTGTTTAATTCAGAATGTTGTCGAATATACATGAAAATATTTGACTCATATTTAGTTTTTTTTTTGCTGAGATACAAAAAAAGCATATTTTACTTTTTCCCAAGTGAAGGGCAGTCAGAGAAAACCTAGTATTAGGAAACTCCACTTTCTATAGAGTGCCGGAACTCAACGCAGCGATTTGCCTTACCAAAGCGAGTAACTGAAAATATTTGAAATATAATAAATTATCCGAGTGGGGATCGTCGTATCCACATACAAACACTTTTATATCCAGACGTCTCAATTTGCGATGATACATAATATCATAAAAAAAAAAAATTTTACATATATATAAATATCTTACATATATATAAATATATACTAAATATCTTAGATTTTCTGGGGATGTCAAAGGGAATATAGTAAAAGGTCAAGTCATACACCACTTTTCAGCCAACATAAAGATATTTCATGTTATAAAATGTAACCGGGCAAAAAATATTTTAAACAAAAACTATTTTTCCACGTGAAAACTGAAGATAAAACCAGGTCTAAACCAACCAATGCAACGCTAGTAAAATAAAGTAATAAAATAAGTCACGATTTACTCATACAACATTTTAATTTGTTAAAGTCATAAATTATAACTGTTATTTAAATAATTACTTGCTACAAATAATACAATACTGGTAATATTACGCCATTGAAACTCGAGTCTTCAGTCTTCACTGTAACCGGATACTAAGGTCAAGTAAATAAGCGTGAAATGGGACCATGAAGTTAATAAAAGCAAGCAAGCTGAAAATTAAGCATAACGTGTAGTAAAATGGAAATTTTTGGAAATATTTTTAACGTATAGTAAAATGAAAATATTTAAAAAAAAAAACAAAATGTTTTAACATTTTTTAAAGTGTTATTCACACACTTAGGACATTGAAAGTAAAGACAGTTTCGAAACGCCGCGGGTTCATATCCCGCTGCGTTAAAAAAAATATATGTTTCTAAAAATCTTTTTTATATCCTAAATGTATGAAAAATACACTTAGAATAAAATACACTTGAATAATATTTTTTTAAAAAATAAGTGATTGATTTATTTTCAATAATTATTTTAAAGGTCTTGTAACGATATGTATGTACGTTTCATGCGACATTAATTACTCCACCCATATTGTTCTTGGTAAAATATCATCAATCATATACTTCAATACTTGTAAATGCCTAAATTTTCATATATTATATAAATTTATATTCAACTAGCTTCTCGCTCGCAGCTTCGCCTGTGTAAACTATAGCTGTTTTGTATTTTCGGCGGCCTTTTCGTAAACCAATAAAATTCCTGGAAAAACTCGCTGACAGACAGATAATATTAGTATGGATTACTTCCATTTACTACACGTTGGCCAATGCCAACGTCAGTTTCAATGAAACTGACTCAAAATTATAATGTATTTCTTTATAGCAGTGTTTTATTATATATCAGAGTCTGATGCGGAAGACTCATTTATTACTATTAGACTCATTTATTACTACTATTAGACGCATTTATAATATTAGTATGGATGGATAAATTAATATAGTTTACATTATAAAAAGGACTTTAGTTGAAATAATGAATGTTAAAACCAAATAATAAAAAAGAATGTGTTTCCATCCTGTCCTGTCTTAGCAAATGTTTGATGATCTAAGTAAACATTTCTAGAAGTGAGCTCATATTACCTACAAACTTCTCGACTCTGCCACCGTTGTTATGGTGAAAGCAAGTCTTATATATTCATTTTTAAGTTTACGCATTCTTCCATATAGAGAGGTGATAAGAGATAACCTTGTGTCAAGAATCAATAAAATTGAACTCTACTTTTTAGTAGAGAGATCGAGCCTATCCTACTGCGGCGTTGGCTTTTTTTTTTCATATGATCATAATCGATACAAATAAATAAAATTGGAATGTCTGTTTGTAATAATAAAATAACCGCTTTTTATTACAAGCATATATATGTATAAAAAATGCATACTAAAATACATAAACAGTTGTATAAATAGTGTTTACAACTTTTGGCTGTCTGTTTATTCCGGCCAATGTCTAGAACGGCTGGTCTGATTTTGACGATACTTTTACTGACAGATACCTGATGTAATAAGGAGAAACTTAGGCTACTTTTATTTAAAAATTCCCGATGAAATCTCGGGCACAGCTCGTACATCATATTTGATATGAAATGGACCAATATCACTTTCTCATGTCTAAAAGACTTCAAAGGTCATCCGTTTCAAAGCCGGTACCGTTCCAAAGGAGGTGAGCGGTTTCTTATTACACCTGTTACGATCCGACATCGTGACAGAATAATTTCAACCTCTGATATATTCATGAAGCTTAGTGGTAGCCTTAGCTTATTTGGTATGCGATATGTATAGGGATATGTTATTTTGATATACTATTGTGTGAACTATGTGTTATGAAAATTAGAAGTATATTTTTAGATATATAAATTCATAGAAATGAAAAACTGATATCGTTTTAGTAGTGCAGAGAATAATAATTTATGAGTCACATAATTTTAATTTTGATTCCAATATACGTGGGGATGGTTTTACCTTACTTTTGTTTCATACCAAAATAATATAATCCTGATTTCCAAAATGAATACAAATCTTTATAAAATGGTAAGCTGAAAACGGAGTGTCTTGACACTAGGTTCTCTCTGGCTACCTTGCTAAGCAGGAAAAAGGATGACGCTGCTAAAAATCTAATAATAACTGGCTGACTGTAAACATTATGGGCGTAAGTATAATCTCCACTTGAGGGAACCGATTACATTTAAATTGTTTTCATATCGATGCCCTAGTAAACAAAACGCGGCGTTGAATTACGCCACTCAACAAAGTCTCACATTCTCACGAACAGCGGAGATTGGAGTCACTTAATACTTCCCTATCATGCGTAAAAACTATAACATATGACGTTATGAAAATGGTCTTAAAATATCAAAAACTCCTTAGACAAGTTACAAGTGCCTCAACTAACATTTGCTCTTTCAAAGACTTAAATAAACTCTAACTTTTGCCATACATTAGCACAATAGTGCACTGCAGAGAAGTCAAGCCTTCATGCTCTATTAAAAGGCTTTAGTGCTCTTCACAACGCGTACACTACCTTAGAGCGAGAGGAAAAGGAAATAGCATCAATAATTTCTTATTATAAAGCCAGCTTGGTATATATTTTTATATGCATTTGTAGATTGCTCAGAAAAAACGATAAATACTAAAAAAAACATTTAAAATATTATAAAACTTTAGAAATGTAATTGCCTCTTATTAATATTTTCATCATTGCTAATTGACTCATATTTTTTGCTATCTAGAAACATATAGAAAGGAAATCGTCAAGTAGCACTTTTCTCAGCACTTGCTACGCTTTTTGCTGCATAGCTAGCTAGGTAGTCAGAAAAAACATAGTTTCAAAACACTCCGCTTTACACATTCCGGCCGACATCGAGACATTGCGTGTTGAGTGGTGGCTCTCAACGCCGCGCTTTGTCTTAGGTACCAGAGCGAACAAATAAAAATATTTTATACATCATCATTCCGCCGAGCGGAAATCGAACCCACAACCAATCGCGCTTGCAGTCAGACGCTGCCTTACTGCGCCGCGATGTTCTTACCTTTTATACCTATTTAAAAAACATTGGTGGCACAACCTATTTAATATAAAATTAGATCGACATGGTGCAGTAGGATAGTGACTAACTTTTAACGAGATGGTCCTAGGTTCGATTCCTACTCAGGGAAAAGATTGTGCTTAAATTATTTTCACTTCCCGGCTCTTATAACAAATCACTACAGACAGTGAATAATTGAATGTCTTGAAATTACGTAGTCTTTACCTACTCTGTATGGGGGAAAAAGTGTGAAACTGAAGTTCTATATCGAATAACTCAATGTGTAATATCTCCGTCTACACCATTCATAGATTTGCTTACACATTTTTTTCTGTTTGTTCAATTTTTACTAACTTTTTCATTTAATTGTATAAATAAATTAAAAGCAAAAGCGATAGACAAAATAAACAGTCTCAAATTACTAAAAAGTTTAAATTTCACCAATAATATATTTTACGAAGTCGATAATATATTCTTAAATCTTGTTTAACGAGATATAAAACTCTATAGTATTTAATATAGAGCCCACAGAGCATATTAATTAATTGTCATTTTTTTAAGCTAAGTAAAAAAGTTTTTGAAGTTTTGAGTTTTTATATCATGTTAATATTTGCATTGTGTAAACGTGTGTGCGTGTGTTCATATGAAAGCAGGTCGTAAGACTTTGACATAATTACAATATGTATATATTCGTATATGTTACACTAGTTACAACCCGTAACTGCGTTTGTGTAGAGTTTTTAATTTAATGACATACTACTTGCATTTACCACTAGTTGATATTGAAACTAGGAAACCGAAAATATATTTCTTTATCAGATTTTCCAGACTATTGATTTTGTCAATAAAAAATATTCATTATGCTCATCAAACATTGAACTTTATTAAGCATTTTATTATGCACAAAGGTTTCATTTTCTGACACGTTACAGAACAGCTGGTCTTTTAGAGTTCTAAGTTAGATTTTCCAGATCTTTAATTTGTTGAAGTGCCATTTCCTTGTTTCATTCAGTTTAGCATTTAGCTGGTATATTATGATTATATATCAGGTGTTCAACTTTTCGAAATTAATGATTTTGCAATGCCATACAATAAAAAAAGTTTAATTTCATTCAAATCGCTCCAGCATTTCCGAAAATGTGTATGTGCAATAATAACAGACAGACCGACAAAAGTAAATAAAATCATAGGTTTATATTAGATTCCTATATCCATAGGTTTATATTTTTCATCAACCCGATGTTTCTGTTATAAATGTATTTACTGTATGTAATTTATACCCAAAGGTGTATATAAATATACAAAATATTGTAATTATTTGTATAATTATTCCATATTTTGCGACGAAGCCGTAAAAAAATAATTTTCGAATGTTTACATTGCAAGCGCCTGGCTCAACCGTATAAGATAAATCAAAATAATATAGGGACTACGGAAATGTATATCATAAAAAGACTTACATAAAAAGCCGCAATGGCATATATCATCTATCTACTAAGCATGATTCACAATAAACATTTTTATCTCTAAAAAATTTAAAAATATTACTTTTGGTGTAAACGCTAATTTTAAATTTTAATTTCTCCTAATCTTTATGAATCCTTATATGCAAAGCAGTATATTAGTTACTTTAGCCATTTAATGTATATCAAAATTACCCTTTACTTTTTTTTCAATTAACTTAGTACTTTAGAAATTATTAAGGCTCAAAAACTAATGAACAATAAATATTTTGTTCGCGCCTCTTGAAAACCGTTCAAGCGCTCTGACCGCTAAGCCATGCGTCCCACCTCCAGCTACGTTGAAATTCTTATACGCTTATTACAACTTATATTTGTTGTTAGCATCTCTGTAGAGAGATTTTTACAAATTTCTGCTACCCAAAGATTATTCTACGAACAATTGTCTGGCAAGAGAGAATGCTATTTATTAAATATATATTTTGTTAACATTTTTTAAAGTGTTATTCCCACACTAAGGAAATTGAAAAAGACATATTTAGAAAACGTATAAAAATTTGAACGCAGCGGGATTTGAACCCGCATTATAGCATTAGCTATTAGCATTAGCATTATAGCAAATAGCATTCTCTCATTAATATATCAAATAGCATTAATTTTTATACGTTTTCTAAATATGTCTTTTTTAATGAACAATAGGTTGTTCTTTAGTTTTTGAACTTTGAATTTGAAATCAATTTGAATTTTCCAATGGTATATTAAGATATAGATATAATGGTATCAATATATCAATCAAAATAGAAATATAAATTATTCTAAACAAAAATAGCCTTTTGTATGTTTACACGAACAATACACGAACTGTACACGAAGTGAACCCCAAGAAACCGCAGTACATTTCGCGCTCCAACACACAAGGCAGCGGTATCGCTGCCAATTAATGTCCTTACCAGACAGGCAAAAGGAAACTAATAGCTTATAACCTATTTACGTCAAAGTTATGTCAAATCGTTCATTAGATAAATTGTTTTTTTTATTATTTTATTTTACTTTTAGTAAATAATAGATTCATATTAAAATTAGAAGCAAGTATGCAAGGACAGTAGTGTTTGGCGATCCGTTTTCACTGATTACCCCGCTAGGGATAAAGCGAGAAGGTACGGAAAGTAAAAAGGTAAGTAGCAATATGAATATTGAACTTACTACCTATGAAAAAAACCATTAAAATTGTACTAACCATTTCTAAAGGTAATCCTTAGGTATCAATTTGCTAATGTACGTTTCACGCTTTTTATTCCGTTACAGGGCGTAGAAATGAAAATGATTCAATTATAATCTTCCCCCGAATGGGAATTGAACCTACAATCATCGCGTATACAATTAGACGATGTCACACTGGATTCGACGTTTCATCTATTTCTACGGATTCTATGGGTCTTATACGTATAAAACTCCAGTTGGATCTTCAGTTTTCGAGATCTTAAATAAGTTTTCAAAATCTAGACATTGCGTGTTGAGTGGTGAGAAACGCTGTAGTCATCGCTCTCGCCCCGCAAGGGGCGAGCGGAGATAGCATCAGGGCTGAGCCCTCTGGCTATGGCGGTCTTCATCGCGCGTAACGACGCGCGCGTCGATGAGGAGGCCCTCTTGGGCCTTGTGAATAGAGTCATGTGCTGCCCGTGCGATCAACCCAGCCGGGTGAGACCCACGATTACTCGTGGGAGGCCCAGCTTAGGCGATCAGCGGCCGCGGCAGCGAATGAGTGGTGAGAGCGCTGTCCTTTGTCATATGATCATACCCCCAAATGGAAATCGAACTCACAACTAATCGCGCTTACAGTTAGCCGCCACGCTGAGCCACGATTAAATACCTGCTCTGCAAGTCAAATCAATTTTCGTAATAGGTAATCACTATATAAAATTTTCAAGAATGGATCTTATAATAAACCTTTGCTAGTACTAGTCACCCCGTTGACCAATAAAATACGCGTGTGTTAAAGTGTGTCTCAAGGACATGGTTATGTGTAATATTTATGTAATTAATTTAATCTATTTCTAATACGTCATTAAAAAGAATATTAACTTTTTACACTATTTCTCTATGCCTCATTTTTTATCCATTGACGTAATTTTCGTAAGAAAGCTTCCAAAGCTATATTTATAATTTAAAAAAACCATTGTTGGAAAAATTAAAGTAAAAAGTAACTAAATTACATTAACACACTGCGTATTTAATTTAAGTCCCATAAAGTAAGGAAGCATTCGTTTAACGGCTCAATTTGTGTTTTTGATTTCGTAAACATAATTCTGTAGTTATTACTACCGCCATCATTTATAAAACGAGCACATACGAATTCGAGCTTTCTAGGCGAATAAAATTAAAAATTTAATCAATTACAAAAGAATTTTGTTCCAAATCCTACACAGCAGGAATTTTTGTATTAAACACGCACGCATATATGCTTTTATAATTCCAACAAAGGCCCTTGGTTTAAACAAACGATTATCTGTGGCAGTATATACTTATCACAAATTCAAAACCATATTACTTCTGAAAACAGCACTTCAAAAATATTTTCATATTTTATGTTAATCTTAGCTTACAATATCACTATTATTACATAATTAAATTATAGTCGCCCTCAGCCTCTGTCTGTTTGTTTCTAGCTTTCTTCCTATAAACCACGTAACGGATTTTAATGTAGGTTTTACTGTTAGTAAACTTTAAAGAATAAATTGTCTTAATTTTGTCCTAAAGGTTTATAGATACAAAATATTATAATTAATAATTGGATTATAGAGCAAAATGTCAAAATACAAGCGCTTACATTGCACAAGTAGTTTCGCAACGGAATACGGAATATACTACGCAAAATGTCATAATAATTGTGTAGTACACATACATTTTCGTAGTATATAATATTTTAATACATAAAATGCCGATAAGTATATCATATCTATTTCCTAAGATTGACTCACAGTGACCATTTTAATCTTGAAATAATTTTAAAATATTACTTTATTTGCAAAAGCTAATTTCCTTAATATGTCATAAAACATTTCCTCTCATAATGCAGCGCAACGGCTGGCACCTCTTTGTATATTTATTATAATTTATTACATCATTCGATAAAATATATGATTCGAGAAATGTATATACTTACGTAGTGTCTGATTTAGGCGAAAAAATAAAATTGAGGTGAAAATACGAAATACTTTAACTCACGCCGTTATGTATACGATACAATACTATGAATGACTAATGTACATATAAATCTAAATATACAGAGTGTTTCATATTTTACTTAAAATATAAAAAAAATAATAATTAACCGGCAAATTATGACGACCATATTGGATGGACATCAGAATAAAAAAATATCAATTATATACTAATTAATATTCTAATTATGTAAAAAGTATTCTTTTTCAGCTTAACGCTTTTTTCTGTTTAGAAGGGTATTCAGAGGGAACCTAGTGTCAAGATTCCGTTCTCCACTTTACGCCCGAAAGTCTGGATATTGCGTGTGGAGCGGCGGCTCAACGCCGCGATTTGGCACCTGAGCGGAAAAATGTTTTTTTATATATATATATAATAGTTTCTTTGAGTGGAAATCGAACCCACAACCAATCGGTGTACATTGAGACGAAAATTGAAAATAGAGATTTATCTCCACATACATTTCTGTATGTTAATATTACAATAGAGTTAAAGATTCATGGCACACAAAACAAACATCGTCTAATCCGTCCTCAAAAGCTTTTAGGCAGCAAAGTAGTTTCGCGGTACATACGACTACAACGATTGCATCAAAGCGATTGTACTAGCGATAGCTCTCGACCGAAATCCTTTGTGCATAACCGAACCTATAATATGTTTATAATTGTATCTGTGATTTATGCGATTTTTATACATTAAATGATATTATTTTAACTGGATTAAGAATTTCAATTCAAAGAAACGTTTTGGACAACGCTCACGTTCGGAATGCTTAATTACTTATTATCGATTCGATTGAATTCGATTAAAACAGTTTCATTTAAAATATTTTTATTATTATATTATTGTAATACTTGATGTTTTTTATCACTTATGAATCGTTGCTAAGTTTACAGACTTTGTTGTGATAAGCTGCTGTTTTCTATTTCTTTTTTTTTTACATCCAAATGTCTTTAATACTGTTAGTTGAGTGTTAGTGAACATAGTTGTTCCTGAAACTAATTTGATTACAAGAGGTATAAATAATAACTCAATAAGCAAAGATAAGTATTACAAGGCTAATTTAAAATAATTTCTGATGAAGTTGATGAGAGTTCAGTTTCATCATTCAATTCACAACGTGATTCAAATGGAAAGCGGATATCAGTAAAAGCCTATCTAAAATTATATCTGAAAATAAATTACAATAGTCTAGAATACTTGATGTGGAAGTCTCAGAAACAAAAAGAAACTACCACCTCAGCAAAGTTATTATAATTTTAGGTCCAAATTTCAATGTCAGCAGGTAGTAAATGTATATCAGAAAATAATACAGTCCACACAAACGAAGCTGCGGACATTAATTAGTTAATATAAATTAGTAAGCGGTTGTCTTTTTTAAAATGAACATAAGTTAATTTAAAAATACCTTAAATCAATTCAAAAGCGAATTCTTCTGCTTTTAAAATGGCACACTTAAATGTAATTCTCGTGAAAAAAGCATTTTAATAGATATAAATTAAATTTAAATTGAACATGTGCGCTTAAAGAGAATTTGTTGCATTTTTCCGCTGAATTGCGACGCTGATTGGATGGAAACTATAGCTTTACTCAATATTCCTCCAGCGTAGACAGTGAGTGATGCTGAATTTGGTCCACCGTGCCACAATTTTATTTTACTAAAACCGAGAAACTAGTATGGCATATAAAAAATATAGATAAGAATAAAACGCTGATAGTTCCTATGCGAGTATAGATTAGGTACCATCTTAAAGCATTTGGTACAGTATGTTGCCACTTTGTTACTAAACGCAGCGATTATGGGTTCAAATTTCACTGGAGGGAAATTATATTTAAAATATATATGTACCACATGTGTTAATTTGATTTTCTATGATTTTTTTAAGATTTTACGATTTTTTCCTGCATAGCACGGATTCCGCCCGAAATCGAGAGAGTGGCGAAACTCAACACTGCGCTTTTTCTTAGGACAAGGAGCGGAGAAATAAAAATAATTCTAATGTAATTATTTTTATTTCTTTTCATTCTTCCTGATTACTCCACAAAATACGGTAGGTGCAAAAGAATGGTAGTATAAACCGATTATACAACCAAAACCGGTTAAAAAACACAAAAGAAATATAAAATTGCTGCTTGCATTTCATACTTTTATCTTTGCTTTTTAACTACGGTTCCTTCTCTCTTCCTCTCTTTTTATTCTCTGTCCACTTACATTTTATTTTATGTCACTGGCCAACACTGTTGAGGGTTGGCAAAGAATATGCTACAGTGTTTTTCTACGAAAGTTACGTTGTAAGATCTGAATATAAAGTAGCCTGTATCCCTCACAGCGTCACGAACTATTTTTCAATTTCATGACCTTATATTTTTGTATCATTTCAGGAAGTGGTGTAACGTTCTGGCCAAGTTAAAGATAAGCACATATGAATGAAAGAATTGATTCTTTTAAAACAATTATTATTAAAACAAATATGTAGAATTTAATTAAACTTCTTGGTACCTGCTATGCTGTGTACATATATTGAAACCTTACCTAAACTAACCTTTTTTTAAGTGTACCTAGGTTATGAAAAACATTTTTAGATAACGTATAAAAATGTACCCGCGCCACTTGGAAACCGTGCAAGAACTCTGACTGCTAAGCCATACGATCTATCCAGTTAAGTCGAAATTCTTATACGATTGTTAATTTAGTTTTGTTTTTAACATCCCGCTACATTCAAGTTTTTCTACGTTTTGTAAAAAAATTCTAGTTATTAATAATATATTTTTCAAATTTTACGATTTCTTACATTTTATAAAGAGAATATTTTATGCGGTCATTGTGGCCCAGTGGAATAATATCTGACTGGAAGCACGATTGGTTCCGGGTTTAGTTTCCACTCAGGTGAAGATTAAATATATATTGTTTTCATTTCTCTACTCTATTAAGAAAAAGCCCGGAGTTAAGTTTCGCTACTCAACACGGAATCTCGTCTTAGGTATCAGTGCGAAGAGTTGATAATATTTTAAATATAATAATTCCTGGGTCAGGCGCTGTCCCAATTCGCCACGATGGCCTCAATATCTTTATATGATTTTTAATCAAACGAAACGAATAAATAACAAATTATTCACCTAATTTCTTTTCGAAAAAACAAATCCTATGAATTGTGATACTCTGTGACGTAAGCAAATCTATTTGGATTGGCATTGGGTCTAATTACACGATTACTTACGCGTGCCGGCTATCATTAATTCAGCAATCGGTCTCCATCTTATCTTTATTATCGTTCTTACTGAGAGAAATACGACACTTTACAAAGGACTGTAAAAGTTTATTTATATGTACTTAGATAAAAAGTATTTTGATGACGCTCAAAAATGCTTACTAATTATGGTTTACTAAGCATGTAACATGTTTGTCGTTGAATTCAGTATTTAAGTCAAATAGGGTTTCAAAGGGTAGGGCTTATAAAATTTAATTTCTTATAAATAAATATAAATTAAATGTAATAAAGATTATAAGATATTGAATATATATAGTTGTATAGTTAATATAGTAAATTTTCAAATGTAATTGTAAATTTTGCAAATGCATATAGTAAATTTTCAAATTTAGTTAAGTAAATAAGGGCTTTTTTTTAAATGGACAGGTTACAATTTTCTTTTCTTGTATGCATTTTCCACATTTCATATTCCCGTGTTCCCTATAAATTACGTGTTAGATAGCGGGATTAAACATGTTTGTTTAATAAAAAACAATGAAAAATAAATGTGCTTTAAAGCCACTGACCTCTATTATATATATAATATATATAAATTCATATTTACAGGACGCTAAAATTAATATAATTTAAATAAAATCCAAAGTTGACATATCAATTGTATAGGAATTCAAGTGACAAAGATGTTTCATTGAATCTGAAACGTAATAAAATATAAATCATATTATAAAATTAACGGACGCTTCGAGTGTTGAGTGTCGGGTAGAGATCGTAAAAGCGTATTATTACGCTGCGTTACGTTATTAAGAACACTTCTGACATTTCACTTGCACACTTTACACTAGCACTTGCTGTCGTTTACATTTTATATGTATGGCGTAGGTGAGGCATTGTGATGATGGTGACAGCTTCACTTTTTACAAAAAGTGTTAGATTATGTAGTAATAGTATTTTTAAACTCATATAAATGTGAAATAGTAGATATTAAATTATACTTCGTTTAGCGCCATATATTATAGTTCAGTAGATGTCCAGTCGTTGGCTGGATTGGTAGAAGAACCTTTAACGCTCGTTGTATTCTCGGTTAGACAGTTACGGACAGTACAGACACACGTGTGCCTTACTTGGTGGGATTTAAGCCTTTGTAGCGCAGTGTTACGCAATCTCTCGATTTGAGAACAGAACGGAGTGTCTCAACACAGTTTTTTCTCTGACTAGGTAGTCAGAGAAATGTTGTACGGGAAAAGCGTGAAGCTGGAAGAAAAATTATAAAATTCTGACGATACATTATTTTGTCCTTATACAAAACGTTTGTTCAAGTTTATATTTTTTGCAGTTATTCCTGTACTAAGTTGGGCTTACAGAAAGAACCTATTGTTAAGACACTCCCTATTTCAGCCGATTTTTACAGTTATTTCGAGTTAATTATTTGACGGAACCCTAACGCCGCGTTTTATCTTAGCGAATATAGGAGCGGGATTGAACCCAGAGCCAGCGTGTATGTAGTTAGATGATGACCCACTGCGCTACAGTATACTATATAAATATTCTCAAATAATCTTACGAAATCATTTTTTCACTCTTTTTATTTATTCAGGACGGACTGAGAATCATACTCTAAAAAGAAATACGTGTCCTAAGAGTTCTTATTAAAACTTTCTTTATTTGCGCTTTTTTCGGTCACGGTATTTATTTAGAGCTTAAGCTCAAAGGACTAATAAAAATTTGTTGCCATATTTGCAGGCTTTCATATTAAATTCTACAACTGTAATTGCGATCTAATAAGTTGCCATGTAAATCTGCTATATATATTAAACTCTTGCGATACTGACTGACAGACAAAGTACAGCTGAAACTAAGGGATGTAGAAAGTTGAAATTTGTCCTAGTAGGTTCACTCTTAGAGGGTAAGGGAAGCACAAAATCCTTACGGTAACGGGATAACACTAGAAGAAGAGAGAAATTGCAATAACAAATTTTCAAGCCCATCCAAATACTAGAAATGGCTAAAATAGCGTAGCAAAGTTCTTATCTAAATATAGACAGAGGACACACAGATAATGCTAATAAAACGTGTTAATAAAGGCTTTTAAAATTTTCAGAATATATGTGCACAGAAAACCGTAGGTATGTTAAAATTAAACATTTTTTTCAGGACAATCACGTCGTTAACCAATAAGTCATTTTTAATTAATAAATTAGTTTTCTGATACTCTTGAAACTGCTTGACCCGTTATTACCAAACGTAGCTTAGAACAACAGCAGTATACTGGTTTTTCGAATGAAAAAACCTGCATCGAATTCGGTCCATCCCTTTGAGAGCTACGATGCCACAGATAGGCAGACACACACATAGACGTTGACGGCAAAGTTATAGATCCTCTTTTTGCGTCGATGGCTGAAAATGGTTTTGCATTGTCGTTGGATTGCTTCAGAAGGTGACTTGACAGTTAGGAATTGTGACCTTAATTTGAGTTTTAAATAGGGATTTATTTTTAATATGGATTTATTATTCTTGTTCTGTGGTAGACAAAACGCAGCGTTAAGTTTGCTACCCAACAATGTGACAACAAACACATTGGGGCTGAAAGTGGACAACGAAAGGTCCTGACTTTACTAGCTAGCGTTGAGTGAGTGAATTTTTGAAACTAGATTTCCATGACCATCACATTATGCAAACATGGGTTCTATATTTTTAACACAGATTTTCTATATTCCTCGATATTTTCGAATATTAGCATAATGCTACACACCTACACAATCTTGTCTGTGTCAATATTGATGTTCAAATAAACGATTTTCCGCCTCACTTGGCTTTAATGATGGCCTATTTGCTACCTTAAATAAGTGGCACTTAAGGCACTCGTATTATCTGAATGGCCATACAATGTCAAAAGATAATAATAGAAACAATTAATAAAACGTTTTTTTTCTGTTTTTGATCAACCCATATTATACGATACGAGTATGAGGAAATAGCGCAGTTTGAAAGAGTTTGACTCTAGAGGCGTTTGATGGTGGGTGCGGTTCTCATTCGGCGGAATGATATATAAATTATTTTCACTCTGGTAAGAGAAAACGCGCTAACTGACTGCAGCTGACTTTCACCACTCAACACGCAGTCTCTCGATTTCGCGTAGAAATTGGAGAACAGAGTGTCTATGTTCTTCTTTCTGACTACCCAGGTATGTGGAAACAAGGGTAAAGCTAGAAAAAATCATCGGCCAAAATGATAGGAGTTGTAGCCCGCAACTTCGCTTGTGCATAGGCGTAAAATTTCACTGTTCTCGTTACCGTAATTTGCTGCGTACTTTATTTGAACCTACGTGAAAAATTTCAACTATCAAAAGACAATAATTTCAGCCGTGCGTGGTCTGTTACTAGGTTAATCACGGAATATTTATTTATATATATATATAGTTTTTTT
The DNA here is from genome assembly GCA_038994665.1 of Podotricha telesiphe. Classification (NCBI taxonomy): domain Eukaryota; kingdom Metazoa; phylum Arthropoda; class Insecta; order Lepidoptera; family Nymphalidae; genus Podotricha; species Podotricha telesiphe. The sequence continues at coordinate 1,029,750 of JAOYRR010000048.1, forward strand.
TATAAATCAAAATGCAATGAATAATTATATAGGTTTAAATAATAGAATATTATTTTTACAACAATGAAGTGGGTGGTACATTTAATTTATGAATTTCAACACTGAAACAAATCTATACTCGTATGCTTCACTGACTTTGCATTGATACCTAAAAATAGATGATATTTTAATCATTTTTATTTTGTTATAATATCTTAAAACAAATACTAGTAGATTTATCTTTTTATTATTGAGGTTAGTTGTAATAAATATTTTCTATTAATAACTGTATCTTTTTCAAATATGAAATTTTTCATCAATTTAACACTTTTTACGCGCAGATAATACTGTGGGACTCCGTGAACTCAATACTACCCACTAAAACCCAGCGGAAACACTCTCTACCATCATGAGATTATCTTAATCACTACTACGACGACTCGGTAGACGGCCCGACGGCCTATTGCGGAACACTGTCACCTTCAGAGTGCTCCGGGGTTTTTTTTCAGAGTGACTGAGAAATTTGCAAGAGGATCAACATAACCCACCCTCAGTAGCTCCTCTAGGGTATTGGGTGTTTGAGTTGTGAATACTGCATTTTCCTACCCTCTGGTCTACGACGATGAAGCGGGTCTGCATTTACACTGGATTAGACAAAGATAAGTTTTTTTTTAACGACTGGGGAATCTGGCGCATTTTATGTGGGACTCCGGACTGGCAGATGTATGCCGTCCGTAAGATTACCTACGAGAACCTTTGTCTTGTTACCAGAGCGGATAAAGTTAAATTATTTAAATATGTCAAATTCGGGCGGAAAGAGGAAAACGGACTTACACTGCTATGCGCGAAGAATTAATTAATTTAACTATAACAAAGAAATACCTTATTTCTTATGCAAACTGCAAAGTTATTTTTTATATAAACTAACTCTATATTGGACAATATTTTATCGTATAACACTTCGATTGTGACGAATCAGTACATTTAAAAATATAACTTAAATAATTTCTTATTAGGAAGCGGTACAAAATGCCTTCACACAGTTTGTGGGTTTAAAATTATTTAAATAATCTCACTTTATAATTAGATGGTAGAAAGATGGTGATCATGTAACTTTGATTAAATAAATATTTTTCTATCGTAAAATAACATAGAAAAATAAATGTTTTAATTTTGATTTAGGAAACGGTCCATTTATTCTTTAACCCCTTATAAACACGAGTATGTAAGGGAAAAGCAATTACACTGACATCAAAGAGAACTCAATCTTGGCAATTCATAGACAGTATGTAAATTCATAAAAAAAACCTGTTCAGATACGTTACTTTTTAATATAAAATGGTAAAATAAATTCAGAATCTAAAGGAATTTCAAACGAAGAACTTGCTAGTCGTAAATTGTATGACATTTTTTCGAAAATATTAGGATTTCTGCGTTTGATATTTTGACGAATAAACGTATAATTTGTTTTTTAAATACACTAAGTAAGCTACGTATTTTATACCAAAAAATTACCTAACCAAGGATTATTATTCTGGACACTATTGTTCATATAACTAAATGTAGAGCAAAGTCTTATTTGGTTGACTCTAACATTAGTTCTGTAGTTTTATATTAGACTAGCGACTAGCTCGCGGCTTCGTCTAGGTGAACTAGAAAAACAGTGTAATCCAAAAATAAATTATCATATTTCTTACATTAAAATTACAACTTCCATACAACATTCCAACCGCCATTACATCTCTTAGGGGTACCATTTACATATATTATGGAACATATTTTGAGATGAGCAAATTTATAATTATAAGAGAATAAATAAACTTTCATATTTCTAAAATCAAAAATGACCGACTTTTATACAAACTATCAACCTTATTTCGCTTCCTTAATCTTCGTATAATAACTCTACTCACCTAAAACCATGCATCCAAGTTCAATGGTTTACGCTCGACGATGCTGAATCAGTCAGTCAGTGAATCAGCTATTTCTATTGATTATTAGTTCATTAAAAATTATCATTCTCTCTATATCTATATATATAATCAATATACATACTTTTTAAATTAAAAAATATGTTATTCGCTATTTGTCTTCATCGTCCTGGCAAGGACATCAGATGTTATTATATTATAAGCATATTGTATTACCATCACAGCTTGACACCTCTGGAAATTTTCTCTTATATTAATTATAAAATGATATTTTATATTAGAACTTAATTTTTCCTATTGTGTTGTAAAAAATAAACAGGCAACCAATACGTATCAAACCATACATACATACATAAATACATAGATATTTTAATACACATACACGAAATATACATTGAGTGTCAGATTATACGTATTGTTTAAGATAGCGCTCTTTAAGACGTCGCTTAAATATCGCAATCGACTGGGACTGTCTTACTATCACTGGCAGCGCATTACATAATTTTACTGACTTGGCAGTATCATAGCCATAGCATTTCGTGCGGCACAAAGGCACTTCCAGGAGGTACTTTTTAACTATATATTCATTTATTATTTTTTGTATCTTGAGGTATTTCCCACATGAATTGACGTTACAGCTATTTTGATATATAAAGCGCTGCGAAAACGTAGACATTTTTTGTTATCGTGTTGGTAACAAAAAGTGCACACATGATTTTTGATTGGCTACTAGTATGTATCAAGTGGATGAAGTTGGCTACAAAAAGGGTCTACATCTGCGCATTGAGAGCTGAATTCATATTTACTAGTAGTTATTGCGTAGCACCTTACTTGTAAGACAGTGGAAGTTAAGGCCGCACTTTGCCTAATTAATTGGCCTTGACGTACAGTCAGATACTTTATAACTGCGTTTCTACGGGCATAGATATCTGAAATTAGGAATGTCAGTTTTTTGAAAAGTATGCGGATTATAAGACAAGATTCCCCGAAAACTATGAAAAAAAAAATGGAAATAGACAAGTCACATATATGACAAGTCTCATAAAGAACATCTAGTTAACTCACATTTTCTGTATATAATCGAAGCAAAAACATCTAAGAAAAAACCTAATGCATTCATTACAAAACCATAATTACATTAATTTATATTAAGACCACTCGAGCTTTTATAGTTGTACCAACTAAACATACCCTACATACAATGAAAAGAAAATATTCAGCTGAAAAGCTAAAAGATGCTTTGAAACCCAAGTCTGATCAGACTTTCCTTACAAAATATATATATATGTATATTGCCTATTCAGATAACCAAAATATGTACAGATAGTAAAACATATTTTACTTAGCTTTTTCTTTATAATTTATTTTGTGTATTGGAAATTATTATATTTAAAATATTTTCATTTCTTTGATTTGGTACCAAACACAAAGCGCGGCGTTGAGTTTCGCCATTCAACACACAAAGTCTCGATTTTATGTGGAATGTACATAGATGCGCTTATAAAAATAATAGTGCAATGTAAAAAAAAAATCGTTAAAATCATATTCATTTTCTACGAGCAACAAAGATGCGTAAAAAGATTGTAGAGCTTCACGCTTTTTCGCTTCCCGCATAACAGGGTAGTCAGAGAGATCCAGATACTCCTTTCTCTACTTTCCGCCCAACTTGGACATTGCGTGTTTATATTTATTCTTTATTGTACTTAAAAAAAACAATACAATTACATTACAGAAATTAAGTTAGCAACTGTGCACTTATCTCTAAACGAGATTTCTTCAAGCCAACCTGTGGTAATGGGTGAAGGCAATACTGTGAATAAATAAACACCATTCAATTTTAAGCGAAACATATTACTAATACAAAATATATGTATACATACTTTAACATATACATAAATACATTAACATATACATAAATACATACATACCTATACGAATACATATATAATATTATTATATATACAATAATAAATATAAAATAAGAGTAATAGGTCGCTTTATTGATAAGTGCTATAGGCGGAACTAATCGCACTGCGATCTTAACGCAGTGCGATTAGTCTCAATATAATTAAAAAACGACATCTTTAAATACCTATGTGCACATAGAATTACATCAAATGTTATTTCTTAGTAACACTATTAATAAAAAATATCAATTATTATTAGAATGACGTTAGTATATATAATTTTGTCAACAGTACCTTGGCATTTACTTTCACGTGTCAATCAATATCTTCGAATTTAGGACCATAAAGTTTCAATCTTGACTAATGGAGTATCTATCGTATAGAGTCTATACTATAGACAAATCGAATGGAGTAGATGATCAAATCGTATTAATATACAAATTTTAGTTATGTACGTTTAAAAAATTATCCTTCTTAGATACATATTTTGGTGCATTCTATAAATGTTTAATAAATATTTAATAGACAGATATAGACTAAACTATTATTAATTAAAAAAACGTATGTTAAAATAAGCTTTCAATATTTTTTTTACTGTCTCTTATAATCTACAACTTAAGCTCTTTTATACCAATATTGAGTGTGTTGTACAAAAATATGTAATCCGACATTTTACTATGGCGGCCATTTTGGATTAAAGTATTGTCAACAGAACTAAAGGTGAATTGCAAATTTATAGACATATAGACATTAGGATTTATAATAATTGTATTACATAAAAGTATTAGTTAAAATAAGTAATTAATTGAAAGATAACTTTGTCCTGTCACCAGAGCGGTTTTAATGAAAATAATTTAAATATATTTGCTGTATTATATTTGAGACGATGATATTAGGTCACTACCTAATAACTCTATCAGTATTGTGACAAACAGATACAAAATTAATTATTTCATTCATTATTATGCCTTAACCAAAAATATTGAAAACATTAGTTAAGAAAAGCCATTGAATAAAGGGGAAACTATTTGAGAAAACTTACAACAGAGAGAACCTAGTGTCAAGATACTCCGTTATTTGCTTTCTTCCCGATTTTTTTCACACTTTTCTTACCAGAGTAGGAAAATTAAAATAATTTATATATAATCTCCGACTGAAATTAAAACCTACAACATCCTGCCTATTTTTAATCTTGAATCTAATGCAATATTAGACGTAATAAGTCTGTCAAATTTAAAGTTTATTACTAAAATATGACTGTAAAACTATAAATACGTGCCTTACTTATAAGTAAGGCACGTATTTAAAGTTTTACAGTACTGGCGAAGTCATATTATATTGAAAATAAATGAAAACTCGGTGAACGTCAGAAACACTTGATCCATATCCGAAACTTAGCAATTGTCTATCAGTAACTTTTGAGTAAGGTAAAGTCGCTCTACAAGTGTCTCGCCAATTGATATTTTAAATAATTAAATTGAGTTCAAACTGTAAATTATAACCACTTCACTGTGATTTAAAATTTTCTTCTATATTTCTACTTGTAGGCAATATAATTGACACATTAGTAACAGTAACTGGTCGCTGTGTATACATGGAAGATATATCAGAAAAAATATTAATTATTAGTTTGCATTTTATTTTCTGTTTGTTTGTGCACACACTATTGCACACGCTAAACTCAGAAACGGCTTAACCGATTTGAATGCAGTTTTGACTATTGTATTTTGGTAAGCTTCCCTTTACATTGCTTACGTGCTTATTTCAAACGGTATACCGATTTTATTTATAACGATACTATTTATAAATACTTTTTAATATTAAATAAAATCATAAATAAACAAGCTACAATAATTTAAATTATAAATTTAAGTATGTGGCGAAAATACGAAATAGTTCAACCGGAACGCTAGAACAGAATCATATTGAAAATGTGGATTCGATTCTTATTTAGGTCAATGATAATATTCAAAATATTGTACTTTTCATTTAGAAATAAAAAGCGGGTTTAATTTCTGCTATCCAATATTCGACTACCCCCCTAGACAGGGCGAATAATCTGCATTTAGGCGAGATATATCAAACGGTATTATAATTATTGTAAAAGATCCCAGTGTCATGAAAATCCGTTTTTCAATTTTCGTATTTCCCTCGAGACATTCTATGCCAAGTGTCAGACCTCAACACTGCGCTTTGTATTGTTTACAAGAGCGGAGAAACAAAAGTATTTACATTATGACCATTCTACTCACATTGTTCGACTCACATCACTCCGAGCGGCAATCGAACCCACAACCGTGTTGACAGGACAGGATAACTGATGTAATAAGGATTAAATTAGACAAATTTTATTTTAGGTTTCTACGTAGACGAAGTTGCGGGCACAACTAGTTTTTTTATATACATTTACACAAATAACTCTAAAACCATAAGCAATAGGAAAAAAATGCACAAATTATGCTTTTTACAAATTTTAAATTTACATATGCTGAAATATATTGAGATGAATAGCCTTTTAAATGATAGTGAAAATTCTTAAATGTTTTCAACTGACAGATATCTACCAGTCACCGTGAAACCACATGTAAATGGAAATCGTCGAAACAGTCGAATTTAATGTAAACGATGAATTAAACATAAAATACCGTAGTGGCATAATGAGACGAGTGCGTTTAGTTCCATAATATATAGTAATTATATATATTATTATGTATAATATATATTATTTTAAATAACACGTATTAATATATATATATGGGACATGGAAAATAGCAAAACTTTGAATATTTAAAGTCTTTTATTTTATTTTAATTTGATTATAATTTTATCAATTATAAAACTCGACAATGGATGCAGCAATTATTATATATTTTTAATATGAATATTATTCCAAATTTATCTTCCCAATTTTTATTAAAGCTTTCCCCTTCTTGCGTAACAGCATATCAGTCAGAGAGAACCTAGTGTCTAAACACTCCGTTTTCCACTTTCCACTCGAATTCAAGATATTGCGCATTCAGTGGCGAAACTAAACGCCGCGCTTTGTCTTAACAAAATGGGGTAATGAAAATAATTTAAATATAATCATACCTCCGAGTGGGATAGAATCCACAGCCAATCGCGCTTACAGACAGGTGCTGCCCCACTGCGCCCCGATGGCTTCACTACTTCAGAAACTAGTATACCGAAATGTGGCAACTTCCTCATCGAACGTTTAGAGCTTTCAGTAGGTATTAGAATATTTATGAAGGTCCACGATAGTTTGCAAATCAAATAATTGAATCGCGGCTATCGGGGAAACTTACTATTCTATATCTATTATTAAGCTGATTTCACATTGTAACACTGTAACTTTATTTAGGCATTACATTTTAAGGTAGTCAAAGAAAACTCTCTCACTTCGGAGCTTTTTATGTAGCAGAACCAAGTTCCATGTATTTGTTCAAGAAAAGGAAACAATCCTGGTTCAGTTTCCATTCGAAAAATGATTTAATTATTCTTTGAGTAGGATTGGAACCTACCACCATTGTGTGTAGACTCAGTCCTGCCCCACTACGCTACAATAACATCTAATAAGAATAATATTTGTTTTTTGTTATTAAGTAACAGACACTTAAATATATCGTCACGTAATTCCTATACTCTCTTTGCATTTGAGAAATCACGTATCTATGTCAAAGTTAAATATCAAGTGTTAATATTTGTTCACGCTTTTTTCTTTTTTCCTCATAACAGGGTAATCAGGCTGCGGGTGCTCTGGAAGGAACCCTGGAGCAAATAGAAAGGGTTCCCGCTTTGTTTTAGTAGATAGTTTCGGGTTTTGTTGCTGGTGAGTCCCACAGTACCGCCCGTCCCCGCTGCCTTGCGCATGGGCGGTCTGCGTAAAAGGCATTTCCCAGCGAAACAAAAAAAAGGGTAGTCAAAGAGATCCCATTGTCAAGATACTCCACTATCCAACCAAATTCCAGATATTGCGTGTTGTGTGGCGGAACTCAACGCCGCGCTTTATCTTGTAACAGAGGCAAAAAGATAATAATTTAAATGTCATAGCTCCTACGAGTGGGGTTTGAACTTGTTGAAGTCTTGTTTTCAAATTCTATATATCAATATCAGAAAATATTGCAACGCTATTTTTACTTCTTGTCGTTTGCTTTAAAATTTTGCTTAAAAATTGAAGTTCCTGACATGTTTAACACGGACCCCGAACTGACTTAGCGGTCAGAGCACTTGGACAGTTTCCAAGGGTTTGAATCCCACTGCGTTCAAATTTTTATACGGTTTACGTACATAATAAATGCTTATAATGAATAATAAATGCTTAGTTTCTTTATGAAATTTCATAATTAATAATTTGTTTTTATTTATAATACATATATTTTTCTTATGTCCAAAAAATTATAAAGTCTAGCATAAGATATTTAATTATCAGTAGTTATTAAGACAATAGTACAGTATCCAGCGCGTTTTTTTCTTCAAGACGAAAATTGATATGATTAATATAACGTTTATTAACATTTGGAAACACAATTTTAATACTGCTAAGTAAACAAACATGCAACGTGTGTTCTATAAAAAAGTTTTACGGTTCAGGTATTTATAAATATGCTGATATGTTTCATAAACAATTTATGTCAGCTTGCAGCTAGTGTCAAGATCACTCAGTATTTCACTTTCCGCCAGAATCCGAGAAATTACGGGTTGAATGGTGGACCTCAACGCCGCGCTTTCTCTTATCACCTCAGAGAAGAAATAAATATAATTTAAATATGATCATCATCAGTAATCCCCAGAGTGGAAATCGAATCAGCAACTATCGTGAATATAGTTACACACTATTAAATTATACCACAATGGTCTAAACTATTATATGGGAACCGAACCTAATATATGTATATAAAAATAACATTATTGTAACTATTTATATTAACTAAAGTACGTCAACAGGAAGGAAACTTAAATTTTTTAAGTACTTGTTATATACAACTTATATGAAACGTACAAGCAATTTTCCCTCAATGTATTGTAATAAGTAACCTTCGTTGAATCCGTGACATCTGTCTTATAGAAAATGGATGTTCTAATCTAAATATAATAGTACAGTACCAATTACTGATTACGTCAGAAATATGTTTTTCATTCATTGTCAATAGGTTTTTATGAAGTTATAGATATATAAATCTATAACTTGATAAAAACCTCATTCATACAAAAACTAAAATACCCATGAAAATTAATTATGTTATCAAATAAAAACTTTCTAGCAGCAGAATCTGGCATTGCCAGAAGTACGCTAAATATAAACATTCTGTTACCTTATAAAACAATCTATGAACGGGTATTACTATAAGTTAAAGTGTAGTTAGACTTATACTAGTGGTTATATATATATATATATATATATATATATATATATATACCTGTGTGTATGTATGTATGTATGGGTTTCATGTACGTAACATTTTTATAGATGTAAAGGTACTATCTATTTATTTGACAATGGAATTGCCTCGTATATTTTTTAAAACCAAGTAATATGTTACAGTAAAATCTTTCCTCTGAATCCACAGCTAATTGTGTTTACAGTCAAACGCATTTACGGTCTACGGAACGGTACGGTTAGACCCCGTGTACTACGGAAAATCTCAAAATTTTACTGTAAAACTTTATTGATTTTATAAGTGGTTAACGGGAAAACTGTACTGTGATTGTTATTCATTTTTACCTTGTCAGTAAAACTTAAATTTTACCTCTGAAAGACATGATAAATCTTAATTAGGCTAGAATAAGTTCGGACTTTTACCATTGATGTTGGTAAATCATGGAGTTTTGCTTAGTTAATAAGATTTTTCATAAAAAGTCATACACCTTTGATTGTAACATATATGTATATTTTAATGCGAAGTCTTATAGCTTTAAAATTGTCGCTTTGTCTACTAAATCTTTCCTTCTGACAAAAATAAACATAAAACCTAAAAAAATCTTCCGTTACTAATTGACTGACTGACAGACAATGCACAGTCAAAATTACTGTACGTAGAAAGATAATATTTGGCATGTAGGGCCAGTGTAGGGGAGCATTAAGTGTGGTTATCCCGTAGGTATAAAGTCCACACAACAGAAGTTGTTGGCGACAACTAGTATAAATATAAACTAGTAATAATTACACTCTTTGAACAAAGTGTTTTATGTGTGTGATGACGTCATACGTCATCTCGTCGGTCTCACATACGAATCTATATTGGGTCAATATACGAATCTATATTGGGTCAATATATATACATGTATTTGCGCTCAAGTGCACTTGCATTATTGTATGCAATAGTATTTTTAGAGGATGTTCTTTACACGATCACGCTTTATAATAAAAGTAATCTACAAATAAATATAAATAAATCTAAATCAGTTTAGTTTATAAATTTTTGTTTAAATAACGCTACATCCATATACATGCTCAAAGTCGTTTTAATATGAACTTTATTTTTTGTTTAAGGCGTTGTACATTAATGACATTTTAAAAAAATCACTTGTATTTATAATATAATTTATAGTTCAAACATTAAAGTGTTTAAATACTTAGAATATGAAAAAAATATGTTAAAATATTTTTAATATAAAGCATTCTCTCTTGCCAAACGAGTTTTTTTAGAAATAATCTTTGGCTGGCAGAAATTTGTAAATATCTATTTACAGAGATGCTAGTAATAAATGTAAGTCGTAACAAGCGTATAAGAATTTGAACGTAGCTGAATATAGAACGTATGGCTTAGCGGTCATAGCGCTTAGACGGTTTCCGACGGTTTTCAAATGGCGCACGTTTGTATCCTGCTACATTTAAAATTTTATTACGTTTACTTAAAAATTACTTATCGTTTTTAAATATCAAACAGACGTGAACTTAAATACTGCCACTTTCTATTTCTAATACATATTTTAATATAAAAATCTTTTTATTCGGTAAACTGTTTAAAACACTACAGTGTACCTTTTAATAATATTAAGACAACAATGTAATTTGAGTAAGCACTATACATTAATGCCCCGTTTTGTTCACCAAGGTCTTACAACTAATGTTTACAAATCTAAGTTTATGAAAACTTAGATTTCATTGCATAAAAGATTTAGAAAAATAATGTTAAAATTAAAAGATGTTATTCAAGAAAAAATAAATATAAAAGCTAAAAAACAGATTTTTAACTTTAAGGCCACCGTGGCGTAGTGGGATAACGTCTGACTGTAAACGCGATTGGTTGTGGGTTTGATTCCCACTCGGGGGGTGATAACATTTAAACTATTTTCATTTCTCTGCTCTGGTGACAAGACAAAAGCGCGGTGTTGAGATCCGCCACTCATCACGGTATATCTCAGATAATATTACGATAAATATCTATTCTTTAAGTATGCAGAAAGAATTGAAATACTTATTACTAGATACATTTTAAACATAAATGTTACTCACAATTTTAATTCTGGTATTAAAAGAAATATTGTGAAGAACAAAACAAGGATTGTTTTGGCAACAATCCTTGTTTTGTCATTCATATAAGTGTTATGTTAAGCAAATACTTATTTTGACACTTTTATTGCGACCTTTTTTTTAAATGTTTTAGACCATCAGTGGCGCAGTAATGAGGTATGATTTATTGTACCTACAATATCCAATGCCACTCTAAGGAACGATGATACTTTAATTATTTTAATTTCTTCGGTCTGGTGAACAATACAAAGTACGGCATTAAGTTCCGCTATTCACCACGCAATGTCTCAAATTCCGTCTGAAATTCTTAGCACTAGATTCTCTAAGACTGTCTATGCGTGACCCTGAAAAAAATTTATCAGCAGTTCTTTGGATAAAATACACATGATTTATCTTTGTAATATAAGTCTATCAAGGTATCAAGTGTAAAGTCTTCCTTATCAACCATAAATTTTATGCATATCCATTTGCCAAGTTGGAACGATCCTACGAGTATTTAAGGGCTTTGCATAAGATATTTTAGTTCCCATTTCATACATGAGCATGCAACTCTAAGCCTTTTGGGAACTGAATCATCAAATAAAGTACTTGCTAACTTTACTTTTTACCCGACTGCGGGAAGCAAAGGAGGACTCATGAAGCCTTAACACAATTGAAAAAATATTGATGTGTAAGAACCATTGTCAATTCAAAGATTCTGCAACTGCGCAGACTCAATTTTTTTAAAAATTTAATTAAAAATTAAAAATAAAGAAATAAAAGGCAAGAAAGAAAAAACTCAAGTACGAAATACTTCCTTCCGTGCTGGTGTGTAACTCATTATTAAAAAAAGATATAGCTATAACTGACTATTGAAAAAGAAGGATTAATGAACTGTTACTCCTTCTATTTCAACATTCTACAGTTACAGCTTATTCTTTATTTTCACTTCTTTTATTTATGTTTAAGGTATTTTTTATCTATAATATCAACAAGCTTTTAAGTAAGATTATCATAGATTAATCCAGATATAATAATTAAAAATATAGATAAGTATAAATAAGGAGTATGACAGTATCATCCAAATCAGTAAAACATAGCTTTACGAGTTATTTTTTCAATGTCTAAATTGTTGTGACAGATTTTTTTCAGCTACAATATTATAAATTTGAATGAAGCAGAATCCACAAACCAGAGAAAATAAATTTTATTAAACAAATGTGTTCAAAGATCATACCACCTGGCACTTAGCGTAACATAACATCTTAAAGAACATTAAGATTTAATATATAAGTACATGATATATATTTTCACCCGATATACACCGATCGAAAAACATCTCTATATATATATATTTAATGTACTTTATAACATAAATAAAATTGAAAATTTTACTTAATTAAGCATTAAGCATTTCGGTTTCGAAGGTTATGCGTTCCAAAAAAAATTTCAATTCTTAACTGGCTCAGGCTTAATTAGTGCAATATAATTATTAGTAAATAAAAAAAGTATTGTTTTAAAAAGATTACATATACTTTGATAATAGTATGATTAAAACGACATATAGTTCTTAACATCCGCAATAACGACGATATTTACGAGAAAAAATTTTTTACACGTCAAAGTAAAAAGAAATTATTGTATTTTTTTTATATTCTAACTACAACACAAATACGCGTTAAGCGATGTAATTTCAATACTTTACTTACTCATTGATAATTGAAGATGTAAAAAAAATTTAAGAAAAAACAGCACAAATATTCACAGATTATAAAATGTTTAATTTAGATATATGATGATTTGATGATTCAATAATATAGCACTTAGACTAGTTCTGGTTTCAAATTTGACATATAAAGTTACACTTTATTTACAAAATGAATTATCACTTTTAAACTTTAATATGTATAGTATCTATATGAATAATTTAAATAAATATCAACACTGCTTTAATAAGAGGTCGTAATAAGAGTAAGTTTTTGTTGCGGACGATAACGTCTGCAGCATTCGCAATCTGACGGGAAACTGGCGGGAAATCTTATAAAGGCGGGAGTGCCGAGCACGAGCGCAGCATCCCGTGAAAATATTTAATATTTGTGTTATACCTTTTCTTTTGTCCAAAAAAACAAAGTAATTCTTTATATTTAATATATTTTCTAACATAAGTAAGTACTGTATAACTTTTTAGATCCATTCAGTCTTGGTTCGTATTTGAAATTGTATTTGACGTTAGATTTTTTCGATAAAATCGCTTGTGCTATCTAAATAGAAGTCAATTTAACTTTCAAAATTGCTTAAGTAGTCAAAAACTTTTTCGTTGTAGAGTGCATTGCTCTAACGTGGTTCAACATTCGTACATTATTAAGTCATGGACTGAATTTTAGCTTACTAAATATCTTCATAAATTGTACGATTATTAAAGATAATCATTATAATTATTTACATTTTCCTCTATGGTTAGACAAAACGTGGCGTCGAATTCCGTAACTCAACACGCAATGTCTCGAATTCAGACGCTCGGACTAAAATCTTATACGGGAAAAAGAAGCTGCTTTTATAATAAATAAATTAAAGAAATATAGACCTTTTATTACCAAAGTAAATTAATAGTTAAAAAGATGAAAATAATAGGGTAATGCACAGTCAAAATATAATTTAAAAATCACTCCTCGCACATGGAGATAGCAGGTTCAATTTATATTTTATATTTTTTACAGAGTTCACTCATAGTATGGTAGGCAGAGAGAATCTAGACACACCGTTGTCCACTTTCCTTTTCAGTGGCGAAATTATATTAGTCTTTTGTATGAACTATCTCGAATTCTGGCGGTAAGAAATAACGGAATGGGAACACTGTTCTATTTGAAGGTTTAAAATAATAAAATATACCCGTATACTAGTGAAAGGCCGTATATCAAGAAGACTTCCTATACAAAATATAATTACTTAAAGTACATTAAATTCTGTTACTTTTTTATTACGTATAATTTCAAAACAAATTATTTTAAATCAGCATTATTTCTCTAGCAACATAACGGACGAATGTGTAATCTGTTTAGCACTAAATCTTGCACTAAATCTTGCTTAATGGTGTCTTCGCGTAGATATAATAAATTATTGAACGAAATGCGCAACACGGTTCTCAAATCGGAAGAAAATGTAAGTTCCCAGTTTAGATAAATAAATGGAATATTTAAGTGACTGGAGTTCTAAATCTTATTATAAGTTTTCGATTAACATTATGTATATTATTTGTGTAAACTCTATTTAATTTTGTACTAGCTGGGCCTGTGACTTCATCCGCGTGGAATTTCTAAATAAAAGTAGTCTAAGCTACTCCTTGTTACATTAGCTAAAGAAAGTCATAATCGAAAGATTTATCCTACACATTTTTAAGACACACAATTCACTAACCAGGTTTTGCGATATTACCGTATCTTTTTAAATTGATATGCCATTTAGAAGTGTATATCAAAGGTGCTTTGTGTTATTTACTGTTAATACTAAATATTTGTTGGTGTTATTACTCTAATTATATTGTAAAAAAAAATGATTTATTTGTGATTTAGTAATCGATATAATTAGACCGAGCCTGTTTTTTATACTGCTACCCGACGCGACATTATTAAATGATCTATAAAGTATAAAACAAAGTCGCCCTCTGCTTCCGTCTCTCTGTTCCTGAACTTTCTTCTTTTAAACCACGTATCGGATTTTAGAACAGTTTTAACTGATATTGAGATAATTTATTCGAAAATGTTTATGCATACAAAACACTCTATTTGTATAAAAAAAAATTTTTTTTTAAATTCATATGACTCACAGTTACCATTTTTATCACTTAATAATTTTAAAATTTAACTAATCCTGGTATCTAAATTAGTATATCAGTTACAAAAGCTTAATCTACGAACAATCGTTTGATGACCAAGAGAGAATGCTATTTATTAAATATTTTTAACATATTTAAGTGATATTCACATACTTAGGAAACTGGAAAACGTTTTTATTCTACCTTGGTTTAATTTTTTTGTTAATAAGTTATCAATAGGAAAATAGGGAAGTAGGCAGAGAGAACTAAGTGTCAAAACACTCCGTTCTCTACTTTCCAACCGAATTTAAAACATCGTTCCCCCGAGTGTAAATTAAACCCACAACCATCGCATTTGGAGTCAGACGCTACGCCATGAGTGCTTAGAATGGCTTTATATTTTTTATTATATCATTTGTATTTTTTTTAATAAATGTTTTTGTTGTTATATGTTTTACCAACTTGCAAAATAAAAATCCAGCGACTCGACTGAAATAAAAAAAAAATTTAACCAAAAATAAAATCCCTTTTTATAATTATGAAGCCATTCAATAATTAATTCAGTTGGATATGTAGTTTAAAAATATAACTGATTGATATACTGTATAGTGTATGAAAATATTATTAAAAAATATCATATATCTTAAATAGGTGAATAGACTTTTCTTTAAATGAATTTATTTTGGAATTCGCATTTAAGTCAACTAATCAGCCAGCAATTTAAAACTTACAAGCGGAATTTTTTAATGCATAAATTACGCGTTACCTTAGCAACGTTTATGGCATTTTATACAAAAGTATATGCCAAATGTATAGTGGTTCAGTGTTCAGGGAAAAAAGGAGAACTCTACATATGGCATTTTTAGATCTGCAGAAGGCCTTTGACTGTGTGCCTCGTCACAAGAAATTAATTTCATTTCACAGACGTTACGGACAACCTCTATGAGCGTCGCCTGGAACGGCCACGTTGCGCGCCGGCCTGAGGACTGTGTTGGAAGAATAACCCTTGAGATGTCTGTCCCTGGAGACCTCCTGGACGCCCAAGGAAGCGATGTCTGGATATTGTGAAGCAGCGTATGAGAGCCAATGGACTAACCACTGAGGATGTCAAAGATCGTGCCAAGTGGAGATGCTTAAGTCGGAAGGCAGACTCTGGTTTTAAGCACCGGGATTAATGCCAAGAATAAAAAGAAGATAGTAGTTTGTGTTCATTTTTTTTTGTTAATTTAATGTACTTTTTATGCATTATTTTATATATACCTTTTCTATATACACTATAACTGTGACAAATTTCATACGCATCCGACCGTGTAATTTTTGTAAAAAAAGAAGTACAATAATTTTATTTTACATATTAATATATATTAGTAATTCCACATTTAAAAATTTTTTTTCAATTTCACAACATAAAACGTCAAAACGGTATTTTATTATCTATTGTTGTACATGTTTGATATTATTATACAATATCCACGTGCAAGTCTAGTACAAAGTACTCAAGAGATATACTCTCAACGCCTTCAATTTAGACGAGATTTGAAGATAAATTAAGCGATTCGTCGCTGACTCGACAAGTGTCATACAGAAACTTTACTAATGGCTCGGATTTTATCTTGTACTTGTAGATACATTTTGAAGGAAACATTTTAAGCGTTCGAATAAACTTGTGAGAAATTTTGCGTATATTCTAGTAAAATACAAGTGTGTAATCTCATAGTACATTTTGCAGATATGATGCTACTTTTAGTTTTGTACTGGATATTTTTTCGAGAGCTCAGTAACAAATATGTCCGTTTTTACGTATGTAAGTAAAAACTTAGGGTTAGTAAACTAAAGATTTATAAAAGATAAAATATATCCTCCCTCCAAACAACCCCTTTTTTTTATTTCCAGAGCCGCCTGAGCACATTTCCCCCGGAATTACCCCTCCTGCCGCGTGTGGGAGAGTCGGTAGTTCCTCCCATTACTAAGGGAGATATGGATTTGGCACTCGGGAGACTGAGAGGCAAGGAGACGGCTCCAGGACAAGACAGTAAGCCAGGAAAAGTTTTGAGTATAATCGTGGAATACTTAGGCGTGAATCTTCGGAAGCTATTTGACCAGTGCCTTTCAGCTGGACAGTTCCCGAAGATTTGGAAGGAAGGTCGGTTGTGTCTACTATACAAGAGGGGTCGTCCTCTGGACTCTCCTTCTGCTTATAGACCCATAGTGCTGCTAAATGAGACGGGCAAGGTCTTTGAGAAAATCGTCACCGCCCGTCTTCTTCCGTCTTCTTCTTGCAGTTTCTTTAGCTCTGGATGGACGATGGTCGTTCACGTCGTATTTCGCCCAGCTTCCGCCGAAGTTTTTGAATGCAGCCGGGGCCCTTGGTGGGTTACTATTGGAGGGCCAGATCTCGCCATGCCAACACCTTTATGCACGAGCGTTTCTGCTACGACTGTCCGGTGAGTCCCACAGTGACGTCCGTTCCCACAAGGGTCTACACACGGGCGGTCTGCGCAAAGGCATTTCCAAGCGTCACAAAAAAAATAGTTTTTTTTTTGGAGTTAGAGCCCCACGCTTGTATTTTAGTATGACAATTGCCCGTCAACTCTTCCTTCCGTGCTTCTCGCTATTTGATACTGGCGGCGAGATCGGTCATGCTGACATGTGTACTTGATTTTTTTACAACTCATGATATTTTAAGACATTAAGCTTTAGACATTCATATTTGATCCAATTTTTAACTTTCTGACGGTTTATTTGGTTTTAGACACAATTTGAAAGAAGACGAAAACAAAGACGAAGATTTAATTAAACACTATTTGTTTAAGACACAAGTTTTACAATATTTATTTGAGATACAGTTTGGAAATACATATTTGTATAAAAAGATATAAGATAATATAGATAACAGTCACACCGCTGAGCTGACTATGAAAACAGTATTGTATAAATTTGGATTTCAAATTTTGGACAAGTTTTAGGTCGTGTGAACTATTTCTTGAAAATGTGGGTTTTGTTGAAACCGTATATATATATAGGAATATCCGTGGACGCCCCCTTGAGGATGAGCATTGGATATAACATTCGTGTTTCATTACATTACGTTGAGTTTCGTTCGAGAAAACCTTTACTTTTTTATTGGACAAAACTTGAAATCAAGTGGATAACTCTTGTTTGGGAAGTAAACACTATTCTTAAATATGTTTATTATCTCCTTCTTGCTTTCGGATTATTCAAGATTAGTGACCACTAATACAGGTTGGTAAGACTGCTTGGGGGACTTTTGCGGGGGTGGTTGTAAGTCTTCTGTCACCATATAGTTTTAGCTACTAGTTATCAGTGCAACTTCGTTTGCGTAAACGATTTACATTTATGATGCCATCATACATGATAATGCCATCGAAATTGGCCCAAAATTATAATGAATTTCTTAATACTAGTAACTTTGTTAAAGTCTTCTCGGCAAAAAGGATCTGGTGACACTTTATTCTCAGCACCCGAATTCGATCCGTTACGTATTAAATGCCGCCATTTCTCCTTTTTGGGGTGAAAACTCCTCTTTTTGAATAAAAAAATTAAAACTATATAAATATAATTCTTTGAAATGAGAATCAAACCCACAATCGTCGTATCATCTGTCAGACGTCTGCCCACCATACTGAACAACTTCTACTGAAATATTTACTTATTTCTTATACTTTTGCTAAACCATTATGGTTCTTATTCAGGATATTTAATTTTATTTGTTGACAGAGAGAAGCAACTTTAAAATCAAGGGCTAAAAACTACTTATACAACAAAATGCTATTGAAATTCAAATTTGGGCCTAAAATTATAGTAATTACTAAAAGGTCGTAATTTTTTTGTCTCTTAAACTTACACATCAGATGCTTTAGCATTTTCAGCCTAAGACTTTGCTCTCTTTCCGTCCTAATTTGAGACGTTGTAAATTGAATGCCTAAATTCAACGCCCATCCTTGTCTACCTGGAGAGAACAAATGAAAAATATAAATACATATAACCATTCCATCACGCTGGAATTGAACTACCGCATTTACAGTCAGACGCTTCCCCACTACTTCACGATGAAAAGTTTCATCATTTTTATTTGTTGACAAAAAATGCCTACCACACTGAACAATTTCGTCAGATGGAAAATCTGGTTTTAATTTGGTATATGACAATGGACAAGGCGTATCACGTTGAACAGTTTTTATTACGGGGGTATTTGCTATTTTTTAAAAGCTTAGCTAGGCTGTTATGGCTCTTCATGAAGAGAACTAGTATACGCCAACAGCAAATATGCATGACGCTGATAAATTTTAGCAAAGGTGACATTTTGTTATTTCTTACAGTTTAGATGGTCCTTTATGATTCTATATCTGGTATTCCACTCTTCGAAATTAATTATACCCTGAAGCCTGACCAGGCTTGAAAAGTAAACAACAATAAAAATATAGACAAAAATTTAAGAAATCATAGGTTTATATCTATTACAGTTTTTACATCCTCGTGAATTGTTTTTTCGTGAATATTTATGGCAAGACTAAGTATTCAATGTAAAGACACAACTGTTTTACTGTTTTATTATAGTAGTTTCTTAGAAGTGAAAGCATTTTATACAAATTAATTATAGTTATCAATATCGATTTACTAGCAAATCTCGTGATTTATCATAGTTCAGGCGTTTTATGACGTTAGTATATACTTAACGAATTGAGATTTGCACCAATAATTACAAATTACACCGCTGTGGTCTAATTTTTGATCAATTCTGCCGTCAATATAATGAAATTCAATACACATAATACAATATATTGCTTATTTTTGAAGGCTCTGCGATCTATCACGTGGTCTCTGTAGAATAACTATCGGCGTGACACGCATTTTGTAAATAAAAGGGTATAGAAAAGAAGACAAAGATTGATCGACAAAGCTATACTCAAGAAGTAAGTACTCTTAACTTCTGAGTACAACAAGACTGAATCAAGTATTTTTTGAATAAAATATAAATTATTTATAGGTATAAAGTGGGACAGCAATTGGCTGTAATCGCGATTGGGTGTGAGTTTGATTTCCACTGTGTGGATCACAATTTAATCATATTCGTTTCTTCGCGTTTGAAAACACCATAAAGCGTGGCGTTGAGGACAATGAAATTTCTAGAAAAATTAAAAAATGGGAGAAAAACCCTATGTTTTACCCTATGTTTTGGCGGTGATGACATCTCACACAGACAGACAGAAAGAGTTACTTTCGCATATATAATATTAGTGAAGTAAGTATGGATTAACGTCTATAATTTGATTAGTTACCTACAATGGCACTTATAGCTAATATTGGAAAGACTCGTTCCAATTGCGCTATAATGACAACATAAAAGCACTCAGTTAGATATATTCGCTTGAATCAGTGCTCATAGCTCTGTGAAATATATAAAATAACTTAATGCACACTTTACTGAACGTTTTATATTATAACACATTTATGTATATATTATTTTATTTATATCATACTAATTGTTACACGCAACTCCGTTTCTGTGTAATTTATGACTTTTTCACAGACAACTTCCATGTTGAAGATCCACCAGATGGTTGAGGTTAGCTTATAGTTTCAGTGTGTCGGGTACTTTAGGTATGATATTAAGAGGACTTATATATATAATACTTATATATATATATATATACATCTTGCTATACTCGTACTCGTATATATATATAAGAGTACGTATATACACGTACGAGGGCGGTTCGGAAACTTCTTAGCCTAGCACAAAAAGCGCGTTATAAACAGAAAAAAGTTAAGTGTTTTGGAAACTTCCATCTCTGCTTGGAATACATGTTAAATTTTTGTTCGATCTGGCAACTCCTTCATATAGAAACAGGTGTTCACAAAAGACGCATCCGCGATTTTTTTACAATGGAAAAATTAGAAATGCGTCATTGTCGTCGTGTCATTAAATATTTACATAAAAAAGGTTTATCGGGACAAGAAATTCATAATGATATGGTGAATGTGTTAGGTGAAAGTGCTCCTTCATATGCAACAGTAAAAGTGGACGTCCAAAAACAGCAACAACAATAGAAATTGTAGCCAAAGTGCATGATATGGTATTAAATGATCGACGAATGAAAGTGCGTGAAATAGCTAATATCATGGGCATCTCAAATGATCGAGTCCATTTAATTTTGCATGAAGAACTACAGATGAAAAAGCTTTCTGCAAGATGGGTGCCGCATTTGTTAACAGTCGACCAAAAACGCATAAGAATGAACATTTCTCAAGCTTGTTTGGATCGTTTTAAGCGAAATAAAATGGATTTTAAGCGGCGTTTCATAACTGTTGATGAGACATGGATCCACCACTATACCCCAGAGACAAAAGAACAATCCAAACAATGGACTGAAGCTGGAGGAAGTGCCACAAAGAAGGCAAAAACAATTCAATCGGCTGGTAAGATTATGGCAACGGTTTTTTGGGACTTCAAAGGTATTTTATTGATTGACTATCTGCAAAAGGGTAAAACAATAAATTCAGAGTACTATTGCAACCTTTTGGATCAATTAAATGTACAAATTCGAGAAAAACGTTCTGGCTTACAACGCAAAATAAATATTTTTCATCAAGACAACGCACCAGCGCACTAGAGTGTTTTAACAATGGCTAAAATCAACGAATTAAAGTACGAGTTGCTTGACCACCCACCTTATTCTCCTGATTTAGCTCCCAGTGACTTTTACCTGTTCCCAAATCTAAAAAAATACCTTGCTGGCAAGCGTTTTACCTCAAATGAAGATGCAATTACAGTTTTTTTTTAAAATCTTCGGCGGTTCGGCTGTTTTGACGTCACAGACAGACAGAGTTTCATATTTACAATATTAGTATGGATTACATCATTTACCACATGTTGGCATTGAAACTGACCCTAAATCATAGTGAATATCTTTATAGTGGTACATATTTCGTCTCTAAGTCTTCCACATCAGACGTTTGTATTTTTTTTCATCTTCACGTTTTCTTGGCAAAAAAAGGCCTGGAGACACTTCGTTTTCAGCATTCCACTAGAATTCGAGACGTTGAATATTATATGCCTAAACTCCTCTTTTTTTAAACTTAACGCCCACCAAAACAATACAAATATAACTATTCTCCGATGAGGGAATCGAAAACACAGCCACCGCGCTTACTGTCAGACGTACCCTACTGTGCCACAATGGCCGCAAAGCTTAATGATTTTTATTTATTACAGAAAACTTATAGTTTAGCTAGACCATTATTGTTATTTGTTCAGTTGCACCGGTCTTTAATTTTGATATGTTGACAGAGAGAGAGTGTGCATCACGCTGAACAAATTGTGTTATATATAGGCAAGCTAAATCTATTATGACTCCACATCCACGGTATTCCACGCTTTTTCAAAATATATTAAGCTATACGACGAAATACTGTTGAAATTCAAACTTGGGCCAATAATTATAATAATTCCTTAAAGGTGGTAATTTTCTCGTCTCTTAAAACTTACACGTCAGATGATTAGACAATTGTAATATTTTTTTCAGCTTAAGGCTTTCTGAGACGATCCCATTCGTGGCGTTGTGAATTGAATGAGGAAATTTAACTCTTATGTTTTTCTTACCGGAAAGAAAAAATTAAAACCATTCCATCAAATAGGAAGCGAACCCACAACTATCGCGTTTACAGCCAGACGCTACCCCACTGCGGCACGATGACCGCCAAGTTTAATGATTTGTATTCATTAACTAAAACTGCCCGCCACACTGAACAGTTTTTACTAATGCGGCATTGACTTGTTGCTTATAGTTTAGCTGGCCTATCATGGTTCCTTGTCAGATTTTCCAGATCATAAATTGTTATATGACAATGGAAAATCCCTTTCACGTTGAACAATTTTTCTTACGGGGGCATTTGCCGTTTCTCAATACTTTAGCTAGACTATCACGATTCTTTGTCAGCTGTTCCGTATCTTGAATTTTTATATGTCAACGTCAAAAGCGCATGACGCTGATAAATTTTTTCTAAGCCGACATGTAGTTATTTCTTATACTTTAGCCAGGCTTGTATAGTTAATCATTCATCAGATGTTTCAGATCTTTAATCTGCCATTTGCTTATTGCTTATAGTTTAGCTGGCTAATTATGGTTCTCCATCAGGTGTTACACTCTTCGAAATCAATTATGCCCTAAAGTCTTACCAGGCTTTAAAGGTATACAACAAAAAAAGTTTCATTCAAATTGGTTCAGTAACTACGAAAATGTGCGCCAATAAACAGACAGGCAAAAAATTTTAAGAATCATGGTGTTATGGTTCGTATTCTGTTACTGTTTTAACGTTACCCGAAGTTGCTTGTTTGTAATTACATTCAATATACAGACACAACTTTTTTACTGTTTTATTATAGTATAGATAGGTATATAGACAAGTATAGAACGACTACTGATTCGAATATCGACTTAATCAAAACTGCTATCAAAGCTTATGTAGTTACTCCAAGCACATAGTTAAGCAGAACTAAATAAAATTAAAAAAATAAAATTACTTACTTAGCAGTACATAAGAAAAATTGTGATCCATTTGTATTAGGTCCAGAGTTTGCCATACTCAAAATGCCAGGTCCTGTATGCCGTAATGTAAAATTCTCATCTTCAAACTTCTTCCCATATATAGATTTGCCTCCCGTACCATTGTTATTGGTGAAATCACCACCTTGACACATCTAGGTATTGCTAAGGATTCTTTTATTAGATATCAAAGTCAATGTCAGTTCAGTTTTTTAATTATGTCCCTTCAAGTGTGCTAGTAGAGCACAAGTCACTTCACCAATGTCACATTGTATAGTAGCTCTCAAGGAGATTGATTAGTAGCCAAGATATAAAAGTCAATATACATTTTTTATTATATTCGCACAATCCATTCTCCATTTTTTGCTTATCTATATTTTATATTTAATTTATGAAATAAAATATTTTAATTAAATTAATATTGTAAACTAAAATACACTAATTGTAAAATGCACTTCAATTTTTATATAAAATTTGAATATATTTATTATATAGCTTCACATCTCTTCCTACATAGGATAGTCAGAGAAAATCTTTGTCCAGACGCTACACTATGACATTGTATATTGAGAAGCAGAAATTAATGTCTCTTTTGGTCTTACCAAAGTGAAATGTTTATAACCTGAAGTATAAAAGTATTATCAAAACTCTTTATATATTACAAAAAGGATACAAAGTCAGGTATAATTCTGTGAAAACTGCTCCCTTGGTAGCCAAACCCCTTTTCATGTGTGCATAGAACTCTAAAGTTTTCAGCAGTCTTTGGCACTATGTCAGGCCTCTTTTAAAGATCATTATTAATCTGCCACAATTTCTTTGTTTCCCGACACTAACATCAAAATATACTTGCGGCCTTTTCTTTTGTCTGTTGCCTTTAGATCTGAAATTTTAAATATATATTAAATTAAAATAGAATTGTAAGTTACTTTACGAGCTTCCAATATTATATTGACATACCCATATACAATTGCTTTTAATATAATACTCATATAATGATTCAAAACAATAAATAATATATTTATAGAAGACTCTAAAGACTCAATAATTATGAAACAATGTAAATAAAATATACCATCAACATTACTTTGAAATTACAAATAATTGTAAAAAACTTTTACATCATCTGTCCTTACTTACTTTGTATTCTCAGTATCCTTTTTTCCAAATTTAAAGTCCTCACCAGCATGTTTTTTGTAACCAAGTGTCTTTCGGTCCAAACTGAGTGCAGCCTTCCCATCCTTGAGGAGCAGCAATATTTACTCTAATAGTACGCACAAAACAATTCCGAGTCATTCCTCCTGGAAAATCACTAAATTAAGATTTCCGTATTAGCATTTACCCAAATAGTAAATGCTATGTACTATTCAGGACAGTTTATACGATTTTTAACTATCTACATATAAGATTTACAGTCAAACATTTCATCATTCCAAACATGCCAAATAAAATAATAAATACCACATGTTGTCAATCGCAGCTGCACCTTCAGCGTTTTCAAATTCAATAAAAGCGTGAAATCCTCTATGCTTTTTCTGTTTCAATCGGAGAGGTATTTTGAACATCACCCAAGATCACCAAAAGGAACAAACGCTCTGCATTAAATACTTTCTTTTCACCAACTTCTTCCGCCAAACCACCTGCTATTATATTGTTCGTTTTGAATTGGCTTGCTAGCCATGACCGTTTTGTACAATAATTTTTATTATTTCTTGTTTTTAATAAGATAGATGTAGCCTTTATATTTATCGGTAAATATTCCAACCTGAATCAACTTTGGGAAATGTTTGACATGAGACCATAGACAACTTGTTACTGTTACGTGAATATGGCAAAAACGTCAAAACATCTTCAAAAAGTGTGTTCCATTTTATAAAATTTAATTTTTTAATATATATTTAACTACTTATATATTGTTTTACATTTTAATGAAATGAAAATAAATGAAAAAGAAATATATTTGCAAGCTTAACATATTGAATGCCTAACTTATTAACAAAACATAGAAAATAACTATTTAAACAAAATATTACGCAATCTAAGTTAAAAAATATTACTGTAAATCTATAAAATTAAAAACTGGATATAAAACCAGAGTCATCATTTTCAATTACACATACACATACACATACACATAAATATATATGTGTAAATGGCGTGCCATAACCTCATTATAATTTAAATGGATATTATTTTATACTCCGCAAAAGTTTAAATCTAGTCGGATATATTTCCATAATTACGTGAATACTAGTTTCAATGCAACTTATTACATTTTCTTAGATGCTATTATTATAAAGTATGCATTTTGTATGTTTATCGCTCTCTTACAAGTTACTACCAAGGCCTATAATTTTATAATAAAAGTAGATCTTAAAGTAGTTATCGCAGCTTCACGCTATTTCCCGTAGAGCAGAGACAATAAAATATTTTAAATATGAACATTCCAACGAGAGGGAATTGAACCCACGATCAATCGTGTTTGATCAATTTATTTCGTTCTAGTTAATATTTAAATAAATATTATTTAATAATTTAAATTCCTGGTATAGTAAAATTTAGAACTAATGCTCAGAAAATAAATATTTATGTCTTATTTCATTCATCTTTTTAAAACTCAATCAGTGTATTAATCAAAATATAAGTCCATATGTCACAACTAATCATATTTTGTATCCAAAAAATATATAAATACTTAAAATCTGTACATACACAACTTTAGCTTGTTATTCTTAACAATTTTTATCCAATTAAGGCACACTTTAGAAGTGACTTCAAAAAAATAACAACCTGATAATTTTTAACTCGTAAAATATAATTCAAGTCACATAAAGTTACAAAAAACCATACATTTCATATGTAAAACTAAATAAGTAGTCATCTTGAATGGTCCTTACTAGATAATTAACAGTAGATCCAATGATAGTGTAAATTGACGTTAGTGATAGCGAAGTGGAATAATCAGACATACTTTACAGGTTTAGGCGGAAAGGCAGTCGACGGTAAATTAGCTCCCTTATTGATTAATCAACCGATTGATAACTAAGATGTACTCCTACACTTTACTGGTGCAGGATGGGGATATATTAAGTAATTAACATAATTAGTACTTGAGTAGTTGACACGCGAGCTAAATTTAACTAAAACTAATATTTTAAATGTGAATCATGACGACAATGCTGATTGTTTGAAAGTTTTAGTATTAGAGGCAATTGTGGCAAAGTGGTATACCGTCTGACTGTAATCACGATTGGCTGTGGGTTCGATCCCACTCAGAGGAATGATAATATTTTATATATTTTGATTTCTATATTTTAGTACCTAAGAGTCAATTCGGGACCTGGGCGTTATATTTGACAGCAATTTAAGATTCGATAATCACATCAATTCCATAGTAACAAAATTAATGATAGCTAACTGTTTAGGAGATTCAATTCTAAAAAAATGTTTTATATGAGATTATTATTATATTTGGAATTCGTACAGAAGACCATTTAAACAATGAAGCTATAAACAGTAGGTTCCGTTTATGTTTTTAATAATTTCGTCTGATCACTACACACGTGGACTGTGCCTTTTATATACTTTTCTGGATTATTATTAATTATTTTTAACTTTTTTTAAAGTGTTATTTACACACTTAGGAAATTGAAAAACATTTTTAGAAAACGTTTATTTGAACGCAGAGTGATCCGAACCCGCGCCTCTTTGAAACGTCCAAGCGCTCTGACCGCTACGCCATGCGTTCTATATCCGGCTTCTTTCTTCATATATCTACAGAGATGCTAACAGCAAAAATAAGTTGTAATAAGCGTATAAGAATTACAACGAATAGATTTTTTTTATACATGTTCTAAAAATGATTTTTATTATAATTATTTTTCTTTGGTTACCTAATTATCTAGACATATATATATTTAGATTAGACTTATACTTAATATGTTCATCGTCGACTTAGGCTTACATATGGCACGGTAACAGCAGAAAATAATCCCGCTCGAAACTTTTCTATACTTATATTCGCATACAATTGTTTGGTCACACATAACCGGAACGATATGTACCGTTGCTTTATTTGTTTCCTTCTTTTTATGGAACTGACTTCGTTACTTTGAAAATTTCAGACTCGTATTTGGTCATAGTATTTTAAATCATAATAGTTGGTTGAACCATAATAGAGATTCATTTTACTTTTACAAAATATTAGTTTTTGAGACTATTGTAGCGCAGTGGGACAGTGTAATAACGATTGGTGGTGGATCCTTTTCCCACTTAATGGAATGATCACAAGTTTTTTTTATATCTCTCTCGCTTTGGTAACACAAGTGGCGTTGAGTTCCGCTAAATTAACGATTTTTTCTCTTAACAAAATAATGTTTGGAGTGATTGATTGTGAAAGTAGTACAAAAATGCGATAAACATAAATTTGTAGGTACTTTCTATTAATTAATTAGCTTTAAAGCGTTTCTAGATCCACGAAAGCGGATATTAGTCTATTCCTTATGAGTTATGTTTAAGTGATAGTCGTTATAAAAGTGATCAAAACTGTTGTGTGGGAAATAAAAATTTATTTTTAAGAATCAATAAAAATATATATTTGTATATTTTTATGGTTTAATTTAGTCGTTACTTTAACCCAATACAATTAATACGTGCTTTGTACGTTAGCTGTCAATTATGCATGCATCATTTTATTAATATGTGAACAATGTACGTCAGTACAGATTATTTCACATTTCTCCTTCTCGTGATATGAAACTGTCACAGTTAAAATTAATACAGAAAAGGGGTGCAAAAAGCCAACATTTTTTATGATAATATTTCTTATGATTATTAGAAATACATTTTAAGTTTATTAATAATATAAATATTACTAATCCACTATATAGGTACTTGACAAACATTTTTCTATAAAGTGGTACTTTACTAAGGTAAAACGTATTTATCTGTATTATTATGTATTATCTGTTGTTAATATGTATTTTGTTATAGGTGAAGGTCTCCATATTGTTACTGGATCTCTTTTTAACATGCAATCGATCTTAGTGTAACTTTATTTAGTGTAACTATATATATATAATATTATTAATAATGCTTGGCCACTTAGAGCAAGCTCCGTACGTTGTCTAAGCTATAATAGAGCTATACTAGAGCTATAAAGATATAAGCATTTTATTCTTGTCACACTCAATCTTCGCAATACAATATGAAACATCAATCATAATTTATGTTACGTAACTGTACATTTACTGACTCTGAAAAGAAAATTGTACAATTTATAGAAAACCAGTAGCTTGGCCTGGGTTAGCTTTGTAGTATAAGTACTTTTTATTTTTGTAATGGAATGTTAAATAAGATTTACGCAATACCTAACATTTTCATTACAAGGAATTTTCTAAAAAGCCTCGCAAAAATATAGATATCAATATGTTCTGAATAAAGCATACCGTACTAGTACAGTAATTAAACTAACATTATAAATTTAGTACATATGTCATGTTCTTAAAAAATGTGATATAGAAGTATAGTTTTGTAAATAAATAATTGAAGATAAAAAAATAACCAAAATATCGTTGTCATAAGACAATTATTATTTATGTGGAAAAATATTGAACACGTCCAAATTGAGTCTATTCGATTAACGTACAAAATTCAATATTATGATATTTAAAAGAGAACGTAGATAGATACACCTGGAATATAATACAGATACAAAATAACTTAGGTACCAATTTTAGTTAAGTCTTTCTTAAATAATTATTTAAATTTTGTAAAATAGACAGAATAGAATATTAACTATATATTTAAAGACGCCTTATTTTTATATTTTCACATTTGTATATATTATACTATAGGTACACTTATTTAAAAATATATATATATATATATATATATATATATATATTTAATAAAATATTCCAATGATGGCGGTTGTTATAACCGCAGCGTAAAACGAGTTTATTTCTTATTTGTTTGAAGATTTAGTTTTTGTCACGTTTAAATTAATAATAGAAGAGCAACGTATTTATTGCAACTATCAATATAAAAGATTAAAGACGGTGATTGACGGAGACCAAAACAAAAATGGTCATTATTGTTACATTTTTTTGTAAAGTGTAATATGAAAATAACTACAGGCTTTAACTACGTTTAATTCTGTTCTATAAATTCCTATTACAGTTATTTACATAATCATAGAAATGGTCTTTTTTATTTTTATATTACAATAGTTATCTTGACTAAATTTTGTTCTTTTTCATTATCATCCTTTTGGATTTAAAGATAAAAAAGATTGTATTAAACGAAGGGACGAAGAGTACCTCAAAAAATACCTTAAATTTGTATGTGGTAAATACCCACTTGTAGGTAAGTGTGTATTTACCACATACAAATTTAAGGTATTTTTAGCGTACGTATGTAGATGTAGAAATTTTGTAAGTTATCATAAAATAATAAAAGGTACTTAGTGTTTATGATAATTAGAGGGACTGAATAAAGTATAGCATTTGTTTAAATAAGTATATTGTTAAATATCTTGATTCAACTTATATAATTTCACTTGTATGTAAAAAAATAACTTCACACTTATTCACGCTTAGAGTTGTCAATGTGTGTGTGAAGACGGAGAACGGAGTCTCCGCTTGCTGATCAAATTCAAATCATTGCTTATTTACAAAACAGTGGCGGAACTCAAAGCTTTGTGTCACCACCCCACTACAAGAAATACAAATTATAAAACAAACTTTGAAAAAGTCGCCATTTTCGTTTTATTTCTGATACTTATTAGCGAAATCCCTCTATATTCTACTAAAAGATTTCGACTTGTCATACGCTAAGGAGTTTGTACTCTTCTCATTGACAGTTACATATTTATTCCATCTTCGTGTACAATAATACCTCTTGTTTCTAAATACAATAGAATAAAGCTTCTCTCTTCAATATCTGTCAGAACCTCTTTTGTAACGATCCATTTCAATTTCATAACTCTTACACAATCCCTATTGGTAACCATTATGCCTCTTGATTTTGAAACGGTAAGCAAAAAAAAATAATAAGACTGTGATATGACTCTATATGTGAATGATATTTCTTTGGTCAGTGTTGATGAAGCGTTTCTTTATAAGTTGGATAAGCTAAGCTTGTTGTCATACATACCGCCTTTTTGGTTAATAAATATATAATATTTTTTTAAATTTAAACTTTTTTGAACCTTTTTAAGAATTTTAATACGTAACGACATTTAGATGTTTTGTAATTTTGAATTTCTCTTATCCATCCAGTTTCCCGAAAATTTAGTTTATTTTTAAGCAAAAAGAATATGGACATATTTTCAATGTGTTCAAAATGTTACGAATGTTTATTTTGAAAAATTTTCCATTCAATTTTTATTTTTTATTCAATCTGTCTATAAAAACAGAATTGATAAACAGAAATCTATAAGTCTATTATATAGGTATTGACAGATTAATAAATATTATATTGAATTGTTGCCAGCAACTTTATATGTATCAACTATAACGTTAGAATGTAAACTCCCGTTTATTCTGGTTACTGTAGGGATTCCAAAAATCTCTTACAGTGCCAAATGCCAAATGTCAGATTTCTACGATGCCTGTCAGTAAATTACTAATACTTTTACAAAAATAACATCCATTAAAAAGGCAACATTGTTGTGGTTAAAATTAAAAAATTGCTATGAGTATTCTATGAAATCACCTTTTATAAATTGATAGTTTGTCTATTTATTATAAAATCGAACATTCTAGACTATAATTGACATCCCTCTCGAAGCTGTGTGATATTTCTATATTTAAATATTTTTTATTTTCATATAACAAATTACAGCCCTAAGTCCCACATAGCAACTTCTCTAAAACGAGTGGAAAGTGGAGAACACAGAATCTTAACCCTATCTTCTCTCTTCGCCATGTAAAAAGGAAATATTCTACAGCTGTCCATCCCCAATAACCGTATGTAAAGTGAAGCCAGTATAAAACAAGTACCACGGTTGTTTCGCGTTACTCGCTCGCGCAAGGTCAAGTGCGAGAGTCATTGCTCTGCGCATCCGAAGTGAATTAGTTTTATCTTCTTAAGGTGAGTATTACCCATAAATATTATTATTGCAATTATTTATATAATATGTCTTTAATAAGGTTCTATAATTTGTCAAGAAGACTTTTATATTTATATAATAATTACGTTTAGCTATTTTTTTAAATTTAATTGTAACTGTTTATTAGAAAAGTGCGTCCCTAATATAGGATATTCTACATTTTAAATTACTTTAAATATTAAATTTAAATCAATCACAATTTAGCTGACTCAATGTAAATATCCTAAGAAATAGCATTTGTAGAGAATAAAGTATTTGTTATTAATATTTAAAAATAAGCCAGTGGCGTCGTGACGTGAATTTGGGCGGCTTTGGGGGTTAAAGCGTCATGCTAAAAATAAATTATTTAAACATTACATTCATTATATATATCACGTTAGATTTGACTAAATAGTGTTTAGGAACTGTGACTGAATGCCAAAAGCTTCGAATAGCTACGTTTGTAGATGTTTTGACAGGTATATTATGATATAAATGTATTAATTTAGTAAAATTTTAATCGTTTTACTTTACTTTTAAAATATTCATTTTTTATTTGACCTATCTATTTCAAAATAAGTTACACTGTTTCCTAAATAACTGCAGCTGGAAACCTGTTCATAATTATACAACGACTAGCAAAAGTTTTACTCGTGCCAACCTTTAAAGAAAGGGTTTTAGAGGCTTTAATAAGTCTCGTGTCGACTACTGTACAAAATGAAAACCTTGACTGATGAACTTAAATATATGTCTATAAAAGTATTTTATTTTCATTTTGTTTAATTGAAGCCATAGTGCTAGCGCAGAAGGATAGCATCTGACTTTAAATGCGATTGGTCATCAGTTCTATTCCTACTCGGGGAAATGATTATATTTAAATTATTATTATATTACCAGGCTCTTAACTAGATTAAGTAAACAACTATATTTCAATTAATTTCTCCAAGTGAGTGTTAAACCTATAAATATCAGTAAAATAAAATGTCCTATTTCCGTATATGTTGTGCGTATAATATATTTCAATGTAATACTACAAAATAATAAAGTTTTTTACTAAAATGGCTTACGGTAACTAATACCCAAAGACTAATGTTAAAATCTTTAAAAAAAATTAAGCTTCGCTTGACAAAAATAGTATTGGAGGAGAAGACCTCCGAATAATGAAAATTACTAACCCGAAAATTTTTATACAAGCTATCTAATACCTATTAGCTAATTTATATATATATATGTATATATAAGATATTTTATCTATATTATTTGCTATATTAGCACTTTTCGATACAAGTTGATGTATACCTGATATATGTATGGTTTTTTTATTTCATTTAAATTCGGCAAAGTGGAATAATTTAAATTCAAATACTACTTGTATTTCAATCGTTTTTTCTTTCTGTAGACAACGTACAAAAGTGACTAAATGAGAAAATAAGTAGTGATAAATCACTTATGCGTATCTGTAAAATATAGGAAGGTGTGAATGTAAACAATAAAGTTCATAAATTGCTTTTTTGTGTAAATAAAAATAAAATAATCATAATTATTAAATCATTAAATATGCTTGTGCTTTTTCATAATTTTATTTAAGTAGTACAATTGATTATATTACATATTATATAGGAAATATGTAGTGATTGAGTTGAGTTTCTCTCCATTCGATGAAAGGTGGTAACTTATTTTGTAATATAAATATAAACTGTCCTCTTGGAACTTTAACCCACGAACACCGCGGCAACTAAGCCACAATGGTGTTAAACTTTCTTTCCTATAAAATAATGACTGAGATAGCGTTATTCATACAATAAAATAAATTATGCATTTTCTGCAAAAGCTTCCAGAAATGAGAATGCTTACGGTACACGTTGAACTTATGACCCATCATTAAAATATAGCCCATCGTCTACCATAAATATAGATATACGTTTATAATATATATTACTACCTCATATTTTTCTAAAAATGATGAATTATGAATATATATTCTGTAAGTATACGGAATATGTATTTACAATTAATCTTTTCTTTGAATACAGGACAGATAAAGAGTAAAAGTCTTTTTTTAATATCCTTGTTTTTTTTTATATTTTTACTTTAAAATGCAATTCACGCATCATTGATGGTAGATGAAGATTGACATCATATTGTATGTCAGAGGTCAAATGGAGAAAAATTAACTCCGCCTTAGTGGGAATTGAACCCGTAAGCATGTTAACTTGCAAAAAATGGGAATATCTAAACCATGTATATTTTGCAGCTTCACGCTTGGTTATGTAGGATAGCAGGATTAGCAGAGAGTTTTGTAGCATTTTTAAAGTGTTATTCACACACTTAGGAGGTTGAAAAACATATTTTAGATAACGTGTAAAAATTTGAGCGCAGCGGGATTTAAGCGCTCTGACCGCTAAGCCATGCGTTCTTCATGCGGCAGTGTCGAAATTCTTATACGCTTATTACAACTTATTTTTGTTGTTAGCATCTCTGTAGAGAGATTTTTACAAATTTCTGCTACCCAAAGAACAAATTATTATCTACGAACAAATTATTATCACTTTTAAAGCGTTATTCACACACTTAGTTAATTGAAAAACATATTTCTAGAAGACGTTTAAAGATTTGAACCCGCGTCTAAGAAATCGTCCATTCGTTGACATTGTATGTTACGTGGCGCACCTCAACGCTACACTGTAAGTTACCAAAGCGGGAAAACAAACCGAAATAAAATTAAATGTAATAAGATAATTCGAACAAGCGGCGATCGAACCCACAATCATCTCGCTTACAGTCACTACGGCCTTAACCATCTATCTATACTTATGACAATATTTGTTTACATCTCGATATTATTCTCACACGGTACAACCATTATATTTAATCTACCGTAAAGTTATTACAAATAACAGTTATGATGTCGTCAATCACAATGAAAAAAACGGTTACTGCTCATTTGCATTTTTTTACTTAATTGATTCTGATGCGACTAACTCTTGAACGCTACTATTATATAGCAATCTTTTGAGTGGAAAATGTATAAATAGTAAATTAATTTAATTAGTTTTATATTTATATTTATTTATATAAATGTTGAACTTATCAAATAAACTTTTATGAAAAAGACATATTTAGAAAACGTATAAAAATTTTTTGAACGCAGCGGGATTTGAACCCGCTCCTCTTGGTTTTCAAGAGGTTCACATTCCACTGCGTTCAAAATTTTTATACGTTTTCTAAATGTGTCTTTTTCAATTTCCTTAGTGTGGGAATAACACTTTAAAAAATGTTAAAAAATATATATATAACTTTTATGAACTTTCTCATAATAAATGAGAAAGCTTATCTAATAAACACGTGTTATTGTGAACGTGTATTTATTTGTCATAATTTTTTATATATGTATATGTAAGCCTACGTAACAATAAAAATACTAACAGGTTGACGGTTACCATAACAATTCATTCTTATCATAAAAAGTTGAATACACAAAATTGATTTACCCTAAAATTAAAAAAAGTGCTTCGTTTAGTGTATACAATCTTTTACACTTCAATAGAGACCTCACGTTTCAGATCCAAATCCAAACGATTGAAAATACCTAACAAATAAACGACAAAAAGCTTAAGAATTCCTTCGAAATTGCTTACCCAAAAAACGAGAAGAAAATGGCTATTATTATATAGAATCGCTGTGTAAATACGTACCGTTCTTTTGACAAAAACAACTATGGTTGGCTCCGTTCACGAAATACTGGAATTAACAGTTGGAAAATGTTTTTATTTGTATCGTTTATGTTTGTTTACGGAATTTATTTATAACTTAAGCTTCTTCTATTAAATATATTCTTTCACTCTAACGGGAATTGAACTAACAACCAATCGCGTTTAAAGTCAAACTCAGTCTCACTGCGCCACAATCGCCTCTAGAAGTATAATAATAATATTTTATTATCTCAAAAGTCTTGGACACTTTTAAGATTTAACGTCATATAACACTATTTTACGATTTTGTCTGTGCTTAGTCTAGATCGATCGACACCTCATATATAATCAGTATGACCAGCTAAACTATAATAAATAAATATAAGCTCCCTTAGTAAAATTGGTTCAATGTGATATGAGCATTTAGAGTTGACAAATAAAAATTAAAGACTCAGAACAACTGATAAACAACCACTAAAGTCTAGCTAAAGAAAAAATATATGGCCCCTTTATACAAACTGTTAAACGTGAAAGGCATTTTTCATTTACTCGCATAGCAATTGAAAACCTGGAAAATCTGGAGAAGAACCTCAATAGACCAGCTAAACTATAAGAAATAAATAAATAATTTAAATTTGCGGTCATCGTGGCGCAGAAAGATACGGCTGACTGTAAAATTCAAACTTAAGGGAATGATGTTATTTGTATTTCGAATTCATGTGGAAAACTATAAAACAGAGTGTCACTAGCCTATTTGCCGAAAGTAGTATGAAGCGTGAAAAGGGTGAAAAAGTTGAAAAATAAAATAGTCTGATGTAAATACTTAGAGACAAGAAATAACCACCTTAAAGAAAATCATTATAATTTGGAGTCCGTTTCAATCTCAACATGCGGTAAATAGAAGTACTATGTTATAAAACCGCGAAGTCCACGCAAACGGAGTTGCGGGCTCAACTAGTACACAATAATCACCAAAACCAAACATTTTATTTAAGTAACATTAAGATTTAAAGAAAAGTATATTTAATCTTACAATACGTACTACATCTATAGTCTATACTCTATACTTACATACATATATTTATTTGTATATTGCCCGCGTTCCGTGAGTGAATTGAAAACAAAGGGTGTACCGCTAGCCCTTTAGGCTAAACTGATACGTTTTCTAATGCGTGCTTAATGTCGCTCTGATTGCACTTAATGACCTGTAATCACTTTACGGTCTGACAGGGAAATATTGAGTTTCTGAGTTTATTATCACAGCGCCATTGTGGCGTAGTGGAACACCGTGTTTAGCAACGGATGTAATGACTAAGCGCGGCGTTGGGTTACGCCAATCAACAAGCAATGTTATGAAACTATTTGTAACCGGATTAATTGCGTAAAAAACAGTTTCATTACATTAAATAATAGTTTTATTACATAATGTGTAAAAATCGCGAATACTAAAGAACGAAAGGTCATAAACGGTATGCTCTAACACTAGTTTTTCTTTCTGATAGAGAGATTTGAGATAAATAAAGCTTCATATAAGAAAAAATGGCTAAATCGCTATTCTTATACTATGCCTGGATATCAGTGTTGATTTTTATTGCATTATTAATATTGTGTCTGACTTAAAATTCAATGATTGTGGATTCGATCCTCACTCTGTGGAATGTTTATATTAAAATTGTAATGAATTGCTATCTGCAATAGCAAATGAGGCTGATGAAATGAATACCACTGCGGTACAACGTCTAATTGCAAACGCAATTGATTTATTGATCGATCCCCACTCGGATGAATTATTATATTTAAATTATTTTGCATTTCTTTGTTCTGTTGCCGCGAGTCAAAGTTTTTCACGAGTTTAATTTTAATATTCGGATGGAAAATAAAAATGGAAATTCCACGCTAATAAATATACAGATATATTGTATTGAAAAAAAAAGTACCGCTAAGTTTCTTTCGACGGTTCTTCTCCGGTCTAAGGCATTAATTCAAGTGAACCGGTGGTTTATTATTTTATGTTCAAAGAATTAAGTATGTAGCTTCTTATTTTTAATAAAATTATTTAACTTTGACTTCTCTTACTACCCTGCTGTGCGGGAAAAAGCGTGAAGCTATAATGTGTGAAAAATTAAATAGGTGCGTGAAAATAAAAATAGTTTTCATAGTTTTGCAGAAAAAATACATTTTTAATTATTTATTCCTATTAAATTCAGATTTTCCGTAGAAAATCGTTTCTCAGTACACTCCTCCAAGGAACTGGCATGATAAAGTTAAATTTGCTACGCCCAGTGTGTGTTGTTTGTCGGTCAGTTTGTGAAAAATGGAACATTTTTATACGTACACTATAAATGTCTAATATTTCGCTAACACGACCTAGCCTAATATATTCCAATCGATCTTAAATATCAAATGATACATCTTAAAGTGATCATTTATCACATTTTCATATAAGGTCAAGACCAGGTTATAAACTAAAGAATTTTCTTTTAAAATGCTCGAAAAAGCTTGCATCTACCTATATAATTTCTTAGCTTATGACAAATACTAATAATAAATCATAATTATTATATATTTTTTATTCTGTTAGCAAGTAATCACTGTCATGGTGCAGTTCTAACAAAATGATCGAAATCCATTCAAATGACATTCAGAGGAATCTCTATAAAGTTCCATTCAAACCAACGTTTGTAAATGAACGAAAAGGAGTAAACTAACTTGACTAACTAACATAAGTATTAAATATATAATGATATTGACAATGATTTCAAATTTATTTTGGATGACCATCTCACCTCTATAGATAACATCAAATGAACCAATTTTACAGCTTCATGTTTTTTCCCGCATATCAGGGTAGGGTTCCGCGCTAAGTCGAGACATGGCGGGTTAAGTGGCGGAAATCAACAGCGGGCTTTTCCTTACGTACGATAGCGGGGAAATCAAAATCTATACATATAATAAAAATGTAACTGATCGCTGTCTGTTCATGGAAGATATATGAAAAAATATATTATTGGAGTCATTTATTAATGTTATAAAACCCAAAGCAATGATTTTATTAATTTTCTTTTTCGTTTGTCTGTTTGTCTGTTGGTCTGTTTGTCTGTTTATCTGTTTGTTTGTGCAAACTAATCTGTGAAACGACTTAGCCGTTTTAAATGCAGTTGACTATTGCCTTGTGGTAAGCTTCCTTTAACATTAAGTGTTTATTTCATTTCAATCGGTTCATAAATAAAAAGTTACAACATTTAAATTATAAACTTAAGCAAAGTTTGTGATTTAAGTGGGAACGCGAGCGGGCGAAAAATCTAATTAGTTTAGGTAGCGGGCAGGTCGCTAGTTTTAAATATAAACATTTCCCTGAACAGGGATGGAATCCACAACCAAACACGCTTACAGTCAGACGCCTCGGCGGCCTCACTGCTATTTTTGTAAAACGTGGCGGGGCTACTTCGTAAACTCGCAAATTTTTATACGTTTTCTAAACTGTTTTTCTTATTCTGAGTATGTGGATAACACTTAAAAAAATTAATAAACATTCTTCTATTGTTAATAAAAATTTAATTACATAAGTGGTTTGAAAGCAACGGTTTTTTTATTTGCATATTACAACACATCAAAAGAGCGTGTAATTTTTAAATGGCGGAAGTTTTTTTTAAATATACAAGATAACTGTTGAGTCCCGTTCGCTTTATGGCCGAATAAAATGTGTTAAAGTAAGAAAACATTTTGGAAAGCTAATTAGACAAAGTAATAATTTTTTAAAATATTATTGTTAAAGTTTCCAACGTAGCGCAGAGTGACAGCGTCTGAATGTAAACGCCATTGGTTGTGGGTTCAATTCCCCTCGAGGGCATGATTACGTTTAATTATTTTTAACATTTTTTTTAAAGTGCTACAAAGTGATTTCAAGTGGAGCGGGTTCAAATCCCAGAGCGTTCAAATTTTTATACGAATTCTAAATATAAGTTTTCCTATTTCCTACACTAACTGTGTGAATAACACTTTAAAAAAAAAAAATATTTAATAAATAGCATTCTCTCTTGCCATACGATTGTTCGTACAATAATCTTTGGTTAGCAGAAATTTGTAAAAATCTCTCTTCAGAGGTGCTAACAACAAATATAAGTTGTAATAAGCGTTTAAGAATTTCGACGTAGTCGGATGTAGAACGCATGGCTTAGCGGTCAAAGCGCTTCAACGGTTTTTAAAAGGCGCGGGTTCAAATCCCGCTGCGTTCAAATTTTTTTTCTTATTATATGTGTTACGTTTAATTATTTTCATTTCGTCGCTCTGGGGACAAGATAAAACGCGGCGTTGATATTCGCCATTCAACACGCAATGTCTCTGATTCGGACGGATGGATACTGCTAAGCGGGAAAAGGCGTGAATGAAGTATTTTTAAAGAGCAGTTTGTTTTTTTATATGCCTACAATGTAATTTTCAATTCAATTTCAAAATCTTTGAATAATACTAAAGTAAAAAATTAAAAGTGTCTGTAGTTAATATTTAAAGAATATAAATTGAACACATAATTTATATTAGCTACAACATATACCATCTATTAAGTTAGCGACTGACCATAACGAATGGCAGAGATAAGGCTGTGAAGCTCTAGATAATTACTCTTAAGTCTTGCAGTCTAATGGCATTAATAGAAAAGATATACTCATACTCATACGTACCTATGCATGTTTGAAATATTTTAAGCCTGAATTAAGTTAAAATATCTAAAATAAAAAAATTATTTACGATTTAGTTTAAAAAAGTGTGCGAATGCTCCATTTTGAAAAAATTGTTAGGACAAGTAGATTTCAATCTTAGCGTGAAGCAAAGCTTTTTCCACGTAGCGTAATAGACAAAGTTTCATGACAATCTGTTCTCCAATTTCCTCCCGAATTCGAGATGTTTCATGTTCGGTGGAGGAACTCAATGCTGTGATTTGTCCAAGAGATAATAAATGCAGTAATTTAATCATTTCTCAGAGTGATAATCGAACTCGCAACCAATCGTATTTACAGACGTTTTGCCACTGCGCCACCATGGCCTCAATATAGCACAGACGCTTTTATTACCTTAGCTTCAGCTATATCCAGCTATCAATTATGAAAGAAAATTTTGCAACGTTATTTTCACCCACTACTTATCGTTCGATTTGAAGAAATATTCCCACACCTGTCCGGAATTGATAACAATATAATATTTTCTAAAAATAACTTTGCGAGGACGAACATTTCGTTCATTTTATTTGTGTTATGTAAAATAGATCCATTTTTAACATTAAAAAAAATTTAAGTTTTATTCAGACGCTTAGGAAATCACTAGACATATATTTAGCCGTTCAACTTCAACGGTTTTCAAGAGGCGCAGGTTCTAATCCCGGTTCAAAGGTTTTCGAAGTATATGATTTCAACCAAATAAAAGCTGATGTGGCATGTGTGTGGCATCCGGGTGAACTACAGCTATTTCGTATTTACGACGTCGCCTTTACGTAAAACAGTGAAATCCCTGGAAAAACTAAAGGAATCTGTTGACTGGGCTGGCCATGATGACGGCAGACACACAGACATAGTTACTTTCGCATTTATAATATTAGTATGCTTATATTTAGAGATTGAACGCAATTGTTATGATTTAAAATTTTATGTTCTTTCGATCTGAGAAGATAAATCGCCTTTTGGTTTGTAGCACTCAATGTAAATAAACACCACTATACGGCCAATACTGCTAACTAGGATAGATGCGTCCATAACATTTGCATAAACTTTTTGAATGACTTACAGTGACTTCACTGGTAGGCTTACACATTTTTTTTTCATCCCAAATATATATATCAGCGCAAGTTATGTATGTAAACAGTTAACTCCACATTTTTTCTTTATTAAAAACCTTATTAATGGAATGTTTAAAGCTTTAATTAACATTGTATGTACGTGATGTATCTATGTAAGGAATCATGTTCATATTTTATAACATTTCAATTTGTATATAGATTACAAAACACGTATCGTTTAAAATAGATAACTTGTTTCATCATGATTACAAAAAGAACACTCGCTTCAATGTGGAGGTAGTAAATTACAACCACAGAATGTTGAAGAACTTGAATGGAAATGCTATACGAGCATGTGGTCATACTTAAGCAGTAAGAGAGTCTAGTGGCAAATAGTTTAAATATATATTTTTTTATATATTTTATATTTTAAATATTTCTCCGAGGGGACAGAACCCACAACCAATCGAGGCTACAGCCAGACGCTGTTCCACTGCGCCACTATGACCTTACTTGTTTTTTTTAAAAACGAGTGGTCGCGTGCGTGATCGTTTACGTGGACTTTATGACAGTACCTATACTATTTCCTACTATTTCATACCTATAATATAGAACTATATTTCGACTATAAAGTCAAAAATCTGATTTGGAAAAATCCCTACCATCTGCACGAGGCATTTCATGGCTAATGGCTTCGTCTAAGCGATATCTCAGTCACTCAGTATTAGCGAACGAGCATATTGATTATTATTTAATTTAGTTATATAGACTGAGTGCATTAAACTGGTGTGGGTCCTAATCACACTCGATAGAATATTTAAGTGTATTTATAATTGAGTAATTAACTTATATATTTTGAACGGCAAGTTGAAAACGAAAATCGAAGAAACGGAACGTATTTACACTAGATTTAAATCTATATTTTAACATATTTAGGAAAAAGTTTGGACCCTTGGCCCTTTTATTAATAAAATATAATATGATATAATGTATTTAAAAGTATACGCATATACTTGTGGCGAACGTTCGTCACACGGTTATTTATTAATACATTTGTTTTTTTATTTTATTATTTATTAATTTATATTCTATTTCCCTATTTCACTATATTTCCCTGTATTACTCATATGAAATTTGGCACAGTTTATGTCGGTGAAGAAGTGCGGAACGCTAATATTTTTATAAAAGCTCATTCAAAATACATATAGAATTAATAAAAAAAACGTTATAGTACAATATCCATACACTTTGGTAATGGCTGTACCATTTTGAAGTTTAATTATTACCCGTTAATTCTGTTTTATGTTGTTTAAATACTTTTTTATTAAATTTTTATTTAATCATTTATAAGTAAATATTAAATAGTAAATCCTAATGTCAATCAATCATTGCACTATACTTAGCCAAACTCAAAATACAGATAAAGTATTTATAAATTTTAATTCATTCAAATATATTTATTTTTTTATATACAAAATAATTATGTTTTTTCTGTTTCTTGTTGTGACATTTTTCTCTACAACAATTTCAGGCATATATCCTACTGTTATAATCCCATGGGAAATCCATTACGCTTACATAATTCTTTGGGAACCGAACTCGCTAGTTCTTTTTATCACTAC
This sequence comes from Podotricha telesiphe, assembly GCA_038994665.1. Taxonomy (NCBI): domain Eukaryota; kingdom Metazoa; phylum Arthropoda; class Insecta; order Lepidoptera; family Nymphalidae; genus Podotricha; species Podotricha telesiphe. The sequence continues at coordinate 1,072,568 of JAOYRR010000048.1, forward strand.
ATAATAGTATTGTATATAACTTGAAGTAATTTCAAGATGCCGCAAATGATATTTCTACACGTCGGTGCTCTTAACCAATTACCGACCATTCACCTGCTGATTCTTTGTTTTTTATCGAGCAGTGTGTTTTTTTACTTAATTTTTAAATTGTCTTCTCTAAACTATATCGCTTATATCAAGATGAGACAACTGAAAGGTATGTTTTTTATTTATTTATTTAGAGAGAGCCTGGTGTCAAGACACTCTATTCTTCACTTTTCGCTCGAATCCTATCCCAATCCTAGATATTGAGTGTTGAGTGGTGTACATTGAGCTTTGTCTGGTCACTAGAACAGAGAAATGAAAATAATTTTAATATAATAATCCCCCCGCGAGAGTAATGAACCCATAACCGTCACGTATAATAATGTATTATTATTATAAAAATAATATAAAAGTTTGCTTGAAAATATCATTATTACAGCAGACTGAACTGAGGACAGACAGCTTGTATCTATAATTCTATATAATTATTTTTTTTCATGCATCTCACTTATCGTTTTGGGGTAGGCAAAAAGAACCAAGTGATAAGACACTCTGTTGTCCATTTCGATCATTTCAAAGCTTATTAAGTGTAACTTGAGTCACGCTTAGTTTAACTGAATCAGGAAGACGAAAATATTTCAAATATTAGTTATATTTAAAATATTTCCGTTTTCTACAACATAGAGGGCAAATTTCCAACCGCAGTGTTATATATATTTTACTATTACCAATACTACAATTGCATTTATGCCAATATTCCATTGGAAATGACCACAAAAATATCATATTTTTCCTAAATTAAAAAAAATCCTTATCACACAATATATAAAGCGATATAAAAAGATAATCTACATTAACTAAGCTACAGCTTACAATAAAACAAAAGTTAAATATGTAGTCATTACGCAAGCCATGTAGCAGATGCGCTTGCGAAGGCTTCGAGCGACCATTGACCCTGGACAACGCCATCTTGTGACGAATAGTAAAATTAGCGACAAATAAAAGTTTATTATATTTTTTCGTATCATTGGAATTTTATTATATGTATGTTGAAACATCCGTATTGCGGGACAGAGTTTGGCTAACCTCGATGGTTGTGGGTTCGTTCCTGGGTTTCATTTCATTACATTCGATGAAATGATTGTATGAAAATTAATTTTAAATTCCCAGCTCTTGATTAGACAAAACGCGACGCGGCGTTGAATTTTGCCACTTAATTTCTCAAATTCAGGCGGAAAAAACGTGGTGACGTGATACTAGGTTCACTCTGCCTGCCCTGCTGCTTAAAAACAGAAAGAGAAAAACTGTTTTAAGCAATGATTAAATAATATAAATACAATGATATAAAGCAAAAATATAAATCGAATTAAAAAAGTATGTGTAACAATTTAAATATCTCATCATATTTTTATTATCTTAATATTTTTAAGCGTTCTGTACAGACATAAATCGTTTTTTAATATTAATATGTACTTGGTGTATTGAGAACATTCGTTTTCAAGTTTTGGACTATATAGATTGACTTTAAAAGAATTCGAAACTGCGTTCAACTCAGTAATACATTTTATCTAATTAGACTTGGAAGATGGGAATTGGAATAGGATTTGAATGAGAAACTCCTGATATGCTGCAACTACTATAGTATGACGTTGTTACACATAAATTTAAAAAAATATATAGTACTTTATTCTTCAACTTTACTCCTTTTCCCTACAATGGGTTCTCTCTGACTGACCCTGAGTCAGAGAGAACCCAATGTCAAGATACTCTATTTCCCACTTTCCAACCGAAATTGAAACAGTTTGACATAACACACAAATTGAAATTGAGACAGACGAAATTGAGAAATTGAGACAGACAGAGACAGAAAGAGAGACAGAGAACAGACATAATGTCAAAAATTTGTGTCAACAGAGCGGTAAAACTAAAATAATTGAAATATAACCGTTTCCCTGTGTGGGTATCGAACCCACAGCCAATCACGTTTACAGTTCGACGGAGTCCCACTGCGCCAAGATTGCCTCTTATATGTACATATATAAACTCGATATATTATATAGATTATATATTATATCTACAGATTGTTATATATAATATTAATAAAAAAAAAAAATTACTGTCATTAACACCTAACGCCATAGTTGACAAGTAACTACATTACTATGATGGATCCTCTATGACATTAGAGCTGTCTTAAATAATAACATAGATTACTAAATAAATGCCACTGGTAATCTAACAGACAGCTGCCCTTAATAATTATTGCTTGTAAAAAATAATGGTTATGATAAAAAACAAATTAAAATATCACTATCACGTATTATTTTTCATATTAATTCAATCAATAGTCTAATAAAAGATTATATATAACATTCCACGCAGGTAAACTATATATGGCAATGGCAACTATAAATGGCAATAAATTTTTACACATGCTTTGAACTCGTACAAGTCTATAAGAAAATATAACAAAAAATTGAATTGTAAAATACTTAGAAGCAGATATGTTCAATAAAGCAATTAGTTTTTTTTTAATTTAACTTGAATGTTGCATTCCGTTTCAAACGTCAATATTATATATAAACAGCCTTGTCTTTGGACATTTCGGGGACTTGGACACTGGGAAATTTAGGTACGTCATCATCTCAGTCGTCGTCCTTTCTGGACGGCGGCTAGGCGTCCCTCAAGGTTCTCCACGACCTTCAGTTCTGCGCTTACTGCATCCAGCGGCAGTTAGTAATAGGTGTCAAAATGTAACAGGTCCATTTAATCCATTCTGGGCCCAGTATTCAGACAAATTTGTCATAAATCACAGGATGGTCTTATATCGAAGTAATTGTTGCTTTTAAGTTTCGTTAAATAGTTTCGTTAAATGAATTTTAAGCCCATATACTTAAATAAGTTATAACAGTGTTACGATTAGTTAATTTTTTTTCCTATGTTTGCGGATTAGATGAAGAAAACATTATATAATGTATCTAACGTATGCGTTATCTTTCTAAAAGGTAGCACCTTCGCACCGGAACTCAATGCCGTACTTTATTATATCAAACTCGAGCACTCAAGTCCTGTTTTAAACAGTTCCATTTCTATTGACTCCCACTTTCACCATCTTAATTGGTCTCGCTGTTTTAAATCTTTGACAGTAAGGTACAGTAAGTTTACGTCTAAAATAAGTTCCACATTTTATTAATATAAATTGACAGGTTGCTAATTTTATGGATTATAGAATCAATTAGGCCATCGTGGCCACAATGTGACTGTAAACGATCTGTTTGTGGGTTCGTCTCCCATTCGGCAGCATAATTATATTTAAATTATTTTTATTTCTCCGCTCTGGTGCGTAAGACAAAGCGCAGCATTGAGTTCCAGCACTCAATACGAAATGTATCGATTTCTGGAGGAAAGTTAAAAGCAGAGTGTCTTGACACTAGGTTCTCTCTAAATAACCTGTTATGCGGAAAAACCGTGAAGCTGCAAAAAAAATAGTAAATGAATGAAGTTTATTGGTCCCTCAATTAGTTTTAGATTTTGTATTATTGTACAATGAATTTTGTGAAATAGTTGCCCGTATCTTTATATCTTATACAGTCTGGCATATCCAAAGAGTCACGACGACGCCAATATACTTAATAAGTATCTATTAGCAATTATAATTAAAATAGAACTAAGCTTCAGACTGATGTGAAACGGTACTAAATAGTTTTGAACGATTAATGATCACCGTTAACGCATGTAAAAAGATAAGGACGGCCTTATATAGAAACATCTAGTGTTAGCATCTAAGGTCTTATGAGAGAATCGAACTAAGCGAATAATAAAACATATTATTGAGCGTTGTTATAAACTAGTACTGTGCCCGCGACCTCGACGCGTGGAATTTTAAAATAATAGTAGCCTTAGTTAATCCTTTTTACATCAGCTATCTGCCAATAAAAGTCCCGTCAAAATCAGTCTAGCCGTTCCAGAGATTAGCCGGAACAAACAAACAAACATACAGCCAGACAAAAATTGTCAAACATGTTTATATGTTTTCTAAAATGTGCTGCACAGAAACTATATAAATAGAAATCTCTTGATATTTATTAAGCTTAGTGACATTTTGTTAATAAATACCTTTAATTAAATGTAATTCTTTTACGTTAATTTTTCAAATTTGCAATTTTCTTATAAAAATAAAAAAAGAAGCCAATATAGCTGTAAAAAAATAAATATTCTGTTGAATATTTTAATCAATAGAGACCATAGATCCAATCTATTATTTATCTTAAAAGTTGTGAACCATTCAACATTTGAATGAGTCGCACTTTCAAATTATCCTACCCTATTTATTAATGTGATCTATTTAGAAAAGTATAAAAATTTGAACGCAGCGGGATTTGAACCCGCGCCTCTTGTAAACCGTTCAAGCACTCTGACCGCTAAGCTCTGCGTTCTACATACAGCTACGTAGAAATTCTTATACGTGTATTACAACTTATATTTGTTGTTAGCATCTATGTAGAGAGATTTTTACAAATTTCTGCTACCCAAAGATTATTCTACGAATACTCGTTTGGCAAGAGTTTTCTAAATATGTATTTTTCAATTTCCTAAGTGTGCGAATAACACTTTAAAAAAGGTATAAAGGTTAAAAATAATAACAGAATGTTAAAAGGAAATGAAATTTTGCATGTTTACTAAATACAGTACACATTGATAACAACTCAAAATAATTGAACCACGGCCATCATCATAATCAACCATATTGCTAGTTTAACAATAAATATACTTACTTCCTGGCCAAGAATGTCTCATAGTTGGTTTATACACGATAGTAGTCCGCGCGAGAGGTATAAAAGCGAAATCTCTATAATTTACTGAAAGATCTGGGCCGGTCTAGATCATCAGTTTATTTCTAGCACATATATCGATAGCGGGCTTTAGTAGGGCTTTTTAAATTTGGTTGAGTAGAGAGAGGAAATCGGACAGTGGAGGTGAACGTTAATGCGCATTTTAAGAGGACCCCGTTAACGGGGCTTAAGCCTACAATTGGATCGCAAGTCCCAAGCACTGTCTCGAGCTTCTCTTCCTGCAACTTCTCTACTACATATTACAAGGAAAAATTCAAACACAAGGTACGCTCCGTCGTATGTATAGCGTGTTAACAATGAAAAAAAAAAGCTAATGAAAAACAAAAAAAATTTTCTAGAACTACAATACTACGAAATAAACTAGAGTAAAGCATATTACTCTGTCTCTACAGAGAATATTTAAAAGATAAAAATATGTGAAAGTAATATGATTTGAGTGTGGTGCGGGTTAGCTACCGGCTCTTCTCAGCAGAACTGCCTTCCGAGCCGGTGGTAGCTGTATGTTCGAAGTGCTTGCAAAAGTCTATTTGAATAAAGGATATTTTTAATTTGAATTACAAATATTTTTTCTTCTTAAATGACTGTTCAAATGAACAGAGCCATCTATTTTGCAACAGTATAACTAAAACTTAGTCCATACCGTACTTCACACAAACTAAATAGCCTATAATGAAATAATAATTCCTCATGTATTCCTAACGGTTCCGACCAGCAATGTTAATGAACTGGCCAGTCGATTTATTAAGAGAACACGCCCACTAACCGCTAAGTTAAAATGAAAATTGTAGCCTTTGAATTATAGTCGTTTGCGATTATTAAAACATATGTTTGATTACTAATTACAATACTAGCGACCCGCTCGCGGCTTAGTCTGCGTGAACTATAGCTGTTTCGTATTTACGGCGGTATTTTTGTAAAACAATGAAATTCCTGAAGAAACACAAAATAAATGGAAGAAACAAGGAGTCTATGGTCATATGGTCATTCCAAGATCCTCAAATATCTCTATATAATATTTCATCACAATCGGTTCAGCGGTTTGGCCGTGATGACGTCACAGACAGACAGATAGAGTAACTTTCGTATTTATATTATTAGTATGGATATTACTTTAGTTACTAGAATCGGGAAATAATATGAATTATAAATCTAGTATCGCGAGTCACAGTAGTACAGCTACAAGCGATAAGTTGTGCGTTCGATTCCCACTCGGGGGAACTGAATGAAATTATACCTTTTTCCGCTCTGGTAAAACAAGACGCGGTGTTGAGTTCCGCCATTTAACATCCTATGCCCCAAATTCAAGCAAATAGTGGAGAACGGAGTGACTTGACACATGGTTCTCTCCGCCTTCTTTGTTATAAGGAAAAATCGTGTAGCGGATAATTTTTTTTTGGTTTTGGGTTTACTTTAACTATTTGACTCTCGGGGAAATAATCTGCACCACTATCTAAAATATAAGCGCGTCTTTAGTCAGTCTGATTAGAAATATACGATGCAATTAGCATACAGTCTCAAATTCAATTACATATAGAAGACAGTATGTCCTAAATATAATAAATATTGTTTTTTAAATATTGTAATAAGGGCTTTATGTCTTCAATTTTTATATACAATATTATTATAATGTCCTCTGATATACCGTTCAGGCAATCGTGGCGCAGTGGGGCAGCGTCAGTTCATTTCTCCGTTCTGGTACCTAAGACAAAGCGCGGCGATAAGTTCTGCCTCTCAACATCTAGGATCTCTCTGACTGACCCTTGACCTTGACCATTAAAAAGCGTGTAGCTGATATACCGTTAAAAAAAATTTAAACTTATTATCATCGACTGCAAAAAACAATGTAATTGAAACTCGTTAAGGAGAGATATTTTAATGCACGTGAAAGTTGTCGAAGCTAAATGTAATGTTACATTGCTCATTTATCTTATTATTCTAATTCCATTGTGTACCATAAATAGGAAGTAACGAACACGTTTAATCGCTTAACCTAATTTCTCAATTTCTGTATAGATAGCCTTTACGACAAGCAAATGTAGACTATTTCAATTATACCAGATTCACACTGTTTTCTGCATATCAGGACAGGCTGAGGGCGTTAAGTCAGTGTCAAGGCAATCCCTTCTCCACTTTCCACTTGAACTCGAGACAATGCGTTTTATATGGCAGCACTCTAACCCCCGCTTTGTGTTACCAGAGCAAATGAAAAGAAAGAAATAAAAAGAATGCTAGTATAACATTCCGTGGAGCGGAACTGACAACCATCGTGTTCACAGTCGCTGTGCCATTGAGGCACGATTTTCACTATCTTATTTCGTATCGTTTATTATTAAATAAATATTAATTAAATTAATATTAATTGAGGCTTTCCTGGGGCAGTTGATCAACGTCTAATTACAAACGAGATTGGTTGTGGGTTCGAATGCCACTCGGAGAATTGGTAATATATAATCGTTTCTTCGCTCTGGTGCAAGACAAAGCGCGGCTTTGAGTTCCGCCAAGCAATACGCTATGTTTCGAATTCGGGCGGAAACTGGAGAACAGTGTCTTGACACTATGCTCTCTTTGGCAACTCTGCTATGCGGAAGAGAGCCTGCTATGCGTTTTCGTGATTCCGTCACTCAAGAATTTTTTAAATATTTTAAGTAAATTGTTCAAAAGAACTGTGTCTTAGCTCTTTAAAATGTTTGTAATAAAAAATACTGTAGTAAATTTATCGTGGAAAAAATCAGCTCAGAGAGAACCTTTTTTGTCAACGTACTTACCTATATCCTAAGTATATTTTTCATATTTTAACCCAAAAATAAAAATATGAAAATAAAATACTTATCGCCTATTTTTTTCTGGACGAAGATTTTAGGCAAACATTTTAAAATAAATATTTTTTTAATAACATTTATTCCCACGTTTATTATGAAAAAATATTTTTATATTTAAAAAATTGCAGTTACTAACATATGCCCTAGCAGTCAGAGCGCTTGGACGGATGCAGAGACGCAGGTTCAATTACCGCTACGTTCAAATGATTTGATTTCGAATTTAGTTTTCTATGAACATGGTTAATAGCTTCCCGTTTTAATATATATTATTCTTTTGTCAGGTACAAAATGGGGAAAGGAATACTTCTATTCACTTTGCTGAGTCTCGCGACGTTGGCTTCCGCTGACAGCGACGATAAATTTTTTAAAAAATATGCAATGATGAAAGTAAGTTGATTTATTTTTTAATTTATATAAAATTGTTATTTTTTTTTAATAACTTTAGATAATAATTTACATAAGGTTATTGTTTGCCAAGAATTTATTTTGTAATTTTTTTCTGGTTGATTAATTTATTTAAACTATAAATAAAGTTCTTTTTCATATTTGTATCTTAGAGAAACACGGAACGGAACTCCGTATTGCTCTATGCATCTGTATCGAAAAACTGCTTGAAAATAATAAACAATATAAATACAGCTGTTGTTTTTTAAATGCAAATATAGATAAAATGTAATCCCATAGTCAAATTGTAAATTATAAGTAATAATTACTTAAGAAAAAAATGTAGCAAAAGTAAATTTATTATCCAAAAAATCTTAAAATAAATAAAAATAATTCGCAGTCGGTAGGATTCGAACCTACGCTCCCAGAGGGAATCTGATTTCTAGTCAGACGCCTTAACCGCTCGGCCACGACTGCCCGTTAAAGACCTTTCGAAATAATATAACATCATCCTGATAGTGATATTCATTAAATTTGTATCTTATTTGAATAATGTTCTATAATAATTATAATCTCATTTTAAGTACGTGAATGTTTTAAATAATTGAAAAATATATGTTGAGGATAAACTATGACATATATATTTATATCGCTTATTATAAATCAAAAACAATATGCAGGGCATACAAATTAGTTATTTTCATTATGTTAGAAGTAGAAATAAACTTTGTTATCAAGTTACTACAGGATACCTTTTCCTTTTAACATGGTTAGGTTTTAATCACACCAAAAATTAATATTCGTAATTTATTGTGTTTCCTTATAATTTGGTATGAAAACAAAACATTTTTAAAATTTCATAGAATGTAGCCTTATTTATCAAAAACAATATAAGAAAAGTATTTTTTTATTATAAGTCTTATTTTTCATATTAACCAAAAAGGTACTGTTTTAAAAATAATATTCCGTAGAAATAATTAAAAATAGTTCGGTAAAAAATTACATATAGAATCGAAAAAAGAAACAACAAAAAAATCACTGTTTTTTTTTATTGTAATCAAAAGTCACAAAACACACAATATAACAACAAAAAAAATTACAGATATACGAAAGTTGCTTCGGACCGGAAGTTGTGAAACAAGTGCGACAGGAAATGAAAGAGGCCTACGCAAAGTGTTCAACACCGCCATCTGTTAACGAGGGGCTGATTCAACGCGTTCCCTCGCTCATACTCGCTAATCTACCGCAAGGGTTTGAGTCTGACCCGGCCACGCAAACTATTACTAAGCCGACAGATGGCGCTGTTCCTGAGATTACACCACAAATTTTATCCCATAAGCAAATGCTCGATAATGTATTTAAACAACGAGTAAGTTGGTATTATAGTTTATTTTTAGTTAAATTCGGTAATAGGTTAGATTAGAGGAAATGAATTAGTTGTATCAATCGCAATTATTTCGCAGACGTATACTATTTAAGAAAAATAAAAAAAACTTTTTCTCTTTTAAAAATACTTAAAAATGTCCTTTAAGTACTTTAAATTATTACATAATTATAATAACTAGGCAACTAATTTTTATTTAATTTTAAGAAACTGAAATCATTATTTTAAAAATGACCTTAATCATTTTTAAAAAATATAAACACGAAATAGATATTAGAAAAAAAAGTATAATGAATACCGTATTCAAAAAAATAGTATTAATATCATACTCGTAGATTATGTAAAATATGACCTCTCTGAAATAAAAAATTAATAGAAAGAGTTTATATATAAAAAGATACAAAAAAGCAAGTAAATAAATATATAGGTAATTAAAAAAGTAATATTAAAAAGAAGAACAAAATCCAAGGTTTAACATCTGGAATGCCTCCTGTGAGGATTGAACTCACGACCCCTGGTTTACGAGACCAGTGCTCTACCACTGAGCTAAAGAGGCTATAAGAACCTTAGCGAAATATAAGCTTAGTTACGACAATTGTATTTTATTCTACTTCTGTAATAAGATTTGTTACAAATAATAACGAATTAAATAAATATTGCTTAAACGTTTAACATATGATACGAAATTAATGAAATGTTATCAACTTAATTGATAATAAATAATATGTGTCAGTATATAGCGTAGTGGTTATGGTTTTTTTTCTAAATTCCAATTCTTTATTAAATTCATTCTACAATTTTGAGCCCTTTTTTTCATAAGAACCGAAAAATATTAATATATTCCTTTTTATATTAGTTCGTGTATTGCGGCGTACCGGCTTGCTTTAAGTTGAAATTATCATCAAATTATCTTTTTACATAGCATTCGCAAATTCATAAAACAAATAAATACTTCGATGTGAATTTGAGTCAGTTATGTGTACCTAACACATGTGTCTATATATCTTTTAAATTTTTCTAAAATGCAAGACATTTCGAGAACGGAGTGTCTTGAAACTAGGTTCTCTCTGACTGAACCATGCATTCACAGCGTATTAAGCGTATATAACAAAAATTGTTTTGCTGCTTTTAGTCTTTTTTTTATACTTTAAAACCTAAGACAATGTTAAAAATTTCTTTATTTTATCTTTTCAGCCATTCCAACCACCAGCAGCTCCAAACCCGTATCCCATGGCAAATCAATTCCGGCCGTACCCTCAACCATACTACCAATTTCCTTATAACCCCATGTTCTATCCCCCAGGGGGTGTTCAGTACAACCCTTACGCATATCAGCAACAGCAGTTCCAACAAGGTTACTATCAACCGCCCTATTACCAGCAAAATAACAGAATTTCTGTAAGTAACATAACTTTATTATTGGAAATTTAAATCACTTATCAGATATATAATACTTTAATGAAAAAAAAAATAATACTATAATGTTATTACTTATCAGTTAGCAACAATCAAAATCAATTACACACGTACTTAGTTCACACTAGGACTGTAATATTGTATTGTCATCTGATCCGGACTCGGGTTCTAATCTTTAAGCAAATGGCTCTATAAGAAGTACGTCAAAACGCACAGTTTTTTTGTTTTTACAAGATGCATAGATAGATAGGTATAATGAAGGTTCTGTTCAAATTATATATTAGGGGGAGGTCTATACTAATATATGTGTCACGTATGAGTGGGTATACAAAAAGAAAGGAGTGACTTGATACTAACTGAATAAAAAATTGTTTTGAAATATAGATAATGAGAATTTTCGAAATTCCAATTGGCGAGGCATAATTATTTGAGCGCAGCGGAATTCCAACCTGCGCTTCTTGGAAAGTCCAAGCCTTGAATGTAAATAGTAAATAGCACTTTAAAAAAATTGTAAAATATATATTTTAACTAATACCTTTAATTTTGCAGCGTGACATCAACGTTCGCGATCGCTTCGAACTTCTATCCCATATGACCAACCCTGGACGTTCTCGCAACATTACATGCGTTGTACAAGAACTGGGCTATCTAGATCATAACATGGAACCCAATTACGAACAAATAGCCCAAAGGATTAACAACCTGCCAGTGTCTAGTCAGCTGAAGGGAGACATACAAGATGGTGTGCACTTCTGCCAGAAGTTTTCTGTAAGACTTTTCAGATATTTTGTATATAAAAACAGCTTCACGTTTTTGCAGAGTATTCAGAGAGAACCTGGTGTCAAGAAATTCCGTCCTCCAATTTCAATCTCAAATCGAGATATTGAGTAATAATTAATCGATTCGATCGAGAAATCGTATATAATCGATAATAATTGAGTCTTAGGTGCGGAGAAATGAATAAACGAATAAATGTTTTAAATGTAATCATTCTGTCGAGTGGGAATGGAACCCACAACCATTCGTATTTACAATCAGTGCTGTCCCACGATGGCCACGATTTTGTAGATATGTAATTTATATATTTTTCTTCTGTGTATACCGGTATACCTCTATAACTACTTGCTTTTCAATATGTGGTAGTTGCCTATAATGTATATATATATATATATATATTTAAAATAATGAAATTCAAATTTGTTTCTTTACAGCAATGTGTACCGGAGATGGAACGCAATGCCCCGCTATCTCAAGAACTTATCAAGCCCATGTTCTTCTTTCGGTGTTATAAGGTTTGTTTTAATTTTTTTATTGATGCCGCTTTAACTCTATTAATCGTGAATATGTCGCTATTTAAAAATATATTGAAAATCAAATGTTAAAACAACCTTTGTTTCAATTAAAAATCATACTTAGGTAAGGCAAAGCAATTTAACAATTCCCTTATAAGCTTTACGACATTATCGGTAAAAAGTTTATGAATATATTTTAATATGTAATATATATATATTAATTTTTAAAAGTTAAAAGTGTTCTTCTCACACTTAATGATATGAATAACATTTTTAGAAAACGTATAATGATTTTTTAGTTATGGTAACGTTCCAGGTTGTTTCCGAGTTCTTTTTCCAATTTGCTTGTAAATTTTCAAGTTTCCTCTTGGAAACTTGCGCGCGGATGGAAGTCCCGCTAGGTTTAAAATTTTAATACGTTTTTTAACATATTAAATTGTTAATCACACACTTAGCAAACAACAAAAATAAGTTATAATAAGCGTATAAGAATTTCGACGCAGTTGGATGTAGAGCGCATTGCTTAGCGGCGCGTAGTTTCCTAGAGGCGCGGGTTCGAATCCTGCTCTAAATATATGTATTTCTCTTAATACGTTTTCTAAAAATATTTATCTTAATATAGTATTGCTATTTTAAAATAATTTTATTTTTACAGCATAAGAAACTAGAAGCGTGTATTATGAAAGACATTCGTGAAAGATTTGCCGCTGATGATGACCTCGACACTGATACCGACTTCAGGTAACATCTGAAAAACATTTATTAAATAAACAGCTCCCAGCTTTTTATAAGTGCTATAAATTTTAAGTATTGTATATGTATAAAAAGAATTATATGTCCGTAGAGTGTTGATAGTAATACAAAAAAAAAGATCTGCAGCTTTTCCCGTATAACAGGATAGCCAGAGAGATATTAGGTGCTGCGTGGCAGAACTTACACCGGTCTTTGTCTTACAAGAACGGAGAAATAAAAATATTTCCCCCGATGGGGAAGATGGGGACCGAACCCACAACCAATCGCGTTTATAGTCACGATAGTCTAGAAATTTAAATAAGTAACAGTAATCATTTTGTATAATACACTTACGGCTGTTCTATTTGAGACTAAGTAAAACCTGTATGGCAATTAAAGAAATTTAAATTACATATATATTGAGTTTATTTAACATCACGGGATAAACAAATCAACGGGGCGAGTGAATTCTCCTGCTTGCTCGCAAATGCCCAAAAATGTCATGGGAAATAAATAAAAACTGTCATAACAAAGCGCGGTGTTAAGCTCCGCACCAACATCGCAACATGATTCTTAGAACGCAAAGTTTTACTTTCTGGGGAATGTGAAGATATTCCGTACTTATTTCTTGACTCCAAGTTCTCTCTAGCGGAACTCTACGCCTAAAGTGTGAACTGAAAATAAATGGGTACAGTCACTTTAAAACAGAGTGCCCTTACACTTGATTCTCTAGAACTAACAGTGAATGTGAAAAATGAATAAATAAATGACAATACCAATGACATTTTACATACAGTTCGCTATCTAGAGCAGCGAGGTCGATACGCGAGGACTCGATGTCCGACCCGCGGCTTGAAGCGCTCGACGAAATGTCAGTCTATTTCTACGACTACCTCAGCGGCGGCACCGGCTTGGACTTCGATTTATACTTGTAAAATTATATAATTTGTGTAAATTATATGAAAAGGGTACAAAATTATTGATTACGGGGTATTTGAAAAGGTATTACATTTGTTTTGAATAGCTGATTTTTAGTTTTTAGTTTATTTGAGAATCTCTCATAGGTTATAATGATGTGAAGCTGAATATTAATGAAATAATATAGTTTCTTTAGCGGAAATGTAAGCTGATTTAAAAAAGTAATTGACTTTACAGTTGTTAGTTTTAATAATATAAAGATAGCTGCAATTAGTAAGATTATTTAGAATACATAAACATGAAATGTCCATTTTTTTTAAAAATATAACATTAATTGACAATATAATATCATTCTAGTTACATAGTAGTAGTGTCAGTAGTGACATCTTAAATATTCGTATATTGATTTTTAAGTAAATTGTTTTTTTTTTGGTAATTTTTTTAAGGTAGTTATAAGATAAGCCAGTTTCCAATGCTCAAATAGATATTACTAGCCATTGATGCATTTTTATATAGAAAAAAATAGCTAAATAACTATTCATTAGATTTTTATATATATATATATATATTTAAATATTCAAAGGCAGAATGTTATTCTTGTCTTATTTAGAATAATTTTATTTGAAAATAAATAAAAGCCTCTTTTTAGATTATATGGGATTTGGGAAATTTGCTACTTTCATATAATTTAATAGGCATATAATTAAGATGAGTTTGGGTTCACACTGGGTTTAAATTTCTCAAAATTTTACGTAAACTATGTTATGTTATAAATGTTGTAAATTTCAAGACAGTTGTTATTTCATCAAAATTTTCAAAAAAATAGTTATTCGATTATGATTCAACAGCTTTATATGTAAAGTAGCAAATGATAGTTCTTGTCCATAAAGCTGTCAAAGTATAGCTTTTTAGACAAAAACTTTTCATTAGGCATAATAATTTATAATGAAACCCGTTGAGATTATTATTTGCATTTATTATTAACGTTAAGGTTTATAGTACAATAGATTAAAGGGACTTTTTGTAAAAGTATTGTGAAATAAATCAATTGAATACAAAGTTGTAGTTTTACTTTTTTTACGAAATTATACTTACTAGAAGTTTTTATTAATTAATATACATATAAATTTAAAGAATATACCGTAACTACTATTACTTAGTCTGATAAGCTATGAATAATGCATTGGAAATTGCAGATTCAGGCCTTCGTGGCGCATTTTGACTGTAAACTCGATGATAGTGGATTCGATTCTCACGTGGAAGAACTTAATTTATGATTATATTTAATTTATTTCCTTCCACAACTATTTTATTCCATTCCTAATAATAATATTTCTGTTATTTTTAAAAATTTTAAGTGTTATTCACACACAACATATAAAAATTTAACGCAGCGGGATTCGAACCCGCGCTTTTTGGAAACCGTCCAAACGCTCTAACCGTTAAGCCATGCGTTTATACGTTTTGCAAAAATGTTTTTCAATATTTCTGTTCCTTTTACGTGTTTTATTTAAACCTCTTTGTGTGTCTCAATAAAGAATTCTACATAGCAATCTTTGCCGTTCATTAACTTGAACTAAATATTATGTTACAAGCACCTACTTATGCATATAAGAAAATCAACAACAATCAACAAAATTTTATCTGTAAATACTGTTACATCGCGTCCGCTATGGCTAAACGCCTATCCACCGGTTAAGTAAAGAAGACAATAGGCCGTGAGGATAAGTGTAATTTGTAAAGAGTTATTTAATGTGATTTTTAACTGGCAAAAATTATAATATTTAAAAAAAATCAAGTCTTTAAATGCAATGCATTTACAAAATAAGCAGCTACATACTTTTAATCATATTACAGCGATAGCAGTGTACGTAATGCCATGACATTCCGGTCTCCACTTGCCGCTTGAAAACGAGACACTGCATATTAAGTGGTGGAAATCAACGTCGCGCTATGTCTTTTGTACCAGAGCGGAGAAATGAAAATATTTAAATCTTGCGAATAAGAATCGAACCAACAACCAATTGCGTGTCTATTCAGACGCTATAAATTAAAATAAAAGGCAAATCAATACACATATTATCAACATGATCGTAAATAATAACCAAATAATACGAAATACACACAAAGCGAATAAACTTTAAATTTTCTAAGAAATGTTCAAATATTATCTACAGTATACTATTTATATATTTGACGTGACGTCGCGTGCGGTGCAAAGGGCGCAAAAGGTGACTGTCCATCAAAACACGTGATTATATTGTCAATATGTATGATATTTATAAGGATTTTTTAGCCTTTTCATGACAGCTTTGTGGTATTGTACACTTATTTTTGGAGTTACGTAATAAATGTATTGAGATAGACGTTTAACTGAAATTCTAAGACTTTTTACTTAGCTTCTCCCTTTCCCCTATTTCGGTAGTCTGAGAGCATCCAGTGTCAAGTCAATCGAGTCGCTGCTTGTTGAATCGCGAAACTCAACGCTGCTCTTGCTTGCTTGGAAAAAAACGTAAATTAAAAAAAAATATGTTGCTATAAATAATATTTTTCATTATGTGGCTGGAGGTCGTGGGCTCAATGCAATTAAACAAATAGACCATACAGTCACGGGAGATGCGGATTAAAACTATTAACTATTTTTGTGAATGTCGATGTGCAGCACGTTTTTTGAAAATTATTTTTAGAAAACGTATAAAAATTTGAACGTAGCGGGATTCGAACCTGCGCCTCTTGGAGTCTGTGAATAACACTTTAAAATGATAAAAAGCATGTTTTATGTTCATCAATAACTTGCGTGTCGTTTGTTAATCAAAAAAAAAGACTTACTTAAAAATAATATATTGTAACAGTTTTGTATGGTAGGTACTTACTTGGGGTTTTTTTAGCTGTCCTTATAACAGCATATAACGATAAAAATAACCACTTCGTATTTAAAATGTGCGTAATTCATTTCACACGAGTATGTGCGTAGGTACATTTGTCTAAAAAAATCAAAATGAAAATGGCATCCTCGCCACAGGATATGACATTTGTGTATTCTTTCATAATGACAAAAACTATATGAAACCTAAAACCCTTTTGTGGCCGGCCATTTCGGAGAAAGGTGGTTTTTTTGCCCATCGAATTGGTACAATAAAAAAGTTTGTTTGTTCGCTGATCCTACTTTCACCGGGTCTTTTATAGAGCAAGTATATATTTTTTTGCACATTTCTACCTGTACATTTATTGAAAGAGGTAGTGGGAATGTAAAGATTTGCAATAACAATTATTTGCGACAGTTTCATTGTTTGTCATTATTTGTGTACTGCGCGGTGTTTTATTCTAATTACGGAAGAGCTTTAAGTAAAGCTTGTTAGGTGTACCGTTAGTCGATTCCCTTTCTGCTTTTTGTACTTAGAAATTTTATTATGGGATTTATTCTTGGAGAAATTATATGGAAAACCACTAAAAAAGTACTTATCTTAAATAATGAATAAATAAAATTTAAAGGTAGTGTGTTTCTAAAGTAGTAAGTACTTAAAACATAGAATAATTGTAGTAAGTAAATTATAATACATCTATTACTATAATATTTCAATTAAATATTATAAGTTGATAACAGGTACTTGAGGCTATCGTGGCGCAGTGGGACAGTGTCTGACTATAAACGTGATTGGTTGTGGGTTCGATTCCCACTTGGGAATGATATTTGAATTATTTTCATATTTCCTCTATGGCAAGACCGAGTGCGACGTTGAGTTCTGCCACTCAAGACACAATAACTCGATTTCGAGCGGAAATTAAAAATTGCGACAAAGCGTGAAGCTGAGTTGATAACAACTAAAGGAGGTATTCTAACAACATTTCATCTTTATAAGTTAAAATAAGTGAACTTTTAACTGCGTTTAAAAAACCCATATTAATGAATATAATCTAAAAAGCTTCTTTGTTTAACATTGAACAAAAATTCTCACAATGACAAAGGCATTTTTATAATAATATTACATTAAGCCGTAACGTGGCGTCTGACTGTCCGTGGATGGTTGTGGACTCGATTCCCACTCGGTGCAATAATTATATTTAAATGTTTCTCCGCTCTGGTAACAAGACGAAGGCGTCGTAGAACTCCGCCAATCAACACGCAATGTCTCAGATTGGGGTTCTTTCTGACGAAAAATGCATGAAGCTGCAAAAAAAACATCATGTAATGCTATGGTATTTCCAATTTTCTACAATCCATCATGTCACCAAACGTAAAATGATGTGAAATCAATTCACCCTTTAGTAAATTGTTCCAAAGAGTTATTTAAAGTAAAGAATATTGGTACATTTGTAGCACATGGGGCAGATGCGTTCGCAAATAAACACTTATTGATCAAACTTTTGTGTTGCACTCAACCCATTTCTAGAACACACCTTTTAATCGACTTAGGGTACCACAGCCTATGGATGGCAATTACAAATTATTCTAGTCATAATTATGTATATTAAGATTGAACTAAGCACTACTTCGCGCGCCACATATAGGACCAGACGACCTGAAATACAAGGAAGCCTGAAGCCTAGGTCTTTATTCTAAATATTTATTTTATGACTTTTATAGAATATTAGTTTAGACATTTATCATTGAGAAAAATAATTGGTTAAATAATTTTTTTTATTTATTAAAAAATATTATACTCTGCAAATATTATTACAAGAGCAATAAAAGTTGATTTTGATCATACATATCGTCGTACGGTCAACGTGGACGACAATATTACAGTGCACTTACCCTATTCCAAAAATGTAGACCACCTTTTACCAAATATTCAAAGAAAGATCCTTGTCAAATAATCGCCTGCGCAAGTGTTAACAATGCGTTCGCAAAAATCGAAGCTTAAAGGATTGTTCAAAGCTTAACGCATCCTGCAAGGTGCTTGAAATAATTGAAATGAAGTTCAATACATTGCAGGTAATTTAACATTGAATATACAAATATTTGAAAAACATATTTTTAGAATACGTATAAAAATTTAAACGCAATGGGATTTGAACCCGTGCCTCTTGGAAACCATCCAAGTGCTCCGACCACTATAAACCCATGGCTTAGTCCCGTTTAATCCAATAATTAATTAATGTGTTCAAGTGTTTATACGTTTTCTAAAAAAATATTTTTAAATTTACTAAGTGTGTTAATAATAATAATTTAAAAAATGTCAAAAAAACAATAGTTTTATTAATTTTATTAATGGATGTTATTCCTATTTATTGAATTGAAAGCCTACATTTAGATCAAAGAGTTTAAAAGGATGAATATTAAGAAGTTGCTTTTAACGGGCAGCAAATATTTTCTTTTTTAATCTATAAAATATTCGTCTGTACATTAAAACAACCACGACATTACTTTGTTTATTTTTTATTTGGTTTTATTTCTTGCGTTCATGGTCCTAATCGTAACATTATTTCCATTAGATGTGTAATAATATAAAATAGTGTCAATATGTTTCTTAAAAAGTCAAAAATTATCAGATACTTCGTAATGTCAGAAAACATTTACGTTTTTTTTAAATAATTTGAAAGGCGGTACTTACCCTCGCATATACCTTATAAAACAAGCAAAACTAATATTTTTTATTTTGGCTTCACGCTATTTTTCCCTATAACAGGTTAGTCAGAGGGAACCAAGTTTCGAGACACTCCGTTTTCCACTTTCCGCCCGAATTCAAGACCATGGCGGTTCACCCGAGCGGAGAAGTGAGAATAATATAAATTAAAACAAATAGATTTTAAATACTAAATAAAATGAATACTATCGTTTTAACTTCTAGTGTCTATTACCACAATATACGTACGGTGTCTATATACAAAAGAATTATTTTACTTTTCCAATTTATAAATTCGACATCAGGTCGTTTTTGCTTGCAAATATTTAAAGGTTTGAAGAATTAATTAAAAATAATCATGTTTTTAAATATCAAATTCAGTTCTACGCATCACGTTTGTTTTTAAAACTTGGCAATTCGATTATTTAAACTTAATTTTAATTTAATTTTTTTTATAAACTGCATAGGCCAAGGCCGTAAACGCAATTGGTTGTGGGTTCGATTCCCACTCACGGGAATGATTATATTTATATTATTTTCATTTCTCTGTTTTGGTAACTAGACAAGTTTTCACTATTCGACACACAGTGTCTCGGATTAGGGCAGAAAGTGGAGAACGGGGTGTCTGACGCTAGATTATCTTTGTCTTGACTCTATATTATCTTTACTCTGCTATGCGGGAAAAAGTGTGAAGCTGTAACTTCATACTTTTGAGAGTTCTATATTGTTTATAATTTATGTTAAATCTTTGTTCAACATATTAATAGACAACAAAATAAAAACTATTGACAAATCTATTTGTTATATAAGAGTTAAGAATATAGAATTAAATAGCGCTTTATAAAAATACGACTTTATTTATAGTGCTCGTTTTTCAATTGTTATGAAAAATCAACTTTATATCAAAGCTCATATGGTTCATTTTCCTTGAGCTCGTATAAAAATTTATAAGTAGCAGGATGAACGACTAAAGTGTGAACCGTATCTAAGTTGTAGTTCTCGAAAGTGTGAAATCTTGTTCATTGCGACAAAAAGTTTAGATTTTAAGCTACCGTTCAAGTTACAAGAAGAGATTATTTCACATAATCTAGTCGTTATCGTGATTGCGTATTTCAGCTTTTAAAGGCAAAAGAAATTACTACTCGAAGGCATAGAATTTGATGAATATCTGATTCTATTCTTTTTTAGAATTTAATAAAAAAATATTATTGACTTTATTATTTATTTCTATTAAAAACTAATCTCTATTTCTTTGAACATAAAATAATTCATAGTTAAATGTAAAAAAAATTTTATTAAGTGTTTTTGCGAAAATATTTTCCAAGTGTAGAGAGGCAATATTTTAATAATACATTAGAAATACAATAAATCAATAAACTAATGTATTGCCATACTTTTTTCTTTTATAATGTGTACAAATGTATAAAATGACAAATACTTTTTTAAGGCAACGCTTATTTTGCGCTTCAACGGGGCTAACAATTATATAAGTACAAATTACTCAGTTAATTCATATATTCTATATACCAGGCAAGTCAACATTTTGAAATGATGAAAAAGAGTTTGAGTAGTTGACTCAAACTCTTTTTGCATAAAAAAGCAAAACTAGACTAATTTAGACAAAATCATAAACGCACCAGAAATTTTTGAAAAGGTCCCATTTTAAGTTTACACGTAACACCCACGTGCGGTTAGACACAGGTGGGCGAACTAATGAGCAGGGTCCCATGGGACTCGAACTATGAACCGCGAGGCATTTCCGCAAGATAGCCACTAATCACTGACGGTATCCGAATGTCATTTACAATAGTCAAATTTAAGACTATCTTGAAATAGCTTGTAGTGAAAACTCTTTTTTTAAGAATTTAGATAGCATATAATAAAGTTACTATAGAGAAGACGTGCAGAGCTATTTTTTTTTATGCTAATTCATAAAATGAATATAAATGAAAAAAACGTTTATATAAAAATATATACAGGTTGCTAAGGCAACGAGTTGTTTACGCGTCTATGAGATATCTAGTATACCTATATAATTTTCATGATTACCATTCTGATTATTACATATCTAATAAACAGTACTGCTGTTTATATCTTTAATATATATAAATAATTTCTGATTATTAATAATAAAAGAGAGTCTTATGTATGTTTAAAGAATATTTCCCACAAGAAAATTAAAAAAATATTAAGCTTGAATACCATTTAAAATCGCCAACGGTTTTTTTAGGTCACACGTAAATCACTGTGTATCGCTTACGCTAATTCCGGCCGCTTCCCCCGGGCCATATAAGTTAGCAATCGGAAGCACTTGGCTTATTCCCAACACTATCATAACATTACCTGATACAACTTCGCTAGGAAATCTTAGAATTTTACGATGTTATCTGAAAAAAGAAACAGGATTATTGTAATTTTTTTATGTGCCTTATTTTTTTGTTGTTTTTGTATACTAATATGAGTTTTAATTTGTGTAAAACTTATCGAGGCTTTATTAATTACGATATTGGTAGATTTTGCAGTTGTACAGCCATTATTAATCAAGTTATGATGTTGAGGCCGGCGTGGCGCAGCGGGGCATTGTTTGACTGTATAAGCGATAGTCGTGGGTTCGAATCCCACTTAAAGAATCTATTTCCACGCTATTGAAACCAGAATTTCCGCCACCAATTAGGCGGAAATTACTAAAAAGTATTACAAAGTATTAAAAAGTGTGACTACGTCTGACTGCAAACACGATTGGTTGTCGATTCGATCCCCACTGGAGACACGGAAGGAAGATAACATTTTAAAATAAAACTCTTCTCTGGTAGCAAAGAGCGGCGTTGAGTTTCGCCACTTAATTCTTAATTCTCAATGTGATTTTTGACTACGCTGCTATGCTGGTAAACGCATGAAACTAGTTTTTTTTAAATAACTTGTATGGTAAAAAGACCTATATTGACACAATTTGTTCTTTATTTAATTATGAATGAAATGAAACTAGAGCATATTCTAAAATATTATGTTTCCAAAATGAATCATTTCAAATATAATTTGCAGAAATTAAATAATTAAATTCATAATTACTTTATGTAACATAAGGATCCAATAAATTTGCAACAACATGTCCAACTAAAAACAAAGTGCATAAAAACGCCAAAGAACTTTGAAACTCGATACGTGCCGATGCAAGTCGCTATATGGCAACAAAAAGACTCCTATCGACGCCCTCCAGTCGAGCAGAAACGCCAAAAAGAACATTTTCGATGATTTATGGAGCAAATTAACGAGAATATATCCTCATTCCAGAACATCATTTCCTGCTAGAGCGAAGTCGCAACCGACCTGAAAAAATGCAACGCAAAAATGCGATTCGGAAAAGGTTTTTACGAATCTAAAAACACCACATAAGAAAATAAGAATAAATTGCTTCAAATATATATTTAATAAGTTTTCTTTAGGTGATTTTGAATTATTAATTAATTGTGCCTCAATTTATTGAAAATATAAAATTATTAATGTAATCACACAAAAAGAATGTTAAATTCTATTTCTTTTCTTCTATTCTATTTTTTCTCTAACAGGCCCAATAAGAGGAGCCAATAAGTATAAGTTACTCTGTTACCCATTCAAGGGCAATGTGTGGTGAGTGGCGTAACTTAACGCCGCCCATATTGTAAATAGGCCGGGGAAAAACTAAAATATGCGAATCCTCCGAATCAAAAAACACCTCCAATTACCACCCAAACTATGCTTCTAAGTTATTCAATTATATAACTATAGCTTAAAGTATAGGATCGTTGCACTGACATCCGCATACCGTTGGGCTCGTGTTACAATATATTTTTATTAGGAAAAAACTTAAATAAAAAGTTAGCTACCATGCGGCAAGACAAGTGCATCAACTGAACTACCGCCTTAAAGTTTTTTAACAAAGATTATTTTAGAGACACGTTAAACCATTCAGATTGGCAAATGTAGAGAGGCATACGGACACATTGTACTAATTATTTAAAAAATTTACCAAATATAAATTATAACACACATTGCTTTAAAATAAATTGTATGTTTCAAAAGCGAATAAAAAAAAACAATTAAATTATGTTATACCAATGTAAACCTTATTTACAGATTGTTTCTTTATCATCATATTTAAGATGCTGGCATAAAATATGCATTTTAAAGGGCCTTTTAAGCCTAAATTTGGGTTGCAAGTCCCAGGAACTGTTCCATGCAACGCAAAGAGCCCGGCACTAGTATTGTTAATCCAGGGAATGCTAAGGAGTTTCTTCTCTATACAGTATTAATATGAAATCCATGCTATATTACCTAATCTTTGCCTATACTCGCGTCGTTCATTAGACGGGTCGTTCGTCTTCATTGCGTGTGACAGAGATAGTTTAGTGTTTAAATTAATGTTGCAGCCGACTTTGAGAACCTATAACAGGTTTATTTATGTAGCGGCAACTCTACTAAAATAATAAAGATATTTGTGTTTTGTACTATATTTTACTTTGATTTAACCTTTTTCAAATGTTCCGTTTCATACATTTACATGCTTATGTATTCATAAGTTTATCGATTAATTATTTAAGTTAGGCAGTAAGAACCTAGAAATACTCCATACTTAAGCCAGTCTCTTTATTCTGCATTTTTGCTATATACACTTAAAAAGCAGCATTGGGATAAAAGGCAGCGTTGGAATTCGCCACAAACAGGTGAATTAAAAATATTTTCAATATTCTTCCGAGTAAAAAACCTGTTTCCATTAAAACACACATTCAGTTATTAATCTGAAAAAGTTACATCATTATTGGTATTTAAAATTAGAAATTTGTTATTAGTATATTGTAAATCTGCGTTGACTTGATTAACTAAAATAAAATGCATAAAATGAGCGCTAGATTTGTTTACAATTTAAATATAACCAATCCAATGGCGCCAACACTGGTTGTCATCTTCATGTCTTCGAACTTACCCATGTCACTTATTGAGAACACATTTTTTACTCAAATCACTAAATTGTAACTAATCAACGACCTTACATTTTTCCAATAATAAATACCATAAAAGTAAACGGAAGTTAAATAAAAATGCACACATATCATATATAATAATATATTAAGAAGACGTCTGTCTATCAATAATTTTGTAAATGTCGTGGTCATATGGTAAAATTAACGATTTGTATGAATTATATGTTATGAGGTCGTACTCAATTTACTATATAGCCATACGTAGACGACGAAATTATTAAGCGGTGACAATTCAACTATATGGTCAAATTCAGTTTGTAATTTCATGAAATGCGACCATTTCATGATATGGTCGATAATTTGATGAAATGTTTTTTTTTCTTACAAGACTGAGACATACACAATGTAAATCAATATTTTAGTTTCGGCGCTATTTTTTTTTTCATAAATATACAATCATTCAAGTCAACTGACAATTAAAAATAAATGTCTTTCAATCTGTCAATCAGCCGAAGCAATAAACAAATAATTAAATAAAACAATTTATATAGTTATTTCATAAAAATAAAAGTTATAAAAAAAACCATTTTACACAATATTACACCCGCATGTGTCCAACTGACCATCGAAACGATCATGTATCAGTTTCTTAACTAAATACGACCTTCAGCTGTGCTTAAACAGTGTCCCCTTCGGTATATCTTTTTAACAATAGCCGTTAAAATGACCAGAAAAAATCTGAAAATGTCCACTCTTTCAAACACAATAGGCTATGATGCGAGGGTGGATGATGAATTAAAAAAGCATCGGTTAAAATAATTGTAGTCTTAAAATTTATGTGCAGTAGTCATTGTGGTCTATCTCAGTGTCCGGTTGCAGATGTATAGATAAATTGTATTTTTTTATTTGAATGTTTAAACAGATATTTCTTAGTAGATTGGAGTAGAGCGCTATGAATAAATTCTAGAAATTACAGATTGTTATTATGATTTTTTGCATGTTTCTTAGGTAGTAGGTTGTTTATATGAAAGAAAGACGATGGCTGTAAGTTTGAATCCCTATTATTTAAATTCATATTTATTGTTTTTATATACAGTTTCGCCACCTAGCAATGCAACTGAAATGCGTGAAAATATTTTATTTTATAATAGGCCATATAGGAATTTGTTTGGCAATAGGCTTTGCCTATTTCCAAGAATATAAGAAACGCATAAAAATTATAAAAAACCTATACAAAAATCACATTGATAAACCAATGAGTCCAAATTGGCCCAGTTGTCTTGCAAGCGTGTTTTGTTGTGGGCCCATTTCCACTCGGAGAAAAGATTATATTTTGTTCCTCCGGTTGGTTTACTTGCGGTGTTAAGTTCCACTACTCCAACGCAAAAAGACCGGCAATATTCTTGTTACGTGGTCTTCTGGTGTTACGTGGTCAGGTGACACGAACGCTCGTTTGTGTTGTCTATTGATTAAAAATATAAAAAAAAAATATGTCTAAATTTCGGGCCGAAAGTGGAGAACAGAGTGTCTCGACCCTAGGTTCTCTCTGACTACCAAGTTATACGGGAAAAAGCATGAAACTGCAAAAAAAAAAACATTAACTTTGCCACCTTTAAATTGCGGGTGGTCAGTCAGTAATTAAGTGACCGTTGTAGGGAAGTACTGATAAAAATCATTGCCACCTAAGTCGCAAATTACTGGGATGTTTGACAGACTAAGATATAGTGAACGAAAACAATTTGCAGTGTTTTTTTTTGTGAAAGTTATTTGGAGTAATAGCTCAGCTTTTTGAATTTTACTATTTTAATGTTTGTCATAGTTTTAATTATCAAAATATTTGTGGAGATAAAATACCTGGAAATAATGTATGTAGATTAATGTATTCGTAGCCCGTGAAACCTACACGGCTTGCTTTAATAAACAAATTTCAAAGGTTTTAAAAAATAAATAAAAAACATCTAAAATTCATCTTAGTTTGACATTAAAGACAAATAATTTATCAAAAAATATTGACTACCAAACTACTAAACAATTCTTCTGTAAATTGTTTGTTTTTAAAATCTAATGTATTTAAAATTTTATATACATGTAGTAAATTATTGTTTAAAATATTCTATAACAGGTTTTTATTTAAAAAATCCTTTTTTATGTAAAAACGAGCAAAAGGACCACCTGATGGTTAGTGTCACCTTCGCCCATGGACATCTACAACAGCAAAGACATCAGAGTTCGGTTCTCAAGAGGCGCGGGTCCCGCTGTGTTCAATTTTTTATACGTTTTCTAAATATATATTTTTCAATTTCCTAAGTGTGCGAATGACACTTTAAAAAAATGTAAAAAATTTAATAAAATTCATTCATCATTCCCTCTTGCCAACGATTATTCGTAGAAATTTGTTAAAATCTCTCTACAGAGATGGTAACAACAAATATGAGTTGTAATAAGCGTATAAGAATTTGAACGTAGCTGGATGTAGAACGCATGGATTAGCGGTCAGAGCGCTTGAACGGTTTTCAAGTCCCGCAGCGTTCAAATTTTTATACGTTTTCTAAATATATCTAAGCCACAGTGTTATTAAAAATATTTTTTACAAACCAAGTGAACCAAACGCGCTTCAAATGAATATGAATATTCAAACTCACAACTCACAACGTTTAAACATCCCAAAATATTTGTTATTAAAGTAACTCAATATTTATTTCATTGTCTTATATAGTTTTTAATAAATTTATATTTGATACTTAAGCATATTTCCCAGACTTTTTTTCATTTGTAGTTCTAGACACTATGAAGAACGAAGTGATTGAAGTCACCACGTTATATATAAGGCATACGTTCAAAAAAATACATTTACCATATCAAACACAGCCATCTTCAAAACAAAGTCAGTTGTTTACACGTATATGTACATATATACGTACATACCCTATATATGTACTTATAAATATATATATACACATATACAAATATGTAATTATAAATTGTAAATATATACTAATACTCACACTTATAATTAATGTGGGTTTTCTAATGTAACATTATATATAAGAAATAATACTCGTGAAAGCTATTATCTAAATACGTTATCTAAAATCTTCCCCACTTATCGTTAATTTGTTATCGAAAACACAAATCATATTCTTTTGTTGTAAAATATAAAGTTGACCCCAATGGGTTGTTTAATTAAATTTGTACCCGCATTGCTCTTTCTCATATTATTAAATAAGTGAAACATGAATTACATTTTTTATCTTTATTCACCTCCCGCATTTTGGGTCACATATGAATTTTTACATAGCTCGGTGAGAACGAATAACTCTTGGAGGTTTTCCAAGAAGTCTGGGTTCAATTCCTGCTAAGGTCAAATTTTTAAACGCGTAAAAGTATTTTTATTGTGTGTGAATAACACTTTCAAAATAATAAAATAATTTTCTCACAAAACTTATTTATTTTACCTACTTAGTTATATTATAATAAATGTCGTTGTGTTAAATAGAAAAAGGTATTATAAACGTCTGACGAAATGGACCGAAAATGACTGCATGGCGAATACTACACACTAGACATACTCTGTAATCTACTAACCTGTTCAATAATGTTTTTTGGCAGTTCCCCGCTTTTTGTGTCGTATAGTGGGTTAGTCAGAATGAACCTAGTGTCAAGACACTTATTATTTCCACTTTACGCCCGTTCGAAGCGCCATAGTTAAAAAACTGAACTGAACTGAATACTTACCGCCCAAAGTCGGGTCATTTTGTGCCAGGTAGGGGAACTCAAAGCTACGCTTTTATTTTACCAGATCAGAAAAATGTTAAAATATATAAGTAACCATTGCCCAGAGTGTGAAAAGCGAACCAATAATCAATCGTGTTTGTATAATTGTAGCTTATATAAGTATGTATTCGTTGACATTATATACGTTTCCCCTAACCGAAACAGGTGTCAACCATTTTTTACCACCCCAAACCATATGCTACATAGGCTGGCATAGTGCACGGCAGCTGACTTGGAATAAATAAGAGATCGTGACACGCGCGCGCCCTCCCCTTAATAATTACTTCATTTTATTTTTAAATTGTTTTTTCTGCTCCACAAGCATTCAGAGGGGAATCTTTCATTCGAAAACAATGTACAGTCCCTAACACCTAATGGCAGCGGCGTGTGTTTTAAATTGGATACGGGCATAATAAATTGACGGTTTTAACTTGGCTTAGTAAGTGAGTAATGATAATTAAATAGCTTCATAGTTTTATTTCCTTTGGAGGATATCTTGGATTATTTTGTAAAGTATCACAATATAATAACTTTCTTTTTTTTTAACTTTACGCTATTTCCCGCACAGCAGGTAAGTCAGAGAAATCTTTGTGTCCAGACACTCCGTTATCCACTTTGAATTCGTTCAAGGCATTGCCTGTTGAGGGATGGACCACAACGTCGCGCTTTGTCTTGTTTCATGAAAGAGGAGAAATGAAAATATTTTAAATATAATAATTTCCGTTAGTGGGAATCGAATCCACAAACAATCGGTATACATATTACATTCATAGGTTGTCACACTGCGCCATGATGGCCTCTAATTCATAAGTTCCTTGATTATAATAAATATAATACACCTATATGTTAAATTAATTCAAAATGCAAATTCTATAAAATGAACCAATCAAATATGAAACATAATACCTTCGTACTTCTAATTTTGAAAACGTAAAAAAAAAGTGATTTACTTATTTTTGTATGCGAATAAGATGTTTTATTACAGAAATATACAATATCAAAATTTTAGTTTATATTACTTATATAGGTGCTTTTGGTTAATCCCATACATTTACTTTTCTAGAGTATTCGCTGTAAAGAAGGCAGCGGAAACTATAACTCGTAGACAGGTAAACACAATATCTAGAAACCTGACACGCCACGTGACCAGAAATAGCGCATACCCTGCCATATATTGACAAATCTTATGGCTTTACTGAACCAACACACGCTGTGTATTATGAAAATCCGAAGTAACACCGACAATACATCACGCGTCCCCTAAGGAAGGGGGACTATTTTTGAATTTCCATATACGGTCCATTTTATATTTTTTCTTCATAGTATTTTTAACTAACCATCCAGCTTTAAATGGTCTCTATTTTTAAATTGTAAGGAACAAGGGGAGTTTATTTTGAAATGGTAAGATAATAACTTGCAGCCGTCGTACGTATCGCGTGCGCGCAACTTTCAATGGTACACACGCGTTGAGTTTTTATTGGCTCGAGCCAATGAGTTTAGTTTTATTTTGGTAAAAAGTAGGGGACTTTTTTACTTTTATATATACTTGATGTGGGTTGGTTTTTTAAAGAGATGTGTATTTTAAGTGGCTTAGTTACTTTTTGACGAAGACCGCCCTTTTTAGATGTACATAGGAGTGCGTACGTTCATATATAAATTTACGTATAAATATTTTATATCAAAGTGGTTAATATTTATTATCATCAGCTTCATTGTATGTGAATCCATAATATACTGTAAAAACACACTTTTTACTAAGCCATTGCACTATATTTTTATTTTAAACTAGTAGCTGCCCGCAACTTTTCATTCAAATCCGTCCAGTAGTTTCGAAGATTTCATTTTGATTTGCTTGATGTTAGCTGACTAATGTCTTTGGTTCGACCCATAAAATTGCAGTATCATATAATACTCATAAGAACAATCATTACGTGAGTCTTTGTACAGTATACAGTAGTTATAGTAGTAAAACCAAGGTGCAGCGTTGAGTTCCGATGTCTCGGCTTCAGGTGGAAAGGCTTTCTGCCTAACCTGCAATGCGGGAAAAAATGTAAATCTGAAAAACAAACCGCTTTAACCGCTTTACATGACGAAATAGCAGTTTAAAATTTTCATACTAGCTGATCCGGCAAACTTTGTTCTGTCTAACACTCAATGAATGAACTGACTCAGAATTTTAAAATCAAAATACACTATTAAGTGTATTATTTTACTAGAATATGTATTCGTGTCACTGTTAAATCTGTTGGAATAGTAATGAGTTATTTATTTGTGTGTTTATATTATTGTTTGGGAATTGGTCACACATGTATACTGACGTTATTCATATATGATTTATTTTTTGTGTATTTTTGTAGTTTTCATATTTACAATAATATATCTATATTCATCCAATATATATTTACAAAATATATGGGATGAAATTGAGGAAATTAAGGTTTTTAAATCCATTATTTGGAGCCCGAATCAATACAATTTACACTTGGCCTCCAGTAATTCTAGTTACAGTTTTTTATGTGAATATAAGAAGTATACAGTGTAATTTTAATCATCTTATACTGATTGAACAGATAAATGGTGAATTGATGTTATTATATTGACAGAATGCTGGTTTACCAAGTGTGGTGGTATTCCTTTTCTATCTGGCTTTTCATCTTACTTCTCTCTCTAAATATGCCAACCAAAACGATGGGATGGTAGCTTATGTGAGAAGCAATGTTATGCACATATTGGAAAAACCAGAATTCTATGACGCTAACGGTCTTATCATTAAATTTTCTAATAGAACTACTTTAACATATCGTTGGACAAAAATCTTCAGCAGTTAAATAAATTTAGCAGTATTATTGTTATTGGTTATATGAATATTCTTTTACTCTTTTATGGTCTTCTACCTACACACTTTCTTACAACTCGATAAAATTATAATTACCTAGATCACGTGATGTTGAAATCTATTGGATTCCAACATCACTTATTGCTACTACTCTCATTTTTTTTCTATTATTACAGACCACACTCCGGTTATACTTGGTTGTGAACTTAATATAATAACCTATTCTTTTAGGCAGTCCATCAAACGACTGGATGAAATAGCCTATCTGGAGGAAATTAAAAAAATATGGCTGTCTACATATTATTTTGGAAGGTGGCGTGGACTAGGCTGCTACGTCACTTACAAAGGTTGTCAAAACAACGCTAAAAAAATTACATTCTCTAGTAAAAAACGTATACTCAAGCCCTGAATTTCACCTGGCTTATTACGCTGTATAAGGACAAACGGCGCATCGGGACTATATCGTGGAACGAAGAAAACACCGGATAATACCGTATTGATCACAATTTATCGCAGATATAATTATATTTTGTAATAACTTATTAAAAAGACTAAACATGTTTTGATTCCGCTTATTGTTCATATTTTTAACTCTTTTGCATCGGG
This sequence comes from Podotricha telesiphe, assembly GCA_038994665.1. NCBI lineage: Eukaryota > Metazoa > Arthropoda > Insecta > Lepidoptera > Nymphalidae > Podotricha > Podotricha telesiphe. Next base: position 1,104,131 of record JAOYRR010000048.1, read on the forward strand.
TATCTTTCCAAGGGTTTTTAAAAAGGCAAAAGTTCAACAACTACAGCAGACCAATTTCAATTCTTACCAGTCTGTCCAAAAAGTTTAAAAAGTTACTTAATTCTAGACTCATCAACTATTTAGATAACTTATTTTCCAGTTATCAGTACGGTTTCAGAAAGGTAAAATGTATAGTTGATTCAGTTCTGGATTTATCAAATTCGATAATCAAATGTTTGATCGTAAGCAGAAAACAATGGGAATATTTTTACCTATTTTGACCTGTCTAAAGCCTTCGACACTATATTCAAGCCGAAGTTTTTGGTTGTATTAAATAGAATAGGTATTAGAAACATAGTGAATGACTCACTCGCGATGATCGCTCACCATGTGTACTATTTATTATTTTAAGTTTGGGTGTTCCTCGGGTTATGTCGTGGACCTACCTTGTTTCTTATTTATGTCGGTGACCTGCCTATCTGGTTCTCTTAATTGGTTATCTTTACCTGTAACATAATATCCTATTTTGATGATACTATTGTGCTTGTATACGGTTAAAGTTGGTTAGCTTATAACCAATTAACTTTAAAACTATAGTTGGTTAGCTCATAACAAATTAACTTTAAAACTATAGTTGGTTAGCTCATAACAAATTAACTTTAAACTTGGATAAAACCAAACTTATTTACTGCATTTGCTCCAAATGATAATATCCTTCTTTTACTTCCAGTTTCTATAAAAAAATGTAGTATGGAGTACTAGCCTGTGTACTCCATACTACATTTGCATAGATATTTATAATTCAACTCAAAAAATATTTAGGAATATGGTTTGATAATGCAGTCACCTAGGAACATATTAATGTAATGTAATTGGAATTTGGTGGAGTTCTGACTGGTGGTGGTCGATCTGACTAAAATACTTATATTTCGCAATAGTCACAACTAAAGCCTCTATATTTGGCAATGAATGTGCATCTAATTATGTAAATTTGTTAATAATTAATGAATGGTCGATTACAAGACGTTTACGATAAGTAACTAAAACTTGGGCATGCCAAGGTGAAGTACTAGTTTCAATGACACCATCAGCAAATAGTTTTCATATTTCATTATGAATTAAGTTTCCATCCTCTATAGTGTACAGCAAGAGTGAAACAGGTGGCTTTTATAACGCAAATTTTGAAAGTTTCCTTCGATCCACCAAAGTTAAATTATGGGATTAATTTATGGGATTTTAATACAATATGACCAATAGTGATATCAGCGAACAGGTTTTTAATGCAGTAAGAAAATGTATACCGCCAACGTGTCCATATCAAATCAGACGATGTAGCACCCGGTTCTACGTCGATCGATCCGGCCGCAGATAGCGAAGCATGTTGCTTGAGGAAGGTATCGGGATGTAACTTGAAGAAATCTCTGAGTTATGAGATTTTTTCTGATATACACGATTTTACTTGCGCATATTAAATATCTCAATATTTGAATAAATTGATAACGAAAAGACAATACTTTAATTGTACATAGTCTGTAACTTTATGACATTAGTTAAATATTACTTTCTTATAAATATTCTCTATCTGACATTTAGTAAGATTTCTTACTCCTTACCTACCCCTACTACTGCCTACTTACATTATACTAGTAAAAGTCCCTTCAAAATCGGTCCAGCCTGTCCCGAGAGTAGCCAGAATGAACAGACAGACCGATAAAAATTGTAAAAAAAATATTTTGTTATACATATATATGGTGCTGTACCTCCAATTTTATTTATTTGTATAGATAACATATAGGTAGATATGTTTACTAGCATCAAATACAAGTTCGCCGTATATCATTTTCCTAATTCAGCTATTTTCCTCGACAAATACGTCCATGGATAATTGATTTCCAAATATTAAGTTACTATTTGCCAGTACTTAGAAGAATATCTTATCTGTTTGTGTACAGTTTGACAATACCTCTTGTTCTAATGATGTATACTCTCTAAAAATAATATTGAAAATATAATAAATTATTGTTCTGTAGTAGGTACACTTTTTACGTTTTACTCTAATTATAGAAAAAACATTGAAAATAATCTAATAATAAAACACCTTGTATCGGAAAAATAATTTAAATTTATATTCTACAAAAAAACAATGCTAGCACAAATCTCTATTACGCTGTATGTATACCAATTATATAAGAAATGTTTAATTTATTTATATTAATTAAATAGTAGGTACATGTTAATAAACTTTAACAAGAAGCTTTAGTTTGAAATTGCTGTTTTTATAAAAGAAAAGAAATGAAGAAAAAGAAAATCTAGTCAAAAATCACTTGACGTTACACTTTTCGTTCAATCAGAGATAACGTGCTAAATCTCACAAAGTAATGCATGCTACGCTCGTATTTTGACATAGTAAGTCGTATTGGAACCCACAATTACTGTGCGTAATTAGGCGCTGATGAGAACTGCGCTACAATGGCTTGCGTAATTTTCTTACGAAAAATATAATTTATCAAAATACTTTATATCAGCATCCAGACAAGACATCACTATCATACACATGGAATACAAAAAAGCTTGGACATTACCGGATAAAATAACTTTTATCTGGGTGGGGGGCGGTCCCGTTGCCAGGCAACGCGCGACCCTCTGAGGGTAAAAACGGGTAAAACGCCGGGAGCGAATGGACGGTGATTTTTTATGGCATCGTACATTTTTTCCTTAGCGCCGCGACGCTCGCCGGGGAAATGTAACTGTGTGAGTGAGTGTTGATATAGGATGTTTGTCAGAAAAAATATAATTTATAATAATTCAAACCTTATTTTTTCAGTATAATGAATACGACAAGATTCACATAATTTTTTAGCAAAGGAGGCAGAGAGAACTTCGTGCCAAGACACTCCGTTTTCCACTTTCCACCCGAATCCGACATATTGCGTATTGAGTGGCGGAACGCCAACGCCGCGCTTTTTCTTGATACCAGAATATTTGAAATATAACCAAGTGGGAATCGAAGCGACAACATTGGATGTACAGTCAGACGCTTTCACACTATGACACAGTGGCCAACATTTATACTTAGGTTATAATTCAATAATATCTTTATTGTATCGCTCAACTTATTCAATTTTTCATATGATTTTCAATTTTTTTCATATGATTAAATAGCTCATTTCAATCAAACCGCCTGTATAATGTCTGAAAGCCTCCGTAGCGATCTAGATGTTGTATGTGTGTGTGAAGTGCGGAGGCTGCAAATATTATAAGTATGGATTTTATTGGCATCTCCCTCTAACCTTACCCCTCCTATTTCAGCCTTCGGAAAAAATATTCTCCAAGGGAATCTAAAATTATGAGCGGGAGGTTTCCTTATAAGAAACGATGCTGCAGTCATTTGGACCCATATATCTTCACGATATGGCCAATATATATAGCGTTACTTGCTGAGATTGTAGACGGCAACTATTGAATAGCGATTATGCCTGTTATTGGAAATCTTAGTCTAAAGTAGATATATATTTGATAAGATGTATGAAGTTAAAAACTACTACTAAGCAAAACTAGTTATTTTTTTCTGTCCCTAAATCATTTCATAGAGTAGTCATTTGTTTCACGTTTCATTTATAAAACATACTAAGTATATGAATAAATTTAAATGCGTAACCATTAAAAGCGCTACGCTAAAATTAAAGGGCCTACCTCTAGATTTATACCTGTTAATGAAAAACAATTTCTCTTTATGAAAAATAGTTATTTATTTACATTGTTACAATGAAGAATGCAAAATCAAGGTGCAATCATAAACTCATTCGAGTTTCAATATTTCAAATAATTTTTATCCGCACCTTAACTTCACACATATACAAGTAAACAAGTTAGAATATATATAAAGAAAAAAATTATACAATAAACAAAACACTTCAAGTGTATTCGCTTATACAGAGTGATTTACATTTTCCCAACAATTATTATTTATTTTTTAACATTTTTTAAAGTGTTAATCGCACACTTAAAAAAATAATTTTCTAAATATGTCTTTTTAAATTATTATTTTTTTTGATATGACTGCTTTATTTGTTCTTTTATTATTATGTATCTCTTGAAAAAGTTATCGGTTTCAAAAGAACCCGGTCCTATTGGCTTCCGTCACAGGTCCAACACGCTGAGGCCCCTTGAATATAGCAATGTATTTTACTGTGACGCATCAGCCGGGATCCATCTCTGAGTAACCACAGGTAATAGTCACCGGCTAATGCGTAGGAACAATGGAAAGTATGGAACACTAAGCTGGAATTATCCAATGGAATTTGGATGGACTTTCTTTAATTATTATCATTTATATCCAGTTTTGGAATTAGAATTTTGGATAAACGTACATATTATATTGATCTCTTTACTTTCTTAGGTATTACTTCTTAGTAATGACGATTTAATATATGTTTAATATGTTTATGTGTTATTGTGATTCTCACTGATATAGGACGTTGAAATAAAAAAAATAAAAAACTGTTATTTTTATGAAAAAATGTAAAGCATATGCAAAATAATTTCAAAGTATATAATAATAACATTGATATTTTATATTTTATATAATAATAGATGTCCTGTTGTATATCTTCCATTTAAGCGAGAGTATCCTAGTAGTAAGTCACGGACTTAGTAAGCAAAGCGCCAAAATGAAAATATATATTTCTAATACGTCAAGCAAAAATATTGTACACTTTTATTAACACAGGCGGAGAACGAGAGAATGTGGCACATTTTAAGTTTACACAGGGAAGGAGTGCGGTACCTAATATTATTTTTTTAAATATTGTAAATAAAATACATTAAATTAATAAAATTAATGTAACACTCAATACTGTATGTTTAACTTACACGTCTGTATAAAGTGGTATACCCGTAAAGCGCTAAACGGGACATATAGTTTAAATCACTATTTATGATATTATTTTATAATTTGTAACTTTTTTCCAGATTCATACTTTTTCCCGCATACCCTAGGCTGAGAGAACCAAAGAGTCAAAACACTCGTTCTTCAGTCTCTTTCCTTATCAGAGACATTGCATGTTGAGTGGAGGAACTTAAGGCCGCGCTTTGTCTTTGTTTTACCAGAACGGAGAAATTTTAATATAATTACTCCTTCGACTGGGAATCGAACCCACAACCATCGTGCTTAGAGTCACACACTGTTTAATAATAACTAATATTTTAAATAGAAAACGTTCCCCTGAGTGAAAATCGAACCCCCAACCATCTTATTGTTGGTACTTCTCGATTTCACCAGGTTGATGTAATATTTTAAAGGAAGGGAGATTGATTTCACATATTACTATATATGGACTTGTGATTCTATTATTTTCAACCCTTTATTTTGAACAGTAAATCGTTTATGTAATATATAAGCATGAGTGAGGGGGACGTCAAAAAGTCAATAGACACTCATTTACTTGCAGATAACACACTAAAAATCCTATTTAATTAAATTGTAACGACGCCTTTGCTGCGCAGTTTTGAATGATGAATTTAATCCACAAATAGAATATTTTATATTAAGATATAAAACCTTCTAGAGCTTATTTCTTTTTGTTTCATATCATTGTGAAAACTAGGGTTAGAAATTTTACATCAAACCTTGATCTCGTTTGAAAAAGCGTGGCCGTTGAATTTTGTCACTCAACGCTTCTTGGCCTTTTTGCTAAGATCAAAGTGGTCACTCAACATACAATGACTATAAATAGCTGAAGTTTAAAGAACAGAACGTCTTGTCACTAGATGTTTCTTGCTTATCTAACACAATATATAAAATTTCAAAAAGAAAACTTAAGAAAAAATTATTAACAATCATTTTAATTCCTCCGTTTTGCTAAAAGAGCAACTGTTGAGTTTCTCACCTTCCGAGCCGTTTGTAGCTGTATGTTCGTTCGGCGATTCAAAAATGTTTGTAAAAGACTATTTAAATGAAGGATATTTTTAATTTCAAGTGGAAAATGGAGACAGTTTTATATTGCCACTAGATTTTCTCTGCCTACACTGCTATCCGGGAAAAAACGTGAAATTGAAAAAAAAACCCCACGCTTTCCACCCGAACTTATTTAATCTATGATGACATATAAGCTTTGTGCCAAACAAAATAAATCAATATATACCCTTATACATAAATTCCTCACCCCATTACCGATTGTCACAAAAAACTGTGGGAGCATTATTAAATCGGGGAAAGGGTTGGTCCCCTTCACACGCCATGTTTTATTCATGCTGCGTAACACTGAATCAGGCTCCCTATCGCAGATTCGCAATCACTCTATTTACTTTCTTGATAAAAGTAACTAATATGACAAGCCTTGAACAGGCTTTTTAATTATAACTGTATGTGTCTGTGTGTGTACAAATTGAATTGATTTTATTTTATTTTGATGTTGAATATTGTAGTTTTAGCGATTGTATGATTAACAACTTAATTTCTTTTTTTGCAGCTTCACGCTTTGTCCCGCATAGCATCCCGCAAAGTGGAGAACGGAGTGCATTGGCACTAGGTTCTCTCTGACTACCCTGCTATGCGGAAAAAGCGTAAGGCTGCAAAAAAACTGTGAATTGCAGGTGCGAAATAACCATCGATCATTTGTGGCATTTACTGCCGCCAGTTTTGATAAAACGATACAAATGGACATTACTAATCGCCTTGTCCTTTTAAAAACTACAAAAGACTTCTACTAAAGAACTTACATTGTAACGTAAACCAACGTAAATGCTGATCAGTTTAAATCTTATCTCTTTATTACATAGGTGTTAAGATTCAAAATTGCTTAACAAATATATTTCAATAATCAGAACTTTTAGCGTATAAGATAAAAAGCTTAGCTATTAAAAAATATTCACCGAATATAAAAAATCGCATCGATCTTACTGTTTGTGGCACGAAATACTTTTAGATTATTTATTCCACGTGATTTGTGCAAGTACCTGCGTATTTTCTACACTATTATCTTGATCCTTTGTGGGAGCTTTAGAAGTCAACATTGACTAATATTGTAAAAGTAATACCTTTTATTTGTTAGATATATAAAAAAGTATGATTTTTATTTATTTCGTTATCCAAAACCAAGAATTTTGTCCTCTGAACAGAAGTAGATGTTTAGAATACTACTATTAATTGGTCATTTTGACAGAAATTGAAACTCATAACAATTCTTCTGAAACCTGAAAATAGTATCACTTTGCTAGAATGGATATAAAAGCCTAAATTTTGAACATCAGATTTTCCTCCAACTAAATAAATACATTTTTATCTATCTATACACTATTAAACAGTAAAAAAATTGTTTCTGTCCATTGAATAACTATTTTTATTATATATTTTTCGTAAATATATTTAAAATATATTTACAAAAAAATAATTTAGGGGGATGTAAAACCGGTAATAGAATATGAATAAAAAATTTTGTCTGTCTGTATGTTTGCTTGCGTACGTCTTCGTAGTTACTGGATGGTTTGGAATGAAACTTTTTTTGTTATACAGCATTTCGACCTGAGCAGGGCATACCCCATGGGTTATAACTGTATTCGCAGGAAAAATAAGGAAATAGCACATTAAAAACAGTTGTTCATAGTGATGAATATTACTCGGTGAAACAAAAAATAAAAGGTCTAGATCATCTGATGAAGAACCTTATAATTACAGCTAAACTATAATAAGTGGGAAGTATCAGGCAAATGTTTCGTGCCCTCAGCAAGATGTCTTCAGCGTATCTTCGTTGACATAAAAACGGTGAATCTGGAGGTCTAAAGTTTCGAAAATTTTAAGAAAAACCATCTCCACCATCAGCTACAGCTGCCAGTTACAAAGCTTTCTTTTGTTAACAAATAAAAATCATTGAACTTGCGGCGCGATCGATCGTAGGGACAGCATCTGACTGTAAATGGGTGTGTGTCCGATTCCCAATCGAGTGAACGGTTTCATATTTTTCGTTTTTAATAAATGTAATGTCAACAGGTGGTATATGAAAGTAATAATGAATGAAGTAATGTATAATTTCCTTTACCACAGATAGTTCACGTCCACGCAAACGAAGTTGCGGGCATCGATAAGTGCAAAATAAATGAAATTATTAAATAATTACGAGTTAAAACTTATTATATAAAACTGAAGTGCTAAATATACGCATACTATATACCAACCGCACCCTACATTGAACTTTATTAATGACATGATGTTGTTACAACATATAAATACACAATTTTGGCACTTATAAAGATACAAATAAAGCCTACATTAGATTATCGTGACAATTTTCAGTTTTTCATCGATTGCAGAACGTCAAGGGGTATTTTTGAACCATTTTTAATTTATCTGCCCCCTGCCATTATTTTTGTGAGGGGTCAAGCATTGTACAGCTAATGGACACTGTGTGTATTTTATGACCATTCTTAATTTAGAGCTTTACGTGGTGCTTTCATTTCCTGGGAATTCAATGTAATGTCATAATTTATGATTTGACAGTATTTCTAAGTTTAATAGCTAAGGTAATTTTAAAGTTTTTATAGCTTTTTTTATCCGGCGTAGACATATCAGATCACATGAACATATATTATTTATGTTTACTAGGTATTATATGTAACTTTATTTTAAAATAGCTTGAAAATTTTAAAAATATATATTTTTCATAAATATATATTATTTGTAATTTTGAATACCTATACTAAAAGACACAATTCAATATATTGTTTTTCATTCTGTATTGTATGTATGAGATTACAAGTGCAACTAACATAACTTAAAAATAGATGGCTCGGATCCAAATACAGCTGTAGTTAACAAATTAATCTTTTCGCCTTCCATTATTTAAAAGTATCAAAAAAAATATTACAATTTATTTCATTCGACTGAGGGTGCAACAGAATAAAGTACATACATTCATTTCAAAACCCAGTAATATATTGAAAATACACTCCATTATAGTAATTGTATCGGATTCGGAAAAACTTAATATCCTCAATGCGAATCTACGGTCACGGATAAAACGAAGCTATCGCAAATTGGCGAGCATGAGTTCAAACACAAAGGATCGGTCACCATATTGACACTCACACAAAGCCAGGGGTCACTTTTATTTGTAGCTCGAATTTAATTTATAATCTTTTCACACACGCCATTAAGAAGATTACAAACTACCCTTTTTCCTTGCAATTGTAGAATAAAATATATGTAACTGTACACGGCTATTGTCCTTGGACCTTTTTGTTTGGATTTTGACACATTTTCGAATATTGAATTGTCCATGATTTATTTCAACTGTGAGGATTTAAGATGTTTAGGTTTCGGGTCAATAGCTCGGCTTTTAATTGCCTAACGGTCAAATCGCACGCTTTCACAGAGCAAAGGTTAACGGTTGTCTTGTAAATATATTTTATGCATTCCGAATCTATATTCAATATCTATATCGGAAGCTCTTACATTGTATCTTTTAGGTCACGTCGTCATTTCTTAGAAAACATTAAAAAATACAAAACGTTCGTTATTGGCTGAAATATAGTTATAAATTACAAGTAGTAATATTAACTTTTGATGAGTCGTGTTTTAAATGAATACAACAATAAAAAATATTTTATTATAAAGGAGTATGGTCAATAATTTTTTCTTGATCTATTTCTATATAACAGATTGGATTTCTTTTTTTAGCTTAATGCTTTTTCCATATAACAGTCAGAGAGGATCTAGTGTCAAGACACTCTGTTCACTTTCTGCCTGAATTCGAGACATTGCGTGTTGAACGCTGCAACTCAATGCCGCACACTGTCTTGTTGATCAGAACGGAGAATTGAAAATAATAAAATTATAATCATTCCACTGAGTGAAAATCGAACCCCACAACCAATCGCGATTACAATCAGACGCTGGTGCACTGTGCCACGATCGTCTAAGAACAAGGCCTAGAACAAGGTTTTAAAAACTTAAGTTTATATATTCACCTAAATGCAATTTGAACTTGCAACTAACTAGTTACAATACGCTAAGTCCAATTTTAAATAACATGAATCATAAATTAAATAAATGTCAGGAAAACTATTGATTTACAAAATATTTAACAGTACTATTATTATATTAATAACAAAACTCCATGTGCAACAGTTTTAATTCGATAATATCCTCTCTTTACAAAATTTAACAACAATGTCACGGGTGTAATATTTGTGAAAATGTAATAAATCGTTGACCCCCGACCATTATGACCCCATGGTCGATAACAAAGGATCCGAGCATCTTAGGCCTGACCTATAATAATAACTCCAATTACAAAAGTTATTGAGATAAAATAAATTATAAATTTATTGTTATTGTTACAGTAGAAAAAAATTGGGAGGTAACTGTAAACGCGATGGATAAATGAATATATAAAAAAAAAACATTTTCATTTCTCCGTCACCCAAGACAAAGCGGCGTTGAGTTTCGCTACTCAATACGCAGTGTTACGCATTCAGGCGGAAAGTGAAGAACGAAGTGTCTCGACATTAGGTTCTTTCGGAATATACCCTGTTATGCGAGAAAAGCGTGAAGCAGTGTAAAAAAATTGTGACCCTGGCCCTATTAAAGTGTAACTTTGTATAAGTTACTAGTTGTCGCTAGTGACTTTATTTGTGTGGAGTTTATAAATTTTAATGTACTATGTAAGTATTTCAACTGTACAACGTAGATTTTTTCCCTTGGAAATATCGAAAAATCTTGCAAAAACTTGGTGTTACCTTGGGATATTTGCAATTTTCAGCATTCTGCACTCAGTAGTTGCAGCTGTGCATTGTCTCTCCGTTAGTCAATAACGTAAGAGTTTTATGTTATATATTGATTAAATAATATTCTTACTGAGGCTGTGTGTGTAATGTAGAATGTAAAATCTAAGAAAGTTAAGTCAAAAGTAGTTACCGACCGACGCGAAGGTTTTGTTTCGTTTTCAGCCAGTTTCAGCGAAAACATCTAGCTTCTGCCATAATTTCGGTTTCAGCCAAATAAAGTCCGAATCTTCGGCCGCGTCGAATCGCAAAATCGCGACCACAACGAATGACCATATTCTGAATAAGCCATCTACTTTCGTCTGTAATGAGACTGTTGCGTCCGCATAAGAATGGATTAAAGTGAACTGCCGTTGGTCTGTAGTAACTAGTACTTACTACTTCCGATCGCGTCGCTATATGAAAAGGAATTTGTAAGAAGTACATGAAGGTTCTACAGGACCTCAAGGGACAGGACAGGACATCTGGGTGTGGCCACAGGTTCCATTTGCTACAGTTTGCGGATCGCAATGGAAAATCTGCAGGTTTCGTCTGTGAAATTCTTGATAAAAATATCAAGATTACTCCTCTTGACTATCACTGCAACTGGTTTTAGAATAATTTGCTAAGGACAGATTAAAAGTTGAAATAAAATGTGTAAAAAAACTATTATCCTTTACAGGTAAAAAAAGATATCATCCTATATTAGGAGCTAATCGTCGATTAACAAAAAAGGCAAAAACTTAACACGTGTATACACACCTCAGTATCAGATAAACACTATACACAAAAAAATATGAAAAAACGTGAGAGCGATCGTTTTAGAAAATCTTTTTATAACTTTTGAACTACGTTTAGTATAAAAGGGCGATATATGTAAAGGTTTTTCGATATTTATTAAAGATATGTTTACTGTAGAAGTGAGTTCTTGACACTAGGTTATCTCTGACTAACCCGCTAAGCAGGAAAAGGGTGAAGCTGCTAATAATTATATCAATCTTATATTAATTAAATATTTCAGTATATACGATATGCATATAGGTTAAACTGGTCATAGGTAAAAACTGATTGAATTATCAACAATTTGAACATGTGAGCAGCTTTAATGTCAAAGACTATAAATTTGAAAATAAGCGTCAAAGTGAGAATGAAATTTAAGCGCATTCCAACTTTATATGCATGTAGTTAAATTTTAAAAAATATATATATATTTACAAGTATACCACAAATTTCTCAAGAGAATTCCAAATCGAAAGAGATATTGAAAGTCTAGTTCAAGCGAAGCCTAAAAATATAATTTCTTGGAAATATAAATACAAAATTAAATATCAAAACTATAATATATCGCCATCACGGCGCAGTAGTTGTAGGGCAAGATGCCCGGATACTTGACTCGGAGAAATTATTATACATATTTCAATTATATTTTTTCCTCTCTGACTAGTCTGTTATGCGGAAAAAGGCGTGAACCCGCAAAAAAATATTTAAATATAAGGATATAAAGCTGTAACATCACAAAACCAATATGATTTTAAGTATAAAAGCCACCTCAAAACACGTATATAAAGAACCCTCGTAATTCACACAGCAGCGTATTATGATACGCTAAAAAACTTGCTGTTTTTTATAAACTTGACGCATTCTACCCCAATACAAACCTTTTTAGAGGTGCAAGGTCATATGTCAGGTGTTAAAACACTGTTTTTTTTTAATAATTTTATATATCTTTTTAAAAAATTAAATTGCTAAAATACATGAAATATATTTTAAAGGAATTATAAATATTTTTAATACAGAATCAGATACGACATATTATATTTATTATATATACCGTTGTATGTATACCGTTAAAAAAATAAGAAGCCATACAGAAGTTAGAAATGTTGCAAAAAAACTCCTACAATTCCATAATAAAAAGTACAATATCATTTTACAGCGAAATTAAATAGAATTCACTTTCAATATTATCTGTGCAAGTCCTTCTAAGAAAATGCGCCATTTTTTTACACAATCGGCTACCGGGTTTTGCGACCGGAAAGAAAAAAGAAACAAAAGGAGCATAAATCTAAGGATTTCGGACTCAAAAGGATAAAAAGTTTCACTTTTGCATAAAGTATTATAGTTTAAAGAGTCTACGGATAATTTGTTCTCGTTTTACATTGTCATTCTGCTTCATACTTTTGCACACAACAAGGTAAGGCACCTAGGACAAGACACTCCATCCTAAATACAATGCCCTGATTGGGATTGAACCCACAACTAGCTTAAACAGTCAGATACTTTTCCATTACGCCACGATGGCCTCAACATAGAATTATATACGTCGTCGTCATATTGTACAATTGACGATTTCTTGAAATCGTCGACGATATAATGATGTGAAATTATCAACTAAATTTGACAATATCGTTGAATCGTCAACGTCTGATGATTTTCTCATCGACGTTCGTCATATCCTAAAATAAAGTGTATTTATAATCTACACAAATAAATGAAATTAGAGTATATGGTTGTAGTCGTCGATTCTACGATATGACCACAACACATTCAATAAGTTTTAATGAATATTCATAAAATTAGAAAATGCTTGAAGTGGACATAAAACAATTACCTAATAAATTTATATAGAACTGTTGTAATAGCTTTACAGCTACAAAGTAAGAGTTTAAATATCTAAAATATTATTTTCACCCACTTTATACAGCACAAATTTCTTTGGTGACAGCTCTCGACATCGAATATTTTGCTGATTTTACCTTTTTTTCTCGGAAGAGGAAGCGCAGCTGCGCCTCGTGCCGACTTGTGCCTCTTATGCTCAACTGCCATTTTTTTGTTTTTAAACGTTACATTTTTTTTTAAACTATAAAATGTATTAAGATACTAGTCTGGCATGATGTCACAAAACTTATTTTTAGATTTACAAAATTTATTTTAATGAATTTTAATTTTTAATATTTTAAATGAATTTTTCATATTTCTATTAAGTTACTAAACATCTCAATGTGTGAGCTAAAATATTCAAAACAAAAATATAACATAAAAAGTTTATAAAACAATTTGCAATAATATTTTTTATCTACACTTCAGACAGTGAAAAAGTACAGCGGCCAGCTAAGTAACGCAAATTTCGGCTACTGAATGAGTCAAGTGATTTATGGCGGACGGCAGCTGATGCTAGTGGACCGGTGTATAAAAAAATCGTAAAACGACGCTTACTTTCATAGGTCAGATATACAGAGTGATTTTTGACGTATCAAAAATCAAAAATCTATTTACGTATCCTATATTTTCATTCATTTAATAAAATATATGTTTTACATATTTATTTTTTAAATATGTTTTGAAACCAATCTTTTCTCATATTATATTATATATAGGTACATATTTATAAAAATGGGGTTAATTAAAGAAAAATATAAATAGGTAGGTAGTAACACAAAGCGCGGCGTTGAGTTCCGCCACTCAACATGCAATGTCTCGATTTCGGGCGGAAAGTGGAGCACGGAGCGTATTGACACTAGGTTCTCTTTGACCACCCTGTTATAAAAAGCATGAAGTTAAAAAATTAAGAAATTAGTAGAAACTGTCCTTTGAACCCACACCACCCACACTCTAAATATAAATGAAGTTAGTTTTTGTCATAGTATACAAAAAGTAAATAATGTAATATACTTTAAATAAACAGCCTGTACTAACAAATTCTTGTATTTTAACACAACAAAAGAGTAAAATATTGCAAAAGACAAACACAGGGCGCACAATCGATCTAATTGCATGCTCCAGTTGTAAATTATACTAGTTTTTTCAGTGCCACACTATATCTATTTAACTGACGGCCTAGTAAAAATCTGGTAGCTATTTACGGATATTTTAAAACATATGACGTTGACACGGGAAGATAAAGCTTTGGAAGAAGAGGGAAAGAGCTGCTTTTATGCCACTCTATTCTCTGCTTATCTTAAATATCTACACATTGTTAATTTGAAATTAGAAAAAATAAAAAATAGAAAAAAAAGTGAGAATGTACGTAGTACGTCGAGTCAGCTAATTTTGAATAACATTATTTGATCACGACTTTGTTAATTTGGTATAAAAGCTATATATACATATTTATAGTTTTTATTTATCAACTGTAACTGAAATGAAAATAAATGTTGCAACGATAACACTCTTACTTTTTGCCCACATTAAAACAATGAAGCGAGAAATTGACACGTGGCGGACTAGGGATACTTTAAATGATATTTCATGGTTATCTTAACATGTTTTCATACTAATACTTTATACTGATTTATAGAAGTATAGGAAAAATGGTTTTTTTTAGCTTCATGCTTTTTCCAAAACAGCAGGATAGTCAGAGAGAACCTAGTGTCAAGACACTCCGTTTTTCTTTACTACTACCGTGTACTTTCTGCACGATATCGAGACATTGCGTGTTGAGTGGAGGAACTCAACGCTGCGTTCTTACGTACCAGAGCGTATAAATGAAAATAATTTCATTATAATCATTCCTTCGCGTGGAAATCGAACGCACAACCAATCGCGTTTACAGTCAGATACAGTCAGATGCTGAATATGTTGATAATAAGATTATATTATTGAAATGCACTTTTTCGATATACAACGCATATAATGTTGAAGAAAAAGCAGTATTGAAAAACTGGGTAGCTCCAAAAAATATTTTTTTTGATTATAGAGGGAATTTCAATATAATACAAAAATATGAAAATATATTATTTTCATTTTGTTTACAACTTATGCTTTACTAATATGCTTTGTGTAAGTACCACCAAGGCCTGCAAGGTATTTTATTGATATCTCTGTAATTGAAATTTGAAAATTTAACGACTATTGGCATTTACAATATTGGTATGATGGAATTGATATTAAAATTAATTGGATTTTCCTTGAGCAACAAAATATGACAAATATTGACACCACATTTTTTTACATTGTTATTCACACACTTTGACTTTTCATTCATTTCATTCACACAATTGACTTAGACGGTTTCCAAGAGGCGCAGGTTCGAATATTGCTGCGTCAAATGTTAATACATTTTCTAAAACTTAAAAAATGTTTTACTAAAATAATTATTGACACAACTTGTTTTAAACTATTCTAGAAGTAGTTCCAATTCAATTTAAAGTTACATAATGATACACTACAAAACTGTTGTCAATAAGAATTATGTAATTAAACAATTATGTAATTTTCGCTTAAAACGTATGATATACGCGTAGATATACCATGATTAGATCGGTTATTTTTGCAGCTACACACTTTTTCCCGTATGTTAATTAAACATATTAAATATAGGTATATAATTCTCTAAACCCCTGTCTCAAAATATTGTTACATAACTAAATATATATATATACTCGTATAATAACAAACGAAACGGCCAGAGCCCCAACCACGCCGAATTAAGACTGGAATATTAGTCTATGTCTATTAAAAAGCTTATTTAAAACATCGAGTGAAAAGTGGATAACGGTGTGTTTTAACACTAGGCTATCTCTGCCAAAGGTACGTGGGAGCTTATTATAAACTATTATAGAGAGCGGGTGAGAGCTTATTATAAATTTTTATATCTTAATTATAAATTATTATCAAGGAATTTGACAATGACTCAGATCTCTTAACGTCATTTGCAAATATGTTTAATAACTGCTGTAATAAATTTATATGACAAAAGCTTTCTGGAAGGTCAGTAATTTGACAAAACAAATATTATATTTTAAGCCTAACATAACAATACATATGACGCAAAAATTACAAAAGACTAACCTAATTATTTATTATAGATTTACTATTTAGAGCATAAAGAAACTCTTTTAAATTGTAAAATTGTGACTAGTAAAATACGTGTTGCCTTAGCAGTATTGAACACATGGTGTTGTGTGTAATATTTGTTTAATAATGTATTCCTGGTGCGATGTTAAATAAATATCATGTACTTCTTCTCCATATGCACTTTAAGTATGCTAACTTTCATTTACATCCGTCCGCATACATTTTGTAAAACGGAGTCCAACTTTTTAATATCATGATACTTTAAGAAAATAATGTAGATGCTTAAAATACTTAGATGAGAACGGCCATTCTATTCTCACCTACAGCTCCGAAACGTGAGTAAGAAGAATGAAGATGCCTCACTGATTTTTGAAAGCGAAATATTAAGAAAGATCTTTGGCTTTGGATCTCTTATCTGTGACAATGGAGCATATACGATACGATTTAACTTGAACTTTGCGGTCTGTACAAAGACCTAACATCATATAAGTCAACAAAATACTTAGACTACCTTGACTTGGTCGGTCCAACGTACCCAAACGAATGCACACATATATCGTGTTCGATACAAAGGATTGGAAGACCTAAGCTTAAGGTGGTGGACGTGGTGACAGACGTCAAAAATTGCAATAGAGCCGTGCTAAACAGAGAGCGTTGGAGGAGGCTAAGACGCACAGACTGTAAAGCCAGCCATTGATGATGATGAAATTATTTTGATACGTTTCCTTTATTATAAATGTTACATTATCAATTCATATCATTAAACGTATTAATATAAAGCCGTAACATATTTATAGTTGAGTCAGCACTTTTTATTTTGCCAGTACTTTTTAATTTCAGAGGTAAAAATTTTCCTTTGTTTAGACAAGCCGCAATAATAGATACACCTTAATGGCGAAGCAGTACAGTAAAATATTTGTTCAAGTGATATAAAGCATAAGGTTTGTAATAATAACTTTTTCAGTTTTTTTTCCGTTACGTAAATCGGTCCACATATTTTTTTTTACGTTCACAATATGCATTAGTCAAAACAAGATTGTATATAGTATGTACACAGTTGGGTGGGTATTTAGAAAATATGTTTTAGTATACAATACATATACATATAAAGGGGCCTCAATACGTCACTAAGTATAGATTGTTTTCTATTTAACGCTGCTTCGCTCACGTTCAATCAAAATATTAACTCGTATATGCAAATATCTAATATAATCATTACAAATAAATAAAATTGGAATGTCTGTTTGTAATATTAAAATAACAAGCATACTCGTATGTATGTACCGATGTATACACAGTATATATACCAAAATAAAAAATATAGATGCTAAACGGTTGGACCGATTTTGACGAGACTTTCACTGAGAGATAGATGATGTAATAACGAGTAACTTCCGCTAAATTTCTTTAAAATATCATGATAACTTTAGATTGACTACAAAATTGAATACTGCATAATATACTATAATAACACAAAGCAAGCAGCTTCACGCTTTAACCTACATAGCAGGTTAGTCAGAGAGAACCTAGTGTCAAGTCCAATACCCTCCGTTCTCTATTTTCCGGCGAAAATGGAGACATTGCGTGTTGATTAGCGTAACTCCACAGAGCGCTTTGTCTTACCAGAGAGAAATATTGTTTTTTATATATAATAATTTCACATGGAAATCAAAATCACAACAAATCGCGTTTACAGTCAGGCGCTGTCCCCATTGCGGCATGATAGCCAGATTTGAAAATATTGTTACATTAAAAGTCAATGAATACACAGACTGTTTTTTTCGTTGTTATTACTTATATTTAATTCTATTTCATAAACGCTTTACCTAATAGTTGATATAAATATAATGTTACCATTAAGTAAACCAACATACGACTGTTGATATGAAAAAAATATATAACAATTAAAATTTGCTTGAAATGAAACAAAGAGTTTATTACATGAATAAAACATATAGTTTATTATTATTTTGTATGTTAATATAATCAAAGGGCAAAGTGTATAATAACTATTTGAAACAACCCAAAAAAACAAATCCTAAACAATACAATGGGTAAGTCAATTTTTAATTTGCAAGTCATTTTATATTAAAATAGTACAAGGCAATTATGAATCTATAACTAAATGCGTCATATATGAGTACATATAACACAGTATAAAAATTAACATATAGGGTAAAAGCCGGATAGTTGCCCCACCTTTCAAAAAATATTTATTACAAAAAAAAAATGCACTTGATATACATAAAATGATATATATGAAAACACAGATCTGCGATCTATTTTAAATAAGCCTATCTTTGTAAACATAATTAATAATGGTTTAGAGTAAATTCTTTTTTATTTAACCTCTAAACGAACGGACAGTTGTCTACTCTTGCGGATAGTTGCCTCACGTTAAAAATGCTTTGGAGGATACTTTGCCTGGTGTGAGGATAGATGCACCACAATGTTTTTTTTTTAATTATAAACAAACTTATATGAGCTTAACTTATCAGCCCTTATTATTTAATACAATATTTATTAAATAATTTACACATATTATCGAGGGGTTATCAATTAAAAAGGATGAGGAGCAAGCTGGGGAGCTTGTCTCAAAACTATTCCGGGTATTTTTTTCAAGAAAGCTTTAACATTATGTTCCAACCAACTGGTACTTCTTTCAGGGCCCTGCGTCTCTGAGCATTCAGGGTATTGGCCTAAAAATGAAAAAAACAACTAGCGAAATTCATTCTGTATCGGTGTACCAGCACGAAGAGGTATAGTTATGTATAGAAATGGCAATAATATTAACAAGTACTCCCTAACTTTTTGCGAGGCATTTTGTTCAACTAGAATTAATGCACGAAATAGCATCACCATCTAAAATTATTCTTTTATATAGATATTTATGTAGAAGTAGCTTTTTTGACGCTAATGATACGAAATTTGTATGTTTACTTTTGTTATTTATGTAACAATAAAAATATATAGGCTATAAACTGGGATCTAGAGTTATAAACTGGTGTTGCTCCTAGGGCAACTATCCGCAAAAGCAACTGAAGCAACTATCCTTTTTGATACGGATACTTGTCATTTTTATATGCAAAATAAAAAGAAAGTATTTAGCAATAAAACGTAATAAATAATGCTATTTCAACTATAATGCACACGAGGAAAAAAAGTAGAGCGAAACTACAATCAGTAATAAAAATTGCTTACCAATATAAGATCAACGTCTGTGTAAGTTTTACCGCGGAACATTTTAGCTTTAACCGATGAAATGTGTACGACTAACGATTTCAATTACCAAGGTCCTTACCATCATTGTAAAGCGCTAGAGCCACTAACAAAAGTACCTAACATAGTGTATTCAAAACTGCGAAAACTATATACAACTAGGAGAACTTTTTTCTTTTTCTGTAGACAACGTAGCGGGACTCCAATACGCGCCTAAAAAGTTAAGTCAAGAGGCACGGGTTTGAGTTCCGCTATGTTCATCATTTTGATTCGTTTTGCATAAATATTCTTTTTTTTTTTTTTTTTTTCACCTGATGGTAAGTGATCACCGCCGCCCACGACCCCGTGTAACACAACACACAAGAAGAGCTACAGAGATGTCACCGGCGTTTAAGGTGGAAATAGACGCTCTTTTTGAAGGTACCCATGTTGAATCGACCTGGAAACACCTGGACCTGCCGCTGGTGTGCCATTCCACAGTTGAGTGGCACGTGGAAGGAAGTTCCTACAAGACCGGACAGTAGTAGAGTGCCGCGTATCCAGATGGTGAGGATGGAATTTCAGTATATAAGCTTCATTTTAGTTTCTATAATATATAACTAACATATAACAATTTTGTTTTAAGCTTACGTTTTTTCCCGCACAGTTTATTCAAAGAGAACCTAGTGTACACTCCGTTGAAAAAACGTCATTATGTATTTACTTTATTATTTTTTTTACAATTAATTAGGAAATTTCTTAAAATAGCCTAGAGTTCCGCCACCCCAAGTCTCATAACAAAAGTATAGGACGGTGGTAGTGTGACGTATCACGAATATTTGTAAGAAACAGCAAGTAGTTCCACTATTTGTTATTCAAATCATTAATTAAATAAGGTCACAATATAATATGTAAAAGGCATTAAAAATATTTGTAATTCAAATTCACATTATTTTATTTAAACCTATATATTTTAAATATCTTTAGACTTTGACCCATTCGAAGCTTATATATCATTTTAATTTAAAAATTGATATATACATATTTCAAAATTATAAATTACCTATATTTAGACATTTGGTCATTAGGTATCGAACCCACAACCCTTAGCGAAACAATTCATTACATCTAGACTGTCTGACTGATTTAAAATTTCATTTCTCCGCTCAAGACAGTGCGGCGTTTAGTTCCGGCACTCAACAAGCAATGTCTCGGATTCGAGAGGAAAGTGGAGAGCGGATCTCTTGACACGAGGTTCTCTCTGCCTATCCTGCAATGCGAAAAAAAGCGTGAAGCTAAAAAAAATTTTAAGTTCAAATACAAATATTAATTATTATATTTAAATATCATCAATCAATCAAATCAAGGTAACAAAACCAACGTGCAAAACTATGTAGAATTTGAAGAATTTTCAATTTGTCGAGTTTTCAAGAAGAAAGGGTAATTTAAGTTTTATTGTATTAAATACTTTATTTCGCAATAAATAAATTTCAAGACTGACCATTGAACTTGGCACCTATTTAGATCTCATGGCATATATAATAGCATTCAACTTGGCTCTTTTTTTAATATATAATTTAAACGACACATATTGTCACGCATATCACTCGTAGTTAGTGAGATAGGCTGAAAGGATTTCAGTATTAAAACAGTCCTCCATTCACATTCTCCACTGTGTTGTTGCGGAATACAAGGTAGCTCTTCGTCTAAACGGACGAAAGTTGTTTTAAATATTATGTATCTATTTTACAGCTTTAATGTATAGTTTTGTAGTGAAAAAGTACCTAATATGAAAAGACTGCGTCCTCCACTTTTCGCCCGAAATTTAACATTGCGCGCTTAATTTAACTTTGTAATTTAAATATATAAATTTATCCAAGTGAGATAATTGCAATATAAAATATATTTAAAAATAATAAATATATATATTATAAAACTTTGTGGCTATTCATAGAAACACCTTTTCAAACAAAAAGAAGTTATTTGCGAAAAATTCGAGCAAAATCTTTATTTTCTAAAAGCACGGCACTCAAGGCATTTTATTCGCGTATAAGATCGGCTCATTCATATACGGAGGGCACATTAAGGGAGGCTGGGGAGCCGCCCTCGCCCGGGATAGATTTGAAGGTACAATCATTTTTTATGCGAGGGGAAATAATACCGCCCCCTCAGTGACACAACGGGTCTTAGTATAAATATATATTTTTTTTCTTTATACCTAATACATTTTTATAACATTTTTAGCGAACCTAATATGATAAGGTTGGAGAGATTTTGCAATATAAAGTATATCAATTATATCACAATAAAAGACCGTTAAATATCTGAAAAAATTGAAAACAAAATAACGATAAAGGGGGCGAGCGATTATATTTAAAATATTTTCATTTCCCCATATTGGTTCGTAAGATAAAGCGCGGCGTTGAGTTCCGCCCCTCAATACGCAATATCTCGATTTCGGGCGAAAAGTGAAAAACGGAGTGTCTTGACACTTAGTTCTATCAGACTATCCTGCTATGCGATAAAGCGTGAATCGTTAAAAAAAAATATTATTACCGAGTCCAAAGATAACCTAATGCGGAATCTTTAAAATGGGGATGATGATATAAAATATAGGTACACTTCAATCAAAAAAATTCTGTGAAATGAGATACTATTTATAGCTACAAATTTATTGATTCAGTCTTTAGGGCGTTAATGGATACCTAATTAAAAACCGCCTAATGGCGTTTCAATGGTTAAACGAAAGCGAAAAACATATTGAAGATGTAGGATGTTACTCTTGCCTTAACAAATTGAATGTTACTTTTTATTAAAAAGTATGTAGAACACATGATAGCGATAATGTCCTAATATGCATTATTTATAAAATATAAGCTCACTGCAGTTCTCCAATATCAACTTTAACTATACCAAATACTGTATTATTCCATCCGCTTAATTTTCGCAAAAAATGTACAATGTTTTTGGCTATACTAGTAATGTTCAACCGATTGACATATGAACTTACAACCACTATGTACATAGTATAGAAGTAGGTAAAAATTAAAATATTATTATTTTTAACATTTTTAAGTGATATTAACATAGGGGTAAAGAACGCGTGGCTTAGCGGTCTGAACGCTTGGACGGTTTATAAGATGCGCGGGTTTGAATCCCGCATCATTAAAATTTTTTATAAGTTTTCTAAAAATATTATAACTGTGTGCTTACTATGCCCACAACCTACCCGCCTGCCCTCCGTAATAAAGAGCGTGTCTCGCAACTGCCATAAAGGCTGAGGGCATTACTTTTTACTCGCGATAAGGGCACTCCGAGCCCTTGGAATATTTCTCTACCGCCTCTACGCCGGTGCGCTGACCGGAAAATGGACGTTAGGCATTGATTGCTGGACTTTACAAAATACTGTCTTGTTTATAACTAACCACTTTGCCTTTGTCATTGTGGCGCAGTTGGAGTTCCTCTATCTGAACTGAACGTTCTGAGTTCAATTATTCTAAAACTAGTATTTTTTTTATTATACCGCGGCTTATACGTTTTGTAGGATACCATGCAAAAAACTAGGATACGTTACTTACAACTTTCTTTTCATTTAGAAATATTACTTCTTAGTAAGGAAAACTAAGACCTGAGACCATCGTGGCTCCGTTTAACATCACCAGACTGTAACCACGATGGGGGTATGGGTTCGATGCGCTCTCGGCGAAATGATTTTATTTAAATTGCAGTATTTTCCTCGCTCTGGGAAAGCAAAGCACGACGTTTAGTTCCGCCACTCAACACCCAATGTCCCCAATTCGAGCGAAAAGTGGAGTACAGAGTGTCTTAGAACAGGGTTCTCTCTATGCATGCCCCTTAAAGTGTGAAGTTAAAAAAAAAATTTAGGTAAACTTATTCTAGATTTTGTATATAATATGAAAAGACTGCAAACATAAATCAAGTTAAAATCGTAATATGTTAGATGACGACATAAGATACGGCTTAATAAATTAGGTTCTAATTCATTAAGCCTATCAATTAAAACCGAACTCATTTGCCGCAAATTTTTCTTAACTATTGGTTTTCCCAATGTACGACCGTAATTATTGGCAAAATTCTCACGACCTTCGGTACAAAAATAGGAAATTAATAAATTAAAAATAATTAGTTGTACATTCTAAATTTGTCTTTATTGTCCTGATTATTAATGACATATACTGTTACAATTCACACTGGCGATAACGAATTCGATCCTCACCAAATAATACAAAGATTTTTATATTTTATTTGTTTCTTTTTAAGTACATACAATTAATATATGACTTAAAAATTATTATTGCTCCCAAACGCCAAATTGACTTTGACTTTGACGTGCATAGGTCACACTTCACCACCGTTGATAGAGAAACTAGTGTAAAGTTTTGTTACGCACTTTCCTTATTTTAGAGTGACGCAATGTGACAGCTGCAACATTTGATCGTAAGGAAATGTGAGTTTAATCCCCACAAGAGGTAATAATTATATTTAACAAAACGCGCCCTCGAATTAGGTGGAGAACGGTGAATCTTGACACTAAGATATCTATACTCTATACTATAGTCACCTATGCCGTAAAAAGGGTTTACATATGAATATAAATAAATTAGATACCATAAATACTACCTGAAGTACGATATCTCATCCAATGTGGAACGTATTTTTAAAGTTAATCTATTACAAAAACTTACTAACTTAACTTCGTACTCACTTTAAGCTATATATTTTTTAGCGATTATTATAATATTTATATGCTTAAAATAAAGTATATTGTTATAATCCAATAATAAGCACTAAAGTAGTAAATGTTTTTAATGTAAGTAATTTTTTACAACATGATACAATGATATTAAAACCTTGCCATAGTTAATCAGAAACATGCATAAATGTGGATTCCTGGTAAAAAGACGACACGAGATAGTGTTTTAGGAAGTTTTATTTAGTTTATTTAACATTTTCAAATATCTCTTACAAACAAAATGTCTTAAAATACATATAAATAAGTAAATCGAAATTAAATGACTAGTAAATAAAAAAACCACGTCAACTTATAACACTTATGACTTTTATCATTATCTCGTTAGGGTTCTTTATATTAATGTTTGTTTGATTTTTATTGACCGCAAACTACGTTAGACACTTCGCCGACAAAAGCGTAGATAAAAATACAAAGAGAGCTGCCATTAAAATTTAATTTGCGATGCGTTATATACATATATATTGTTAATTGGACAAACAAGTTGTTTTCTTAAATGCTATTCACAAAACGTAGACTACCTATTTCATTTATTCGTAGCGATTTTTGTTGGAACAAATTGTTTTAAAATATATTATATTATTTTTAAACTATTTAGACGGATCGATTATTTTAAAACTAGCTTAACTAATATGCAATTTGTAAGATAAGAGGTACATAAGAAACTAGGGTATGTTTTTTTGGTCATTTTTAACATAAGCTCTGTAGTATTGTAAAAAAAAATTATAAAATCAATATATATGTATATTATGTATAGACTATTGCGCACCTTCTTTTGTTACCTTTTAGCATAGCATTATCATGACGCAGTGGAACAGCGTCGGACTGTAAATGTAATAGTTGTGGGTCCGATCACTACTCCAGGCATTGATTACATTTGTTTTTTTTTAATTTTCCCGCTTAGGTAATGCAAAGCACGACGTTGATTTCTGCCACTCAACGAGCAATATCTCGAATACGGACGGAAATCAGAGAAAGGAGTGTCTTGACACTAGGTTCTCTCTGGTACATACTGCGGGATAAAGCGTGAAGCTGTATATTTCTGCTAACAACAAAAATTGTTAGAAGTCCAAGATAAATGTAAAAGCAGTTTCAAGACTAGAAGTTGATAATGTGTTCATCAATCACAATACTCTCGACGAGCCTTAACGCTATTAGCCTTGATACATCAATTCAAGACAAATCGTTGTCGATACCTTCGATATATATACAGTGAAAAGAATCGAATTATGAAATTAGTAAAAAACTAGCATGTATTTTAAAGTTATACTTGGAATAAGTCTATAAAAAATCTAAGCAATTAACAATCTCACTACATTTTTGTATATACCTTACAAAATGCACGCAGTCTCCTGTTAATTTGTGTGAGATAACATCAACGCTGCAATTTGCATGTCACCAGGGCAGAGAAATGAAATTAATTAAATTACAATCATTCCTCCAAGTGGAATCGAACCCCCACAACCAATAGCCATTACAATCAGACGCTGTGCCACTGCGGTACGATGGCCTCCACAGAAGTTGTGTATGTAATAAAACATATAGTTGAAAAGAGATTATATATAAATTATTCTTCAAAAATATGTCCTAAGATATGTGTAATATACAAAGGAGTAGCAAAAAACAGCACATTATATAAAGTTATTCATTACAAAAGTCACTTGTGCTAATAAATAAAATAAGCCTCCATTGTCTACTGAAAGCAATTGACATGAAACGCATTCATATTTCTGATTGGTTGGATCGATCTGAACTCTAAAAAAGTTTTCCTTTTTTACACTGCTTTCTTATTGGTTGGCTGCGGTAATAAAAAGCTCGACGCCCCACGCCGCGCCTACCCTATTAAACGTTTTTTATCTGTATATTTTTTACCCACATATAAAAATAAAATGTAGGGTCGTATAAGGGTATATAACACTGACATATTATTTCTATATATATAGTATATGAGTGGATTGTTTTTTTTTAAATATGCTTTTTTGTTTTTTTCCATATAGCAGAAGGGTAGTCAGAGAGAAGTTAATGTCAAGACACTCCGTTCTCCACTTTCCACCCTAATTCGAGACATTGCGTGTCAACTGGCGAACCTCAAAGCCGCGCTTTGTCTTGTGTCAGAGCGAAGACATAAAAAAAAAGCAGATGTATACAAGTTTTAGACTAAAGAACATTGTCGAGTACAAAGTTTCTATATATAAAATTGTTATTTTATAAATCATTTAGTCATATATAAGCTTATGAACATAAAGCGATTAATAATAATAATAAGTGCAAGGGTTTTAGCTACCAATATAATTTTATTGTTGCCCCAAATACCCTAATCCTTAATGAAAGTACAGTTACAAATAAACATAAATATTTCATTATTGCATTTAAGAACACAATAGGAAAATAGTCTCATTTGCCTATATCCCCTGTTTATAGCCGCATAATAACCGAAGTAACAAAAATTATTACTATAACGTCGCGCCGACTACTTTTTTTTATTATTACACTAGTCTTCACCGCTAATCCTTTGTGCCAATCTTAGTTAGATAAGTGAATTCACTAATCTTTCTGACAACAATAATATGTAGAAGTACATATAAGCCTTATTGCCTTTTTTTTTAAATTTTCAGTTTCCATAAAACATATAACGCATTTATAATATTAGTAAAATATCGCAAAAATAATAATTTAATAACTTCATCCCCACCCACAGTAGCCAGCCTCGTATTGGTTCTGCTTAAAATAGGAGGGGGTGAGAAAAGGACGAGTGTATCTGACATATGTGCCATCCCTCTCATACTACTCATACTGTTCAAATATAGAATACATTTATCGATGTTTGGGGCATAAAAATTGACAGATTTTTTTTCCAGTCGATTGTGAGACGCAGATGAAGTCACACCGGTCTCGTCTGCTGAGACGAAGGGTTGTCTCTAATAAGCTTTTAGTTTCGTGCACTTTTATCGTCTTGTGAAATAAACAATTGTAATTGTGAAGTTTTTTATATTATATGTTCGTTCGTGTGTGTTATTTGTGTTTAATAACAATTTCACATTAAAAGGGGAAGGTATGTATTGACATATAATTTTAAATTATTATTTTATATTATATAACTTGATACAGTTTTTTTAAAAATATTGAAGCTTCCCTGTATTATTATTAAGTTTTAAATATTTTTGTTTATTTAATTGAAAGTTTTTAAATCATTTTTAATTGTGCATATTTATAAATTCGCATATAACTTAACTTTATAGTAAACTTATGTAGAATTTAAATATATGTTATAATTAACAGCGGTGGTCACAAATATGAAAACCAAATCAAATAATTAGCCTTAATAGCGGAACCTTTGAGAATACAAAACGTCAATTATTGTTTAATTAAAACGCTTGCAACAGAGCAGTAGGTAAATACGTGACCAAACGATTTACATTTTTTAACGATTTGCAGTGCTGGCAAATATTTTCTTCGAATTACTCAATTTGCGTTTTGCGTGAAAGAATTATATTAGTATATAGATACTACATAAATATATTTGCATGCATATAATTCTGAGAATTTTATTTATTTTAAATAAGAATTTATTTTATTGTAAATTATAATAGAAATATATAAAATTGTTTGATTATCCTAGGTATGCTAAGCTGTGCCTCCCCCGCCGGCATGCCCGCGCCCCACGCGCAAACCTGGGCCTCGTTACTGCAACAACCGGTCATTGTAAGTTCACATTCATATTATGTAATTATTATATATACAATAAGTTTTTGAGTATTTTATATACAATTTATAACAATATGTTAAAATACGCGGCGTTTACAAATTAAACTTAAACACTTAATATCTCGAATTCGGAGTTTGGCGGAGTCTAGCCTGGTATGCGGGAAAAAGCGTAAAAATAAAAAAAAACATTAAAATATTTTTAATGACTTCTGATAAAATGTTCAAAATTAAGATAACATCAAATATGCCGATTTAATGGAAAAGTTCGTTAATAATTTTGTAATTTAAAATAAATCACCGATTAATTACCCTATATGTTTTATTATTTAAAACCAAAAAACATATAACTGTTGTTAATAATGTTTTACAATG
Organism: Podotricha telesiphe; assembly: GCA_038994665.1. Lineage (NCBI taxonomy): Eukaryota > Metazoa > Arthropoda > Insecta > Lepidoptera > Nymphalidae > Podotricha > Podotricha telesiphe. The sequence goes on from JAOYRR010000048.1 coordinate 1,132,710, forward strand.
ACAAAAAACCTAAACGAATATATTTTTTGTCTTAGAAATCGGAACCAATGGAGGACGGTAGCTTTTCAAAAGATCAAACTAGCGGCTTTTACTCAGAAGGATTTCATAGTGCCTCGCCATCATCGTCTAGTAAAGATTCAAATGGTCACTCTCCTCGTAGCGTCGGTAGCGCTGGTGACGCTCCACAATTTTACGACAATATGTCTTTAAAAGCTAAAGCTAATCTTGGAATGCATTTAGAATCTTATCGCAACGGACTGCCCTATAGTTTACTGACACCGCCAGGTTTTGAAAACAGAAACAATGAAGAATGTGAACCATCACCTTATGGCGCATACTCTCCACGCTCACTTGCCCCACCAGCTCACATCTCCACGCCCATGGCACGAGCTGACGCTACTCCACCCAAATCTCCTCCAAGAACTCCCTCTTCTCCTGAAAGAGATCATGAAAGGCGTTTTGAGAGATTTCACGATTCTGGCTTCGATGGTATGGGTCAAAGTAAACCTGACGGAGATGACGGTCGAGATGGATCAGGACTTGATGAAGACTTTGATGATGAACCAGGTCTTCGTGTCCCAGCAGTGAACTCTCATGGAAAGGTGAAAACCTTCAAATGCAAGCAATGCGAGTTCGTAGCAGTCACAAAACTTAGCTTCTGGGAACACAGTAAGGAACATATAAAACCTGAAAAAATGTTAATGTGCAGAAAATGTCCTTTTGTAACAGAATATAAGCACCACCTCGAATATCACATGAGGAATCACATGGGATCAAAACCTTTCCAGTGCACTCAGTGCTCGTATTCGTGTGTAAATAAGTCCATGTTGAATTCTCACCTTAAATCACATTCGAATATTTATCAATATAGATGCGCTGATTGCAATTACGCTACGAAGTATTGCCATTCCCTCAAGTTGCATCTACGCAAATATAAACATACTCCGGCAATGGTTCTGAACATGGATGGAACGCCAAATCCCCTTCCAATCATCGATGTTTACGGCACACGACGAGGGCCTAAGCAAAAGCCTCTGATGAAAATGTACGAACACCAACAAATGAACAATAATGTAAAACATCAGCCACCGCAATCTCACCCTCTTTTTGGGAATCACTTCCCCGTTAATCTACCTTATTTACCTCCTCTTCTGCCTCACTCGTTCCTTTTTCCACCAAACAATAATTACGAACAAAACTCTTTACCTCAAGTCACAGAACGGCCGATTGAAAAACCACGGTCTCCTCAGTCTATATTACAGAAACGCCTTTCTTACGGCGAAGTGTCTGAAACAAATACCACGCCGCCGCCAACTAACTCCCCAGCGAGCCTACCTCAAACGCCAACTGCTCCCAGATCAATTAGCTCCCCGCAACATACAAATGACGCTCTGGATTTGACAAACACAAAAAACAGCGAATCGGGATCGCCACCGCCCTCAGAACGTATAACGCCGGTCACACCGACAACGTTGAAAAATAGAAGGAAAGGCCGCGCGTTTAAGCTACAACCAGCAGCTTTGAGACTCCAGCACGAAGATAATAAAATGGAACCTGAAGTATCTGATGAGGAGTCTGATGCGTCTGAACAGACTACAGTACCAGCGACATACGCTTGCCAATATTGTGACATTACATTTGGTGATCTCACCATGCACACCATACACATGGGATTCCACGGATACAATGATCCTTTTATGTGTAACAAATGTGGAGAAAGGAGCCCTGATCGCGTCGCGTTCTTCATTCATCTTGGTCGCGCTCAGCATGCGTAATTAATGTAAAATATTACATTTGACTAGTCAAAGCTAAACTGAACCATAGTTTGTTAATAGTGCGATTAAATTATTGTAGAATGAGCTGTAACTATTTATATAAGCCAAAGAAAAATTGTACAGACACTAGCGTAGATATGAGATATTGATATCATACAATAGGTGATATTTGCGATTGTTGTAATAGTTTAAGTTTCATTGTAATAGTATTAGAAATTGGTAGAAAACAATTTTTTGCTTCTAGCTTAAATAAAGTAGGAAGTGACCAATACAAAATTATATAACAAAGTACTAAAAACATTTTAAAATGTATGACGTAGATATTGATTATAGAAATTATTCTGTAATAATAAGCTTTTGTGAACTAAATCGTCCTAGAAAAATTACAGACGAAGTCGCAAACGCCCACTAGTATGATAATAAGACTGTATCTCTTAAGTACAAAATTAAATTTTAAAGTCACTAATAAATACATAGTTTAAGTCGATAATTTTAAATATGTACATTTGAAGTTACGGTTAGGTTACCTACTAGAAGCGTTACAAATGCCACACATACTAAGTATTTTAACGCTACTTTAAGTCAGAGTATTTATAACAGTAAAAGAAAAGATTTATTATTTTATTTATTTATTTCCTATTAGTTTAACTGTAATTTTAGTTTGTTGGGCAAATTTTGTAAGTGTAAAACGTTGTCGTTAGCATTGTTGCTGAATTATTGTATTTTTATAACAATATTTTGTTTGTGTGCTGGAAACAAAGTAATAAAACCAGTTTTATGCTAAACTTTTCTTTTATTTAATATTAATTAAAATATTAGGTCCATAGTATTACTTCTTCAATAGTCAAAGTACGTAAACAATTTACGATATTAAAAAACTTTTTTTTTTAAATATTGCAATATACAGTATATACAACTTTTTAAAACAATTTTATATGCTACAAAAAAATATACTCAATAGGTCTTTTACAACAGCAGCCGCCACAGTAAAAAACACAATATTCAAAAATATACATAATATTTTACACAATATATTTTCTTTATACAAAACATACGTATTTTTTTTGTATATACACATTCAATATAATAATAAAATATATTTTTTATTTCTTATGAAATAAGAGCAAATATAGATTGAAATATAATTTAATAACAATAGGTTTATAATATTTTTTCCTAATTTTTTCTTATATATATTCCATGTACGGCAATCAGTTGTGGATAGATATATTTCAGTTTTAAGTATTTTAAAAGAAAGTACAATCCAATCTCTAAGTTTAGTGATAAAAAAGTCCTTAGCGTTCCATGTATTGTGCGGATACGGATGCCCATTAAGTTGCAGAGAGGAGCTCAGAGCAGTGCCTCGGACCCGCGACAGGCTGAGGAACTGATGATGGATCATCTTAGTAAACAAAAAAAAATTGCCTCCAATTTATTTTCTTAGTTCATCGAAATAAGCTATTTTAATTATTTACACCAAAAATAAATTCTTTGTAATAATGGTAAACACAAAACTACTTAAAATTTCTTGTCGACTATCTTTTATTTACAGTTTAACACTTTGTCCCGCATATATCTGTAGTCGGAGAGAATGTAATGTAAAAACACTCCGTTTTCCACTTTCCGTCCGAAATCGAGACATTGCACGCGGAGTGGCGGAACTCAATGCGGCACACTGTCTTAAAAGAGTGGGATAATGAAAATAATTTAAATATAATTTGTAATTCGATGGGATCTTACCCACAACCAATCACGTCTACAGTCACACAATGTGACGCTTCGCCACCTACATATTTAAAGCTACTTTATCAGCGATAATTTATTTTATATTAAAACAAATGAGTTGACCACCGAAATTGTCATAACAAGAGCTAAAGAAAACTGCTTACTATAAAACCAGTGTATTGTATAAATCTATAAAAATATTCAGTAAATTTTATTTGTATGTATTTATGCATATAGCACGATAGAGGGAACGGTGGCGCAGTGTGTCAGGAATCGCGCGAATAGTAGCGGGTTCGATTATAACTCGGAGGAATGATTACATTCAAATTATTTTCGATTCTACGCTCTGGTAAATATAAATAATCTGGTAATTTTATCTAGTAATAATAAAATATAGAGTCACACAAGGTCTCTGTTAGTATTTTTATCAGTTTGACACTACGGTCCTTTGACTACCCTGTTATGCGGGATTACTTACAAATACATAAATATATGATGTATTTCGAAAGTGAAGGACCTATTTCTCATATCTACATTACAGTAGCTCGCAGCTGGTTCTAAAAATAATTCAATCTTTTGTTTTAAAACTTAATTGTTATGGAGTGACTATTTTTTAAAGAACAATACAATTTTTATGTCACCGTTACGGGTAAAAACTACGTATGAATATTCATAGATTCTTGTCAAATTTCTATTACTTTAAACACTTTAGCTAAGCTAGAGCTCGATACACACTGACGTTTCACGTCACTTTTATTATAGGACAGGTACAGCTGTTTATATTTGTTATTTTTTTTAAATTAAACAACACGCAATATAAAAAAACTACGCATACTTGCTATCTTGGCATTAGGCATAAAAATATTAATAAAAAGCAACTCCTTGCTAATGCAATGCAACTGATTGTCAAATTGTAAAATAAACCAAAATTATGGTAATAATGGTATATGATGCATAGGTGAGCGGTCATAGAGGTAGGGGAAGACGACGGTTGACCTTCGTCGTGGGTAAAGAAAACGGCGTCGAGGATACTGTAGTCAAGTCCCGTTAAAAGCATGAGGAGACATCCCGAGGGTATGCATGAAGAGGTTGTTGACAGTGGACGACGCAGCAGTAAGCGGATATAAGATAAAGTTTAAGTGTTTTTTTTGGTTAAATTTATTCTTTATTAAAACAGCTATTTTTTTTTATTCTATTACAATTGTTGTATAAAAAAAAGATGTAAAGCTTTTTATAATATGACAATTCCGTCTACGGCGTGCACATGACCTAATATTAATTAGATAATAGAAAAAAAGTTATGCGTATTAAGAACAAAAACTTTTGTGCCACGTGTAATTGTAAATGTTTTCTCAAGGCTAAAAACATTAATGCTAAAATAACTTTATAATATTATTTTTTAATTCTAAACAGCCTTTAAAATAATTTATACTTCGAACATACAATCAAATGCTTCCTGTTTTAAGAAAAAATATTACGCATTTTTATGAATTTGCTTAAATATCAGCATATAAGTAGGTAAAATAATTAAAGAATAATATAGTAGATTAATTAAATTATATTTAATAGTGTGTGTGTGGGTAAAAAATACTTTTTATTATATTTAAATAAAAAACTTCAAGTTTATATTAAAGGTAAAAGAAGAAAAAAAAACGACGATACTAATATGTTACTTACTTACTATTTTATAGTGACACTTAAAGTTTACAGTTTAGTTTACTTTTTTGTAATAACACCTCAGAAAATATATTAAATTAACAAAATAAATATTACACATACTACCATGTGTTTGAGTTACACTTTTGTACAAAGTGACATACACGTTGCGATGGCAACACGTATATTACGCGTCGACAAAGACTTGTACAAGTAGACACTTGTCCATATTAAATACAATTGCATAATCTCCCTATACTTTCTGCTTGTGTAATGATATTTATTTAAAATTGACAAAGAGTATTACATTTTATTTATTTATATAACAAGCTATTTTCATATTTAATAACTACATGTGCCCGCGACTTTGTCCGCATGGAATTCTAATATAAAATTTGCCTAAGTTACATCAGCTCTTTACTAGTAAAAGTCCCGTCAAAATCGGTTGACCTATTTTAGAGATTAGCCGAAACAAACAGACAGACAAAAATTGTAAAAAATTTTATTTTGTTATATGTATCGTGTATACAAACATATGCATTAAGTAAAAAGCGGTTATTTTAATATTACAAACAAACACTCTTTATCTCTTATTTATTTTATAAGTACGTAGTCTTAAATCGTCCTTAACTCAACCGTTCCAAGTATCTACTATTGTGTAGAGTTACGCTGCATATTTTAATGGCATTCTCTACAATAAGTTTCAATAAAAGTAATACATTATCGATGGTACGTTATAGTTACAATTGTCGTCTGACCCAAATCCTACGGATGTGCGTCTCGAGCCAAAAAACACCTAAAAAGAATTTGGCTGAACTCCGTATAAGATGAATTCGGAATGTATGGAGTAGCATTTTGTTCTTCGTGATTACTGGCAAGTAAACATTTAAATCATAACAATACTGTAAAAAAGGTCGTACTAGGTAAAATCTTGAGTTTTACCAAGTATTATTTTTGATTTACCAAATTTGATAATAACCTAAGCTAATTATTTAAAAATATAGTAAAAAGTTATACCAAGGTAAAGTTCGTAATGAATAATGATAAGACATTAGACCATTAGTGTTTGTAAATCCTATGTTTTACTTGAATTTCGTACAATACCGCAGTTCATGCTTTTACAGTAACACGTACATGACGTGTAATCTTAATAAACATTTAATAATTATAACATAGTTAATTAGGGTATTTTTATTTAATATAACTAAGTAAATACGAATATATAATTTAAATATGATTGAAATTGCTGACTTTAATTGCTCAAAAAAATTAATGTCGAGATGAATTTAAAATACTTGAATGTAAAATATATATATATATATATAATATATTATAACATTTTTATTATCTCTATAATATTAATGAGATAAAAAAAAAATTACATTCAGTATACAAAAATATAGAAGCAACTTCACACATATTAATATACAATAGTAAACTCGTAAGAAATATGCCCATCGACTCACAATTGCACTGATTTATATTAAAATACCTTAGATTCAAAGTCAAAGTCAAATATTTTTATTCAAAATAAGAAGTTACATGCTTAATTTTTTGAACGTCAAACAATTTACCACCGGTTCACTAAAGTTAATGTCACAGACCTGAGAAGAACCGGGAAAGAAACTCAGCGGGACTTTCTTTTTTTTTTCAATACATTATTTTACTGATTTGTCACTAACAAAATCTAATCGAAATCGAATCCAAAGTATCAATATATATCACTTACTTTATTTACTTTAGTATACTTAAAACGATTCCACGTATTTACTGTTCCGTATAGGAGTACACCTCAAATAAATCTATGAATCGGCGTCTCAATGGATGAATAGTTGCGTTTTTTCAACAGTTCGTGCTGATGCAGGTGTCTTAGCAAAAAACGTATGAAAACCTGCTCAGTTTTTAGCCTACAATGCATCTGCGTAAAGTACAATGTATTGCAAGTTGCATGCCTAAACCAAAAGTGAAGATGTATTCAAATGACCTAATTTCATAAATATTAAAATTCAAAATAAGTAAAACAATAAATGTTGCTAGCCAGCATATAGCATTGGGGGTATCTGTTGCTATGGTTAATGAGGTTCAATATGAGGAAAATGAATATATTTTAATTTTGTTTAATTTAGATGTCATCATGGTGCAGTAAGACAGCGCCTGACTGTATAGACGGCGGTTGCGGGTTCAATTCCCCCTCCAGCGATTACTACATTTAAATTATTCCGCTCTGGTACAATACGGTACGCAATGTCTCGATTTCAGGCGGAAAGTCGAGAACAGAGTGTCTTGACACTAGGTTATATCTGACTAAACTGCGGGTAAAACGTGTGTGTGAAGCGTGCAAAAAAAAAAGTCTAGTAAGTCAAAAGCGCTGAGTTAGGCTTATCACATAACACACTATATCTCACAAATTACTGAAAAATCGAGATCGGAATCCGAACACTGAGTACTTGCCCTGTTGTATGCCAGATAAATTAAAAAAGACATTATTGTCACAACGGTTAGAATATATCTGATTACCCCTTGAAAACAAAATGATGTAGATTAAATTTTTACATGTTTTATAATCATCGGGGACATATAACCTCGTAGGTATTTTATTTCTAGAAATAGTAATGTAAAGATCAATGTACGCAATGCCATGGATCCGGGCGGGAAGTGGAGGACGGAGTGTCCTGACAGTCTCTGCCTTACCTGGTATGGGCGAAAAGCGTGAACTATTTCATAATTTTATTAATTTAAGTTTATAATATAATAGCTCTTAAAAAAGTCATATATCATTCGTCAAAGGGCGGCGCCTGCTCATCTAAAGAACTGTACAAATGATTGCTTCTACAAATGACCGTTAATTTGTGATTCTTCACACACACACCCTCGCTATATGAGAGCCAAAGATCGACTAAAAAACACGTATAATCAATCACGTTTTTAACATTTAGACCAAGGTATGCAATTTAAAGGGCCTTTGCAATTTTTTTTCTTTACTTAGAAATATTGTACCATTATAAAATGTTTGAAATTAATGTGCGAAAAATATATTCACGGCAACATTTTTTAAAAAATTTTTACAGATAAGTACAAAAATTTGTAAATTACCTATTATTTTTATATTCATTATTGTATCAGGAGTGGTCATCATAATGCCATATATTATGTTTTTTGTTTTACAATTAGCCTGCGCGGTAAGCCTCCCCAGCATATGTCCCAATGGCCACATAACCGAAATTTAGGATAAAAAAATAAATTCAAGATAAACCGTAAGAGGCGGTACAAGGGCGGCACGCTTCGAAACTCATGCGTGATTTTTTCCTATTTTTTCTCTAAGACAGATGTTCTTTGACCACTCATATAGTACGGCGTTTTTTCTTTACAAAACGGACCTTGTTAAACGATACCTTGATTGAAGTGGATTCGAGAAACCTATCTATAAAAATTGGCACAACAGATGCTACTGCAAAAATGTTTTATTTAAAGTAAAATATTGGCTAAACCAAATTAAAAAATAAGCGTATATAATACCTTAAGAATTATAAGAGATTTTTATTACATTTCAATCAAATTTTAAATATTTACTATACGGACAGATATAAAACATATATATATATATATATATATATATATATATATATATATATTTTGGGATCATCACTTAAACACAAGATTGTATACTGAATATACATAGGTAATAATAAGAAAATATATAGTAATACAAACTTTAAAAAAATTAAACGCTAACTTTAGTACAAATAATATATTTATGCAACAAAAAACAGACAAATGTAAACAAAAACTGTGCGTTAATCCTAAAACGCGTGGCGACGGATATTATTGGGATAAAAATCGATTTGGTCGCTTCTCAGAAGAACACTTGCTTAATCTCTCATCGCAGATGCTCTATTATTTCGCGACACATGTTTTGTTATTGACATTTGACGTATCAAAATGCTTGAACTATAGAAATTTTTATTTAAATTTAGATAAATCATGTAAGATAAGTGATTGATCCAAAGGTAAACTCTCGTTTCTTTTGTGTATGTTTTATATATAAATACCACATAAAGTAGTCATTCGTTTTATAATATTTCTTTACTAGAATGATATAGCCATTGAATACGACTAGGAAAGACCGAAGTGTGTCAATTCTTACTTTACACGTTAATGATTTTCTAACTTAAATTGGATTAAAGTCTAGACTTAATCTCTTCAAAGGTAGTAAACAAGCCATTAATTATAACATAGCCATAAAAGTTTACAGATATCCAAGCCCCTCACGTTTCCTTCAAAGTAGAAAAGCTAGGTCCCACTCTTACGCCTTAGCTACTCTTTATTACTCAGCTATCTGCTAGTGACATTTCCGTCAAAAGCCTTTACAAACAGAGAGACAAACAAAAATTTTTAATAATGTTACATTGCACCGTGTGCTTTTGCATATACACCGTGCATATATATATGCATTCAGAAAAAGGGGATATATTGCAAACAGACTCCAATTTTATTTATTAGTATAGATATTACACTGATATGAACCTGTAACCATCACGTTGCACCATTATGTATTATCAATTATTCTTCATTATATTATTCGAAACTTTTGCTATAAGTAACACAGATTCACTTTAATTAATCTTATTTCTTTTAGCTACAATTCTGCTTGGCATTTTCTTTTATTTTCTTGTTGTACCAAATGTATTCTATCTCGTAAATAAATGCACGGATTGGAAATTCAAATGAGGCTGGCCGAATTTATGGGCACGTTCCCTTCTCATTTCGCCCTCTGGTCGCATATATCGTCAACATTTTATACAGAGTCCATGTACAGAGTATAAGAAACATGTAAATAATAAAAAAAAGTCGAACACGAGTGTTAATGTTACTTAGATTAGTTTTTACGTAAGAAATGATATTAAGATTCTTGAAAAACATATATTTAGAAAACGTATTAAAAATTTGAAACGCATATTTGAGATTATTGATTAAGACCATCGTGGCGCACTGTGACAGGGTTTGACTTTAAACGCGATTATTGTAGGTTCGATTTTCGCTCGGGTTAATGATTACATATAATTTGGATGTCGCTTTTGGTACCTAAAGCAATTGTAGCAAGTTGAGTTCCGCCACTGAAACAATATATCTGGATTTCGGGCGGAAAATAAAGAACGTAGTCTATTGATACTAGGTTCTGTCTGACTACCGTGCTAGGCGGAAAAAGCGTGAAGCTGGAACATTAATTCTATTTTTTCTATACTACAAACCTACTTTTTAGGACGTAGGTAAATAACCTAATAATTTATATAAATATATATACAACAGTACAATAACAAAATCTAAAGCTGCAAGACAAAAATCCAACCACACTGAGAAATAGCAATTATAAATACAGATATTATTTTCCCGATGAAAAATGTATACATTTAATATAAACGTAACTGTTCAATGTATGAACATGGTAGATTTATGAAACAAAATTTATTATTATTGGGAGCATTTATCAATATCAAAATAGAACTTAAGACATTGATTTTTAATTTGCTTTTTTGTTTTGGCTGTTTGATGTGTACTGCAGCAATGGCGCAGGTCTGCTCAGACGGATCAGTTTTAACTATTGTGGTATTTTGGTAAACTTCCGTTAACAATTAGTTTATATTTTATTTCTATCGGTTCATAAATAAAATAGTTACAACAATTTAAATTATAAATTTAAGTTTGTGATTTAGTTGAATCGTGTAGTTGATGCAGGCGAAGCCGAGTGCGGGTCGCTGATACAGAATTAAAGCATATTATTAACTTCTAAATTCCTTTTTTAATACTTATTAAAAGTAAAATGAAACTAAATAACAATTATTCGAGCCTATTTTAAATGTAACTTAATAAAATACTCAAAATAAGTATCGTTCAAAAATCCAGACACAAAAAAGGAAAGCTGGCCATGCAGCAATTATTATTTTAAGATGAATCCCTGTCAAGCGATGTCGGGATTATTTATTTAAAAGAAAGTTTTTATTGTAAAAAGCGTGGAAAGGAAATGCAAAAACGCGAGTACCCTACCTGCTTGTTCTGTCCCTTACAAGTTACAGCCACATGCATAGCATTTTAAATGTTATTTCACTGATCGACTAAAAAAACTGTACATCCATCTTTAACGCGCGAGAAAATCTATTGTTACACGGACATTCCTTTATTCTGTTACGAAAAGAAATTAAAGAAATATAAATTTAATCCTTTTAAACATAAATTGTTACAAGCTTGTGCGCCTTATTATGACAAAAGAAGAAAAAATGTATTATCAATAATCAAATAACAAAGTAGTGGAAGCATGTAGATATCGGACATTATATAATGTATTTGGGCTACAAACATTAATTAAGTAAATATGATATATAAGCATCAAAAGTATAGTTTCCCTAAAAACAAGCTTATCTCAACCCTTAGACGTGACTCCGGTCGCGTTGACCTCAAATAAATGATGTAAAAATAACATTGTAAAAATAACATATACATAATTAATTATTAATTATTGTTGTAAACATTAAATTTTTTTATTAATTTATAAAATAGATGATAATATTTAGTATTTTTAACACAAATCTCACCTTTATCTATCTATCTGGTAATGTAAAAAAATATTGCAACGCTATGCTTGAAAATGTGTACACGTGTCCGGAACCGTCGACAATACAATATTTTCACAGCGTCAACTTGATGTTTTCGCCACTACAAAAGCCAAAAAATAATTTATTTTTTTAATTTTCGTTATAAGTAATTGACATTACCAAATTATCTACTAGAAAGCCGCACTTTGTCTTATCAGAGGAAAGAAATGAAAATGATTAATATGTCATTGCCCCGAGTGAGGATCGAACCTGCAACCATTCCGTTTACAGACATATATTGTTTATAAAGAACACGAGATAAATATGACTACACTTGGGTAATCAATGTAATTAAACTAACATAGTTCACCATTTTCCACCCTATATCGAGCCCATACGTGTTGCGTGGCGAAACACAACTCCATGCTTTTGTCTTATCACCAGAGCGGAGAAATGAAAATCATTTAAGTATATTTTAAGTATCATTTTCCGAGTGGGAATCTAACCCAAAACCATCACGTATAAAATCAGACATTGGCCTCATGACATGAAAAAGTATTTTTAACAGATTATAAATACGAAGAGATTCGCAATTTGAATGTAAGTATGTTTTTTTTCGTTTCACGCTTATTAACCATTATTCTACTGACATAAAATATCTATAACACAATAAGATTTTTTGTGATTCGTGGAGTTTGAAGCTTGAAATATGTATGATATTTTGTTTAAATATATTAATTAAAGATTCTTATTTCTTTTGTTTCGTAAAAACACTGCCGCTTGACGAATATATTATATTTGAAACCAAGTTGTTTATTAAATAAGGATAACTTTTTCCTGTTTTTTCAGTTTTATGCTTTTTTCCGCCTAATGTCAAGACGCTGTGTTCGTCGCATTCCGACCGAATGCAAAACATTGCGTGTTGAATGGCGGGCCTAAACGCCGCGCTTTTTCTTGACCAACAGAGCGGAGAAATTACAATAATGAAATAATGATCATTCCACCGAATCCCAGTGAAAATCGAAGCCACAACCAAGTGTGGTGACAGTCAACTACGCCACGATAGTCTTCTTACTAGAACAAGTTATTTGTTTATGAAACCAAAAATAAAATATGTATAATAGTCTTTATTTTTAAATTTGTGAACTTATGCCACCCACGTATTAGAAAAATTGTCAAATTCCAAAACAATAATAGCTTACTTATCTTACATATAGTGGTATAAGATTTTATACCTATAAATTTTATATGTACCTACATACCTTTGTACTCGTATATAAAAGAATAGAAACTTTTTATTGCCATTCTGTAACACAAAAAAATTACTACTTACACATCCAAGGACAATATTCTAAAAAGCAAGAAAAAAAATTGTGCCTAAATTAAACATAGAATATTCATGAGACAGCAAAAACTTGCAACATCTCTGGCATCGTTAAACTAAAACTTTGTTTCACGTCAATTTGCATTTTATAACTTAACTCGTTGTTACAGTGGAAAAATGTAAAAAACACGTCCCCAAACAAATTGTAAATCCGGTCACAGTATGCAAATATATTTGTTTTCAACAAAAGGAACTGCCGACGTAATAAAAAGCTTAGACGACGCACAAAGTAATAGTTCTAAATATTATAACGAACGGTATTTTGGAGGATAAAAAAGGGTTGGTTGGTTGGTGTTCGTCACGGCCGACAGTTTTTGCAGAGAAAATCCCTTTAACTTGATTAATGGACAAAAGAATGAAATTGTTTAGTTAGGTCCTTTTAGTGACCAGTAATGTAACGGTCTTAAGAATATTCATCTCGCCGGTGTAATTTACTTGTAAATTTAGAGAATGTATTATATTTATATAATAATATTTGATTTTTAAATGTATTATTTAAAACACGCTGTCATAGAATTTTATATCTTCATTTCACTTATATAGTATCGTGAGTGAGCAAATTTTTTTTTATATATATATTTTTTAATTTATCTATATAAATTTAAATTATTATTTTTTTAGTTAAATATTCGATATGTGTAATAAAATCTAACCAAAAACATTAAATATGTGTAATATAATATTAAAAAGTAATTTAACGTTATTAGCAGCCATTACGGATTTGTAACCTAATTTTATCTAAATTAAGATTTTATTACTTCAAATATAATATATATAAGTCTGCTGAATTAAATCTAAAGCCCAAATGCACAACGTTGAAAGCCATTTAATCATTTCATTGCATACATTACTATACTCATTCTAAAGAAAAAAACTAACTACAAAAAAGACCTAAAAAAAGAGAGTCAAATTAAAAAAAACTAATATCTATTTAAAATATAGGTATATCCATGCTTGTTTAATATACACGTGTCTAATAAAAAGTCACATTTGAACTCGAATTATAAAAAAAAGAATCATTACAAAAAACCCCCTAAAACTCTTAAAGAGGGTAAAACCGGAAACTTGACATTACACGCCCTTACGTAATAGAGCACACGCGAGCGCCAAAAAACGATGAATTGTTTAGGGTTTTTAACTTCCCCCTTGTGAGTTGAACTTTGTGTTTTTATACATTTTTTATTACTAACCTGCTGCCTTGACAAGTGCTATTTAAAAATTCTTTCTACATCATCATCATGTATTTTATTTTATTTTTCACGGTAATTAGAGAGAACCTAGTGTCGAGATACTCCGTTTCAACTTTCCGCCCGAATCCAAGACATTGCGTGTTGAGTGGCGGAATTCAACGCCGCTTTTTGTCTTGTCACCAGAGCTGATTAAAAATAAGTCCCCTGAGTGGGAATCAAACCCATAACCAATCGTGTTTACAGTCAGACGCTGTCATGGCCTAAATGTTTCTATGTTTTTTTATATTTGTTAAAGATATTTTAATATCATATATCCTCACAAAATTAAATAATGTGGTTGCAACAAAAGCTAATTGCCATTATTCAATGGTCGGCTTATATATAGGTCGCGGATTTCTAAGCTGAGACAAACATTTGTATACTAAATATAAGTATTAATGTTTGAATATTCATATAGACTTCTTAATATACTGTATATATTTTCTAATTCTCAGGCTGCAGCTAATTAACGTCGGATAGACATAAATAGGCAAATTTTTGTCATTATATTTCATATTATGACTGACTTATTCACACTCTGCTCGTAAATCGAAACAAAACAAAACCTCTGACAATTTGTGGTAAAAGAAACCAATGGCGTTTTCTGCTATACTGCACTGGACTTCGTCTATACAATTTCATATACGTCTAGTTCTAAGTAAGGTGAATTGAATGATGAAATACATAGCCTAAGAATCCGTCAGGTATAGACCATATTAAATTTATTTTTTTTCAATTTTCTATTTAGTTTCACGCTTTCTCTTGCATAGGGCAGCAAGGCATAAAGAACAAAGTGTGTCGAGACAGTGTGTTAAATGGCCGAACTCAACGCCGCGCTTTTTATTACCAGCAGTACCAGAACCGTTAAATTAAAAAGAATATATAGGTATGTTCCCCACTTTCCACTGTCCACAGATATTACATATTATCGTGTCGCGGAAGTATACCCCCGCCATACTCAGCCTAATCTGACCGGAGAATTATGCAAAAATGGCAAAAGAGCTTATGATATAATAAATGTATATTTTTTATATTATATAATTTAATAGCAAACGATTAAAATTTTAATGACAAATATATTCTAATGCTAAATTCACAGATAGATATACTAAAAAATAGTTATTTTGGTTTAATCATTGTTAATCAATCTCAAGTCATTATTGTTAATGAAATACATACAAAAAGTTATTTTATCTATCTAAAAAAAACTATTTAATATAATTATCTATTAAAAAGTTATTTTTCCTATCAAAAAGTTTAGTTTATAGTATCCCGCACAGCATGGTAGTCAGGGAGAACCTAGTATTTTATTTCTACGCCCAGCAGCTTCAGTTGTGCGTTGTCTGTAAGTCAGTCAATGATTACCAGGAGAGTTTTATATATATATAATGATACTTAATAACTAATCAAAAACAATAGACACGTGTAACAATATCAAAATAATTATAACTTAATTTTCAAAAGACGATGAATATAATTTATTCGTATTATATTATTAAAATCTAAGCGGTCAGCTACCTTGTATTTTTTATTGTAAAAAGAATATAATTGACTTAAAATGAACAGGTTGTTCGCGTGCCTCAGTAAAAAAGTCCCCCATTATAAAAATTTGTGGGGGCTTTTTTACTGCGCTTTTTTATCATAACAGGCTTGTTAAAGTGCTTGTTATATTATAATATTCAAAAATAAAAAACAAATGTGGCAAATCGAATAGGGTATTTTGTCATATACTTTAAATTGACTACTTTTTTTGCAGGTTCACGCTTTTTTCCACATAGCAGGGTAGTCATTGAGAACCTAGTGTTAAGATACATATAGTTTCACATATCATATAAAGGTCTATGTATAAAGTTCTAGTATTGCGCTAAATTTCTGTTTCGACCCCCTTCGACCGACCGATTTACTTGAGCCTGGTGTCCTTGCTAGGACGACCTGAGAAACGAGAAAATAATTTTAGGCGTTTTCCTTTTAGCTAAATTGTGTTATGTGTTTGTAATTTTACTTACAAATACTTAATAGTAATGATTTCTTGATACGTATATCAGTATAAATGTAATAACAAATTAGTAGATAAATATAATTAAGCCCGAATGCGAGAATGTTTTTAAATTATTGTCATTTTCTTGCTGTGATAAGACAAAGTTTCTATTCTACTCAACATATCAAATATCTCAAATCTCTCTAATTTAATATTTTTTTTTCAAATTTGGGCACAAACTGGAGTTAAAAGGAAGGATTAAAATAAGGATTTTCTTAATATGCAATAGATGTATATTATACATGAATAAGATTGTAAATTCCAGCACCAGGGGAACCATCAATGCGTTGCTGACTTTTAAGAAGTTTGTAGATCCGGCCCTTGAAGAGTCCAATATCATTCCTATGAAGGACCACGTCTAAAGGAAATTGGTTCCATAGTTTGCAGCTTCTCTGAACACTCTCCATTATGAAGTCGGTAGAACATGTAGAGAGGTGCGATGTTCCAGGTGATCCAACTTAGTGCATATAGACTTAAATAAGTCTAGATAGAATAAATTCAGGTATATCTGGTGGAGAATATAAGTAACCATACCGTGAATAAAATACAGAGTTAAAATTTTGCTTAAACAAACCAGTTAAGTATGAAATAACTGTAATAGTTTAGTAATTAATTAATACGTACTTAATTAGTAACAATAAATTTAATTATTGTTACATATAGTAAACTTCACTTCATAAATAACACTTGGATATCAAGTCAATAATCTTTGAATATTAATACTAGAAATTACACTATAATATATTGTATTTATAAAGTTAACAATACTTTGCTTGTCTGGTTTAATTTTAACAGATTCCGGTTATCATTTTACAATCTCGTCGGGCACGTGGTAACTTACGCAGGAATTTACTGCACAATTGAGTGTAAAACATTCAAACGCCAATTTCACGTTCGAAGCAAATATCTTTATTACTTAGATCCCTATCGCAATTCTGGAGCTTCCAAAGCTAGAATCAAGATGTGTAATCTACCCGCCGTTATTGCAAAAAGTCGACGGTCAGTCAACAGGGCTTAAGCTCTTTGTATGCTTTTTCGACAATATTCCACAATACGAAATAATCTCCAAAAAGTGACCCCAAAGTGCTCGGAATTGAGTTCGTGAATGCCATAGTAAAAAATCCTTTAAATCTCTTATTTATTATGGATATTTTTATGTACTGACTATACGTATATACAGGCTGGTTTTATTAACATATATTTTATGAAATAATTATTTATTACCTTTATTTCAAAAACTATATAATAAATATAAAGGAAAGGTCCTTCTAGGAGAATGTGTAATATAGACCAAAAGCTAACCTATTTATAACTTCCATAACATATTGTCAAGGCACTTTGTAATATTAATATTAATACTTTGTAATGTAATATTATTACATATATTGGACATTGATAAGCATCAATACCGGTATATTTTGTACTTCAAGCCATTCTTTAATTCACGTTTTGAAATTGCGATTCAATACATAGTGTTAGAAGAACAAATGCGAAGTTCAAATGAACAAATAATAATTTAATTTTTAAATTGAAAATGAAACCATTCACATATATTATTTGGTCTTTATAAAAATTAGAACAAATAAGCAAGTATATCTCTCTTAAATAAATAGAATGTAAAAATTATACGGAATACCGTTCATCATCCTGTAGCAAAACACAATGTGCGTGATGGGTGCCCACTCCATAGTATCGGTGAGCAGCTTGTCCCATACAGTACATAAAGGGATGGACGCGCGTCCACACACCTGCGTTGCAAAAAATTTTGAAAAAAATCCCTAGAACAAATACTACTATAAAATATTATATATTTTTGTTTAATATTTAATTTATATATTTTTTTTAATATCATAATTAAATGTTATGACGAAGATGCCAAGAAATTGTTATGATTCATGTTGATATTTAATTTAACTATTACCCAACACCTTACAACTACTTTAAAATATTAAGGTTATTTAAGTTAAAAGAATCATAGTATTTGAATTTTCGAATTAGTTATTAACAATTGACAGAAATAATAAACTCTGAAATCTCCATATGAATTTTCGATTCGAAATTCTCGATGTACATATACTAAGTTCATGTTATTTTATCTGCTAAATCGTAAATAATTTTAATAAAATACTTTACTTTGTTGTAAGTGAAAGAATAGTTTATATATGTAATTCGCTTAAATACGTCTTTATTCATATAAAATGTGTACTTTTTATCATTAAAACTGATTGTAGATTGGAGTTGCGGGTATTTTTCCAGAAAACTGTTGAATTAAGTGAAACAATTCATTAGGTGGACAAATGTTTTATACTTAGACCATTAATAATATAAATTCGTAATAACTCTGTCATGTTTGTCATCATGACCAATCTGCTGAACCGATTGTGATGAAGTTTTATATAGACACTTGAGGATCTTGGGAAGAACATAAGCAACTTTTAGTCTCTCATTTTTTTTAGCTTTTCGAGCAACTTCATTGTTTTACGAAAAAATCGTCTAATATAAGAAACAGCTACAATAGTTTAGACGGGCGAAGCTACGAGCGGGTCGCTAGTACAAATAATACGAGTTTAACTATACAAAAGTGTGACCAACAGTACCTACCTATATATAAATAAGTATATGTAAATTGTTTAAGATTTTTTTTATTCAAGTTTTTTTTTGTCCTAAGCGTTATACTTGAAAAATATAATTAAAGAATAAATATAAAAAAATATTTGATTAGCTTGTTTATATTGAAATATTTTTTTAAGCACATAGTGAGTACTGCGGATATTATTAAACTATGGTATCTTAATAGTTTTTTATGAAACTCATACTATTTTTGATGATAATTAGCGATATTGTTAAAGAAATGTTTTTATACCAATGTAACAAAATTTATGGTCACATTTAATACACGGTCATACATAAAAACTACTACCGTAACAGCTTAACAGTTTTTCCCGCATAGCAATGTAACCAGAGACAGCCTAGTGTAGCCAAGACACTCCGTTCTTTATTTTCCGCCCGAAATACAGACATTATGTGCTAAGTGGCAGCGCCGCGCTTTTTCTTGAGTACCAGAGAGTTTTTCGGCATAACACTTTAGTCAGAGAGAACCTAGTGTCAAGACAATCCGTTCTCCACGGTCCGCCCGAAATCGAAACATTTGGTGTTGAGTGGTGGAACTCAACGCCACGGTTTATCTTGTTACCAGCGAGCGGAGAAATGAAAATAATAATTCTCTTGTTTTTTCCCTTTCCCACAGTATAAGTAAAAAGTTACAAGAAACAGCAAAGTGACGATATCTAAAAGCGGTATAATATGAACTAACGTAGGCTGGATCAATAGCGCACGCCGTTTCATCACGTCGATGGGAAAAAAGAGGAGAAAAAATACATAACTTTTTAGGGGCCGTCCCCCTGCGGTCCCCATCCCCCGCCCACGGCCCTAGGGGGAGCGGACGATCTTGAAAAAACGAACAAAATATACGCGCGAGCTCCGGCGCGTGCTTACAATGGCCTCTATAAAATATCGTATCAAATTTATATAATGGGAAGTACCTTTGGCACGAGCAACAAAAAAAATTTGATTCATAATCATGAATGGAGCTTGAGCTATTCGCTATTTGTTAGTAACCGGTGATTTGGAAATGAAACACCTACAATTTTAAACATTAAAATGTCTTTTAAGAACTCTGCAACTGGCAACACCTTAAGGTTAACGGAAGCCTGTGAACAAAAATCAAGAGTCAATTTCTATATTGAAAACTTTGCCAGGTAGTAGTACAACTTAGTTCGATACTTATTAAAGCTGGAAGCTCTAGAAAATTGCTGGCAGTTTACAATAAATGCGTATTTTTAACTTATAAAATCTTTGCGGTAATATTGTGTATTGCTTGTATACTTATATACTTATACCTAATATGTGTTATTCAGGCTTCACTTAGAACTTAACTTTACGTACAAAGCTAAATATTTTACAATATAGTGGACTATTTAGGTTATTATTTTAACATTTATAAAGTGTTAATCTTAGACTTAGGATATGAAGAACGTATAAAAATTTGTTGTTGAAATTCTATTTATTCTCTCTTGCCAAACCATTGTTCATATAATTACTCCTTGTGGAGCAGCCATTTGTAGAAATCCCTTTACAGAGAGACGCTAACAACAAAAGTAAAAGTAAGTGGTAATAAGCATATAGTAATTTCGACGAAGCTGGATGTGGAACGTATTCAAAACGAAACCTAGCAATCAGAGCGCGTGTACGATTTCCAAGAGCGGGTTCGAATCCCGGAACCTTAATATTTTTATACGTTTTTCAACGTGTATTTTGCTTATTATCTATACACCAACATTGTACATCCTTAACAGTATTTTGTCAATTAATGGCACTTTGCTAATATATTCTTTTCTAACATACCACAGGTATGAAGTTGAAATTCATATAAAGATGAAAGATCTTTGTTGTATTAAGAAATATGTATGGCTTTGGATAATATTTAAAATAATGTTCTGTGCTCCATTAATTTCGCAGCATTATGTATTTAGGATTCATGCATTACGTACTTCGTTTAACTTAAAACTTGAATATAAAAAAGAAACTTACTAAATAAATGCAAATAAAATAAAATGAGTAATGATTTCTTTCTACTTATATTTCTGTTTTTTTTTTTTTATATTTATTTATTTGATTCAACCGTGGTAATAAGGTACATTAAACAAAATTGTACAATAGTTGTTTTTTTTTAGCTAGGTGTAACATTACCTTTTAAGATTGATACAAATGCATACTTTTTACACAAATATGTAAATTTTAAACTTAAATTATTGAAATTCATAAATTTAAATTATACATAGTAGTTTTTAGCGACACACGTACATATTATGTTAGCTTTTTATTTATCTATATATGAAAACTTACTTATTTTAAGCGGTACAAAAAAGTTTTACGGTAAAAATGTTTTGAATTGACAATTTTAAAAGACAGATAATAACCGAACCGACCTTATACTGTATTAACATTTTTAAACTGTCATCGGCACACATAGGTTATTAAAAATCTACCGAAATGAAATTTTATACTCGCTGAAATTAACTTATATTGACTTAAAGGGTGAAATAAAATAATAAAAAAATAAGTATCAGCTGTACGAGTAGCGATATTAAAACCAGCCGTTAACCAGAAGCATAGAGCGGACAAGTATAGACGTCCAACGGAAACTGACACATCATGATTACAAAGCGATCATCGCAACTTATAAAATACATTGTAATATAGAAAAAAATATCAACATCTGGCTATTGTCTCGGCGCGGGGGAGGTTATATAATGGGAAATAAATAAATAAATAACAAAATGTCTCCACCGCACGCGTCACATTATTCAAGTACGATTGACAGCTACTTCCATGGGTCGGGGTAGCACAATAATACGCCTAGTTACGACTCCTGAACTCGTGGAGCATGAACGATTTTGATAGTTGATACTGTGTACGTTTTACAAATCACTAGGCACTTTGAATATAAAATAATTTTATATTATTATCGGCTATTTTCACGTGTCTTCTGTTTCATACAGACAGGGAGAAGTAGTGATGGTTACTTCGATCTCCATAGATCACGCATTCGCATAGTATGAAGAGTTTGTCTATTGTCTTAACAATGAAATAAAATTAAAATATAAACACTGTTCCGAATGTAAATCAACTGTCAACAATCGCCTGTACTATTTAATAATGTTTACAATATTTTTATCAAATTATATATAACTTTCTCATGAAATGCTATTAGAAGTAAAAATGCATAACTATATAATATTAACAAGTGAATGAACTTTAACAAATAGAACAAATAAAATATAACGTGATATTTTGTATGTACTAACAATATGATAGTGACTGCTATATACTATTTACTGTATTGGCGCCTCGTCAGATAACACAGAACATGTACCTATACTTACAATTTCTTACTTAAATAATAGCATGGTAGGTATCTACAAAAGTTATTTCCAGAAAAAAACCATTTTGGATCCATGGATGGAATTGACCAAATTAAAGTTCACGTGGAGAAGAATTGCAGAAAGCCAAAGTTTTTAATAATAATGCATTAGAGATACATTAAATTAATAAAATAAATATTAAAAAGTTCTCACTACTACCATGTCATGAATATTTACCTAAATTTATAGCAGAGGCGTTTATTATTTTTTAGGTGTATATATGAATATTACGTTTTTATTGCGTAAAAAAATAATGCTGCCTGTATTTGAGCAAAGCAAATATCAAAATCACCCAAATTCTATACCAATAAAGGACTAACGCGTTCTAAGACGTGTCGTATCTTTTTTGAACAACGGTGGCGAATCGCAAACTCAATGAATAAATATAAATTCGATATTCTTTAAATAAAATGTACGATAAAGAAACGATTTATCAAAAACCTTTGCTCATTCAAAGTGAACGGTCTTTTATAAAGTTTAAATAAACATCGATTTTAAGTTGACGTACAAAATGGTGCGTGCTGAATTGTATTTTTTTTTCGCATGTGCATTTTTAATGGGACAAGAGTACTAATGAGTGGTGGACACCCACGTTACAATGACATGCGTTTTCGTATTTTACACGTTAACTTGATTTTTTTTTTCTTATTACATTTTGTAGGTATTTAACATATTATGTTATATAGACACACCTCACAAGGCATACAAGAGCGTAGAACTAGGGTAGTAGAGTAGGTTCTGGCTTGGACAAAAACTGAAGTAGGCAAGCTTCATTTTTTTTGATACAAAATGTAATATGTTTTTTAACTACAGTAACATCTTTACTGGTAGAACTTCACTTATTTTTTACATTTAAATATTATTTTGGTGTTCACTTATAGAATTATGTTTTCCTATACTATAGATAAGATACAGACTATGACTATATACAATATAGTCGATGGTGTTTTATGTGTTATCTAGGTTACAATGACAATTGAAATTGACAGGGCTCGCCGCAGCCGTATCGTGACTTTCAAAATTCTTTAATTTATATTTTGTTTATAAGAAATATTCGTAAGTTACAAGGCATTTTATTAAAAAACTGTTTATTTATCTACTTTGTATAACTTCACGTCATAATATATTTAATTTTTGTGACATACGAAGATTATTGTGTCTGTTTATAATTTACAAATTTTTTGTCACATATTTGTTACAACTATTAGTACTCCGATTAAATGTATATTATTTCCAGGAAAATGGCTACTTCAGTAATAGATACTTATGCTGACCCTAACATGAGCTGGATGAACGCACCTCACAGCACAGGAACTTCAATCATGGCTTGTGAGTTCGATGGCGGTGTTGTGATCGGTGCCGACTCTAGAACCACAACTGGAGCTTACATCGCTAATAGGGTGACTGACAAGCTGACTAGAATAACTGAGCACATATACTGTTGCCGTTCTGGTTCAGCTGCTGATACACAGGCCATTGCTGATATTGTAACTTATCATCTTAGTAAGTGTTGGTTCTTTCAATATTTTTTTTTGCCATTGTCATTAAGAATCAACATATGTATGGCTATAACTATCATGTCTATATGTTAGATTAGTATGTGAAGGATTTTTTATAACCCCTTTCTATAACACTTATACAGATAGAAAAGGAACACCAAAGTATGCATAAATTAATAAATATGCATTAAAAACATTAAATTAGTCATATAAATATTAAACACACTATCATGTGTGACATATGCACTTTTGTTAAAGTGATATAGATGTTGCTAATGCAATGCAATGTAACACATCAATGGAACTATGAATTATGTATAGTTAGAATATATTGTAAAATAAAAAGTCATTTAGTTACATATGTTTTTCAGATTTTCACAAGATGGAATTGGGTGAACAACCCTTAGTGCAAACAGCTGCAGCTATTTTCAAAGAACTATGTTACAATTACCGTGATTCACTTGTAGCTGGTATTCTTGTCGCAGGTTGGGATAAGAAGAATGGAGGTAAAAATATATATTAACTTGTAATTAACAATCCAATTATAAAAAAGACATTTAAAAAACATTAAATTATATGAAAAAATTAAATTACTCTATATTTAAAAAATCATTTTATAAGAAAATGGGCATCCATAATAATTAAGTGTAAATATTAAAAACTTTGCGAGACAAATTTATTCAGTACCAATTGGGGGGCATGAGGTTCCAACGGCAAGCAGTTTCTATTGGAGGATCTGGCTCATCCTATGTCTATGGATATGCGGAGATTTGCTAATTTCAAACCTAAAATGACCAAGGAGGAGGCAAAACAATTTGTCACTAACACTTTGACTTTGGCCATGTTGAGAGATGGGTCTTCAGGTGGAGTGGTCAGGCTCGGTGTCCTCACTGAAGCTGGGTGAGCCGCTCTCTCAGTGATTTTGGGCGATCAGCTACCCAAATTTTATGAGGGTTGAGTTTTTATATTTTAATGGTAATAATAAATAATTTTGCAATAATTTGTTGTTTTATTTAGTAAATTCATTATTTTTTATTTTTAATAAGCTTTGATTAAGATACACACACACGACATGGCTTCAGCTTGAAACAGGGAAACAGTTGCTGTGTCCGGTGGCAGTGTTCAGACACAGTTCTCAGTACAATTCTAAGGAAATTGGTGTGTTTAGCCCCATGTATTCCGAAATGAAAACTTTTCAGTTACCTACACTCAGTACTTTTTAATTACCAACGAATATGTGTCAAGCAGAAGTAACTTTGGATTTACAAAAAGTGTTTATGTATGCAAAGTGTACAGGACCCCTATTTCCTATTCACTGGTAGTTTGTATCCCACACAAGACAAAAGTGTGCATTTGCACAGCGCCTTAATCTGTGTATGCTTGAGGAAATCTTGCAATGCTATTTCCTTCTTTTGGGGTCAGATATATTTTACACATGTCCTGATCCAATTAAGATACAATATTTTCATTGCATGAAGCTGATGTCCTTACCTTATTTGTTAATGAGATTGGTTGTGGGTTAGCTCCCCATTCGAGAGGAATTCCTATACATTGTTAAACATATATTAAAATAATTATATTTATTATTTTATCACATAAAAAAATAAATAATATAATTATATTAAAACTATTTTTATTTCTCGCTGGTGCAAGACAAAGCGCGGCGTTAAGTTCTGCCACTCAACACGCAATGTATCAAATTCGGACAGAAAGTAGAGAACAGAGTGTCTTTAACACTACATTCTCTGACTACTCTCCTGAAGGGTAAAAAGTTTACTTTAACAACTATATATTCCTTATAACTATAAACCCAAGTATAGGTTACAAGAAAAAAATATAAATAAAACACTAATTAAATATATTATTTAATATTATGGAAACTATTAAATGAATGTTGCATCATTTACAAATGACTTGAAGTCGGAACTGAACAACAAATGGTTGAGTTTAACTCTGAACAAGTACAATAAATAAAACTTTTTTTTAAGTAGACTATTTTAGGTATTGAAGTTAACCAAATACACTGTTAATTCCTTTTAATATACAATTAAAAAATTGCTAATATTTAACTTCACATTGCTTAAAATCAGCTATATTATTAAAAATTACTTATTTTTTTGTAATGTTAAGGCATTCATGGATGAATACCACTACATACCGTAATCTTGGATCTTTATCACTACTTAAGTCTTCACGAATGAATTGAACTGCGAATCAATTCTATACACCTTTATTTCAATTTTGTCACAAACTTTTATGGAAATATTCATTGCGAAAAGAGATTATATGAAGTAACAATATTTTAAAATAATGAAAAAAAATTATATTATCACCAACATACTTTTGAAATTGTAACGAAATACTAAGCCAAATTTTCTAGAATTTAGTTGTTAAATTGATCATAAAAACCATACATGAGTTCAATTAAAAACAATTTATAGAAAAAAATAGTGATGTAGTGTATACATTACATAAATTGAAACTTAAATCTATGTGATAATGCCCAATTCCTCCATAGTGTCCAGATCGCGCATTAGCATCTGAATAGTTTGCTTAGTTCTTGGAAAGTAGTCCGCTGTTTCGTCGTCTTCAAATGATGGATCTTGTGACTCTAATTCTGAAACAAAATTAGGGAACCTTTTCTTAATAATAAGTAATGGCAGCTTCAAAGGTTTTCCCGCATAGCAGGGTAGCCAGAGAGACCTAGTGTCAAGACACTCCGCTTTCCACTTTCTACCCGAAATCCAGACATTGGGTGTTTGGTGGCCGAACTGAAATACACCCTTTATCTTATGTACCAGAGCGCAGAAATGAAAATATTTTAAATATAATCATTCCCCAGAGTGGGAAGACGCTGACCCATTGCGTCACCACGGCCTATTTCTTATTTTAGAGATATTGCATTTTAATTGAAATAAAACCCAACACTACGTTTAATCTTACCCTATACTGGAGCAATGAAATTAATTGAATGAAAGATCCCCCGAGTGGAAATCAAATCCTCTATCATCGCGTCATAAACACTATCACACTGTGTCACAATGGCGTGATAGCATTATGTAAGTGTCAAATTCAACAAGAGGACAAAATTTACATCTCGTTTTTTTTAAGAGTTCTCTTTCGAAAATTGTCAGTTTTATTATAGTATAGTTTATTTTTAATTATAACTACAACAATACTCGGTATCATATTTGTACCGCATAACCTTGGTAGTACAACTCTTAATTACAATCTTATAAAAGTCCAGAATAAATGATGACTTATTATGACAGACTTAATTCATTATTAACTTATTGTTGAATTTTTTAACGTTGTACACTTATTCTGACATAAATACTTAGTTATAATTAAAAATAAACAATATATTACTTTTGAATCTGAATTTGGAATCTGTAATTTTTATATGATTGTTCATAGTGTTTTCTTGTTATAGCGCCAATATATTGTAAAATATTTTGTGATATTAAAATGGAGTGAGGCGATAAAGAGGACCAAATCGCTGTGATTGCATTACATAAAGAAGGTTTGGTACAAAAATAAGTTGTAATAAGCGTATAAGAATTTCGACTTATTGGTTAGAGGCGCGGGTTGGAATGTTTATTTTTTTTTTAATTAGTTATAGTGTAGTTAGAGCGGGCCGCCACTAAAGACATGTACAAAGGTGCACCAACCAGCAATCTGCGCCTCGATGGAGTCCAGGCGGGCGTCGATGAGCGCCTGGCAGCGCTGCACGTGGCGCAGCAGGCGCTCGCGACACGCGCTGTTCTCTATGGCGGCCTCGGGCTGCGGCGCCACGTCCGGCTCTGTATGCAAGAAAATACCCACATACATTTCTCCGCTCTGGTACCTAAGACACAGCGAGACGTTGGGTGACGGCACTCAACACGCAATGTCTCCATTTCGGACGGAAAGGTAGAGATAAGCGTGAAGCTGCAAAAAAACAAGATAATTCATACCTTGAACCGACTTAGCGAACCTCTCCAGCTCCAAAGTGGATATAGGCAAGTCTAGGGAAGTACCACTCGGACTGGACAAGGCCGTGTTCAAACCAAGCAACCTCTCTTGATCAGAATCTTCCGTCAACGGCATTCTTACATCTAAATGAGCATCTTTTATTTCTTCAGGTTTCACTGGCAAATTTTCTTTACCTATATTATATTAATTATTAACATTATTATAACATATGTATACTAATAGCTGCCCGCAATTTCGTTTGCGTGTGCCTTATGAACCTTTACACCAAAATTCCCATCATGCTAATCAACATTTGATTTGGCGGCATTTACTTAAATTCCTATTGCTTATGATTCTTCATCCGGTGTTCAAGAATTTTAACTTTAATAAGTCAAAGGAAAATGTTTATTGGTTAAGGTGGTTTCTCTTACAGTTTAGCTGGTCTATCATAACTCTACATCAGGTGTTTCACTGTTAGAACTCAAGAATTAAATTCTAGATAACCCATATACCAAGCTATACATCAAAAAGTTACTGAAATTAAAAAATCCATCCGTACATCCGAGCGTTTGCAAACAGATAAACAGACAAAAATTCTAAAATTCATGAATTATCAATTCTATTAATGTTTTCCATCCCCCTAAATTTTCATTGTGCATACACCATATTTTTCTAGTTTACAATTATTTTATAATAGATATGTATTATATCTAGAGAACAGATCCTTACTAAATAATATTTTAAATGCAAATGTAACTGTGTCTGTATGTGGATGACGTCATCATGGCCGCAAACCGCTGAACCGTAATGAGGTTTTATACAGAGATACTCGATGCTCCTTTTTTTTAGTTATTCCAGAAACTTCAATGTTTTACGAAAGGGCCACCGAATATACGAAACGTATTTAATTTAATTCACACTATACACAATTGTTACCTATATTATTTATAATAATATTCAGATCAGAATAATCGGAGTTAAGTCGCTCTTGAGTGTAGGTGACTTCGGCATTCTCCCAGTCTTTCGCCCACAGGTACAACTTAGGATGATCCTTTTTACTGAAATAAAATTATAAAATTAACCACCTTTTTTTAAAAGAATACAATAATCCAGCTGACAATTGAAAATATACAGTGAAGATAAATAGATTCATCGTATTTTCGATATTTAATATGAATTAGATATTATACACATTAAAATCTTTTTATACTGTGTTAAAAAAATCCTTATAAGAAAAAGACATATTTAGAAAACGTATAAAAATTTGAACGCAGCGGGATTTGAACCCGCGCCTCGTGAAAACCGTTCAAGCGCTCTGACCGCTAAGCCATGCCCCACCGTTCCATGCGTTCAAATTTTTATACGTTTTCTAAATATGTCTTTTTCAATTTCCTTAGTGTGGGAATAACACTTTAAAAAATGTTAACAAAAAATATATCCTTATAAGATTTATGTATAAAATAATTAATTGAAATATTCACTGCGAAAAATATGATTTACCTATATTATATACAGTTATTTACTATTAAATGCCAAAAATTTTAAATATATATGTAATATAAATCTAATTCCACGAATATGATAACAATATTAACAGTTTAAATAGTCATCACACCACTTTCAAAATAATTGACTCAAAACTTTAAACTCTTTTAGCTTCGAACATAATATTATAAAATTTGACAGTTTGCAAAAACCTCACCCAAGTCCGATAAGAAACCACAAAAGAGTAAAATCAATATTAAATTACCTAACTGTATAAAAATTTAAATACGTTTAAAAGATAGATAAAATTAAAAACATCGATATCTCGACCATCGGTATTTTAAAAGTGACGCGGTTTTCAATAAAAAGTATGTTTTTCATGATAGAAAATAAACAAAGATTTTAAATATTTGTTTTATTCATCATTGGTTTCAGTAAGTTAAGAAATTGTTATGGAAGGTAGCCCACCTTTCCATGAAACTTCACCCCTCGCTACCGCATACTAATAAGACGAATAATTTAATAAAACAAACCTCTATAGTAGTCTAATTAAACAAACCGCGAAAAACCTTTTTTTTCTAATAACTTAATAGTTAAATATTACAATTTTAAAATAATAAAGGTTTTTTTAATAATAATCTGTACAAGAAACTCACGTAGCAACATAATATTTCACCCTTAGCGCATGCAAAGCATCTTGTATCCTCAGTATGTTTCCAGAAAGTTCGTGGGACCGCCGCAGCGGGTCGCAGGGCCTCGCCCCCGGCAGCAGGCCTTCGTATAACCGGTCCTGGTCGTGGAGGAAGCGCTTGGAGCGCCGCCCTCGTCGTGGATTCAGGCATATGCTGCACGTGTACTTCTCTGGTACCTGGATACGAGTTATGTGAAACATTGTTCATAAAAAGAAATCCATCTATATACTATAATAATAAAATAAAAACAATGTTTGTACGTGCACATTTTCAAAAGTTTTTAATTACACTTTTATTATTGTATAGCTTTTAAGCTAAGCTTCTAGGCAGAACTTAGGGTATAATTGATTTTAAAGAGATACTAAATCTAGAATCATAATATAGCATAAGCATATAGTAGCAGCTATGCTATAAGATGTAAGGACAAACAAAACTTCTTGTGATTTGTAATTTGGTGGGAAGCAGTGGCGAAGTGTCCATACTACGATTTCCACCAATTTACCTTTTCTTAAAAATAATTTATAAATCATAATAAAAATCTATTTACTTGACATTTTATTTATTAGATATCACTATATAAATGCAAATAAACTAAACGGAATATTTATGTTAACGTTCAGTGATCCAAAATTTAATATCTTTTAACTTTACAAAGAGTTTTCACATTTCGCTACTGGTGGAACGTGTCATTAAGACCATGCGAACGAAGTCACGTGCATTTACTAGTTTCAAATGAAAAAAAAAATCTAACTTAGACTCAATTAAAAAAAAAAAAATATGGTCTTTACATTTTGGGTAAAGCTAAAGCTGATGCTTAGTGGTCAGTGTCAAAGTGACAATTTACAATGTAATAGTTAACAGGAAGTCAACAAAGTCGCCACACGACCAGCTTCTCCTACTGCAGCGGTGACCTCTAAAATCACTTTCTTCCGGCGTACACTTTGTCAAGTTTCCTTGAAATACTGACATAATAATTATAAGTTATATATATATATATATATATATATATATGCCTGTTGTGTACATGTAATGTAGAATACGTACCTCGGCCTCCCGCAGGATGTTGTGGCAGGCGGCGTGCTGCCAGCACAGGCACAGCTCGCACTGCACCATGAGCCCGTCCTCCTCGCGGAAGCCGCAGTGGCAGTTGATGATCTCCTCGCGCTTCATGTGCTCGATCTTCACGCGCTCGCCCGCTGTTTAGTGTAGTGTAGTGTAGTGTAGTGTAGTGTAGTGTAGTGTAGTGTAGGGATATGATAAACCATTTTATGAAAACGTATAAACATTTTAACGAAGCGGGACTGTCAAGTTATTCGTTCTACAAACTATATAGAATGTATAATCACAGTAAGAAACGTCGAAAAAGCCTCAAGGAGATAAAACTTACTCACTTAAATATTTACTAGTTAAAATATTTTAAATATAATCCATTCCCTCGAGTGAGAATTGAAACCAAAACCAATCGGGTTTACAATCAGACGCTGTACCATTTTGCTATTGGGCCTCCACAATCGAGAAATATACAAAAGTATTGAAAACATAACTTACTTTCAGTATACATATACATGTTAGAATTCTTCTGTTCCTCATTCGACTCGTACACCGGCTGATTGCTCTTTTCCATAGTTTTAGAGTCAGGCGTCCCAGAGCCTGGGAAGCTGGATCTTGTGTCAAAATCTGAATTAATCGTGAACCATTCATCTTCCTCGCTTAACGGCTTCTTCGCCGCCGCTGATATACACCTACGTTTCTTATCACTTATTACTTTTTTCTTATCATCAATGGATTTTGTAACTGTATGGGGCGATATTTCCATTTCAAAGTCCATCGGAATTTCTTGTTCAACTTCAGTTTCCATCGCTATTTCCATGTTCATTGGTTCCTCTATAGTTTCCTGTATATCAGTGTTCAACCTTCTGACTGGCAATAGCACTTTTGGTCGTTTCACAGGTTTATTAACTAATGCTTGTCTTAACTTCGGCGAATCCTGCGGTCTCGGTTCAGGTTTCGAAACAAATGTATCTATTTGTAACTCTTGAACCGGTTCTCTTTCGGTTTCTGTTCTCTTTGGTTCTGGTTTCGGTTCTTCGACTCTCTTAGGTGGTCGCGGTATTTTAACTTTGATTATCTTGGATTCTGGTTCGTATCGTGGTTTTGGTTCCAAATCGGTCGGTTTGGTTCTTTCTTGAGCCAAGTCTAATACTTTGGGTGTGGCGCCTAACATTTCCCTTAGTTCACGATGGTAGTGCTTTATATGCATTTGTAAAAGCGTATTGTTTCGAAAGTTTTTAAAGCATCCTTCCGCTGGACACCGGAGAAGATTCTCGATGATTTGTACCTTGAGCGATCCAACGTATACTAAAAATAAAGCAATACAGTAACTTTTTAAATCGCATTATGTTTTTTTAACAAAATACTATAATCACGCAATAGAACAAGTTATCCTGATCTAAAAAATAAAAAAATCCCTAGGTACAAATGTGGAAATTCTAATAAATCTAGTATGTTACATGGTGCTACGGTGTCGTGGCGGAC
Source organism: Podotricha telesiphe (assembly GCA_038994665.1). Lineage (NCBI taxonomy): Eukaryota > Metazoa > Arthropoda > Insecta > Lepidoptera > Nymphalidae > Podotricha > Podotricha telesiphe. The sequence goes on from JAOYRR010000048.1 coordinate 1,165,253, forward strand.
CGATTATTTTCCATAGTAATTGTGTTGATAGGCGACCGAGCACGATAAGCGACGTTGGGAAAGGAATTATTCTCTGAGACTTTTGTTTATAGCATTCGAATACATTCGTCCTATATCATCAATTACTTTAGATGATTATGTAAGTTTTATTTCAAATTAATATATAAGAATTCGTATTTTATTCAACCCACCAACTGCAGCCTTCGTAATATAAAGTACGTAAATATTTAAAATTTAAACAATAAATATATACAGTAATTTATACAGTAATTAATTCAGTTAAGATTTAAAATTGTCTATGGTAAAATATTACCCCATCACTTACCATAGCCGTCTTCTAAAGTAGGATTATCATTGGGCATATCTGCAAATGTATCTATCGCTTCCATATACACTTGACTCGTGCCAGGCGTCTCACACATAGAAAGCTGCTATAATATAAAGAATGTATTCTAAAACGCATCGAATAGAACATTAAAAATAAAATTAAAAAAAAATTATAATACGTAAAATATTTTTTTCCCGCATAGTCACAGTCACAAATATCAAGGACACTTCGTTTTCCACTTTCCGCCCGAAATCAAAACATCGTGTGGCGGAACTCAATGTCGAACTTTGTCTTAGTTACCATCCTTAGAAATCGATCCCACAATCGATTACACAGACGCTGTATCTGTAGCTTTTCACGTTTTTTTTAGCAGATTGTAGAAATTATACTGCAATGCTGATTCAATTCGAGCCTATAGCAAGCTCTTTTAAGTCGTCTAATGAACATAATGTTACCATGTAGGCAGATGGCAAATCTGTTGAGAAGAGCCGGCAAGAAAAACACCGGGCTCTCTCAGATTAAACTGCTATGTAGTAAAACACATCACAAAAAAACGATAATATTTTTTTCATGATTAAGACTCTCACATTCGCCAATTTCCTTCTCCTTCTCTTTTTCTCCTTTCTTTCTTTCCGCTCTATCCTGTTCCTGCTGGACGGGGGCTTCCCCCCCACCACCCGCCCCATACGCCGCGACAACTTTAGATGCACACCAAAATCCAATAAAGCTGATTCAAACGGTTTCAAGCTCTCGTCATTGTTTTGTTCTAGAAAATTCCGCATGTCGGTCTTGGTGTGAAAACGACGATTATCCGGCCTAAAAAAATATACCATTAAAATTATTTTTATTTTTTTTAAACATTTTTAAAATAAAATATTGTATATTTTAAATATAATAATTATTTTGTCAAAATTAAAACTAAGACAAAAATTAGAGACCCATTCTTTAGTTAAAACAATTTTAATTTAATATTATTTTTTCACTTTCCATGTACTGCAGTATATTTGTTTAGTACCATACATAAATACATACCCAATCAAAGCAACATCCCATTTCCCTGCAGATTGTCCCATACTCCTTCGCACCATGAGTTTAGTCCATCCAGGAGGTAACCTTTTATCTTCCACCTGAAAATATCAATGAGTATTCTAATTTACGCTATTGGTTGCGACGCAATCCTCACTCAGGGTGATTCCATAATCACAGATTTTAATTAAATTATTTTCATTTCTTCGCTCTCATAAGACAAAAGGCGACGTTAAATACTGCATCTCTACATGTAATGTCTCGAAATCGAGTGCAGAGAACGGCGTGTTTTGATACTAACAAATCCTAAAACTTTTCATATATTTTCTATATATATATATAAAAACATGTTTAAGTTACAAAATAATTGAATATAACAACAAAAAAATACCTGTACATTCCGTCTCACTTGAGTGCCATCTTTTGAATCAACTTCTATATCAGTCACCGTCCCAACCGGCTGCCCGTCCACCCACTTGCAGCACCACTCCCCTGGTAGGAGGAAACTCTCCGGCATCTCCTGCGGCCTGCCCATCGATAACTCCTCAGTTTTCAACAGCATCTCCTTTCTCATCGCCTCCATTTGCTTTTTCATTTCAGCCAATTCACTTTTCACCTTGTCCACCTGTTTCTTAACTTTTTTCTCCTGTAACAATCTTAACTTTTTATTCTTCTTTATTTTCGGCACTTTTTTCTTTTCTGCTTCTGGAACTACTTCTTCTTTAACGGGATTACATTTTATTTGCTCTAATTTTATTATCAATTCAGGTTTTGGTGAGTTAACCTTCTCCATTTGGTGTAAGCCGTCTTCTAGCTTTGTAATGACTTCTTTCATTTTTTCTATAACTTCTTTTTTACTTTCGTCAGGTTTCTCGAATTGCTCCAACTTCATTTCTTCTTCAATAACCTATATTGTAACTTGTCTATTAAATAATATAGCATATTTTAACAGTATTACTTATGCAGTATTCATTAGCATTGTGACATAGATATATTATTAATATAAATATAGTTTTTAAAAAAATATAAAATTTTTATAAAAATAATGGCAATATATATACAATATATCTATACATATAATAGAAATGTAACTGATCGCTGTCTGTAAATATGACATATATGAAACAAAATACGATTTGAGACATTTATTAATATAATAGAACCAAAAACAATGATTTTTAATTATCTTTTCTGTTTGCCTGTGCGTTTGTGCACGCTAATCTCAGAGACAGCTCGACCGATTTAAATGCAATTTAGTATTTCGATAAGCGTTCCTTAACATTTAGTATTTATTTTATTTTAATAGGTTCATAAATAAAAAAGTTACAACAGTTAAGTGAGAAAGTGTTCTCGACAGCGGCGTGCGAAAATAATGAATAGCTTAGTCGTGCAGTTTACGCAGGCGTAGCGTGCGGGTCGCTAGTTATATAATATGCCTTTTTGATGTGGTTAAATAAGCAATATATATATATATATACGCTAATCATTATTGTACTTTAAAAACATTATACTTTAAAATCTCAATAAACCTACTTAACATTAGGTAGTTTGAAATGTCTGTCTACTACATATACTTTCTAAATACATAAAACATACGTGAAGGAAAATGCTTCGAAAAATTGTTACGAAAATTATGCGGACGAATGATTATGAAATTTAATATAGATAAAGTTTATTGCAAGAAACCAATATTTTTGCAAAATAATGCATAAACTATTAAAGTAAATATAAATATATACGTTGCGAGACAACGCGTATATTACTTATCAAGGGCACTAGCGTAATTTAAAGAATTGTGTGATATTTCACTATGTCTCTTAATCACATAGAAATAAAAATAATGGAAACACTCACAGGTTCATTAACTTCAATACCCAAATCGATAGGTTCTAATAAGTCAGTATTTTCTTCAACTGGCTGTGTGTTTTCATTAACAACACTATCTGTCACTTCCACCTTATCTGTTTCTTCCTTTATAATTTCCTCCATATCATTATTTTCTTTCTCGACTTGGGGAATTTCGATTTCATCTTCTTCTGGTGCATCGGGTGTTTGTGGTGAATCAACTACTTTAGCTACTGTGCCGATTATTGACGCCACAGCATCTAAAATTGTATATATGTCAATATAATTATTGTACATCAAATGTATTAAATTCCTTTTCATTACGCGAATGCCGCCTTTTTACTGATACCTATGATACTAATTTTAGAGATTGCTAGTAGAAGAAATATAGCGCCGAAATTTGCCCAACCATACCGGATAGACAAAAATATATGAAATGCAACAATAATTTAATTAATATATAAGTCGGCGCGTAACTTTTAGTATACAAATTATACATATTTTAGCGCCATCTATTATAATTACAGTGAACTATCTATGGTGTAACGCTGGTATAGTCGGTGTACAGTTAAGCTGAAGAACGTTGAGCTGCGGTAGCGTATGTTGCCAGGCGGGACTTCGTTAAGTGTTAAGTAGAGAGAGGAGGGCGGGCATTAGAGGCGAGTTTTATACGTTTTAGAGGAGCTCGTTAAGTCCCCACTTGTGTCACTTGGGTACCAACTGTTAGTCAGTCGCATATTATCTACGCCCGAGAATCATTTTTGATTCACCGTTTTCACTCTCATGATTACATATCCGCGCAATGATAATTATTAAGTAGCGACATCAGAAGTGGGTTATTTTTTATTATGTGCCTACATCAGAAGTGGAATTTACTCTATATATATCTAATTTTTAAAACAATTTCTAATGTTACAACAAAAACAATAAACAAATCAATAATCACCAGGTATTTCCGTTTTAACTTCACTTTTAACTTCAACCGGCTTCACTTTCTTCCTTAAAATTTTACTTCTCTTGTCACCAACACCTTGCTCTTTATCCACCGACAACTCCCTCTTCTTCTGCTTCTTTTGTCCAATATTGAAAATCTCTTTAATATTTAACTTTCGTTTCATCTCCCGCCTTTCGCTTTTAGTCCCCAAATAGTCTCTTGTCGGGTCGAACAGGTGTGTGTGGTATATAGGTAGTGAGGGGTTCATATTTGTACTGGGTCCGGCTTCAACAAGTATGGGGGAAGGTGTGGAGGGCGTCGGCGACATCGATGTATCAACTGTCAACTCTTGCTTTGAATCCTTTAATTTGTATAGCCTTGACGAGCTACACTTCCATTGAAAACCGTCGTCGAATATAATATCGTAATGTCCTGTAATTCAATAAGAACATAAAATTAGCAGCCAGCGAGAAGACCAATATACTTAGTAAATAAAATGGATTTTCATTTTTCGTATTGTGACGGGGCGTTGAAATTGATACGTCACTGTATGTAATGACGGAACCCAACACTACTCTGCAACATTTGTCTGTTAAGTAGAAAAGTTTCACCCCCATTGGTTAGAATCCACAACCATAATTATAATATATCTCCCGTAGTACCAAACCAACTGTAAAATATTCAGCCTGAAATTTCTTTCAAATTTGAGGAATTCTTTTCTTAATACACCCTTACCTTCCCCAATAAATCAATGCCAAACTTTAGCTTTCTGTCTGTCAGACACTTAGCAACAGAAAAATTTATTTATATATATACTGTCTGATGTCATATAAAACTTACCATTGCCTAAATCATTGCTAATAGTGGCAATAAATCGTCTGTTATCCCTCCATCGAGCTAAGCACCTCTCTCCTACTGCAAATTTTACTTTACTTTTTTCTTCTCGTTTGTCTTCTTTCATTTCAGTTACTTCTGAAGTGGACGGTTGTGGTGTTATCGGTCTGGACGTTCTAGTGAACGGACGTAACCTAGGACTATTTACACTAATCCATTCATCATGCCTACAAAACGAATATATGAGTAGTTGATAAATTGTATAAGTATTTCCTCAAGTAGATATCGAATCCACAAACTGCCATACTGAACAAATTTTACACATGAGATTTTCTTGTATAGTATTAGTATACATTAACTGAACTATCATGGTTATTCATCAGATTTTTATAAATACCTATCACGTTAAAACTTATTTCTTATAGCTTAACTAGACTATTATGGTTCTTCATAAGTTATTCCGGCTGTAGCAAAATCTATACTACAAAACAAGCTTCATTATTTCCAGTATTTTGAAAGATGCAAATAGACAAATGGACAAACATTTTATTTTTTCATCAGCCTAAATTATTTTTTTTGTAAATATATTTAATGCATAGACACTTTTTTTACTATTATACTATAGATAGATATATTAAAAAAATTGGACTATTATTTTTAATTTATAACTTTGAATTAATTCTGTTATGCCTAATATTAGACTTTATGTTATTAAAATATTAAATTTAAAGATTAATATTTCTTATGTAAAATAATAAACAATTTCGCTTTTTGTTCGTATTCGAAATGTCAATTTCGAAAAATATTTAAAGTAATTAAATCAAAAAAATATATATATGCATCACTTAAACTTATTATTTTATATAATAATAATGAAACATTTAAAAACTTACAATGATTTATTTGTGCTATCTGCTGCTATGCTTTCAATACCAAATATTTGACAATCAATGTCATAACAATTAAATTACTTACTTTTTTCTAAAAACTTATAACACTATTATTTAATCAACTGCCAGTTACTTACATAATACTTTCTTTGGAATAAATAAAGAGTAATGCCAAGTTTATTGAAGTAAAAAAAAAAAACATGCAAATTTATTTTTATAAATAATATAATACTGTTAATACTTTTTATTTGTCATTTTTGATATTTTATAAAAAACTTTTTTTTTTAGCTGAATATTTTCTAAATAGCAGGGTTAGTCAGAGAAACTTAGTTTGAGAAGACACTCAGAGTCTCTGCCTGAATTTGAAACATTTTGTCATGTTGCTATCATGTTCACCAGAGCAGAGAAAATAATTAACTTATGATTATGCCTTCTAGTAGAAATCAAATCCACAACTAACTGCAACTACAGTAAGATGCTGTGCCACTGTGCCATGATGGCCTCAAAGAAATTTTCAGTTATAATTTAAATAAATATTAACTATAAAATATATACTAACTTGTTATAAACATTGTCATAGTGCACCAACACTTCCATTTCATCATAGTCCACTTCAACTATCTCAGCTGCGTACCAGAATTCACTAAAATCTTTTGCTTCCACTTTGGATCCTACAGTCAGGGCCATAGTACCACTACTACTACTGCTACTAGGACTAGTAGTACCTAAAAACATATAACACAAACAATGATGTGACTCTTAAAAGAAATTATAAAATAATTTCTTTTAGCTGAGAAGATTACACTATACAGGGGTAACTCTGAGATTAGAAGCCTTATAATGTGGGTTTTATTGTGCTATTATAATTTATTAAATGCAATATATAATTTTTACATGTAATATAATATACAAGATTTAATCCACTTTAACTTCAAACAGTGCAGATGAAAAACACAGCCTTTATATAAAAATAATAAAGATACCTTTGTCTCGAGGACTTATGCAATGTTTTGGTAGATGTTTCAAATCAGCATTCAATATTTTAGCTTCTGATTCACTTAAGATCATATCAATAACACTGGTTGCTATCACAATTGGTTCTTCTTGTTCAATCACCTCCATTGCTGCCCTATTTTTAATTTCACTAGTAGTTTCTACTTTTTTGTCACTTTTCTTTTCTTTTTCTAACTCTTCTATCTCTTTTTCCTGGTCTTCTATAAATTGCCTTATGGCTTCCAAATTCTCCCCGTCAGATTCTTTACTACTTGTCTCATGACCTCCTTTGTTGTGTAATAGTGATTCCATTTTTATAGATTTGTTTTTCTTATTCCAAATAAATATTGATGGCACAGCATCTGTAAATATAATTTACACTCTTTTATTTGTCATATATTTGAAATTATGCATGCATGAAAATATTGAACTGTAACTACATTTATTGAAAAAAGAATAAGGTGAATTGATTTTGCTACACTACATAAAATCAATAAGGCATTGCATAATAAGAAACTCAAATAAGAAAAAATGACAAATAAGTGACAATAGAATGAAAATAAATAATATCCCTTGTTGCATTCCAGGGCAGTGTAATAAAATAAAGTATGAAGTTTTAGAAATAATAAAAAAAAATCTAGCATGAAATGTATTGAAATTTTTTAACTACTGCTACACACATAGGTACCTGACTTCAACACATATTTCGAGTCTTGATAAGATTGGAAATCACTTTTACAAAAGTGCCGTGAGCACACATAAGTACAAGAATCTATATAAGCGCACACATGTGTAGCAGACACCCAATTTTCACGTAATGTTGTGTCTTTAGGAAATTTGTGATATGTTACACCAATATCTTCTAATCTTGTTGAGGAAGAATTACAGTTTTCTACACAACATCTTTTTACTGCCATCCTATTTTCAAAAAATTGTTAATTCTAATTGCATAACACTAACTACTAGTCATAATTTATGTTTGCTTTCATTATTTTACTTAACTATTTATAATGATATATTGATGTAATTTATAAATGTACCGGCTATTTTACTTACCTATATTGCAAATAGTGTTAATAATAATTATGCATCACTCTTATGGAGAAATCTTTTTGTCGATTCCAAACTTCACTTACGTGTTCTCTATATAAATCAAACTTTCTTTTATATAATCACAAAGCTTATTATGGTCAACTTTTAAAGCATTCTAAATTGATAGTTAATCTTATAACATTTTAAAATTGTACTTAAATTATTTCTAGGTGTTTATTTACTTTTAATGTAAGGAAAAAATACTACACACACTATTATAATAATATTACCACAGATTACATATGTTATACTCTATAGTTAGGTATTGACAAATTTAATGGTAAAGCACAGTTTATCAATACTAGTGGTTTATGGTCTTCCTTAGTAATTAGTCAACGTTTTAGTTGGTATGTTAAACTGCAAGTGATTTTTAAATCCTATACATAAATAATATGTAAAGGAATAATAAACTCTGAGTGAAATGTAATATTTATTCGTAACCAGACCTCTAATAACAATACAAATATCATCATAAGCTTATACTTTCTACTTATGAATGTAGTTCACTTTATTATTTTATTGATTTTGAGACATTTTTTCTGACATCTACTGCAATAAACCAAAGATATTAAGTTATATTACAATCTGTTGCCAATTGCTATGACGTTTATGCAGGCCAGAGGCAGAAACTCACAAAATATAAATAGAAAGTGGATTGTGCCGTCTTGAATAAAACCAACATAAATTTGTTTTTTACTATTATAGTCCAAAGAATGTAATTACATATTAGATAAAAATGGATTTAGCTAAATCTCTCTTTAGCTCACGCGATCACGTGGGATATGTAGGGCGTGAAGAACACGAACGTAAAATCAGTGCAGCGTTAGCAGATGATGACCCAGAAGATATAATCGATGCTATTCGTGGAATGAATGTCGCTGATGAATTATTACCAGCGCCAGGAGGTCCATTCTCTGCGTTAACCCCAAGCATGGTTCCTCAAGATATTATGGCAAAATTAGCGCAACCAGAATCGGAAGGTCATGGCGGTGGTTTACCAGATTACAGATTCGATGAGTTTGGCTTTTGTGTAGACGAAGAAGACGGTCCTGAACAAAGTTCAAACAAGTTACTAGCCAACGTTTTCGTTGAGGATGACCAACATCGTCTTCAATGGGAATTTTACAGCAAAGAAATAAGTTTCTCTGAAAGTGAAAATAAGTTAGAAAAAACTGACAAACTACAGAAAATGGTAAAAGATGGAGTTCCCCATTCTCTGCGACCACAAGTGTGGATGAATTTATGTGGAGCAAATAAAAAAAGAGCATCTACAGAAATTACTTATCATGAGATTGTCAGGGCTTCTAGTGATGATGGTTTAGTAACAAGTAAACAAATAGAGAGAAAGACTTGGTACAAATTTTGCCTAATAATGTTTGTTTTTCACATCCAACTAGTACTGGAGTCCCTAGGCTTCGTAGGATACTTCGAGCATTAGCTTGGTTATATATCCTGATATTTGGTTATTGCCAAGGAACAGGTATGATTGCAGCATCTCTTTTACTGCTTATGGAAGAGGAAGAAGCATTTTGGATTATGTGTACAACTGTGGAAGACCTTTTGCCAGCTTCATACTATTCATCAACTTTAATCGGAGTATACAAGCAGATCAAAAGGTTTTAAGAAGCCTTATTTCAACATACTTACCAGGCATTGACCAAGTTCTAAATGCTCATGATATAGAACTCTCCCTTATCACTATGCATTGGTTTTTAACTTTATATGCAAATGTTGTTCATATGAAAATTTTACTGAGAGCTTGGGATTTTTTTTTTTTTGATGGTTCTATAGTGCTCTTTAAAGTAACATTGGCAATGCTTAAAATTAAAGAAAATAGATTCAATGAAATATCAAACTCTGCTCAGATTTTTAATGCATTATCTGACATTCCTGGAGAAATTGATGATGTTGATCTCTTAATTAAAACTATTGATGAAGTTTGTGGGGAAACCTTAAGTCCAGCATTAATTGAAACTCACCGCAGAAGACATTTGGCGTACCTAATGGCTGACCAAGGTGCTTTAGTAGGAAATCCTAATGCAGTACCAAACCTTCCAAAGCAACAGCTGCAGAGACGCCAAATAAAGAAAAATAAATCAGTCATTCAAACTATTCTTTTTGGTGATGACAGCAACAATGAAGATGCAGTTTCAAAAAATGTAAAACAAACTGAAATACTTGTTGATTTGAGAGAGGCAATATTACAAGTTGCTCGACATTTTTTGGCTCTAGAGCCTCAATTGGCATCTGAGGTGCAACTCACAGCTGACTATAGTATGCAAAGTCATGCAGCAGATAGGGAAAGGTATGTAAATGTATCTAGAAGTAAGAGGAGACGGGCTAAAGCTCTCCTGGACTTTGAAAGAAGAGATGGAGATGAACTGGGTTTCAGAAAAAATGATGTAATAGAAGTAATTAGCTCCAGGGATGAACATTGCTGGATTGGAGAACTAAATGGCTTAAGAGGCTGGTTTCCTGCCAGATTTGTTAAATTATTAGATGAAAAAGGTGTTAAATATAGTAGAGCAGGTGATGACTCTGTGACAGAAAAAGCTGCTCATCTTGTCAGAGGTGTCTTAGCTCCAGCTTTCAAGAGAGTTTTGCTGCATGGTATCAAAAAGCCTAGTTTCTTAGATGGTCCCTGCCACCCATGGCTATTTATAGAGGAGGCATCATCAAGAGAAGTTGAAAAAGATTTCAATTCTGTATATAGCCGCTTAGTTTTATGCAAAACTTACAGATTAGATGAGGATGGCAAAGTACTTACACCAGAAGAGCTATTGTATAGATGTGTACAAGCTATTAATCTCTCGCATGATAATGCACATGCTCAGATGGATGTCAAGTTGAGAACATTAATATGTATGGGATTGAACGAAGAAGCCTTGCATTTATGGTTAGAGGTACTATGTTCCTGCGTGGATGTAGTACAGAAGTGGTATCATCCATGGTCTTTCATCAATTCTCCTGGTTGGGTTCAGATCAAATGTGAATTGAGGATATTGTCTCAATTTGGTTTTAATCTTAATCCTGATTGGGAACTTCCACTCAAAAAGGACACACAAAATCAACCACTGAAAGAAGGTGTCAGGGATATGCTGGTCAAGCATCACCTATTTTCTTGGGACCTGTAGAAATTAAACAAGCCTTAGTATTCATATTCATGTACCTCAACACTTACTAAAGACAAAGTGAAAACAAATTTATATTTGTATATTATAGGCTATAATTTATAGCTATTTGCACTCCAAATAAAATGTACTTATTAATTGTTTTGCCTAATTTTCTATTTAATTAACTAATGTTCTTTGTTACGAAATGACAATTATAATAAATGCAAAGTATATCAACATATTTCAACTCTTTTGCCTTTATATGTGATAAATAAGTTATTCTGTTGTTTCATGTAAAATTAAAATTTTATTATCTGTAAGTTTATTTTTATGTATTGCTTGTACATAGTGTATTTATTGTTTATCAAATTTTCTTGCAAACTCTGCTTTGAATTTTTTAAGCATTCCTAATTTACTAGTGTTTTATTTAATGTTGTAAATGTAAATGATGTTTCAAATTAAATAAAATTTATCATATGACCTCTTAAACATGTTTTTCTGCTTCATCTTCACCATATCTATCACATATCACCTCCATTTAAACAATATATTTTTGGATATTCAGTGATCATTTTATTTTTTGCATAAATTACAAAATTGAGTTTGTTTTATAGATTGACTGCTGTTGTAGAATGTTAATTGCTAATACTTACTTTACTTATAAGGTCAGCAATTTATGATTGGGAAACAATAAAATATATTTTAAAAAAGACGGCACATTGTGGCACAGTGGACATCATTTCACTGTAACCTTGATGGTTGTGGGTTGCAGAAAATTATGATATTTAAATTATTTTCATTTCTTCACTTTGGTAACACAAGTGTGTCATTGAGTTCTGTTCTAGGAAAATTATGCTATATAGAGTTCTGTTACTCATCAAGTCATCATGCATGCCGCAATGTCTCATATTCAAATGAAAAGTGAAATATTAGGTCTTCTCTGTTACCATGCAAGACAATGCATGGGAGAAACAGCACAAACCTTTGTGTCTAACAAAACAAAACACAATTTTTGTTAAACAAATAAAATATATATTATTAGCAGGTGCTAAGTATAAAAGATTAGGAATGCTTAAAAAATTCAAAGCAGAGTTTGCAAGAAAATTTGAAAAATAGACAAGGCATACTAACGTTCGGGTTATCTGATGGTAAGTGATCACCACCACCCACAACCCCGTGTAACACCAAAAGGAACTACAGGGATGTTGCCAGCCTTTAAGGTGGAAATAGACGCGCTTTTTGAAGGTTCCCCATGTCGAATCGACCTGACACACAGCCGCTGGTAGGCCATTCCACAGTTGAGTGGCACGTGGAAGAAAATTCCTACGAAATGGCACTGTAGTAGAGTGCCACATAGCCAGATGGTGAGGACGATATTTCAGTCGGTCATGTACTGTGCGGTTGGAAAATGATAATGCAATGAATATATATTATTTTAATCTATTAGTTATGACTTAAATTTGTAATACCACCCAGAAGGCTACAGTCCTATCACGCTGCTAAGCACAATCTCCAAACTGTTCCAGAGGCTGTTGTTACCACTCTTGCAGGCCCACCTCCACCCGCACCACGAACAGTTTGGTTTCCGCAGCGAACACTCAACAATACTCCAACCAGCCAGACTGGTTCGCGAAGTAAACGGCCACGGCCATAAACAGAAAAGAGAACTTTCTAGATGTGTTCAAAGCCTTTGGCGCGTATGGCACTCGGATCTTATCCACAATGTACTACGCATGGACATGCGTACCTATAGGGCAGGTCCTTCCGTGTCAAGGTGGAAAACGCCATATCAGCATGTTACCCAGCGTCTTCCGGAGTCCCGCAGTGCATGCGCTCTCACCACTGCTGTGCCTAGCCTACACGGACGATATCCTCGTACACAAGGACGCGACCTTGGCCCTGATTCTTGCGAAATCAGTAAACAGGAAAGACGCCGCAGCCAAGCTCCAGTCAGCCCTAAACTTGTTGCCAGTTTGGCTGGCAAACTGATGACTGACACTGAACGTCACCAAGCAGTGGCATTCGGGATATGTAAGCTCCCACAACTACTATCCCTCCAAGGCTAACCCACAGAATGGGCACTCAAAGCCAAATATATAGGCATCATCATGGATCGGAGACTCAATGAAGGCCCACATCATAAAAGCCATTAGTATAGCAATAGCTGCACTCCATATGTTACTACTTAAAATTTACAAAACCTACATTCGGCCACATATTACCTATGTCGCACAAGCTTGTTACGCCCAACACCAGCGCGTCCCACAAAAAAGGCCCTGCAGACTACACAGAACATCGGACTAAGACATTAGCGCAGGCACCCCTATGTGCGGAATGCTACACTGCACCGGGACCTACACGTCGAGAGCATACAAGACTATGTATCGCAACTAGATGCCAAAATGTACAATCGAGAAGCAGCCTCAAGTCCCCACATCAAAGACCACCACCAGACCACCGGACAGGTTGCGTCTCCCCAGGGATCTCCTACCCCGGCCCCTAATCCTGAACTCGTATATCACGTGTTATGAAAATGCGAACTTGCTCTGGTTTTTGCAGTAAAAAGAGATCTGCCATGTCATATTTACAAAAACATGACGTTTCCATACATAATTTAGTCATTTTTATCTCATTATTACTATTTACTCTATCAGAAACTTAAAAATGACAATAATTTACGCTTAGCACGAGCGTTAAGTTTTGTAATTTTTATAGATTTGCTTACTAACACAGACCGTTCGCTAATGCGGATCGGTCGAGCAACTGATCCGAGTTCTTTTACTACGAACGACCAATAGTGTTGTACCCGCGTCGTTGTGAATAAAAATTGCTACGCGAATGGCTACATCAATTATTTTTGACGATTATTTTGGTTTCTTATAATTTAAAAGTAGTATATGAAAATTGCATTTTATAAAATAATCATGATAAGTTAAGTTTGTAATTCAGACGTTTCATTGATTTATATAATTATTGCCAGTTTCGTAAGCACCCGGGCCTAAGGGATGAATAATTAAAAAACCAGACCCATAAAATAGAGATTCCGATTCTACCCGATAGGTAATCAAATCCGTAGTAAAAAAAACTTGATTCCAACTTATCATGATCCACCATGAATCGATTCTTTAAGATATAGGGTATAACTTATTTTCGTACAACACAACGTTTATTATTATCCACACAATAATGTAAATATTTAAAAAAAAAACTTTTTCTTCTATGGTTCTTTTCTCAAAATTGTGTTTATACTCAAAATGAATTTTATTTATAAAACTCGATTCTTAAGATCTATTAATCGATTCCAAGAATCGAAATTTAGTAGAAATGAAATCGATTTTTTATATCATGTTTCCATCCTCCTCTCCGTGTTGCTTAATGTTCCTAAAGGACAAGTCTACAAAGCACAAAGTAAAACCACAGATAAGAAATAAAACGTTTACAATGATTATATTGATATGTGAAGTTGTGAACTGTCAACGACAAGTAACTGACAGATCTGTTTAGCTACGCTCTCTCCAAGTTTACAAGTCTAACGTGCTTGTTCTCTCAGAGCTAAGGCCAGTTGGCGACTTGCACTAAATATTTTGAAAAATGGCATCAAAGGCTGAATTAGCTTGTGTTTACTCTGCTCTCATCCTCGTTGATGATGATGTCGCCGTTACTGTAAGTAAACTATTCATTAGATCAATAATTCTGTTCACTTAGGTTATGATACATATTTATCCGTCTACATCCTAATAATCTGAGCTGGAAATGTATTACTTAGACTATAAATGAGATATGATTACACAAAAAAACTTAATTCCTTTATTATTTGTATTGTATAGATAATTTTGTAAATGAAAACACGTTTGTTTTCAGGGTGAAAAAATTTCGACCATCTTGAAAGCGGCAAGTGTTGATGTCGAACCTTACTGGCCTGGTTTGTTCGCCAAGGCTTTGGAAGGCGTCAATGTACGCGATTTGATCACTAACATCGGATCCGGCGTCGGAGCTGCTCCCGCTGGTGGCGTTCCCGCCGCCGCTGCTGTTGCCGCTGCACCTGCTGCTGAAGCCAAGGAAGAAAAGAAGGAGGAAGAGCCTGAAGAATCTGATGATGACATGGGCTTCGGTGAGTACTTTATTTCATTACAATATAATAGTGTTGTTGCCATTAGCAACATAACTTAACTGTAATAGATTGTATATAATTTACAGTAACTCAATGATGTTTGATCTAATGTATTAGCTTCAGAAAATGAATGATAGACAATTATAATTACTGAGAATCTGCAATATATTTATAGTTTATTAAAAGTGTAAAATTTTTCTAATTATGTGTTTGTCTTGTTACAGGTCTTTTCGACTAAAAAGCTTTTTATAAAGGCTTTGGTATTCCATTGTAAGCTTTATGAAGCTTGTTTAGTTGTAAGGAAACTAAAAATACAAAAATTATAAAAAATTGATGACTATTATTATTTTCATATCTTATATTTAAACCGAATATTAAACTGTTAACACTAACACAAAAAACAAAGATGAAAAAGGTGTCTATTAAAGTTACTTATAAAAAAAATTCTAATTTAACTTAATTTTTATTTATATTTTTCAGAAATAGAATATAATTATTTTTAATTGTGACTTCCATCTATAATTATATATTATAGATGCACTGAAAATTAAAAAATAATTACTAAAATCAATTTAATTAAGTGACTATATAGTTGATCAATTCCCATACTTAGAGTAATATTTTCAGTACACTGCAATATTTATAAGTTTAATATATACCAGGGATGACTTTTAAGTATTATTTCTGGCTCAATAACTATAGACCGAAATGGTTTTTGCGCTCGCTCCGCACCCCTACCCCGCGAGCCCGTTCACAAACTAGTACATTTAAGGGCGATGGTAAACGTCGCTCAAACTGGTGACATAGACAAACTAACAAAGTAAAACATACTCATTTACAGTAAAGTTATAATAATCAATGATGTAAAAGCAAACAAAACTTAGGCTTACATTACTCATATTAAATTATTTATGTTGTACATAGAACGCTGCACATACTATTCAGGGTTCATTAGTCATATTAGCAGAATTTTAGGATTTGCTCTGTTTTCTGTTCATCATTACAAAACAATTTTTACTATTGGGCCAGCACCCAAATCGCAGAAAAAATATCAGCTTTGCATAGAAATTTATATGGTCTCAAAGTTTATTTGAAATTTCATAGTCCTAATCAAATATCTACCTCGTGTAATTTACCACAACATAAATCCTGTGATAACAGATATTTTAATATTATGATGATGGGGTAAAACACAATAGGACAGTAAAACTAACTAGATAAGTACCATTCCATTTGGGCACCAAAGATATATATTAAAAAACAGCATCTTAATTGTTTGAGAAGGCTGATATAATAATAATATTATCTTTCCTGATATCATGGTTTTTTTACTTATATATCCACCAAATTTTACCAATTGAGGAATTTATAACCTTACAATTTTAAAATAATAAAAGGCTAATTTTATTAAACAAAGGAATACAAAACAAAAGGTTTAAAGAAGTTACTTACTCAGTAAGTTGCTAATAATAATTATTTATTTAAATTGTACAACTAAAACAGAAATATCTATATTTGTGGCTTAGCCCCACATAGCTCGTTGAACTCCAGAAAGTTTGTTGTAATCGGCAAGATGTCTCCATACTATTCTACTCATCCTCCATTCCTTTACTATACCACGAGGCCTGTTAAAGTAATAACATATTTTTTATATTATCTGTAATAATTTTATATACTTAACATAATAATGTACAATTAACTATTTTAAAAACATCAAAATACCTGTTTTTAAGCAGAAGTGACATGCACTAAAAAAAATATTGTAATACTAAAAACAAACCTTGATGTAATAACGCATCTATTATTAATACGAAGAGGAATTGCATTCATCTCAAATTTATTTATTTCTTTGTCAGCCATTTCTCTAATCTCCAAAGGTAAAACATCATTTTTTCTCATTGCATTGATTCTAGTCCTTTCTTGAAAATGCTCGGCGCTCATACGACGTCTTTTTACGTCTCTAATCATTAACCAATTGGCCCATTTATTCCTGACTTGTTGAAACTAAACAATGAAGAATAATTGTTATCAATAAAGATGAATATAATATTTAGGATTAAAAGAGATATAATATCAGTTAGGATCTTTGTTATAAAAACGTACGCCGTAACCAGGAACTGCCTGTGTTTTCCATACAAATTTGCTAAGACTCGAAATATTTAAATTCATGTTTAAATTGCTACGAATTTATATAGAAAATTTGATATTTAATAATTATTGTCTTTCAAGAACTATATTAAATGTTAACCTCAAAATTCCAATCCTGTCAAATATTGAAATATTTGTGCTCCCTTGTCACTGTCAGCTGTTGTGATTAAAGATAATTGATCCTTAGTGTTAAAATATCGATAAGTTTCAAGTCGATATATGGTAAGTCGTGACGATGTATAGTTTTTTAAAAAGAAATATATTCAAACGATTTCAACGAATTTTTGGAATAGAAAATATCTGCTTTTTCTTGAGTCCCCAAAAGTAAATTGTTGCTTACTGTGCCAAGAAATATAAATTTAACAAATAAATTTAATTCAAGTGATTTTTGTTATTTATTCTGTTTGCCGTTTAAATCATCATGGTTTTCAAATGATGATTAGCTTTTTATAATTTGTGACACACACATTAATGTCCCATGCAACTATCGATATCGAGTTCTATATATCGTCCCTTAGCAAACAACACCGCTTATGTTTTAAACTAGGTTTTATGTGTATTAACACAACGCACTTGATACGTCAAAACATGATACAACATATAAAACCACGTCGCGCATATCAATGGGCATGGTACTATAAAAAAGTTATAATAAAGCTATTTGTTAGCTATAAAGCATGCTTGAATTTGGTATACTTGCACTGAGTATAAACATATCAAATGAATCTAGCATGCTTAAATCTATAATCTTACACTATAAGTCTGGCATGCTTGCATTGAGCATGCTTGAATTTTAGCACATTTCAATCTGGCATGCTTGAATCTGGTATGCTTGATCTGGCATGCTTGAAGGAAATGAGTATATTTGAATCTAGCATGCTTGCACTGAGCAAGCTTGAATCTGGCATGCTTGCACCGAGAGCAAGAAGCTCGAATCTGGCATGCTTGCACTGGTAGTATGTTTGAATCTGGCATGCTGGCACTGAATATGCACTTAATAACATATACACAGTTTAGGATTATGAAATTGTTATATAAAGGAAATGATGATAGTTATAGTCTGTCCTTAAGTATTATTCCAATAAAAGTTAAAGCAATTTTTGAACGTCTAACAATTTACCACCGATTTACTAAAGTTAGTGCCTGAGAAGAACCGGCGCAAGAAATTCCGTGGGACTTCTATTTCAAATTTTTGTTTTTTAAATTATAAAATATACAGATTTTTTTGTGACAAAAATTTCTTTGAAATAGACTGGAGCGAGCATTTAATTCTCAAGCCGACTTATCATTTATAAAATCGTTAATTACACAAACGTCGATTCACAATTTCTATAAATTGTGATTTTAAGCATTTTCGCACGTTTTCTTAAAAGTTTTCGTAAAAACGTTCATATTTCAAGTTTAAGCTCATTTCTAGTATTAATATTATGTACATCACCGATTTTGATAAAATCATTAATATTTTTTACATACTTACATTACATTATCAAATATATATTGAGAAGCAACTGTCCTCACCTATGCGTGTGTTGCGTTCCGCGGCACACGAATCTAGACCCACTCCAAAGAATTCAAAATAAATTTCTACGAATCGTATCAGGCTGCCCCTGGTACGTTCGTAACATAGACTAACATAGGGATTCAAAGAGTACTACAAAGGCTTATCCAAGCGCTATTTTCAGCGCGCAGATACTAACGCGAACGCGTTAATAGTAGAAGCGAGTAATTGCTTCCCCCTTTCTAAGACGCTCAGCGCACACCTTTCTAAGACGCTCGCGTAGCGTCTTATTAGACGAGGACGGCGAAGTCCAGCTAATTTAACGGCACGGCCACGCGTTGGCGCGGTCGGGTCTTGCGGTGAGGATCTGTGAGGCATCCTTAGAATAGATCTTTAAATTGAATCCAGTCGCCGCGGGCCGCGGCTGGTTTGCTTAGGGTTCTCGTTCAACGACGCAAGCCGAGGTCCATACACCGCAGGGGGCGCCCTTGCGATCGCAGGGATCGAGCACCCTCATCCCTCACAACCTAAATAGTCATATACGTTTAGCAGTCTTTTTATTTTAAAAATCAATGAAGTATCGTCGACACACAATACTATCTCATGGCTCCTGCCAACAAAATATGGTGTAAATCATTTATACATATTTAAAAGAGGAAAGGACTAGGGGCCTACCCTGTGGGACCCCCATACTGACTAAATGACACAGATTTCTTGCCATTCACATCAATCCTCTGAACTCAATTAGGTAAATGAGAGGCCAGAAGGTCGAGTGCACATCCTCTTATACCATAAAGGTGTAGTTTCCTGACCAATGTTGTGTTAAACGTAACTAAATGCCTTGGACAAGTCACAGAACATGCCGAGGGAATCCTGGATTCCTTCCAAACCTGATAAATATTCCGTAAGAGGCCTATACCAGCGTCGGTAGTAGAGCGACCTTTAGTTAAGACATACTGTTTGTCATTTATAAGATTATTTAGATCGAAATGCAGTAATATTTGATCTTAGATTATTTAAAAAAAACTAACAATTGTGGGTAGCACCAATATAGGTTGAAAATAGTTGGGATCGGATATACTACCCATTTGAATATGGGTATGACTTTACTAAATTTAATTGTCTGGATACACCATACTCTATACAATTATTTAGCATAGTAGTTAGGCAAGGAGCAGGAGCATCTATTATACAACTTATAAGTTTGATAAAAATATATCTGATGTTTTCTTGATATCTAGGGGCTGTCTTAACTTATCTGACATTGACTGGTTCAAATTTAAAATCTACATGACATTTATGTACCCTCTCCCTTAAGTAATGATTCAGCAACAGTTGTGGAACATGTGTTTTAGATTCAGATACTGGAATATTGTCAAATATTTTTTGAATTTATATGTAACTGCTTGTCCATATAGATAGGTTACTAAATAAAAATAAAATGATAGAATCCATAGTCAAAATTTATTGTGAAGATTTAATACAATCTTTGGGGTGGACCCATGGTGGACTTCATGTGAAGTGATCGTACATTTTGCCAGTGCTTCTTCAAAAGTGACACTAAGAAGTTTATTGAAAGGTGAACATTCTGTGCCAATTCATCAGGTGTCATGTCCACGTGACCTACAGCCACAGAAAGACAGAGTACCTACAAGAAAAGAACATACTGATTAATATCAAATTAAAACACATTATTTTAATTGTTTATCTGTTTTTGGTATGTGTTGTTATACATATTAGAAATGTTAATTTGAAGTTTTTAAGTAAATGAATAAAAATATTTTCTTTAACATTTCAAGATTTTATTCACTCAGTGAAATTATTAAATATACTTACTTTCTTCATCTGGAACTTGATGGTAGCTTTAACCTCATCAATCTTTTGTGTCATGGACTCCTGGTGGGAGAGAAGACCAGGGAATTTACCAGCCTTGTTGAGACCAGGACCCAGCAGACGTGGAATCTGCTTGATGAGTGATTCAGACGCAAGGAAAGCATCATACCTTGGTAAAAAAAGGAAATCATATAATGAAATAATATATATTAGTGATAATTATTGCTTTTGTGGTGCACACAGTCAACCCACATATACACTCAAGAATAAAAGTTGTAAAGCGGAACTACAAAAAAAATATAATTATTATAATATGTCACTGTGCAGTGGGATGAAGCTAATGAGAAAAATAATTAATTACAAATTATTTTTAGCTTAGCTGTATTTACCACTGTAAAGACCATGTTTGATTGATGCTACTAATATTTTAAAGTAATTCAATGTGGCAATGTGCTTTATGTTGTAGCTTGACTCTGTCCACCACCAATACAATAAAATGTGCTTTAAATATTCTTATTATTTAATTTATATAGTTATTTACCTAATAATTATTCAAAAAGATATAAAACAATTATATATTACAAATCTTCCTAGCAAAACTAGTATTTCTACTATTTTATATATTTTATTAGTATCTTACTTCTTTGCTAGTTTCTTAACCAGCTTCTTGTTCTTGTTCAGCTTCTTCAAAGCTTCAGCATCCATACAAGGTACAGTCAAATGTGTTGCCTCATCACAATGCTGTTGGTCACCAAGAACACATACTTGCATTTTTGGCCTGGGAATGTACTTTAGCCTAAAAGAAAACTTTTTAATTAATTATAATTTTAATTTTTCCTCATATCGAAGTACAAAAAGAATAACTTCAGTCATAATTTACTCATCAAATATCAGATAATACATGCAAATTTTAATCATCATGAGATGTAAATAATGTAAAAAATTTTAAAATTAAAATAAAAAATATGGTCTACATCTGTAACATCGATCTTACCGAGAACTCTTCAAGAATTTAATCTAAGTCGGTATGCCGAAGCAAACCTACCCGTTATTTAAAGACTCTGGGTCGAGTCCCGTCAGTTAACACTGACTCCCTGTTCAGATACATTTTTGTGGATTATATTAATCACAATTTTACATGTAATTTACTATTAGGTTTGAATAAATAAAGGAGTCCACAAAAATGTTCTTTTCAGGTAAACATACTTGACGGTGCCGCTGAAACGCTTGTCCTTCTGTGGGTCATAGTTCTTCAGACCTATTTGAAGTTCGACTGTCTCCAAAAAGTTACGTTTTTTGTCCGTAGATGATTGAAGGACTGCATTTACACATTCGTAAAGCGTATCACGAGATACCTTTGACCTGAAACACGAGTAATATAGGTTATATTAGGAAGATACAAATACAAACTTAAATATACTATTATATGATTTCGCGATTAGTAAATATAAAGAACTGATGATATTTATTTATGAAATATTAAAATACTAAGCAGATTCATTAGGATTACTTACATCTTGGCTTCGATAACCTAATCGGTACGACGTCAGAATCGAAAAGAAAAACTAGTTAATGACAGATTTTAAGCAGTGATATTGACAGTACAACAAAAATGTTGCCCATTTTGTGAACAGTGTACAAAAAACTAAAATTCTAAAACGTTTTGTTTTGCATAAAATGTTAATTTCTTATAGTGTTATTATTTTGTACTATAACATTACAAAGTACATGTCACAATTATAACATTCTAAAAATATATTAATAGTAACTACATTACGTAAATTACATTTGAGATCTTGATCTCGAATGTAATTTAATCGATCTGTATATGGGATATGGGATAAAATAAAATAAATTATGTTATAACACGAATACAGATATCTGTTAAAATAATGTAGCATATTTATTATTTTTTCTAACAACGTCGAGAATTAGTGTATTTGGAGAAGAAGGTTGAGGTCGCCTTGGATAGGTTATGTGCCAAGAGCTATTTAATATAGCAGGATCATGTTGCCACCACCCATACTGTAATAATTCAATTTAATTAGCGTCTGACTGTAAACTTGGTTGGTTGGTTGTGGGTTCGATTACCACTTCGGGGAATGATTACATTTAAATTATTTTAGTTTCTCTCCGCTCTGGTGAGACCAATTGCGGCATTAGTTCCGCTACTTACTATATTTATATTAATACGAAATAAGTACACCAAATAATTTCTATTATATTGATGGATAAAGAAAATAACAATTAACCTCTATTGAAGAAATAGGAGGTAATCTATACATATCCGAAGGGCCAACTGCTTTTATGACTCCCTTACGCTTCATTTTCTTGAATCTTTCTGATGATCCATAAGCAAAACCATTTACTCTTCCTATATAACAATCGATGACTCTTATTGTGTTCACATCAATTCTCTCAATCTTAAAAAAGAAGCAACACACAAGTTTAGCAAAAGCAATTGAAATAATCGTTTAATTAACATCTGCTACATATTTTGAAATAAAAATATAATTCATGTCATTTAAGTATTTGCAATAAAATATATTATACTTCTATTTTATTTATCAATTTATTTAATAGTAGTCATAGTAACTTTTTTCGACATTGTAGAAGTAGATATTATTTCCTCCATTAAAGGTTGAACATCTTCTTTTGATTTTGGTTCCTTATAATTGTATTTTAAAATATCTTTGAACGAATTTTGTGGTCCATGTAATGTCACTCCAAGGAATTCCATATTATATTTTAATAATTTACAAAAAATGATTGTTTCTAAAGTTTAGGTTAGCAAAATATGACGTAATTTGAAATTAGTGTCAAAAAAGAATACATTATAATTATTACAGCGCAAGCGCAGAAGGAGTTTAAATAATAATAATTAATAATTCAAACTTTTTTATAATAAACGGGTTTAAATCAAATCTATTATAAAATATCTAATGAATCAATTGCCTAAAGTGTTCAGGCTTAATAAATAGTATACAATCTGAAAATTTGTTAAACATATTTATTACGGGCCACCAGCACTAAATACAGTCGATACACATTAATTACTATTATATTATTATTAATTATTTTTTTAATGTTACAATTGCTTTATCTCCTTGCTTGCAATTTTTTTAGCGGCAATTTATTTTTGACGTGTTATAATTTGCAAATTAATATTGACGTTAGCGTTAAAAGGTTATCTACCAAATATTATTTTTGATCCCGGCACAATATATGATACCTGCAAAATAACTATATCAAGTGTAAAAACATTTGTCGAAAGTTTAATTAATTAGTAAACCATGCCACTTTAACATTAGTTAGTTTTTCATATAACTCATTGCATGGTGTTTTGCTTTCGTGAATAATAAATAAAAGCAAATATTTATAAATTGATAACAGTTTGTACAAGTGTCAAAGACAGCTTATTCCTTTTTTTTACATTTTAATTCATTAAAATGGATATGGTAAGATAATATGTTAATTTTTGTGTTACTGTCTGTATATTTTCGTTGATTACGATGTCTCACAAGAATGTCGAATATGTATTGAGATTGTGTTCGATTTCAATATGCAAATTTTGCATTTCATCATGATGCTTTTATTTAGTTCTATTAGTTACAATATGATTTTAAATATAGCATTGTATTATATAATATTCTATTTTTGTTTGAAATAGTTGATTAGCTAATTATTTTTTTAATTTCAGTTGGGAGGAGAAGATAAAAGAAAAGTGCCAGATATGTTGCAAGCCCTATTACGACATGACATTAAACTTACTAAATCATTTGTGGAGCTGTCTCAAACTGTAACAGTATTGAGGTCTCTTCGTATACATTCAAAGTTTTTAGAGGTATATTATTATACTACTTGTATAGCTTAATATTAATTTGCATTTCTTAAGAAGATGACTCATTCATTATCTATTGAATAAATCCATTGATGTTTAGATTATTTATTTCAGTTGTTTGTATTTATGTGGTATTATAAACAATTTTGTTCTTGCAAACTTTGACAATAGTTTAGATTTTATTAATAATATTAAGACATTAATTTCTTTATAAAATGAAACACTAGATAGTTCATATGTAAGCTATTTATAATATTGGTATGAATACCACTATTTTAATTATTTATTTGTTTCAGGTATCATGCCATGGGATAGTGTGGTTAGCAGGCTGGCTCACTTTTATATGGTTGTTTAACAACAAAGACTTATATCAACTACAAGTCAATATGCTCTTTGGTATGTACTCTATATTGTTTAAAATAATATTTATATTGTTACAATTCTAAAATATATGTTTAATTTACATATATTCTTGTAATATATTCTTATATTCATATATTCTTTAATTTACATACATGTATTTTAAAATACCAAATAATCTTTTCAGCACTCTTGTTGGATATTGTAGTCATAGCGATTATTAAGGCCTTTGTAAGAAGACGTCGCCCACTCCCTATGAACAAGTTGTTACCTGGCAACCCTGACAAATATTCATTTCCTTCGGGCCACACTAGTCGAGCTGCTTTAGTAGTTTTCATTTTAATCTGCATAGAGCCAGTTAACTTTATATTGTATATGCCCTTAATTGCTTGGGCTGTATCTGTTGCAATTTCTAGGGTTTTGGCAGAAAGACATTACTTTTTAGATGTTTTTGGTGGAATGGGCATTGGTCTACTAGAAGGCTTACTTATGTCTCTAATCTGGTTCTCTCAAAGCACTGCTGTTTGCATTTTGACTTCTCTAACAGATGAAAAGAAAGATGGTGGAGAGTATCATGTGTAGTTTTTTAACTTTATTAAAAAGAAACATATATTTATTACTAGTTATTAACTTGCAAAAATATGTTAGTAACCAGATTGATATATTTAATGATTGTTTTTAAAAGATTATTAGATTAGTAATTGTGTAATTAGTATGTTTGTCTTTTTAATAAATTCATGTGAATTATTCAGTGTTTTTTAATGTGGTAAATACATTATAGAAATAGTGAAAAGCTAAAATTTTAATTTATTTAATTTTTATACATGTTGAACACAAATACTATAGTTTACTTAATACACTTGATTAAATAAAAGCTGTTTATTTTTAATATTTTAAAGTGTTATTCACAGATATTGAAACACATTTTTAGAAAACATAAAAAATTTAAGACTGTGAGATTTGAACCCGTGCTTTTTTGCCGGTTTTTACGGTTTGAAAGTTATTTTTGTGCTCATGTGTCGCGCAATATCAATTTAACTTTTTTTTAATAAGTCTTAGCATTTATTCTCATGGACATTTCACTGTCCACACAATAGTACTTTAACAGTGACTACCTTTAACAGTGACTTTATTATTAAATTAGGGCAGCAGTAATTCTTTTTTTTTATGTAAAGAGCGGGTTCATTGCCTGCAATTATAAATGATTTAGATTATTTTTATAGAAAATTCTATAAATAGACGATGAATTTAGCTTAAATATTACAAAATATGTTTAAACTGTCCTATGCTAATCTCGCTAATTGATAATTATTTAAGTAAGATATTTTTAAATGTTAAATATGATTTATCTGTGGTAAATTTTGTAAAGTTGTCATCACTTGGTAACTGTCTACTGTCGTTGATATAAACATTACATGGTTACGTGTATTTATTGTTACTATTCTAGAAATTTAAAAGATAATACACACTTTGGTCGATACTAATATAATTCGTAAGTAAATATTACCTTTAAGTTTTACATACATGTTAAGTTAATAAAGACGTGGCAATTTAAATTATTTCTACTATATTGTATTTTCCCGGTTTTAGTTCCAAAATGAAAAAGCTAAAAGGTGTCGTTAAAGAAACTGCCAAGCAAAAACGTGAGCGAAAGCAGGAATTTGCGAAAATGCGCCGACAGATAAATACTATCGTTTTGCCTACCTTTGGAATTATATTCCTCCTTATATGTGTTTATGTATACTTCAAAACTAGACCATCATCTATGCAGTATGCGTAACGCCAACAATAAAATAAATTTCCTATTATCAATACTATAAATATGTGAGTTAATTCAATAAATTAAATTATTAAAAATACACTATGGTTGTGAATTGCTTGTTATTGTTTCCTACATACTGTAGATAAACCAGAATCAATGTATAAAAGTACATTATTTTCCACAAAATTTATTGAACATTCCAAATCTTGAACATAACATTGTATATACTAGTATAAGTATTGTTAGAAGTAAATTATTAAGTGGATTATATTACAATTGGACTTTAGTTCAGATAATATTATATTTAAAATAAAACATTCTATTTATTTTATAAATATATTTATTTCACAATTATCAGTACTAAATGATTATAAATGTATGAATTTATTGTGAAGAAATAAATCATTTAACAATAAAAAGTTTCTTACTGTATTTTATACAGCCTTTCATCTTAGTATTTCATATGGGAATCAGTATAATGTAGTCTGTCTCATTTCATATTATAGAAACTAATCTTACCACTACTCTTTCTATCAGATAAGACAACTGGTGCATTGTTATAATTATGATAAACTTCAAAAAACATGCTGTCATTATTCATAACAAATATACAACCAGTAAACTTTTTTTATAAAGTGCTTATTAGTCCAAATGGATCATATTGACTGGTACAATACAGACAATATGTCATGATAATATTAAGCAGCAATGAAATTTAACATAAAAAATGATAAAAAGTAAAATTCAGTAATATGTAGACAGAATGATATTATTTTTAATTTACTCACATTAAACCCAGTCCAGGTAAAATTTGTGTTAAAGCTAAATTTTTTCTAGTGCTCTGGAGCGGCGTTGAGTTCTGCCTCTAAATATGCTATGACTCTAATTTGGGAGGCAAGCAGAGGAGTGTCTTGTCACTAGGTTCTCTCTGCCAACCTGCTATGCGGGAAACAGGGTGATGCCATTTTTTATGTTCATATACATAATATAGAGATCTATATATTTTATTTACATACTATTGATGAAGATATATACATCTTTTATAGCATTTACTGCAAATATATATATTTCTCAGCTTAGTATTCCAATGTGAATTCACAAAGTTTTATACATTTTTAATAATTCACAAATTATAAGAATTGAAGTAACTAATAAGGAATTATGTACCATAATTCAGCTGTTCAGTGTGACTGTGATGGCTATAGATTCAAATTCAATTCATGGGGTAATTTATGTATAGCATACAGCATATTAAAAATACGAGAAAAGTGTACCTGTGAGTCTAGATTATCTCTGTCTATAATACAAAATGCAATTAATGATTCTATATAAAAACGCAATATTGTAGTAACTAAGATACTTAAAGAGGCTATACTGGTCTTAAATCACATTCTATTATGTAAAAGGTAATTTCCATAACAAATGTTACCTGAGTATTTGCATGATCAATCGAGCATTGTGTATTCATACTTGTATTTCATTTTGTTTGATCGTCTCTGCACCTACACATGCATTAAAACTTTGTATTTTGCATAGTTTCCTTATAATATGTAGGAGACGAAGTTTGAAAATTAAAAATTATTGATAAGATTCATTTATTCCTTTTTTTTTATTTTGGTAGCAGTAATGACTATCACAGACAAATTACCAATTTCTGAGAATCTTCCATACTAAATCATCATCTTTGTATTTCATATTAACAACAAGCTTACAAAATGAATGTTACATATAAATAAATAATCAGCATTTTAAATAAAAGTGTAAAAATATATTAAAAGGACAGTAATTGTATGATTTATTTATTTCAAGATATTAAGTTAAAATAAGGTAATAAAATAATTTAAATTGGAATAGTTTAACATCTTATTTATCTACAATAAGTACTCAATTCAAAATAATCTCTCGTCAGTCACACAACCAAATTGCTAATAAGATTAATTTTTTAAGCCCTTTACTTACTATGTCACAAAAAAGCAATTAAAACTATTTAAATGAATTTTATAAATTCATTTGTTTTTCCAAATTCAAGAAACATGTCTTTAAGAACAATTTCTTTACAAATAAATAATTTTATAACATAATATGACTACAGTAAGATGTTTAGAGATTTTTTTATACAATATACAATTTTTAGAGATTTATTTTTCTATATTAGGCAATTTCAAATTTAGAAAAAAACTAACATCTTAACATAATGTGCACGCAATTGTTTGACTATAACTAATTCAAAGGAATATAAGCAAATAATCAAACTATTACATAGTCTTTTTATTAATAAAGTACTAAAGTTTATTAAAACCAACATACATAGTACAAACTTTTCTTAAATAATACAATTTTTCCTTTTCTTTTTTCTCAACAATTTTTATATAAATACCCAAATTTATAATTTACAAATAAATATAAATAAATAATATAAAATTACACATTAATTAAGTAACAAATAGTATACAAGAACAAAAATCTTTGCCTGCCTTAAGTATCTGACTAGATATTTAAGGTTAGTTTACATTGACATTAAGTAAAACTTCAGTCATCTAGTACAAACACCCCATATATAGTACTTAAGCACTAAACCATATGAGGTAAAGAGCGTAAAAAAGGCATTACTCACGATTTTTGTATCAAATTTAGAAAAAATAAATATTTTTTCAAAATATTTAAATATGACCAGAGATAGTATAATGAGGTGTCTAATCTGCTAAATGCCCGAGATAAGTGAAAATAAAAAAAAAAACAAGGTGAGTCAAACCTCTTTCGATCCCCCAGCCTTATTTAAGGATGATTTCCACTAATTCCAAAAAAATTACAACTAATATTTAATACTGATTTGTACCGTGAATACTTTGTTTTTGTCTACATACCTGTACCATCCAGCCTACCAGCCAGAACGAGGCAAGGAATAGGAAAAGACCACTGACGGAGAAGTACTGGGCGGTAATGTCCAGTGTGAGAGTCTGGATGAGGATGAGGGTCAGGAGAGACTGAAGACCAGTTCCTAGGAGGGTGTTGATGCCGAATATGAGGCCGAAGCAGCTTTCGTCACTTAGTTGACCAGCTATTTTTGCACTGTAAATAGTATATTTATTTATGTTATTCACTTTATATAATATTGACTAAAATAAAGCCAGACACAGGTTAGTTCTTCTATTACCCACATTGGGTGAGTGTACAAAAATAATATGCGATTTTGTTGTGTCAGCCATTGCAAATTAGCAACAATACACGATTAATAGGACACAATTAAGAATACGGGTGTGCGTGTGCTTTTAGGCCCACTCGAACTAACAATATTGAAAACAAAATGTTATATAAATAAAGCAACTAACCTCGCCAAAGTAATAGTATAGTGGTACAGCATGCCCATCACGATGTACCCCGCGTACGACGCGAACACGTTGGGCACGTACGTGCCCGTGAAGAGCGCCAGGCCCTGCGCGGCGGCGACGGGCGCGGGCAGCACCGCGCGCGCCCAGTACGACGCCAGCAGCGCGCCCACCGCGCCCAGCAGCGTCTGCACCGCCTCCACTGCGCCGTTGTAGATAACCTGGAATGTTATACATATTTGGTTACATTTTTTTTCGGGAGTAAAATGGAGGCAACTAGCCTCCATTTTACGCCCGAAATTAAAATATTGCAACTTGAGTGTCCGAACTCAATTAACAAATAATAACGAATATGTATTGGGCTAATACCAAGCATTAACGAATACTGACACAAATTTCCACAAGCTTCCTTTTACTAAATAATGATGATACGAAATGATTCTAAGGGAAATGTTATATTTTTAATCTCAGATCTGAATTTGATAAGAAAAAAAAATTAGAGACATTTAAGATTTTTTTTAATAAAAGCACATATCTAGTTTGGGTTTAGTTAGTTTAACCAAACCTAACTAACCCCGTACAAATGATCAAAAACTCACCGGCGCCTCACTCTGCTCCTGTATCAGCCGCCATAGCAACTGCACGTATGTTTGCGCTTGAGTGAAGAGGGCTAGGGCGACCGCGTACAAGGCCGACCACGCGAGCACTTTAGGCCGCGTGTACGCTGAGCGCGCGTGCCGCGATATCAACACCGCCGCGTCTGTTACATCCTTGCGGAACGTACGCTGTCGGAACATTAATGTATGTAATCATTTAGAGAAGAAACTCGTCAGCATTGCGTTACAGAGAGAAAAGCTCGGAGCAGTTCTTGGGTCTCGCGGCAAATATGTTGTAGGTTTTAAATGAGCATTAACGCAGCTTGACGCTTTTTCCCAAATAGCAGGATAGGCGTAGAAAAACTAGTGCCAAGACACTCCGTTCTCACTTTTCACCAGAATTAGAGACATTAGTGACAGAACACAGTGCAGCGCTTTGTGAAAGCAAGGTAATTATTTCCCAAAGCGGAAATCGAAAGCGCTTGTTTATTTAAAATAATAAAGTCTATATGTATATATATATATATATAAATTTCATTTGTCTACTAGTATAGAAGGCTAAAGAAAAATTTCAGTTTTTATACACAAAATATGTTTCTATATCTAATTGTAGTCAAGCTAGCCTAATTACTATATGAGTAACATTAAAAAACTGTTTTATTGCGCTTCGCTAACATTACCTTTTCTAAATGCAGCGGCGTCTGACTGTCAACATGGTTGCTGAAGTCAACTTGAGCTGTATTCCCCGTGGATTTTCTGTGAAAATATATCCCGTACGGTACTGGTGGAAGCCAAAACGCCCAAAACGTGGCCAATATTTGAGCTGCAATTAAAAATAATAATATCGTTATGACATCAGGGATGGCCAAGCTCCTGGATAGTCATTTTTCAAAATTGGAAATCTTTCGCGAGCCGTGGCATACAAATATCTGTTAATTAAACTATCAATAATATCAACAGCCAGAAATAATCCTTCAATGGGCCAAGCAGCATGTTACGAGTACATATCATAGTGTAGTTGACGCTGTTTTATTTGATTTCATTTTTCCTTGGGAAAATGCATGGATATGGCCTATATTTAGACCAAAATATCCAGAAAACTGTTTTGTTCTTTTTAGAAGTATTGTATGAATGAAATCGTTAATATCGATAATTATTTTAATTAAAAAAGTATTTACAATGTAATGATAACATAAATACTTTTCAGGCCACCATGGCGTAGTTGAACGTCTGCCTGCAAACGAGATTAGTTGTGGGTTCGATTCCTACTCGAGGAAATGATTATATTTAAGAATAGCGACCCGCTCGCGGCGTCCGGCGTCGGCGTACATGACTTAACTAGTTAGCTTTTTCACCCGTCCGCATCCTCACTTAATCACAAACTTTGTTTAAATTTATAATTTAATGGGTTGTAATTATTTGTTTATGAACCGATTGAAATGAAGTTAACACTTAATGTTAAGGGAAGCTTACCAGAATATAATAGTCAAAATTACATTTAAACAAACAGATAAACAGAAAAGAAAATTATAAATCACTGTTTTGGGTTCTATTATATTGACAAATGCCCCTAATAATATTTATTTTCATATATCTGCCATGTACAGACAGCAATCAGTTACATTTTTATTATATGTATAGAATAGATATTTTCATTTCTCCGCTCTGGTTCTTAAGAAAAAGCGCGGCGCTGTGTTCCGTGACTCAACACGCAATGTCACGATTTCGGGCCGGAAGAGAATGGAGTCTCTTGACACTAGGCTAAACTAAGCTTGACACTACTCTCTCTGACTACCCTGCTATGAATGAAAAAGCGTGCAGCAGCTTCTTTATTATCGTTTTATTTGATTCCCTATAAACACTGTCCGTACCTACTTCATGCTGTTATAAGTTTATTACGTATAACTGTTAAGAGTTCGATAATATAGCCATGTTTAAAAATGATGCTTGCTTTTATTAAGCGATTCAGTGCTTGTGACGAGTCATACGAAAATTGGCTGTTTACACACGTTTTTTCAATTGGTGTTACCTATTTTAATTATCTTTTTACTTATCTAGGCTTTATATACGCTTTATTTATTATCAGTTTGATAATATTATACCTATTTATTATCGTTAGTTTGTCATCACAGCGTTAAATCCAGTTATGTTAATGCAATAAAATAAAAAAAATAAAGGTATTAATTAAAATAGTCTAAGTTCAAAAAGAGATTATATGTGATTAGCATTAAAAAAATTAAATCTATATTGTTGTTAACAGTAAAATCAGCTTCACGCCTTTTCCTGCATAGCAGGATAGGCAGAGAGCCCCTAGTATTGTGACAATCCGTTCTCCATTTTCCGCCCGAATTCGAGACGTTGCGGGCACTTAAAATATATATTTTATAGTATTTATCAATAAGGAAAACATTTAAATAATATTATTTTTGTTGACGTAAACTGAGAATTGATAATGTCGAACAATAAAAATATCATTACTACTCTATCGAGTTTTAATATTAATAACAAGACAAAAATCTCCGGTCGTATAAAATTATATACGGAAAGATTGTTTAGGTTATTTCGAATTGATAATTATTTATCGATTTACCAAAATTCTATACGCCCAATTTTTAGCTGTTTAGCTTTATCTGTATTTATTTTTCACCTATGTTATGCCAATCGTTAGGACGAACGTAATGTCCTGAGCCAGACGACCAGATGAAGGCTACTCTTAAGGACCCACTGTGAACCAACCCTTAAATGGCGACCACAGTCATCAGTTAAGAGTGTAACATAGAAGAAGACTATTCACGACAATATATATAGTGTGTAATGAATTATATTGGCAGTTTAAAGCTACACCCTTAAATTTGCAGACCATATTTTTATGAGTCATAACGTTCTTATCAAATAAACGTAACATTGAAAAAACTAGATCGCCGTTTCGCTTATCAGGTTGAAGTACTACTTGAAAAATCATTAAAAAAAATCGATGTCTCAGCATAAACTGTTAATAATTTAACATTTGTTTAAAAGATAATTAAAAACATAAACCTCACCGTCAAATGAATTATAAATTTAAATGTTTCTGAGAATTTCCGCGAAAAGGTTTCATAGAACTTTAAATTATGTATGTGCATATAAATTGTATTTTTAAACAATGTTCCTTTTTGGAAATAAACTTTAAAAAAACAATTAGGTACGGTTTTATTACTGTATTATTTTTATCAGTTTAAAAAAAAGTATTGATTGATGGTATAGTCTTTTATTGACGTTATACTTCATTTTTGTAATCTATTACTAAGTTCTGCGATACAAATCTTATTAATTGTTTAACGTACAAAAATAGAATCTTCAAAATGAAATAATGCTGTAGTAAACTAAAGAAATACATATATAGATCAATAGAATTGAGTCTATTTAGATTTAAATTGCATCTATTTAGAGTTAAAAAGTATTTACACAGCTTAAATAAAAGCTTTAAATTTTAAAACGTGACCATGAGGACTACGAAATCGTAATTGTCTACTTTGTACCAAATATGTTATAATGCCTGTTGAAAAAACAAAATTGAAGCTGTTTGCTATACAAGCTTTTAGCTCCGAAGTAAAATATAAATGTGAAATAAGATGTAAATAGGTGCCAAGTTCAATAGTCACAATGCTCAAAAGTTTCACGTTTTTTCCAACCTGCAGGATAGTCAGATACCTAGTGTCAGTGCTTTCCGCCCGAAATCGAGATATTGCGCCACTCAACGCCGCGCTTTGTCCTAAGCGGGCATATGAGAATAATTTAAATATAATCATTAATTATATCCGTCCTAGCAGTGGAGATCAAACCAATGGCGTTAACATTGGTCGGCCCTTTTCTCGACGATAGCCTCAAACCTTTTCGATTTCTTTTATTTAAACAAGTAATGAACAAAGAAGCTACAATATGGAAAAAAAAAGAACAACCGAATTTTACATTAACAATGTATTTCAGGCAGACGATCATTCATTATATCCCAGCCATTATGATGGATGGTAATGACAATTAATTTATTTAACTTTCGGGTGGCAATACTGGGAATTTTCTTAATACTAAAATGTAATCGATTTTTATACTTTCATATATCATAAATAAGTTTTTAATGATCTTTTGTTTGAACTAGGAATAATAAATGAATTAATATAAATAAATAATTGAATAACTTTATGCATTTTACAATTTTTGACGTTTGCAGGGCGAATTAAAAACATAAAGTGAGTAGCTGATAATGTCTGCGGCGATAGCACTGTGTAATCATCATCATCATTATTATTATATTAGAGACCTTCTTGACAGTGCCTGACTGTCAACGAGATTGGTTGTAATTTCGCATTCCACTCGGGTGAGAATGAGATTATATTTAAAATATTTTAATTTTTCCGCTCTGGGAGCCAAGACACAGTCCTGTTGTGCGATAAAAAGCGTAAAGCTGTAACACAAGTACAATCTGTCGTCCTTTCTTAACGTATATTAGGACAATTTTTTTTATTAGTTTTGCTACGCATCTAGGTATGTAACGACAAACCAATTCTTGATAATGATTGAAAGAGTCACGAAGAGTCGCCGAGATGGACACGTAATAAGTACGCAAGACAATTAAAGAGGCCTCTTCTATTGTACACGACGTTTATTATAATTGCAATCTAATCATTTCAATAGAGGCATTTTATATTTACATATTGGATGACAGAAGAAAGACAGCCGGCATGTTCCTGACATAACAATACTATATAGCGTACATTTACAAATATAGAACAATACTTTTTTAACAAAAAAATTACACCAACGATTGTGTTCATATGTAATCATCCCCTCTTTTCTACCTTTAGGATTAAAGGTGTTTAAAATTATGGAACTAATTTCGGAGTATGCTCTATCCATTAAAAAATAATTATCAAAATTAGTTTACTCAGTTAAAAGTTATGCAATGTCTAACATTAAAATAAAATATATACGTATCGAATTAAGAATTAAATTGACTCCCTTGTCTTCGTCGAAAAATATAAAAAGTGAAGAACGAATAAATCAGACAACAAATTAAAATCACACTAAAACAGAGAGTTGGCCGGACAAATTGCACGATAAACGGACATAAAATTGATACTAGAGACCACACGATGGAAAGGCCCAAGGAACTGAAAGTAGATTGAAAAAGAATTTAGGCTGATAATATAACACCAGTAATACGGTAAGACTGATCAAAATTAAGCAAGCACAGAGACGCATGGAGAAGAATATATAATAATAATTTAGTTAATACCTTACCGATATTGTTTTTATTTTTAAGGAATATTTTATCTTGCTTCATTAATATCGCATTCTTTACACTTATTTAGATTTTCTAGTAGGTATAAAATGTAATGTAAAGCTGCGTTTCTGACTGCGTTTATATTAATACAGTAATTACCGTTTAAAGTTATTTTTTTTCCTATTGTTTCTAAAGATATAAATAAAGTTTTGATGTATTCTATTTACACATACATATATATATATTTAATTATATTCAGACGTCAAGTAGAAACTTAGTGGGGTACAAAGTTTTTGATAAGAGATACCTAGTTATTATTCAGGGGTATAAGAATTTCGAGTTATGTTACTTTTGAATAATCGTTTACCTAAAACCATTAACGGCTTATATTGTACTATATCTTACACAAAACAGCTTCAAATTCTTATAGAACAAATAAAAATAGAAAAAATATTTTTCCTTTTTAAAATATAAAATTCCATTAGCAGGTAATA
This sequence comes from Podotricha telesiphe, assembly GCA_038994665.1. NCBI lineage: Eukaryota > Metazoa > Arthropoda > Insecta > Lepidoptera > Nymphalidae > Podotricha > Podotricha telesiphe. The sequence continues at coordinate 1,201,537 of JAOYRR010000048.1, forward strand.
TATATGTGCTTTTTTTCAGACATATGCTTTGGATATTGAGTGGATGTCCTTAGTTCTAAAAATAAAGTCGATTCAAGTGAAAAGAAACCGCCTTCTTCGCTTCTCATGCATTTAATCCGGAACATCTAGCTTATTATGCAAATCTGTTTATATTCTCAAATGCATTCGTTTTTATATTAATATTATTAAGATTATCTATACATTCCTTAAAAGGACAAGACACTTTCAAGATAACCGAGCTACTTCAAGACTCAATTTTAAGTTAAGTCGATTTTGTACATAAATGTATACAAAAATGTAAAGTGGATCATTAATTTCATACTTTATTACTGCACTAAAGTATAAACTAGAGTTTTAAATATAAACTTAATGTTAGGTATGAACAAACATAACGTGTGATTATTAAGTACACGTTAAAGACACTAATAAAGGATATACTCAGAACTTTCCTGTAAAAGATTAACTCAAATTTACTTAGAAATGTCAAATTTACAATGAGAGGGATTTGTTGTGATATATAATAAACTATTGAACCATTGCACGAAGTGTCTCTAGGTCTACCGGTTAGGGAGGCCGGTTGCTAGGACAGAGTTCGTGGGTACAGGAATGTTATTTTCAGAAGCGTGGAAGTTAATTTACCTTTTGATAGATGCATATTGAAATATGTAATAATAAAGTACTATTCTGAAATACATATAGGATGCTTGGGAAAAGTAAAAAAATGCTTTTGCGATTTATCAAAGCCCTTTGACCATAAAACTCTATCACCAAAATTATATAATTATGGTCGTCTGATTCTTTCCTGAGGCCGGGCGTTTTTGCTTTATATTACCGATTTACCATGTTATGTGATATTGTACTATTCGTAGATGATACATCTTTAATATAAAGTAAATCTTTAATATAAAGTTGACAGAAACGTAATAAACTATAACGAAGTGCGTTGTCGCGAATTCTTCTTTGGTTTGACTTTAATAATCTTATGCTAAATGCCAAAAAAAGTAAACGTATTGAATTGACTGTACCTAATGTTAGGAGGCGCAATCTGAGTCTAACAATTAAAGAAGGATATTTTGAATTTGAATATAATCATTTCTCCAAATGACTATCGAACCCACAGCCAATCGCGTTTGCATTCAGACGCTGTCCCACTGCACCATGATGGATAAATAGTAAAGGAAAGCCTATACTACTACCTACAGACTCCTTTCTGAGTCATTGTCATGTATGCCAATTAATTATTTAATGTACACATTGAGAACTTATAAATTAACTTTTGACTATTGTTTATATTTTTAGGCAAAAGATTATGTAATAATTTTATAACGACATAGACAAACTATCTGCCAATTTTTAAACACCAAAACACCAAAATGGTGATTATAGTGATAATTCAGATACTGGGTTTTTATCAACGTAGGTACGTCTGAAATGATTGAATTTGATTGATTTATGCCATGATTAATTATCATCAGCGTCGTAAGTCCGTATCCGCATATAGGTATTTTTAGATTAATATAATATTATATATCTATTGTGTAATTTTTATTAAAATTCAGATAATAAGGGGCGATAAGACATACTTATTGTTAGAAACGTCGAACAAATTCTCTTTTAATGATTCAGTTTTCGGATCTAAGAAGTGAGATAGAAGTTACTCCAAGTTATAACTCATTCGTAAGTTCAGGCTTAAAATCATTAAAAGACTTTTAATTTAATATAATTTTCTAAGATAATTTGAAATGTATGTCAAGTTCTAGCTCGAATTTAGTGTTTTTTTTAATATGAATTTATACAAATAAATGAGACAATAATAGAAATGACCTAGAAAAATCTATATTATATGATAATTTGGATAAAATTTAAAATTGTAGTTTTCCATTATTTTACTAATTCATCGTCAAGTTATAATTAGTTTGAGATTTTAAGTTCATAGAACAAAACAAACAATAAAATAAATATATATTTGGCTAAAGGCACTGGAAGTAATAACAAACTCAATACTTATTCAAGACGAATGAATGTCTCACTCCCGGGACATTAATAAAATTCGCAGTATATATAATAAAAAGTTTTACTTAAAATATATAAAAAACCAAATTAATTATAAATAGTATCAGGATAACATACCAACAAAGGTGATGTAATTAAGCGCCCTTGTTAGTCCATAATGCCATAATGAGTAAGTAGTTGGGAAGTCACACCGGAGAGGAACCGACCGGTTAGAGCTGCTATACGTGTGCAAGACGATACTAATGGATATTTCGCTGAATCGACCTGCATTAGAATATATAAGTTTCAATATTATTATCAACACAGAAGCCTTACGCGGCGTTGCCCGCCATTGTTTTGCACAATGTCTTTGATTGGGCCGGAAAGTTGAAGACGGAGTGTCTTGACACTAGGTTCTTTCTGATTGCCCTGGTTTTCAAGTAATGGCGAAAAGAAGTAAGAATCTGACCGATGGCCTGACTTTGCGATGACAGGCTCAAAATAATCTGACACACACTTTGTCTTACCCTAAAAAGAGTGAAATAGAAATAATTAAAATATAATAATATTTTAATAAACACATTTAATTATTTTTAAATAAAAATTTGTATATTTTTTACTGAATACCGCGGCGGAGGTATAAGGGAGTTCATGACTGTGGGCGATGGTTGCGGGTTCGATTTTATTTGATATTAGGGGAGGGGAATACATTAAAGTGAAGAAAGTAAGCAAAGGAAGTAACCTCAGTATTACTATGCATGTAATGTATACAAATAATTAAATTGTATAAGTTGATACTAATACTATAATATATGATATATTTTCACACTTTTGTCGCAATATTCTTTTTTTAAGTAATAAGCCCTACTCTAATCTATTCTTTCTGTTTGTAGCGAGGCTTTACTATATTATAAATTTTATAATATAAAAGATTTTAATGCACAACCAAATGAATTAAATAAAAGTATTAATTACATACATAAAAGTTTTTGTCCACATCTCATTTGAACGAATGTGGTATTAAATCAACTTAATATTAATGTCAAAACGACGCGCAAAGTATAATAGCCCTTGGTAAAAACATATAAATATTAATTTAAAAACACGTACGTACGTACGCTTTAATTTGTACGTTATTTTTATTTGTAGAGGCTTAAAACTTCGTTAAGGTTATATGTATAAGTAACGTTTATTTTTTTTATTCTCAATGCTTGTTCAATTAAACATATTTACAATATAAGATATTCTATAAGAATTTTAATTATGGGCCAAAATAAAAATAAAGCAGTTAATATGTATATGACTGTACGATCGTGGATGGTGGTGGGTTCAATACCCACTCGGTGCAACTATTCTATCATTTTTTTTTGCTTCTGGTAAGGTAAAGCGTGAGTTTTTGTTTCACCAATAAATCTCGTCATAAAAAAAATTGCCTTTATTTTTGTGAATTAAATTCAAAAACTAACCTTCGCATATATGTAGGTTAGATATGCTACTTCTGTCGCCATGTAAAGTCCAAACAGAAATTGGGATACCTGCAACCATTCTATACTCGTCGTCCATAATAACACTGCATATACTGAAATGCCACTTAAACCTGAAATAGAAACAAAATGATCATATAACAATATCAATACGAATGTGGGCTCCTGCCAATTAATGCCTGCCTGTATTATTTGAAGAATATTATATATTACAGAAGATAGATAAATATAGATAGCTTTTTTTAACCATCGAAAAGTTTTGACAAAAAAAATATGTAAGATGTATTGGGTAGTTGTAATGTATACTACTAATACAGTTACTTAGTTCTTTAGTTACGCGTTTCGTCCAAGCCAGTTGAGTACAAATCACTTCATGCTTATTTCACTTTGTATGGGAGAAATAGGTTTAAAAAGTGTTAGGTAGGGAAATTTTATGCCTACACAATTATTTTTTACTTGAGTAATCTAAATATTCTATAATTATTATAATATGTGTGGAATTAAATGCTGTGCATGCTTACTCGGGAGGCTTTGTCAAATTGTTGTAATTATATTTGAAAAGTGGAACTGTTGAGTTTCTCATCGGTTCTTCTCAGCAGAACTGACTCACGCAACGAAGGTAGCTTATAACACTGACATTTTATTTTAATTGACGATTTTAAAGCGCTTATTAGAGCCTATATGAATATAAAATAATTTGATTCGATCATGTTAAAAAATGATATTTTTTGGAATTTACAGTGTAATAGCTGGATATCCAGATCTATTGAAAATGTCTTTTCTCACTTTTACACATTTAACTTAATAAATAAAATTAAATGTATATACAAAGACAGTAGGACAGCAACAGTTGGATAAATGTATATGGAATAAGTGTTATTTATATAAGGGAAAAGGACATTGTGTCAGGAAGAGATAACTTTCTACATACTGTCAACACATTTTTTAGTATAACAATAATGCATACAATTGAAAGGGTAAGTAATATTGAAGACAATATATGTTTATAGATAGTCAAACGTTTTTTTTAAATTAAATTGGTTGTGTATCTATCATATGGAAATGCTACATCATTATCAACTACTACTTTACTAGCACACAAAATAAATTAGATAAACAATTTAAATTATATTACACCATGATTTAGTTTAGACATTAAGCTAGTAATTTTTTTTGTTTTAAAACAATATTTTATGTAACCTTGATAGTTTATATACAATATTAAAATGAATACACTTTTTATTGACATCAATGTTTAGACGTTGCCAAAATTAAAAAGTTAAAACAACCACATAGAACCAATTAAGTGTCCAGACAATTTATTCTCCATTGTCATAATATTTTTTTAAAAAAGAAATTAATAATTCTTTTCTTTATTAATGCATTGGCTTCTTTATTAATGCATTGGCTCTATATCTTAACATATTAAAAAAATCCACTTTTTGTACAAAGCTAGATTATAATACCATTTCATGAAGTGTATCTTAGTAATAATTTACTCTTTCTTAATCCAGATCAGTTATGAAAGATAGCATAGTTAAATATGATTTTATCTGTTAATGTATTTATGCCACATTTGAGATAAGTAAATTAGCATTCCATCATAAGTAACAGAGATAAGATAGATAGCACCTTTATTACCTGCTATATGTATATTAAAATATATGCATATAATAATTATAAGCTATTATAAAAAAATTAAAATGTGAAAGTTATATATTTATTGAGTAAATTTAAATTACTTCAAATTTCTCTTTTCACCTAAAGTAATTTAAATTCTTCAGGTACAATTAGAAATATTACTTTGTCCATTAGTTTTATGTACTTATATGAAACACTTTAATCCAATTCATATTTAAGTCCAAAGAAATATAATATTCATTTATATATTAAATAAATTCTATTTAATTAAGGATAGAACATTGGCATTATCATAAATCAGAATGCTTATAGTTTAGAATTTAAAAAGAGCACAAAATGAGACATTTTAAAGGGATCATAGTGTAAACAACTAATATAAAACAAACATAAATAACAATATTCATGATAAATGTTTTAAACAATTATAAAGTATAATTTCCACATATTCTAATAATCATAGTATTACTCATTATTATTCTTTAAAATTAGCACAGAAATTTGTCTACTGGAAATAAGCAACAATATATTTATAAGTAGTTACATGTGATTATAGTTATAATCATTTCACAATACTACAATATCAAAATAAATTATAAATTCACAAAAATATATGAAAATATTTTAGTTAATGATAAAATTATATTTTGGTTAGGTTTTATTAGACATTTGTTTCTTAAAGATTTATTAAAATACTGTTTAATCATTTCAAATATAGTTAAATTACAGAAATTAAATCTTACCTGATAGAATAATAACTGGCTTGAATCTAAGAAAATCGGTGATTAGGAATACCACTACGAGAAGCGCCAAATACGAATAAGTTCCTACAGGATAAACTTCTCGATTTAATTGGTCTTCTGTAATATTGCGCCATTCTCCCAAAAGGAATTCAGTGACGAAAGGCTCCGAGGGTCTAATCTCTCGTAGAGTTCCAAAGAGACATAAGACGAGGGTAACTTTAATCCAATCTTGCATAATGAAACGCTTTTATGTCACGAGAAAGAAGATTTATGTAAGAATAGCACGTGCGACGTGCTTTTTATAAAAGTCGCCACAAGCGAATGTTTTTGCAAAATGTTCATAATCAGATGAAATTGTTTCTCGTGCATGGTGCACACGCGTTAATGTCTTTCTTTTTCAAGAAATTAGTTCTTATTTCGAATATCATTAATTCGAACACATCTATCTTCCAAAGTTATTACTTACGTAAGTCCTTAGTTCTTACTCTTTTTCATTCATTCATCGAAGAAATGTTACAATAACATCTATTATTATATAGCAATATAATATTTTATATACAGGTTCTTAAATATATCTTTTAAGTATCTTGTAGCGTCTCTTACAACGCGTTAACCTATAATTAATAATTTATTTTTCTATGTACAATTTACGTGTCTTGAATCTATTAGAAACAGTCAGTCAGTCAGAAAAAGACAAACGAAGTAATAAAGCGCGCGTTTTTTAAAAATGTATTATTACTAGCCAGATTACTAAGAGAATATTTTATTAAAAGTATATTATAATATTGAGATATTTATTTATTCTTTCACTAATAACTATGTTGTTATGTAAATATTGTTATTTATCAAACTATAATAGGTTACTATTAGTTATAAATTTCTTATATTGAGAAGATTGAGGACTAGTGATGTAGTATGCGAATCGGCAAATATTGATTTTGATATTTTTGTTAAATTATAACAAGTGAAATAATATTTGAAGTTAATAATAAAGAAAAACGTGAACGCAAAAATGTATCATGTCATACAGTTATGGTAAAATTAATGTTTTTTAACGTTGTAGGTTAAATAAATATTAGCTGATTTCTGATTTTTTTTTTTAATTTTTTTTACAAACTTTTTTTTACTGGTACTTATATAAAATTTTACACGAGGAATATGGAAAATTATATCATCTGCAAGTCGAAAATGTATTGTGCAAATGTCGCAAGTCGGAAACCAATTCTATATTTATGTAATATGTTAAATTTGTTTTTTGTTTCCCTTAAATATTTATATCGAAAAACTTCTTTAGTATGACATATTATGGATATATTTCAAATATTATACTACCTAAAAAATTGTAATATTGTAGTTTAAAATAACTATATAATAGTTGTTGTTATATAATAGTTATATGACATTTGTAACTTTCCCTATGGTGTTGTAATATAATAAATTTTGTACTGTCGTATCTACAACTGACTGAACTACTCATATTGAATGAGTATTTTTAATAACCACTATTTCATATATGAAGTATAAGCCTTAAGCTTCGCATAGTGACAAGCTTTATGTCGATGTCGATAGCTGTATTTGCTCTATTTTAAAATAAACGATGTTAATTTAGTTCTGTTAATTGATTTTTAATGGATTGATTAAAAATGGATTGATTGATTTATAAAAACCAATATAATTAATTGTTCTTAAGAAATATTATACCAAGATAGTCATTACGCTGATCAACTTTTGTTTAGGCGCTATTTTCTATTTTTAGTAGCTGGTCTAGTATAGATCTACATCAGTTGCTCCAGCTCTAACTTTTATATGTTACCGGAAAATGAACGCCACGTTTAAAAAACTTTTGTAAGGGCACCATTTTCTTATTTCTTATAGTTTGCTGGACTATTCTGATCCTTTATCAGGTCCACTTTTTAAAGTCAATTACTTATAGTCCTGCCCAAGCCCAAAAACTATACAACAATAAAGATTTTATTCGTAGTATATATATTATAATGTTTTGTTTGTCAGACATAATATCCAGTGTTATGCTAAAAACAGACATACTAAATAAATATAAGCTTGTTGCCAAGTTATCGCCTCAAAAATATTAATAATACTTTTATGGGTCTGCAGAAATTTAAAGCCACTATAAAAACCATATTAATAGGTAAACCTTATTACTCTGTAGAAGAATATTTATAAATAAAAATATGTTGTGAAGGTTAACTACCACTGTATTAAATAATAAAATTGTAGCTTTTATATTTGAAAAGAGCAACTATTAAGTTTCTCACCCGCTCTTCTCAGCAGAACTGCTTCCCGAGCCGATGGTAGATTTAAGTTCATTTGACGATTCAAAAGTGAATGAATACATTAGATAAAGTTTCCGATGATTTTGTAGATTAAATAATTTACGAAGAAGTATAAAAATAAAAGAATATTTAACAAAAGTATCGATCATCGATGTCACATTTCAATAACAAACTATCGATATATCGCCCAATAAAAATATTATTAGTAAATATTGATATTTCTAAATAATAATATCGATATTATAACGGCTCTAGGCATTGAGAATGAAAACTTATGTACTGTGACCTCAGCGTTACTTATATATAATTATTTTCTTTTGACTTTTGAGTATGACATTAGCTATGACAGGGTTGAGCTTTTAGATTATTAAAGTATTAAGTAGCGAAGATAATGTAGTTGCGTTATATGTTGCTTGCAACATTGTAATAGCTAAACTCTTATAACTTATTTGCAATGTTATTAATACAGTGAATTAATAATGATTATAAAAAAGAAATTAATGTTACATTTTTAACAATTAAATATTAAATAATGCTAGAGTGTTGTTACTGTTCTAAGCCGTTTAAATATGAGAGCGAAAAGAAAAGACATGAACAAAGTCATATTCCTCAATTTGAGTGTAAAGTATGTGCAAAGAAGTTTAGTTTTCTGTAAGTTAAAAGCATCTATAATACTAAAAACCAAAAGTAACCCCCTGAATATACGCTATTAATTATAAATATATTTTAAGTTAATAAAATACCCATCTAGCATTAATAAAACAACTTAATTAATTCATATATTATTAAATAATATATAATATTAGTATAATATAACTAATTAGTCTTAGACCATTTTCAGATCTGCCTTAAGAAGGCATCAAAAACAACATGAAAGGACTGGTAGTGTTCAATGTGATGAGTGTGGACGTAACTTTCGTGATAACACTCTTCTTAAGCGTCATATAACATATTCTCATAAAGGTACATAATATCAATATAGCACTGGCTTACTAATTTAAATAATGTTGTAAAATAATGGTTGTAGTAGTTGTGGATGTAAATGGTTGTAGATGGTCCAATTCTAAATTGTAAATAAAATAAAAGTGTATATCAACAATAACAAAATAGTTAAAAAAAATTCAAAACAGAATGTTCCAAAAAATGTGTGGTGGTACGAACCATTGCAAGATTTTATTACAATAATTGATAGATAGATACAGGAAGCTTGATAAATTGAGAGTTTTATTATTAAATCATGAACTTTTTTTAGGTACTTACATATGCTCAAAATGTGATGCAAAGTTTAACAGTGATCTAGCTTTAATATCTCATCTAAAAACCCATAAGCCAGTTAAAGAAAGAAAATACAAATGCAGTTATGGGGGCTGTAATAAATCATTTAACTTCCCACATCACTTGAAGCATCATGAATTGACTCATACAAATTCAAAACAGTATTATTGCAAAGTATGTGGCAAAGGTAATTATTCAATACTTTTATTATTTCACCTTTTATCACCTTTTCTTTATTTTTATACTGTCTATTTATATAATTGAATATAAAAGCTTTTTTAGCATATATATAGTTATTCTTGCCAGGGTGCCTCCTCAATCCTGAAGGTTGGCCTAGCTTTCTAAACTCTGCTATGTCTAATGCTAGACAGAATAGTTGATCCACAGATTTGTTACCGGTCAACTCCCTCACGTTACTCCCTGATTAAGTATTATATGCCTAGCAATAAGTCATAACTCATATCATTTAAGTTTAAAGAAGTTAAAATTGATTAGAACTATATTAGTTGTGGGCTGTCTGAATAAGATATGGCTACATTATTATAAAACTATAGTCAGTCATTAAATATATTTACATATGCTAACGCAATGCCTTAGCAATATCAATAGAGGGATCCTATAAGTTAAAATGCAAGCCATGTTGTAATATAATTATTTTTACATAATCATTATAAGTTATATATTTGTTAAATGTTTCCTCAATTTTTTTTTCATATTTTCTTTTCTTTTATTAAAACCTTTTTTTGCATTAGACTTAGTCATTCCTTCTTCTTAATATGTATTGTTTTGCAATTTTGTTTATTTACTCTGTAAATGAGTCATTGTATGACAAATTTTATTGATCAACAATGCATTTAACCATTAAATAACGTTATCAGAGTACAATGTCTGTTTGTGGTTTTGGCATCCATTTTGTGTAATATGAATAAATATAAATTATAAATTTTACATAAAATAAATAATTATTATCTTATTACTCTCAAATATGATTAGGTCTTATTGGAAACTACAGTATCACTCTTATGAGACGTCACAGGATCGCTCGCACATAAAACTTACCTCCGTGGACGGCCCACCTATTGCGAACCACTGTCGCGTTCAGGGTGCTCCAGGGTTTCTTCCAGAGCACCCGCAGCCTCGATGACTTGCAGGAGGATCACAACGACCCTCCTGCAGTAGCTCCTCTAGGGTAGGAGGAGTTGGAGATCGGCATACCGCCTTCTCCTCCCTCCTGGCCTTCGGCGGCGGAGCGGATTTGTATTCGCGCTGGACACGCGCCTCGCGGCCTCCTTCGATGCGACAACTGATTCGCAGAAGGAGACCATCGCAGACCAGTTGCTCTCACTATCCAGCATAGCAACCACCACACTGGTTAATGAAAGGTCCCTACCCGCTACAGCCCTCGCGGCGTTGAGGGGCCCAAGCGGGGCATTCGATTAGAGTCTGATACGCCGAATCGACAGGCGCATTACACTCGTGGCACGCCAGCGACATCTCCCGACGTGCAATCTGGTGCAGGTATTTGCCGAAGCAACCTTGCCCCGTCAGCACCTGCACTAATCTGAACGTCAGGACCCCGAAGCTCCTCGCCTCCTGACAGGTCCATCCCCGGGCTGTGACAAGAGTGTCATCCGCATACCAAATGACACTCATCCCGGGGAAAAGACGGCAACGCAGGATCCAATCATATCCGAGGTTCCACAGTATCGGGCCCAATACCGACCGATGTGGAACCCCGCAACCGACACTTCGTCGACCGATCTGACCGTCCCCTCCAACCCATAGAACTACTCTGTTCTGGAGGTAGTCGTCTAATAGCCGCCAGAGATAGAGACGCACCCGATGGTAGCGGAGAGCCTCTCTTAGCGTCTTAATCGGCAGGCTGTTAAACGCGTTGACCACATCCAGCGAGACGGCTAGGAGAACCTCTTTCTCCGCCTCCACAGCCAACGACCGCGTCTTTAGGGCATTCAGGGCGTCAATGGTTGACTGGCCAGCCCTGAACCCGAACTGAACCTCTGAAAGACCCGTACATACCTTCTCTAGATGCTTATTAAGACAGGCAGCAATAATCTTCTCAAAGACCTTGCGTCTCATTAAGCAGCACTATCGGTCTGTATGCGGCAGGAGAATCTAATTCTAGTTGTTTTGCTAAGATAACATAACATTTAAATTTTTATCCTTTATCCTAAATATGAAATTTGAATACTACTTACTACTACTATTACCTGTGAAAATCGAATCAGGCGATTCTAGTTATTATAATACAATAGAAGTTTTTTGATACTACTTGGTTCAAGCACATTTTTTACATAGTTATCGTAAAGCTAGCCAAATAAAATTTTCGGAAAGTTGATTAGTTTTTAAAGGTTGGTTAAAAAAAAACATAAAAAATCGTTTTCGTGAATTTTTTAATAATAAATTTTGCTTCAATGTATTGAAACTCGAAATAGAGTTTTATGTAGTGATGCTTATTTATTGAATGCAAAAATGCGACATATGCATGTATTTAACCACACATGCATATTATAATTAGGAAAATTGTCATATAAATTTAAATTTTCATTTGCAGGTTTCATCCAGGCACATCATTTAAAATCTCACACGAAGAGCCATGAGTCTGGACACTGGTTACCATGTACTGTAAAAGAGTGTAAAAAGAAGTTTACTACAGAGTACGCTAGAAAACGTCATTTGGTCATCCACTCTCAAAGTAATTATTATACTAATTAATCTTAGAATTTGTAGGTATTGAGATTTCTAACTATAATCTATTTAAAGTCTCTTGATCTGTCTAGACTCTAGAGTATCATTAGTTTATTCCTTACAAGTATTTCGAAGGCGGTATCAGTAGGATCTTATCAAATTTGGTTAGGTAGGTAAGGTTAAGGAGTAAGGGTAAGGTTACTGATACAGAAAAAAGTGACCTAATATTCGAAAAATAGTCTTGATAATTAAAAATATTATTACACAAAAACAAGATAAAAAAGCGAGATGTAATTATTCTTTCATTTTATCACATTTTGTAATAAAACTTTTTATAACTGGATTAATCACATATTATTAGTATTCGAAAATACATTACGCGAGGCAACTAAGAAAACGTTTTCGGTAGCTTGATATAATAAATGTGTCTGCTTACAGACAAGTGCCACCTCAGTCTATTGTGATTAGACTACTGTAAAGTGTTCGAAACGTCGGGTTTTAAAATGTCTTTTCGAATACCAAAAATATAAGTGATTAATCCGGTTAAAAATTGTTTGTTTTCTAAATGAGATGCATTTTTTTTACTATAAGTAGTAATAAGCAGCCACCTTTAATTTCGGGACACTAAATACCGTCCGAATTTCTTTTACTGTTTTATTTTTCAGTTATGCATTGTCTGTTTTATTTATACCATTTTAAGAAAATTGGTATTTTATCTGGATGAAAAATGGTCTCGCATATATATTATCAAAGAACATGATTTCTTTAAAATAAAATTATCTTGGTTACTCATCCATATTATCATTTTTTATCTCTGTACTTTATAGAAAACAAATCGGAAGAAGGCGAACCTACAGATATTATTTGCAATATTTCTGAAAATTCAAATGAAAATTCTATTGAAGGTAAGTTGCATTAAAATATCAAAAACATTTTTTTTTAATACAGGCATATTAAATACTTAGTTAATTTAGTACTTTCTGCTTAACCCACCTTTTAGTGAAACACTAAGTGGTAATCGAACCTACAACCATCGAGTGTACACACTTCTTAGCTGCGCCATAATTATATGTATTATTCATATTTAATAATTTATTTATCTATATGTTAATATAAATAATAATAATCTTTATTTATTGATTTTATAACTACTTTCTGTCCACGATTTTGTCTATACTGACAGTTGGACCATATAATATAAAATTCAGTTTATTTTTTTTTATTAACTATAATCATTACATTTGTACACTTTTGTTTTTTCAAAATATTTCAGAGACAAAATGCGTCAATAACAATGAACAAATACAGAACATTAAACCTCTTGAAGAGAAACCAAAAGAAAAACTGATACAGGAATCAATTACGGTTGCAAAAGATGACAACGAATCGAATAACAATAATATTGACGTTTTCAACAATTGCAAATCAGTTTTAGGAAAATGCATAGCTGATGGGGACACAAACTGTCTTTGTGCACAGATAAATGACGTCAGCCACTTTTATGATTCAATGCTACCAAATGATAATTTTGAACAAAATAAATTAAATAATTTTAAAACATGTGATGATATGTTAAAGCAGCCAGTTTTCGTTACTGATAACGATATGTGCGAGGGCTGTGAATGTTCCAAAACTGAAAGAGATAATATTTCTATAGAATTTACAAAAGATGGTGCCATTAAACTTAGAGATACTTTTGATTTTGATATAGAATTAACAATAAAAGAAGAAATTGGTGATTTAAGTACTTACGGTTGTAAAGCAGCGTTAGGTAAATGTATAGTGAGTGGAAGTGGTGATATAAGTGAAGAATGCTTATGTGCTAAGATGGCGATGGATAATCAATTGATCGCTCAACAGATTGACGAAATAACGCCGCGACCAAATGAGTCTTTGTAGTTATACTATCTGTGATTTTTATGAAAAGTATTTTCTAGTTTATAATAAAAATATTTACAACAAAGTAAACGGCAGAGTCAATAAAATACCCATAATTATAAGCATACATAAAGTTCATCTTTTTTTCTGATGTATTGTCTGTTTTGAATATTTGGCTAATTATTAATTTTTTTCATTGATTGATTGATTTGTTTAATCTCTCTAATGCATTGGCATCGTTAAACAAAATGTTTGAATATTTCTTACATTTTATTTTTTAAAGTGTTATTTGCGCAGGAAATTGAAAAAGACATATTTAGAAAACTTCAAGAACTTGAACTTGAACCGTTTTCAAGAGGCGCAGGTTCAAATCCCACTGCGTTCAAATTTTTATATGACTGAAGTTTTTTGACGTTAAGCCAATTTATTAAAGCTGTTGCACATGGATTACAGGAGAAATCAGGAACCCAGTTTTTATCTTCATGACCTCAGTAATTTAGTATGAATAAGTTTTTTAAATGTGAGTGGTAAAGAATACTTTTGTTTACTAAATATCACCTCACCATAAATCTAACGAAAATTGTCGGGATTTTTCACACATTTTCAAGACCATATTCTATAAAATATAATGATTTTCATTCTTTTATCACTTCTAAATTTTAAAACAGAGCCCTTACACAATATTTTTATCATTTATTGCCGTAAATTATTTGCACTATATCGTTCGATGAGAGTAGACTCATATAACTCGGAAATATTAAATATCGTGGAAAATCAAGCTAATAAATAACTTTTACTTATCAAATGGTATTTAGCATGAGTACACAAACAAAAATTAGTAACAAAATATTCCGAATACTTTCCCTTGCAGACCAAGGTAGAAAAGAAAGAGTGTTATTTTATATTAACGTTATATTTATTTACAACATACTTCTTTACAGTTTCAACCATATTATACAAAATATATCTTAGTTAACAAGAAGTACAATAAAAATTATTTTACAATCAGACATCACTTCTGTATAATATCACTAAGTAATATATTGAATGCCACACCTTCAACTATCACAATAGATCATGTCATTCTTTTTATAGTTAAGTTTATTATTCTATGTTACAATTATACATCTTTAAAATTTCAGAATACGTCGCCATAGATAATATACATATAATAAGCTCCTTTTTTATATTCTATTATAATTAAATATTTCACTTGTGTATCGTTTATTTTTTAAATACACAATACTTTTACCTATTTTATGCATATTTTCTATGATAGTTATGCATGTCAAATTTATGAAACGGATTAAAATTATAAAATATACATTTATCTATGGTAACAATTTAAAAAAAGAATCTTCGGTCATGAAGATTGTATGTAGATTCAAAATGAGTAATACATTTTAGGCCGCGTATGTATTGTCGTAAAAGCAATAAATAAAATCCTCATGATGATTAACTTTTTCTAATTTGACTAGTCTAATATAAAAACAAGTTATCGATAGTTATTTATATCTTTAGCATTAACAAACTTAGAACCATTTGGAATCTTAGCAAGAAATATACGGAAAACTATGGACTCTTAAATCACAGGAAGTGGGTGCTTCGTTATTAGTTTTATAACAAGTTAATTCGACATTTACAAAAATATTTTAACTGTGTTGGGTACACCTGTAAATTTAATTTGTTATTTACTGAGGAGTCATAAAATCTTTTAACACGAAGTATTATATTTGTTTGAAATTCGAATCACCCAAGTATACAATTTACAGTTATTATTACCAATAAACTACGCTTCGTTAGTGTCTAAACTACTTACATCTATCCTTCTGTCACTCTTTTTGGGTGAATCGCTTATGAAGTTAAGTTCTTGATTGTCACTGCCATAGTCTGCCTTTATTTCTTTACTTACATCTTCTATCGGCACTACACTTAAGAAAGTATTGTCATTACTTTCATATTTAGGTTTTTCAAGTATTGCTTCGTTTTTAAATTCATTTTTAATATCTTCGGCAGGTTTTTTAGTCGTGTCTAGATCGTCTGTGTCTAATAAGAATGTCGAAATAGGCAAAACCTTGTCAGATTCCGTATTTTGTGGTTCTTCATTTATTGAGGAAGAAGTTATAGGAATATTAACTTCCGTAGTAGATATTGAGTTCACCTGAGGATTTCTATTAGTGAACAACTGATTGAATATGTCGCTGTTGGCTGGAGTTGTAATCTGTTGTGATTGTATTACTGCGGGCTCATTAACTTTATCGTTATCACCTTTAATAGCTAATTGGTCATGACTGTGTTCTTCGTTATCGTTTTGTGTTTCGGTTAAGTTTGTTGGTTCATTAATATCGTGGCCTTCTTGTAATTTTTTCACGAGGCTTTTATTGTTTTCCACTTCTGGTAAGAATGGGTTCATCTCTGTTTCGTGATCTTCAAAGTCCTGAACGTTCGCAGGCTTAGAAGTGATAAAGGACTCATTATCGTTCGGACTAGATATCTCATATATTGTTACGTTTAGATTATTTACTTGTGTTGAATTTTGAGAGCTTGCATCGATTGCTGATGGATTTTTTTGATCACTTTCTCCCATACTAAATACAGGTATTGGAGATATTGTTGTGGGAGTAATAACGTTGCTGTTATCGTTTACTTTGACTTCTTCATTTTCTAGTTCGATTTTTTCCCAGACAGGAGCTGGAGGTGCTGAGCTTTCTGTGTGAATGTTCATTTCATTTACATTTTTCTCTGCAACCTTGTATATGTATTGGCCTATAGTTGTAGTTTCGAGACCAATCACATTAGAACCATGAACACTGTTGCTGCCATTTTCGTCAGAACTTTCCATGTGGCTGTTTACGCGTTTAACTCTAGCTTCATCATTATCATAGTCGTGAGACATACTATACATTTCATCACTTTGTTCAGACATTTTTTTCGTATTAGACTCCATATTATTTAAATAATCGGGCTCAAAATCATCTTTGTTAAGCCCACTCCCCATAATTTTGTCTATTTTAGAAGGTGGAGTTTCCGTAGTTTCAACTTGACCTTTTTTCATATTATCATCTAAATTTAATTCTGAGACAGATTCAGAGAGCCAGTCCGAGTCGGTTGTAGTTTCAGACATGTCTTTTACATTATTTGATTCTGTTACATCATTACTTTTGTTGTCTTCGTCTTCTATTACTTTAGATGATCGATTATAAAGCATATTGATGGTATCAAAGGTAACATCTGTATTTTCATTCGGCATTTGCTCTTGAACTTTCAAAACTGGTTTAGAAGTGGTGGGATCTAACGCTATAACAAGTTTTTGTTCATCATCAGAATTTTTGATCTGTTCGTTTAACGAGTGCATATCTGGCTTTCCTTCTGTAGTCGTTAGAAGTTCCGTTTTCTCATTGATTGCTATTGGGTTTTGGTCATCTGAGTTGACAATTACTTTATTCTGATCATTGGCCTGTGTGGTAGTCATATAAGCATTGCTGCTTATTACTAACTGATTTACTTTAGTTTCATCTTTATTCTGTCCATTTATTTTGGTCATTAAAACATTAATTGTAGTAGTTTCGGCAGGTTCTTTGTTCTCTCCGGGCTGCACGTTGTTTTGTTTAGATGGTACAAATACAGGCATTTGTGGTTGTTCATCAAACATCATAGTAGTACTTTCAGTTGGCGGCATTTCATTATTTTTCTGAATCATATCAAATGTTATTTCGTCATTTGTGTTGTCATTTGTTTTATCAGTGGTGTCTTCAGCAAGAAAGTCATTAAATGATTTCGATGATCTCTGCTCTGTTTTATCGTTTAATTCATTTTGTGACTGAACATTTATATATTCATTACTAACTGTGGTCGTATCCATATTTGACGGAATAACGCTCAAGTTGCTATCATCTACTTGCAGCCAATCATCATCTGTATTATTATTTTCTTTTCCCAGATTTTCATTAAATTGTGATATTGATACCATTTCGGTTTTAGATTCGTATGATGATGGCTCATTTACAGTATTTAGCTCTGAAATTGACATTCTCATTGTAGTTGCAGTTAATGGAACTTCTATATCACTTCTCTGCGTTTCACTCTCAGATTGTGAGGTCTGAGACGATTCCGAAGTAGTAAGAACGTCCATTACGCTGTTCAAATCAAATGTAGGGAGATCGAATATGAGCTTAGGAGTAGTATTCATTTGAATCATTTCATTAGACAGAGTTGTTTGGGATACATCTGGATTACTTGTAGTTAGTTCTGGAACAATAGGAACATATTCAGAGTCTTCCTTAGTTTCGGGTTTTTTGTCCATTTCAGAGTTTGGCATTGTTTCGACAGGAGACTCCATTTCTGGTTTTGGTTCAGCCGATGGTTCTGGTTCGGGAGTAGGTTCAGCCGATGGTTCTGGTTCGGGAGTAGGTTCAGCTGTTGGTTCGGGTTTAGGTTCTGCTACGGGTTCGAAATTTGGTTCTGCTGTTGGTTCAGACTCAGGTTTTGGTTCTGCCACTGGTTCTGTTGAGGCTTCAGGTTCCGATGTCGGTTCGGGCTCTGGTTTAGGTTCTGCAGCTGGGATCAATTCGGGTTTTGATTGTGGTTCAGCGGCTGGTGTGGGTTCTGGCTGTGGTTCAGCAGCTGGTGTAGGTTCCTGATCTGACTCAGCAGCGGGGTTAGGTTCAGGTTGAGGTTCAGGCTCAGGTTTTGGTTCATTTTCAGGTTCAGGTTCTGGCTCAGGTTTAGGTTCTATTGTTGGTTCTGGTTGTACTTCTGTAGATTCAGGGTCTGGTTTTGGGTCAATTGTTGCTTCGGTTTTTGTTTCTTCTTCAGAAGATTGTGGCATCTCAGAGGCTTGTTCTACGTTCGGTTCAGGGACAGGTGTCGGTTCGGGTTCAGGTTGCGGTTCAGGTTCAGGTTGTGGTTCGGGTTCAGGTTGTGGTTCAGATTTCGAATCATCTGCACTAGAATGACCAAAGATATGAGAGAAATTCATATCAGCGTCACTGTCAGTTGTAGTTTCTGGAATACTGTGAAACTTTTCTTTCCAATCAAAGTTATTTTCTTTTGACTTTTCATTATCAGCTTGGTTAGTCTCGGGAATGTTGCCATTAGCTAATAATACTACACATTTCTTAGGGTTATTTGAGTCTAGAACTTGTCCATGAGGACAGATGCAAGTAAAATCGAGTGTGGAATCGTCGAATTCGCATTTGTATTCACAGTCGTTGTTATTTACTTTACACAAGTCCAGGACAGGACTGGTTTTAGTATTATCTTCAGCTACATGGTAAACGCTGAGCATTCTGTTATTAGTATCGAGATAGTAATCGAGGTTGGTTTGAAGAGATTTCGATGTGAGAAGCTCTTCATTATTTTCGGTTTCGTGTTTCGGTATCCAATGGATTCTGTAGGTGACAATGATAGATCCGTTTCTGTAAAAGAGAAATTATTTTTATATTCATATAATAAATAATATTATATTTACTAGAAATATAGATTATAGTAACGATAAGGAGAATAGAACTTTCTTCGCTTCATATCTGTTTCGAAAAATCATACTAATCAGATTTCTTTTGGTATACTTTAAAAAAACTAAAAATATGAATCCAAGAGGCGTGGGTTCTAATTCCGCTACATTAAATTTTTTATACGTTTTCTAAAAATGTTTCTTAATTTCCTAATAACACTTTTTTTTAAAATACTTATACTATATGTACTAATCTTTATAACTTATTGTCTTGTTGCATTATCGCCGAACGTAAAGTGTTGAACTTAGACGCATGATTTTTGGCCAGTAGGCTTGGCTTACGGAGTAGACGCTCACTAAGAAATTTTTGAATTGGTAATTTAACCCCGAAGAGGGCGAAATAGGGGTTGGAAGTTTGTACAATTTTGAAGTTACAAACGACTTTATTTATAGGCTGCTGTTAAAAATATAGTAAATACTTATTTCAACAAATGTATAAATTCCACCCCTAAGTGAGTGAAATAGGGGTTGGAAGTTTGCATGGAAGTGATTTTTGATGTTAGAAATATGAAGCTTTATTTTTGGGCTTCTTATTAAAAATAAGTAAATTGCTCTTGCAGCTTTTTTGTAGTACACGCGGGCGAAGCCACAATTTTGCCTCTAGTTAAATATATAGCCTTTGTTTCTTAGAAATTTCATGCTTGCTAAGAATGATGTTAAAAACAATAAAACAGTTAAAAGCAACGCAAATAAATCTTAAAAAAAATAGTCACCTAATCTGAACAACTTCAACCATTATCTCATTGTCGCCATTCTCCATACTATTTCTATTAAACAGCGCGTGTTTCAACGCATCTGTGAAGGTGGATGCAAATTCTCTATACTCCTCGCTCTCTGGGTCTTCGAAGGCTGGCGCGAATATCTCATTGTCAATCCTGAGCTCACCTTCAACTGTTCGTGGTACTGGAATGTAATGCAAACAATAAATTAAAAATATATTTTTCGATGCATTTTTTTAATGTCAATCAAGTACAAGACTGTAGTTATACAAATAAATGATTATATGTAAAGAAATATAGCGCAGTGGCTGTACTCATAAACAAATTTTAAAACGAATGACCACGACATAACAGTGTTTAATCAAAATTAGAAGAGTTACACAAAAATATGATTACGAATAATAGGAATTAATGAACTGCATAATCATAGAGAATGGTCTTAGTGTAACAATTAATTAGACTCACCATACATAGATGTATCGTCAGATTCCTCAGATATCAGAGAAGGGTTCTGCGCTTCATCATTTTGGACTACTGGTACCTGCTGCGGCGGCGTGGTTTGGTCGAGGTCGCTGTGGTTGTGGTCGTCATGTTGGTGGTCGTGGTCATGATGGTGACCACTAGTGATACCACCGAAAGCGCGTGCTGAGCTTAGTGACGCGTTGTATTGTTCAAGAGGTGTTGGCGAGTTACTGAAGAGGATTCCAGCTGGAAATATAGAATTAGATTTTATTTACATGTAAATAATCTTTTTTAAGAGTACAAAAATTTCAAGGAATAGTATATAAGTTGATATATGTGCCTATTACTTATACTATTATCAATATATTTATTTGTGAAGCTTTCGCAAGAAAACGCTTGTTTTTTCCAAATTTGGCGGTTTCTTAGTCAGCAACCGCTCGTTTATTGTTATTATTAGGTGACGCTTGTCTAATGCCCTAATCGTGGGATAAAATCAGATAGAAGCAATCAAAATTTGAAAAAAAAAGCGTTACTGTACCCAAATTAAAAAAAATTAAGTTTAAGCGAGAGGGCCAGGTAATAAGATATTATTGTGAAGTAGTCATATAGGTATTCTATTGTATATATATATTTTGAATGATTTTTTAACACACTGTTATAGCGTTTGGCGTCAACCGTTTCGCAACCGAGTCACTGTGTCGTCCCAATAACATAGGTTTAAAATTACATATTTTATAGGAATATCTATTTTCTCTATTTAAATATGATCTGATGTAAGCAAACCTAACTATGTCACATTGCAGACAAAATGCCTTAGGCGTTACAGACCGTATCCAACTAGGCTGTATTAACGCTTGGATAAAGATACTGCAAGAAACTTTCTTGACAGACTTGGTATGATTAATCAAATAGAAAATAATTAATATTTAGTATCTGTATAATTAAAAAATATTGACAAAATTTTAAAACGAATCAATCGAAATCTAAATATTATTAACATCCTTTTGAAAGTTTTATTAATTGATACAGTTTCTGATAATTAATTATTACGGTAATTAATTATATGAAGTATAAAAAAGTAAAATGTTACGCTTAAAAATCATTATGTAATGTACCTATATAAGATATACAGCTGGCGGATAAGCTTAAATTGTTCTAGGAATTTTAAAAAACAATTATATGAAAATATCAAAATAATAGAAATATAACAGTTTACTCGATTAATTTGCATATATGTCATTGTAAAAACATTTAACACACTCTTAAATTTTAAAGTGTTAGAAGAAAAAAGTATTCTCCACGGCGGGGAATCGAACCCCGGTCTCCCGCGTGACAGGCGGGGATACTCACCACTATACTACCGAGGATATAACAATGTAGGTTAAAATTGACATCTTATCTTAATTTATATTCGTATATCAATATAGATAATATAGTAAATGCTACTTATACTAAAAACAATAAAAATAAGTCGTACGAACTACATATTCGGATTCAGGCAAGGAATAAATTCAAGTATCTTTATTAAGGTTGTTAATTTTCGTCGCGTATATTTTGGTTCGTGGTCACAGATATGACTACTGTAAAGTGTTTAAAACGTCGGCTTGTCTAAAATGTATTTTCGAACCTACGCGATTAATCCGAGTATAATAATTTCATTCAAGCATCCTCCCTTGAGTCTATTTTTGGCTCCACTAATGGCTGTTGAGTGTTGTGAGTTTCTTAATTATAAGCAGAAACATTATATTTATTTTTAAATTTAGGTTTAAAAACATTAATTTATATTGTTTAATCAAGACATAAAAAAATACTTTATTTTGTAATATCTAATCAAAAATGTGCATAATTAAAAAATAAGGTATTTTCCTTATTACTTACTTGCTGCTAACACAATGAGCGCAACGATAGCCGCTACGATGAGTCCTAATAGAGTCCAGCACAAGGGCCGCTTGCAACCACCTTTTTCACCACGTTTGTCAGCAGTGACATAGAGCTTTTCTCCTCTGGAAATAAAAAAGAAGTCTTTCAAATAATCTCTTTCAGTTTTTTCAATTCCACACCGTTTTCCACATACTACAGAAGGCAAAGAAGAACCTAGTGTGAAATTAATCCGTTCTCCATCTTTCGTTAGAACCCGAGGCATTGCGTCTTGAGTAGTAGAATTCAACGCCACGCTTTCTGTTGTTACCAGGTGAAATGGAAATAATTTTAAAAATAATCATTACTCCGAGTGGGAATCGAACCCACCATCATCGCGTAAGACAGAAAATGTCACACTGTGCCAAGACGGCCACGAAAATGTGTGATAACGTTTCATTTTTGGAGTAAAGGAAATTAGGAATTTTCCTTATTGTCATAAATAACGATATGACAAAAAAAACAGTCGCAACGAAGAAAAGAAGAATTTAAACTACAAATATGTATTTTATGTATATAACATTATAATCTTTAAGTTTTAAAATGTGAAGACTAATATATAATCGAGTAAAGATAAATAAATCAAATCTATTTAATACTACGTACTGCTTAACTAGCACTTCTCGCAACCGATTTTTGTTTAGAAGCACACTCGTTTCACTGGGAGCTTTTTCCATTTTGAAAAACGATGATATAATACAATTATATTTATTAAACACTATATAATTCAAGACACATATACACTATTAATAATATAAATATTTGTTTATTAGCAAAATAAATTGCGTTTTCAACGAATTACCTAATAAGTTACGTTTTTTCACATCACCCGTAATAAGGCTTTACTTTACTACATTCATTTGAAATTACTGTTATATGATAAGGTGTGAAATGCATATAAATTATCATAAAATGAAGTTTGCTGACACAACTGTAGACCGGCTCGCTACGTATAGCAATACACCTATACAAATAAAAACATGCCAGGGATATTTGGAGGTTAAATTATTGTCTCATAAATACAACTAAAATGTTTTTTTATTGGTTTTTACTTATTTCATACTTTGTATGTTAGAGAGAGAGAATAGTGACCAAACACTCGTTTGGTCTCCTCTTTCCATTTAGATATCTGTTCTGAAAATAAAGTATGTATAATAATATGATTTTGAAACATTTATAATATTATGGATTTGTGCTTTTATTTTATGAATATTTGGAGATTAGCTATTAAGTAACCACAGTTAAACTCTATAAAACATTAGTCGATATATCAGTTCAACTCTATAGGAAACTAGTGACCCGCTCGCGGCATCGCTTGCGTGAACTATACCTTTCCGCAAAACAATGAAATTCCTGGATAACCTTAAAAAAATGGGAGAAATAATCTGTTCATCCCAAGACCTTCAAGTATCGTTTTATACAATTTGCTCACAATCGGTTTGAAGGTTTGGCCGTGATGGCACAGACAGACGCGTTAATAATATTGTATGGAAATATGGGTTAGTCGATCACGAAGATTATAATTAATATTTAATACGTACAAATTTAAAGTAAAATACGTAAATATTATTTTACGTTACAAGAGCGTCAAATTTATAAAAGTATGCTTATTTAAAAAAACAAATGCAAAAAAACATAACTACTTGTATCCCGTAAAAAACACTTTTTAAATAAATATATATATATAAAAAGCTTTGTATAAAAACTAATTCATTACCGCTTTGTAAGTTCTAAGTAACAGAGCTTTTTTCTTAAGTTCTATTACGATTTTCAATGAGTATACACTACCATACGCTTCATGTTATATTATGTAGCTATAACCAGGTATGGAGCAAGGTTATTGCCCTTTGCTTTGTCCTGCGGCTCTTTCATACGGTATGTACGGCACAGGAACTTAGGTTTCGGAGAGGAACTATATAATTTAAGACATTGTGATGATGCCATTATTTAAGGGCTTTATTGATAAAGCCTTTATATCTTTTTATAAACTGCAAAAAGATTTAAGATAGATGAGCTTTTCGCTAACATTACATAATATGTAGTTATAATTAAACAAAAACATTTTAATCTTGTTTTATACTTCTTTTAAGAAAATTTTCGTTAGATTTTAACAACATTTTTGAAAGTTTCTTTTATTTCATCCTCTACGAGTATATACGATTAGTCCTGCCCTCGCACGGCATCTTATAAAAGCTCCGGATGTGTTTTACTTTTACGTGACTTTCTGTTTAGGTCTCGGTTGGTGGTACACTTGTTTACTAATTACGAATGGAAGTGCGACAAAGGAAGGAAACTACTGTCAATAAGGTAACACTAGAAAATACAAACCAACATAATGTTATTTATTTATATACTAGTATCTTCCGTCTCTCAACAGACAATGTCTCGATTTAGGGCGGGGGTCCTTGCCAGATGCTCATTTTCCCAATACCTCTTATTTTGTAAACGTAATATGTATTTTATAGCATAAATTGAAGCATTAGTGCAACAATTTATCCAAAAACCGATTATGAACCATAATTGATTGAATGTTGTAATTATTATTATATTAACCTATAATTAGTTCAATAATGTTTTTAGGAAGCCGCTACAAGTTTCTAATGACACTTATATCCGCACAAATTATAAGTGCATATTCATAATACAAACTCGCAAATAAAAAAAAAAGATCAAATTTTTTCAAATTTTAAGTAAAAAAAATCTACTGCACATAATTTATTTCTTATTTTGAATTTTAAACAATAATTAAGACATTAAAACGAAAAAACGCGTTTCGATTAAATATATTAAATATAAGAAGAATTTTCTAAAATAGTTTTTCATATCTTAAGTGTGTGAATAACACTTTAAAAATATTAAGATATAAAGCTTTATTTAAATTAATTGTTCTGTTTTAGTAGATAATAAAGCATTATATTGTTTATACGTAAAGTCTTTAAGTCGGCAAAAGGCAAACAATTTTTTTTTTTATATTAATTCAGTGACACTACCGTTTTATAATGGTATATGCATTACTGGAAACATCAGTGTTATTTCAATTTAAATACGAGATTTATTTATTTATTATTTTAGGATATTTTGTGATTTATCCTCAGTTTGATTAGGTCTCAATACTAGTCATGAATTAATGCCTTTCATTGTGTCAAATGAGTACAGGCAACTTAGCCAACATCACGATGGTTTAGCCACTTAGCTCTATATGACAAAACTGTATTCTCTCTCGCATACCTAGTAACTTACAAAATCTAGGAAATTTGTGAAAACAAGAAAGTTATTTTCGGACGTATCTACGACGACCAAAATACAGATTTAATTGTTTTAATGTTTTAAAAACTGATTCATTATTATTTCCTTCACAAGTTCCTCCAATTTTGAAATCATTTATTACTGTTCTATTATATATCAGTCTAATTAGTTGCAACACTCAACAAACTAAGGTTGCAATATTTTTTTCGGACACTACTTAATTACATTAAGCGTATCTTTAGCAAAATTAAAAACTTATTTCGTTAACATTCAATTCAACAACGAGGAAACCTCAATGTTAATGAGACAATCAACTTAATAATTATATAAATAAAATTTCCCTATGCAATTAAAAGTAAAAAACAATATTATGAATGAATATTTATTTTAATTTCGTAGATATATTACGAGATATATTACTTTTTTTTGTAGTAACGGGACGGCACGGAACTATATGCACTTTAAACTAATCTCAATCATCGTTCACATTCAAAGAAGCACATTTAAAGTTGATTGACCCTATTAATACGATTCTATTAAATGCACCTGCACCTATCTAGCTACCAATCTGTGGAAGAAAATCTTGCAACATTATTTTAATCCACTTTTTGACGTTAGATTTGCTAAATAAATTGCATACCTGTTCAGACCTGTTAGCAATTCAATATTTTCAAAACACGAACCTGATTTAATACTCGACCAGGGTAGACGAACCAGAGAAAAGAGAAAATACTTAAAAGCGTGTTTTTTGGTCAAAAAGGCCATTATTATTGATATATAACATTAGGCGAAAATTCACTATCACATTACATATGATTTTTAAAAACAGTAATAATGAAATAAATAATATTTCTTATACAAGTACCTATCAATCTGTCTGTTTAATTCAAACATGTACATATGTATGTTAAATGAATAAAAAATTTAAATAACAATGCCTGTTATATCGTATAAATAATTTGAAGTCCGCAATCCTTTGACGTTTCATTGAGCAATCACCTGACATTCATGAATGAGAGCTTAGTCTTGCGCAATGGGTATAGATGCACTGAGCACGATCTCATATGGTGGTATTACCCATGAGTTACGGTGTTTTGTAAGCGTTAAATCTGTCTTTGTATGTAATAATGGAATGGCACTGTTAATAAGGATGTCTGCACGTCAAAAGTCCATCTAGGATATGTTGAAATATTTAAGTTGATCTTAAAGTAGGACTGTATTTTATATTAGGCATATTAAACATTAGTTTTGGTCATGTTATGGTATTTTTATTGTTGTTCAATTTTTCATTATATGATAAATGTGCGATTAACTCGAATGTACACGCAATGCCGGTTTAGGCATTTTGTATCGTTTATTTATAAAAAGGTTATATCGATTAGTTTTTTAACTTTACTATAGAAATGTTTATAAATTATCATTTATCATATTTTTTTCATATAAATAAACAACGTAAACAACGTGAGATAGTGGATTTGCCACCCAACTATATATGTAGAGTTATAGATTAGAAATGTAGAGGTGCATCACAAAATTTTCTTTGCTAGCTCACAAAATGCATCTAAAGATGAATAAATAAAAAAAAATATACCTGTATAGGAGTAATGGATATAAATTGAACGAGGTTAGAATGTTTAAAATGGTCTTTGACTACGACAGCCCGTATTGTGGTCTAGGCGCATTGTTTTGAATTTCTTTCAGTCTTGCTTTTGTGTTTTGCTTCTGACCGACATTATGAATATGTAACGGCTTTCTCGATACATGATAATAGCTTAGGTTTTCTTCACATGATATGGTTCATCGACTGTGATTTATCAGACTATATACACAGCGTTGATAATAAAAATTATTTAATTTTGTGTATGTAATAGTAGCCTACATTATTATGTTACTAAAAGTGAATGATATTGTTTTATTATTTTATAAAATCAAAAAGGCATAAACACACAGACAACTTTTATACGAGATCTTATATTAATATGGATTATTTTAAAAATAATAAACCATTTTCTACACATACTGACTTGAATAAATGTAATTATAAAAAAGTACATAAATAAAAAGATATATATTTTGTTTATTTTATTTTATTATCAATAATCATGATCGGGTGTTCGTCGCCTTATATGCGAGATGTTTACATCTATGTAGGGATATGTCTTCTGCTTAAAAACTTTCTGCCGGATTTTAAAAACAATTGTATAGTTTCTTAAACTTACCTTTTAATGCGTGACATGAAATTTTAAAACGGTAATTGTCACTTTAAAGTACTAATACAAGCTAAAGTTCCATGACCTCAGTGTACCAAATGACTGTTATTTTTTATACAAGTAACTAGAATTGGCCGACACGTAAATATCAAAATTAGTTAATCGTATCGTAGATTTTTTTATTGCATTAATAATACTGTAAATGTCTCATAAAAACATCAAAGTCGTTTTTCAGATTATTAATATCAAGGCTACGTATAAAATATTGTCTATATTTTGTAAATATATTAAAATAATATATGAGGTTCAGATAGAATGTAAGGATTTGATATTTAGCTACGAGTATAACATATTGCATATGACCTTTTTGCGTGTATTGTTTTATTTACACGTCTCTTCTGCTTATATTTTTGGGTTTGGTACCATCGAAAGAATGGCAACCCAAACTAATAATAATGATACTTTATTGCACTCAAAGTTTACAAGCAATAGCACGAGGAAGCTTAACAAATTTACAATGGCTTAAAGCTAATTTACATTCACAGGAAAAATGTTAACGGTTTTACCTTATTAGACTAAGTGAAAAACTAAGTACATTGAAAAAATGGCACTCTGCATTCGCTAAAACGGGATTTGAACCTACAATAGATGCGTTTCAATTTCGTTTTGACACATGCCATAGAGTAAATTAACATTTTTTGTATCGTAATACGAGCTGTGATTTACCTATTAAGGACTGATTAAGTATTATAATGTTGCCATATATATAAATAATTTTAGTTACTATTAACCAATATTTAATAAGTTATACGTGTTTCAGTTTATATGGACAAGTATATGTGATTAAATGTAAAAAAAAGTGCAACAAATGACATCATAATTGCGCACCTACCTATATTTATACTTTTACAGTTTTTCTTTTTGGTTAGACAAACTGTGGCTTTATGTGTTGGATTCAGCCAGATTCAGCAGATATTCAGTTTAATAAGAAAGTAGAGAATAGAGTGTCTAATCACTCAGTCGTATCAGTCGTAACATTTACCATAAAAAATGCATCAAATGTGTGAAGATATTTGTAATATTAGTTATATAATTTTATTGAAACCGGACATTTATGCAAATGTTCAAGTAATGCAAATAAAAAGGTTTTCTTACATAGATTGATAAAATAAATAAGTGAATAAAGAAAAGATTGTTAAAAAAGGAAACAAACTGGACTGTGGAATGTGTAAATTTTGGCATAATGGCATTCCAGTCTAATTAATAGTAATTACTTACGTAAGTAGTCATGAGTAATTAGGCTTGATAACATTCTATGTCATTTACTTAAACCTTCTAAAGAGAATGCTGAAACATAACAGGTTTAAAATCGTATTACCTGAACCTAGGTTAGTGAGTTTACAAACTTTAAGTTTGAAGTTTTCATAAAATACATATACTTATTATTTTTACACAGTCTATACTGTTGCTAGTAAATAAATTTTGTATTCGTATCTTATAATGTAAAAACATTTTATTTGCCAATAAGCCAATGATAAATATTATAAAATGTATATTCAAATATACAAGTATAGATTGATTGAGTCTCAGTGATTCTACGTGATGTTGCTTTTAATATTCACCACAGAATGTTGAACACGCGTGTGTAACGGGCGGCATTTTGAATTTAGCTGAAAATTTTACAACAATAGTATTAAAATTCTAACTTCAATTGAATACTTGGCAAAAGCTTTTATAACTAAAAGCATAATTCAAATTCTCTATATTTTTTTTGTTTTCTTTTGTCTATCATTTTAGCCTATTATAGTACACTAGATACTGGTTTGATTTTAAGAAATGCTTTTGGGTTCTAATTTAAGTTAAATATTAGCTCTGCCCGCATAAACAAAACGCGGCATTGAATTACACCACCTAAACAGTATTTCTAAATGATTGAAAACTTAAGAACAAAGTAACATATCATAATTTCACTGACGTCCTGTAAAATATTAGAGACAAAGGAGAACAAAAACCGTGATTCATACCAGAAAACGTAGCGTTTATAAAATTTATCTCAGCTTCCTTTATTCAACATAGCCCCAGAGAATAAATCTCTAATGAAGGTATGTTATTAAAATGGCGTTAAGTTAGTTAGCTATTGGTACGTCTATCAAACAAGTTTGCTACTCCTTTAAAATTCACAACGGGTTGTAACGATTTGTGGATTCCTCGGACCTCGCCACAGATCGCGGGTGACAGCGTTTATACATGCGGCCAAGGTCAGCGTGTGTTAAATGTGTTTTGTAGGTCTCTTAATATAGATATTAGAACAAGGACGTGAAGTTGTCATTTCTGCGGTTTTTTAGGTGGCCGTATTCATTTGAATACGTTATATTAATTATATTTGAACTGGTTTTATAATATTACTATTATTTACGTAAGCAATTATGATGGTATTGTGGTGTCTTAAACGTCGTCGCTTACTGACTGTAAGCGTTGGGTTGTGGGTTCCATACCACTCACGGAATGATTGTATTTAAATTATTTTCATTTTCCACTCTGGTAAGATAAAGGCGCTAAGTTCAGATCCGCCACTCAGTACTCAATGTCTCGAATTCGGAAATAAAGTGAAGAATTTTGTTACTAGGTTCTCTCTGCCCAACCTGTTATGTGAGAAGACGGTAAAGCTGCAATAGAGCAAAATGCTTTATACTCTAATACATATAATATATATATATGAATATTATACTATCCTCTATTTTGATAAATATAGGCATAGTTATTGTACATATTAATTAATGCTGTTTTTAGGAAAGCTCTTTCTTAGGCGAGACGTAATTTTTTTAAACATATGTAATTTTGGTAAGTTATAAGAGTTTTTAAGATATTTTGTTCACCATGACAACCGAAGTTAAAAACTAAACATTAATATTCATTTAAGTAGTATAAAAATAGGAAGCAAAATTAGAATTGGTCCATTACGCTGTCCATTTCAATGAATGTCCAAACACATATCAATATAATTCGATTACAAAATTTATAACACAATATCACAGTCCGCTGAGTCGTTGCGTAACGCAAACCACATTCTACCCGAGAAACCAGCTTTGCGAGAGCTTGACTGACGCGAATTTCAATTTGTACCTTACAGTGTGTTTTACTTAACGTCGCTAAATCTGCTTAATACAAGCGGGGTCAAGATATCGATTCTAATATTTATATGTTGATGTATCGATTATATAATTTTATGCTAATCCATGTCTGTAAATCTGTGTCAATTCTATAATATTACTAATAAGTGATTAATATCGTCGTCTTGCAGTGATAAAGTGTGTTATTCTAAAGCTATATGGGTTTAAGCTGAATGTTTTTATAAAGCTTTAGCTATAACTAACTATAAATGCAAAACAAAAAGTTTATCGAAAACGTATAAACAAACGTTGAAGAGGAGCGCCTCAAAGAGGTGCGGGTCGAACCCGCTGTGTTCAAATTTTTATACGTTTTGTACAATATGTTTTTTAATTTCCTTATGTGTGAATAACACTTTAAAAAGTTAAAAATATAAAAGCTATATTTTTCTAAAACTGTATGAGGGATATAAGGTTTATATGTTATTTATGGAATATAATTATGCTCGTTTTTTATTAGCTAGTGGCCTCACTGACAAATATAATGCGCGTTGCCTTAGCATCCCTTATGTCACTTTATACAAAAGTACATATGCTAAACATATGGTA
Source organism: Podotricha telesiphe (assembly GCA_038994665.1). NCBI lineage: Eukaryota > Metazoa > Arthropoda > Insecta > Lepidoptera > Nymphalidae > Podotricha > Podotricha telesiphe. Next base: position 1,233,329 of record JAOYRR010000048.1, read on the forward strand.
TTAATATAATGTAAATGTTGCATTATTATGAAAAATATTAACTTAGTGCACTTTTCCATATAAACTTTAATTATACTAAGTTTCATTCCCCTCAATCCGCATAATTTTTGTAATAATCAAAAGTTTTTACTTTATATATAAATTTATACATTTGTATATAAATTTTGATATGTAGGTATAATATACATAGAGCCAACTCTAAAATAATAAATTAACATTTTATTTACGAAACTTAATTATTTAAGTCATTAATGAATTACTATTAGAATAAATTTATAAAATTATTCTAAAATTAGGGGTTAAAATTTGATTGCATTATTTTAATTACAAAATTTTAGGAAAAAGTAATATCATAATGACGTAAGTTAATATATAATATTATTTTAATATAAAGTATTTATGTGCGATATGCATGTTATATAAATTATAATGAGGAAGCTTAGAAATTAATTTAAAAATATTATAAAAAAATTCATAAATTACTTATTAGTATAAATGCTTTTCAATTCGGACTTATTCTTGTATATTATTGAAACAGCAAAGACTTACGCCAAAGTTTACAGTCTATTTATCCATACTAATATTATAAATGCGAAAGTCTGTCAGTTTGTGATACTTTCACGGCTAAACCACCCTCCTGATATGGAATTAAATGGAATTTAGAATGAAAAAAGTTGAAGATCCAGGGTTCAATATAGGATATTTTCATTTAAAAATCAACCTCTAAAGATTTGAAATAGGGGATGTATGTTTGTATGGAAAATCTAAACCGCTTCACCGATTTCGGTGAATTTTCACAGGAAAATAGTTGATGACGCCAAGATCAATAACTACCATTTTTTTTTCAAAATACAATCCCTTAGTGGCTGGAATAGGGGATGAAAAACTTAAACCACTTAACTGAATGTGATTAATTTCGACATAAATAAAGTTGACAATACAATCGTCTTATGTAGAAGATAAAAAAAAATACCACGATAGTTCTTTATAGTGGTATTATTCAGTATAATTTTGGGTCAGTTGCCCACAATATTATAAATGCGAAAGTAACTCTGTTTCTCTGTCTGTGACGTCAACGCGGCCGAACCGCTGAAGTTTTTCCAGGAATTTCATTGTTTACGAAAAGGCCGCTGAAAATACGAAACAGCTATAGTTATCGCGAGCGGATCGCTACTAAATATATCAGTATCTAAAAGCAAGCAAGCCTCTGCAAGCGTTGCCACTTACATATACAGCTGAAATATTGACCGCAGGTATCCGACATAGAACGTACATGACTAAGTAGTTCTATTATAGTATATCCACCGTTGAGAACGGTATCGTTAATAGATAAAAATCAGATTGATTTGAACGTTCATACAAGTTATTAGCTAAGTGATCGTAAAATAGCGGAACCATTTAGAATGTTACGAGTAGTTGTTAGGGAATGAGATTGTATTTTTTACTTGCGACGGTATATGTGAGGGCATGTTTGTGTGTGCAAATCAATGTTACCATTTAACTTCTCTTAAATTATTATAACGATTTGGATGCGGCTTTCAGTGACATGTTCGGGTTTATTCCATTTCTTTTTAATTGTTGTGATTTTTTTACATTTTTAATTTTTATGAATTATTAAAAAGATTAACATATATCAATTATATTAATTTACACAAATTATATTTTATTACTAATATATGTAAAATAATTGCAAAAATTCAAAAAAACGACAAGAGTACATAGCGAATTTGGAAATTGTATTGAAATTCTATTGAAATTGTAATAATACTAAACCACCCAAAGGCACCGGAATGTCATTTGGTGCACCAGTTTTCTTCGGTATCAGTATTATTAACACAATATGTTTGGGCAATTAATATAAGTTCCTAAGCTTTACTTTCCTAACTTATTTATTGTTTACTGTTATTTTTGGTCAGTGGTCTAACCTCATGAGGGATGTCGTTAAAAATAACTACATTGGATTACACCATAAATGTCTTTAGACAGAAAATCTGTCAGATTATACACTTGCGTATATAGCGGAGAAGCTTCGTATGGAAGCCTAATAATGTCAGATGAGAATCTATCTAGCGAACTTCATAAAGGCGCAGCTAGCATTGGCGAGTACCTCCTTTGACGCATTGATTGAGGGTGTTTAGTAAATGTTTGAACTAAATATCGTTTAAAATAATAATTTAAAGGTATTTTTACAAGAATATGCAATGTATTTCTGAACATATGTATACTAATTTTGAATTTAAAACAAACAGGTTATTATTTCACGTCTTTAGTCAAGATAAGTGTAAGGAAAGCCACAAACCTCATGTATTTCCTGTGCTCGTTCACCGGAACGAAGTACTCATCGTACGGATTGGTCGCATTCATGTCAACCTCGACATCCTTCTTTTTCGACCCGTTCTTAGGTGTTAAATTGATCAGTTCTAAATTGACAGCTTCTAGGGTTTTTGTATCACCATTTGGTTCTTTGCTGTGCCCATTTTGATGTTGGTGTGGTCCGTTCGAAGAGAAGGAATCGTTATGATTTTGGTCGGCATCATCGTGTTGATAGGCACGGTTGTCGAAGCCTGAGGCAGGTGGGGACGGGGGACGATGTAGCGGCCGCGCTGGCTCCCTCGGGGACGCCGATCTACTGTGATTATCCATTACTTTTGGAGCGGACTGACATCTGAAATGGACGATAAAAATAATTATTTTCACTATATTACATTTGTAAATACTAAGAAAATTTAGTTTTAATGTAAAAATAGAGTATATAGCTTCTATTATTCACTTTCATGTACCTATTTCGAGTTATAACTTTGTTTGCTTGGTTTATAAAACGTAAAATATGTAAACGGATCACGAAACCTAAAATATCGTTTTTTTCTCCTCTAGTGCACTCTTTCCCTTACAATTGTAAAGGAAACTTCATGTCAAATTTTAGATTTCTACGTAGCTAGTGCGTAACGCTAAAGTTTTACATATTATATATGTACATAGACTAAACTTTATTTTGCTTGAAAGTATAAAAATGTGACTTTATTACCTGTACTAGGAAGTAATACCTAGTATTTATCTCAAAATTTGCTTTCATTGGTACGCTAGCCGCGATTTATTGCAAATGGTGTAGCACGAAATGCATTGGTCACGTTTCAAAAGTATTTCAGTATTTAAGTTCTAAATATTGTTACAAAAGCCTTGATGCCTGTTAAGTTTTTCCTTGGATGTGATACGTATTGTCTTATAAATGTCTGTGTGTATGTTTGCATATTTAACTAAAACTAGTCTTATGGATATCATTGAAAAAATACAATCCAAAATATTGCTTTCAGCATTTTGTGAGCTAAATTAGTAAAAGGTAGATTTATTTTATTACGATTAGGTTCGGTACCTAATATAATTTGTAATAACAGTCCAAAGATTAAATTGTTATTTGTTATTTTTTATTAATTTTTTTATTAAATTCTTTTATTAATTAAAACTATGTAAATTTTGTATTTCTCGATTGCATAGTTAGTGTTAAAACGCCACTTAAATAAGTGTTCTAACCTAGATTATAATGAAGCAGAAAGAGCGCAGAAAATCATATTTATAATTTAACGAGATTCTCTGACGCAAGAGGTTGATTGTGAAATATTAAACAATTAATTTAACAGATAAGAAGATAAACCAAATTACAGGTCTAGGACTTGCTTACGACTTTAGTTATAAAAAAATACAGTTATCAATAAAATAATGACCTTGTTTTGAAACTACTCCCGCATAGCTGGGTAATTAGAAGAGATAATCTATTACCAAGATATTGCACTTTCTGTCCAAAATCGAAACATTGCCTCTAGAGTCTTGAACTTAATCATTTTCCAAAGTGGGAAGTGAACCTACAACCATTTGCATTTTCAGTCAGACGCTGTAACTACGCCACGACAACCTCATGGCCTTAGTAACGTAAATATAGGTTTGTATAAGCCATATTTTCCGTGTAAATTTACATGTGTAAATGGAAAAATGTGTAGTTTATCCGCTAGAACTGGACTAAGACCTTTGAATGCTTTAAGTAAAAATTTGGCATACATAATGGCATGTCCTGGCTGTAATCAAAATAAGAATTATCCAGTGTGACTTTGTCGCATAAATCTTTCTTTGAACATTAATTTATGACATAAATAAAACGACTTATCTATATTTTTTTTAAATATACAGTACGTACTCATAACTAGAAAGGAAGCTGCTGTTGAAGTAAATCAAAAAGTTAATTTACATTACTTCTAGGTACAATTGGACAGTGGTGGAATTTTTGTAGAGGTAATGCGGGCTTAAAGATTGTACTGGTCGTCCTGGCAACATAAATATTCTGTTCAATGAAAATCGAAGGAATGATATGTTTTAATATAATTTAAAGTAGCCCATAGAAAATAACGGCAATTTCATATTTATATCTCTATTAATTTATTTCATTGCTTTAATTTACAAAACGTAACTCTTTTTTTAATTTGCGGTTATTGTTGCTAATCTTTTTGGCCAAAAGGTAACTGGGTGGGGATTTACTTTAATAGGGACACTACGCCACAGCTATATATATAACCGTCCAAGAGGTTTCCAAGAGGCGCAGGTTCGAATCCCACTGCATCAATCACACAATCCCGTGCATATTTTTAAACGTTTTCTAAAATCATGGCTTTTCAAACATGCAAGTGTGTGATTAGATTTAAAAAATATATTAAAAAATATATAATTAACTTTAAAACAGTAAAATCTACTATCCAGTCTAAATAAATTTATTTAAATAAACGTACAACTAAATTCAAGAACGCTTCATTAACTTAAAGCATCTAGGTCTCGGGTATTGTGTTTGCAAAACATTTCTTTGTCACCATTAAGATAATGACAATGACAGGTAAATCTGTTTAAAACACAGAAAAGCTATAAAGATTTGGTCATATCAAGTCAACTGAAGCTTCTTATTCACTCGTCCGTTAACCTTTGTACTAACCAGTGTTTATTTTACAACTAAAAATTAATAACAAATAATAATAGTAATAAAGCCACATTTTTATATTTTTGTGGCTATGGTGGCGTGGTGGTTGCAGCGTCTGACTACAAACGAGATCGGTTATTGGTTCGATCCCCGTCCGGAGGAGAGCTTACATTTTAATTATTCTTACATTTCTCCGCTCTGGTAAGGCGAAGAGTGGATTGGAGTTCCGCCACTGTACATGCAATGTTTCTATTGGTATTAGGTTCTCTGAATTTTATGTTATGACGGAAAATCGTGTTGATCAAAAAACATATTAGGTATTTTGTGTTCGCACAAACCTTCAGGATTTAGACAAATCTGCTGCTCACGAAACGACAATCTATTACAATAGATACATTCTACAATTCGTATCACAGTTTCTAATTTGTGGTGGTTATAAATTTATATAATATTCGACTACTTGTGTGCTGAGATTATTAGAAATTGCATTATGAAAAAAAAAAATTTATTATGTTACTGTACCATACTGTAAACGCCACTCAAGTCGCTCTCGATTTCGGGCGAAAAGTGGAGAACGGAGTGTTTTGACATTAGGTTCTCTCTGACTACCGTGCAATGCGGGAAAAACCGTGAAGCTGTACTGTATTCTAGTTATTCTAGTATATGAAGTAAAATATTTATATAAATCCACGGTTCATCTTGCAATAATATGAGACATCGTCTTGGTAGTGGTAATGAAACGTGACTGGTAGTGGGTTCGATTCTCACCCAGTGGAATGATTATATTTGGAGCTGAATTATAATAAAGAAAGGAAACATGTATGCAATACAAATACCGTCGCATACAGTCTAAATACGCCGCCAATACTATGATGACAAAATATTATATATATATATATTATATATATAATATTTACAAAATATTATATATATATATATTTATATATATAATATTATATATATGATATATATATATATCACATAAATGATACAATCATATAGAACAAGATATTTAATTTGGCTCAATGTACTCGGATAAAAATGCATGTAATGCGACGCCGTCCTTAGTCTCAATACAGCGAGGCTAACCACCTTTTACTTAATGTCAAGTTACGGTCTTTATTAATCTGTGATTTTCCTAATAATTAACGTTATTTTGTTAGCTTTCTTTGATATCTTTTTCTTTGAATCTTAAATATAACTACGTACGTACTACGTATATTACATATATAAAAAGATTTTTGACATCGTCATTGAAGGCCAGGCGAATTATTGAGCACGCTATAGCTATTGGTTGAAAACCCATTAAGTGGAATTAATATATGTTAAAAATAAGCTCTTCTTTGCATTATATTGCATAAATTGCCGAGTGTCGGAAAGTGGAGAATAAAGTAAGGCAAAGTAGGTATAAGTATATTATTTTATTATGTCTAGAAAATATCTTATATAACATTCTTAATGCCATAATAAATAACTTAAATTTGTTATAAAAGACAAATCTTTAACTTTGTACACTGTTACTTGACGAAACAGATTCAATGCTTAACGAATTTTAAAAAAATGAGGGCGCTTATAAAAAAATGAGCGGTCAATTAAATTGCATTAATTAGATGTAACGCGGTCATCGTAATTTCAAAGTTTAGATAATATTTTTTTTTCTATTGTTGTGTAGTCACTAGATAAGTTGCTCTTCATATCTTGTGTTAAATACAGATAAATGTCAAGAGGGTAAAAAATCTAAGTATATATGATATACCTATAGCTAAAAATGTAAGCTATAAATAATCCAAAATGGCCACTAAACACTATCATATATATTTTTTATTAATCGATCTAGTCGTAGCGAAAACAGTTTATTGATATATATTATTTTTTCTAAATGTGTTGTTTTATGTGTGTTCTAAATTTGCTTTTCAATTTCCTAAGTGTCTGATTAACACTTTATAATGTTAAAAATATTTAATAAATAGCATTTTCTCTTGGTTCGTAGAATAATCTTTTGGGTAGCTGAAATTTGTAAAAATATCTCTACAGAGATGCTAATAACAAAAATAAGTTGTTATAAGTACGTATGTACCCACGTACGAACGCATGGCTTAGTGGTCAGAGCGCTTGGACGGTTTCTAAGAGACGGGGGTGCGAATACCGCTGCGTTCAAATTTTTATACCTTTTTAAAATATGCATTTCAATCTTCTAAGTGTGTGCACTAACACTTTAAAATGTAAAATATATTATTATTTAGTTACATTTGAAACCACTGTCATTACGTGCAATCAGACTACAACTTTTTACTACTATATATCTATTAAAAAAAAAGGAAGAAATAAGTTTTATTCATTTGGACAGGAAAAGAGCGTTAAAACGTGAATATTTGTGAGATGAATGCGAGTAAAAAACATGATACATGCACGGTCTCATGTAATAATACAGCAGTGAATTTGTATGTTAATTCATGGTAATCTTGAATTTTGATAGCCACCATTTTTATTTAAAAATAAATGATGGTAGATCATAAATATTACGATCAAAATTAATACTTACGAAGGTTATTAATGCGAAAAAACCATATAATGAGAAAATAAAAACTAAGCCACATATATAAGATTCTTTCCGAATTTACTGATTTTTAAGTTACTACTCTACTTAAGACAAATAAGTAACTGTCATTCTGTCATAGAGCTTAATCTTAATCCAGTACCTACAGTAAGTACAGTAAATTATAATAATTGACTACATTTTTGAAGTACACTACATTTAGAGACTATTATACAGTATTATTTAATACTTCCGAAATCCTATCGTATTTTTTCAGGTTCACGGTTTTTCCCGCATAGCAACCCTGCTAAGTAAAGTAAGAGAAAAACTAGAACAAGTTCCAAATTTCCGCCCGAATTCGAGACATTGCGTGTTGATTGCCGGATCAACACCAGAACGGAGAAAATAAAAATAATTAAATTATGATCGTTCCACAGAGTAGGAAGCGAACCCAAAACCAATGCGATTACAGCCAGACACTGTTATAACCAATTGCGATTATAACCAGACACTGTTCCACTGCGCCACGATAACCTCCTTTTTAAAGTATTGAAAAAATAATTTTGGCAAAAATTGTAAGTTGCGCACAGATAATTATTTTATGATTATAAAAATTACTTAAATATTCACTCAAACATGGTATAGAGTGAAACCGGATTTCATTTAGCAACGTATGAAATATAATAAGAACAAGTTATAACTCGAAGCTTTTAAATTGTAGTAGGTACTAGTAATTCATATACTTACTTACTTTTCTGTATATAAAATAAGCATAAATGATTAATGTACTAAATATATAAATAACACAAATCCATACTAATATAATATATAAACGCGAAAGTAACTCTGTCTGTCTATCTGAGACGACAGTACGGCCAAATCGCTGAGATGTATCTCGGGATAAAAATAGGCTACGACTTTATTCTCCCATTTTTTCAAGTTTTTACAGGAATTTTATTGTTTTACTAAAATGCCGCCGAAAATAAAGCTATTTCCCACTAGTTACCTAGTTCCCGCGGGCAAAGTCGCGAAGGGGTCGCTAGTATGTATAATTCTATTCTCTAGGCCTAGGCGTATATCACAATGTAATAACCTTCGCATGAAAGAAATATGAACCGGCTACTAGCATGTGTATATATATGAACAAATTATTATTACGAATTTTATTAGAAAGCGATAGACTAGTGCTGTCTAATGCTTACGTCATAAAGAAAACAAAACAAAAAACATTATTATTCTATTCATTTATAACGACTGTTTATTAAATAGGGATTGCTTTACGGTTTTGTAGAATTTACATGAAGTGATAATTAGGGCCCAGTTACGCTTTAATCAAACTTGGGAACATTAGATTACATACATCTCATTAAATATTTGTATTAAATTAAGTAATTCATAAAAAGTTGTCGTGTACTAGTCATTACTGAACTGGAATTTGTATATAAATTACCTTACATATTATGTTATTGACTGCTGTAGCTATTCACTTGTAGTTTTTTTCACATATGTTATGCTTGTAGAACAAACTATCGATATTGGCATATTACAAAAAATATTTTAAAAACAAAATAAATAAATATGATTTATACTTTATTTATTAATAAAACATTATTTCTGATGTTTTCAAAATGAAACTGGAATTGCTTGTCAAGTGCTTTTACATTTTTGATTTATCTTATAAATTAAGAGTATAACTTCCATACAACTGTTGAGCAGTCATCCTTCAGAAATGCAGGTGATGAAAAATACGTTGATTGAAGCAAATCATTCAAGTGCCTTAATTCATATGTTGCTAAATGATCATCAGCTTTACAGGGTAGCAGGGTAGGCAGAGAGAACGACCGATTTCGAGACATCGCGCATTGGGTAGTGGAACTCAACACCGGAAAGGGAAACCGTTCCCTTTCCAGAACAGGGAAAAAAAAATCAATATCGTTCCCCCCAGTGGAGATAGAACCCACAACCCCAATACAGTTTGAGGCTGTCATCCTGCGCCACAATGGCCTCATCATCATCACCCTTAGAAAAGTATTAATTAAAGAGTAGGACCTATTTGAATGTTCCTCTTAATGGTATTAGTTATATCCCCAGTAACTTGACCATTGAAAAATTAAAACTCGCTTGACAACAAATTAATGAATTCATTGAAATAAACGAATTTAAATTATAAGTGGACAAATATTAGCGTGTATTAACTCTAGTGACATATCTACATACATATATTTTGTAGATAATCACGACAATTTTCAATATTAATTTTTCGAATTATTATTTTATGATAGAATACATATATTCTTTATAAATAGTATAATTATTACTGAAATATAATTAGTATACAAATTTTCTGAACACGATTAAGTATGTAACCTAAGTGTGTAAAAACTGTTTTAAAACCCTCACCTTGTCGGTGTGTTTGGCCTTTTTACTGGCGAAACCAAGGACCTAGTATAGTAATAGCACGCATGTGCCGACCTTGGAGTTCGAGGCGTCTTCCTGTACCGCTCGTTCCTTGTTAAATTACCACCTGGCATCTTATCCACTCACATGTTACAATTTACACAAATACGAGATAAAATTGCGCGTTTTAATAAAATGGCGCGGCATTTGACATTTTTTCTTTTTTTCTTAGCGAAGCAAAGATTGAAGACGTCCGTCCGATCAAAACACAGCCAGTTTGAAGTGACTAAGTCAACAATCATGTAAACAATAGCTGTTGTTGTCTTGTACATGAGGTAAAAATTCGTGAACGATTGTATTTTGCCAGGAATTTTTATATTTTTATTGAAGAAGATTTTTTCAATAATTTTTAAATATTCCGTGGCATAACGTTTGATAAATATATTCATTTATAGTATGTATTTCAAAAATAATTTAAATACATGGAGTGCATTCATTGTAGCATCATATCTTCTTATTATGTATACAATAATACATAAAAGGAACAAACAATACAACGCCAAAAAACTTGTAAGAACAAAATTAAAAATATAAATTTTATTCAGTTAACAGATCACACTGTATAAAATATTTTCAACAATAATGACTTCACGCTAAAAGTATATTATACAAACGCGGAACCGTCAATATTCAATAGACATTTAAAGAATAGCGTAGCTCAACAATTTAAAAGTTACAAGATTGGTACCTATTACCGTTGTTGTGACACAGAATAAAACTAAGCATTGTTAGTCTCTTAGTAACACAACTAACACAAATTTCAAATTGTTTAATACGTATTGTATACTTTTTTCCGTTCTATTACGCACTCCACTTTCCCGAATTCCACCCGAATTTGATACAGTGTGTTTTTCATCTCCAATCAGCAAAGCGGTGAGATGAAAATGAATTAAATATAATAATTTCACAGAATGGGAATCGAACCCACAATCGCCATTGCGCTACGTTGGTCACAGTTTAACTACTTGCTAAGTAATGTAAATGTAAAAAAATATATGTACATGTAAAACAAACAGTTTTTTTAACAAAAAGCACGGACCATATATCCGTGGTGATTTAATAACAATTACTTAAAAAAAAAAGAACGAATGATTAGGAAATTATTGGATTCAAGACCCACCTTAAAGGTAGCGCCTTCTAATGATTCATATATAAACATTTAATTTAAATATATTAATAACCAAAAATATGACAATTTTGAAGGAAATTATTTTAAATAGTTACGAAACTGAGTAATATAAAACATGTAAAAATTGCGATAACCAAACATCTTATTTAAATTATTACAGTACAAATATGTTAAATTAAATAAGCGAAAGGCTATTGTTATTAAGCAGAGCTTCAGTTAAACGGTAATAATACGTAATTTGCAGTAGATAGCGTAAGTGTTGAAACTATATTTAATTAATAACATTCTACATGAGGAATGCAAGGCAGTAGTAAAAGGCAGTCTCGGTGCATACTAGACCAACAGCATTTCACGAGAGAGCCTTCGTAAGGCTTTGAGTTTTTACTTTAAGTAGAAAAAACTGCCAGCCGGTCTTACAGTTATCCAAGCCTATGGTGTTATGGCTTTTTATGTAAGCAATTTATTTAGAGTAGATTTCGTTGAATATGAACTGCGAAGGCAGTTTAATAAAGTATCACTTCGTTTACGTAGAGTATAAAAGGGAAACCACGTTTTTTCCCGTTCCCGTAGGATTTTCCAGAAATCCTCTGTTAGTGATGTGCCTTGTGTCATGTCAGTCATTCACTCAGTAACTTAAGGTATATATATATATATATATATATATATTTATATGTATCGATTTATATGTATATATCAGTTCCTTATTCACTCGTGGTATAACCAACGTAGGATAACTAAGCTGGGTTCCTTCTCTAAATATTTCTGTACTTATTTACTGTAATCTGTCTCTATCTCTGTCATCCTCTAAATTAAGACAGTTTTATTACTGTTGTTAGATAAAATTTTGTTGTATTTTGCGTTCTAGTCATCGTATCCCCTTATGTTCGTCCATCAGAGACTGGGCTAGGGTATTTGGGTGCAGTTTTATTGCAGTGCAGTCGTTGTAAAATTTAGTGTGCCGTTCAATTTCCTGCTTTACCGTGAATATACTTGGATCGTGGTGAAATAGTTCGTTGGGTACGAACCATAACTAGACGAATCAAAATTAAATAAATATAAAAGCACACAATTGAAAACAGATATAGTTACAGTGATCTTTGCAATCTATTGAAATATAGCGTAACTGCAAACCAAGGTTGTGTAGATTTCGTTAAATTTAATTGTTTAATGCGGATATTACATTGACTTTCCGTCTATAAATTAATTATATAATTTATTTGCAAGTATCTTTTGATGAGTGAAATATTAAGAAAATTTATTGTTAGTCTAGTTCGAATTAATTGAATATACCTTACATTAGCAGTAATTTTAATAAATGACTAGGTAAAAATCAAGGTTTAGATATTTCAACTGATGACATTGAGTATTTGAGTGTAGTTAAAAAAAATAGTTTATTTTTAAATAAAAATACTTTTTTCAAGCTCACAATATATACATATGTAACTATGTACGTACATCTCACCATTAATACTTTATGCGAAAAAACAAAAGGCGACATAAAAATCGAAAGTAAAAAAAATTGAATTACTTAGCAACTGGTTTTAAAATAAAATAACATCGATTGCCATCCGGGTACAAAGGCATTAAGGTGACACCATGACAATACTTTTAATAAAGTGTACGTTATTTTGAATTTTAACACATGCTCATAAAATCGATAATATGTTTTACTTAGCTGATTTATGTATAAAAGAGCAAACTAATACGTATTTGAATTTTGAATCAACCAAAAAGTTGTTTTCTATAATATAGCGGACTTGTCTGAAGAGATAACCCCAGCCCCCAAGCTAAGTTAACGAATGGCAAGTGGCGTTAAAGCTTAAAGTATTAAATATATATACCAAGTATAGAATATATGTATACAAGATATGTAGAATCATTTAATTTGAAATGTTGAAAATAAATGCCGAACGCATTTATTTATGTTCAACATCTTTCATCAACTAATTATTGTGTACAATGAGGCTAGTTGTAGAATTAGTTTTATTACAACAAAATAGATTATCAATAAATAAATAGGTAAAATATAATAGTAACTTCTAAAAAAGTTATTAATTTTATAAAATACAAAACAAAGTAAAAACTCTTTTGTTAGACGTAATAAATTTTAAATCGCTCGTTTGTTGCGAAGTTTGTCAAATGTCAGATCGATTCATGTACTAAGATTACGATGGAATAGGCTTATTGTGAACATTGCACCATCGTTATTTCACTGGAATTACGGTTACATATTTGGTCGCAAGTTGTAACCTATAATATAAGATGTTTGTTTGATTTCCAATATAGTTCTGCAATACTAGTAATAGTAAAGGAGAAATACATAAAGCCAATATTTAATACAATTAGGCTTTTTAGTATATCATAAGTAAAATAAATAAATATTACACATACTGCCATATGACTGGAAAACACTTTATGAAACGCCAAGATAATCTTCCATTCCAAGGGTAAATTTTGTTATTAAATACCGTTATTGAAGTGGTCTTATTCTGGCTCCATAAAAATGCCAAGGTACATAAAGATATCAGGAAAACACCCCGAGTTGATATGAATTGTATAAAATAAGAAGGAAACTTGTTATTTTCAATTGTAAAAGTTGAGCATTATAAATGATTATTAATGAATAATACTATGGCCTTGATTTTCTATATACAGATGTATACAGAATACGATTAACATAATTAACATTAAATAACGTTTGAAGGGTCCGTTGTTACTAAAACAAAATTAAAATTTCACTCACACTCGATCTCCCAACCTAATTTGTATGCGCGAAGTAAATTGTTCTTTAAGCACAATTTTAAGCCCTTGTACTCAGTAATTGAAATTCTATGTGTGTCCTTTCAAGGCCGTAAGGTAAGGTAGAAATTTGCATGGACCACGTCTTTGTAAACATACAAAATACGTATGGTAGAAATGATTAAACATTCAGAGCGAAGCGTTGCAAGTGGGCAATATTAGGTAATTCCGATCATGGCTGGTTGCGACATAGCACCCGATCTGTATACAATTGCAACTTTAAACTTACTATATCCTTACAGATTGAATTTAAATCTGTCGATGACGCGTTAACTTGACCTGCGTATTACAAAATCGACAGTTACTGTTGAGGGTAAACAACACTCAAGTGATTTATTCGATAAATACATATAAAAATAAAAAATAAATTTATTTTTATATGTATTTATTCACAGCAAGTTAGGAAGGTTCTCCCTTTCCTTCTAGTGTCCAGCAGACACTTTGTTCTCCACTTTCCTTCTGAATTCGAGACATTGTGTTGCGCAACTCCACGCCGCACTATGTGTTACCTGAGTGAGATTTGTTACTGTAATATTCGTGGCTATATTCAGAATAGATAATAAAAACAATAAAACTAAGCCTTATAAGCATTAAAATATTCGTAAGTCATTGCTTACCAGCTAAAAAAATATATATTATTTCATTTATACTATAAATGTACATTAATACAATTACTCATTAGAGAGAGGATTTTCCATATTTGAACTAAACAAGTTACACTGAACTTTGTGTTCATGCGTGGGAGTAACGTTTGATTGTCTAAACTTCGGCGTTGAATGGCGTTGAGATTGAATAATCTTGTCTGTAAGGTGCTAATCAAAATTCCATTTTGTTACCTTTAAAAGCTTCGTTTCACACATGACTTATTAATATTTTTTTCCATTAAGGATAAGTTCCTTATAATACAGGCAGAGGTTATGCTTAATGAGTTACCACTGCCAAGCTCCGTAACTGTCACCGATACGATCGGATATCCAAAATAATAAACTATCCGTAACCGTAACCGGATCTGATCTAAAGGCTTCGGATAATTTCGGATATAGGCGAAGTCTGCATGAGAGTTCTCTATAACAGATACTTTAAACAATAAATATACCTGGGACGAAAGTACTATCAAAGAGCAACATATTAATAAATTACAGGCTGAAATTTTCTTTCTTAAAAATAGCATTCTTCCCATATCTTTATCCAGATCTGGAATTTTGTATCCATAACATCCCTAAAAACTATAATCTATACAAATAAATAAAATTGGAGTGTCTGTTTAGAATTTTAAAATAATGGCTTTTTACTAAATACATACGAGTATGTATGTATATTTACACAGAATAATGTATACCAAAATAACATATTTTACAATTTTTGTCTGTCGGTTTGTTATGTTTAATCTCTGGACCGATTTTGACGGGACTTTCACTGGCAGATAGCTTATGTAATAACTTAGGCTACTTTTATTTTAGAATTCCACGCGGACGAAATCGCGGGCACAGCTAGTTTATAATATAATCGAGCTGTTTCTGCATTTTCAGTAACACCCATATCAAGATATATTTGCTTATTCCTACATGAATAGGTACGAACAATAGCTCACAACAGGAATTGAGTCATGTGGTATGTAGCTTACGCCTTCTCACTCGAACTAAACCTTGGAAGCTTTCTATTGAATGCACCTGAAGGTTTTATTCTTAGTCACGTGTGGCAAATATGCTTGCTTTGTATTTCAAGCCTTACCGGATATAATATATGACCGATTGTTATGTATATTATAACTATTATTTAATGATTTTAAGGAAAATTTAACAAATCTGGCCGTATATTTTAGTACTCAAAAATTTTAACGTCTCTCTTATACTATAGATATTTGATATTGAACTAATAATTACTTAAATACTAAAAAATACACGCGTTAAAATTGTTGCATTTAAGATGTTTAAAATCTGTAAATATATTATAAAATACCATTATACACCCTCAAATTGGACTAGTGTGTTAAGAGTTGACTAACATAAGATTGGGCAACAACTCGCCCTCGCAAATCTGTCGTGACGCCAAATGACCTCGCTGACTTTCAAATTAGGTCTAAATTAATCAAGCATTTAGACATTTTAAATAAATTTAGTTATTTTTTACATTTTAAAGTCACACACTTAGGAAATTTGAAAAGATATTTGAAAAACGTATTAAAATTAATAAATTTAAACGCAGCGGGTTTCGAACCCGGGCCACTTCTAAACCGTTCAAGCCCTCTGACCGCTAAGCCATCTTCTACATCTTATCAGCTTATTACAAGTTATTTTTGTTGTTAGCATCTCTGTAGAGAGATTTTTGCAAACTGCTAACCAAAGATTATTCTACGAACAATCGTTTGCCATCAGATAATGTTATTTATTAAATATTTTTAACATTTTAAAGTGTTAATCACGCAGTTGGATGTAGAGCGCATGGCTTAGCGGTTGGACAGTTTCCAAGAGGCGTTTTTGTACGTTTTCGAAATATGTTTTCACAAATTTTGTAATTTTATAATCTTTATATGTTATTTATGCATTTTCTTAGAGACACGCAATCCAGTACTTTTGTTAAGCAAGCCAGTGAAACAAAATATGAAGCTGTTTAGGATTTTTTTGAGATCACCGCTATCAAGTTCTATTTCAGATCAGTCACAGACTGACTTGCAGATAGTTCTTTATTACCATTATATTTTTAATCTATTAGATTAAGCAATACTTTTAGCGTATTCGTTAGTTGGGTAAAACTTTAAGTACTAATTTGATATTAATTTAATTTACGTGATGGCCTGATCGTATCATATAAAACGGTACTTCACAAATTTGGCTAAAATTGTAATGCCCCGATATTATAGCAGAGGTATGTAATGAAGATTGATTATCAACGAAGTCCATTATGATTAAGTGCGAAAGGTTAGGCGAAGTCACGGCGGAACTGGTTTTTTCATCTTCAAGTAATTCCCACATTTTGCGAAGCAGAAGGATGGTATTTACGTATGTATAATATATATTGTTTTTATTAAGCTCCGTTCGAGGTGCTCTAACTGTTAAGTGACACCTGCTGCCTGCTTCTAGCAGGAACTAATCTCTTTTTTATAATACAAGGAAGGCTATATTAGATTTTTTTTTTCTCTAGGCAGGATATGAACCGTACAGCGTCCGCAACAGCGTATAGGCAAATTTATTGATGAAGTTGTAAGTTTACGAGTACATTATTTATATTAATGTAATATGTAAAAGTAATATACGTTGATACTGTCCAAATAGTAATTTATTTCACATCAAAATATATAAGAAGGAATAGAAGAAACTCTTTAGCCCAAAGCAGTGCCTGGGACTTACGACCTTAAGGGGCTAACCTAACGCTCACCTCCACTATCCCAGCTCCACCTAACAGTATTTGAAAAAAAAAACAAATAAGTAATACATAGAAAATGTAATGAATGGAAAGCCTATAAGTACCTTTACATTTTTCTTTATTTGAAGTGCTGTCGTATCAGTGTTGTGATCTGTGATCTTATAATATACGTATGTATCAACAGTGTTTTAATTATTCTAAGAATTTTTATTCAGATAAAATAAATACGCGTATTTTTCCATTATGATTTAACCAAATCAATTTACTTTACAGACAGATTTACCACTTTCAGCTAAAATAGCTTTCTTGTGTTGTGCCTTAGTTTCGGTAACTGTAAAATGGTCAGTGACCAGCTGCTTGGAGGTTAACAAACCAACGTGGGAGTATATTCGCGATATAGCACTTCGAATTGCGGGAAACGTTATTTACTACGCATGTTGAATTATTTTGTTAGGCAAGTGAATTTATGTCATTTGCACATGTACTTTTTGTTGGAGATGCGCTTGCCATATTATTGGAGTAATAAAATAAGCCCTGACCTGAGTATATGACTATCACATGAATGACATGAATATTACTGTTTTATATCTCAAACTTTTCGCTTAATTTTGGTCTATCTACTAGCGACCCGCTCACTTAAATCATAAACTTTGCTCAAATTTATAATTGTTGATCTTTTTTGTCTATGAACTGATTGTAATTAAATAGACACGTAATGTTACTAAAATACAAGAGTCAAAACTGCATTTAAATCTGTTAAGTCGTTTCTGCAATTAGCGTGCACAAACGCACAGACAGACAGATAAACAATTAAAGGAAAAAAAAATAAACACTAAATGTTAACCAAAATACAATAATCAAAACTGCTCCGTTTGAGCAGAACTGCACAATTGCTGCACCCTTTGTGCAGTACACATCAAACAGACATACAGAAAAGAAAAACTTTGTTTTGAGTTCTATTACATTGGTAAATACACTCAATAATATTATTTTTCATATATCTTTCATGTACAGACAGCGATCCGTTTTTCGATCCGATTTTTATTATATGTAGGGAAATGTACAGATTAATGTATGTAAAATAATTTTGCATCGCTATTTTGACTCACATACTGTCGTCTTGATTTACTTGGAAAATTGCATACGCACCCAGTCTGACGTGGCCAGGACGACCAGAACAACGAGGTAACTTTATTTGTAAATAGTTTAAAAAGCTACTTTTACTATATTCTAAAATGTTTGACTGGGTCACGGGCGGCGGTGTTCACTTGCCATCAGCTGAACCGAACGCTCGTTTGCCTATTATTTAAAAAAAAAACATGTTATCGTTTAGATCAGGGATGAGCAGCAACCTTTATTATCACCGACATATTCAAATTTATAATTTTTTAGCAGGCCAAAAGCACACTCCTTAATAGTATTTGAAATTGTATTCATATTATAAATATTAAATTACAAACACATAGTATCTAAAATTAATTATTGCATTAATAAATATATATAAAGGAATAAAAATCTAACATGTATACTTGAAGATTTATGGTATATATATGGTCGCATACAATTATTAAGCGGGCCGCGGGCTGTTCACCCCTGATTTAGATCTTTATTTGAACGTAGGTTTATAATGTAAGGAGGAAAACTGAGTTATCACGTCATAAGGAACCAAAAGCAAAGTGTTGACGTTGAAGAAATAGTAAAATTCAACTAGTTAAATACTGAAAATTGCCCCAGCAGCCATTTCAACCAATACATTATTAAAACTAACTAAGTAATTAATCGTTAGCTTAATTATTTAAATGGATGCTCAGCTTAGTCGAATCCGGTTTTATAATAAAATCTAGTTGCAATTACAACTGGTTTACATTGTTCTTGCTGTTTTCCGTAACGAGTTTCTTCCTTAGCTGTTTAGCGACAATTATATCTGCTTAGGAATTTTTCACACGCTGTCATTTACAAGCAATTTTAAGAAGTCGGGGAAATTGTGGAAAAACTGATGTTACACTTTAATAAAGTATATCAATGTCGTGAGTATTTTAATTATGTACAAGCGACTCACTCGCGGTTTCGCCCGCGTGAACAGTAGCTGTTTCACTACAAAAACTAAGAAACATGAGCGAAAAATTGGCTTATGTTCATTCCAAGACCCTCAAGTAGTAGTACTAGTAGTAATTTCATCACGATCGGCTCAGCGGTTTTGCCGTGATGACGTCACGGACCGACAACGTTACTATACCATTTATAGTATTAAGTATGTGTTGAAATGGATTATGATTTTTAATTTTGACAATAGAGGATTGAGAAATATTATTATTATTTTGTTATTTATTTGCATACATATAACGAATAATAATATTGATTTCAACGAACATTTTAATCTAATTTGGATAAAACTTAATTTTTAATATATTATTTTAAATATCAACAACATTGCAGACTTCTATATATAGACATATAGATTACAAAAATACACAATCAATCAGAAAAAAATAATAAAACAAAAAACTATGACATTGATTGTTAAGTGTTTACGCCTCGTTTTTGCATAACCATAGATTTTTTTACATAATTGTGTAACAATTATTATAAAAATATACCTAAGTAAAAACTAAACATTTCTTTAAGGTCCATTAATTAATATTTTCATAGTGTTTTTGTTGTTGTTCGGAACTTATCCTTTAGAATGGAGGTCGTGTCTTTGTCGTGCAATGAATGCAGCCAACCTTATAGCCGGCATTGGTCACGCGCTATCAAGTGATTAAACCTTCTTATGATTATTGATAGGCTTATTGACCGTTTATGTCCGCGTTATGGCGTCTACATACCAAGGATAGTTTTTTTATATACAATATCTATTATTATTTTATATTTGTTTTATTTATTTTATTCTTTCGGCTGGGTAGGCATAGAGAACGTAATGTCAAGACACGTCATTATAAACATTCCGCTCGACTTCGAGACATAGTATGTAGTGGCGGTACTTAACGTCGCGCTTTGTCGACGAATATATTTCAAATATAATCATTCCTTCGAGTTAAAATCAAACTCACATACAATCGAGTTTAAAGTCCTGTGACATGAAGGCCACTATTTCTTTTGTAACTGTAACTTATAGAGTGAGAAGGTTTTAATAGAGGTTTGGAGAACAAAGCTTCTTTTTGGTCCAGGATATAGAATTATCTAAGTACGCTTAGTCAAAAAATATAAGTTATCTCGATACTTAGTACAGTATATGTAAATGTATGTATGTATGTATATAATAGAATATTTAAGCGTGATTATAATCTGTCGTACAGGTCTCAAGCGAGAAGAATTTGGGTGTGGTATTTGTCACGCCTGTTCGACACAATTGCATTCTACTGTAATGACGACGCAACCCGCCAAGATATGATAATTGAGATAAATTATACAAATTGTAACGCAAAACTTCATTTTCTTATATATTATGGAATGTTTTTATCAAACGATTTAACACGGACGCCATCTTGGCATAATTGATTCAAATCCTCATAGATTTAAATTCTACTGCCAAATTCTGATTTTAATCCTACTTTAAAATTTCGATTTAAATCTCTATCCTCCTGGGGAAGATTTGTATATACAAAAGAATAGTTTTTATAACCAGGTTACATCAAACTTGGAGTAAGATTTCATAATTAATCAGGCAATTGCCATTGATCTTTGTTTGGGTGGAAAATGAAAACTAGAACAGAGGGCTATTTAAGTATGGTTTCTGCTTCTGTTATCATAGCTCAAATTGATATATATATTCATAGCATAAATACAAAGATAAAATTGATTTGCAATAAATAAAAAAAATATATATAAAATAATAAAGTTTCACTTTATAATAATAATAATATAGCACTGATTTATTTGTGGTCTGCGGTCGTGTGGTCACACAAAAAAAGCGTAAAGCTTCTTTTTTAAAATTTTATATTACTGTTTTGACAAATCGATATAGTTTTCCTGTTCAATGTTCAATGTAATGCATGCAAAGCAATTAACGAACGAAAGTGTTTCATAATCAATCTGATATATATCTTCGCTGTAATGGATGTGAGTCTAGCTTTCGATTCATCAATTAGCCGGCGTACGCCATTTATGTAAGCTGCAACTTTTACTTGACAATGAACCGTTGTGACAGAGTTATGACCTCGGGGAAACGTAGTTAAAAATGGACTTATTTCTGTATAATTATATTTTGTTATAGAGGAAGAAAGAATTTGAATGGAAGACTTGCTATGGTTAAACCAAGGAATCAATGTAAACGGGAAATACTTAAACCACCTTCGCCTGGCTCCGGTGCTTAAGAGCAAGCGCGGCGTTGAGTTCCGCCACATAACAATAATGTCTGGAATTCGAGAGGAAAGTGGAGAACGGAGTGTCTTGATACTAGGTTCCCTCTAAATAGCCTGCTGCCTGCCTGCCTGATATTAATTTTTTTTTTGTTTTCATTTTTATCAAACGAATTTAAGTACGTGAGGAACTTACGCCATACAAGTAAAGGATTATATTATACCTATTAAACATAATAATTTACGCCATTATAGCGCAGTTGCAGTATGTGTAACAATATGTAGTAGTTGTAGGTTCAAATATCGCTGCTCAGCTATTCAACTTCACACTTTATTTCGAATAAAAGGTCATGCAGAGAGAACCTCCTATTAAAACAGTCAGCTTTCCATTTGAGCGTCCCGAAATCGAGACATTGCGTGTTGATTGGCGGAACTGTCTTACCAGAGCGGGGAAATGATAATATTTTGAATATTTTCATTATAATTATAACATTATAAATAAACATATAAAGAAAGCGTTGAAATGGCAAAAGTAGCTTTCATGACTAGACTTGTTCTTTCTTCTTCACTTAGTACGGAAGATGCCTAAGACAAAAATAAACAAAACTAAAATTTTATTCACATAACGTACTAGTGTCATAGACCTTACTGGTGATCGAAGATAGATCGCCATATTCGTATTGAGACTGGCACCGTTACTTCCGTAATAACCGGATGCGAGCAAAACGTCTTTTACTCATATTGTGTAACTATTGCCAATGTAATCGTTTATACCAAGTTTTTATATATATGTTAATGTTATATAATCATTTAAAATTATTTTTTATTAAAGCCTTATAAGTAAAATTAAAGGTCTTTTATAAATGACTGTTTCAATATTTGTTATCTGTTGTAAGAGAAAATTACTTATGACGGTTATTAACAAAATTATTAAGTATTTATTTCAAATACGATGTTTTTTATTATGATAAACAATTATAACCGTAAAAATAACTTATTTTTATAGTATTATTATATTTACAGATTGTTGGTTGTTACCAATATGTTTTTTACAAATAAAGCTGATAACAAGGTAGGTAAAAATATATTTTTTTCACATTGTATAATATTGCCGTTCTCACTGAAGTGAGAAAATAATTACTTTTAATATAAATTAGAATCAAACATACAACTGATCGAGTTTACAGTTAGACGCGGTCCCACTGCGCCATAAATGCCTCGAAGTAAATGATGTACAAATTAAAAAAAAAACAAAGATTAATATACAGTTATACGCACTAATTATATTTATAAAATACTTTTGCTGTAATGTAAAATATTACGAAAGTATAGTGTTAAATAATAGTAGGCGCACAATAAGTAATTACGAAAAAAATCTTCTATTTCTCACAGAGAAAGGTGCAGTTTGGTTTATTATGTGAGGCAGTATTATATATTAATTGTTCTTTGTCACATTTTAAAATGTTAGAATTTCAGTTTACATTGTCCGTTAACTGTTTCTTGTTGTAGATAGTTTGAGATAATAAAGCCACCTTTGTATAAATTTTGTATAAGTACGAGTAATATGTATATAAAAACGTATATTATATTTTTTTCTCGTGTTCAAACTCAAGTTTTTTGTGTAATTTTCTGAAATCCTTAGTTTTTTTTTGTAATTTACAACAGATAAAAAACTGTCTCTATAATCCTCATATCTCGTTAAATGTGTAAAAAATAAAATATTTTTTTATCGTTTTAAAGACAATTTGTTAAGATATATAACCATTTGTATCTTCGCCGTAATATTTTATCAAATTTACCAAAGCAGGTGTTAGTTATCTTTATGTAAATTAGAAATCGAGAGTAAGTGTGGGCTGATCGACCCTGAGTCTCTGCCTGTAGGCATGTACTCGTAATATACGAGTATCTAGTGAAATTATAATTAGGCAATATCGCTTAATATGGTATAATAGAATTATATTTGAAATTCATATAAGTGCATATAAAATGAAAAATATTATTTCTAAAGTATTGGAAATTTAAAAATTATGGATCAAATTGAAATTATTTAAAGTAAATATTATTTATTTTTTGTGTTTATAAATGTGTATATTTTTTATTCAGAATTTCCTTCGTTTCTCTATTGATATTGATTAAACTATTTTACCTTTACAAAACTGACCTCCTAAACTTTAAATAACAGTAGATTAAGTAATTTGTCTTTGTTTCTGTTAGTAACATTATATAATTACGGTTGTGTATATTGTATGTAATACATATTTAATATAAAGCCTCAAACACTTCCTACTGCTATGAAATTACAATAGTACTTTTAATTATACATTTATTTTACTTTCATTATTTAGATTTTTTTAAGAAAAAATTATGAAAACTAACGTTAAAGCTCATTGGTTCTCTAACTAAGACTACGACTTCTGAGTGGATCGTAAAATATGTATATTTTAATTAAAATTATTCATAAGAGAAAAGATCCAAAAACCATTGCATACCAACACATGTCAACTGCGCCACGATGGCGTACTGTAAGTGGACGTTGCAATATTATTTATTATCAAAGGTTATTTGTTTAAGTTAGAAATATTAAATTAATTTAATAAAAAAAATATATAATTTGTTTATATTCGAAAATAGATAAATCGAACACGTTTTGCCGTAATCGATTTTAATTGGATAAACCGCGTGTCAAGCCTTGACCAAATAGCCAAATGCGTGCATATTTGTTAACACGTTGCCAAACATGGAGGTATTAAGTGAACTACCTTCACATTTGGCAACTCCAATTACACGAATTATTTACAGTAATTATGATATTTACTTTAGTTTAAGAATATTATGCAAGAAAGTATAATGGATACTTTAAATTACGATTGAGACGAGAACTTTATTATGTTTGAAATAAAGCCTTCCGAGCCGATTGTAGCTTCTTTATGACATTGTTATATTAAATGACGATTCGAATTCGTGATCTGTAAATTATTATACTGCATTGTTTTAAATAATTTTAGTCCATAATTATGTTATAACATACATATCTACCAGACATATAATTAGTAAAAATGCAGGTTCAATAACCTTGTGTCAAGACACTGCGTTCCCGACTTTCCGCCAAAAATCTAGACATTGAGTGGCGGAACTGAATATCACACTTTGTCTGGTACCAGAGCGAATTTGAAAATATGTTGACATATAATCATTCCTCCGAGTGGGGATCGTACCCACAACCAATCACATTTGCATACAGCGCTGTCCCACTGCGCCCACGACGGCCTTATATTGTACACATCATAACGAATAAATTTATTAATTGACAAGGTGACTTATCTCCAGAAGAGATCTCTTCCAGTCAACCTGTGGAAGTGGATGAGTTACAAGTTGCAGGATTAAATTGTATAAACAAAAGGAAACAAAGATAACAAAATAATAAAACACAAATACTAAATATATATATATATATATGTACCTATATATTAGTTTGTACCAACAAAATTTTAACTCATATTCACTATACGTGTTCTGTTCGACAATAGTTTTACATATTACTTACATTTGCTTTATTATTTTACATAATATATTTAAGATTTAGGTTACATATATATTATGTCAGTGAAACAGCCAAATGTGCCCTTGGATTTGATTAAATGCGGGTACCATTGTAAATACTTGAAGGTCAACCGTCTGTACCTATATTTTTTAGTGTTTGTACCTATATACGACAAATGTTAGAATTAGTAACGATGCCTATCTATGACTGCTTACATTAAAATAACACCAAGAAAACGTATCAACAGAGGAAAATTTCTAACTGCGTTACTATTTATTTTTGTAATTGCCAGTAATTATTGTTTATATTCAAAACATGATAATAAATAAAGTTCTAATGCATACTTAACATAATGAACATAGAGTGGACAAGCCTGAAATGTTAATGGTGTATATAAGAACATGTGTATGTATCCACTGAGTCACTTTAAAGGACAATACATATATTCTATAAGCTATATTATAATATCTGAAAAAACAGCTTTCGGCTTCTTTTTACGAAACTTAAGGTTTATATGGGGACAAAAAATGCCAATACTTTATATAATGCATTTGAAATATATTTAATAAAAAAAAAAGATATATGAAACGTAGAACAAATGCGCTCACTTCCATAAATCAGTGGAATTTTAACATATAAAATAATATGTAGCCTTAATATATAACATAAGTCAGTTAATTAGATAAAAAATACCATAGATTACCATTTGTTATGAGGCAAAGAGATTAGACACAACAACTCGGCTTATACACATACGTAGATATATAACATATAAGTAACTAGTCCTTTACTAACACGAGGATGACTACGAAGTCGACAACTTTTTTCTAAATAATTCAGTTAAATAGATATTAAACGGGTTCAATTTAATGTATTTATTGTGATATAATGATAGTAATATTAATAACATCTATAGCTGTGGCTGAAGAAATGTAAAAATTTTACTAACTTTCTTAAGCAATCACTCGGAAATCCTGTCCTATATTATCTTAATGTGAACACATATTAAATGTCACTGAGTCCACTGTCCATTCAACTACAAATTCATTCAAAATGCCGTAACAGGTCAACGAACTTAAAAATTTTATCGGTTAGATATCCTTTTACAATGGAAGTGAAATGTGTTTACAGATTTATTTTATTTGTAGTCTACTTCAATTACATAGTATTATACCATTGCATAGTAAAGCTGTGTTTACAATTTGCACAAAAGTTTAGGTATTATTTTCCAATATTGTTATACTACTTATAATTAGTAAAGAAAATCAACTGATTAGGTATCATTTGGTTGTAGTCGTAGTCGAATCTTTTGGGTAGCAGAAATTTGTAGAAATCTCTCTACACAGAACCGGATGTAGACCGCATGGCTTAGCGGTCAGAGCGCTTGGACGGTTTGCAAGAGTTCAAATATCAAATTCAGGTTATTATTACACGATTTTAAAGCCATAATTCATTGAAAACCGCAAATGTGAATTGTAATACCTCTACCGTTAGAACTGTGTGAGCAATGCCTAATAGCACCTTTAGCACCTTTTCTATCTAAGACATCACTTAAAGCATTTTCAACTTTATCTCGTTGTATTAAGGTTTTAAATTGTATTTTTTTATTTGTAGTAAAAGTATTCGCGAACATCTTACATTGGGCAATACAACAATGCGGCGCTGTTAGGAAATGGTTTGTTTTATTTTGATGTCTCGGACGAAATATCCGCAATTATTTACGTTTATTGATCGCACTTTTCGTTCTGATGCAAGACTAATTAAGCGATGTTTTTCTGTAAAATAACCGCTTATATGGTATATGTGGTATAAGTCCACGTATAGGTGTATATCAGTTTATGAAATGTGTAATTTCTTTTTTCAATATATAGTATAATTATATTTATGCATGTTTGTTTGTATTATATATCTCTTTATGACTTTAGGGTAAATATTACGCGTTACTAAAGTATTGGATTTCCTTTATGTAGACTTGGCATGAGGTTTCAACATTTTTTAAAGTGTTTTATAATTTATTTACACAATAAGCATAAAAAAAATCTAATATGTGTAAAAAAAAATATGTAGTGTAAATTTGTCTATAGTGATGCGACGCTCGTTAACAACGTATGGCTTAATGGTTAGAGCGCTTGGATACTTTCCAAGTTGCGCGGGATTGTAATATCTTCCAAATCAATTTATAATTATTAGTATATTTTATATACAAGCTATGTTAATACAGATCCAAGGTTACGTCAGTAACATAATTATGTATATTAATTTACTAATATGCAATTACATCGGCGCGTGCGCAATTTCAGCTCGAATCAAGTTTGCCTAACGAGGTTTCTTACTTGACTCGTTCCATTAGAATGTAGATAATGATTATAAAATCTAAGCCATCTAAATGATATAGTAATTACTTAGTTTTAATGTCAAACACATAAATGAATGTAGCATTTAAATGTTAATAAGAGCAATATTTCTACAATAATATTATGAAGTAAGTACGAGAATGCCTAAGTCTTGTGTTTTCATTAAATTGATTTACTTTATTAAAATAATAAATAAACAAATGCGTCATATATATTCACACTTAAGTAAAAAAATTGTTACGTAAGTTAGTTCTTGCACTTGCAAATTTAAATAATTTGCAAAAGCTTTAAATTTAAAACCAATTTAAAAAATATATTAAAACTACAAGTTGTTAGAGTTCCTTTTTTACTTAATTTCTTTGTACAGCTTGTGAACCATCAGATTTTTGAAACTATTCTTACATAATAAAATAAGTGTAATATTATAATGTATCAGTAATAATTTTATAATCTGGGCTTGGTACTGCCACCAGTAAAAGTGACCGTTAATAGAATTTCACTATCGTCTCACATGCATAGATTGAGATTAGATTAAAGGTTTCAAGACGTATGCATATCAGAGAAAATGAAGTCTATTAGAAATGTGATTTCTATAGGTGATTAAACTAAACGTATTATAATAATACATGAAGAGTTAAAATGTTAGTTATGTGCTTTTTTTGCATTTACAATAGTCGTGGGTTCGACACATGCATCCATTGGATGTTCGAAATAAAATATTATATAAAGATGAGTAATAATAAATAAGTTTTAAAGAAAAATTAAATAATTGTGGCGCTGTAACCAAAATATCGGTTAGTGCGTTTCCATTATGGATCAAATCGCATATTTGCCATTGACGTGTAAAATACGCGTTGCCTGATCAATATGCAACTTTACACAAAAGTGTATGTCAAACACATGGTAGTGTGTGTAATATAAATTTTATTCGTTTAATGCATTATGAGTTATTATGAATAATATAAGCTTTTTGCGATTCTCCTACAAACTTTTACTATACCAAAAATTTCGTACTCCTTTGTCCGTATTATTTTCGTAAAAAGGATTCACTAAAGTCATTCATTTATTAATATATGGATATATTTTAGATATTTCTATGATCGGGTTAGACCAAATTAAATCTTTATTTAAGAGATTTTTTTCTAGTTCTATTTTTTTATAGTATACCGATACTATAGAAGAATCTATCCATGTAAAGATCCTTTGTATACAATAAAACACTATTATTTAAAGAAGCTACAAATCATATGCTGCCATTTCGTACATACATATGTATGTTGGTTTCGAAATGTGAAGTGTTTGTTTAACCCGACGTAAGTGGCAAAGTAATTGACAACTATTACATAGGAGATGTCGACATAACGAAGAGATCACGAGGCACGACAAACATCGTATTGCCTTGATTTAGAACACGATTTTTAAGATGGTCGATTGAATTTGCGTGAATATTTAAAGAAAATTTCACGGCATGTAACTAAAGCGTAGTATTTATTTTAGCAATAACATAAATACTTAAAACTGCTTCTCTTCTGACTGAGAAGCCCAAATTGAAAAATATATGTTTAGAAAGCGTACAAAAATTTTAACCCAGCGGGATCGAACCCGCGCATCTTGGAAACCGTCCAAGCGCTCTGACCGCCAAGCCATGCGTTCATTCGAATTCTTATTCAAATTTTTAAACTTGTTTGTAAACATGTTTTTCAATTTCCTAAGTGTGTAATTAACACTTTAAAAATGGTAAAAAAGCCCATAATAATTTATTCAGGTGCAATTTTTATTGTTAGGAGATTTCCTAAGAGAATTTACCACAGAATTAATTATGGCAGTATAGAAATAACAATGTTGACTAAAATAAATAACAGCTACACGCTTTTGCCGCATTCCATGGTCAGAGAGAACCTGGTATCAAAATCGCAATATCTCCGATTTTAGCATTCCGCCCAAAACCGAGTCATTGAGACCCCGACATTTAAAGCCTTGTAGCGGGATAATGAATATAATTCATTACCCATATTGTGTATCGAACTGACAATCAGTCGCACTTACACTCATATGCTGTTCCACTGCACCTCGAAGGCAAGTCTTTATAATATTTGTTACTTACTATAAACTCAGACTCAATTTTGATATATAGTGTCTAATCCTTTAAAAGGTGTTTCAGGAAGTGTTTCAGAAAATGGACGCTGAGTGACGTCACTACGAAGCCTTTATTAGGCCACTTTCTGTTTTATTCATTATGACTACGAGTACACTGAATCACGAGGATAAAAACTTAATTCATAATTTTAAAAATAGTTCTCAAGTTATATTTTGAACATTTTACATAATACAAAAATTACATAAAGGACTCAAGAATTTACCTTTTTGAGAATGGTAATATATAGCAATTAAAATAACTGAAACTATACTGAGCGCGAAAGCTGTCGTTCCTTCTACGGCATACAAACAAACTGGTAGCTTTCTGATGTCCTTCTATTCGTTTTATTGGTCGGTATACTAGTTTATTATTGTGTTAACTTGATTTGTCTGTCTGTCCTGTTGTGCTTGATACGTTTTCGTATATGTTAGTGTTTTTTTATATGCTTACATTTTGCTATTTAAATGTATTTTTTTATATATAAATATATATAATATTTATATACATAAATATTAGTGTAGATAAATAGTAAAATCGGTATATACCTTTTTAAAATCAGTAAAAACCATTAATATTGCAATCAGCAATAACATTTATAATTTGATTTTAAAAATGAATAAAAACATTATAGCTACGTTTTTGTTTTTATAATCATAAGCGCAGATGAAAGTCTAATTAAAAATTATTGCCACTTTCAGGCGTGTGAAGATTTTCTATAACGTCACAAACTTTCATAATCTGTCGTTCATACGATGCGAGTGACCAAGAGACATTAGTTCGATGATTATATTTTTTATATATTTACATTATATTTAAAAATTGATCAAACATTTTATTTCATTTTTTCACCCGCTCGTGTTTGCACTTAAATCACAAACTTTGTTTAAATTTATAATTATAAATTAAATAGTTGCAACTTTTTTATTTATCGTCCGATTTAAATAAAATAAACACTAAATATTAAGGCAAGTTCCAGTACCAAAGTACGGTTTCTGAGATTAGTGTGCACAAACGTACAGACAAACAGAAAAAAATATTAAAAAATTTTTTTTTTGGTTCTATTATATTGGTGAAGGGCCCCGAAAAATAATTTATATCATGTATCTTCCATGTACAGAGACAGCGATCAGTTACATGTTTATTATATGTATAGATAGATATAAATTATTATTAAAATGTGTTATGACTTTTTAATTATATTCTAAATGGTAAAAAAAATAAACCATCTATTAACATTTCAGCAATAAATCCTCCAACCTTCTTGGAACAATTTCGTAAATTCAATTCGTGATGGTTAAGCACTTAAGCTTTTTCACCAATATTTTTACTACTCGAGGTCGTTGTCTGTTAGACGCTCAACGAATCAGTTTAAAGTAAAGCGTTACTGATTTTACAATGTTTTCTATAGTACAATTGAGACTTATTTTAGTGTAACAATGAAATTACAGGTATTTAGAGAAATACTTTATAAATACACAATGACTAACTTAACGTCTATTATAATAAGTATATATGTAGCTTCAAACTCTTTCCCGAAACAGGGTTGGCAGGGAGAAGTAGTCTCAAGACCACCACTTTTCCTTCCCAGAGCGGGGAAATAATTTAAATAGTAATTTATCCACATGAGGTTCTAACCCACAATCATCACGGTAACTGCCAGACATTCTTAATGATGCAGTACCAAAATAGAATAAAAACCATCTGTGAACTTAAAATTCTAAAAAAAAACATTTTTGGAAAACATATGTAAAGTCTTTTCAATTTTCTAAGTAACTATTCTAACTAAGTAATAGTTTCCTTTATATAACAATACAAAATATTAAAAGTCCTTTATTTTATTTTCAACTAATTTCCATTATTTCTTTGCAAGTTCTTCTCTCTTGTCAGTCAAGTGTCAAGTAAAAGAATAGTCAAGTGTATAACATTATGTTGATTCCTAATAATATGCAATGTATACAGATATTAAACAAAGTATGTTAAATTGGTTTCTTCCGCTATTTGAGTGTATTTAATTATTTAAAAGCCATATTTAAAGTCAGTAGCAGTTTAAGGATCATTAGGCATGGGTGTCAATTTTTTTTGTGAGTATTTATACAAAATACGTGTACGTAACTATACACAAGAAAACACATTTAGTGTTGACACGTGGAAAATGGATACCTTATAATTACTGTAATTATGTACTGTCATTACTATGGTAATAGTGAAACTTTAGTCACTGTACTCTATGGTTGTAGATTCAAATCTTATACTAATAGTTATTTTTATAAAAAAATAATACGAGAAGGATAAAGAGTATAACATTTAAATAAGAGTATAGTATTAAATGTAAATATTTATTTATTAATCTTTACTATTGTTTCACTATTTTTGCTGCATATCAGGTAGTCAGAAAGAACCTAGTGTCAAGACACTCCATTCTCCACCCGTTCGAAATTGAGATATAAATATTTTTTCGCTTTTTATTACCAGAGCTAAGATTAAAGAGCTAATAATTTAAATTTAATTATTCCTCTGAGTATGGATCCTACTACAAATCACGTTTATCATACGCTGCCACACTGCACCACGACCACGACCACTGCCTCACTATTTAGTTACTTTGTATTTTCAACTCATTACACTATTTTACATTTCAAAGGATTATATAAATTACAGATTATGACAATATAATAAACACAAATATGAAAAGTTTCTGCGATATTTGAAATAAATTAAATACATAAGTAATATTTACATACGGTGTTATGTAAATGACAGTCACGTTCGATACAAATAACTATTGCGATGCAATCCGCTTAAGGTTAAATAAAACTTTTATAATCTGTCTGTTCTTAATTAAATAATTGACGTAATGAGCGGTGGAGCAGAAAAATGCAAGGTGAATGCAGCGAAAGTTGTAATATTATGTAAACGGGAGCACTGGCGAGACGCGCTATGCAGGCCATAAGCTTTTTAAACTGTAGTTTTTGACATTACTGACATTTAATGCTCATCTTAACGTAGTGGGACAGTCTGATTTTAATTACGATTGGTTGTGAGGTCGATTCTCAGTAGGAATAGTCGTAATTTCACTATTTTTGTCTCGCCGCTTTGTGAACCAGATAATGTCCGGCGTTAAGTCCAGCCACTCAACATGTAATGTCTCGAATTCGGGCGCCAAGTGGAACTGCTGTACGGGAAAAAGGGTAAAGCTGAAAAAGTTATAATAGAGCTACTATAAATGTCATCAGTTAGGGTCATGTGGGTGTATAACCAATATTAAAAGTATTTTCGATTTATGTAGTAAGTATGACCAATAAGTAATAAAAAACAGTTTTAATTCTTAATTTATCATTACATTTTTCCAGTCTTGCAATAATGTACTAATAATGTAATTATAATTACTGAAAGACCTCTTAAATAATTATATACAGTTCTTAACTAACTTATGGCGTTTCAAGAAATATATTAATATTTAATAGAAAACACATCTATTAATGCATAATTTATACTAATTGAGTATCTTGGTACTTCGTTCAGGTAGTTGCGTATCCGGCTATGCAGGAAAAAGCGTGAAATTGTTATTTATTTAAAAAATTTTGACAATGACCTACGAAAATCAAAGTTGGTAACAATCAGTTTGCAAATCAGTCAAGATATTTATATAATAGAGTAAACAATACACATATGTCCACATAGCTTTTATCAATGTAAGAACATTTTAACTGCCTGGCTGATACCACTAAATTATGACAGAAGCCTTATTGCAACATTAAATATCATTCATTATTACATACACTTTGTCTTTATCTTATTTATATTTAAAAATAGGTTATATTTTTTTATTTTATGTATTGTAATCATTTAAAGATATTGTGGATATTTATTTCTTCAAATGTATGAAGTGTTAAGGAAGAGCGGGGCCTCATGACACAAGTACTAGGCAAAAACCCTTACTTCGTATGTAACTAAAGAAAATGTGAAACTGAATTAAATATATTTTGATTTTTATCATTTATTATTTTATATACGACCATTCTATTATATGTATGTAAAAAGGTATTTTGAACCTAAAACGCCTTGGCTGTTGTCGTGACTATAAATTTGGTCGCATTACGTATTTTTTCAAAGGAATCCAGTTTAGCGGCGCACCCTACACTTTCCCTTCAAGACGGCATCATATACTAGTATTAACGTCGTGTAAGCTTAACATATGTATGTGCTTAAGACTAGTGGAATAAAAACTTAAATATACATTTTAATATGCGTAAATCAAAAAACAAGAAAAACTTAATGTGGAACCTGTTAATATTTATCACTTTATAAAATATTTGAAATCATGTAAACGAAAATCAGTTCAATAGTCGTTTCTCTATCCTACATAGTAATAAAATAATTAAATTACGATATTTCCACCGTATGGGAATCGAATTTACAACCAATATCGATTATGACCAGACGCTGGCCCACTGAGGCGTGATGGCCCCTACGATAGTTTAATATATAAAACAGTTAATTTTTTTTGTATTATGTCTTAATAGCGTATATTTTTTTAATTTTTTTTTTTTTTTTTTTTTTTTTTTTTTTTTTTTTTTTTTTTTTTTTTTTTTTTTTTTTTTTAAATTTGAACGCAGCGGGATTTGAACCCGCGCCTCTTGAAAACCGTTTAAGCGCTCTGACCGCTAAGCCATGCGTCCCACCTCCAGCTACGTTGAAATTCTTATACGCTTATTACAACTTATATTTGTTGTTAGCATCTCTGTAGAGAGATTTTTACAAATTTCTGCTACCCAAAGATTATTCTACGAACAATTGTCTGGCAAGAGAGAATGCTATTTATTAAATATATATTTTGTTAACGTTCAAATTTTTATACGTTTTCTAAATATGTCTTTTTCAATTTCCTAAGTGTGGGAATAACACTTTAAAAAATGTTAACAAAATAACTATTTTTAA